>CACTHL010000494.1:2640833-3916666 GCA_902712375.1 Dioscorea dumetorum
CAAACCTTTTATGCATGGAATTACCGGGAATATATATGAGTTTCCCAAGTTGGGAAGTGATGCCATGAGACCATATGTACAACTTGGAAAGCTGATGCCATTGATCAAGTGCATGCTTCCAAACGTAATAATTATAGAGGTTTCTTTAGGCTTTCTATTCTTACAAAGTGTTTGTTTTGAGAACACTCACTCATTTCTTTCAAACCAAATAACCATCTTTTTTTCATGCCTTTCATGGCATTAATTAATTTTTTAGGATTTAGGGACTTCATCAACTTACACATAACTAGAATACCTTAGCACATGACTTCATCTAAATTTAGATCTTGCATTCAACTCTTGTTTATTTCCATTATAGAAATAAATTACAAACAAATATTATTGATAATTTATTATGACTTTGTGTTTTTCCTATCTTTTTTTCATATTAGAAATAATAGTCGTAATAGTTTCATACTAAATATATCTTATTGAGATGAAAACAAAGGAAAAAGGAGAGGTATTAATCCATGGGCCTAGATTTGGAAACATGATATTGAAACTCTTGATGAAGATCAACAAAGTCTTATGCTCAAAGGCAGGCTATGTGGCATGTCCCCTTTGGTGATGGTTCAACATAAGGTGGCTATGATTTCACTTGTTAATTAGAGAAAAATTGTACAAAATAAATTCACGCTTTTTAGCTGGATTATCATAAAATATAAGATGGCAATAGCGAAAGTGTATCTTAATCACTCTAACATTAAGAAAATTCAAATATGGTTAATCTTGCAAATTGATATGGAGTTTAATTTTGCAAATTGATATGCATTCTGTTGAGTCTCTTACAATGATAAGATATTCTTAACAAAAAAAAAACACAATTTGAGGACCACAATAGACTTTGTTGATTTTGTTGATATGGTGCATTCCATTCAAATAATAGGAATGATTCTATAAATAAATCATAATATTATTTTTTTTATCATCTACATTATATATATATATATTTTTTTTTTGAGATAGGGCGACAAGCGCTAACTCTCAGGGGCGTACGTGTGGCGGGGGGATTGCCTACAACGTTCTCACCCTCTTGGAACGGGGGAGCTCGGTTCAGGGGGATTGAACTCGCGTCTCCTCCCACGAGGGGACCCGAGGTACCGCTGGGCTACAAGCCCTTTGGTTCTACATTATATTTCAAGACTGGCGATTACCTCCCTTTTAGTAAACATATCATTTCTTTATTTGGTTGACTAACCAGAAAATACCTTTTATATTTAAACATACCAATTTAAGTCATAATTAATTATGTACTTTGTTTGATTGTGAAACAAATAAAATTACAGCTTGGATTTATTTATTTATTGATGAGTTAAGGTGATTTATAAATTAAAAATAGAAGTAAAGAATCAACCTTCACAGACATTGACTCTTATTAGTTTTTTCCATTAAAACAATCCTATAAATATAAAGAGTCTCATGAGATTATAGGTAAAAAATATTTTACATTTATGCTCAATTAAAACTTTTTTTTTGAAGTTGAGAATATTATGTTGATATTATTCATCTTTTTACAAGTTTCTTTTTGAATTTTGAGTTACAACTATTCACAAAATAAATTTATATTCCTATAATATATTTATATCTCTATCAAATATAATTTTAAGATGTAAGAGTTCAATTTCAAATATAGCTTACTATAAAAAGCCCTTAATTTTATAAAAATATTTTACAAGACATCCACCTAAAATTAATTATGAAGTTATGTGTGCACATAGACCCATTTAAAATGCTTTTTTATTTAAAATAAAAATCCCCACAAATAATTAAATCTCTAGAATAAAAAATAAATTTAAATTAAAAACACACATTTTTTTTTAAATTTCAATTTAATATCAACTAGAATGTGGTTTCGTGCATACATAAACCCATGCTTCATGCAAAGGTGTTTTCTTGTGTGTGGCCATGTGTGGCTCTTGACTTTTGCTCTCTATAAAACCCTCCCTTATTTCCATCCCATCTCATCTCATTTCATCTCATCTCATCTCAAAGTTTTGCACCTGTCCTCTTGAGAGCATGAATCATTTAGTGTTCTTAGGTGTCCTTGCTCTCATCTTGGCTACCCATGTTTTCACTTCCCAAGATTACTGGCATAAAATGCTACCCAATTCTCCCATGCCCAGAGCCATCCAGGACCTCATACCCTTTGGTTCTCTCTCTCTCTTCGTGTGTGTACATGTGTAGTTGGGAACTTAAAAGTTTAATTAACAACAGTGTTATATATATCTGCAGATGAATTAGACGAAGAGAAGTCTGCAAAAATAATGCCACTTGTGGTCGTATATGGTCCTGACGGCTTCAGGTATAATGGATACATTGATAGCGGAGAGACTCAAGTCCCTGATGACCCTAGCGTAGCACTCTTCTTCCTGGAAAAGGACTTGAGTCCTGGTTCCAAATTCGACCTCCGGTTCACCAGGACTCCATCTGGGTCACTCTTTATATCTCGTTCACAGGCAAACATCATCCCATTCTCATCAAACAATCTGTCTGAGATCCTCACCCATTTTCAGGTTGAGCCAAGCTCGGTTACAGCTAAAGCCATGAAGAAGACGCTAGTGGTGTGTGAAGAGCCAGCTATGGACGGGGAGAATAAGCTTTGTGCTACGTCCTTGGAATCCATGGTGGAGTTTAGCATGATGAGTTTGGGAACGAGAGACGTACAGGCTAGCTCAACAACGGTCAAAAAGAAGAATGGTGATGCGGAGGTGAAAAGGGCCTACAGTGTTGCCCCGGCCGGTATCTGTGCATTGGGTGGAGAGAAACTAGTGGCGTGCCATGCGCGACCGTACCCATATGCAGTGTTTCACTGCCATGGAACTGGGAAAAGCAAAGCGTTCACCTTGAACGTTGGAGGGGAATGATGGGATGAAGGTGGAGGCTGTGTCTGTGTGCCATCTTGACACGGCTACATGGAACCCGAAACACATGGCTTTTCAGATTCTCAAGGTGAAGCCTGGGAGCCAGGTTTGCCATTTCTTGTCTGAGAATCATGTTTTGTGGAGCATTAGCAAGTAGAAGGTTCATTATACATGTTATGTGGAGCTTATCATATATTGTTGCATGAAATAAGATTGTCTGATTGTGTGGATGTGCCTGTGAGGCACTGGCTCTTGTTATATGCTATATTTCTATATATGGTAATGGATAGTTTTCTTCAACGTAGTTTTGTTGTTGCTATCTTCAAGCTATTTACTTTGTTGTTGTTATGTTCTAGCTATTTACTTTTTTTAGATGTTAAATAAATGGGTTGGCTTGATGTTTCATTTGATTTGGGAAATGAATTGAATAACTCGCCAGGAGGCACTAAAGAAGGAGCTTGTGAGACTCAGGAATATTTGCAATCAGAGAGTGAAAAATATGCATGGTTGTGGAGGCGAGGATATTGGGATATATTTAGGTGACATTTAGTTAGATGTAATTCAAAATACAGTGAATTTCTAATGGTTAAAATCTATGTTTGGTCCCTCTAGTTAGGCTCGGGTGCCCCTTTAGTGCCTCTATTTCAATTTAACCGCTGGAAGTGCCTCTATTATTTAGATTGAGAAATGTTAGTTCCGGATACGAATGGTGTTAGTTTTTCCGTTAAATTCCCCATCTAAGTGGCATTTTTTATTGGTTAAATATCTTAACCAAAGGGCATAAGAAGTTAACAACCAGTTTGATTTCGGATATGGGTTTTTTAATGGATCTGACAACTTAACTCCACTCTTCTCTCTCCCTCACCCTTCTTCTCCATCTCAACATTGGCCCCTTCATCTAGTGCCATTGTGACTCCAAGAAGAAGCTTCATCATCTTCTTGCTTCTGAAACCGCGCCGCAGTCACTGCTCCTCCTCGTCCTCTCTCTCTCTCACTTGGTGCCCGATCCGATCCCTGTTCTTCTATCTCGGAGTTCCACAGTTTGATATAGTCTTCCATGTGGAATCAATCCATTGAATCTTCGATAGCACTCATATTTTGTCTGAAATTTCAAATTTTTGGCAGGTCTAGATCAAGGAGGCAAGAGATTTGATCTTTCAGTATGTCCGCTCTATGTTGCATTTTTTGTTTGCTTTCATTCATGGTTTTTTGTTTACTTCTTTGAATTTGATTGCTTTTCTCTGTAATTTGTTTGGTTCCCAATAATTTTGTAGGATTTTGAAAGTTTAATCTATTTCGTGCTCCAATTGTTCTTGTGTTTTTAAGATTTTAGATTTGGATTATGGAATTTGATGAGGTATTCCCAATTGTTTTGATAGGAATTGATGTTCTTATGATTGGTTGTCATGAATGTGAGAAATTATGTGTTGTGGCAGGTGATTAGAGCTTCTGAATTGAAGTTGAGTTTTTGAAGTTTGTGACAAATGGATGGGAAGAAGAAAATAGGCAAGAAGATGAAGGAGGAGATGAATCACTTTAGCGGATTCGTATCTGTTAGCAACCCGGATCCAGATCCAAAAACTAAATCATTTAGTTATGAGCTAAACTAGTTGTTAACTTCTGATGCCTTCTGGTTAACATATTTAACCAATAAAAAATGCCACGTAGATGGGAAATTTGACAGAAAAACTAACGTCATCCGTGTCGGGACTAACATTTCCCAATCTGAATAATAGAGGTACTTTCAGCCGTTAAATTGAAATAGAGGGACTAAAAGGGCACTCGAGTCTAACTAAAGGGACCAAATATAGATTTAAACCATTTCTAGTTACAGTGTAAATGGAAGTATCTGGATTTTAAAATTCAGCGAGATCAAATCTAATGTTTAATTGGATGTATATGGAAATACTGTATTATAATATTTAATATTATTTTAACAATTTTAAGTACATACCCATTACTTTAACTATTAAATTTAAATTTATTAGTAAATTTATTAAAATTTTATTATATTTTAAAAATTTTAATTTAATTATTAACCCCACAAAAATAACATTTTTAAAATTTTCATTCATTTTAAACAAATTATTTAATAGTTTTAATTATGGTACAGATAATTTAACTATTAATTTTATTATGAAATAAATTATTAAACTTATTATTAGAATTTAGAAGTTTCTCACTAATAATAAATGTTTAATAATATTTATTTATTCTTAGTTGGTTATATGTAGATCACACGGAGGTCACATGTGAATGTTCAAAAAGATATAAGGGTTTTGGTTTTACGACCAAGTTGGTAGTAAAACCAAATCCCTTATTGGATGTAATATGAATTACATAGGTTTTTAAAATCATGTGAACCAAACAGTGGATTTTCAAAAACCCAATAATTCAAATTACATATAACTCTAAAACCCTCCAAACAAACACTACCGTAATTTAGTTGTAAAAAATTTGATTATATACTATGGATATTTTATGGTAATTAGATGTTTAGATCCACCTTTTCGGTAGGATTTTTCTTTCCTAGTTTTTCTCCTCATTTCATGTAAGTAGATGTTTAGATGTTTGTAATTTATTATAGTAGATATCTAGTAAGGGCTCACCATATTTCTATTATCATTATTAATTGGTTAGTGTAGATGAGTACATATATCATGTTAAAAAATTATAATTAATAATACACTATGAGTAAAAAATTAGTTACTTTAAGTATGTTTTCATTAATTACAATTTTAAAATACCACCCATTATTAGAAGGTTAACTTCACCTAATTATTATTTAAAAAAGTTAACTTATAGCCTCATGTAGTTAATTAACTTTATATGAAATATATATTATTGCAAATACAACAAAAATAATTTTAGCTATGACAAGTATGTGTACCTTAATTTACACATGATTTTTATTTAAAAAACCTTGAGAAGGGACCAAATAGAAGAAAAAGGAAATTTACAATACCTCTTGTTTGAATTTTTTTTCATATTTTCTAATAAATATGTAGTTGAACCCATATTAACATGAAAAGTAAGATATTAAAATAAATATTATTTCATAATTATCAAAAGTCTAAAATGACACTAACTAATAGCTTTAACGTAGAAAAAGTCTCACATAACTTATAAGATGTTCAGATTACCATCACACATGATATAAATAACCAAAATTAATTGTATCCATTACCTGGATAAAGCCATGAATTCAAGTTTTCAAAGGCTACATTTGGGATTGGCCCCCTCCACAGTGTGGTGATAGGTCCTAGATTCATGACATTTAAGCATACTTGACTAAAGCAGTTGTTTTTCATTTGAAAATAATTGATATAAATAAATAAGTTTTTTCATTGTTGAGTAAATGATGCACATGAAGTGCATGTGAATGACTTAACCCTAATGAGTTGCACCTTCCCAACATGGCTCTTCTCTTATTCTGTTTCTGCCCAACCAGACAAACCATTTATGTATGGACTTACTAGGAATATATATGAGCTTCCCAAGTTGGGAAGTGATGCCATGGGGACCATATATACAACTTGGAAAGCTGGTGCGATTGATCAAGTGCTTCCAACTTAATAATTATAGAGGTTTCTTTAGACTTTCTATTCTTGCAAAGTGTTTGTTTTGGGTAACACTCACTCATCTATTCCAAACCAAATAACCATCTCTTTCCATGCCTTTCATGGCATTTGTTAATTTTTTAGGATTTAGGGACTTCATCAACTTACACATAACTAGAATACCTTATTAGCACATGGCTTCATCTAAATTTAGCTATTGCATTCAACTCTCATTTGTTTCTATTATAGAAATAAATTACAAACTTATGACTTTGTGTTTTTCCTATCTTTTTTTCATATAAGAAATAATAGTCCTAAAAGTTTCATACCAAATATATCTTATTGAGATGAAAGCAAAGGAAAAAAAAAGAGAGGTATTAATCCATGAGCCTAGATTTGGTAACATGATATCGAAGCTCTTGGTTAAGATCAACAAAGTCTTATGCTCTAAGGGAGGCTATGTGGCATGCCCACATTTGTAATGGCTCAACATAAAGTGGCTATGATATCACTGGCCAAAGAAAAATTGTACAAAACAAATTGACATTTTTAGCTTGATCATCATAAAATATAAGAATAAAAAAGCGAAAGTGTATCTTAATCACTCTAATATTAAGAAAATTCAAATATCCATTGATATGGAGTTTAATTTTGCAAATTGATATGCAGTTTGTTAAGTCTCTTACAAAGATATGATATTCTTAACAAAAAAAAGCACACAATTTGATGACTATAATAGACTTTGTTGATATGATGCGTTTCATACACATAATAATAATGATTCTATAAATAAATCATAATATTATTTTTATCATCTGCAATAAATTCCAAGCCTGCGCAACCTTTTTTTTTTCGTAAACATATCTTTGTTTTTATTTTGTTGACTAACCAGAAAATACCTTCTATTTTTAAGTATACCAATTTAAGCCTTAATTAACCCTCTACTTTAATTTGTTTAATCAGGAAACAAATAAACTTACATAAATTAAGGTGATTTATAAATTAAAAATAAAGTAAAAAATTAACCTTCACAGGCATTGACTCTTATTTCCATTAAAAAAATCCTATAAATGGAAAATATCAAGTTTCTTCTCATAAAGTGGCTATAAATGGACATCCAGGCAACATTAATTAAGAAAATATGTGCGCACATAAACCCATTAAAAAAAGCTTTTTTATTTAAAATAAAAATCCCACCGGTCATCTATTAAATATCTAGAATAAAAAATAAATTTAAAATAAAAGACACATTTTTTTTTTAATTTCAATTTAATATCAACCAGCTAGTAGAAGTGTCTATTATAAGAAATATCTTAAATTCTTAGAGTTGCATGGGTGTAATATTAACAAAACCCTCCCAAATATAAATCAATCCAGCGTTTTAATAGATCATGAAGACCTCCTGACCTCCTGAGAGGAAACATCAAGTTTCTTTTCCGAAATCATAAGAACTAATCGTCTAGAGTAATTCTTCATTCTCATGACGTTCAAGTTAGGTTGATCATCAAACCTTTGTGCTTTGTTTTTTTTTCAACGTTTTTGTTGTGATTTTGATGAAGGTCACTGATATGGGGACAGCTGGTGATAAGAAGAAGAAAAAAGGGAGCGTGTCTTTCTTCAAGTTGTTCTCGCTTGCTGATACGAAGGATGTGCTGCTCATGGCCATCGGCACCTTTGCGGCCATGGCCAATGGATTCTCCATGCCGCTCATGACGATCATCTTCGGAGATCTTATCAATACTTTCGCCCATGCTGAGAAGGCCAATGTGGTTTCCTTGGTATCCAAGGTAATTCTTTCTTTCTTGTGGATATATATCATCTCATCTCTTTTGATTTCCAAGTCTCAGATTAGCTTCTTCTTTTGAGGAGTTTGTATTGTGCTGTGCTTATTAGGGTTTGGTTTTGAGCTTAATTAATTATATACCCTTTCCACGTATCATTTGATTAGATTGGATTAGATATTTGATTAAAAAGTATTTTGATTCTAAATGCAACTAGTCACTGATGCAATGACTGTCAATTTGTTTTCCCTTCTTGGTATTGGCTTTGATATCCAAGTATGAAGAAAATAAGAAACAGATCGATGTGGGTTATTAACTTAGTTTCTGAATGTCCTTTCAACTTTTTATAAGTTGTTTAATAATCTTCACTGATTTTTAAATTTGAATCAGTATCAATGAGATCCTTTTTATGCTCATTTGATGTCACTGGGGTTATTTTGGGTGTTAAGCTAGCTATTGGTGCTTATATATACCAAGTATAAAAAAATAAATAAAATAGTGAACAGGAAGCAAATGTTTAAAGCAAAAATTGAAAGTATACTTCTGATAGTATTTGAAGATAATCACCTTTCATTGGAGTACCATGCCTTTTTATATTGATGGTTGTACATAAAACTATTTCAAGCGCTTTCACATGACTCTTTCATTTTTTATTCTTCTCTCAGGTAATCATCAAATTTGTCTATTTGGGTATTGGGTCTGGAGTTGCTTCGTTCCTACGTAAGTGTGAAATTACCTTTTTCTCATCCCCTTATAATAAGAATCCTATAGATTGTGGTAGCCTTGGTAGTTGATGCTTTCTATTTACCATGTTTTGTTTCTTTTTTCTCTTGATCGTGAACTTCTTGTTTAGGTTTTTGCTGATTGGGAACTTTTTATGTTATGTTCTTAATTTGTTTTTGAATTGCTAATAGATTTTTGTTTTTTTCTCCTACTTCAAGTAAATTTGACTATGCAATTTGCTAATGTGTTTGTAGGGTAAAATTTTTGGTAGGCCACCAAACTTTGGTCAATTATCAAAAAGGTGTCCCAACTTCAATTTGAATCAAAACGGTTACCCATCTTTAATTTTCTTTCACCGGGAGGCTACCCGAGGGATTCCGGCAACTCAGTGGTGACGTGGAGGCCGGAAATCCTCCGTCAGCGCTGACATGGCAATCTACCCTTGGCCGCCAAGTCACCACTGAGTTGCCGGAATCCCTCGGGTAGCCTCCCGGTGAAAGAAAATTAAAGATGGGTAACCGTTTTGATTCAAATTGAAGTTGGGACACCTTTTTGATAATTGACCAAAGTTTGGTGGCCTACCAAAAAATTTACTCTGTGTTTGTAAGTGCAATAACTTATTTGGGATGCTTTTGAATGTGTTGCTTAAAAAAGATTGTTAGGTTCTTTTATTAGTGTTATAGCGCAGAACAGATATTAACAGGAGCCTAATGTTTTAAAAAATTTAATCCAGAGGTATCATGTTGGATGGCCAGTGGAGAAAGGCAAGCAGCTCGAATTCGTGGTTTGTACTTGAAAACTATACTTAGGCAAGACATAGCATTCTTTGATAATGAAGCAACCACAGGAGAAGTGATTGGAAGAATGTCAGGGGACACAATTCTCATTCAAAAAGCCATTGGTGAGAAGGTGATTCCTTGATAAAAGTCTCGAAGCTTAACATATATTTTTTTTTATATTTGAGTTAAGATTACTTAACACAAGATTGTTGCATCTTACTCTTTATATTTTTCCCTTAATGTTTAGGTTGGAAAGTTCATACAACTTGTGAGCGCATTTTTTGGAGGCTTCATAATAGCATTTATAAGAGGATGGCACCTCTCACTTGTCTTGTCGTGTTCCGTTCCTCTTATTGTAATCATGATGGCTATCCTTTCGGTAATTATGTCAAGATTGTATATGAGGGGGCAAACTACATATGCTGATGCAGGAAATGTTGTTGCACAAACAATTGGAGAAATAAGAACAGTAAGTTCAAGCTTAGTTTTTTTTCATTAGTTGAATGTCTAGTGGTCTTCATTGATAATTATTTTCTCCCCTCCACATATGTAAGGTTGCTTCATTTACCGGCGAGAAGCTAGCCATTTCAAAGTACAACCAATTCATTAAAGCAGCATATGACTTTGTTGTTTATCAAGGGATTGTTTCTGGTGTGGTGACTGGTACTGTGATGCTAATTATTTTTAGCACCTATTCACTAGCAATATGGTATGGTGGTAATCTCATCATTCAAAAGGGATACAATGGCGGTACAGTCATTAATATTATAATGTCAATTATGACAGGTGGAATGTGAGTAATTTTTTTTTTCAAATCTTACAATGTTTTGAAGCAATCTGAATGGGATTCTTTTAGCATTAACCACCTTTGGTTTTGATCTACATACAGGTGTCTTAGTGAGACGTCACCTTGTATGAGTGCATTTGGTGCCGGGAAAGCTGCAGCATATAAAATGTTTGAAACAATTAAGAGAAAACCTGCAATTGATGCCTATGATACAACGGGTATGGTGTTGAAAGATATAAAGGGCGATATTGATTTAAAAGATGTAACTTTTAGCTACCCAGCAAGGCCAGACCATCTAGTATTCAGTGGGTTCTCCCTCCATGTACCTAGTGGCAAGACTATGGCTCTAGTTGGGGAGAGTGGGAGTGGGAAATCCACTGTAATTAGTCTAGTGGAGAGGTTCTATGATCCACAGGGCGGCGAAGTCCTAATTGATGGTGTCAATCTGAAGAACTTAAGTCTTAAATGGGTAAGAGAAAATATTGGACTTGTAAGCCAGGAGCCCATTTTATTTACTATGACAATCGGAGAAAATATTGCATATGGTAAGGAAGGCGCAACTCTTAAGGAAATCCGAACAGCAATTGAGCTTGTGAATGCTGCGAATTTTATTGACAAGATGCCTAATGTATACAAAACCTTCCTGTTTTCTTCTAGTTGTTTTTCACGCCATCCATTGTTATTTCTAACTATTTTTTCCCCACAGGGGTTGGACACCATGGTGGGTGAGCGTGGAACACAATTATCTGGTGGGCAAAAACAGAGGATTGCAATTGCTAGGTCAATCTTGAAACATCCAAAGATCTTGTTACTGGATGAGGCCACTAGCGCGCTAGATGCCGAATCAGAGCGGATAGTTCAAGCATCACTGAATAGGGTCATGGTGGACAGAACCACCATCATTGTGGCTCATCGTCTGGGTACAGTGAAGAAAGCTGATACAATATCAGTTGTTCACCAGGGAAAACTAGTAGAACAAGGTATACATTTTCTTGATTTCCATAGTTTTCGTTCTATGAGCAGTTATCTTTAGTTTAATGAGTTGTATATATGTTGAGTAGGTTCACATGAGGATTTGATCAAGTATCCTGAAGGTGCATATTCTCAGCTCGTTAGACTACAAGAAAATCAAAAGCAGGATGAAGATGAACCTTACAAGCATTCTGAAATTATGATTTCAAGTAATGACACAGTATCACCCATAATCAGATCAGGGTGCAATAGATCTATGATGAGATCAACAAGTAGAGGCTCCTCAGTAATTTCTCCTGATAGCAACAGAGAAGATGATCCTAAAAAAGCTCCAAAGAAAGATGAGAGTCTGGTTCGCAAACAAGCCTCAATCAAACGCTTGGCATCTCTAAACAAGCCAGAGGCACTGGTTCTTGTACTAGGATCGATTGCAGCTGCCATTAGTGGACTGATACTACCAGTGTTTGGGCTCTTGTTATCAAGGGCTATAGAAACATTTTATGAACCTCCAAATGAGCTCCGCAAGCATGCCAGTCTTTGGGCGTTAAGGTTATTGGCCTTGGGATTCACTAGTTTTGTGGTATCACCATTGCAACATTTCCTCTTTGCTATTGCTGGAGGAAAGCTGATTGAACGTATCCGTTCTCTTTCATTTGAGAGGGTGGTGTACCAAGAGACCAGTTGGTTTGATGAACCCTCACATTCCAGGTCCTTTTTATTTTAATAATTTCTTTTTATAAGTTAGATTGAATGTTATGTGTTGAATTTCTTTTCCTATTGCAGTGGGGCCATAGGTGCTAGGTTGTCTGTTGATGCTACGACAGTGAGGAGTATTGTGGGAGACAGCTTATCATTGCTGGTTCAAAGCATGTCTACTGTGACCATTGGGCTTGTAATAGCCATGATTGCTAACTGGAAGCTGGCATTTATAGTTATAGCCTTGCTTCCATTGCTCGGTGTGGAAGGGTACGCTGAGATGAAGTTTCTCATGGGTTTCAGTGCAGATGCAAAGGTAATTTCTCTCCATAATTTAATTGGCTTCTGCATGAGAGCTTGATTGGAATACTTAGGTTCTTGAGTTTGCAGGTGAAGTATGAAGAAGCAAGTCAGGTGGCAAATGATGCAATTGGAAACATTAGGACCGTGGCATCGCTTTGCGCAGAGAAGAGAGTGATGGAAGCATACTTGAAGAAATGCGAAATCCCCTTGAGAAATGGTGTCCGGCAAGGGATGATTAGCGGGTTGGGGTTTGGCTTCTCATTCGTAATGTTGTACATTGGTTATGCCATTTGTTTCTATGCTGGAGCTAGTTTCATCCATCATGGGAACGCCACTTTCAACCAAGTCTTTAAAGTGAGTGGCCATCTATATATTACATTCCACGTATTATAATATTCCATGTTACTTGTTTTGCTTACATTTTAAAAGAAGTGTTTGCAAAATTTAATGTAATAATTAATGATGGCAGGTTTTCTTCGCATTAACAATGGCAGCTTCAAGTGTATCACAATCTAGTGCTTTGGCTCCAGACATCAACAAAGCCAAGGACTCAGCCTCTTCAATCTTTGAGATTCTTGAACGCAAGTCCAAGATCGACTCCAGCACCGATGAGGGTGTCACTTTGTCAAATGTGAGAGGTGACATTGTGTTTCAACATGTCAGCTTCCAGTACCCAACAAGACCGGAAGTTCAAATCTTTACAGATCTCTGCTTTACTGTTTCCTCTGGAAAGGTATATATATATATATATAGACACACACACACACACATACATACATTACTCTGAGTTTCGTTGTAATTTGTATATAGATCGCGGCATTAGTTGGTGAGAGTGGCAGTGGGAAATCCACTGTTATCTCTATGCTAGAGCGGTTCTATGATCCCGATTCGGGCATGATCTTATTTGACGGAGTGAATCTTCAAGACTTGAAGATCAGTTGGTTAAGACAACAAATGGGATTGGTGAGTCAGGAACCGGTGCTATTCAATGACACAATACGTGCCAATATTGCCTATGGCAAGCAAGGACAAGTATCCGAAGAGGAGATCATAGCAGCAGCTGAGGCCGCGAACGCACATGAGTTCGTGTCCGGATTACCTCAAGGGTACAGTACCAATGTCGGCGAGAGAGGAGCTCAGCTATCTGGTGGTCAAAAACAAAGGATTGCTATTGCTAGAGCCATTCTCAAGGACCCCAAGATCTTGTTGCTCGATGAGGCGACAAGTGCTTTGGACGCCGGGTCTGAGCGTGTGGTTCAAGCGGCACTAGATATAGTGATGGTTGGGAGGACAACAATTGTGGTAGCACACCGATTGTCAACAATCAAGGGAGCTGATGTCATCATGGTAGTTAAGAATGGGATGATTGCTGAGCAAGGGAAGCATGATGAGCTTATAGGGTTGCCTGATGGGGCTTATTCCTCACTTGTGGCATTACATTCTAGCTCTTCCTCTTGAACTTTGTCTGAACCCAAATGTGTTTCCTAATCTCTACCAATTCAATTCAATTCAATTCAATTCAATTCAATGGCTGGGGGTTCTTCCTTATCCAAAGGGGACTTATGTGCTCTTGGGTTTATTTTTCTAATCTTAGGAACTTTTAATTTGGAATTCCTTTTGTCAAGATTTTTAAATATTCTTGGAAATAATAAAAGAAAAGTTCACTCAAACATCTTGCTTGGATTCTTTGGAGTTTTGGCTCAAGGTTGATGAGATAGGATATGAAGAAACATCCAATGGAGGTCCATCGAAAATTCTAATTTATAACCTCTGGAGGAATTGAAATAACATATTGCTGAACAATAGAGGTAGACTGTTGAGATTGGCAATGACAGTACTCAAGCGAATTTATCTCCTTAACGAGGTTGCCCATGCCATAGCACCAATTTTTTGCTACTCCAAATAGGTCCCCTTGGTCTTCCCGAGCTTTTATGTCTTTGCGAGCCTTGACAAATTTCTCCTACAAAACATAACGTTAAACGTTAATCACATATTATGACAAAAAAATTATTATTAATTAAGAGTGAAATTTAATTTACACATATGTGAGCTACTTGGGCCCCTGCTCATTCCAACTCCAATCTTTTTTTCGATAATTTACACATACGTGAACTTCAAGGAAAGAATTTGGTCTTACAAAAACATCATGGAGACTAGTGTATACTGTATTTCCTTTTAAGCAAGTTTCTCTGAATATTTGAAACCACGCTTCCAGTTATAATATCTTTTTCTTTTTTCTACCTATCAAGTTGAACCACCACTTCATCCACAGTAACAGTAGTATCTGAGCTATGGAAACCACAGCTAACTTCAGCTCCATTCCAACTTGCGTCCCTGTCTTCAAAAGTGAGAACTTTAACCTTTGGAGCCTTAAAATGAAAACTATGTTCCATTCAAACGTCTTTGGAGCATTGTTGAAAACGTCTTCAATGAAGAAGGAGCGGAAGAGGTTGTTGAAAAGAGAAAAGATGCTGATGTAAGTGCCCTATACCTCATTCAACAAGGTGTAGATGAGAAAATCCTCATTTGGATCATAGAGGCCCTAACAGCTAAGCAAGCATGGGACATTTTACAAACTAAGTATCAAGGATGCTCTAAAATCCTGTTAGTTAATCTCTACTCTCTCAAGTCGGTGTTGGAAACACTAATAATGAAGAATGGCGAAAAGATCCAAGATCATATAACTCGTGTCTTGGATGTTGTTTATCAGTTGAGAGTCCTTAGTGAATCAATGGATGAGACAGTTGTGGTTGGAAAATTTTTGAGAAGTCTCAACTCAACCTTCAAGCATGTTGTTTCTTCCATTGTGGAAGCCAAAGATCTTGAGAAGCTCACTGTTGAGTAGTTAAGCAGCTCACTCAAGGGACACGAAACCATTCTCACCCTGTCCTCAGGAGAAGAGGATGCAACCCTTCAAGCTATGATCACTGAGTTTGGTGATACTAGCCTTCGAGGAGGTGGAGTAGGGGTCGTGGTTTCTCTTGTGAACGCTTCCGTGGTCGAGGCAGGGGAAGAGCCACAGCAGCCATATACAAACCTGAAGATTCCAAACAAAAACAACAATGGTTTGGAGATGAAGACATTAAATACAAGCAAAGGCCCCCTGTCCAATGCTACATTTGCAAAAAATATGGATATACAAAGTCCCAGCTAGTGTTGGTGTAATGAAGCCAACTTTACCGAAGAAGTTAAAGAAAGTCCAGAGAGTGATGAGGGTGTGCTGTTTATGGCCACTCTAGTCGATGAAGCAGTGAGCACTGCTGACGAAACTGAAGACGAAGAAGTACCATGCATGGTTACTGTAGTTGATGAAGAAACAATTAGTGATGAAGAAGCTGAAGAAGAAGAAGAGCTCTTCATGGCTACTTAAGATGACGAAGGAACCAGTAGTGCAACCTGGTTCATTGATAGCGGATGCTCAAATCACATGACCGGAGCCAAGGAACTATTTGAAACATTGGAATTCTCCTCTCAAACGACGGTGCAACTAGGTGATGACAAAAGGCTGAAAGTTTATGGTGTTGGAGTAGTTCAAATTGAATCAAAAGATTGAAAAGTAAGTAAACTCGTGAGTGTCTTATATGTTCCTCAGCTGGCACGCAACCTTCTTAGTGTGGGCCAGTTGATGAACGCCGGATATGCGCTCAACTTCTCTAGCGGCGAGTGCACGATCACTGATGAGACCAACAACAATGTGCTGGCTCGTGTCATGACACCTGTTAAGAAAGCTTGCCATGGATTGGTAGCCATGAGGATAGCTCGAGTCATGAGATGATTGACTTTGTCTTGGTTTTAGTCGAGTTCATTTGAATGGCCCGAGCTGAATTTTTCAGCTTGGAATGGAGCTCAGCTTGAGCATGGGTGTTGGCTTGTCCGAGATCCTTCTGTTTATCCTTTAAACCTGCCAACATTACCTACAACATTCCGCATTGTCCCTTTCACTATGAGCAGCAACTCTATTTGGTATTCATTCCATGCATATGGCCTGGATAAGAAAGCAGCTTGCTATTGATTATTGGTGTGACTGGCTACGTGTAATCTATTTTGTAGCCCACATTGCAGCGTCTTTCTTTTTCCTGAATCACTTGCATTTCTGCATGGCACAATGCCCGAAGCTTAGTTTTTATGTTGTTTAGAATACAGATATTGAAAACTTGGTGCTAGCACCAACATCCAAAGCTTCTGCTAGACAGAGAGCAGGGAGGGCCAGAAGAGTACACCCAGGAAAATGTTTTAGGTACATGTCTAGATAATACCCATGTTCTATTGGTTAACTTCTTTAAAAAATTTTACATTATCCATATGCATTTCAAGGTAACTTGTAAAAGATGGTATGCCTAATCTCCTCTTCCTCATTAAAAAGTTTGAATTAGGGGAAATCACAAAAGGATCACAAGTTTTTGCCTCGTTATTGTTTCTTGAATTGCAAAATTTTGATTTTATATGACGGTATAATGAGAAAAAGTAACCAAAAAAAAAAAGGGTTTTTTGCAGGTGTACCCCTGAATAATTTTGAAATTGCATATTTACCCCTGAATAAAAGATAATTACATTCATACCCCTGAATAACCCATATAATTATGTATATACCCCTGGAGTTAAAATTAACTGAAAAATCATCTGTTAACAAACAACATATACACAAAATGACCATTATACCCTTTGCATATATACCCTTGGATAGTTTTTTTTATTATAAAATGTTCATTTATGAATACCCCCTTTAAAAATATGAAATTTAAAATAGTTAAAAAAATATTTTTTATGTGCAATTTATACCATCCTATTTATACATCCAAATACTTTTAATAAAACCTAAATGAGAAATACACCATTAAATACATTGATCTACATGTATACATTCACAATAATGATTTACTATACATAACACATATATCTAGTATCATCAAATCAACACATCACCATTAACCATCTAACTAAATCAAAATTCACATTATAGTTGTAACAAACATATAATCATAAAATGTTTCCAAATACATTATCATGTCCACATGTCTATAAAATGTTTACAAATACAACAACATGTTCACAAAATGATGTTCACAAATGCATCAACATGTTCACAAAATGTTTGCTAACCATTAAAAGTCTACATGTTCACATGAACATGTTTACAACAAAATATCAAAATGGAGTCTATTACTTGGACAAGACACCAACATTTGTAGCCAAACCTGCAAAAATAACAAAAATAGATTTTATGAGTATCCTTTGTTACCATGCAATTAGAGAGCATAAGAGATACAATTCGCAAATAATACTTAGACATGGATCTCTTTATCTCTTGGAGTTTTTCTAGGCTTGCCTCTTCCCCTACAATTTTAAATTAAACTTGATTAGCAACTCAACAAACAAGTAATTAATTAATAAGAGACCAACCTTAACATAGATTATAAAACTTCAAACAAAATTGAAAACATTTTAAATCAATCAAGTAAAGCATTTATATAATTTTTAAGACCTTCCTCGGGAGCTACTTGTTGATGGATTTGTTGAATGTTCTGGCTCTTTACAAGTTCTTGCTTGATGACCAAATCCACCACACCTAGCACATTTATGTCTGCCTGACCTTATCTCATCTGCAGCCCTTATCCTATTTTTCTTCGGTCTTCCAGCTGGTCTCCTTGACAATGGAGGAAGTAAACCATCCAATTGACTATTAGAAGTCCATTGGTTAATGTCAGGCATGGGAGCAATCTCCAAGTTGTAGGCAAGCCTAATTTTCTTCACTGAAAAATATAAGTCAATATATTCTTCCCATTTTGCACCTCTGATACTGAAGATGAATGCCATAGCATGTACACATGGTATTCCAGAGACTTGCCACTTTCTACAACTACATATTCCATCTGTCAACAGAACCTCACACCTCTGCCCTTTATAAGAGACCTCAGCCTTTGAATCACTACAACGTTGCACCTCATATGCTGCCAATCCTCTAGATAGGTTTCTTACATATTTCTTCACAGATGGCACAATATCATTCTTCCATTTTGTTGCCATTCTTCTTCTTTTATCCATGGTGACCATTATTTTTTGTCTGACTGTGTCCAAAAGATCCAAAACAGGCCTTTCTCTGGCTTCTGCAACCCATGCATTGAATGACTCGGATATGTTATTTGTGATGTAATCACATTTGCAAACAGTACTAAACTGTGATCTACTCCATATCTCTGGTTTCTTCCCCAAGTCTTCTATCCAATTATAAGCTCTAATATTAGTTGATTTGATGTCTTCTATAAATGTATTGTAACCTCTAACTGTATATGATCTTGCAGCAGCCCAAACGCTTCTTTGTAGACTTTCCCCATAGAATTTCTTCTTGAAATTTTTGTACATGTGCCTCACACATGTTCTATGCTCCACAGATGGATAAACCCTACATATTGCTTCCTCAAGACCCTTCTGCCTGTCAGATGCAAGTACTAAACCATTAGGTAAACCTATTGCCTCATATAAGCCATTTAAGAACCATGTCCAGGACTCAATGTTTTCTGACTCTAATATGCCGTAAGCAACTGGAAAGAGTCGATTGCATCCATCAATTGCACTAGCTGCTGCCATTACTCCTTTGTATTTGCCTTTGAGATGACATCCATCAAGTCCCAAGCAAGGTCTACACCCCAAAAGAAACCCTGTACTGCATGCTCCTAGACAAATGAACATCCTCTTGAAATGTGATTTTCCCTCCTTTGACTCTTTGTCAATTTTTACTATACTGCCATGATTCCTTCTCATCAGTTCATCCTTGAAATCTGTGATCTTCATATAAGAATCCTCCCAACTACCATGTATGGCAGACACTGCTTCTTCTTTCCCCCTCCAAACCCGATGATATGGTAGATCAACCTTATACTTCTCATTTAGCCTTCTTCTTAACTCGTTGGTAGATATTTCACCTTCCTCTCGAAGCTAATCACAGACCTTACTTGCAATCCAATGTTGGGTGGCCATTTTATTTCCACATTTGTTTGTTGAGCAACAAGAGTGTTCATCTTGCATTGTCTTTACCTACAAGGTATTAATGCGTATTAATTGCTAGTTACTGTGTATTACAAAATTAAGTAACAATAAGTAAATAATAATTGCTCTTACTTGGAATACACCTTGCTCTCTAACAATCGATGCATGGACCCTCCAGGAGCATTTATAATCTGTGCACCTTGCCGTCACTCTTGATTGATCACTTTTGATGTACTTAATGGAAAACTCCCGAAGGATGGAGTATTGTTCTAGTGCCCTTCGGAATTGATAACAATCAACAAACAAGGAGCCAACCTTTATACTTGGGTTTTCACCATCAATCTGAATTTGATTTTCCTTAGCACTTGATTCATCACCTGATTCATCATCTGATTCACTTCTATACAATGAATGATAACTAGTTTCACTGTCAATCTGGTCAACCAAGTCATCATCTTGACCACAATCTTCTTCATGCACCATATTGATGTTTTCATGATTTGCATAAATACTTGCTTGAGCTGGAATAGGTCTGTCATTAGAAGCACACGTTGGAGTTTCTCTCCTATCCACTACTTCTAAGTTAGTGGCCCATTGCCCAACCTCATGTACAGAACATGGTGTTGCATCAACCAATGTTACGTAAATCTCACACTTCCTTAAGTCTTTATACTCATTAAACATGTTAATGAGATCTTCTTCTCTTCTAATTTCAATAAATGACATCTGACTGTTTTGTTTGTCACACTCCAAAATATTGGTATTTGATTCAACCCCCAATTGTAGAATTGAGATAGATCTTCTTCTACATTCATTTTGTTGTATAGATCGGCATCTACAGTCATTGATTTTTGTTTTCCCATATGATATCTCAATCTTGTAGTGCCTTTAATTTCCTTGAAGTATCCACCATACTTGAATGTCAACTTGTAGACACTGTCACTGCATGAAATAGACATTGTTAGAATTTTTTAAAGAATTTACAACCTAAAACATAAACCAGCCTTTAATTCTTCAAATGCATCATTTAGCATGTAAAGGAAACCTCATCGAATGCGTAGACATCCTAATTGATGAAATTGGACACCCCCTACTTCATAAATGGCTTAGGTTATATCTGCCATAGAGGAAAAGAACAAATAGACTTTAAAATATTAGTATCAGAAAAACAAAAAGTGAGGTTAATTGCAAAAGCAATACTGAGCAAGACAACACTAGTAACGAATTAGCATTTCTAACATATTACACCATGCATGATGCATGAAACAAAAATCACATTCGATAATACCTATTGTCAGTGACAGAAATGACCAATTAGTCTAGGGAAGCTAAAAAGGAAACCACATGGAATTCGACATCAATAGTCATGCATAAACAAAATGCCATGCGAAATAGCAAAATTACATTTTTTTAAATGGCACCAATAACAGCCAACAAATTTGTTTATTTGGATTACAACATCAAGGGAGGAGTGGTTATCCAAGACATGAACAAATTTGAGTCTGTAAAATAATCAGTAAAAGAATAAACCAAATGTTTGTAAAAGATACGTATAAAATAATGAAAATTTTGTCCAAGATGCATAAGGTTTGCTTTCTCTTAATCACTATATAAAGCAAGATAATTCCCACAAGTGATAATATAACTCGAATGCATGTGAAAGATAGATCGAGGTAATGAAAATATGATTGTAAATGCAGAAGACTGAATACGAAATAAAACAATGCAAGATATTCAGTATTTGCTTTCTTTTAGTCACAACTCGAAGCAAAATAAGTCACACAAATGATAATATAAATATAATGCATGTAAAAACTAGATCAATGTAAGAAAAATTTTCTTATAGGCACAAGGATGCAACATGCCCTGCATTCAATTTCTTTTTATCACTATGATGCCGATGGATTGCTCAAAAGAGGCCGGTTGTCTTCCAACAAAAGACCTAAAGATCTTGCTCAAGAACAAAAACATAACCAACTAACCAAGGACTTCCTCAATGCATTAAAAAGAATACATATATGTGGAGTACCATATTTCGTTAAAGAAAAAAGGCATGCTTATATATAAGTACAATTAGCTGCAACTAAATACATATATTCTCATTGTCAAAATGTTTTTGCAATCACCGGTTTCAAAATCACTAGAAGATCATTTCAGAATATCAGTCAGAATGATTGAGTAGATTGGCAGAATAGTTGTAAGGAGAAAAATAAGTATCAACATGGATATACAAATAAAGTTTCAAGATTGAAACAAATTCACAGCAACAGCCCAACCACCTCAGAGATATGCAAATGAAAAAGTAACAACTCCTCAGCTAGCATTTTAACAAACAGCTTATATGCCAGGATGCCTAACAATCGACTAACAACCTTACTAATTATTGATGACTCTCTAATTACATCCATTCATCTCATATAATTATTCAATAAAGTAACAACTTCATAACATACTAACAACTGACTAACAACCTCATAATTTATTGATGACTCTACTTACATCCGATCATCACATGTAACAATTCTCTGTTGTAACAAATTAACAACCTCACCAACTGATCCTTGCCCAGATCCTTGCCCAGCTGTTGTTGTTGCAACACAGTCTCACACCATCCAAACCTCAAAAAATCCCTACAAAACCAAGCTCATCAGAGGAAGAACCAAAGGCCAAACAACAACTAGGGCTCACGGTGAAAAGGAGAAGGGGAGAGAGAGAGAGATGAGGATGTCTTCATTTCAAGCACCTTCTCCGGGCAAGCCATCATCAACCCCGATTTAGAATTCCATGAAGCAGTCTCACACCATCCAAACCTCAAAAAATCCTTACAAAACCAAGCTCATCAGAGGAAGAACCAAAGGCCAAACAACAACTAGGGCTCACGGTAAAAGGAGAAGGGGAGAGAGAGAGAGAGATGAGGATGGAGTATTTGGTAAAGTTAGTAAAGGGTATTTAAGACATTTTCTATATCTTAATTAAGATTATAGTTATAATTAATAATGTTAATTAATTTCTGTTGACGGAATCTAACGGTAGGGGCATATATGCAATTATTTATGTTTTTCAGGGGTATATACATAATTATATTTTTTCGGAGGGTAAATATGTAATTATAGAATATTTGAGGGGTATATACTCAATTTTCTCTAATTTTTTTACTTCACAATTTTTTGGGTGCAGTGAATATAGTTTTTTTTCATTAAAAACTAAGTAAACAATGAGTGAATATTATTATGTAATATTCTTTATAGTATCATAATAGCACAAATTTCGATCCCGCGCCACTTTGAGTGAGATACTATTAGGCTACTAATATTATTGTTTTTAATGTCGGTACCTAATGTTATAGATAATTTATAATTTTTTTTCTTATATGTACTTATTGTCACTTCTTACTATACAAGTTAAAATTAAAGTTGCCTCTTGGTTCTAAAAGCTTGCAATAGGCTTACTTACGCTTTGTAGGTGTATGTACATTCCTCAAGAAAATGTACGTTGAATTATAAGTTTTTTTAAGGGACATCCAAATTGTACTTTTAACATTTTTCCCTTATCTATTTTGGAGCTCATCTTCTTCCAGAATTGTTATTCCACTACTTGGTTGTATTACACTAAGTGGCTGTTTGGTTGTCTGTAAGTGAATTTACATGTAAGTAAAATTACAGTGTTAGTGAAAATACTGTATTTTAATTTACATCACAACTGTTTGGTTTATTGTAATTTGAAATGCTGTATTTGCTTTTCTTTGTTTGGTTTGATGTAAGTTAAAGAGTATGATTACTATGTAAGTGAAATGGTAAGATTACCCATATTATATATTGTTAACATTAATTATTTAATATTATTTATAAAAGTTTTTAATTGATATAATATGCTTAAATTTTATCCCTAAAAACTATTAATTATATTAACTCTCATTATTTAGGATTAATACTAATTTAAAATGTTAATTAATTCTATTGGTTAACTTCTTTAAAAATTCCCTAGATAATACCCATGTTCTATTGGTTAACTTCTTTAAAAAGTTTTACATTATCCATATGCATTTCACGGTAACTTGTAAAAGATGGAATGCCTAATCTCTTCTTCCTCATTAAAAAGTTTGAATTAGGGGAAATCACAAAAGGATCACAAGTTTTTGCCTCGTTATTGTTTCTTGAATTGCAAAATTTTGATTTTATATGACGGTATAATGAGAAAAAGTAACCAAAAAAAAAAACTAACATACTTCGAATTAGGAAATTTGGTCTAGATTGATTTAGAGATTGATAAATAATAATCCAAATTCTCCTATTATTTAAATTGGCTTTATTGGTTATTATATATCATTGTACATCTATTGCATATATATATATATAGTCTTTAGACTTATATTTAAGGTTCTAAATGACGATCCGTGGGTCTTTATTTTTCTATTTTCTTTTCACTTATAATTCAATTTGCTTGTTTCTTGCTTTCATCTATTGACTTGTATTTCTACCTGGTTATATACTGAAGAATATTTTATGAAGGAAATGCCTGCAAAAGCTATTCCCGAGATGCAAGGATCAAACCTTGTTGGTTTTGTAATCCTGGTGTGTTGCGCAGGAGGCCTTGGTACAAGAGTCGGGAAGAGCTTACGCCAGAATCAACGGATGAAGCACATCAAATACAATGATTACATCATGAAGTGAAATTACTTGTATTCAGGGATTAAATGAGTACTTAATGATTGTAATTAGGAGATATAAGTAGTTTAAGAAGGTTGTTATTGAATTTCAAATCGTCCTGGCATAGGAGGCGTTTGTTAGAATGCCAGCTCACCGGTTTGTTACAAGTTTACTACAATTTATAATGATTTTCCTATAAGAGGTAATCCTAAATGAAATGGAGGGCATCTTGCGAGCAATCATTCTCTCTCTGCTTCTCCTTCCGCTTCTTCTCCTCTTACTTCCTCTTCTCTTCTCTGAAGAAATTTCCTGCCACTTCACTGAAACCTCCTGGATTCTGCATCAAGGTGAGTTTTAATTTGGTTTTTCATTCCTCTGCAAGTTTTGCACCTCATCGATGTTGTGTTCGTGGAGTTATTAATTTAACTTTTCTGATATACCGATTATGTTCACTCAATTTCTGTGTTCTTATACTTGGTTGGTTTTTTATTAGTTTTCTTTTGTATGTTCAGGTAATCGGAAATGATTCAGTGGTGTTTGTTCTTTGATTATTTAGTTTCCTTTTTCTTATGTTCATTTTTAATTCTTCTTATGAGACGTTATAAGGACAAGCATTATATATAATAATTACATCATTCATATATCCTTACCCTTGGTAGCTGGATAGATCTTCAAGTGCAAAACTTCCTTACCGTTAGTTACCTTATCCTAGGTTGCTAGGTTCCTTGGTGTCTACTGACTACTGAGTAATTGCTGGATAAATTTGTGAATTTGGTAAAACAATACATGGAAAGTAATAAAAAGTGTGAAAATAGTTGAAATGTCTTGGCATGGTAATCAAATAGCTCAAGTTTGACTTCACATCATATTTCTTGGTAATCTAATGGCTTATCGTAATGTAAGCTTTTTCTGTAGTTCAGAATTATGCCGAATAGTGTAGTACAAATATATGTAACAGACAATTTGCAACAATCTTTACATTTTGTAGTATTCATGCGTAACTTGGTGGATCATTCTGTGTCAGTTGTAAGATTGTGCATGTGATTGTTGGCACATTGCATAAGTTCAGAATTGTTGATTTTATGAACTAAAAATTGACATTCATATGAAAGTGTGCACTTAATCATCCATCTGTTTGCAGCTTGCTTGAAACATTCTTAATTTGTAGTAAGGCGGCTGGTAAGAGGACTCATGACGATTGATTTGATCTTATGAAACTATTGATGTTTCCTGAGAAGTTTCTATGTAAAAGTGCCTTTGAAATTGGAGAACAAATTAACTAGTTTCCTATGTAAACAATCATATTTCCACATAATTGCTTTATTTATTTTTTTTTTTTTGGGGTGGTGATTGTGCTTTTCTTAATTATTCAAGAATTTGGAATAGATGAACTTCCTTATCAGCTTCTGTGATTTTTGTATGTTATTCAGCTTCACATGACTGATTGTAAGATTATTTATTGCACAGTTAAAATATTTAGGCATTGATAACATTCTAGGCTTCGACCGGCCAGCGTCTCCACCACCAGAGTCAATGGTTAGAGCCCTTGAGGTGTTGTACTCTCTTGGTGTTCTTTATGAAGATGCTAAACTCACATCACCAACTGGTTTCCAAGTTACTGAAATTCCATTGGTACTTCTTTCCTCAAATTTCTTATGTATGCGAGCTTGAACACAGCCATATATCTAGAAATGTACTTGCATATTATGATAGGATTTTCTACCCAAAGCGCAGTCCATATATCCCGAGTGGACTAATTGCGTAATTTTTCTCTCTTGTTTGTATTGTATCACAGCCCTTTTTTGCTTCAAATATTTTGATCCATTAGATTATTTGTGGAGACCCAAATTTTTTTCTTTTTGCTACTTTTTTAATCATTATTATGTGGTCGGACAATGAAGTTTGATGTGATGGCTTTTTCCTTAGTCTATTTGGGTGTCCGCGAGGGGAGTCCGGAAGGAATTTGATGAAGCAAGGTTACGTTTTGCTGCGGTTGAGGTACTATTAACATTCTGATTTATATTATTTATTAGACTTTGAAATTGTATTTATTGATACGGCTGCGATTGAGCATTCCCACACTATATGGTAGTTTTTCCTTTGCATTTTTGGTTGAATTGATCTATAGAAAAAGAACATGTAGTGATTTTTTAGGTAGGTTATGGAGTCCTTGCTGCTTCCTGTAGAGAAAATTATGTCTTATAATTCTCCTTATTAATGGGAGAACATGTTCTCAGGCAAAGTCTTTCCCTTAATTTGGGTCTGAGGATTACATGCTTGGCACATTCTAAATGGATCTGATATCCAATTCAAACTTGATCCTCATGCTTCAAGCAAGTAGTCCTTGGTTAGGTCAGCACATTGAGGACTTGGACTTGTTTACTGCAGAGTTAATATTGAATCTGCTTTCTTGAGTGACGTTCAGGAAATGTTATTAACTCATACCGCATAAATACTTTGTCTTTGCTGTATAAATCCTTTGTTTTCTATATATTTCCTTCTGTTATATGATATTCTAACTTGATTTTTTTTTTTGTTAACATAATATATATTTGGTATACTATAGGGAGATGATGTAACCTATCTGAATGTATATAAAGGGTTTATCCAATCTGGCAAATCCTCACAATGGTGCTACAAGAACCACATAAATTACCATGCTATGGTGGGTGATGGTCATGTATTGCTGATGGTTGTAGCATTCTATTACCACATAAATTACCATGCTATTTGAACTTTGATAATGTGTATGTTCAATATTTTTGTATTTCTCCTGATTCTCTTTGGTTCCTAATTAAAGGTATCGAGGTATTTTTTGCAGAAGGTTGTTGACATCAGGGGACAGCTAAGCAAACTATTGAAGCGCGTTGGCATGAGTCTAAAGTCTTGTGAGAGAGACACACAAGTTCTCTTTTTTTCATGCTTTTTTTTTAATTTTATTTTTTTATATATATGCAGATGATTACTATTACATCAAGTTGAAAGTTTTTTTTTGTTCAACACAATTAACACTTTTTGCTGGCAAGCATAGATCTTTATCTCTGTAATTGGAACTACTTGGTTGACTTTTGCACTTCATCTAGAAATCTTTTTGATTAATCCAAGCAAGATGTTTGAGTAAACTACTTGGTAGAGATTTGAATACTTGATTTAGATTAAGAAAAACGTAACACTTTCTTATAGCAAAGGTGGCTAATCTATATGATTCATAAAACAAAAAGGAGAAATGTAGGAAACACATTCTGGTTCAGACAAAGTTCAAGAGGAAAAGCTTAATGTAATGCCACCAGTGATGAATAAGCTCCGTCAGGCAACTCTATAAGCTCATCATGCTTCCCTTGCTCAGCAATCATTCCATTCTTAACTACCATGATGACATCAGCTTCCTTGATTGTTGACAATCGGTGTGCCACCACAATTGTAGTCCTCCCAACCATGAATGTATCTAGTGCTGCTTGAACCACATGCTCAGACTCGCCGTCCAAAGCGCTTGTCGCCTCATCGAGCAACAAGATCTTGGGGTCCTTGAGAATGGCTCTAGCAATAGCAATCCTTTGCTTTTGGCCACCAGATAGCTGAGCTCCTCTCTCACCGACATTGGTACTATACCCTTGAGGTAATCCGGACACGAACTCGTGTGCGTTCGCGGCCTCAGCTGCTGCTATGATCTCCTCTTCGGATACTTGTCCTTGCTTGCTGCCATAGGTAATGTTGGCACGTATTGTGTCGTTGAATAGCACAGGTTCTTGACTCACCAATCCCATCTGTTGTCTTAACCAACTGATCTTCAAGTCTTGAAGATTCACTCCGTCGAGCAAGATCATGCCGGAATCTGGATCATAGAACCGCTCTAGCATGGCGATAACTGTCGATTTCCCACAACCACTCTCGCCAACTAATGCCACAATCTATACAGAGACAATGAAACTCAGAGTAGTGTATTAACACACACACACACAAATATATGCATGTATATATATATAGCTTCTATGTACGCATGCACCTTTCCAGAGGAAACAGTGAAGCAGAGATCTGTAAAGATTTGAACTTCAGGTCTGGTTGGGTACCGGAAGCTGACATGCTGAAACACAATGTCACCTCTCACATTTGACAAAGTGACGCCTTCATCTGTGCTGGAGTCGATCTTGGACTTGCGTTCAAGAATCTCAAAGATTGAAGAGGCTGAATCCTTGGCTTTGTTGATGTCTGGAGTCATAGCGCTAGATTGTGATACACCTGAAGCTACCATCGTTAATGCAAAAAAGACCTGCCATCATGAATTATTACATTAAATTCGGAAACATTTCTTTTAAAATGTCAGCAAAACAAGTAGCATGGAATATTAGAATACATGGAATGGAATATATAGATGGTCACTCACTTGGAAGACTTGATTGAAAGTGGCGCTCCCATGATGTATGAAATTAGCTCCAGCATAGAAGCAAATGGCATAACCAACATACAACATTACAAATGAGAAGCCAAACCCCAGCCCGCTAATCATCCCTTGCCGGACACCATTTCTCAAGGGGACTTCGCATTTCTTGTGGTATGCTTCCATTACTCTTGTCTCTGCACACAGCGATGCCACGGTCCTAATGTTTCCAATTGCTTCATTTGCCACCTGACTTGCTTCTTCATACTTCACCTGCAAACTCAAGATCCCAATTATCCCAATCAAGCTCTCATGTGAAAGACAACTATCAAATTATGGAGAGAAATTACCTTTGCATCTGCACTGAAACCCTTGAGAAACTTCATCTTAGCGTACCCTTCCACACCGAGCAACGGAAGCAATGCTATAACTATAAATGCCAGCTTCCAGTTAGCAATCATGGCTATTACAAACCCAACAGTCACAGTAGACAAGTTCTGAACCAGCAATGATAAGCTATCTCCCACAATACTCCTCACTGTCATAGCATCAACAGACAACCTAGCACCTATGGCCCCACTGCAATGGGAAAAGTAATTCAATACATAACATTCCATCTCACTTACAAAAAGAAATTATTAAAATAAAAAGGACCTGGAATGTGAGGGTTCATCAAACCAACTGGCCTCTTGATACACCACCCTCTCAAATGAAAGAGAACGGATACGTTCAATCAGCTTTCCTCCAGCAATAGCAAAGAGGAAATGTTGCAATGGTGATACCACAAAACAAGTGAATCCTAAGGCCAATAACCTTAACGCCCAAAGATTGGCATGCTTGCGGAGCTCATTCCGAGGTTCATAAAATATTTCGATAGCCCTTGATATCAAGAGCCCAAACATTGGTAGTATCAGTCCTTTAATGGCAGCTGCAATAGATCCTAGTGCAAGAACCATTGCCTCTGGCTTGTTCAGAGATAACAAGCGTTTGATCGAGACTTGTTTGCGAACCAGACTCTCATCTTTCTTTGGAGCTTTTTTAGGATCATCTTCTCTGTTGCTATCAGGAGAAATTACAGAGGAGCCTCTACTTGTTGATCTCATCATAGATCTATTGCACTCTGATCTGATTATGGGTGATACTGTGTCATTACTTGAAATCATAATTTCAGAATGCTTGTAAGGTTCATCTTCATCCTGCTTTTGATTTTCTTGTAGTCTAACGAGCTGAGAATATGCACCTTCAGGATACTTGATCAAATCCTCATGTGAACCTACTCAACATATATACAACTCATTAAACTAAAGATAACTGCTCATAGAACGAAAACTATGGAAATCAAGAAAATGTATACCTTGTTCTACTAGTTTTCCCTGGTAAACAACTGATATTGTATCAGCTTTCTTCACAGTACCTAGACGATGAGCCACAATGATGGTGGTTCTGTCCACCATGACCCTATTCAGTGATGCTTGAACTATCCGCTCTGATTCGGCATCTAGCGCGCTAGTGGCCTCATCCAGTAACAAAATCTTTGGATGTTTCAAGATTGACCTAGCAATTGCAATCCTCTGTTTTTGCCCACCAGATAATTGTGTTCCACGCTCACCTACCATGGTGTCCAACCCCTGTGGGAAAAAATAGTTAGAAATAACAATGGATGGCATGAAAAACAACTAGAAGAAAATAGAAAGGTTCTGTATACATTAGGCATCTTGTCAATAAAATTCGCAGCATTAGCAAGCTCAATTGCTGTCCGGATTTCCTTAAGAGTTGCGCCTTCCTTACCATATGCAATATTTTCTCCGATTGTCATCGTAAATAAAACGGGCTCCTGGCTTACAAGTCCAATATTTTCTCTTACCCATTTAAGACTCAAGTTCTTCATATTTACACCATCAATCAAGACTTCACCGCCCTGTGGATCATAGAACCTCTCCACTAGACTAATCACAGTGGATTTCCCACTTCCACTCTCCCCAACTAGGGCCATAGTTTTGCCACTAGGTACATGCAGGGAGAAACCATCGAATATAAGATGGTCAGGCCTTGCTGGGTAGCTAAAAGTTACATCTTTTAATTCAATATCACCCTTTATATCTTTCAACACCATACCCTCTGTATCATAAGCATCAATTGTAGGTTTTCTCTTGATTGTTTCAAACATTTTATATGCTGCAGCTTTCCCCGAACCAAATGCACTCATGTAAGGTGACGCTTGACCAAGATATCTGCATGTAGATCAAAACCAAAAATGGCTACTGCTAAAAGAATTCCATTTTGATAGCTTCAAAACATTATAAAATTTGGGGGGAAAAAAATACTCACATTCCACTTGTCATAACTGCCATTATAATATTAATGATTGTACCACCATTGTATCCCGTTTGAAGGATTAGCTTACCACCGTACCATATTGCCAGTGAATAGGTGCTCATAATAATTAGCATCACAGTACCAGTTGCTACACCCGGAAACAATCCCTTGATGAACAAGCAGAGTCATATCTTTGCTTTAATGAATTGGTTGTACTTTGAGATGGCTAGCTTCTCGCCAGTAAATGAAGCAACCTTACATATGTGGAAGAGAAGAAATAATTATCTATGCGGACCACTAGACATTCAACCATTGAATAAAACACTAAGCTTGAACTTACTGTTCTTATTGCTCCAATTGTTTGTGCAACAACATTTCCTGCATGAACATATGCACTTTGCGCCCTAGTTGACAATCTTGACATAATTGCAGAAAAAATACCAATCGTGATTACAATAAGAGGAACAGAAGACGACAAGACAAGTGAGAGGTGCCATCCTCTTATAAATGCTATTATAAAGCCTCCAAAAAATGTGCTCACAAGTTGTATGACCTTTCCAACCTAAACATTAAGGAAAAAAAATCAAGAGTAAGATGCAATGATCTTGTGTCAAGTGTTATTTTAAACAGTCTTCTGTCAAAGATGGCATTGGCATTCTATAAATAAAATAAAAATATGTCAAGCATCGAGACTTTATCAAAGAATCACCTTCTCGCCAATGGCATTTTGAATGAGAATTGTGTCCCCTGACATTCTTTCAATCACTTCTCCAGCGGTTGCTTCGTTATCAAAGAATGCTATGTCTTGCCTGAGTATAGTTTTCAAGTACAAATCACGAATTCGAGCTGCTTGCCTTTCTCCACTAGCCATCCAACATGATACCTCTGGATTAAATATTTTAAAACATTAGACTCCCCTTAATATCTATTTTGCACTATAACACTAATAAAAAAACTAACAATTTCTTTTAAGCAACACATTCAACAGCATTCCAAATAATTGTCATATACACTTACAAACACATTAGCAAATTGCATAGTCAAATTTACTTGAAGTAGAAGAAGAAAACAAAATCTTTTATCAATTTAGAAACGAAGAAAATAACATAAAAATTTCACAATCAGCAAAAACCTAAACAACAAGTTCACAATCAAGAGATAAAAGAAACAAATCATGGTAAAGAGAAAGCATCAACTACCAAGATTACGACAATCTATGAGATCCTTATAAGAATGCTAGTATTCAATGGATCCAAAAGAGAATTATAGACAATATCATGAAACCCCAAATTCAAAACCTAAGTCACATCTACTTATATAGTCTTGGATAAAAAAGAGATGTAGGAAATACATTTGCATGATTAGAAACTTTCTAATGCCATAGCAATGATGCAACAAACAAGTGGACTCATAATTCATAAAAATGGTCTTCCCATAGTTGAATATTTTATGACAATGCCAGAGTATTAAAAAATATGCAACTGAAGTTGCATTGGATCAGTCCAAATCCTATTGTAGAGACTTCAAGACAACCTACCCATGAAATCCACATTCAATAAGCTAACCGTTTAGTAGTAAGAAAAAAACAAATGGAATGCGTCATAAGCTTCTTAATTTGAAGGACATGAATTTGATGAAGAACCGAGATTCTTCATTTAAAAAAAAGGATGAGAAAAAGGTAGCTTCAACTTACGTAGGAATGAAGCAACTCCAGACCCAATACCCAAATAGACAAATTTGATGATTACCTGAGAGAAGAATAAAAAATGGATTAGTCATGTGGAAGTGCCTGAAATAGGTTTATGTGCAACCATCAATGCAAAAAGGCATGGTACTCAAATGAAGGTGGTGATTATCTTCAAATACTATCAGAAGTACACTTTCAGTTTTTGCTTTAAACATTTGCTTCCTGTTCACTATTTTATTTATTTTTTTATACTTGGTATATATAAGCACCAGTAGCTAGCTTAACACCCAAAATTACCCCATTGACATCAAATAAGCATAAAAAGGATCTCATTGATACTGATTCAAATTTAAAAATCAGTGAAGATTATTAAACAACTTATAAAAAGTTGAAAGGACATTCAGAAACTAAGTTAATAACCCACATCGATCTGTTTCTTATTTTCTTCATACTTGGATATCAAAGCCAATACCAAGAAGGGAAAACAAATTGACAGTCATTGCATCAGTGACTAGTTGCATTTAGAATCAAAATACTTTTTAATCAAATATCTAATCCAATCTAATCAAATGATACGTGGAAAGGGTATATAATTAATTAAGCTCAAAACCAAACCCTAATAAGCACAGCACAATACAAACTCCTCAAAAGAAGAAGCTAATCTGAGACTTGGAAATCAAAAGAGATGAGATGATATATATCCACAAGAAAGAAAGAATTACCTTGGATACCAAGGAAACCACATTGGCCTTCTCAGCATGGGCGAAAGTATTGATAAGATCTCCGAAGATGATCGTCATGAGCGGCATGGAGAATCCATTGGCCATGGCCGCAAAGGTGCCGATGGCCATGAGCAGCACATCCTTCGTATCAGCAAGCGAGAACAACTTGAAGAAGGACACGCTCCCTTTTTTCTTCTTCTTATCACCAGCTGTCCCCATATCAGTGACCTTCATCAAAATCACAACAAAAACGTTGAAAAAAAAAAACAAAGCACAAAGGTTTGATGATCAACCTAACTTGAACGTCATGAGAATGAAGAATTACTCTAGACGATTAGTTCTTATGATTTCCGAAAAGAAACTTGATACTTCCTCTCAGGAGGTCTCTATGATCTATGAAAATGCTGGATTGATTTATATTTGGGAGGGTTTTGTTAATATTACACCCATGCAACTCTAAGAATTTAAGATATTTCTTATAATAGCACTTTTACCTTTAAACCTTCTGGTTGATATTAAATTAAAATTTAAAAAATATTTGTCTTTTAATTTTAATTTATTTTATACTAGATATTTAATAGATGATTTGTGGAGATTTTTATTTTAAATAAAAAATTTTTTTTAATGGGTTTATGTGCGCACATATTTTCTAAATTAATTTTGTGTTTTGTGGTTTATTCACTTTCATAAAAAAAAATAATATTTTTGTGTGATGTCAATTTATAGCCCCTTTATGAAAAGAAATGTGATATTTTCCATTTATAGTATTTTTTTATTGAAATCAGAGTCAATCAAGGTTGATTTTTTTACTTTTATTTTTAATTTGTAAATCACCTTAATTTATGTAAGTTTATTTGTTTCCTGATTAAACAAATTAAAGTAGAGGGTTAATTAAGACTTAAATTGGTATACTTAAAAATAGAAAGTATTTTTTAGTTAGTCAATAAAATACAAACAAAGATATGTTTACTAAAGGAGAGGGGTGGGCTTGGAATTTATTAGGGATGATAAAAAAAATAATATTATGATTTATTTATAGAATCATTATTATTATGTGTATGGAATGCACCATATCAACAAAGTCTCTTATGGTCATCAAATTGTGTGCTCTTTTTGTTAAGAATATTCTATCTTTGTAAGAGACTCAACAGACTGCATATCAATTTGCAAAATTAAACTCCATATCAATTCGCAAGATTAACAATGGGTATTTGAATTTTCTTAATGTTAGAGTAATTAAGATACACTTTCTCTTTTTTATTCTTATATTTTATGAGGATCAAGCAAAAAAACGTCAATTTGTTTTGTACAATTTTTCTTTGACAAGTGATATCATAGCCACTTTATGTTGAGCCATTACAAATGTGGACATGCCACATAGCCTGCCTTGGAGCATAAGACTTTGTTGATCTTAATCAAGAGTTTCAATATCATGTTACCAAATCAAGGCCCATGGATTAATACCGCTCTTTTTTTTCCCTTATATATGAAAAAAGATAGGAAAAACACAAAGTCATAAGTTTGTAATTTATTTCTATGATGGAAACAAACAAGAGTTGAATGCAAGAGCTAAATTTAGATGAAGCCATGTGCTAAGGTATTCTAGTTATGTGTAAGTTGATGAAGTCCCTAAATCCCAAAAAATTAACAAATGCCATGAAAGGCATGGAAAGAGATGGCCATTTGGTTTGGAATAGATGAGTGGGTGTTCCCCAAAACAAACACTCTGTAAGAATAGAAAGTCTAAAGAAACATCTATAATTATTAAGTTTGGAAGCACTTGATCAATCGCACCAGCTTTCCAAGTTGTATATATGGTCCCCATGGCATCACTTCTTAACTTGGGAAGCTCATGTATATTCCTAGTAATTCCAAGCATGAAGGTTTGTCCGGTTAGGAGGAAACAGAATAAGAGAAGAGCCATGTAGGGAAGGTGCTGCTCATTAGGGTTAGGGTTAGGGTTAGATCATTCACATGCATTTCATGCCCATCATTTTCTCAACAATGACAGAGCTTATTTAATTATTTATATCAATTGGTTTTCAAATGAAAAACAACCTTTTTAGTCAAGTATATATGCTTAAATATCATGAATTTAGGACCTAACACCAAGTTGTGGATCGAGGGGACTAATCCCAAACGCGGCCTTTGAAAACTTGAATTCATGGCTTTATCCAGGTAATGGATACAATTAATTTTGGTTATTTATATCATGTGTGATGGTAATCTGAACATCTTATAAGTTATGTGAGACTTTTTCTACTTTAAAGCTATTAGTTAGTGTCATTTTAGACTTTTGATAATTATGAAATAATATTTATTTTAATATCTTACTTTTCATGTTAATATGGGTTCAACTACATATTTATTAGAAAATATGAAAAAAATTTCAAACTAGAGCCATTGTACATTTCCTTTTTCTTTTCCATTTGGTCTTTCTCAAGGTTTGTTAAATAAAAATCATGTGTAAATTAAGGTACATATACTTGTCATAACTAAAATTATTTCGGTTGTATTTGCAATAATATAAATTTCATATAAAGTTAATTAACTATATACTTCTATAAGTTAACTTTTTTAAATAATAATTAGGTGAAGTTAACCTTCTAATAATGGGTGATATTTTAAAATTGTAATTAACGAAAACATACTTAAAGTAACTAATTTTTTACTCATAGTGTATTATTAATTATAATTTTTTTAACATGATATATATATGTACTCATCTACACTAACCAATTAATAATGATCATATTAATATGGTGAGCCCTTACTAGATATTTACTATAGTGAATTACTGACATCTAAACATCTACTTACATGAAGGGAGGAGACAAAATAGGAACCAAAAATCCTCCTGAAAAAGTGGATCTAAACATCTAATCACCATAAAATATCCAAACTGAATATGTATAAAAATGTACATAGTATACAATTAAATCTTTTACAACTAAATTAAATATATCCCAATATCCCAAATCAAAGGAAACATCAAGCCAACCAATTTATTTAACACCTAAAAAAAAAGTAAATAGCTAGAACATAGCAACAACAAAACTAACATGGAAGAAAATTATCCATTACAATAGAAATATAGCATATAACAAGATGACCGGTGCCTCACAGGCACATCCACACAAGACAGACAATCTTATCTCATGCAACAATATATGATGTGCTCTACATAACATGTATAATGTACTCTCTACTTGCTAATGCTCCACAGAACATGATTCTCCGACAAGGAAATGACAAACCTGTCAAAAGGGCTCAGTCAAATGGGAGCTTGTTGACTAGCTGAGTCAGCATGGAGATTGAAGCAGCTGGACCGCGGAGATTAAATCATGTCACCTATCTTAATGAGCCGTTTACTTTATGTCACATAGTTGTTTACTGTTAAGTCTAGTTGGAATGTTCTAGGATTTAGGGGGTGTTTTTTTTTGTAAGGAGTGGAATGGGAGTCATTACTCTCTCATTCCACTCCTTTGTTTGGATAGTCATGGATGGAGTGAGAGAGGTTTGGGAGGGGGATGAGGGGGGATTGAGTGGGGAGTGACAATCCTCCCAAAATTGGGAGGATTGCTCATTCCTCCTCCACTCCTTGAGGGTGAATTACAAATTTGCCCCTTATTTAATAAGTAAACTATAATTAATTAACATAATAATTAAATATATAATTTTAATATTAAATAATAATTAAATAGATAATAATAACTAACAATTAAAATAACAATTTTATTCAAATATTAATAATTAATAATTAAAATAATAATATAAATCAAATAATAATTAAATCGATAATTTTAATAATAAATAATAATTAAAATAAAATAATAACAACTAACAATTAAAATAATAATTTTATTCAAATAATAATAATTAATAATTAAAATAATAATTAAATCGATAATTTTAATAATAAATAATAATTAAAGTAAAATAATAACAACTAACAATTAAAATAATAATTTTATTCAAATAATAATATAACTCAAATAATAATTAAATAGATAATTTTAATAATAAATAATAATTAAAATAAAATAATAATAACTAACAATTAAAATAATAATTTTATTCAAATAATAATAACAATTAATAATTAAAAGGGAAAATTAATTATAAGTCCCTGTACGTTTGCAAACATCCCGATCAGTCTCTCTGACATTTGAATATACCTGTTCATCCTTCCTTTTTAAATTACCTTCCTTTTCAGTCCCTCCGTCCAACTCCGTCAATAGCTTTTTTACATAATACCAACTTTGCCCCTTGGTTTTGGTGGGAAAGGTCCCGCCCTGTCTTGTCATCATTTTTGAAAGTGTTCAGCCAAAGGGAAAAGGGCTTTTCAGCCGACTTTTCTCTTATAATGCGTGCTTCGCTAAGGAGGGTTCTATCCTTCGTCTTCTTCCCCGTCGTCTGCCAGAGTTTCTCTCTCTCCCACCAGTGTTCGAGCGGGTGTACTTGTTCATATTGAAGGCTGTGGTGAGAGGATGTTTTTTTCTTTTTCATTTTTGTTAGCGCCGAAGGTATGAATATTTGTGTGTCTGTAATGCATGGCAGTTTGAGGGTTTCGTGCATCGCGACTCAATGGACACCTATTGCGCAATAGCCAGATACAAGGGCGAGGGTCGAGTGCTTGCAGTTCACTTTGTTAAGTTCATGGGAGTCGGTTCTGCAGGAGATATGTGAAAGATGGAGCCTCGAAATCGAGAGTGTTTGTGTGAAGTTTGTCACCCCGAATGCACATCGCACGGTCTGCCCCATAGAATGCGAGATTGATTTTCAGCGAATGTGTCGCGTTCACCATATGTTCAATTGCCATGCAGTCGATCTTATAGTCACATCAACCGACGATGACGATGCCGTCGAAGATGCCCCGGGCTCCTCCTTACTTTCGTAAACACTGCACCTTTTTTTGTGCATTCAAATGAAGCGATTACGTGCATTCAAAGCGGAGTGTTTGGAGTTTCCATTTAGCTCTGTGTAGTTATCGTTTATATTTGTGCGTTTGTGTTTACCTTTTGGCGATTCTGTTTACTTTTAGGAATTCCTGTTTATTGTTTGGAGTTTTTGTTTACTATTATCCGTTTACGTTTACTTTTAGAAGTTTCTGTTTACTTCGGGAGTTTCGGTTTATTTTTTGGAGTTCTTGTTTACCATTGTAAGTTTCCGTTTACGTTTGGGCGTTCTCGTTTACTATTACGTTTGCATTTGGGATTCTCCATTAACCCGTCGCCGTTTACGTTATCCTTGTGTGCACCGGGAGCGGGGATTCAATTTCGGAAAGCCTACCGGTTAGCCGACACATAATGTCGTCCCAACCGAATGCGTCGGGTGCCCTATCTATGGTGAAGACCAACCCGCCGGTGCACGTCTCGAAGTCGGGCAACGCTTTTGCGATGGTGATCATTTCAAAGACACGCTGCGAAGTGTCGCCATAAACCGGAACTTTAACTTTATCTTCGTCAAGAACGATAAGCGAGAGGGTAATCGTCCAATGTGCATCCGCTGGTTGCCAATGGCGTGTCCACGCATCGAAGCTTGGGAACCAAGAGACGTTTATGATCAAGACAATGTGCTCAGCACATACATGCGGCGGAGGTATCGGCACCACCTCTCACCCGAAAGCTTCTAAAAAATGGGTAAGCGCGCGAGTCATGCAGAGGCCGAAGGATCGCCCTCTCTACAGGGCCGTCGATATTCAACGTGATATAATGCGCGAGCATGGCGTTCACTTGTCTTACAAGCAAGCTTGGTTGGGGAAAGAGGTCGCCCGGGGTGTTCTCCACGGTAGTGAAGTCGCCCGGCTACGACCTCCTCGGATGGTATGCCGGGAAAGTTTTAGAGACGAATCCCGGGAGCGTGGTTACAAGTGGACCATGAGGGCGATCGTTTTACACGGGCCTTTTTGCATTTAACGCGTGCGTTGTGGGTTTCCAGAGTGGTTGCGAGGCCCTTGCTCTTCATCGACGGGACGCACTTGCTAGGGAAATACGGAGGCACCTTGCTTGGTGCAACGGGGAAGGATGCCAACGACGGTTTCTTTCACGTTACATTCGCCATTGTTGACAACGAGACGGATGCGAACTGGACTTGGTTTCTTTCCAAGCTTGGTGATGTGTTGTATGGGGACGATCACTACACGAAGATCATAACATTTATTTCAGATAGGTCGAAGGGTCTCATTAACGCAGTCGGTAAGGTTTTCCCCTCATCCCCGCACGCGTACTGCCTCAGGCACCTGGAGGCAAATTTTATGAAGGCAAACGTCGGCGTCGGGAAGGCATTAAAAGAGTTATGCTGGTCCATCATTGTTAGGATTGCATTTGCGTGCACGGAGAGGGAGTTCAATGACGCGATGGACGACCTTCTCAACGCATCCCCACATACTCATCTGTGGCTAATCCAGAAATCCGACATCACGCATTGGGCGAATTACATGTTCAAGGGCGAAAGATGGGGCGAGATGTATTCAAACGTCGCAGAATCGTTCAATGCATGGATTAAGGAGGCAAGACATCTTCCTATGACGAATATGGTTGATTCCATCCGGTAATAATTCGTCTAGATCCCTCCGTTCGGTTTACTTGTTAGCGTTTCTGTTTACTTCCACTGGCTCTCGCTTAGTTCTCCTATTTGCAGTTTACTTCTGTGAGTTTCGGTTTAGTTTGTCGGCTTTCCACGTAATTGTTGTTGTTTCCGTTTACGTTTACGGGTTTTCGTTTAGATTGCCAGTTTCCCATTTACTTATGTGAGACATGGTTTACTTTTTCTAGTTTCTGTTTACGTATCCTTGTTCCCATTTACGTGTGTGGGTTTCCGTTTACTTTTTGACGCTCCCGTTTACGTTTTTGACTTTTAGATTTTTCATTGCTTTTGTTATTATTCTTGTTTACCTTTCATCGACGACGTCCTGTTGACTGACTACCCTCTTACACCAGCTTCAAGCTCATGAACATGCTGTGTAATCGGCGTGAACAATCTCGGCGGTGGGAGACCTATCTGTGCCCTGACATACACAGCAAGATCGAAGAAGTGGTGGAACAAAGTCGTACACTACTTGTTGGGAGATCAACAGGCGACTGCTTCGAAGTAGTCGAACGGAATAGCTTCTCCGTCAACCTGTCCGCAAGGACGTGCTCGTGCCGACGGTGGCAGATATACGGGATCCCGTGTAAGCACGCTTGCGCGGCTATAATGCAAACCGATGCAAATGTTCACAGATATGTTGACAGTTACTTCACCGCTGACACGTACCGGACGTCTTACTCGGAAGCAATTTTTCCTGTCCCCGACAATGACAGACCAACAGATGAGTCTCGTCCGTTGGCCATCCGGCCACCACTCACGAAGAGGCAACCAGGGCCCAAAAAGGAAAAGAATCGAATCGCAACACACTTCTGTACGTGAGTTCAAGTGCAACAGGTGTAGCGAGGTTGGTCACAATCGGCGGTCGTGCAGCGCACCCATCGCGGATTGAGACCCCCCCTTACATAATCGACACTTTGATGTAATCAGAAAAGACGAGCTGCAAAAGGAAACTCATGAATATAAACCGAGACCCTTTGATGTAAACAAAAACACTGAAATGTAAATGGAAACCTTTTGATGTAGACACTAAAATGTAACCCGGAACTCTTCGATGTAAACGGAAACCCTTGATTGTAAACAGAAACGCCATTGTGTAAAGGACAACACTGGGATACAAACGGAAAGTGAGATTTTTTCAGAGGTTTTTCTCCTCTCATTAAATCCAATGAGTGTTAAGAAACTCAAGTGAGCTTTTTTACCAACCCTTGTCAAATTCAATGAATCTCAAGAGATTTCAATATGAGCTATAGAGAATGTGCATGAGGGAATTTTTTGTATCAATTTTCATCAACTGCAATGAAATGTAAACGGATACAATGAAATGTAAACGGATACAATGAGATGTAAACGGAGACGCTGAAATGTAAACCGAAACTCTACTATGTAAACGGATACAATGAAATGTAAACGGAGACTCTGAAATGTAAACCGAAACTCTACTATATAAACGGAAACCCTGTATTGTAAATAGAAACGGCACTGTGTAAAGGAAAACAATGGGATGTAATTGAAAATATATTTACATTCGCAATGTATGTACAGCAAATAAACACACTTGTATGAACGAATATCAATTACATCATCTCTGTTTGCCATCTTCTTTCCCCCTTGCGATGCCGTCCATGACGATACGGGCTGCGTACTGTAGACGCAGAAGTGGCACGTCGGAGTGAGGCAGACTAAGACTCTCCCCGTTGAGGAGTTGTTCGATGAACCGCATTGTGTAAAGGCAGCAGTCCACGCTGTCAGGTTTCTGCCGTGGGCAATCGCGGACGTGCACAAGAGGGTAACTCGCCGTCCCGGTGTCGCCTACCTCAACATCCAGACAGCGGTTGAATAGTTCCCTCTGTTCGTGGCGCGTAAAAAAAAGGAAAGAGAAGGAGACGTGTGAGTGTCGTCGTCCGACCTTTTTTAAAAAAAAGGAAACAAATACAGACAAGAGAAGGAGACGTAAGACCCTACCATGGCCTTCGCGTCGGCGTCGTATGTGCGGCTCTGCGCAGAGGTGTAGTGCAGATATTGCTTCACCTCTTTGTCGAGTACAATGAGGTGGAAATGTGTGTTGAATATTATGGGGAGCAGAATAATTTCCACCTCGTTGAAATTTGCGGTGCCCGTCTCGACCAACGTAAGCGCCACCTCGGCACTATGTTCCGTCTGTGACATGAGAAGCGCCAGCGGTCGGGTGACAGCACCTCATCTTTTGTAGGGGGAGGGCGTTCGCTTGCATGATTCCATGATCATGACACACCAAACGTCCAGCACATCATCAGGCACGACGGCCCCCTCCACCAAGGTGTACAAGTGGTCTCTGGTCGTGAAGGAGAGGTCGTTCTTCCAGACGATGGTCCTAAACGCGGCATCGCGAGTATTAGAGGGCAACACTAAAAAGTAAACGGGAAGGAGAAAAGGTAAACGGAAACGCATGTAATGTAAACGAAAACACACAAAATGTAAACGACACGTCCGTATTCTAAACGGTAAAACTAAAACGTAAATGAAAACGCCAAAACCTAAACGGAACCATATATAATCTAAACCGGAACTTAGAAACATAAACGGAAACATGTAAACAATACACGGAAACTATACACGGTAAAGGAAAACATCCGAAAGTAAGCTGGGAACAATATATTATGTAAACCACAACGCATAGAAGGAAACGAAAACGCATTGCACTCACCTGTCAATTTTACAGTTGAGGTACATTCCCATTGCCGCCTGCTCCACCTGACTTAGGCGATGAAATGCAGTCGGCCGTTTATTTTTGGGGAGAAAGGCAGTCTTGACGGATTCTGACCCTTGTTTCTCAATGACTGCCACTGTGTCAACGTCGACAATAAGCTGACACGGTTTCTTGCTGGGAGTGGCTTCCTCAGCCGTTGGGGGGGGGATGTCGTGGACCTTCTACCATAATGGTGCCCGCACTGACGTCTGCGCGCGCCGTCGGGGGCCGCGGTGGGGCTGTCTCTTCCGATGGGGCGAGCTGCGGTGAAGAAACCTCTTCCGCCTCAAAGGGCTGCGGTGGAGCCGCCTCTACCGTAGTGGGGAGATCAGCTGGGGGTTCATCTGTGGCGGTGGCCGCATCTTCGTCAGGGGTGGTTGACCGCCATTGAGCCTCCTCTTCCGCTGTGGGGGGTGGGGTTGGAGCCTGCGCGGCAGCGGTGGACGGAGTCGCATTTTCTTCGTCCATGCCGTCCACATAAGAGGATGGCCTCTCGGCGTTGTCGGATGCCACCGCCGGTCTCTCAACATCTAAGGCCGGGATAACGATCTTACCTTTCATATCGGTCAAAGACGCTATGATGCTGTCGACGACGACCGCATCGGAGCCATCATTGCCGGATGAGGTCACCGGTGGACTTCGTCTGCAGTCCAGCTTCGGTCCGCCCTTACGGCAGAGTCTCTTCGTCCTCGGGCCGGTGGGCACCAGAGAGGTCGTCTTCTGGCTTGCAACAGTTATGGCGCTCTCCGAGACGCCAACGGGCTGCTGTTCTCCTCGCCGGGAGACACGCCTAGAAAAGCGTCGAGTGGCGACCTTCTTCGCCGGGTGTGCGATTACCGGAGATGGCATCGAACCGGACTCCGCTGTGGGATCTCCCGAAGATGGTGCAACGATGCGAAGGCGTCCTTCGATCACATCCACCCGGGAAGCCGGACGCCGGACGTCACGCGACAATGTCTCGATGGCCCGCCGTGAGCCGGGTGGCTACATCGTCTTCAATTGCCACCGAGGGGGACACCCATTCCACGCGACGAACACGAGTGCGACGGGGGGAGATACTACGTCGATCCGGTGACCGACCACGTTTTGTTGGACGCACCACCGGTGGCTCGTACGGCACCAAAGCCAACGTTTGTTGTCCGGGATCGTCGACGGTCGGCTCGGAAAACTCGTCAACAAGAGAGTAGAAAATTCAGAAAGATAAATGGGAACATAAAAGATAAACGGGAACAATAAAATCATACACGGGAACGCTCGATCGTAAACAACAACGCTTAAAAAGTAAACGGGAACACCAAAAAGTAAATCGAAACTCTATAACCTAAACGGAAACGTTGAAATATAAAGGAAATCTCGCCATTATAAATGAGAACTTGGAAAACATAAATGGGAACGTCGGAGGCTAAACGGGAACATTTGAAAGTAAACGCAAACAGAGACTTCATACCTCTTTTTCATCGATGGATGAGAGTAGCTTTTCCAGCGACGCTTATTTCCTAAAACTTCCCTCCCCGTAACACAAAATCCGGGGAGTCTTCCCAACCCGGGCCCTCTGCCCTGTTCCAGTAACCTCGTAGAACCAGAGGATGAGGGCGATGGTGCACCCGCGCATGTATCCCGTTTCAATATGCTCCCCCCTAGCTCTTGACTGCACGCGGGTGGCCGTCTTGGGGAGGTCTTCCATGATCCACCTGTGAGTGGCCTCCGCCCACGCGTACCTGCGTAGCGGGGAGAGGTTGGAAGCATAGTCGACCAGCCATGGCGGGACTGACATGGTGGTGTTCGGGAACAACACCGTCCCCATGAGGTAGACCACCAGCAGCTTCACAAAGTTGACCTCCTCCCCCTTTGTCCGGACCATTCTGAGAAGAGACGCCTTCATAGCATCTCGGGTCCTTTCGAAGCCCTTGGACATGCATTTCTCTTCGAAATCGGACGGTGTGTTCGTTTTTCTTGAACCGCACCAGATCCCCGTCCGCCCGGAGTCCCATGATAATGGCAACATCTTCCGGTCGGAAGCTCACCGAGCTCACCCCTATTCGAACATTTTCGTCTCGTGGTCGTGTCGCCGCAATATGGCATCAAGCAACCCCCTCTCCCGCAAACAACGCCTCCACCTCCATGAGATGGCCGAATGGTGTCCTCCTCACCATCTCCAGTGCCGTTGTGTGACATGCGTCGCCTCGGTTGGGCCAGAGTATCCACGACGGGCGCAAGGTAGCATCTCGCCGTTCATTGGGTTGGACGCCATATCTCGCGTTACATACAACGGCGCTCACCCAAAAATGCCTGAAATCTAAAGAGAAACCTTAAACTGTAAACGAAAACTCCGCAATATAAACAGCAACCGCTCCTCCAACACTGAACCACCGTTACAAAGCACAAAACCCTCAACTACAACCGACGGGAAGGGAATAAAACCATACTAATCTTACCAGATAATAGTGTGTCGGGATTAACTGCAATCGGATGGTCGTTGCGCCGCCGGTCTGGGAGCTACACGGTTCGTTCTGTCTGTCGCTTTGGTATGAGAAAATGTGAAAAGAAGGTGAAAAGAAGCCAAACAGAACATCATAAACCCTGGAATGTCTCGGAACACGCACCGCCGTACTCGCGCCCATAATGTAGGGGTATAACCGTCAATCCATTGAAGCTTTAACGGCGTTATCCCATGCAGGGACCAGGATGGAAATCATCCCAAAAAGGAGGGATGTTTTGTTCATACTGAAAAGTGCAGGGTTGGTCTGTGAATATATGAAATTTAGAGGGTTTTTTTGTTCATTATCTGTAATTAAAATAATAATATAAATCAAATAATAATTAAATCGATAATTTTAATAATAAATAATAATTAAAGTAAAATAATAACAACTGACATTTAAAATAATAATTTTATTCAAATAATAATAAATAATAATTAAAATAATAATATAAATCAAATAATAATTAAATAGATATTTTTAATAATAAATAATAATTAAAAGTGAAAATATTTAATTCAAATATTTAATTATAAAATTAAAAATAATGATATTCAAAATATTTTATAATTAAAAATAGTCGTTATTTAACTTAACATTTTATTTTATATAAAATATTATTTACTTGTTTCAAGGGTATAAAAGTCAAGTTACTTCATTTTTTTCTTTTACTTTTCCCATTCCCAAAGAACTACCCTCTCATACCTTACCAACCAAACACATCTTTCATTCTCAATCCTCCTCCACTCCCTTTATTTCCATTACTCCCTCACTCCTTTCCATTCCCAATCCGGGATCCAAACGGCCCCTTAGTCTTTCAGGTATTGGGTGAGTAGATTCAGACAGTTGTACGGTTAACTGTCAACTTTTGTAAAAGAGAGTTTTGAATTCTGAATCAAAAACAAGCTGTGCTCTCCACCTTTGCTTATCCTCTTCATTCACCAGCTAATTCAGCTCATCAAGACCGGGCTCCCAGGCTTCACCTTGAGAATCTGAAAAGCCATGTGCTTCGGATTCCACGTAGCCGTCTTAAGATGGCACGCAGCCACAGCCTCCACCTTCGTCCCTTCATTCCCTTCCAACGTCACCTTGAACGCTTTGCTTTTCCCGGTTCCATGGCATATGGGTACGGACGCGTATGGCACGCCACCAGTTTCTCTCCGCCCAAATACCAGCCAGGGCAACACTGTAGGTCCTTTTCACCCCTGTATTACCATTCTTCTGGTTGACCGTTGTTGAGCTAGCATGCACATCTCTCGTTCCCAAACTCATCATGCTGAACTCCACCATGGATTCCAATGACGTAGCACAGAGCTTATTCTCCCCGTCCATAGTCGGGTCTTCACACACCACTAGCGTCTTCTTCATGGCTTCAGCTGTAATCGAGTTGGCTGAACCTGAAAACGGGTGAGGATCTCAGACAGTTTATTTGATGAGAATGGGATGATGTTTGCCTGTGAACGAGATACAAAGAATGACCCAGATGGAGTCTTGGTGAACCGGCGGTCGAATTTGGAACCAGGACTCAAGTCCTTTTCCAGGAAGAAGAGTGCTACACTAGGGTCATGAGGGACATGAGTCTCTATGCTAGTAATGTATCCATGATACTCGTAGCCGCCAGGACCATATACTGCCGTAAGTGGCATTATTCCTGCAGACTTCTCTTCGTCTAGTTCATCTGCAGAATATATATAACACTGTTATTAATTAAACTTCTAAGTTCCGAACCGCACATATACACACACGGAGAGAGAAAGAGAGAGAGAGAGACAACCAGAAGATACGAGGTCCTGTGGGTCTGGGCATGGCAGAATTGGGTAGCATTTTATCCCAGTAATCTTGGGAGGTGAAAGCATGGGTAGCCAAGATGAGAGCAAGGACACCTAAGAACACAAATGATTCATGCTTCTTGAGAGGGCAGGTGCACAACCATGAGATGGTATGGGATGGAAATAAGGGAGGGGTTTATAGGGAGCAAAAGTCAAAGTGCCACACATTCAACACACACATGTACACATAAGAAAACACTTCTGCATAAGGCATGGGCACGAAACACATTCTAATTGATATTAAAATGAAATTTAAAAAAAAAATGTGTGTTTTTAATTTAAATTTATTTTTTATTCTAGATATTTAATAGATGATTTGTGATGATTTTTTTTTTAAAATAAAAAAGCTTTTTTTAATGGGTCTATGTGCACACAAAATTTCGTAATTAATTTTACGTGGATGTCCTATAAAATACTTTTATAAAATTAAGGGCTTTTTACATTAAGCTATATTAGAAATTGAAGTCTTACATCTTAAAATTATTATTCTCTTAAATATTTGATAGAGATATAAACATGACATTTATATAAATAAATATATTCTAGGAATATAAATTTATTTTGTGAATAGTTGTAACTCAAAATTAAAAAAGAAACTTGTAAAAAGATGAATAATATCAACATAATATTCTTAACTTCATAAAAAAAAAGTTTTAATTGCGCATAAATATAAAATATTTTTTATATATAAGCTCGTGAAACTCTTTCTATTTATAGTATTTGTTTTTTTGGAAATATGATGCCATATAAATTTATTTTGTGAGTAGTTGTAACTCAAAATTAAAAAGGAAACTTGAAAACAGATGAATAATATCAACATAATATTCTCAATTTTGAAAAAAAAAGTTTTAATTGAGTATAAATATAAAATATTTTTTACGTATAACCTAATGAGACTCTTTCTATTTAATTATAGGATTTTTTTTTTTATGGAAGTAAGAGTCAATGCCTGTGAAGGTTGCTTTTTTTTACTTTTATTTTTAATTTATAAATCATCTTAATTTCTCAATATATAAATAAATAAATCCAAGCTGTAATTCTATTTGTTTCCTAATTAAACAAAGTAGAGGATTAATTAAGACTTAAATTGGTGTGCTTGAAAATAGAAGGTATTTTCTGGTTAGTCAATAAAATTAAAAAAAAAGATATGTTTACTAAAGGGGAGGATTGCCCGGTCTTGGAATTTATTGCAGGTGATAAAAAAATTATATTATGATTTATTTATCGAATCATTCTTATTATGTGAATGGAATACACCATATCAACAAAATCGTAATAAATTATTAACAACATTTGTTTGTAATTTATTTCTATAATAGAAACAAACAAGAGTTGAATGCAAGAGCTAAATTTAGATGAAGCAATGTGCTAAGGCCATTCTAATTATGTTTAATTTGATGAAGTCCCTATATCGTAAATCATTCGTTAACTAATGCCATGAAAGGCATGGAAAAAGATGGTTATTTGGTTTGAAATAGACGAGTATGTGTTACCAAACAAACACTTTGAAAGAATAGAAAGCCTAAAGAAACCTCTATAGTTATCAAGCTTGGAAGCACTTGATCCATCACACCAGTTTTCCAAGTTGTATATATGGTCCCAGGGCATCACTTCACAACTTGGGAAGCTCATGTATATTCCAAATATTTCCAAACATATATAGAAGGTGTTAGATGTATAGATGTATATATACACTATTATAAGTATACATGTATATTTGTACATCTATAGTACCATATACGGTACTATATTTGCCTATATATGTACACACTCTTCATTGGTAATGAAATGCTCAAAGGATTCTAACATAGTATCAGAGCTTTAATCATAAGCCCTTGTTTGGTTCAACCCGGGAAGGGGAAGGGGGAGTGAGGAGGGTTTGAAAACATATTATGTTTGGTTGAATGGAGGAGTGAGAGGGGTTAATCTTTTTTTTTTTTTTTTTTTTGGTTGGGAGGGAGAGTGAGGAGGAGTGGAGAGGAGTATAATGTGTATTTGACCAATTTGCCCTTTTATATAAAAAAAAATAAGTTTTTTACAATATTTTTTTATTTTTATATTATTATTAATAATAATAAACCAATAACTACATACCACATTTTTTTTCTTTTTCCGTACTTTTAAAATTTTTTACATAAATGTTTTATTAATAATTTTAAATTAATATTAAAAAATTGAGAGTGAATGAAAATAATATATTTGTGGGAATAAAAAATTTTCATATAAATCTTATACTTGTATCCATATTAAATTGTGATACTTTTATTTTTTTATTGTATGAAAAATACTTGTATTATGAAAATCAAGAATTATTGAAAAACAAATACAATGTCTTTTTCAAATTAATAAAGGGTATAATGGACTATTCACATGAGCTTTTTTCTATTAAAAATTATTTAATAATCCTACCCCTCCAAAAGACCCCGATTTGGAGAGGTGAGATATAAGGGGTTTGGAGGGGTGGAGCACCCCTCCAAACCCCTCCCCCTTCTCCTCACACCCCCATCCAAACAAGTATAACTCCCTCTTACCCCTTCCTACCCCTCCAAAATCCCCCAACCAAACAAGACCTAAGTTTCTTCTCTCCTCCGGTCATCTCCGGCCACCTCCGGTCATCTCTCATCATCTCTCCAGACCCCCCTCGCTGCTATCTCCTCTCATTACTGCTGCTCTATCTCTCCCTCAACTTGACCGGCATCCAGCCACAGCCAGCACCAGCCCCGCCCAGCCCAGCACCAGCCTCTCGTCCGCCTCCACCACCACTCCACCGCCAGCCCAACAACCCACTCGGCCTCCAGCTTCCCCCTGCCGGCATCCAGCCCCGCCCAGACCAGCACCAACCTCCCGCCCACCTCCACCGCCAGCCCAGCACCCCACCCGGCTTCCAGCTTCGGCTCGCATCTCCGCTCGCCTTCAGCCTCACCCAGCACCCCCTACCGGCATCCAGCGCAGCCCAGCCAAGCATCAGCCTCCTTCCCTCTCCGGTCGCACCCTCTTCGCTTCGGCGAACCTTGGATCTCGTGCCACGATGACACAAATTCCCATGGCCAACATCATCCCGTGTTTTCTTGCTGATTTTTTAAAAAGGCTGTCTAGAATCTTCACCTAATTCCAGACCAGCCTCTTTTCAAATATCTAATTATATAATTATATTTATATAAATATATATATCTTTAAAAAAAAAAAGGAATAAATGGATATTTATGGTCTTACCGGAGTTTCTTCAGATGCTCGTCACCGAAACTTCCAACACTCTGATGTGATCCTTGACTGCACCAACTATATTCTTTGGCGACTCACAATCAAGCATATTCTCGACGATATTCGTATCCTTCGACATGTTGACGGTACCTCCACTGCTCCTGTTACTCCCGCAGTTTGTGACACTCTAGGCTCCTCCCTGAAGGCCTCCGCTCTTATTACAACATTTGAACAAAAACTAAGAAATGGGAAGCTGATGATTCGACCGCCAAGATGATTATCTGCCAAACAGTCACCCTTAAGATACGTACCCAGATAGCAGATCTTCCCACTGCCCGAGAGATGTGGGACTATTTGGAATATCGCTATTGTGGTTCCAATCAGGCACAGCTGTGTACTTTGTATCAGGCTCTTGCTAGTCTCCAGCAGGGAGAAGATACTGTTGATCATTTTTACAGTAGGTATTGTGGTATCTGGCGTCAAATTATCGCTCTCACTCCTCCCTACTGCACCACTCATTCTACTCAGATTCTGGCTTGTTCTGAGTCCTGCAAACGTCGTCGTAGTCATGACGAGACTCACCGAATGTATGAGCATTACGAACCAGCCACACGACTGATGTGGCTGGTGATGTGGCGACAGGCCCACCAACCCATCATCTAATTTTTTTTTATTTTTTTATTACAAGTTTTGTAATCCGAAAAGTAGCTTATCGTGACCAGTCTCCTCTCTCCCGCACCACCCACACCTGGCCACCACCGATCCCGACCGCCGATCACGGCCGCCACCCCCAGCTCCCCGTGCCTCTCTCTCTCTCTCTCTCTCTCTCTCTCTCTCTCTCTCTCTCTCTCTCTCGTGACCAGTCTCCCCTTTCTCTCGTCACTGGTCTCCTCTCTACCTCCGCACGGATCCCTCCTCCTATGCCCCCGATCTAGTAAGTCTTTGACACTAATTTCTTATAATGTTTATGTTGATGTGTATGTGTGTGTGTGTTGACAACAACACTAGGTACGTGAGTTCGTATTCATGCATATGTTTCTTTGTTCTCCGTTGAGTTCTTTCTTGCTTGTATGAGCTGAGCTGGCTAGCAAGAGAATAAATTTAAAGCTGGTGCTGCATGCTGCTTCTTGAAGTTCGTATGTATAGGAAGAAAGTGATATTTAAGCTATGCCTAAATTAATAAATTATTATTATTTTCTTCCTTCTAATTAATTTCTTCTTTCTTCTTTTATTTTCTTCTTATCCTTTCTTCTTAATTTTTCTTATCGATTCTGATCTGATTAGATGGAGAGGAAGCCACAGTTCACTCCCTAAAGTTCGTATTTAGTTTTGCTTATATATATATATGGTGGCACTTTGCTTGTGTGCTTGTGAATATCTTTGCAGACTTATTTTATCTACATGCACAAATACGAATACATCTGTTGTATATTTATACTAACAAATAGCATACCCATTTGTGTTTGTAGTCTTTTATATTCATGCCTCTTCCTTGTTGCTATTACGATTATGTCATATATAATTGTTCTCTTTGCTCCTCTGAGTCCTCTTCCACCAAAGAATGAGTGTGCATTTTTCTAAAAATATGATTTCTAATCAGATATTTATTTTAAGGTAAACTCTGAAATCCTTTGAGAATGCAAATTATTTATGAATTTATTGTTTGTATAATTTGTTTTTTCTTGGATTGAGATTTAATTAGTGACGAAGGTGATTACAGATTAATATCACTGAACTTGAGATTTCATGTGTTTCAATATGAAACACGCTGAAATTGGTCCACCTTCTCTTCTCTGTTTGTTTGTTGTTTTTTTTTGTGAAAAGGATTCAGATAGTTATTTATTTTACCCGTGAGTGTAATGTGGATACAACGGTCCATTTCCATGGATTACTACTGAGTTTAATTATGGTGTTTGTCTAGAGGCAGGTGATTGGAGTGTGGAATATGAAAAATTTAACTTCTAACAAGTGGAAGGGAGTGTCAAAGTTTTAATTTAAATCAAGTTGGGAAACTATGTTGTTCTTAATTATCTCGTTAGCAAAGAAAATGATGCAAAGTATGATTGCAACGGTTCAATACTATTGCGTAAAACACTCCAATTATTATTATTTTTTACAGCGGTTTTGATTTGTGTAGTGATTTATTTCATATACTGCAGTAGCTTGAATTGCAACGGTTATTTTATATATTGTAGTGGTTTCACAATGTAAAACACAACGTTTGTTTAATATATGTTGCAGCAGTTTGGTAGATTCTATTGCAACGGTTGTATAATATCTATTGCAGTAATGTTAAAAATTATATTACAGTAATTGTGTAATACCTATTGCAGTAGTGTTGGAATATATTTATTACAACGGTTTAGTAATATATATTGTAACAGTTTTATAAAAAGTATGACAACAGTTTTCTAATGTTTATTGGAGTAGTTTTGTAGTATCTATGGTAGTGGTTTATAGTGTTTATTGCAATGGTTTGAAATAATTATTGTAATAGTTACTAAAACCTATTATAGTGGTTTGTAATCCACACCATCTTACATATAATAATTTTAAGAATTCAATAAAATTATAACAATAGCATGCATCATCTAAAAATCAAGTAAACACTTAACACTCAAATGAACATTAAAGTTTACGAAAATACTCAATAACATAGGAATTTAAATAAAAAAATTGTTAATACAAAAACATTAGTAAATATAGGTTCATTATACATGTGATGATGTTTGCTGGTTTATATATATATATATATATATATATATATATATATATATATAGACACACAAGCACATCATATATTGTTGCATGAAATAATATTGTCCATGCATGTGTGTGGATGTGCCTGTGAGGCGCCGGTCTTCTCATTATATGCTATATTTACATGGTGATGGATAGTTTGCTATGTGGTATCACAGTGTTGTATAATGCCTGTGGCACTAAAATTTTGATCCCACACCACTCACCTTCTGTGTGAAATACCATTGAGCTGCTAATATTAATTTTTCAACATTAATTTATAATCATTTTTCCTCTAAACTAATGAAAAAATTATTTTTATAATTTTAACATCAAAATAATTTTTCCATGCAATGATAAGTGAATCTATGTTTTTTGGGAGGTTAGATGTTACATTATTCAAGTCTAGAATTATTTACAAAAAAAATTCCTTTTTGCATCATTATAATTACCCAATTTAAAATAATTCTTAAAAATAGAGGGTAGTTGCATGTGCTTATGAAAATAAATTTTTAGTTTTATAAAGTATTTAAAATAAATTGTTTTGCCAAGAAAAATATACCATTCCAGACATATTGACCCTAATAAAGCCGAGCAAAAATAAAATTCTCCACGTATTAATTTTTAATTATTTATTTTTAAGTGATTCATGACTTTTATTAGAGACACAAGCTTCTAGTTTTAATCATACTAGGTTTGTGATAAAGATAAAATAAAGTAACAATTTATATATGGAAAAGGGCCAAAGATGTAAATGGCCCCTATTGTGAGAATTTGGATCCGCAATTCATGGGCAAGCTGAGCAGCTATAAGCCTTCACTTGCTCCATAGCGGCCCAAGACATTTAACAAGTTAAGATCTTTAAAATTGGCATTTTAACCATTAAATTTTTTTAATCATATAATGTGAACGTTAATAGTGGTAAGAGATAAAATGCTAAATAATGTCTAATTTATAGTTAATTTTTTTATAAGTTATTTTCATTAATTTTTTTTTTTTAAAAAAAGATTCCTGGCAAATGCTAAACATTTTTAGCTCTGCTTTAAAATAGCAATAATAATATCATTTTCCTGCAATATGCTTTCAAGGAAGTATATTTTTGACAAAATCTTCCTAATCTAGTGTTCTAAATTTTAAATTTTAGGAAAATCACTTAAATTTTTACTAAATAAATTTTAAATTTTAAATTTTAAATTTCTAAATTACTTTCTAATGTTTAGCTTAAGCATAAAATCCATATATATATATATATAGTACCCACCAAATGAGAGAGTTGATATTTTATTCCCTTAAGCTATATCTTTGAATCTGTTACCTATTCACAATTCTTCAAAAAACAAAAATTATGTATATGAGATTCTCACATATATTTCATATTTATTTTGTTATATTACATTAAATCCAACTAAAGCTATCCAAATTTCAACAAGCTCATTTACAAGTCCAATTATTTTCAAATGCTAATACTAACTGGAGTTCAACTTATTTATTAACCAACCGAGTTCTATTACATGAAAACTCTCACAAGCCAATATTGGTACAAATTCATTGGTATAAAAAAAAAAAAACAAAAACAAAAACAAACAAAACAAAACGTGATGGCATACTCTTTATAACGTGAATGATGATGAGTGGTTGAGTATATCTTCACCTTCAAAAGCTTGCAACACATGAAAGACAGCTCTGAACCCACCACCAAGCAATCAAATATAATAATAAGAAAAAGAAAATTAAAGGGAAAACAAAGAATGTTAATTAGCAAATAAATAAATAAATAAATATATAAATAAATAAAAGGAAAGGAAAGAAAAAAAAAAAAGAAAAAAAAGATGAGAAGAAGAAGGAATAGTGATGCGTGCATGTGAGGGGGGGGAGGCAATGGAGTTATGGGGACAGTCGGACAGTGTCACAGCAATGGGATCCGTGCACATGGCAAACACATCATTCATATCCAAACATTTCTCATTCTCTCACCATCCCATCTCTTTTTTTTTCCCACCACTTCCCATAAACTAATTATTATTATTTCCATTAGACATGCATGTATAATTACTATCAAGTTTCTTGTAACTATATATATATATACATCAACGGTGATTTTAGTTTACTAATATCAAATTTTTTATGTATGAGAGAAGACTAAAGTTCTGACTTCCCACAATGCAGCAGAACAATTCTAACTATGACTTGTTCATTTTATTAAAAACTTAAAATTTAACGAGCCAGCCAGCCACTGGCATAGTAGCTGAAATCATTTCTCATTCTCTCTATCTCCAATTTCTTAATTTATACATACTACTTGCTAAATTTTACTAGTGTACGTGAGTGTATATACACACAAAATTCTGAACAATGAATATTTGCACCAAAGTCCATAAAAAAAAAATAATAAATAAAAACAAGTGGTTCCTTTCGTTGGCACCAAAGACCCTAAAGACAGTCACAGTGGCACATGCTCCCCCTTATTTCAACCAATCGTTCCATTCCCAACCTCCCTCCATTCCCATTCCCAGCTGTCGCTTGCTGTCCCTCCACCTCCTTCTCAATCCATACATACATCTTACTAAATATACCATCAAAACAACAACAACAACAACAACAACAACAACAACAAAAGAAAGAAAGAAGATCTACAAGCTCACCACTAGCTATAAAGTAGCACAGAGAAGGACACTAGAAAGACAGTTAACACTTATGGAACAGTACTTATTACCACCCAAGATCCCATCCATGGCTACTACTAACTCCTTTGATGACTTCCTTGACTTCTCCTCCGCCAAACGCTCCTCACACCGCCGCTCCTCCAGTGACTCCATCGCCTTCCTTGATCCTGATGACTTTGACGCCGACCAACTCTTGTCCTTGTTGGACAATGATGCCCCTCCTCCTGTCTCATCACCTTCTGATGATGAGAAACTACTTCTTCCCTCCATGGAGGACAGTAGTATTACTCTTGTCCATGGTTGCAAGGTTGAAGACAAAGCATCTCCTCCCTTGGATCCGAAGAGAGTTAAAAGGTCAGACATATATATATATATATATATGAGTAACTATATATTACATTAATATTCTCTTTATAATGAGTTGTTTAAAGAAATTAAAATCTCTCTGTTTAATTTGTTTGACTTTCTTTTACAGGATATTGGCAAACAGACAGTCTGCTCAGAGGTCCAGAGTGAGGAAGTTACAGTATATCTCCGAGTTGGAACGAAGTGTGACAACGTTGCAGGTTTTTCTTCTTTTTTTTGCCTTTTTATTTAATTAGATTTTTGCATGCATGAAGTGCTCATAATATCATGGAATTTGATGGCTTTGTATATTTATATGTACACATATATGTTGAAGACGGAGGTGTCAGAGTTGTCCCCGCGAGTAGCGTTTCTCGACCACCAGCGCTCGGCGCTCACCGCCGGGAACAGCCATCTCAGGCAACGCATTGCTGCATTGACTCAGGATAAGATCTTTAAAGATGGTAATTAGAAGAATATATTTACCTTTTAGATGTTAAATGGGTTGTCTTGATATATGTTTCATTTGATTTGGGAAATGAATGGAATAATGTAGCTCACCAGGAGGCGCTGAAGAAGGAGCTTGACAGACTTAGAAATATTTACAACCAGCAAAGCGTGGAAAATATGCTTGAATAGGGGAGGATCTGCTTTTTTTTTTTTTTTAATTAACTGTGTGTGCCTTTTTTTTTCATAATTTGTTTAATTTGTCCTTGTGATTTGATTACTCTTTATTGTTTTCTTTTCTTTTAATGTAAGAATTGTAGCATTAATATTTTTTATTTTATGGCTGCAAGGGCTGTTGTCCAGTTGATTAAAAGAAAATTCAAGTAAATTTTGATAATGTTTCGTTTTATGGATTTCCTTAATTGTAAATATTTATCCTTTCTATGCGTTCCAAGTATCATAAGAGGAGGGGAACTCTCGTAAAAATTATTGCTTCAAAACTTGCCAGAGCTTTGCAGAAGTAAAACAAGTAAATAACGTATTGTACCGGGGCGAATCCAGAATTCCGCTTATGTGCACATGGAGAACATCGAAAATGGCTTTGACATCATTAACAGTGAAATGATTCTAGAACACATATTATTGTAAGTTTATTTTGATGTGACAGAATATATACATTGGCCTTGGCATGAACATAGTATTAATTTGAGGCTTGATCAAAACTTAAATTTACAAACTCATAGTGGAAACTCAGTTAAAAACCAAAAACTACGAAGTCTCACCAATCAAGATAAACTCAAGCCTTGGAAATCAATAAGCTAAACGGTGCGGGAGTGAATGTGTGCAGCAATTGAGTAAAAATTAAACTCATCAGTTGGCCATGATCACACCATTCAACAAAAAAGAATGGCACCTGAAAACTTCAGCAAAAATCACCAGCAGGCTGCAAACTTTAATGACTGAAGGAGAAGACCACTTCAGGCCTTGAGGAGCTCATCGTTGCCCACTTAAATCATTTCCAGCATTTCAGTTTTTCTTCTATATCCTATTCTGCATGCAACAGGATCATTTTGATGCGTTTGCTCATTTTTTGATCCACTCAAGGTAGCGCCAAAATTATATCTTGTGTCCTCAGTGAAATCAAAAGCAGAAATTATGACATGCCAACGTAGTGATTATAATTTTCAGAGAAATAAGGTTAAAGCCTTGTAATCAAGCTGAGATCAGACCAACATATCCAGCACAGACGGCCATGCTGCAGTATATAACATAAGCAATTGCAACAATTACCGGCTCTTTCAGCCCACATAGTTCAAGGATACGGTGCATGGGTGCTATGCGGCAAATGTATTTACTTGTTCCACGAATACATCTGGTTGCCCTTAGAGTAAGTACCTATCATACAAAACAGGAACCTCATAAGCAGAGTGAATCCGATACCAAATACTACAATAACAATATGATCATATTACAAAAATATAAGCAAAAAATTATAAAGATCTTGGATTATCCTATAATGTCTGCAATTCTTGCAGGATTACAAATCTTGCAACCAGCCTATCATGGCATTGAGAACTAATATAAGCAAAACTATTGGTCATCCTCCAACTGAATGGCTGTTGCACGCCGGGGTCTGGCATGCATGAGCGAGCAAAGTATATAGTTGATCAACGGTGAAGTTAAGAAAATCAGAAGATATGAACAAGGGAATGAATAGTTTGAGATGAACAGTTTAGCACAATCAAACTTAGCAGGTTACAATACCTGTATTATTACTGACACAGCATCCAAGATAAACACACCAGAAGATATGAACAAGGGAAGAAACATTCCTGTGCATGAAGCCATTGCGGCAAGAGCTCCACCTAGTGCCAGGGATCCAGTATCACCCATAAATATGGAAGCTCTATAACGATTGTGAACAAGAAAGCCAAGACACGCCCCAGCCATTGATGCACCAAAAATAGACAGCTCTGTAAGAAAATTCAAAACAAGGTGTCATTGAACCATACAATTAAATGGCATAACAAGAATTTCATGATGCTAAGCCGCAAAATTATTCTTTTGCACCAATGGCTTCTGACTTTTCAAATGTACAAAGGGCTCAGCAAAAACACACACACACACACACACACACAGAAACATCCACAAAAGGGTATAATAACTCTATATATTGTTTAAGTGGCTGCCAGCTATAATTGAATAAAACATCAACCACACAAACCAGGGCATATTGGAAGAATAGCAACGGCCATCCCTAAGAAAGCCAATGCTGCAGTTCCGCCAGCCAAGCCATCAAGCTTGTCAGCCAGGTTAACTCCAGTCCCAATGGAAGGAAAACAGAATGTCGTCAAAGCCAGATAGAATTTTCCAAAATATACCAGACCAATTGGTGGAGGGAAAGGAACCAAAAATCTCCTACAACATAAAAAAAATATTAAGTAGTAATTAGTAGGAGAACAATTAGGACAAATGACAATTATTTTACATAGTAGATCATTAATTTGCATGGTTAAAGCTTTCTTTGGAAACAATGTAAACAACCGAATAAAGATCACTTCTCGGCAGATGAAAGGTTTTTCTGACTAATGCATCATATAAATAAAACAGGATATCTCCTAGAAATATAAAAAGGGCATCACACAAAATATGGCAGAGGCACATGCCAACTCTCTGATATCTCTGTCGAAGGAGCAGGAACTCAAATGTGATCAAGTATGTAAACAAGCAAGATGGCCTAACCCTAATGGTGGATTGGTCCAACTCCCACCAAAAGTGTCTACATATGAATATAACTAGTCTTCATACTATATAGCCTCTTACATCTCTACAAACCACTCATTCAAAATGAGAACTATCAGATCATTAGATTTGACGCATTTGCACTACTAATTTGTCTGTCGCAATGTAGTTCTTTTCCATCTCTTCACCACCACATCTCGATCTTCACCAATACTATGGCCCTTGTTTTCCAGGACAGTTAGAAACATCCAAATTTAACAATTGATTTCGTCCATAACATATACACCCAATTTCAACAAGCTCTTATCACCAACAAGAGACTGGAGACAATGAGATATTGCAGTTTCCTTTCCTACATTTCTCTTTCTACCACTACCATCCATCCCACAGCTATTAAAAAGCATAGCACATTATGAAGACAAAATAAATGCAGGAAGATCAGCTTATTATGAATAATGAGTTAGCAATCCAGCAAGAAATGTTGTGCAGAAAAAGAAACAGCAGTCTCTTTTTGAAATTCGGTGAGACCTTCCTACCAATAAGCTACAATGGATAAGTTCCAATCTGGATGAATATAAAAAAAAAATCCAAGTGCAATAGATTGCAGAATTCAAGAGGCACCAAAAAATATAGTTCGTCATGAGTAGTGATTATTTACTAATACAACTTCTAGAAAAAATTGTGCTGTGGCTGAAAAAGTATAGGATAGATTACCCAATGGTACATAAAGCTCAGTCACCACAAGGCCCTATATTTTAAATTTGCCTAACTAAACCTTGCACTTACTAATCTGGTGCAATGTACACCCTCCCAGAATTACCACCAACCAGTTATTTCTCGCTGCATTCATACTTCATATTCCATCATATAGCACCATGTAAGGACAAAATCATCATTTTGTTTTTACCTGCCAACAAATCCGAACTTCTTTGCAGGATAACATAAAAATATAAATGATGCTTTTGTCCTTGCATGCGTATAATGTGCCTTTGTAGGCCAACTCAGTAAGAAATGGCTAGCTGATTAAAATTCTGAAGCAATGCATCCCTGGCAACTAATTAAAAAGGTCCAGATTCAATCAGTAAAATTTGAAGTTTAGGGGACAGTATATAACTGAGGCCAAAAAGATATGGTTCACCACAACGATTGTTCAAATGTTTATCCAAAAGTGTTGAACAAGGCCAAGCTGAGTTGTATGAGTTTATCCCAAATTAATGAGTCCCTCAAATTCTAGACTTAATGGGGATTGTAATTCACTCTACGTCTCAAAGTTTAATGACCAAATGACACATCTGACTAAAAAGACATGAAGAAGAGATAATGTTATACATCTGATCATTCTGCATCCCAATTTTGACCTAAATTCTCAAAACCATGCCTCAGGGAGTATAGACAATTACCAAATTCTATTGATGTTTTAGCAAAAGGATGCAAAACCAACTTCGGTTCTCTTACTATCTGTGGAAATGAAGCTAGAAATAAGTTCTAGTATATCGCTTGTATGAAGATGAAGACATGCTATGACACTTCTTTTTCCAACTAAATTGAGATAGGTTTTAGAAATCAAAGCAATTCTAGGGGAAACTAATTAGCATAACATTTCTATGGTTCAAAAACTGTTCCAGCTGCTTGACCCTGAAAGACATGGAATTGTATATTTCAAGGGAAACAACATTAAGCATGGGGAAACCTTAGCAGCTACTTGCACTGTCCATAACAGTCTCCTCCTCTGAAGACAGCTGACAAGTAATTGTCATATTTCTTTATATATTAAATAATATCCCCACTTTCATGTCACTCGCACTCATATCATTTCGTGTCACCTTGATCCATTTCCAATTATCTCTCCCTCTCACATTGCTAGAGAAGTAGCATAATACAAAAAATGGGCGAAGCTCACATCATTAAGTGGGCTACTATAGTTATAGATAAATGATTGATTAACTTACACACAGATGCAAGTTGCAAAAAAAAAATGGTTGTCAGTCATATGGAAACCTTCTTTCTTTATTAAATTTATCACCTTATATGAATCCCATGATCAACAATTGAACTTAGGGAGGAACTATTGGATAAGATCCAGCTACTTCAACTTGGAACAAGGTCAAATAAAGCAAAAGCTAATTCATATTTTCCTCCTGCTTTTACAGACATAACTGCAACTATCAATCTTGGGGCAGCTAAACACAGTGCAACCTACAGAGGAATATTAAAAAAAAATTAGAAATTGGGAAGGAAGAGAATGTTAAGAGTAACTAATAGTCTCATATCAGTGAAGTGGGTAAATATGGACTGAAACATACAAGCCTGAGTCTCATCCTATCAGCCTATGCTTTTGGGTTGAATTGTACCCAAACAATAAGTGCTTGCTCTCATTTATTAGGGATCTAGTTTTACTAGAAGCTAGTGTATGTCTATTACGTAGCCTTATTCCATTATCTTAAAGAAAAAAAAATGACCACTCTACCATCAATTATTTGGCGAACTTAAAAGTCTCCTAGCCTTGCTATCCATCTCTCCCTGCTTTCCAATTGTAAAATATCATTGAACATACACGGAAACTTATTAACAACACAACAATAGAAGAATTTATCAATATATGTTACCATCAAAAGTGTTCATCATATTGGTTACAGGTAAAGTATACATGTTGTAAGGTGTTGGTAAATTTGCAGAGTTCATCCAAACAGAAAATGATGCCCCCACAACTACCTGCTGACCATAAGTAAACAGTTAGTGATTTCAACATATTTGAGAAAACACAAATAGCGCGAGAGATAATAATTTCAGCCATTAAGGATTATCTTTGTTGCTTACCAGCAAAAAGAATTTTGTCCATCCTGATAATCCATAACTGCGGTTTTTTGCCAAACTTAAACCATCATCAAGTAATCCAACAGCAGCACATGCTAGAGTTGCTAACACTGACCCATACACCGGGTAGGAATGGCTACCAGCTTTGCATCTTGCAACAATAACTCCAACAGGAATGAAAAATAATCCGCCCATTGTTGGAATCCCCCTTTTAGAGGAGGGTGAACTAGGACCTCGTTTACCCTGAATTTGATGTAACTTCATGCTGTCAACTAGAGGTATATATATCCATCCAGCACAAGCTGATAAAGATGTTGATACCCAAAAAGGATATGTCAAGTAAAAAGATTCAAGTGGAATTCTAACAATTCTCCATGAACACCAGTCAACAAATAGGAGGAACAATACAACAAAAGCAATCAACCCCACATTATTCCAGACTCCTCTACGAATTCTGATAATAAAAACACAAAATAGACTCAAGTTAGTTTATATTTTTTTCAACAAAAAGCACAAATTCATAAATGGGTATAATTAGCAAAAATGTAATATATGAAAAGGCAGCACCTGATATAAAACATGCTCAGAATTTACAAAAGATTATCTCTCTAAGTTGCCACTAAATTAAAGTAACTATACTCATATTATTTCAAAGCAAGTTGGCAAATTTCAATGGTCATCATTACTAGTAACTATTATCTCTACAATGAAGACCATTAAATTAGTTATGTAATAATCGACAATTTTGCAATTACTAAAATAAGCGCATGACATCACATACCATAGCCTAAATAGAGCTAATTCACTGATCATAATAAAAAGGATCATGCAATGCAAAGGTTACTAATATATAAGAATCCAAGGGTCTTGATTTTCTACAAGAGCAACTACTCTCCTATAGAAATACAAGTGATATCCAACTTTTAAAACATTGTCACAACCATTTCGTTTGGTTTAACCATGAAAAAGATAAAGAAAATTTTAAATTATAAAGTTTCATAAAAAGGACAGTTGCACCCTCTAAAAAAGGGAGTATACTTAATCTAGGATATAATACCACCAAATTTAGCACATAAACAAAACACTGATGATCACAGAGACGACATGGCCTGCTAAAGTGAATCTAGCACTAGATCATAAGAGTTACTCTTTGTTATCATGACTGGATTTTCACAATTTGATTCTCCAACCCAAGGCATTACCAACTTAAAAATATGTTGCGAAATTGAGGGCACCTGCCCAGAAGAATCTGAAACCTAATCATGGTTAACCCATGCTTTTTGAATTAACCAAAAAATTAATTTTAATCATAGCTAACCAAAACCACTACATTGTTCTGGCCAATCAAGCTGAGTTCAGCTGAACTCAAATCAGATATTGTGGATTTGACTCAATTGGGAGCATCCTCAGCCTCAGTGCCCCCCTGCCCAGAGAGGAATGTAAGTGGGGCAGAAGATAAGCTTAAAACATCAGGGTACCTACATACAAATTCTTTGAACATTATATTATGTAAAGTTATTACTTTAAAATTGGACTTACTTCAATCCGATAAATTTGATTAAAAACCAGACTCAATCTGAAGTACATGAAAATAGTTCTAACCTTAAGCACTTCATAAACAATTCATTGCCAACAAAAATGAAATTTTGCTGAAAGAAGTATGAGAGACTCAGGTTCAAATGCAGTACCATATTTATTTATTCCAAATTTTCTTGCATTTGGCAAAAGAAAATTTATTGGGTTGCAAATTTGTAGCACAATGGCAAATACACAATTGCAAACACACTATATCAGCTGATCATGGAGACTATACTAAGATCTCAACTTAAACTAAGCTAACTGTCATGTTTCAGGATACCCATTATCTTAAAAAATAAAAAATAAAAAAATCCAACAGAAATACCAAAATTCCAAACTCAGGAAATCCATTCACCTCCTTTTTCTGTGCCCTCTGTTGATCGAAGCAAATCTATGGGCAGCCACAGTTAATGCAGCGTCTGGAATATCCTTTTGATCCTTCCTGGGCGGTAAGTCAACGTCCCTGTTAGGATCCAGGAAAGGATCGCTATCGCTATCCTCGCCCTCACTGGAAGACATTATGTACGAAGAATTCCTTCCAGAAACCACATCATTCTCATCGAAAATGGAATAAACATCCATCGGATCCTATACACACACACACACACACACACACACAAGAAACATCAAAAACTTCACAAGATTATCAACAAAGGAACCTCATTTTAAAAAGACATACGTCGTCCATGGCGGAAACGCGGATGGGAAAACCGCTCGAAGTGCATCGCCACCTATCAATGCGCAATCCGGACGACTAGAAACACGAAGAAGATAATCAATCGAGAGATCAAGCTGGAGAAAAACGCAACGGATGTACCTTGGATAACCAAGAGCACGCTGGAGCCCTAGTATGATTTGAGATCGTGGATCTGAGAGTTTGACGGAAATGCACGAGGCGGGCGAAAAGAGGAAGAGAAGAAGACATGGAGAGAGTGTTAGGAGAAGAGGCGATGGGGTTGGAGATCGAGAGTTTGAAGGGTTTCTTGGGTCCACAAGCTTCGTGGCATTGGCTTGGCTTGAAAATGGCGGAGATCTTGAGGCGAAGGCGACTGTTTCCACTTTTGACGAATCGATGGGATAGGCGTTTGTAGTTTTGTTTCGTGGTTTCGCGGAGAAGTACGAATGACTATGATTGGTCTTGTTTTTGTCACTGGACGCAAAATAATGAAATATTAATTTTTGAATTTCTTTTTATTTATTTATTTTTAAATCTTAAGTGGAAAGGAAATCTTATTTTGTGTAACCATGGTTTAACTTAATTAATTTAGATAAAAATTAAATATTATAGGATAATTGTTTTCTAAAGAAATAACAACTTATTAATATTTAGTTATTAAAATATATTTATTTAAATAATTAAATCATAAATTGTTATACAGTGGCTGACACACTTTGTTTGGCGAGGAAACAATTGTAATATCCAATAAAACAAGGTGTAGCTTTCACCATACCAAATTTCAAATATAACTATGACCATTTATTAAGTTTATCTATGTCATATTAGCAGTCCAGTGTGAAAAAAATAATTTTATTACACCCGTAAGTAACAAAGAATATATTAAATTAAACAAAACATATATTTTTCTTTTTAAAAAAGTTAAAGGAAAATTTATGGTTATATTTGAAATATAACTAACAGCTCCGAAAATAACACTGCATGGCCTTAAAGAAAGAAGGCAAGAACTATCACAGAATAAATCACCTCCAAAAAGGGCAGACCTGACGTAGAGGTCAGATAGCTATTCCGTGACTACAAGAATCAAAATACCAAAAATTGATTCCATAAAACATCAGTTAGCTTTTAGTATAATCATGTAAAGTAGCCCCTCTCAGTATACAGTATACAGGTTATGAACACCAGAGCTGAGGATGCAAGAGTTTCCGGGTAATTGATGAAGACATTGTTCAAGTTCCCTTGGATCTCATGCTGAAACATCCCGGACATCGCACTCACTCGATAGAAATGGAAAAATTGCTGAGTATCAAACTAGCCTGTAGACTCAATAATCGGGAAAGGATGTGCTTCAGTATTAAACACAAACTTATCCAAAGGGAGGACATTGGTGTCACCAAACAATAAATATAAATACTTGAGAGTCTCTCCAAGGAAAAAGGTTTCCATCTTATCTCTTTTTCGTGGTGGTAAAGTAGTGACATCATCCAGAGAAGTATATCCCCCCGAATCGATCTTTGTATGTTTTTCGAAGGCTTTGAAGATTTGCCAACCCCATTCGCGGTATCTAGTGACAGCATAGTTGACGTTAGGAGAGGAGTCATGCTTATACTTTAACAGGAGAATACAATAAAGCCTTGAAACTTATGGATAGAAATCTTACTTTGGATCTTCTGTGATGCGATACAGGACAAACAAAGATTCTACAGTTTCAGGTCGCAAAAGATTGTGGCGATCATTGGGCTTGATTATTATATCATTTATATATTCTGAACTCTTATTACCGCCATCAAGACCTCCCTCATAAGCACCCTGAATTAAAATGAGTAGAGAAAATTCAATCATCTGCAGTGTCAAATAGACCAAGGTATGTCGGAAAACAAGAACAATATGGGTTGATACAAACGATGTTACTCACCTCAATATGGAAATAAGCAATTTCAGGAGCAAGGCCAGTAGAAGTTACAGCATACATTTCAAAGCAAGTCTTTGCCAAATCTTCAGCAAGGTTTAGATTCTCCACATCTTCTGCATTTAACAAATTCTGTTCAATTGCTTTTTTCTTTGTTATACCTTTAGTTGCTCCAAGAGCAAGGGTTCCCGGGAGGAAACACACCTGAAAAGACAGTAGATAAAATATCCACATCATTCTATTAAATATAAATTCGATTAGAGATCAAGGTATGTAGCCACAGCTAAGCTAGCAAATCAAATCATGATGTCCGCAAAAGATGATTGATCCCCAAAGAAATACCAATCTCAAAGTCCCCCTGTAATAAAACAAGATGAAACATGAAACAGAGGGAGCTTCAAGGTTTTCATATTATCCTATTAATCAATATAATAAGACCAGAGACCTAACAGAAACCAACCAGGCCAGAGACCTTATTTGGATGAATGCAAGTGACTGCTAGATCTGGTCACAAGGGCATGGATAATTCATCTAACTCTGCACATGCTGGCTAAATAAGCATAACAAAACAAACCTTTGCAGGCTGATAATTTAAAAGTAAAATCTGGGTAATAAGCGCGGGATGTCAATCAAGTTAGAGATCATCCGGGCACACTCAACTCATGTTGCAGAAACCCACACATAATTTATAGATCTCAACTTCGTTGCATTCAGAATAGTGAATAAACAGGATTACCTTTAAATTTTCTGACAACCAAGGGGATTATTTCTTTAACTTCATGCTTTAAAATGACACAATTCTAGGAACAAGATTTATGGCATATTCTTCTACCAAAATACTTCGTCTGAAAGCCATTGGATGGTTCAAGAATTAGAAGATGTACTGCTATTCTATTTGGGAATTACAGAGTAGACACTACTATGGATTATTTAAAGTTTTATCATGTTGGTAGATCATCACGCCATTCAAACAACAAAATTTGTGATCCATATCAATCTCACTGATAGGTTCAAGCAGAAGTAAATAAAATTGAAAAGCAGAGTAGGAACTAATATTCAATTTCACAGTTTTAAAGACACCCTTTGACAAGAAATAGAAAAGTTTCAAATCAGTTTCGTAAACTCGAATTGGCATTGAAGCAAAACATACCAAATGATCCATTTTGGGACTAAAGGAGTCTTTAGTTCCAAATGGAAGCTCCCCCACAAAGATCAATCCCTTGGGTATAGATTTCTGAACAAGAAGATGCCTTACACCTTTCATTGCTTCCTCATACATCTCATGCAAGTATTTTAGCTGACCATCACGACTAGCCTTTTGCTGAAGCCATACTTTAATTAAGTATTCATAATAACTGTCACCACGGGATCCCAGCCTAATATTCTCTCCACTGAATTGACCAGAATGAGGGCTGTGCCACAAATTATCACTCTACATAAGTTGTGTTTAAAGAATGGTGCAACCTCAAGAAGAAAGCATGGAAGCCGATGTGCATGTGATCAACACTTAAATGGCCTAGCATACACTTGTAAATGGCCTAGCATACACCTATAGAAATTTCTACAAACAAAAATAAAACATAAATCTTGCCTTATCGTATTTATTTTGAGCATATGTTCGAATAATTGGCACACTTGATCAAAATAGCCCGTTCATTAACTACAAGTGTACTGATAAGAAGCAGGGAGCAGAACTGGAACGGCAAAATATCCAATTTTACACACCGCTATATTTGATATGCTAGGTTAAGAAAAATATGGATGAAACAAACAGAGAGGATTTGCATGAAATATCAAAAAGGCTTGAAATCTTTCTTGTTTTAGGTTTAAAAGAATTAAATTTATAAAATAAACTTGAGGACTCAGAAGATGCCCAGAGAATGTATGATTGCCTCAAGTAAGAAAAACAAATGTTTTTTAGCATCATAAATAGTTCAAAGGTCGTCCTATTTAATGTTTGAAAAACATGGCAAATATTTAAAAATTTTAACAGTCAACGTTAAATCTAAGAGCAAAGGTATTCTGTCTAATAAGAATATATAATGCAGATAAAGGTATTAGGCAGATATCTGATTTGTTGCTACCTGATGTATATAGGGACCAAGCCTTCCACCTTGGGAAGTGTCCTCATATGTTCTAACACCTTAATTGCCTCGGAAGAATACTTTGGATCTCCTGAAATAGCACTGAGGTAGTTGAATTCAAGCTGTAAGGTTGAAACTTCTGAAGTACTGCTCAAGCCATCAGGAGCTGGATGAGCTGATTGGTCTCGAAGAACTACGTCACTGAAAGGAATGACAGTTGGGCTTGCAGTAAAAGCTACGAGCAGCCGATCAGCCAAGTCCTTTGCAGTTTCGAGAAATACTTCAGGTTTAGCTCCTTTGGAAGGTAGGGACTTCCCTCTATCACTCCCACTTAAATGATAAGCACTAAGAAGGCCCCCTAAAACTCGTATGGTAGTTTCAAACAAATTAACCTGCCCTTTTTCCCTAATTCTTTGCATAAGATTTTTTTCTATCCATGTTCCAGCTTCTGCTGCAATTTCATTGATGCCCATTATCATAGCAGTATCCAGAGAATCAATAACAGTGGCACCTAAACCTCCCAAGCCATCAACACCTCTTTTACTTAATGGCATAAGCTCATCTTTTCCCATTGCAAAACTCTTGTAGCCTGACCAGGCATGGATGAACGCCTCTTTGACCTTTCCCTGCCGGAATATCCACTCAGATTCTGTGGATGGCTTGCCTGATTCAAGCTTAGAACTAATATCATGTACTTCATCAGGAGACAGTCGTGGAGGAAGCCTTGGAGGTTTCCTCAAAAAATTTCCAATTCTAATAATACTTCCACCACCATTGTTAGTTTTCTCAAAGACAGGAGTATCCAGTTGTTTGCCAGATAAGGAATGGCTGTAACTTCTGTGCGCTAACATCAAGTATGTCAACCCACCAAACATCAATAATATCAGAAATTTACCAATACTACATCTTCCACAATCATGCCTGACATTACTAGAAACCAGTGACTGCATAATCACCTGCAACCGAGTAAACAGAATGTCACAACAAAATAAGAACAGCATATCAACAGATTAACCAAGCCCTAAGTACAGCCGAGAGGAAAATAGTCAGACAGATAGAGAATATAAAATAACTTAGACAGCAGACACAGTAGAAAAGAAAAAAACACTACGTAAAGAAAATATAAGATTTAAGACATCTCGCCTGATCATAATAGTAGGAAAACAAAAGGAAACAAGAACGGGAAGTGCATACATCTAGTAATTACAATGTATAATACAGGTTAACTTGCTGTTCTGTTGCCTATTTCCTATAGACAAGCTGGGAAGTAAATAACATTCATCATGATCGCTGGAAAGTGAAATACATAAGCATGCTAAAAGCTAAAGCTGCCACTTTTTCCATGACAGAGTAAAATGGCAATTACAAAAAACCTACTCCAGGAATCGGTTGCTGTTTATATGTAGCCATATTCCAACTTAACAAATAAACCCTATAATTATCTAATGATCCAACAGTGAAAATTCATCATTCTAACTTGCTAGCAGTAGCATGATATTTTCTATCAGTTTCAGTTTGGATTGAAGCATAACATAATGAAATGACACCACAACTAGCAGTTCCTCAAGATCCAAGTTTTACTCAAAAGAACAAGATCTCCCACGGTGCACTGCTTCTCACATCCACGCAACATACAAGAACACAAACCTAAATCATACACCGCAGCGCACTAAGTGTCTGATCCAAAAAACCATTATAAACATATACAAACGCCAAAACTAAAGATTTAAAGCAAAATTCAGATCACATGACGAACAAAATCATGAACTTAGATCCAAGCGAAATGATTCAACGACAGAGGAGAGGAATTTAGATCCAGCAAGGCACCTTCAACGGGGATCTATGGCGGAATTTGGCGTTGTCGTAGTGCACATCCCTTGTCGAATAAGGCAAAGGCCGAAAAGCCATGGTCAGTTCTGAGGATTTTGATCCCCCGGATTCCGCTCTTCGCTCCTTCGAAACCCTAGAAGTCGGGCATCGGAGAAACTAGAAGAGCTTGAAGCCCACCTTTGTTTTGGTTCTAGTCCTCGGTTTCAACGTGTTGAGCCGTTTCGAGTCTTTGAGAGAACGCCGTGTCACTCCGACCAATGGGAATTTGACACATACGCAGAACTCTCACAGTTGGAAAATTCTTCAATTTGATACCTTAATAAATCTCATTGGAGAGGTACTATTTTGTCCTTAATAATGTTTACTTGATATATAGGGATTTTGGTTAAATTAGACTATGTTTATAAAGCCAACAATCTCCCTTCGTATTGGCACGATGGGTATGAAGCCGCAAAATCCACGTAAAGTAATGATATGGATATGTAGATAAATTAATTTTGAGCTTATGTATACCCTTGCTTTTTTTTTAAACAAAGACTTATAATATTTTTGACAAAATTAAAATAAAAATTCTTCGCTGTATTAAACTATTATCATTAGAAAAAAAAATACTTTGAATCTCATCCCGAGACTCCCAACATTCTTTTTAAAAATGATTAATATTATTACATAACTACTCAAAAGATGGACATGCAGCCAAAAAAAACTACCGCCCCTAGGATTAAGGCTTTGTTTGGTTCAACCAGGGAGGGGGGAGTGAGGAGAGTTTGAAAATATATTATGTTTGGTTGAATGGAGTGACGGGGTTATTTTTTTTTTTTGTTTGGTTGGGAGGAGGAGTGAGGAGAAGTGGAGAGAAGTATAATGTGTATTTGACCAATTTTTCTTTTTATATAAAAAAATAACTTTTTTTACAATATTTTTTATTTTATATTATTATTAATAATAAACCAATAACTACATAACATATTTTTTACTTTTTTCATGTTTTTAATATTTTTTACATAATTTTTTTTATTAATAATTTAAATCAATATTAAAAAACTGAGAGTAAATGAAAATAATATATATGTGGGAATAAAAAAATTTCATATAAATATTATACTCTTGTCCATACTAAATTGCATGTTATTAATGATAATTGTTTTAATGAAAATACTCGCATTATGAAAATCAAGAATTTATTGAAAAACTTTTGTGGAAAGTGTTCATAACAGCATGATCCATTACATATTTTTAAAAAAATATAATAAATAGATGAACTATTTATTAGCACAATATTGATAATATAGGCGAAGTAATGCATTTTATCTGTGCAATACAGAAAACATATAAAGTGGTGTAAGTAATGCTTTTACACCATAATCGCAACACTATTAAAAGGATAAAATGGCATTTTCAAATAAATAAAGGTTATAATAGACTTTTTATATTAGTTTTTTTTTATTAGAATTTATTTAATAATCCCACCCCCTCCAAAAGACCCCGATTTGGAGGGGTGAGATATAAGGAGTTTGGAGGGGTGGTTTGGAGGGATGGAACACCCCTCCTCCTCCTTACAGCTAGACGTGGCCATTTTGAACCGAAACCGTGGAACCGAACCGGAACCGAACCGTCAAAAACCGAACCGGAACCGGCAAAACCGTAACCGTCAAAAAACCGGAACCGGAACCTTCATATAAGGTTCGGTTCCGGTTTCAGAATTTGAAAACCGTGGAACCGACGGTTCGAACCGGCGGTTCAACCGGCGGTTCGAACCGGTGCTCAAACCGGCGGTTCGAACCGGTTGAACCGGCGGTTCCAGCTTTATATATATATATTATGTCTTTATTTTATTAATATCATTAATAATTTATTAATTTAATTTCATGTTTAAAGATATTAACTAAATTGATTAGGTCTGATTCTGAACACTTGAACTTGATTACCCGATTATGACCACTAAGTTTGATTCGTAACATTAGTCCGACTTACATGCATTGTGTCATGCCAAACTTTGTTACTCATGCAATGAGATAAGTTATAACTAATTGATTATGCCAGAAATTATTTGTAACAAATTAAATATGGATTTATTAAAATAATTTAATTAATAAGGAGTAGTTATAACTAATTGCTTTAATAGAGATTAATCTCAATTTTTAATACTAATTGAAATATTATTGAATTGCTTGTTTGTATTGTCTTTGAAATAGTACAATTCAGAGCATTTATAAGAAACCGAACTCTGTGTCTTTGAAATAGTATTGCCAAACTTTGTATTAATACTTTTATATCAAGAATTATTAATACTTTTATTTTTTTTAATAAAATATTATATTAAATTAATTGTTGTATTTTTGTGTTTATTTAATTTGAAATATTGAATTATTTAGTTTGAAAAAAAAACTGAACAGTTTGAACCGCCAAACCGAAACCGTTGAACCGAACCGCTAGAATGGGAACCGGAACCGGAACCAAACCGGAACCGTCAAGAACCTTGCCCAGGCGGTTCGGTTCCGGTTCAAGATTTTTTTGAACCGAAACCGGCGGTTCAGGAACCGGAACCGGCGGTTCCTGAACCGTGGCCATGTCTACTTACAGCCCCCATCCAAACAATTATAACCCCCTCACACCCTTTGTTACTCCTCCAAAATTCTCCAATCAAATAAGGGGTAAGAGGCGCTTGTAACTTTTTTATTAAAAAATTATTTATGAGATATTAAAAAGTTGTTTCGTTCATTAGTTTTATTTTTTTATAATTAGTGAAAACTGAATAGAATCAATATTGTTATAAGTATTAAAGAGTCACCTATCATCAATTCTTATCCGATGACATAATCATTATGTCATTATCACATAATCAAATTAAAATTAACAATTAGGTATAAATCACATCCGGCACTGTAAAGATAGTGTAGTGTACGTATACACAAAGTATTGAAGGTCCATATACACTATATGGATGGATGATACTAATAAGCCATGCGTATTGCTAGGGAGGTTCTAACACTTAGGAATAAACATATTCACATATGTCACTGTCTCTGACAGTACACGTATACACAAAGTATTGAAGGTCCATATACACTATATGGATGGATGATACTAATACGCCATGCGTATTGCTATGGAGGTTCTAACACTTACGAATAAACATATTCACATATGTCACTGTCTCTGACAGTACACATATACACCAAGTATTGGATACCCATATACACTATATGGACGGATGATACTAATACGCTCTGTGTATTACTAGGAAGCCTCTCATCATTGTCTCATTTTTAAGGGTGAATTCAACTGTGATATTCTCTCATATCACAGTATCATAAGTGTATTTTCAATACAATACGAATGTAATCATTATATGATACATATTATCAAAAACACTGTCTATCTCTTAAGGGTATATTCATATTATTAAACAAATTAACATACTAACAACAGAATGGGCCGCAGGCCCAATGGACTGAACATTGTTTGTGCCCTTGTTATATGAGTTGAATGTACATTGTTTATATGGTCCAATGGGTCTCAACACATTTATCATCAAAAAACAGTATGGGCCGCAGGCCCATATCACTCATTATATTAACAAATTACATCACAGTACACAGTATGGGCCGTAAGCTCATATAAACAAAATATTAATAGGATGCCCGGTCCATATTAATAGTATGATGATTCAATCATCATGTACCTATTTATCAATGTACTCTTCCTCCGGTTGAGCTCATCTAATTCGGATTCATAACTTCTCTGTAACCAACAGCGTTCATACGCGGTTAATCTTGGGACAATCTTTGATTCTAAAACGATAGGATTACCATCCTATCCTGAACATAATCATGTGTACACAATAACCAATTGTATCTTTCAAGTAATAACTTAAACCCATGACTGTGCGTGCTAATGAATAATTGTGTATATTATTCATATACTCATCCTGTAAACGAACGATCTCCACCACGTCATCTGTGTCCAACAGATGCCTCATGACGTCCAAACCCCTCCCCCTCCCCCTCCTCCTTACACCCCCATCCAAACAATTATAACCCTCTCACACCCTTTGTTACTCCTACAAAATCCTCCAACCAAATAAGAGGTAAGAGGAGCTTGTAACTTTTTTATTAAAAAATTATTTATGACATATTAAAAAGTTGTTTCGTTCATTAGTTTTATTTTTTTTATAATTAGTGAAAACTGAATAGAATCAATATTGTTATAAGTATTAAATAGTAGGATTAATGTAGATTTAGTTTCAAAACTCAGAGGTGGCCGAGTTTGTTTGGTGGGGTGTCTCTCCTTCCCACCACCTTCAAAAAAACATCTAACGCTAACAATAATTTATTTTTTAAAATAATTGATTATTAATAATGGGATATAAGGAAATATCAGCCCAATCTTGATTTAAAAGTTACGCCTAAATAGTAAGACAAGAACTATTTATGTCATGCCCCGAACCCGGCTCACCAGAATCGAAGCATCAACAAACTGCCGCATACTCACACGGCCAGGACCAAGTGGGCACACAAAGCCTCAATACATGTCTCTCAAATATAAATCATAACTTAACACAAAACCAAAGAATTCAAGGAGTAAAATAATCAAGTTTACAACTAAGATCTGAAGTTAAATAAAAGTACAAAATTCAAAGTCTTACACCAATAACAAATCATAGTTCTCAACAAAAACCTTATTGTCCTGCTAACCACCTGGTGTTCACTCAACGGTCCCCGCTAAGGTAGGCACCACATACCTACTCCTGATTTGAAAAGAATAGAGCAACTATTTATGAGCTAAATAGCCCAGTAAACAACCACTAAAAACAAAAAATATAGGGATCCCAAAAACTCAATATTTTCAAAAATATACTTAAGTATAGCGTTGTACCATCTGAAATAAAACCCCGATTTCAGAATATTTTAAACAAACATAATTATTCAAACGATCGAATATATATGCCCCCAAATAACAAATGCCAAAACAAAACAACAGAATTCATTTATTTACCCTTGGCGACCCGAGCCAGATTATCAGAGTTCATTTATTTACCCTCAGTGACCCGAGTCGGGTTATCAAAGGCTGTTATTCTCCACCGACAGAACGGTGTGAAACTATAGTTCCTTATCATAATCAGAGGTTCATGTCGACATGGTCAGTGTTTACCCCCAATGACAGGGTTATTGCAAAGTTAATTGGGGACTACAAGTTGCTATGTCAAAATATGTCGGGTTCAAAATCAGTGTCAACACAAAAATAATGAAATTCGGTGATCTCATTTTTCAATAAGCATAACTCAAATTATTTCAAAATTATAAAGCCAATATGTGACAACAATATTTAAAATATAATTATTCAATAACTGAATAAATACATAATTGAATAAAATATTCAAATCAATTAAATAATTAACAAATAAATAAATATAAGCATAAGTAATCAATAAATTTGAAAATAATAATATGCATAGTATCTCAAAACCTAAAACATATAATTATGATATCATAAAATTTTATTTACAATAAAACCGAAAATAATTAAATAATTATATAAATTAATTTCAGAAATCTGAAATTTTATATATACAATATACGGTATATAATGGTTTACTTACCTGGAAAATATCCCCAAACTATAGAACCGCTCGGACACAAAAATCAGGATTTAGACACAAATACTATAACACGAACATAATACTTGTTTTATATTCACAAACTTAAGTACAACATTAACCATTGGTTAATCCTGATCAAGACTCTAATCACTGACTATGCGAGTAACCACCGGAATACACAATGCATTTTTTCTTTTCTTTTTTTTTTTTCACCCTTAGAGGCATCCTAAAGACCAAACCCACAATTTTATATATATATATATATATATATATATATTAATGGGGGTTTGAACTTTTTAGAGTCCCATCTCATGCCATGACAACCTTGCCTTCAAATCAACATAAATTTTCACTGCATTAACTGTTAATCCCGTGTACCAACAAGGCGGTAAATATATTGAAGTTCACTTTGAAAATTTTCCACCCTAGCCAGAATCTAATCAAATTTCTAAAATGCCACCATATTATTTCTTAAATCAAAATAGAATTATTCTTTAATCTAATCATGAAACATAACGAATGTACAAAAAAAGGTGATTTTTCCTAATCATGACCCACAGCTCTTTAGAATCATATGCCCAGAGATAATCACTTCACCACAAATTACAAGTGTGTAACCTGGGCCTTATTAAGTGCTATAAAATATACATATTATATTGTATTGCTACTTTTATTTATTTTTTATAAGTCCATCTAGACTCTTTGATTGCATTATCAGGTCCTCAACATTTTACTGGTAACAAAAATTGATATTCAATGACTCACTAAGTTGGACTAATTGAGTGGACATCAAAACATGCACATCATACTAAATAAATCACAACAGATAACGAGAGATTGAAAACTCATGCCCGATTAACATAAGTCATCCATGTTAAAGACATTGACACAGCCATTGATCCACCCTATTGAAACAAGCTATATCCACCACAAACCACATTAACAAAAATCAAACAAAACCTATAAAGAAACACAAAACAAAATAGGAACAATAGCTATCGGAAATCAAACCCTAACACACCAAAACACCAAAAGCATAATAGATCTATCCAAAAACCAGTCTTCTACCCCTCTGATCAAATAATAGCCCATAAAAACCCTAGATCTGAGATATAAGATTAAAAAGTTTTAAATTTTAAAATTATAAAAATAAAATAAAGAAAATTATTTTTTTTTATTTTTTTTAAAAATCTAACTATTGAGATTAAAAAATGTGGGTTTTATAATTTATTTATTTATTTACTTTTACAAGGTGAATCAAAAAGGCCCTCAAGTCCATGCCACCTCATTCCATGGACAAGTGCAATCATATGGGGCATGGCAAAGTTCAATCAAGACCAAACCCCTAACCAGAAACTATGAATTTTTATAACATAACTAAGGCTACGTCCCATGTGACAGACCGTGCGAGTTGCAACATTTGATTTCAAACGGAAGCTATTAGGTGAGCAACCTTGTTCATCTTAATTTGATGCATTTCTTCATTCATTATGTATCCGATCATCAATGCTTTACATGGCTTGCTTTGGTTTATTTATTTTCTAATATTTCAATTATTTTTTTATTTGTTTCTATGTATCTAGAATTCATTTCCTGCCATTATCCAATTTTATAAACCAAATTCCTGGCTTACTCTGGTTTGGTTTTATTTTCTCATTAATTTTTTTAATTTTTTATTATATTTGTGCTTATTTCTCGATTATCCAATTATATAGCAGGATTTTATTGTCATATTATCGTAAGTTTAAATAATATACTTTATCCCGTGATCTATATGTCTATTTGACTGATTTACATAATTAAAAAATAATTAAAATTAGTTAATAATTTTAAATTTATAGAAAATTATATCAATTTTCATAAATTTGATCGAGAACCCATAAATTTCTTCCTATTTTAATTATATTTTTTATTTTATATGATTTTTAAAAATATTAAAAAAAATAAATTAAAACAATTATTTAATACTTTTTAAAATTTTTAAATAAACATATTAAAAAACAAGAGGAGAACATACATAATACCAGCAGGAGTAGTAAAACAAAATTTTCTTTATTATTTTTTTAAAAATTAGTCGGCGAGGTATACGATCGGTTGCACTAAATTCCTCGTCAGCCACCAACCCAAGTCTCCAAGATTTGACCCCATAAGGGTATTTCCGTCACTTCATACCACCCCGACCTCTATAAAAGCGCTTCGAATCTCGATCAATCTTCATTAACCACAATAGGAGGGCAAAGATTTTTCTAGGGTTTCACATCATCAATGGCGACGCAGCTGATCGAGAGCAACCGCGATGGCGCCGAGGTCTACCACGGCGCGGATCTCTGCAAGAAGAAGTGCATCGAGGCCCTGGAAGAGATGCATCTGCCTCGGGGGCTTCTGCCTCTGAACAATCTCGAAGAGGTTGGGCGGAACAAGGCGACGGGGTTCGTTTGGCTCCGGCAACCCAAATCGGTGAAGCATCACTTCGATAAGATCGGCAGGCCGGTGTCGTACGCGACGGAGGTGACGGCGTTCCTGGAGGACCGCCGGATGAAGAGGATTTCAGGCGTGAAGAGCAAGGAGATGCTGATCTGGGTCTCGATCTGCGATATGTTCATCAACGACGCTGATGGAGATAAGATCACGTTCAAGACTCCCACAAGTTTGTCTCGATCTTTCCCCGTTTCCGCTTTCGAGTTGGAGGAGACGAAGGAATAGGAGGAGATCGAAATGGCATTCTCGTAATTATAAGATGCTATATGATGAATTAAACCATTAATTTCTTTTTATTATAACAATCTTAATGCTATTATTATTATAATAAAAAATTTCATCTTTGAGGATAATACCTGAAATTGGTTGGGATAAAAAATGTATTTGAAATATTAATTTTGAAGTTATATGAAACTTATATTATGATGATAAAATTGCATGTGTAGATTTAAAAGGAATCATATGCCCATTTGAAAGTTGAGGAGAATGGCATCCAAAATTCAAATGATCAACATTTTCCTTCATGGTTCACTATGGTCAAGGGATCATGTACGTAGTAGTTTACCAAATTAAAACATTTATAGTTGGTGTCAGGTAAGAAAGTTTAACAGGATTATATATTTACAAATGATAGTTTTTTTTTAAATAAATGCAACGACCATAGTTGGGGCATGCATATGATTTGGATGAACATACAATAATTTAAGTTAAAAACTTTCTTTTATTTTAGGCCCGAATGCTTTTTTTTTCTTTTTATAAAATTACATATGTAATTGATTAACGTTTCATTTTTCACGCCCTATGTCTTTGCATTACCTAAAAGGATGGATTTTGTTTTAAATAGATACTAATTATTTTTTGAAAACATATTTTTAAAATTAATTGAATCAAATTACTTTATATTTATTTTTATTAATTTGACACTGATTAGAAATATGATTTATAGTTTTAATAAAAATTTTTTATTAATAAGGCATGGGGAAATATATGGAATTATTCGCTAGTCCATATTTCAATTATTTATTCAATAATAATTTTTTAACATTCAATCTACAAAGAGATATGTATGGCTTCAGAATGATGATGTCTCAATTTCCACTTTTGCAAATGATGTGTGTGTGTGACTGTGTGTGTGTGTATATATATATACGCACATTAATTAAAACATCACATGCAAAAAAAAAAAAAAAATGAACGTATGTATGAATTAAAATGGAATAATGTCTGAGGTCACTCCCGCCACAAAATTCTTATCTTTTCTTTCCCTAACGTCTCACTTATCCCAACTCATGCAATCCACAAGCATAGGCCACGTGGAGCCATATCCATCACACAATCCCAAATTTACACCCGTGCTCATTCTCTGTTCCTTTATCGGATCCTGGAGACCCAACTAAGATCCATTATCCGCTAGAGTTGCAATAGAGCAATAAAATAGGCGCGCTGACAAATTAGCGGATCCGGATCCGGATCTACAAATGGCTGACCCGCATCTAAAGATCCGATTCTATTTTCAGGGCTTTAAACCGCCGCCTTGAGAGTTCAGGCTAATTTGCTTTCGGTCTTGTATCGGGTTCCACAATGCACACCATGCGTTTGCTCATCGTCTTCGCCATCTCATCGCGGCTGGTTGCTGCCGTTGGAGTGGCCGGCGTGGGAGTCTTCCTTCCGACTTGCAAGCGGATCGAGTGCCCGGAGTTCGATGTGATCGCTGAGGGGAATGGGTACGAGATTCGTCGATATGATTCCGCTGTTTGGATGTCCACCTCCCCCATCGACGATATATCTTTGGTGAATGCCACTCGGACTGGATTTCTTCAGTAAGACATTAGATTTACTCTGATTTTCGTGCTTCGCATCTTTTCGGATATCTTGTGTTCGTTTCGTGTGGTGTGTTTGTTTTGGCGGAGTTTTGAAATTAAATAATTTGATTTACATATTTGGATTTGAATGTGGTCAATTTCCTCGTAACTTTTTCCTTTCAGCTTTTCCTAGGGCACTACTAAGAAACCTTAACAAAAAGTTAAATAATTAATTCAATTGCACAAATGAGATTTTTTTTTTTTTTTTTTTGTAAATTGGTGCTAAGAATGGATTGTTGTAGAAGAGAAGTTTGGTTTATTGTTAATTGGTTTGATTCCCTTGCTGAGTTTAATTGGATTCCAGCTATTGTACAAAAGTACCTTAATTTATTAATGAAATACAACATACATGAATATGCAGTTATTTTCAGGGAAGGCTCTGTAGAATACAATCTTTAGTCACTACTGAGAGACACTTTGAAATAGTTTTCATTGCTTTGCATAATTCTCTTTTCTGTACAAAATGCAGGGGAAAAGTAATCACTTTGCAGAATAAATAAATACTTTCCATTTGAGTGTCTGTTAAAAGCCTCTACATGTGCATATTCAAATCTGTTTCGCAGAAAATTTTCGCATACTATTATTTGCAAGCACAGCTCCATATTTCTGGATGAGCAACCTCTTATATATCCCCATGTTTCTGTTTATCAGGTTATTTGATTACATCCAAGGGAAAAACGAAGACGGGGAAACAATAGAAATGACAGGTCCAGTGATGACCCAAATCTCACCCAGTGATGGACCCTTCTGTAAATCATCATTTGTTGTGAGTTTTTACGTTCCAAAGAAGAACCAGGCCAATCCACCTCCTGCTGAAGGCCTTCATGTGCAGAAATGGCAGTCGAAATTTTTAGCTGTGAGACAATTTGGTGGCTTTGTGTCTGATGACACAATTGGGCAGGAAGCAGATGCTCTGCTTTCCAGTCTCACAGGTTCCAACTGGGCTTCTGCTATTGATCCTTCTGAAGCTTATGCAGTTGCACAGTATAATTCACCATTTGAGTTCTCTGGCAGAGTGAATGAGGTCTGGATAACGCTTAATCTTTATGCTTCTGCAATGTAAGTGTTTGGCAGACAAGAATGTTATGATAGAGAAAAGAAGATCCAACAGTGCTTCAGATGTTATCATTAGATTGTCTATGATAAGCTAAGATGTTTTATGATTAGCATTTGATTGAGTTGTGGAGTAACAACTGGAGTGATTGATATGCTCATATTTGGAAGTGGAGTGGTTTAGATGGTTAATTTGATGCATGCATCCTGACTTGCATGTGATTAGACTCACCTGAAATGCAACATTTTGACTTGCCGTGAATTTCTTGCAAGTTGAAATGATGTTTATAGTAAATTGTGGGTTTTAGAAGATTACTTCTGGATTAATACTGATTGATTATACACTTAATTCTTATTTTTATATTGTTTTAGTTCAACTGCAGAAGTTAATACTTACAATGACTATTTTGTTGCAAGGTTTTCATGGCCCAAGTGCGCTATCAGTCTTTACATTGTCTGGTTTTGTTTATTTTATTTTATTTTATATTATTTTATTGTATTGTATTTTTAAAATGAATCCCAGAAATGCAAATTAACCAGACAAAATAGCACCCAAGAAATGCCAAGAAACCAAAAATGGTTGCTTCATTACTGCATGAGTCTCTTTAGTCCTCTCTTTCCTATTGATCCTAATGACAATAAGCTTTGCCTCATACCACTAAAAAAAATGAGGCACTGCTGATATGTTTGCCTGATAATCAACATTGTCTACAGCAAAACTAAAGCTAAAAGAATCTACTGATTGTAAATTACAATACTTTTGAATTCGGTCCTACAAGCTCGTCTTTCCGACTACTTTTGTATCTACTACCTGAAGATAGATTGACCGGCCCCAGATTCCATCCCTTATGTACAAAATTCTTCGAAGAATCCATGCCAAAGGCTTTGCTCTCTGAAATGAATCTAGTCTCCACTTTACATGGTGAGAACTTTGTACAAGATATGGTGCTGCTTATGGGATACTCCGGGCCATAGTATGGACTAAACAGTGATGTAATGGGGTCAAGGCCTGCAGCATCCCCATAATCAACAGTGCTGAATGAATTCCGGGTGCTCTCCGTAGTAAATGATGATTCGTCGGAGCTTGTGAAGAGAGACCAATCACTTGAAGTAGCATCAGAAAAGTCCATGCTGAATGAGTCTGAAAATGTTTCCCCAATGCTCCCATTGTTTTCGGCTATAAAATCATTTGCCAAATCAATGCGATTGCCCGAGACTGACAATGCCTCTTTTTGTCCATGATTGAATTCAGAAGATTTATGCACCTTTGTTGTGGTAGGCCTTGAAATAGCTTTAGCTTGTAATGATACCTTTTCAGTGTAAACCCGGGGTGGTCGTGGGAAAGATCTGAATGATGTTAAACAATCAAGGCAAGAAAGATGAATGGCTAATGAAGGTGATTAAGATATACCTGGCATAGAATAACATGTAAGCACCCTCAGACATTACCCGACTCGATGGCACCGCTTGTACCTGTTCAAAATATACTCACAAGGCTAAATCTTATGCCAGGATATTATCAAATACCAAGGATAAATCTAGAATCAGCAATACTTAATCCAATGAACTATTGTGAACAATGACGATGCAGAATCAAGTAATGTTTTACCAAATAACATGGCATGCAGATTGTTAGTTACAGTAACAAGACGTTACCTCAGCATCGTCGACTCTGAACCATGCTCCTTGTAGATCCTTAACATAGGACACATAGTGCCCAGAAAATGATGCATTGAGGGTATCCAAATGTACGACAACTGCATATAGCATGTAGAGTGGAGGAATGTCTGCAGTTCCAGTCACAAACGGTATCATGTCCAGCATATCCGGGAAGGTAACACATTTATTTATTTTTCCGTATTGCCCTGTCTGATATATAAACCCACTATCACAGCATGCTCTTACAAATAAATGGAAAAAAATAAAAATAAAAAGAGGTACACTAAATTCTAAATAGTGAAAATGCAGCAGATTTCTTGTTCTTCATCAGCCATAAAGGCATTGAGATTGGCAAGCAAACATTACAAGTGGTATGGTAACAGAATAGTTTAAAACCCAAAACATGTCGTGATTAATCAATAATGTACAAACAAGTAATAAACAGAACTAAGATGATATCATATTTATCAAAATGTTCTGAACAAGAAACTTCATGGAGTTCTTTTGATACTTTACTCAATGGCACATTACAAATATAAACTAGGATAAAGTATAAAAATACCCCATGAAATTTGCAACCAAACCCTTTACCCTCAAATGTTTTAAAACCTTAATTTAACCCCTAATCTAGTTCATTGTGAAGGGTGTTACAACTATTATGTAAAATGCCATATTTATGCACAAAGATTTCCATATTGATCTGTGCAAGGAAAGTAACACTTTGGGAAATTTTCTTGAACATTTGATTTTTGATTCACTGTTTGAAAGACTAATTTGCTATCTTCTCACATGATCTAAAGAACTATATTATGGGCCTTAAAACATAAAAAGAGCAAACATGTGCACTAATTACTGGCAAACTCCAGAGGTGTTTAACAATTTATACAATAAACTAATTCATGCATGCTTATTTCCACGTTCTGCTGCTGGGACACAACAGTCAGGTAGCAATCCTCGTCATGGGTTGTCCCATTGGTAAGACCTCAACACTCATTTAAGGGAAAAGGGCAGCACAGCCACTCAAGCAGAGGTTTACTAGGCAAGTGTTTTCCTTTTTATGAAGAAATAAAAGGTAGTTGACAGACTTTATATGCTTCATGACAATTTGTATCTAGATTTTACCTACCATTTCTTAATGTCAGCATTTCATCCTATGTAGAAAAACACAATTAGGCCCTTCTTCTAAATTGATGCTCAGCAATAAATAGTTACCTGAAATCTCTTCAGAACCACTGTCAAGATATTTGGCACTTCATGTATACTTAATTGCTTTCGGGCATTGACATATGTAGAGCACCTGAAATATCATTTAACTGAACAAGATCCAGGCATACCATACTTTACAATATAAAAGCTGATAAGGATAAAAAAAAAGAAACCTTCCACATCTGTACATGTTCTCTCCATCTAAATCCTCAGCAGCAGTGAATTGGGTGAGTGCATCCTCCAGAGATTCAACCCAACCATGTATCTCCAAGGTGAGATCCATGATATTTTCATATCTTTCTGACTCAAGATGGCATCTCATGCATTTGACCTGGGTTTACACAGGAAAATAGATCGATGTGAGTAAGAAAATTAATTGGATTAAAATTGGGAAAAAAACAGACATAACAATAAATAGGAAATCAGGAATCTATAATCAGCATGGAAAAGGAGCCTATATACCTTTGATCTAAGGCGACCACCAAAGATCTGTTGTATTAGGGTGGTCTCCTGCAACCTACAGTCAACATTCTTCTCACCACCCAGACCCTCGAGGCATATAGCTTGCATAGACATTAGTAGAAGCCTGCATGCAATTGTTATTAGGATTATTATGGGAGAAAAAATTATCTATATATATATAAGGCTCTCATCGACATGGTTATGAGTTGAAAATGATTTTTGTAAGCAACAAAGGAAAATAAATTGACACCAACCACCAAATGGAGGCGACTTATTAGTCTAACACACCTTAGAAATTCATGGGCATCTTCTTGATTTCCACCACCCATTCTCCACCCAATATTTCTCATATTTGAGAGGATTCCAATTGGAGATAAAGGGCCACCACTTTCTCGCAACATGGAAACATGTTGCTCAAGCTCACACATCAGGCACCAATCTTTAACACAACCTAGAATATACAAAACCATAAAGTAAACCTTTTTGGACACTAGAAAATAGAGGCCGGCAGCATGCTGTTTGCGGTGTGAGAAAAGGATGAGAAAATACAGGTTCTTGAATGCAATCTTCGCAGTAAGTAGACCATGAGAGGCTTTGTGCATGTTAAGCATTGGAGCACGGCATTAGCATAGCAACTGCCAAAAAACAAAAACAAAATAATTAAATAAAATCTTAATAGTCTGGAATACATTTTCAAAAATCGCACCATTGGACTGTTATTGACTATATATATATATATTCTTGCCATGGACTTGCAAAGAACATTTTCATTTAATGCCAAGAAGAAAACTCTCTTTTTGTATCTCCAGCAGATTGAAACTGAGTATATGATACAATATTTTCAATGGAACTAATATTTCGCTTAACACCACCTTAGCTACATATTCCTATAAAATTTCAAAACTTTAATTTAGTTTTTACTTTAAATTTTTAAATGCTGAGAAACCCAAATTATTAAAATGAAGCTACAATAGAGGGGATCAAATCTAACATTAACACCTTTCCAATCATGAATAACTCATTTACAGAGAGAAAAAAGCATAAATTAAATAAAAATTGCACTTTACAGATTATCTCCTCTTATTTAAATGATCCCATTACCTATGTAACACTCATATTGTGGTGAGTAAATGTGAGTGAGGCTTGGTAATAAAATGTTTTTTTAGAGTTTAGTGATGTATGAAAATGTTAACAGTGTTTGATGCAAGACTACAATACCTAGAATCACTTTTACATAAGATTATAATGGACTGACCTTAAAACAGCATCTTGAAAACAATCCCTTACCTTATCATGTGAGAAATAGATAACACCATACTTCTGTATTGCATAGCTTTTAATATAAAAGTATGTCATGATGAATAGAATTGTGCATTATGTATAGGCAACGGTTGTCTGAAGCTTTGAGTAATTTCAAACTTGCAGTTCACAATTTCATGGACACTGACAAGGATAGAGGCATGATAAAAACTTCAAATTTAACATTGAGATATTTCATCTCAGTGAATGACCTTAATATGCAAGTAAATGTCTCAGAAAAATTAAAACCTCAATGATTCAATGAAAAAAAGCAAATTCTTCCATTACCCAACCTGTTGCCACAGTTAAGAAGTCCTCGGGGAGATATGTCCCAAACTTCACACTGAAAAAGCTTAACAAGATCTTCATAGGGAAATAACACCTGTAAAGTTATAGTAAAGCAAAGGAGTGTAAAATAGTTTGTTCATAGCACATGGTTTAGATTGTTAAATTCCACACAAAAATAACTTGTTAAACTTATACCTTGTTTTTCTTACAGTAATTTAGAAGTCCAGCGATCTTTCCCTTGGGAATCTTAGATGACTTTCTCGAACCATCAGTCTTAGTGCTTCCCACGACTGAGAACCTATTGATGCAATCTGAAGGGATGCTCTTGGATATACTGCTTTGTTGAATTCCTATAATAATGCAAACATTGAATTAGTCAACAGAGTTAAGGAAATCAGCAAGCGTGGTTCTCGAAAAATGTGGCATAACATACTCGATTCATCATCGACGCATGCGTTCCTTGCAATCCCCACAAAGGTTTGCCCTTTTGGTACTTCATCTGCCGGTTTTTGGGGCAAGGAAGAAATGGTTCCCACTGTGTATGGAGGTTTTTTATACTTTAAGCTTCCCTTAGCTTTTTCACCTGCAGAAGTCAAATCTAATTCTTCACTAGCAGAATAAGCTTTACCATGATGAATGTCTACTTCCTCTGAATTGAACTCCATGTCAGTTTCATGTTCATTTATGGCATTTCTGTTGATAGACACCGAAGTCGACAAGATAGGTGAGTCTTTTGATTTTGATACATTCATCATTTTGCCTGCTGCTAATTTATGAGACTGATGCAGAATATTTCTTAGTACATTTGGAGCATGGGAAAAGATTTGGCTGGTGGTGTCCTGACTTCTATGATTTCTAGTAGCAGAAATATGATTCTCAGATACCAACTGTCAAACAAAGAGAAAAAGCATAATGTTTAGAAATGTACCAAAGTGAATTATCAACATTGTACGTTGACCAATACTTAGATAAATAACAACCGTGTGCCTGACCGGAACACCTTCTAAGGAAACTTCTGCTGACAAGGTGCTTGAACTTGCAGTTAGAGTCAAATCACAGTTGATAGTTTCATCTTTAGAACATGAAACATATACATCATTCCTAGATTTCTCTCGCTTCAATTTTTTGGATGCACTTTTTTCTAGCAATTTTTTTCCTATTGCTGAATGCTGAGCTGAATCAACTGCCACATCAGATAAGTTAGTAGCAAAGGTGACACAAGAATCATTTGATAGATTTGAAGAAGCATCATTACACAGGAGTGCCTCCCTATCATCGTCAAAGAATTGAGGTTTTGAGTTCTCAAATGCGGAATCATCCAGCCTAGCAGACTCTGAAACAGAGGCCAAACTCCCAGAGAGATTATTTAACCTACTGTCTTGCAACATCTGACATTCTTGTTTGTGCACCAGTCTCCAGTGTATTATTTGGCACTTACCTGAGCTGCAAACGCATAACAAATTCAACTTCAGAGGGAAAAAAATCGGCAATGGGTATCCATCAGTAGACAGTGTTAAAAAATGAGAATATGGCAACATAAAAGAAAGCTGCACAGGTTATCTCTATGATGACCATATTTAATTTCATATGGCTGAAAATACATGCGTTTTCATGGAAATATCTTCACCAAGATAGGATGCCTCAAATGTTAGTGTTGCTTCAAGAGAAACAGAAGCAGAATTGATAGATTGGATTGAAGAGTTTTAAACTGCATTAAGTTTTAATAGCATGCTATAAGCCAATGGCCTGTTCAAATTTCACTACAAATTTCATTTCTCACTTGAATCTCAGGCTAATATATAAGTAACATAGCCGCAACTTTGCATTCAATTTTTTATTCCATCATCTCTTATTATTAAAATGGTTATGGTTGAAATTGTTAATTAGAGAAAATGGTTGCACATCTAAACTTTTGCCAGAAAGCCGAAATAATATGAATATTAAAATGCAGTTCTAAAATGTTATTCCATTCCAATTTGTACTGCAATGTACCGTTTTTGGCCAGTTAGGCAATATTTTCATTATGCCACTGATAATTTTTACATATTCACCAGAATAAAAAAAAATTTAAGATAAATCAAAGTTGGAGAGACAAGTCCATGTCCGAAGCTGAAACAAAAGCCTTTCAGAAATAGAAAGTTGCTATTTCTGAAAGTTAAACTAGAATACAAACACAGGAAAACGACAAATCGGATATGTAATTTAAACAAATAACATACAAAAATGAATAATATAGATCTATCGATCAACTAATAGTTAAGAAAACTTCAAAGAACAAATCTACCATACATGGGAACTCCTGCAATCCAAAAAAGAGCTACTAAAATACCCTGGCGATAAACTTCATGATAGCACATAACGTTAACTCGTAGATAACTCTAAATCCGAAGCATACAGAACATTACTAGTTGCTGTAGGTTTTAAATTTTCTCCTCTCATGTACATGTCCATAAATTGGTTGTCTAAACCAAAACGCACTAAGTACCCCAAATATTAGGTTCAGAAAACATTTTAGGTTTTAAAAACGAGACAAAGGAGATGAAGGAGATATTTTTGGCATTTTAAAACTAATGACACTGGGTGCATGAACTTTTAGCATCTGAGATTGAAAATCTGAATAGAACATATACACCAGTTTAACCTTGCTATATATTTATAGTTTATCAGAGTCAGAATTCTGAAGGGTAAGAAAGTAACTCGTCGTCTACCTCATACTTTACATTCACCAAGATTGTATATGAAATATCCATAAAAAGTTTTAGTAGTTTGTCAAGAGTTGCATGCAACGGTAAAAACATTTATCGAATACTACTTTTACCCCTATATAACAAGATCATAATATAATACAAAGGAAAATAAATCATACCAGTATCTAATTGACTTGCATTTAGAGCACCGAGTAGTGGCAGGAGCGAAGCATCTAGCACACACATAAAAGCCTGTCTTTGAAGAGACCAAAGGTGGGATCCCATCGGCAGAAGCCATTGTCTCTACTCTAAAAGCTTCTTCTGAAGCTAGTTGAGCAAGCAAACTTATCCTATTTTTCTTCTTTGCTGCTTCAGTCCATCTCCCGAGTAGAATGTAAGTGACCACAGGAAGCACAATCAAGACCAGAAAGAGAACAGGCAGATCAGCTTCCCTTGGCTGGAGCATATCCCCACCAATAAACTCATGTCCAGTTTGCACCGAATCTCAGAATGGCGGCACACCAATAAATGACGGTAACCTCACCTTTACTTCACAACAAATACAACAAAACTTTCATTCTAAGTTTTAAGGCAAGAATATCATCAACTTAATCAAAAACATACGTAAATAATAATAGATCATATTTGAGAAATAGAAGTCATCAGTACCAAATAAATAAGGAAGCCCTACCAGTTTAAGTAGATTTCCGTTCCGAGAATGTTTGTACCAGCATTTTACTTCAAGATCGCATGAACAAAGACCAAAATCTATCTTTCCTACTCTGAAGCTTCAAATGCATGCAAAGTCAGATGCAAAGTTCTCTCTTGCACAGCTGGAGCAGATTAACAAACCTGAAGAAGAAGAAGAAGAAGAAGAACATGATTGCAATCTACTCCAAGATTATCAAAGTATTCATTACAGAAGATGACAGTACCACCTAGTTTTGGGAAAGTGCACAGAAGAATAAAAACATCAGCAATCACAATGTGCAGTCCCAAGGAAGAAAACACAATTATTTGATCACCATAATAGCGTTTTTAAATCAACAGCATGGACAGTTGGGACAGCAAAAAGGGATTTGACAGTCCAAACTACCCAAAAGTACTACTTTGCAGCCCCAAAACCAGAATAATCAAGCCCCAACTCCAATTTTTGGGACGAACCAAGCAGGAAAAAATCCAGCACTTCTCGACAATCAAACACAGAACCCACATCCCCAACCTCTTCCATTGCCAATCTCTAACACATGAAATCCACCAAATCCCTCTCAAAAATATCAGATCACCAGCGACCACAACAAGGAAAATAAAAAACCAAAAAGTCCCACAAAGTTCACAACTTTCACCCAAATCAACACAAAATCAAGCATTTCCCAACAACACAATATTTCAACAGCAAGAATGCAGATCCAAACAGAAGAAAGGAGCAAGCTTTTCCATTTCCCTACCGCCCCCTCACCAGAAGAAACCAGCAGGACCCATCAACAAATCCACCCAAGATTCAGCACACAAACAAGCAAACAAAAATCAAGCCAGAAAAAAAAAAGAAAGAAAGAAAGAAAGAAAGAAAGAGAAAAATCACACCTTTCCTTTACCCTTTACAGTGTTGAGTAGTAAGAACAACAGCAGAAGCGGCCACAAGCTTTCCCTCTTCTTCTTCTTCCCTCTCTGCGCTGTTGCTGCTGCTCCTGCCCAGTAAAACAATACCACATGACAAAAGACACCAATTAACAATAGAGAGCCTCCCAAACTTTTCCAGATATCCCACAATTAATAGATTTCCCTCTGTGTCCTCTGCGTTACACTCAAATGAAAGGGGAAAGAAAAGCACACAGAGTGAGTGAGAGAACCACAGCAAGAGTTAAAGAGATCTGGGCACTGATGGCGCAGTACTACTCCTTCACCGCAACATTTGCTTGGCCACTTTGGCTTCTTTTCCCTCTCTCTCTCTCTCTCTCTCTCTCTCTCTCTCTCTCTCTGCTCACCACCACAAGGCTGTTTGCTGTACCAGAATCACTGCCTCTCTCTCTCTCTCTCTCTCTCTCTATGTGTGTGTGTGAGAATCTTTGCATTAACTAGAAAACAAAAAAGTTTTTTTTTTTGAGCATTCCTATATTAGAGAGATTAGTGTATATATAAGTATATTTTCTTTATTGAGTATATCATGTGTAATTGTGAGTAATGAATTCTTTTCCGTATAGAAATAAGAAAAATTTTACTGGCTTATCTGCTGAAAATAGCTTTTTTTCTTTTAAGAGAATTGTGAATAAACCAGGAATAGAATTATCTTTGAGGGCTTGTTTGGATGTGTTTTTAAAAAAAGTTTTTTTTTTTTAATTTTGGGGAAGCACTTTTTTTAAAAAGTGCTTTCAAAGTAAGTTAAGTGCTTTTCTCTGAAACAGCTTCTCAGAAGTGCTTTTCTAAGAAGCACTTATGAAGCAACTTCTGAAAAAAAAACTGAATTTTAGCTTTTTTCACAGCTTCTGCTTCTGCCCAAAAGCCCAAACAAACATGTTTTTTAAAACCCATAAGTGCTTAACTTATAAAAAAACACTTCTGGGCTTAAAAAAAACCTATCCAAACACCCCTGAATAGGAAGGACTCTGATGATATACAAACAACTTTGTTAAAGGGATGGTAAAATAGCTAATCATTTTTTTAATTTGTTTTAAAAATTAATGATTTTATATAAATTGTTTATTTTTACATTAAGTTCTCTTAAATTCTTGAATTTGCCTTATTTAACTGACATTATGAAAATGATCAAACTAGCATTTGTAGCTTCTTAAATAAAATTAGACTTGTTTGAATTTATTTAAAAATTAATTGTGTCATATAAATATAATTCGTTATTTTATTATTAATAATATATTACAAATTAAAAATTAATAAACTTTCTGCATGATTGGTTGAGGTTTTAAGATAATTTGTCAGTTTCTATAGAAGACGATACAACAAAATTGTCTTCCACATATATATCACAAAAAAAAAAAACTATATCCTATTAAAATGTTAATAAAAATATTAAAAAATTGTATGACTTTTTATATAATATATGTATTTAAAGTATTTATGAATATGGAATAAATAAAATACTATAAAACTTATATAATATATGAGTTTTGGACAATAGTAGAACATAAATAATTAAAATACTATTTCATTAAGTCAATAGGGTGTAATGATAACTCAAAAAAAAAAAAAAATCAAATACTGTAAATGATTCAATTATTTTATTAACATACATAATAACTTATGCCTATATATACATGGAAGAGTTTTCACATCTTAATAAGCAATGGTCTTTATAGTTACAGTTAAATGTTTCAATTGAGATATTAATTAATTATACTTAATACTTATAAACATTCACATGAACATATATCTAATTAACCAATATGAAATTTAGACGTCTCAATCCATACTTTATCCAAACCTATATATTAATATATATTCAATCTAAAACCAGAACATCCAATAAGTAACAAGCATCCTTCACTCATCTATGTTGAAGTTGGTGGATGCCACATGTCTCTAATCTCTAGCCATTGTTTACAACATTCTCAAAGCTAATCCCTGACAAATGGCAGGCAAACTAAGCAACATTCATCTTGACTTAATGATATTAATTGAGAAACTAACCAACATTCTCGAATGATGTCAACGGCATTTGGGTCTCCCGTGAGGACGCTTCGCAAGTGGCGAAAGTTCGAATCCTCGGGGTGAGAGTGCATGTCTGAGAATTGTGAGCACGAACTGTGGGTGGTACCAGCGCCCATGTGTGCGCGGCCCCACAGACCACAGTCGAGGCATGCACACGCCCATGTCTTAGTTTAGCGGGGCCATTAGGAGTTTCGTTCTTCTTGACAAAAAAAAAAACATTCTCAAATGATAGTAATGCCTTGTATAGTAAGGCCTATCTTAATTGTTTTGTCTTATTTCTTGGTGAGTTCTTAGGTGTCAAGCACTACTTGGTTCTTCACTAACAACAAGATCTTGAATTGAATATTCATGAGCTACTAACCTACCATGCAGTGGCAAAATGAGGAATGAGAATTGATCATGTTGGTTGGTGTAATCTCATTGTGAGAACACAAGTCTACTTCTACCTTTATTCATCTTTCCACTTTTATGTGCCCTCTCTATCAACAAGAAGTCCAACCCTTCTATTTTGTCACTTTTTTTCCTTTTCTTCTTCTCATCTTGTCTTGCCCAAACTAATTAACAACCATTCGAGGTGTGTATGTATATATATATATAACAGATGTTTATTTTTTTTATTAACTTTTAATATATAATTATGAGTCATAACCACAGTTTTATGAGTGGAGTTTTTGTATCGACTTGTCTGTTTTATTATTGTTGGGTTTTCAATTATTTTATATTTTTGAGGTTGGAGTTTTAATATTTGTTAGGTTGTTTTTTTATAATATGGACAAATCACCGTACATATTTTATTTACATCTCAACCAAATATTAAAAAGAATATCGAACCCTTGATCTCTTACATGAAAATCAAATGCTTTACTATCTGATCATGGTAACAGTGGTATTTGTTATGTTCTTCTATGTAATATGATATTGATCTTTTTTGTATATCATTTATAATAAACATTGAATTAGAAGAACTACGTTTATGGGTGAGAAGAGACAAATGAAGCAGAAACATTCACCATTAAAGCATCAGATTCAATTTATTTCATTAAATAATCATCATATCTCACGTGCTGCTTCCCTTTAGTTGTGCGAGAGCTCCTCCTGATGACCGGCCCTTCCTTTGATGCTTCTCCTGCAACACAAGCCCTGTCACATGCCTCATAAAACAAGTTTTGTTATTCATAAACAACTTTAGTTACTCTGCCTAAAATCATTGAATTATGAATCATAAACCAATATTTTATAAGAGAAGTTTGGTCTTGACTTGTTTACTTTCATTATTGTTGAATAATTGGTCTTTTATATATAATTGATTCAATGTTATATATAATATATTGCTGACTTTCTACATAACAAATATTATATTTCCCTCCCTGCTAATAATAAACAAGAAGTAGCTAGGAATATATATATATATATATCTTATTGTAGTAGTGATACATGATAAATTGGAAGAATTGAATTAATTTATTTAAACTCATTAAATTATTAAACATAAACCGATGTTCATGGGTAGCGTTTAGTGATCTTGACTTGTTTGCCTTTATATATAGTAACTGGATGAATCATTGTTTTTCATCTTTTGTTATTTTTCTGTCTAATTATTTCTATACATGTCTTATATTAATTATGTGGTGGTCTTGACCTTGTAATAAATATTCCATTTTCTCTTGTTTTAATAGCAAAAAGAATATGTTATATGTACCTTATTATATATTCCATGATGAATTGGCAGCAACTAACTTGTTCAATGAGAGACAAATTAAAGCATTGACTCAGTTTGAAAATTGAAGAAGAATGATTGAAGCCAAAAGGTAGGCCTCTTATGCTTTGAAGCCAAACAAGAGGATCATAACAACTATGACTATTATTTAATTAACTATTTAATGATTAAAAATGTCATTTCACTTTAATTATCATAATTAAATATTTTTTATTAAATTAAATCGATATAGGGGCAAAATTGCTATTTCACTTTAATTATTATAATGTAATATGTATATAAATAACTATTATTTATTTTAATTATTATAATATTTAAATGACTCAATTTATGTTAATTATTATTTATTTTAATTATTATAATTAGTTATTTAAATTATTAATTATTATTTAATTAAATCTCAACAATAGGCAAAAATGTCATTTTGCTATCAACAGTGTTCATTTCCTTATATGTCTCTCAATTTTGGGGATAATCAAATTCTTTCACTATACACCATTCAATTACCTACAATACCCATTACTAACCTAATAGTAAAATATCCAAACATGGGTATATATTCCTATTAGCAATCAATGTCATGCTAATAGTGCTCAATCCCCTTATTCAAACCCTCCCTTCAGAGAGATGGAGATACATCGTGAGGATTAGAGTTTGAAAATAAAAATACAAAAGCTAATATATATATATATATATATATTATAATGTTTTAAATGATGTCTAAATTTTAATATATTTTTTTTAGTGAGGAGCAATAAAGTTGTTGGCTTCAGAAGTTTAGAAAGAGAAAGAGGAAAGTGACAAATTTATTATAAGAGTTTGTTTTTTTTTTTTTTTTTTTTTTTTTTTCTTTTTAAGTTTTGACTTGGAGATGACACATGCATTTGATGTAGATTAAGTTAAACATTGTTTTTTTAATAATTTATCGGTTGATATAGTCCAAGAACATCTCATGTGTAATGTGTCTATTAGGAAGCATGATTTACGTATGAAAGTCCTATGAAGTTGGTCAAGGATAAATTATTTAAAAACACGCTCAATTATTTGAGTATTTCATTTTAAGTCATTATATTATAAAAAAATTTCAATTAGCCCGGTTAATTATGAATTCATGCTCAATTGGGTTACTCATGTTTATGTTAGTAATAGGAGGTTGATGTGACATGATACATCAAATTATACCACATTAGCTATGTCATATCATATTTAATAAAATTATTTGTTTTGGTCCCAAAAACTTTATTCCATTGCAATAAATCTTAGGGATAAATTCTCAGTGAAATATGGCATAAAAATTACCAAATAACATAAAGTATTCGATATTAATATATTTTACAATTAATTTTTTTTAAATGACAAAATGATAAACGCATTTTTTTTAACATGGTTATAGACTTATAACAGTTCTAATCTAATGTTTGCACTGTGTTATATTATGGGAACTAATTAATCACTAATGTTTAAATATTTTTATTAAAAAAATTTCTCTTGAGGGTTTATTTTTAATTAACAAAACTAAACTGCATGACACTCAAATCAAGGAGGAGCAACTAGAAACAATTATGTATATGTGTAATATGTATGTATATAAAAATGCTTGTATGTGGATATGCTATCCAGCACATTGAATGCATCTCCATAATTTTTTTGAAAATTTTTTATTAATATTTTAATAGGATGCATAAAATTTAATTCAATAAGCTTAAAACTGAAAACATGATGATGTGATTGATAATAATAATAATAATAATAATAATAATAATAATAATAATAATAATTTTTAGGGTGATTTCAAAATCGAAATATAGCTTAAGATGTTATTTGTTTGGGCATTTATTTGGTTTATTCAAACAAATTAAAACACATACAGATTGGGCTTGATTTTATTTTATGATATAATAAACACAAAATTAAGCATTGGGGTTAAATTTGAAAGAATTGTTTTTTTTTTTTTTAATTTTGTGGTGGATACGATTTGCAGGACCTTTATATATTTTAAATAGTTTTTACTATACATACATTATTATTATTTTGGTTGGATGAAAATAATGATATTCTTATGAAATATTTTAATAAATTAATGGAAAGGAGGAAATAACCTCTAATTAAGCCCTAATTAATAAAATTAAAAGATTAAGATATGCTTGTTTTATAATTTTATTAATAACCTAAGCATCTCTTTTCCAGCGAGGCTCTTATATACTTTTTTGTTTTTTTAAATCAATATCACAAAAGCTGATAAAAATTAAATGTCCAGCCATGTAGATTGCAAATTTGCACCCAAAATCACAGATTTGTTGTCACAACTACATCCACTAAGACTTAATATTATGAATGCCTCATACCAACAACTTTGCTGTTGGACTAATGTCATTGGGTTATTAATTCTCTGTCAATTAAAATAATTGAGTAAATACTATTTTACTTTCACTCTTCATTTTTCAATGAATTTGTTAAGGGGCGTTTGGTTCCCGGATTGGGAATGGAAAGGAGTGAGGGGGTAATGGAAATGAGGGGGAGTGGAGAAAGATTGGGAATAAAGAATGTGTTTGGTTGGTAAGGTATGAGAGAGTAGTCCCTTGGGAATGGGAAAAGTAAAATAAAAAAATATTGTATATTGACTTTTATACCCTTAAAACAAATATATCATATTATATATAAAATAAAATATTAATTTAAATAATGACTATTAATTATTATAAAATATTTTGAATATTATTATATTTAATTTTATAATTAAATATTTTCACTTTAATTATTACTTATTATTAAAATAATCTATTTAATTATTATTTGATTTATATTATTATTTTAATTATTAATTATTATTATTTGAATAAAATTATTCTTTTAATGGTTAGTTATTATTATTTTACTTTAATTATTATTTATTATTAAAATTATATATTTAATTATTATTTGAGTTATATTATTATTTTAATTATTAGTTATTATTATTTGAGTAAAATTGTTATTTTGATGGTTAGTTGTTATTATCTACTTAATTTTTATTTAGTATTAAAATTATCAATTTATTAATTATATTAATTAATTATAATTTTTTATTAAACAATAGGGTAAAATTGTAAAATTACCCTCAATGAGTGGAGGAGGAATGTGCCACTCCCCACTCACTCCCCACTCAATCCTCACCCATTCCCATTGATGTACATCCAAACAAAGGAGTGGAATGGGAAAGTAATGACTCCCATTCCACTCCTTACATCCAAACACCCGCTAAGATCCATGAGAGAGAGAGAGAGAGAGAGAGAGAGAGAGAGAGAGAGAGAGAGAGAGAGAGAGAGAGCTATCGTAATGCCAAGCTTGGTCATACACGACCTTACTCCATCTGGAGTGAGAATAGCCTGCCTTGCATTAGATTAGAGAAAAGTTGTTTGAAATATTAAAATTTTCAATATATAATACTATAAAATCACAAAATTAATCTCACATCAGTTAATTGATGAAGAGTATATGTGCATATAAGTAACAACCAAACCCTCAATTAGGGGCTTGGGCTATGGCTCGGGTTAGTTGGTTGGTTTTGTGGCATGGTCTGTTGGCATATGGATAGGTGGTGGCATGGGCCCCAACGTGAACTCGAGTCAATATAGCAAACATCAAGGCTTGTTGGGTTCACACTGGGGCTTGATAAGGCCACCAAGACTTTAATTGAGGTGCCAAATAACATACCAAAAAATTAATTTTCAATCAGCTTTACTACTTTGTTTCCCCCACTTGACAAATTTTCTCACCCTCATTTGTTTATTATTGAACACTTTTTTTTTCCACAAAGTGTGCATATTCTTGCAAACTTTGCTTTTGTTGTCATTCGTATAAACCTTAATCGACATAAATGAACTCATGAATAAAATTTTCATTGAGAACCAATAATGACAATACATACCTGTGACCGGAAGATAAATAAAAATAATTATTACTTGATTTTCTAATTATTAAATAGGTTTCAAACAAATTAGAATTATACTGGTTAGATAAATCAAATGTTTTTAAATTTTATGTAAAATATAATTTTAAAAACTTGAATTAATTTAAGTTTGATATAAATTTCCTTGATTATGACAAAGTCAAATATAGAGAATTTGGAGTTTATAAGAACCTCAAAATAACATAAAATCATAAAAGTTAGAATTTGAAATGTAAATAAAAAATTAAAAACAAAGTATATTTATATATACAAAAGTCTTCCATGGTGAAATGGGTTAGGAAGTTTTCAAAATATGGCAACCCAATATATGGTAAACTTTGTGATGATAAGTGATCAATAATCATACATAACCCAATATAATTTTTTTATTTTTAACTCCATAATAAAAAAATAAGTTTAAATTAAAATTTAAAATATTTAATTTAAATAGGATTAGAGTTGTATTATGACTATGATCTTCCAAGAAAGCTAGAGTTTATTATTATCTTAAAGTTGATAAATAGGTAGACATGTATTTTAAAGTCTGTAAATATAAATATCTTTTTCCAAGAAGATAATATAGATACTATCCGGAATATCAAATTTCAGACTATCTAACTTGCTAAAATGATTTTGGATAGAAATTTAGACCCAATTAAATTGCTAAATTGATAAATTTTCATGTTTTTCAATGTTTTGAGTATCTTTAGGAAGAAGAAGGAAGGGAATTATTATTAGATAATAATCTAATCTAATCTAAGCTAATCACTTACTTGGTTAAGTAATTCTTCTCCCTTACTTAATATAAATATTATCTGCAAATTTTAGATTATCTAACTTGCCAAAATGATTTTAGATAGAAATTTAGACCTTGCTAAATTGCGTTAACCCCAAGCTATTCCTTCAAAAACTCCAGCCCAAAAGGGCCAAAACTATTTAATCTCTCATCGTTCCGCTAACCTTTCAACTCAGACATCTCTCTCTCTCTCTCTCTCTCTCCGATTATACTTATCAATGGAGACTGTGGATTGGGAAAGCAGACTAGAAGCACTGAGTCATGGCCGGAATAGCACAATCGCAAACTACAGAATAGTGAAGATTCTCGGGCAAGGAGCCTACGGGCGCGTTTTCGAAGCCATAGACCTCAGAACCGGCGGCATGGTCGCCATCAAGCAATCCGCGTTCGTCCTCTCCGAAGAAGACATAGAAGAAGTCCCTCACACTTCTCTCCGGGAGATCGACATCTTATCATCTTGTCGACACCCGAACATCATCGGCTTCAGAGAATATATCATCGACGTGGCCCTCCACTCTGTTTTCATCGTCATGGACCGGGCCGTCACCAACCTCAGGACTCACTTGGCCTCCCAGACGGAGTGCTTGAATGAAGCCACGGTGAAGAAGCTCATGTTACAACTGCTCCTCGGCGTTTCTCATCTTCATTCTCACGGGATTCTCCACCGTGATTTGAAACCCGACAACCTCCTCTTGACCGGCGCCGGTGACAAGCCGCAACTCAAGATATGTGACTTCGGCCTCGGCAAGCGTTTTGAGTGTCTTTACGAAGAAGAAGGAACGGAATATGATTTGCTGTCTCAGACTGTGGTCAGCCAGTGGTACCGATCACCGGAGCTTCTTCTCGGAGATGAGAAGTACACGGCGGCTATCGATGTTTGGTCGGTGGGATGTATTATGGCGGAGATGGTGACGAAGAAGGTGTTGTTTCCTGCGGAGTCGGAGATCGATCAGCTTGATATGATATTCACGGTGTTGGGCTCTGTTGGGTTGAGATCATGGCCTGGGTTGGATAAGTTTATCATGGCTCACAAGTTCTTGAATGGGCCGGTGCGGTTTAACGAGCTCCGGTCGGTGGTGCCGGCGATGAAGCTGTCGAGGACGGGGTATGATCTGTTGAAGAGGCTGCTGGTGGTGAATCCAAGTAAGAGGATCAGCGCAGAGGCTGCTCTCAAGCACGCATGGTTCACTGATCTTTTCATCGATTTGAGTTGAATTAATTAGTTTTGCACTGCTTCTTAATTTGTCCCTACGTGCACATATTTGCATGGCCACTTTTTCTTTCGTTTGTTTGACATTTGTATGGAGTTCTCTCTGTATGTAGAAAACTGCTGGTATCATGGGGGAGATTTTTAATAAAAGTTGCAAATTTTTTCATCATATGTATTGAAATTGTCTCATGATTTAATCACTTCCCTGCTTGATAAACTTGTTGCAAATTCACTTTTTATTTATTTATTTTTTTGTTACCATTGAGAATAAAATATATACTAATGTCTGTAAAATTCATATGCTGAGATTTCTTTCTTTTTTTTTTATCGGTTCAGTGGTGGTTTTATTATTTCTCCTGGACTATATATTCTTACAATTCAACAACACTCTTGATTTATGAAATATTACTTTAATTTTTAAAAATTATTTATATATAATCTTTTTCTTCATCTACAATAGTCAAAATTTCTAAACTTATGATATTTCAAATTTTTTGCTATGATAGTAGAGTGGTACATAGTTTAGTATCTTTTTAAATGATAGATTGAAAGTTTAACTCCTTTCCAATGTAATAATTGAGAGTTCATAGCTTAAGTTATGCTGGTTAATTAAATTGGATGTTTCATTTAAATTCTTTAGACTACAACAAACACAAATAAATATGTGTGAGTTTCCAAAAACTTGAAAATAACTTAAAATGATAAAGTAAAAGCTTTAAAAAACAAAAAAAGAAAACTAAAGTAAAAAAGCCTCTTTTTATTTTAGAAGAGCCTTCCCAAGTCAAATGAGTTTGAAAGTTCCAATATTTTTATGAAACCTTGGACCTCGGCCCTTAAGTGAGCCATGACAGCAGCCCAATGTACTCAAATAATGGAAAAACAGGGATGAAGCTCTTGAGATCATTGATGCAAAGATATTGCCTATATTGATTTATTTCCATGGAGCATCTGGTAATAAGTTGTTGTTATGTGAGACTATAATGAAAACGAATTTCTGTTTTTCATCAAGACGAATACGGTATTACGATTTTTTCCATATAATTAAAAATTTTTATAGTTTAGTGACATAAATAGAAATATCCAAATATTTAGGTGATTGTTTTAATAATCGAACCATGATTTTTTATAAATTATGAATATTAGGGGCCATCAAGCTAGTGAACATAATTGAGCCATGACGTGCAACATTCATTCTACTCTATAAGAAATTTTTCTTGTGGAAAATGTGACTTTTCGCCTAGAATTAATAGACTAATCATTTGTTTGTTACCATGGTGTTTACATATATGCTTATTGTTTTTAGAAAAGCGTCTTGTATGATAGAAGCCTATTTTTTATAACATAAAATTGACATGTAAAAAAAGTAGATAATGCATGAACACTTGAATTATAACATTGTTTTAATGTAACATTTTTAAATTCCAACAACGTGTGCATTATAAAAGAGAAAAAAAATTATGGGGAAAAAAAGCTATGTATATATTCAAAAATATAAAATATGTATAGAAAAATTATAAAAAAAACTTTTTAAATTTAAGATAAAATATAAATTAATTTACATATTCCACAATAGAATAATGTTATAAATTCGGGTGGAGCCCAAGTGGTGGAGAGAAGTAGTAATGGTGATGATCTCATTAATGGAACTGAAATTAGGAGGATTATGTTGGAAATAAGGTTCTTGGGTTTCTTGATTGATTAGTTGAGTGTTCTTGTTAATTCAAAAGCTACTGGTGAATGATGATAATGAGAAATGTTGACAATAATGAATTCTGGCTTGAAGGCTTTTAATGAATTCAATTTTGTTTGAATCTAATGGAGAATGATCAAGTTCTTGAATCTTGTTATTAGAATTTGTGGTTCATTGAGATTAAATCTACAAAACTTGATTAGTTGGTTGTGGAATTGAAGGATTCATAACATTTTGGTGCTTTCGTTGTTGATCTTGCATCATGGCTGAAAACACTCGATTCAAAGAGCTCTCAGCTAGGATGGAGACGGTAATGGCTGTGTTGGATCAAAAGGAAGAAAGGGATCAGGCTAAAGATGAGATGATGTCCTTAATAGAACAATCGTTGGCTTCGATTGTTAAGTGTATGGAATCAATTCAGTCACAAAACTCCTTACCTGCATCTTCTCAATCTGTTCTAAATATGGAGAATTCGACTGCAATTACTGAGATGAGATCACATAATCAATCACCATGGCGTGCTGCTAAGATGGATTTGGCTCGGTTTGATGGGAGTAATGCTTTACAATGGATCTTTCAGGCTGAACAATTCTTTGAGTATTATGACATTTCGGATTCTTATCGACTGAAAGTAGCTGCAATTCATTTCGATGGTCCGGTGGTACCTTGGTACCAAATGTTACAAAAATCAGGTGCTATTTCTTCTTGGAATGCTCTAGCTAAGGCAATTGAAAATACCTATGGCCCTTCAGTGTTTGACAGTCCTCGTTATGCCCTCTTTAAGTTGTCATAAGAAGGAACAGTAACTGAATTTTATCAAACATTCACGGCATTGGCAAATAGAGTGGATGTGTTATCTGCAGAGGCATTGTTGGATTGCTTTATTAGTGGGTTGAGGAAGGAATTGCAACGGGATGTGATTCCTTGGCAACCAGATACTATTACCAAGGCTGTGACTTTAGCAAAATTATATGAAAATAAGTATGGAGTTGGAATGGGAGTTTTTCAACAAGATAAAATGAAAAGTTCTTTTGTTACAGATATTACTGCAGTAGTTAGGAAACCTCCTCCATTAGCATTAACAGCCCCACCACCAGCTACAAATAGATTTCCAGCCTTGCCTGGACCATCATCTTTATCAGTACCTTCAGTCACACAAAAGGCTCCTACAAATCATTTCAAGAAAATGTCCTATGCTTAACTACAGGACAGGAGAGCAAAAGGGCTATGTTATAATTGTGATGAGAAATTCTCTCCTCACCACAAATGTGCTAATAGAAGGTTGTTACTGCTACATTGGGATGAGAATATTCAAGACCTGTCAGAATCATCAGAGGAAGTAATTGCAGCTCATGAACAACAATTGACACAGGAATTTCAGAGTCTTTCACTACATGCTATGGATAGCACTCTCATCTCAGGCACTTTAAGGTTCACTGGTTACATTAATGGGCATGCTATTCAAGTTTTGTTAGACGGTGGGAGTGATGAAAATTTTTTACAGCCAAGAGTGGCACAGTTTCTCAAATTACCAGTAGTACCTGTTTCCTCATTCAAGGTTTTAGTGGGTGATGGGAATGCATTACAAGTGGAAGGTCTCGTTAATAATTTGGAAGTCAAAATTCAACAAGCAGTTTTATCCTTGGATGCATACTTGTTACCAATAATGGGTGCTGATTTAATCCTAGGAACATCATGGCTGGCCACATTAGGGCCTTATATTGCAGATTACCACAATTTGTACATTCAGTTTGTGGTTAACAATCACTTGCTTACTTTGAGAGGTGATAGAAAATTGAAACCTCATTTGGCATCAGTGCATCAGTTGCATAGGTTATATTCAACCAAGTCAATTGTTGCTTGTTATACATTGTCTGTATCTACTATTTCTCAGCAATATCCTGCTGCTTCTGAATTTTCTAGACAGGGTGTAGAATCAAAGGAGATCTTGTTGGAATTACCAGTGAACATGGCTACTGATTTACAACAATTGTTATTCAAATACCATGGAGTTTTTGCTATACCTACAGGACTACCACCTTCGAGAGCTTATGATCATTGTATTCCTCTATTACCTGAGGCCTCACCTGTGAAAGTGAAACCTTATAGGTATCCTCACAGCCAGAAAAATGAAATTGAAAACATGGTGAAAGATATGTTGCAAGAGGGGTTAATTGAACCCAGTACAAGCCCATTTTCTTCCCCAGTGTTGCTGGTTAGGAAAAAAGATGGTTCATGGAGATTTTGTACAGATTACAGGGCTTTGAATGCTATCACAATTAAGGATGCCTACCTAATTCCTACAGTGGATGAGTCACTGGATGAACTCTTTGGTGCAAAGTTTTTCTCAAAATTAGATTTAAGGTCGGGTTATCATCAAATACTATTGAAACCTGAAGACAGATTCAAGACAGCCTTTAGGACACATAATGGCCATTATCAATGGCTTGTTATGCCCTTTGGGTTAACTAATGCCCCAGCCACTTTTCAAGAATTAATGAATCATATATTTGAGTTTGCATTCAGAAAATATGTATTGGTATTTTTTGATGATATTCTCATTTACAGTATGTCTTGGAATGATCATCTACATCATCTGGAGATTGTGTGGAGTACCTTGCAGGAGCACCAACTCTTTGCTAAGCTATCTAAATGTAGTTTTGGCCTTCGGCAGGTGGAATATTTAGGCCATATTGTATTTGTTCATGGAGTAGTTATGGATAATTCTAAAGTTCAGGCAATTGTTGATTGGCCTATTCCTACTAATATCAAGCAATTGAGAGGCTTTTTGGGGTTGAGTGGTTATTACAGAAGATTTATCAGGAATTATGCTTCTATGGCTAGACCACTTACTGATCTTCTTAAGAAAGACAGTTTCAAGTGGACAAATGATGCTGTTGAGGCTTTTGAGCAATTAAAAAAAGCTGTGACTTCTGCACCTGTTTTACAACTCCAAGATTTTTCACAACCCTTTACTTTGGAGACTGATGCTTTTGGTACTGGAATTGGGGCTGTGTTGAGCCAAAACAAGCATCCTATAGCTTATTTCTCCAGGAAAATACCTCCTAGAATGCAGGCCCAGTCAACTTATATCAGAGAAATGTATGCTTTGACTGAAGCAGTGGCTAAATTCATACATTATCCCATTGGCTATAAATTTGCGATTAAAACTGACCAAGAGGCCTTGAAACATCTGAACACCCAAGTGATACAGACCCCTGAGCAACATAAGCGGCTAGCAAAATTATTGGGATTTGATTTCGCTATTGAGTACAAGCCAGGCACTGAAAATGTGATAGCTGACAGACTTTCTAGATGTCTTGTGTTGGCTCTATCTACTGCACAAAATTCTCTAATGGAAAAGATTCAAATGGCACAATCAAAAAGTCAGCAATTCCAGAACATTATTAAAGACATTGAATTGGGGCAGCAAAATTTTCCTCATTATCAGTGGAAGCACAACTTATTGTGGTGTTATGGCAAGATTACTATTCCAGAAGATCCTGAATTACAAACATCCTTGCTACAGGAATTCCATTCATCTTTACTTGGAGGACATGCAGGCCAGCTAAGAACCTTTTCAAGATTAAGCTCACAGTTTTATTGGCCTAGCATGAGGAAGGCAGTAAAGACATTTGTGAAGTTCTGTGATATTTGTCAGAGGGCTAAAAATACAACCAATCATCCTGCTGGGTTGTTGCAGCCACTACCAATCCCTAATTAAGTTTGGGAGGACATTTCAATGGATTTTATTGGAGGCTTACCACTATCAAAGGGGTATTCAGTGATCTATGTCATAGTAGATAGGCTTTCCAAGTATGGCCATTTCTTACCTCTCAAGGCAGATTTTACAAGTCAATCCGTAGCTCAGTCTTTTATTACTAATGTGCTCAAATTACATGGGTTGCCTAAAACTATAGTGAGCGATAGAGATAAAGCTTTTACTAGCAAATTTTGGCAGGCATTATTTACTCAAATGGGCACAACTTTGGCAATGTATTCAGCTTATCATCCAGAAACTGATGGTCAGACTGAGAGTCTCAACAAGTGTGTTGAGCATTATTTGTGATGTTTTGTTGCTGATAATCCAAAGACATGGGTTGATTTGTTACCATGGGCAGAGCTATCATATAATACATCTTTTCACACTAGTTTGGGTATGACACCATTTCAAGCTGTTTATGGTAGACCACCTCCTGCATTAATTCCTTATCAAATTCATACAGAGGATCCATTGTTGGTGACTCACATGCTACAACAGAGAGATTAGTTACTATTACAATTGAAGACCAATTTGAAGAAAGCTCAAGAGAGAATGAAAAGGTTTGCAGATAAGAAGAGAAGGGAACTGCAATTCAATATTGGTGATTGGGTTCTTGTGAAACTACAGCCATATAGACAGACTTCTGTCTTTTTTCGCAAAAATTATAAGTTGAGTATGAAATTTTTTGGACCATTTCAAATCCTGCAGAAAGTTGGTCAAGTTGCATATCGATTGGCATTGCCTGAGGAAGCTAAAATTCATCCAGTTTTTCATGTTTCAGTTTTGAAACCTTACAATTCTCTATTATTGGATAGCATTCCTTCACTACCCCCAGTGATTGATGAGCATGGACCTGTTATACAGGCAGAGAAAATTCTGCAAGTCAGGCAAATTCTCAGAAAAGGCAAGTTAATTGATCAAGCCTTGATTCAATGGTTGGGGTTGTCACAGAGGGAAACATCTTGGGAGGATATATCCTTACTGATACAACAGTACCCCAATTGATTCAAAGACCTTGAGGACAAGGTCTTGTTCAATGAATGAGCAAATGTTATAAATTCGGGTGGAGCCCAAGTGGTGGATAGAAGTAGTAATGGTGATGATCTCATTAATGGAACTGAAATTAAGGAGGATTATGTTGGAAATAAGGCTGATGGAGAGAAAAACCAGGAAAGGGTATTAATGCAAGAATCAACATCGAATGGTGAAGAACCAATCACAAGCAACAAAGGTGGAGGGCTGTCTGGAATGCACGTGAAAGGCACGGTGGGGGAGTTAGTTAATAAATCAATGGATGAGATGGGGGAGTTGGTTAACACATCAACGGCTGAGATGGAACAGGGAAAATCAAAGAGATGGAAGCGCGCCAACACCAAACTAGAGGGGTATCTCTGGAGGAGTTTAAATATCAGAGAGGGGGAAAAGAAGAAGGGGGGGGGGGAGAAGACTTGAGGCTCATCTCTGCGGAGAAGGGAAAGGAATTCGGGAGTGTTATCTGCCGAATTAGGTTACTGCATTTGTTACTGGTTTACTCTGTTACTTTCTGTATTTTTTTGAAGCTCTTGGTTGTATGGAATGTTCTTGGGTTTCTTGATTGATTAGTTGAGTGTTCTTGTTAATTCAAAAGCTACTGGTGAATTATGATAATGAGAAATGTTGACAATAATGAATTCTGGCTTGAAGGCTTTTAATGAATTCAATTTTGTTTGAATCTAATGGAGAATGATCAAGTTCTTGAATCTTGTCGTTAGAATTTGTGGTTCATTGAGATTACATCTGCAAAACTTGATTAGTTGGTTGTGGAATTGAAGGATTCATAACAGATAACTGGTACTTCATTCCTCTCTCTACTCAAAAGTTAAAAGATTTGAATTCTACTTATGGTTTATTTACAATTTTTCCCTAAAAACAAATCTTAAAAAAAAAAAGAAGTTTTGTGAACAAACAACGAGATCATAGATAAAATTAGAGCACTCTATTTTTTAATTGAGAGAGAAATAGAATACCAACTATTTTATGACAACATAACTATTGATTTATCAAATATCACTTTTATTTTTATTTTTTAAAAGATTTATTTATAATATCTTATTTTCATGTTGATAGGAGAATAAGTATCTTGTAATCTATAATCGAGGGATTTGAACTCAAGGCTACTATTTTTTCCTCTTCAACAATAGTGTGAATTTTCTTTGATAATTAATAGAAATAAAAATATTTACTTGTGACAACAAAATAATTAAAAATAATACTAACTTGATGTTGTAATTTTTTAATCATGTTTCAAAGATCCCCTTTATAATAGGAGAGTGGTATGTAGTTTATCATCCATCCAAGTGACTGGATCGAGAGTTCGATTCCTTTCTAATGTAATAGTTGAGATTTCATGACTTACATTATGTTGGTTAATTAAATTAGATATTTCATTTAAATTCTGTAGACTATAACAAAGCCAAATACACATGTGGAAGTTTCCAAAAACCTGAAAATAACGAAAAATGATAAAGTTAAAACTTCATGAAAAAAACTCTTTTTATTTAGAAAAGCCTTCCTAAGTGAAATGGGTTGGAAAGTTTAAATATTTTTATAAAAACCTTGAACCTTAGTTTCAAATTAATAATGGAAAACCAGGGATGAAGCTCCTGAGGTCAGTGACGCAAATTAAGATATTGCCTATACTCAGGGTTCGCCCACAATTGCTGGCAATTATATATGTAATCTTGTATTGTGGTTTTCTGATGATAATTGATCATAAATTTTATTAATTTTTAGTGAATAATAAACCATTAATCATCATGAGTTGGAAGGGATTCAAATTCTTAATCTTAAGCATGGAAAGGAATAAAATATAACTCTCTTCTTATAAAATTATGAGATAACTACGAGTTAAAGCATACCAACTTCTATCAAAAGTTGCTTAACTTTTTAATTTTTGAAATTTTAATATCCTCCAAAAAACAATTCTTTACATGAAAACATAAACAGATAACAATTCACAAATTATAAAAAATTTATACATTTTGCTTTTTAGTCATTAGTTAAAAAAAAGTTTACATTGATATTTAAAATCTAAATATTTAGTCAATATTTAATTTTATAAGAAAAAAGTTTTAATTAAAAAGTACTAATTTAATAATGCAAGTCTAATATAAATTCTCTCATGTTTGTTTTTACGCATAGCCCCCTATGGAGGTGTCAAAAAAATATAAACAAGTACAGTGGCTTAATCATTGCTCATAGAATCACTTATGTAGGGTGGACCAATTTGCGGGGCAAGTCAGGCATACTGCATATATCCAAACTAATAGATAAAAAAATCATAATCCCATAACAATAAATCTCATTGTTTTTTGCATAGTACCATATGGTAACACAAGATATTCAATTTTATACCATGCACCCATTATTTAAGCTGACTTCTTCTAACCTATCTAGTAATTGTATAAATTCTTTATAGTATGACCAAAACAAACATAAGGAGTTTCTAAAAACCAGAAACTAACTTAAAATAATCAAGTAAAATTTTCAAATAAAATTTTAAAATATAAAAAAAATAAAATTAAAAAAACCTTTATGGAAAAGCCATCATAAGTCAAATGAGTTACAAAGTTCAAATATTTCTATAAACATTTTGGGTTTGGTGACCCATGACAGAATTTATCCAATCTATTCCAATATTGGAAAACCATGAACGATTCTCTTGAGTTGAGATTGGTTGCCAATTTTGTAGTCCACTAGTCTTCTGTTGTGATTTCCGATGATGGCTCATTATAATCCCCGGTATTTGTTTTACTGAGTTGAAGAGAGACAATGTAAATCGGAATTTTACATATACATAGGATTTTGAGTTGCGGTAAAGTTGGATTTTTTCCAAGAATATGACTTTTAAGTTACAAAATGTTAATTTTTAATCGAAGTTACTAAATAGGTGATTTTGTTTTTAGTCTTTAAAATCTCAAAAAGATTTTCGCTTTATCAAACATAAATAGAGAACCATTTAAAAATAATAAATTTTTTTTTTGACAGTTTTTTGATAAATAGCTTTAAATTGAATTTTAAAATTTAAAATTTAAAATTTAAATATTTTATTAATATTGCGAATTTATTTTTTTTAATAAAAAAGACGTTAATTATACTTAAAAAACTACTGACTCTGTACTAATTTCTTGATTATTATTATTATTATTATTATTATTATTTGTTTATCTAATCACGCCGTGTATAAGTAATTCTCCAAAACTAAATATAGACATTATCCGCAAATAAATCTAAAAATTTGAAATGGCTTAGTGATAAAATGACTTCGGATCATAATCGAACCATTTCATTTACTCCAAGATATCCCTTCAAATTAACTCTCCCGCCGGCCCAAATCTTTCTTATATAACCTCACCATTCCCGGTAACCTTTCAAATATTAAATAGCTCTCTCTCCTACATACATACATTCATGCCGATGGAGAGTATGGATCGGGAAAGCCGACACGAAGGAGCCGATAATGGCCGGAAAAGCACAATTACAAAGTACGAAATACTGAAGAAGCTCGGCCAAGGAGCATACGGCTGCGTTTTCGAAGCCAAAGACCTCAGAACCGGCGAACTAGTCGCCGTCAAGCAAGCCACCTTCCCCCGCGACGTAGAAGAAGTCCCTTACACCTCCGTCCGCGAGATCGACATCTTATCGTCGTGCCGCCACCCCAACATCATCGGATTCAGAGAATCCATCATCGACGGTGACCTCCAGTCCGTTTTCATCGTCATGGAGAGGGCCGTCACCAACCTCTGGACTCACTTGTCCTCCACGCCGAAGGGCTTGAATGAAGCCACGGTGAAGAAGCTCATGTTCCAACTGCTCCTAGGCGTTTCTTATCTTCACTCTCACGGGATTCTCCACCGTGATTTGAAGCCCGCCAACCTCCTCTTGACCGGCGCCGGTGACACGCAGCAACTCAAGATTTGTGATTTCGGCCTCGGCAAGCGTTTTGAGTATCTTTATGAAGAAGAAGAAGGCAGGGAATACGCTCTGTTATCTCAGATTGTGGGCACCCGGTGGTACACGTCACCGGAGTTTCTTCTCGGAGACGAGAAGTACACGGCGGCTGTTGATCTTTGGTCGGTGGGGTGTATTATGGCGGAGATGGTGACGGGGAAGGTGTTGTTTCTTGGGAACTCTGACATTGATCAGCTGGATAAGATTTTCATGGTGATGGGTACGAGCGGGTTGAAGTTGTGGCCCGGATTGGATAAGTTAGATATGGCGCGCAAGTTTTTGTGTGGCTCGGCGGCGAGGCATAACGTGCTCCGGTCTATTGTGCCGGCGAGGAAGCTATCGAGGCCGGGGTATGATCTGTTGAGGAGGCTGCTGGAGGTGAATCCAAGGAAGAGGATCAAAGCAGAGGCTGCCCTCAGCCATGCATGGTTCACTGATATTTTCATCGATTTAACATGAATTCATTTTCACTATTTCTCTGTGATCACTACGTACATATATATGTGCATGGAAACTTAATGTTTTATTTGTTTGTTTGATATTTGTATGGAGCTGCTCTTGTAGAAATTAAATTCTTGGTGTCAAGTGGAGATTTGTTTTTCATAATCTAATATAAAATTTGTTTTGTTATATATATTATTAAATTGTAATTTTTGCTTTAAGTGAAGAATCATAAAATATGTTTACATTGAAATGTATAATATAAATGTTAAATATTTTATCGATATTAAAAAGCTTTTAGCTAAAAAGTAGTGATATTCGATTAATTATTAGTAGATAATAATCTAATCTAATCACGTACATGGTTAAGTAATTCCTCTCCCTTACTAAATATAAATATGATCTGCAAATTTTGGATTATCTAACTTGCTAAAATGATTTTGGATAGAAATTTAGACCCAACTAAATTGCTAAATTGATAAATTTTCATGTTTTTCAATGTTTTGAGTATCTTTGGGAAGAAGATGGAAGGGAATTATTATTAGATAATAATCTAATCTAATCTAATCTAAGCTAATCACTTACTTGGTTAAGTAATTCTTCTCCCTTACTTAATATAAATATTATCTGCAAATTTTAGATTATCTAACTTGCCAAAATGATTTTAGATAGAAATTTAGACCTTGCTAAATTGCGTTAACCCCAAGCTATTCCTTCAAAAACTCCAGCCCAAAACTATATAATCTCTCATCGTTCCGCTAACCTTTCATCTTTGACATCTCTCTCTCTCTCGCTCTCTCTCTTCCGATTATACTTATCAATGGAGACTGTGGATTGGGAAAGCACACTAGGAGCACGGAGTCATGGCCGGAATAGCACAATCGCAAACTACGGAATAGTGAAGATTCTCGGCCAAGGAGCCTACGGGCGCGTTTTCGAAGCCATAGACCTCAGAACCGGCGGCATGGTCGCCATCAAGCAATCCGCGTTCGTCCTCTCCGAAGAAGACATAAAGGAAGTCCCTCACACTTCTCTCCGGGAGATCGACATCTTATCATCTTGTCGACACCCGAACATCATCGGCTTCAGAGAATATATCATCGACGTGGCCCTCCACTCTGTTTTCATCGTCATGGACAGGGCCGTCACCAACCTCAGGACTCACTTGGCCTCCCAGACGGAGTGCTTGAATGAAGCCACGGTGAAGAAGCTCATGTTACAACTGCTCCTCGGAGTTTCTCATCTTCATTCTCACGGGATTCTCCACCGTGACTTGAAACCCGAGAACCTCCTCTTGACCGGCGCCGGTGACAAGCCGCAACTCAAGATATGTGACTTCGGCCTCGGCAAGCGTTTTGAGTATCTTTACGAAGAAGAAGGAACGGAATATGATTTGCTGTCTCAGACTGTGGTCAGCCAGTGGTACCGATCACCGGAGCTTCTTCTCGGAGATGAGAAGTACACGGCGGCTATCGATGTTTGGTCGGTGGGATGTATTATGGCGGAGATGGTGACGAGGAAGGTGTTGTTTCCTGCGGAGTCGGAGATCGATCAGCTTGATATGATATTCACGGTGTTGGGCTCTGTTGGGTTGAGATCATGGTCTGGATTGGATAAGTTGATCATGGCTCACAAGTTCTTGAATGGGCCGGTGCGGTTTAACGAGCTCCGGTCGGTGGTGCCGGCGATGAAGCTATCGAGGGCGGGGTATGATCTGTTGAAGAGGCTGCTGGTGGTGAATCCAAATAAGAGGATCAGCGCAGAGGCTGCTCTCAAGCACGCATGGTTCAGTGATCTTTTCATCGATTTGAGTTGAATTAATTAGTTTTGCACTGCTTCTTAATTTGTCACTACGTGCACATATTTGCATGGCAACTTTTTCTTTCGTTTGTTTGACATTTGTATGGACTGCTGGTATCATGGTGAGATTTTTAATATATAAGTTGCAAATTTTTTCATCATATGTATTGAAATTGTATTTTCAATATAAGTGTGCATGCAAATCCTTGCAATGCTAACTTTGCATTTTAAAATGTCTAAAACTGATTAGCATGGTGGTGTTATCAATGATAACAATTGTTAGGTTAAATTTAAAATTAAAACATACTTAAGCATGATTATTTATTTAATTTATTCATGCTCATGAAACATGATATAACACAAATAGAAGAGGCTAGATCTCATAAAGATTATTATCTTATATGACACAAAATGAAGGGTTGGGGTTATATTTGAATTAAAAATCATTTTTTATTTTAAAGCTTATAATTAATAATTGGAGGATATTTTGATATAGTAAATAGTTTTTCGTTGTATTTTCCTTATTATTATTATTTAATTTGGTGTATGACAAATTATTCTACGGAATTTTTAGATAAATCAATATCAAGGAGGAAAGGACCTCTAATTAAGTCCTTTGTAAATTTAAAAAAAAGTATGCTTTGTAACTTTATTAATATCATAAACATATTATTTTAAAAGAAAAATATACTTCAAAGAATTTTGTGAGCGGTTGTTATTTATTTTTTTCTATTTTTTTCCCAATGAACTAGTTAATATCTGGGTGATGCCTAATAAGTTTGCTCAAGCTAGGAAGAGGCAAGTAAAGCACACTTCACAAGTATCCTATGACCTTGTGCGAGGCCGAGCAATAGTAATGTGCTCGTTTTTGTCTCTTCGAATTTATTAATTAAAATTCAAGCAAGCCCACTGAGAACAAAGAAAATATTGATAGTCACATATGTAAGGGTAGTAATTTTTCAAAAAAATTATGATTAGTTTAATTTATTATGAAGTGCTTATATTGATAGTCACGTGTGTGTGTGTGTGAGAGAGAGAGAGAGGGGGGTGTTATGTTGATTGATCTTTTCCAATATAAAAATAATAATTATAATGATTGGTAGCAAATTTAACAATATGATTTGTAAACGGGAGGCTAAAATTGGAAAGAGAAATAAATAAAAATACAGCCAAAGGCATTTGTACTGACAAGGAGTCATTTTATAAAAAACACTTTGTAAGATGGATCACTGAACATTACTTCCAACTCACAAGGAGTTATAATATAAAAAATATCAAATATCTAGAGGGTTCATATCCTAATTAACTACATTGGTCTTATTATAAAAAATAAGTGTAGAACTTTCAAGTGTACCAAATTTTAAATCTCAATAGGCACAGTGATAATGACTAATCTAGGGTATGGATTCAGGTTGTCAATGTATAACTTGTTAGATGCGGTCCATGCGGACATTATTCCTAACTCACAAAGAGTTATAATATAAGAAATATATATATATATATTGTCAAAGGGTTCATAGCGCAATGACGCTGGTTCCATTGTGAAAGACCAGTATGAGCTTCAAGTTTCATAAGTTCAAATTTTATTAGTCGTAACGGTGATGACGAGTTTCTGATATGGGTTCAGGTTTGTAGCTCAAACCCGTATCTATGACTGAAGACTCATGCGTATATTTTTTTTAACTAATCACGCTTGTTGCATTTGTCAATATATATATATGTATAAAATATATAATAATTAAATAATACAATTTATTCTTTGAGCTTCCAGCATTTTCTCATAGTTTAGGTAGTATGTTAAAAAGAAATCCAGATTAAGAAAATGGCATCAGTTGTCATGGGTTTTCTCTCTGCTTTTCTGTGTGTTAGGAGGTGTTCTCATCCTCATATTCTGGTGGGCTTCTTCTTTCCTTCTCTATTCTTTTATATTCTTTCAATTTTTCCTCGGCGATACTCATCTTGTCCATAAACTTTAAAAAAAAAACCAACAAGAAAATAAGGGCCAACATTTGTTAACTTTATTTATTTGAAAAATTAATAAATCTTAAGTCTATATGCACTAGCACAAAAACAACCCCATGATTAATTCAACTAAATTTTATGACTTATTTGTTTTTTTTTTATTGTTTTTTTACATTATTTTTTATATTATCCTGTTTAGATCACATAAAAATTACACATAAAAACTATTTTTATAATATGATTACTATGCAATAATTTGTGCTAATTTGATGAAAGGTTGTTGGATCATTTCATAGTTTTCTATTGCAAGTGTTGAAAATTATTTGTTCTTCATTATTTGAGAAATGATAAGTGTTACTGGTGAAGCTACAAATAAGAATTTTAATAATAATTTTTATATGGATTAATTAATTAAGTAAATAATGGCTCGAAAGTACATAGCTAATAATGGTGCCAATCTATCGCATTATTGGTTCCGTCTTAGATTGCACAAATGGAAAATGATTAATCACAACAAATAAGTAAATAATGAAATTTATTCATAAACTAACCTTTGAAAACGAATCCTTGCCTTTGGTGTTTCCCAAGTCCACCCCCTGTGACAAAGTAGATATATGATTTCCGTGAGATATTATATATATATATATATATATATATTAACAAGTGCTTGTCAGGATTATGAAAGATGTGAAGACTCAATCTCGAGTCCTATATGAAACAAATACTATATCCAAGGAACTGATATTAACAAGCCAAAAACCATGGATAATTATAATATCTCATCCAAGTAATTTGTATTTAATAGTAGAAAAATTAATAACAAACAATAAGTAATATTATATCATTTAATTAAAATTAAATTTGATTTTTTTAGTTGAGTCCACATCAAAAACATAAATATAAATTTGGACGAAAGTACAACAATGTCAACCTCGTTAATGTCTGTCATAAAATGATCAATTTATTATTAAACTTACCTTTAAAAATGCGTCTATCTTGCCTTCTGCTTCATTAATTTTCAAGTCCTCCCTCTGTCAATCAAATTCACAAAGGCAACGATGTCAAATTAGCAAATAAATTTTCATAATTTTATTAATTTAAAAAACTCGTCATAAAAAAAAACTGTGATAAAGTATATATCAAAGATCCTTAAAAAAATATCAAAAGCATATTCAAATATATTATGAGACTAGTTTATTAATAAAGAAAAATTAATAAATTATTATGATATCACATTCAAGTAATTTATTTACAAAGGCGACAAGCATAGTAAAATAACATGTAATTATGAAAGTGGATCAGTTACAATGGGTTAATGATCTTTGAAAATTTATCATGTAAGATAAACTAACAAGAGGACTTGTTACATGCACCCAAAATGATATATCATAAACTATAATCCCACAAAAATACAGCGTTTTTTATAAGATATCTAGTGAACAGTTAATATAACATTATTGTACATTATTTCTACAATATTATACTCTATTTGTATAATACTACATAGCACCTAACCCGAGGGGTTCAATCCCGACGCTGCCCATTCACCATTCCAATAAATATTATTGGGCTATTAGTGGTTCTCTAATTCTTGTAATTTATTTTTAATAATTAAAAAATTAATAATAAGCAATAAGCAATGTTGTATAATTTAAGTATAACTTGGGATTTCCTTTCTATTATACATGTATATAAAGATAATTTTCCTTTAAAAAGAGAGACTAAAACTAATTAATTTTTTTAACATGTATTTATCTTTATAAATAAACAATTTAAATTAAATATTTCAACATGTTTTATTTTTATAAAATTATTTATTTTTAATGTGTGTGTGTGTGTGTGTGTGTGTGTGTATATATATATAGAAGAAGATAACAGGTACTACCTTAAACTCGCCCATGATGACCTCAGTCGACTTATGAATTAAGGCATTCATTTGCTTGTGTTGCTTTTCCAAATGCTGCAGACTGATTGACATTCAAAGAATATATTTTTGTTAGGCAGGCTTAATTTTAAATACCTCATAAGTTTCTCAAACAATGCATTTTTTCTTAAAATAATTTAACTTATAATCTAGAATTATAATAGTTACTTTCTTCCGGTCATATAAAATTGATCTAAAAACAGTATGTAATTATTGCCTATAGAATAAAATGAAGAAAAAAGTGTCTAAAAAACTTTTTTCAGTTGTAGTTGCATTCTAAAAATAAAAAGTAAACTAATTTAGCGGTTGAACTAATTACAAAGAGCAAAAAATAAAAAATAAAAAATAAACCGAGAGGACTGTATTCACTAATATTAACATTTTATAATACATGAAAAATTAACATTTTTTCTATTTATATTTTTAAAATTGAGCTTATTACGATATATGAATAAATGTGCTCAATAAATCGAGATGCTGACCTTTTTGTTTCATTAATAAAATTTTCCAAATGTGCCTTCGCTTGTCCTATCAATGCAATAAACTGCACAAATAATAATAGTAGTAGTAGTAATAATAGTAATAATAATAATAATAATTTCATAGATTTAAGAAACACTTTATGTTAAATTCACAACCCAAAGCATATATAGTAATAAATAAAAAATCAGAGAGAATAAAACCTTTGTTCTTGTTGGAGAAAGCTCTACTTTCTATTATCTATTTCAAATATTATTTTATGAACTTTAATTTATTAATTAAAAAATAAGTTAGCCAAATAGGATGAAAGATTAGTTCATTAGTAACTTCAAACAAATGTTGAATTTCCTTTTGTTTTAATTAGCTGTACGTGTTGCTTATGCAATTTGGTTATTATTTAAATAACTAATTTATTCTGAAATAAATAAAAAATTTTACATGTAAAAACTAATTCATACATGCATCTAAACACAAAATACAATAAATACATAACCATCCTATTATCTTCTTCGGTTCCACATTTGTCTGTTTATTTTATTTTATTTTTTTTTGCATAATTACCTTTTTACAATACTTAAGAAAAATTAATTAAGTGTGAACCAAAACATTACATAACCATCCCATTTTGCATATTAACGGGATATTTTTATAAACATTATTAAAAATATATATATATAATTTCACATGGATGAATGATCATCAATAATAATTGTTACTTGTGTGATATATAAATATTTATGTATGTTAATTAACTTTGTAACAAGGGAAATCTAGAAGAATTTATATATGATCATTTCATTTTTTTTATTTAAGTTGTAATGATATTCTATGTCTAATTTGGATATAAAATGCATTTTGTTTCTATTATTTAACTTTTTTATAAACAATAATCAATAAATCCTGCATAAATGATAATAATATTTAAAAGGTGTTTATTTTATAAGCATAAATACTAGAAAATGATGATGATAATAATAATAATAATAATAATAATAATAATAATAATAATAATAATAATAATAATAATAATATGTATATGTGTACACACACTCCATAAATTAAATCCTAAGGTTGTAATAAAAATTTTAATTTTATAGATGAATTAATATATATTATATATCAAACAAAAAATATATATTTGATCAAAATTATAATCTAGTTGGAAAAGATTGCAATGCATATAATCAATGAACTAACCTCTCGAATTGGGATGCTGCTATCGAAATCGGAAATTACTATAGAACCATTTTTTTTTAAAGTCTTGCATTTCTCTTCAGCCTTCACATATTCTCCCTGCCAATCATATATATCAAGACAATTAATAATGTAAAATCACAAAATTAAAAAATTTTATTTATTTATTTATTATTTTTTAAAATACATTAATAGTTAACTAATATTCATGACAAAAAGAATACAACTGCAAAATATATAATAATTATTAACTTTGAAAAATATTATATTTAGGTTAATATTTTATTATTTCACCAAAGAAAAATTATCATCATACTATATTGAATATGAAGATCGTCCTTCATATGGAGAAAAACAAAATTATAAACCAATAATTTATTTTATTTTAAGTATTTTTTTTATAATGGACGAAAAAAATTAATATATCTAAATTTGAAAAAAAAATAAATTTTATTTTTCTCCACAACTATTTAGAATGAAAAAGCAGCAACAATATTAAATAATAAAATTATCATGTTACTTCGCATGCAGTTTAAATCTTCAACCATATTTTAAAAGGAAGTCAAAGTGTAATAGATCTTTTTCATGCGAATTAATAGCACTACCACCAGCTTATTGCACCCATGATGAATATATATATATATATATATATATATATATTGGACTATTCGCAAATAATATTGCATAATATGTGTGTGTATATATATATATATATATCTGTGTGTGTGTGTGTGTGTGTGTGTGTGTGATGGAGTGCTAATTACCCGCTCAATTAAGTCATCAATTTCTTTTAATCCGGATATGTATTCTTTTCCTGAAGCTTGTTTTGTTTGCTCAAATTGGGTCTCCAATGATGGTTTTTGAGTGTCAGATGATCCCTAAGCATAAATACAAGTAAAAATTCTTTAGCTTTGATATTTAATAGATTGAGCGAAAATCATAATTCTATAAATTTTACTTCCGTCAATATATTTTTGGCAAACCTTTTTATTGTCACTATTAAAATAATTTTTTTCTCAAAATAATTGCTATTTTGTGATTATTGGATTTAAATTTTGCATATCAACATTTATACAATAAGAGAATTGATATTTAATCTTCCTTCTAACTTGAAATCTAAAAATTCAATCTAGAGGTTTGTACACGTACCACATTTATCAAAAGAATAAAAATTCACACATCTCGCTTTGAAGGGCAACATAATAATAGGATAAATTAAGCCAAGAACAAAAGCCAATCACAAAATAATAAAAGAAAGAAAAAGATCTTTTATAATTAAAGTACTAGAAGGTTACTTAATTAGATCGCAGATACCATTGCAATGCATATATAGTATATTCTATTTTGATAATTTAATTAATTAATTAATCACTAGTTCGAGTTGCTCATTCTAAAATCAATCTTAAATTTTTGTTTTTAAAAAACAACACATTCAAACCAACTTCCTCTAAAAAAAAACATTGTAAAACAATATTTGTCATTTTTTTTACTATCTGCGACAAATTCCTCCGATTTAGGAATTTATTAAAGAACATAAAAATACGAAGGTGCACCAATCACCGTGAATTATCAATTCTGTTATGAAGGACTTATTAACTACATCAGACGCCACATAAGACAATCAAAGTCTACCACATGCACGTCTTGAAAGGAACGAATAAGTCTTCTCGCCATACAACTTTAGAAGAAACAATCCCTCCCATTAAAAAAAATTCATCGGGCCCATCTAAATAATAAAGTGAATGGTACCTGAGCCCCGGAGCATTGGATGAACAGTGCTACCGCATTGTAGCACAAGAATTCAATCATACATCTGCATCCACCGCCCATATATGATTGATTGACCACTGCGCTAGGCAGTTGTTGTTAAGTATTGGTCCTATCATCTATACTTTCTTTTAAAAATTAATAAATCATGTAAATAAAATATGTATATATATATGATCAAATCATTACCTCTACATAATGCGTGATAAACAACCAAAAATATATGAAATCAATAGAACAAAACCTTTAATTGTTTGATTGCCATCTGTATCAGCGTATCAAGCTTTTTCTTCGCAGCAATCGATTTATCTCCTTTTGCACCCATGAAATTTCCAAAGACTTGGCTCATGCATGCAAAATTTGGCATTGGACTCATGATCTGCGTTTCATATATTCTTGACATAGCACCAATTACACACAAGCCGACGACAACTCCGATGATCACTTTCCCGGGTTTGAACACTGTGCATATTTTCCCCCTCTTGTCACTCTCCGGAAAAGATGCTTGGTTATAAATGATTTGATGCAATTCACCACATTGAATACGGGATCGAATATTAGTCGCCGATGTAGGAGGACCGCGACAGCGCAGAAACGGACTACTAGTGTACCTTCCATGGAGAGTGAAAATCCCGGGAATGGTGATAGGACCGGTGAATGGCATTTGGAGGGAGAGTCTGGTGATGTTCATGATCATTATGTGTTTGTGATTGTGTATTGTTTCTGTTTGTTATGTTTGATGAATTTGGTGAAATGGGAAAATATATAGAAAAAGGTGATTCCTTATTCTTCTTTGTCTGATACCTTTCTTTGGTTTGTTTATCTTTATCTTTTGTATCTTTAGTGAAGTGTAAGTTTAGGGCTTTATCTCAATCTTGTTGAGGGTTGAAAGGTATCACATTAATGATCAGGACTGTGTCTTTACAAAAGCTGCTTCTTTCAACATGCATGTATGTTTTTGTGTGTCGTGGGTTGGTCTTTTCTTAATTTACATGCAAATTGTTTTATTATTAGCGGCTAATATTGTCACAAATATTGTGATTAATTAGGCTGTTTTTGAGCAACCGGAAAGATGAAGGAATAGACACTCGTGGAGAGATTGCAGCATTGATGTGCTGGCTTAATTTTATCTCTGCCAGTTCGCTAAAGTTCACGCAATTGGGAAGGCGAAAAATGATAGGTATATATATATATATATATATATATATATATATATATATATATATATATATATATATATATATATAAGGGAAATGGTAATTTTTATCAAATTGTAATTAATTTAATTAATAATGAGTTTTAAAGAAATGTTTAAAATATTGGAAATATTGAACTCTGGAGAGATGTAGAATTGTTTTTTGATGAAGATGAATAAATCACTGATTTATTGAAAATAGATATTTATTATTATAATATTTTAAAAAAATTTATTTTTTATGACACATTTGGTAAGAAAAGAAAAAATAAATAAATAAATAAATAAGAGCCATTTTATAAGAAATACACTGGATGATAGATTGGACATTACTCCCAAGGAGTTATAATATTAGAAAAACACACACGCACACATATATAATATATATTTAGAAGGAATATATATATAAAAGTAAAAACAAACTTTTTTATATTTACCCTTTGGTTATTCTCTCATACATTTGGTATTATATTAAAAGAAATCCAGATATAGACAATTACATTAATGGATTCTTTGCGTCATTCTAATCATCGGCTCCGTGTCTAACTTCCACTATATTTTTTATAATCTTTCCATTTTTCCTTGGCATTCCTCATATTGCGGATAAACTTATTAAAAAAACAAGAGAAAGGAGAACTTACTGACATGTGTAAGGTTTATATATTTAAAAATTAAAAGTCTTAAATTTATATGCATTAATATAAAAAACAAACTGATGATTGATTCAGTAAAATTTCATGATACACAGGCATGTAATTCATAATGTTTTACATTATTCTCTATATTATCATGCTTTGACAATATAAAATTTATAATTCAATGTCTTTATAAAATTCAGTCCGGTATTTAGTTTTATTATTAATAATGAAAGTGAGATGATTAAAATGTCTTGACTCTAAAGATTCATTAAAAATAATAATGATAACGAATCATAAATTGTAGGTGTAAATTTACAATCTAAACTTCTTAAAACTGGCTAAAAATGTGTCAGAGTTGACAAATAATTTTTTAAATGCTGAAAACTGGTTGACGGAAAATACACTTTATCAAAAAAAATTAATTTAAATACTTAATTTCTCAAACAATGTTTTTTTTATAAAAAAATGTACATCATCAACAACCTAAAATAATTTATCATATTTATCTTCGCAAAAAAAATTATCCTATTTACTTTCTTCCAGTCATATAAACTAATCTAAAAAACAGTCGGTCACCGTGGCCTATGGAATGATATGATGAAAAAGTTTTTTAGAGGGGAAAAACAACTATAGTCATCCTTCTTTTAATTTTTAGCCTCAGAACAAAGGCATATTATTATATAAATTCGGTTTCTGGAGAAGTTAGAAACCATATTATTATAATATTTTCTTTATAATTGAACTTTGAACCAGAAAAGATCACTCAAATGTTTGCACCTCATCTTGATTTTTGCTAAAGTCATAGTACTGTGGGGATGAATTGACTCAGAAAACAGTATGTATGATGTTGATCTCTTGTTAAAGTTATTGGTGATCAGGCCATTGAGCTGGGATGATAATATGATTGTTATGTTTGTGGAAATGTAACAAAGTTATTCAATGCAGCTGAGGAACCAATCAGAGAGGGGACGGTGGCGGTCAAAGCAATCAAAGAAGAAAAATTAATTAGGAATAAAGCCTTAATTGGCTCAGAAACTGAGGATGAGTTGCTGTTAAAAAGAGCTGAGGAGAAGCAGTTAATAGAAGGTCATGTGACAAGGAGTGTGTTGAAGAACCGGGAGCCAATCACAGAAGCTGAAGAGATTCAGTTAGTTGGAGGACACGTGGAGGGTGAGATGGGAAAATTAGTTGAAGATCCAATGGTGGAGTTTGAATGGGGCAGAGGGAAGCGGGCGCGGGAATTCAAGGCTGAAAGAGTTTCTTTGAAGGGGGTTAAATAGCTGAAGAAACAGGGAGAAGGGGGAGGAGGATTGAAGTCTTGGAGGCTCGTCTCAATTGAGAGGAGAGGGTTAGGTGGAGAAATTCACTAGCTGGTGATCTTCATTTCATTGTTTCTTTTTATCTTGCTGTTGTGATTGATGCTTGGAGTAATTGTGAACAATTGTTTTGAAGTAATTCAGAGAAGTGTAGTTCTTGAATTTCTTGTATTGTTTTCTTTTACAATTGTGTTGAAAGAAAGATTAGAGAATGGTTGTTCTTTGAGAATGAAGTTGAATAAAGATGCTTTAAATTCACTCTGAATCTTTCAGAGAAGAATAGATATGACAATTTGAACATATATCTAAGGTTCTGGCTGGATTCTTGATCATAATTCATTACATATTTGGTGCTTTCGTTACCGATCTCAATTAATGGCGGAGAGTACTCGATTTAAGGAACTTTCTGCTAAGATGGACACAATTATGGCTGTCTTGGAGCAAAGAGAAGAGAAAGATCGAGCGAAAGATAAAAGGATGTCTTTTCTTGAGCAATCGCTGACTTCTATCGCCAAGTGCATAGAATCCCTACAAGTGCAAAATACTATGATTTCTTCTTCCAGACCTGGGCAGAATGGGGAGAGTTCGGGAGTTGTGACTGAGATGAGATCACATCAGTCTTCTTTTTGGCGTTCTGCGAAGATGGACTTGGCTAGGTTTGATGGTAATAATGCCTTGCAGTGGATTTTTCAAGCTGAGCAATTCTTTGATTACTATGATATCTCTGATGCATATCGGTTGAAAGTGGCTGCTATTCACTTTGACAGGCCAGTTGTTCCTTGGTACCAAATGCTACAGAAGTCATGTGCTATATCTTCTTGGAGTGCTCTTGCTAAAGCCATTGAAACTACTTATGGACCCTCAGTATTTGAGTGTCCCCGTTATGCTTTTTTTAAGTTGAGGCAAGAAACGACTGTCATTGAATATTATCAGGCTTTTACTGCATTAGAGAATAGAGTTGAAGGTTTATCCCCTGATGCATTACTTGATTGTTTCATTAGTGGGGGGAGGAAATTTTTCACAGAGTAAGTTTAAACAGGCCACTATTCCGGATATATCTACACCCTTTAGAAAGCCACTGCCGTTGGCTTTGCCAGCAATTCCTAATAATGGGAATAGAATTCCAATGTTACCAGGATCAGCAGTTAATATAAACAAAGGTCCAACTTCTAATCCCAATTTCAGAAGAATGTCATTTGCTGAGTTGCAGGAAAGAAGAGCTAAAGGGTTATGTTACAATTGTGATGAAAAGTTCTCTCCTCAACATAGGTGTGCAAATAGAAAGTTATTACTGTTGCATTGGGATGAAGAATTGCAGGATTTAGCTGAACCTTCTGAAGAAGTGATTTTTGACAGTGATTAGCAATTAACACAAGAATTCCAAAGCTTATCACTACATGCTATGGACAGTAGTACTTTAATTTCTGGTACATTAAGATTCACTGGTTTTGTTAATGGGCAGCCTATTCAGATTTTGTTGGATGGGGGGAGTGATGACAATTTTTTGCAGCCTAGGGTGGCAACATTTCTCAAATTAATAGTATCACCAATTCCATCCTTTAAGGTGTTGGTGGGGGATGGAAGTGCTCTTCATGTGGAAGGCATTGTCCATAATTTGCAGGTGACTATACAGAATGCAATTCTCTCGGTAGAAGCATACTTACTGCCTATCATGGGTGCTGATTTAATTCTTGGAGCTTCTTGGTTGGCCACATTGGGACCCCATATTGCAGACTATAATCAATTGTATATTCAGTTTGTGATGAACGAACAGTTGATTACATTGACAGGTGACAGGAATCTTAAGCCACATGCAGCTTCAGTGAATCAATTGCATAGGTTGTACTCTACTAAAGCAATTGCTGCATGCTATACACTGTCCCTTTCTTCTATGTCTCAGTATGATATTAGGAGTTCAGAGGATTCAGGACCAAAGGAAGTTGGTAAGAAAGTGCAGTTGGATATGCCTGAGAATTTACATCCTGACTTAAGTCAATTACTGCTGAAATACCACAGAGTATTTGCATTACCTGCTAGACTACCCCCTTCTAGAATGTGTGATCATGCTATCCCTCTTTTACCTGACTCAATGGCTGTGAAGGTTAAGCCTTATAGGTACCCACATAGTCAGAAAAGTGAGATAGAAAATATGGTGCAGGATATGCTGAAAGAAGGCTTAATTGAAGAAAGTACAAGTCCTTTTTCATCTCCTGTGCTGTTGGTTAGAAAAAAGGATGGTACTTGGAGATTTTGCACTGACTATAGAGCCTTAAATGCTATTACAGTTAAGGATGCCTATCCTATACCAACCGTGGATGAACTATTAGATGAACTATATGGAGCCCAATTTTTCTCAAAGCTAGATTTAAGATCTGGTTACCACCAAATTTTAGTGAAATCTGAAGACAGGTTTAAAACAGCATTTAGGACCCATAATGGTCATTATCAGTGGTTAGTTATGCCCTTTGGGCTGACTAATGCACCTGCCACTTTCCAAGCATTGATGAACAAGATTTTTGAATTTGCATTCAGGAAGTATGTGTTGGTTTTTTTTTATGACATCTTGATATATAGCATGTCCCGGACTGATCATTTACATCATTTGGAAATGGTTTTGCACACATTACAAGAACACATACTATTTGCTAAGTTGTCCAAATGCAGCTTTGGCCTTCAACAGGTGGAATATTTGGGTCATGTGGTTTCTGTTCAAGGAGTAGCAATGGATGATTCTAAGGTGCAAGCGATTGTTGATTGGCCTGCTCCTCAAAATCTGAAGCAATTAAGGGGATTTTTGGGGTTAAGTGGTTACCACAGGAGGTTTATCAGAAATTATGCTTCTCTTGCTAAACCTTTAACTGATCTTTTAAAGAAAGATAATTTCAATTGGACACTGGAAGCTGAGGAGGCTTTTAGTAGATTAAAAGAGGCTGTCACAACTGCACCTGTGTTAGTCCTGCCAGATTTTTCAAAACCTTTTACATTAGAAAAGGATGCTTCAGGTACAGGAATTGGGGCTGTGTTGAGCCAGAACAAGCATCCAATTGCCTATTTTTCTAGAAAATTATCTTCTAGAATGCAGGCTCAGTCAGCTTATGTTAGAGAGATGCATGCTCTTACTGAAGCTGTGACAAAATTTAGGCACTACTTAATTGGGTATCCATTTATCATCAAAACTGATCAACAAGCATTGAAACTTTTAAATACTCAGGTTCTCCAGACACCTGACCAACAGAAGTGGCTTTCCAAATTATTGGGATTAGATTTTTCCATTGAATACAAACCTGGGGTAGAAAATGATGTAGCTGATGGACTCTCAAGGTGCTTTATGATGACAATTTCACATCAACAAAATTCTTTATTACAGATGATTCAGATGGCTCAACCTCAGGATGTGAAGCTACAGCAGATTGTGAAAGCTATTGAGCTAGGTCAGAATAATGTTCCTGGTTACAATTGGAGAAACAATTTGTTATGGTGGCAGGGTAAGATTGTTATTCCAGATGATTCTCAATTACAAGCAATATTACTGCATGAGTTCCATGCTTCATTAATGGGGGGACATGCTGGGCAATTAAGAACATTTGCAAGATTGAATTCTCAATTTCATTGGTAGTGCATGAGAAAGGCAGTTAAGAACTATATTAAATCCTGTGATATATGTCAAAGAGCTAAGCATTCAACCAGTCACCCAGCAGGATTATTACAGCCCCTACCTATTCCAAATCAAATTTGGGAAGATATCTCCATGGATTTTATCTGTGGTCTGCCAGTGTCCAAGGGATTTTCTGTGATTTTTGTTATTGTTGACAGGCTCTCACAGTATGGACATTTCTTACCCCTTAAAGCTGATTATACCAGTCAGGAGATAGCTCAGACATTCATCAGTAATGTGTTGAAATTACATGGTGTACCGAAATCCATTGTGAGTGATAGGGATAAAGCTTTTACTAGCAAATTTTGGCAGGCATTATTCAATCAAATGGGCACTACTTTGGCTATGTCTTCAGCATATCATCTAGAGACTGATGGCCAAACTGAAAACCTTAACAAAGGAATAGAACATTATTTGCGTTGCTTTGTCATGGAAAATCCTAAAGCATGGGTTGAATTGTTACCATGGGCTGAGCTCTCTTATAACACAACCTTTCATACTAGCCTAGGCCTAGGCTCAACCCCATTTCAGGCTGTGTATGGCAGATCTCCACCAACTTTAATTCCTAGCCAGAAAGATTCCATGGAGCCAGGAGGGGTGTTTGAATTATTACAATTGAGAGATAAGCTTCTGACACAACTGAAATGTAATTTGTTGAAAGCTCAACAACGCATGAAAAGGTTTGCTGATAAAAAGAGAAGTGAATTGCAATTTAAAGAAGGAGATTGGGTACTAGTGAAGTTACAACCATATAGACAACAATCAGTTTTCTTGCGCAAAAATCACAAATTGAGTATGAAGTTCTTTGGCCCATTTCAGATAGTACAAAAGATCGGGACAGTTGCATACAAATTAGCATTACCAGCAGAAGCAAGAATTCATCCAGTATTCCATATTTCTGTGTTAAAACCATATCACTCAAATTCTGAAGATAAGATTTCACTTTTTCCACCAATTGTGGATGAAAAGGGTCCTGTTATTCAGCCGAAGAAGATTTTACAGACTAGAAAAATCATTAGAAAAGGCCATTCCATTAAACTTGGGAGGATGTACAATTGCTGGTAAGACACTACCCATACTTGTTTAAAGACCCTGAGGACAAGGTCTTGATTGAAGGAGGGGCGAATGTAACAAAGTTATTCAATACAGCTGAGGAACCAATCAGAGAGGGGACGGTGGCGGTCAAAGCAATCAAAGAAGAAAAATTAATTAGGAACAAAGCCTTAATTGGCTCATAAACTGAGGGTGAGTTACTGTTAAAAAGAGCTGAGGAGAAGCAGTTAATAGAAGGTCACGTGACAAGGAGTGTGTTGAAGAACCGGGAGCCAATCACAGAAGCTGAAGAGATTCAGTTAGTTGGAGGACACGTGGAGGGTGAGATGGGAAAATTAGTTGAAGATCCAACGGTGGTGTTTGAATGGGGCAGAGGGAAGCGGGTGAAGCGCGGGAATTCAAGGCTGAAAGAGTTTCTTTGAAGGGGGTTAAATAGCTGAAGAAACAGGGAGAAGAGGGAGGAGGAATGAAGTCTTGGAGGCTCGTCTCAATTGAGAGGAGAGGGTTAGGTAGAGAAATTCACTAGCTGGTGATCTTCATTTCATTGTTTCTTCTTATCTTGCTGTTGTGATTGATGCTTGGAGTAATTGTGAACAATTGTTTTGAAGTAATTCAGAAAAGTGTAGTTTTTGAATTTCTTGTATTGTTTTATTTTACAATTGTGTTGAAAGAAAGATTAGAGAATGGTTGTTCTTTGAGAAAGAAGTTGAATAAAGATGCTTTAAATTCACTCTGAATCTTTCAGAGAAGAATAGATCTGACAATTTGAACATAGATCTAAGGTTCTGGCTGGATTCTTGATCATAATTCATTACAGGAAAATATGTGATTCCAAACAAGAGCTTTTATTTTTAAGTAAAATGGAGAAAAAGGATTTTAAAAGAATAAAAACATTATTCCATAAATTTGATATTTAAAAATTAAAGTCCATGAGATACATCTATAGAAACTAACAAGAGACATTTGCTGGTGAAATTCAAACATTAAAAATAAAATTGGTGGATAAATAAGATGAAAATGAATTTAGAAAATAAAATTGATCTCGGATGGTGAGATGAATCGCGGGCCAAGTAACGGTAACCAAACCTCGTTTTTCAATGGTGGCAGCTCCGTGGGAAGCGACGTTGATGCAATCACCAAGAGCAGGACCACGATAAAGGACTCTGGTGGTGGGTGGAGTCAAGGGATGGAGAAGAATGGAGAGAGATAGGACCTTACTAATCAGGTCTAGATTCAATTTGGACCATGATCCAATTTATTATTTACCTAATTTCTTCTACACCAAAAATAAGTTTAAAATAATATTTTACTTTTAACAAAGTCATACCAACATGAGAGGACAAACAACTAACTGGCCGTCATTAAAAAAAAATTTGATTTTATTCATATTTAAAATAAAGGCACATCCAGTAGATAAATTATAATAAAGAGTCTAAAAAAATAAATCGAGTATATTACAAGATTAAATGGGGTAATACACCGTCCACATTCATCACACAAAAATAAATAAATAAATAACCTATTCATACACGAGAATGAATGAAAATATATAAATATAATTTTTATGATAAATATATTGAACTATTCTATAATAATATTATATATATATATATACATATATGCGTCTGTATGTAATTCAGGATGTTTATTAATTAAGGGGTGATTTAAGATTGATTTTGCTTTTTTGTTTTCTTTTATGTTTTGTTTTTGTTTTATTGAAATTTTTTAAAAAATAAAAATGGATACCCAAGTTATTATAGGGTTTGAAAATAGAAAATACAAAATAAGTTTGGTTAGAAAAAAAAAAGAATTGTAAAGGTTTATTTTTTATATTTGTGTTTTTATATTATTATTATTTTTTATTTTAGTAAACAAAATTAAGCTGTAGTAGTAGATAAAAATTATGTATATATATATTTTGATAAAAATATAAAAATATAAAAAGTTTTACCATTTGCCGCCTTTCTTTTGGCTAGCTACTGAAAACCGGTGGCTCGTTGCCCTTGGCCACCTTTGGCGTGCCACCTCGTTCATCGATGACCAATCTCCTCACCGGCGTGCGGTCACCAACAACCTAGGGTCCATCATTCCCCGACTACCACCTATTATTTTGTATTTGATGATAGGCTGCAGGACATCGTTGATAGGTTTGCGACATTATCTTCACTTGTCACTAGCAACCAGTGACCCTCCACCATCGATCAATTCATCTGTAACGACTAGACACATGCCACCTTAGTCATAAATGACTGATTGCGCCAATAATCGATAACCGTTGGCCGCCCCGTCTATGGTAACATGCATTTTTCCCGCGACCAAACACTTGTGGTCGGCTAATTGAAAAAGATACAGATTCAAAAGTATAATATATTAGGTTAAAATTTAATTACCATTGTTTTGAGAGTAATTATAAGAAAAACTGGAAAACATAAAATGTTTGTTTTCATTTATTTTGAAAACAAAGAGTGTTGATTTCAAAAATTTTGAAAACAAAAGTACCGTGCCAAACTTTTCTTTTTTCTTTTTTGCTTTGTTTCCAAAATTTAAAATCAGTAACAAAAAGACAAAGATTAGGCAATAATACCGAACGGTACCTAAGCTTTTGTTTTCATGTTTTCTCTTGCATAGCCTCTGTCATTTGACCGCATATATATAAAAAGTTTTCATGGTAAGATGATGATAAAAAGAAAAATTATTTAAAAATAAATATTGACCAGTTTAAAAAAACATAAATAGAAAAATAAATATATCTAAGTAATTACTTAATGCAGAATAAACTCTTAAAAAGATGCAAATTTAATAAAAAAACTTCTGGATTTTTTCGGTCTCAATCAAATAATAAAGTTCATATATCTCAACTCATAAATACGTCTCTGTTTGCATTTATTATATTTTCTCTGATTTGCCCCAGTAATTTTTTTTTGTCGGGAGCCCCAGTAATTTATTTGATGCAATGCTGATTATAAGATAGAACGTCAACGCAACTCCCATAATCATTTTTCCATATTTGAACTTTATGGGACACTTTTCACCAATGTCTTCACCTAAAAAAATGCACTACAAATGACTTGTTGAAGGTTACCATTAACACGAGTTTGCAATCTTCTTGTAATTTTGTCTTCATTTCTAATATCTTTGTAATTCTTTAAATTATAACAAAGCATTATTTTTGCATAAATGTATGCTTGTTCATGGCCGAACCACATTAAATTTGGTTTTTTTATTCTTGTGCAAGTGTTTATATTTCTTCTTTGCCTTACATGTCTACAGTGTCATTATTAGGCGTGTGTGAAATTACACATCAAATATGTATGAGAATTGTGAGCACGAACTATGGGTGGTACCAGCACCCATGTGTGCGCGGCCCCACAGGCCGCAGTCGAGGCATGCTCACGCCTCTGTCTTAGTTTAACGGGCACATTAAGGGTTTCGTTCTTCTTGACAAAAAAAAAAAAAAAAAAATTACACATCAAATATTCAACGAATTACCACACCTGTTCCGTGCTATCACTCTTGCAACATTAATGCATGGCATTCAGAGGGGAGTTTTTGGTGATGTTCATGGCTGAATGTCTTCGTGATTGTGTATATTGTATTTGTTTCAACTTTCATAATGATAAAATATATACTAAAAAAGCTTCTTTAATTCTTCTCTGTCTGATATACTTTTCTTTATATATATATATATATATATATATATATATATATAGTGAAGTGTAATGTAAGGTCAGTATTTTATATTATCTTGCTGGTGATTGAGAGCTAGGTATCAAATGATCAGGTGTGTGCCTTTACAAAAGCCGCCTTCTTTGAACATGTTTGTGGTTTATGATTTGTTCTTGTCTTCATATCTGGAAAAGAAAAAACATTGGTTATTTGTTCTACATGTTAAAAATAATGTGATCAACTAGACCGTGTTTGAGCAAACCCAAAAAACACCTTCATGTTAGAGGGTTTAATCACTACTAGCTAGGGTGAGAGATGGAGATGGATCACATTCCTCTTAGAATATAATTAGTTGAGATGAACGATTTATCAATCTTATAAATTAGAAAAATAAAAAATAAATAGTAAGTTTAAAAAATCCATTGTAGCTCAATTCAGTTAGTTTGAGATTGTTAAAGACTATAATGATTGGTTGGGTTGGTATAAATTTAACCAAATTACACCAAGGTTTAGACCATCAGTCTTTTCCTTGTGTAAAAGTGATTATTTATTAAGCATAATTATATATTATATGAATTTTATGAATTATAAAATTTATGAAAATGAAATACATATTATGAGACGAGCTAAAACATTTCCTTTTAAATATGTTAAATAAACTAATATTAAACTAAAAAAAATCAGTCAAACATAATTATAGCATGGAAATTAAAACAATTATTTTAAAAAATTCACTAAGTCCTCAACGATTGAGATTGTAGCAAAAGTTGGATTTTAAATATTTTTTAATTAATATTTCAATGATATTAATTGTAAATATCTACAAATGCGGACAAGGGATTGTTCCAAGCATATATTTTATAAAAATTTTTAAAAAATAGACTTGAAAAGTAAAAAATACTTTTAAGTGAGTCTTTAGGAAGGTTCATGAGATTCCATTTGTTGTTGTTGATGAGCTGTTGTCTGTGTGGATTGTCTTCTTCAAGGGGGTCACATTGATTTGGATATTTGAAATACTACCATTTTTTTTTTTGTTTCACAAATCATAAATTCTAACAAGTATTTGGACTCTATTTTTATTAAATAAGAATAATAGTAAATAAAAGGTTTAAATCTATGTTTGGTCCCTGTAGTTAGGTTCGGGTGCCTTTTTAGTCCCTATATTTCAATTTGACCGCTGGAAGTCCCTTTAGTTTTCAGAATGGGAAATGTTGGTCCCTCAGTCGGATGCCGTTTGGTTTTCCGTTAGATGGCCCTATGACGTGGCATTTTTTATTATTTCACCAACTTAACAACCAACTTAATTGATAAGCAATTGGTTTATTTTCTCGGGTTTGGGTTGTTAGCGGATCTGAATCCGTTAACATAATCATGTAGGCACCTATAAAACACAGGATCACCTCAGTTAAGTTGGTTGTTAAGTTGGTGAAATAATAAAAAATGCCACATCATAGGGCCATCTAACGGAAAACCTAACGGCATCCGACTGAGGGACCAACATTTCCCATTCTGAAAACTAAAAGGACTTCCAGCGGTCAAATTGAAATAGGGGGACTAAAAGGGCACCCGAACCTAATTACAGGGACCAAACATAGATTTAAACCTAAATAAAAAATATTCATGGAAATGGGTTTACATCCAACAATCACTTCTTTAGATTTGGCTCATAAAGTTTTCAAATGATTTTATGTATATTTGTAAGTTTTCAAAATAAATAAATGATTCTTAGAATTTTCTACTAATTAATTATTAAATAATTATAAAATAAATAGAAGCCAAGGGATTATTTTGCCCAAGCCTATTCCAAATTGATCCAATTTTATAGTAATTTGTCATTATCAATAACAATTTTTCAAATTCTAGTCAAACATATACTTATCATTAAAAAGAAGATGAACACATTTAAATAATTTTTTCTTCTTCCAATTATTTTCAGCGTGTGGATGATATAACATATTTGACGGAGATACCCTTAATCTAATGATGTTTTAGCAAGTTTGGACATACTTTGATTAGCATTATATAATTAACATACAAAAGATTATATGAAATGACAAGCATATTATTATTATTATTATTATTTTAAAATCCAAACAAATCTTGCCAGACAAATAACATATATACAAAAACTAAATTTTGCGAAAAACAAATAATTTAGGTAAAAAAAATAAAGTTTCAATTTCTAGTTTTATAATTTTATTAGAATTATTACGTTTTAATAAATCTACACGTCATCACCATGGCGTAAGACTCAAGAGTCATATCATAGAAAATCGAAGTCGACCCACTTATCTTAATTTCAATGAGGTCATGAAAAATCCCAATGTTTTTGTAGCCAAGTAGCATTTCTCTTCTCATGAATAATATTAAAAAAAAATCTAAAAATAAACCAGAAATTTATCATTTTTGTCTTAATACTCTCAGATTATTAGTTTGGCAAAATAATAAAATAAAAATTATGTCTCACCACATACTTTTAAATTAATATATCAGGAAGTACAATCTCCCAATAATAAATCCTGTTTGTTTTGCAACTATATACGATGAAGAATATGATTTTTTATTTAAAACAATTAATGAATAGTGAATTAATAATACAACTATAATATTTTTATCAGAATTTCTATAATGTTGATGCAGTATTGTATAGTACTGAGAAACACTGGATTTGACCCGTCACTCAGTTTCATGACTCGCCATTTTGACCCTATGGTGGTTGTCTGAAATATTAAAAGTATTATGGCAGAGATGGTCACCTATCTAAATATTTAAATTAAAATATTATAATACAAATATTTAGAGAGCGTTCATTTCACTGTAAATGGGAGAAATAAAAAAAAATAGACTGACTTCCTCTGTTTCTGATTTTTTTTCCTCTAAAGTAGGGAAATTATCACTTCACCCACTTCAATATTTTTTTATACCGAAGTGGGAAAGTGGGGTCCTTTATAAACTCACTATCCCCACTTCCAAAGACCTTTTAGAAGTGACATTACTTACATTGAAATGAACACAAAAAATGAGAAAATGAGCATTTCATAGAATAGACACTTCTTGCAAAATAAACACAGGAGGTGATGGAACTCATATCACTTCCACCACTTCAGAGAAGTGGCACTTCCCCTATTTCTTGACTTCTCCCCACTAGGGGTGGCAATAACCTGTCCGAGCCGCCAATCCGGTTTTGCCTGACTTCGAATAAACAGAGTTTGGATAAAGGTTTTGTTAATATGGGCCGTGTCCAGACATTATCTAGTTATTCGGATTTAAATCCGGGTCGACTGTGAAAATTTGGACAACTTGAACTTTATATTTTTAAAATTTTGATATACATGATGTGAAACCCCAATTTTTTATTATTATCAATTAAATATCAATATAATTATATAAAATATAATGGGAATTCATTGAATGATTGCATTGAAATCTTACTTATGATTTTATATCATTAATACATGGATTCTTGGGTATTATTTTTGGTTTGTCAATGAATTTTGTATTATCATGAATTTTTATTTAATACCTATTAAAACTTGGACTATTGTTTGAATTAATTTGGATTGTTGAACATTGTTTTTTCCATTTGAAACGAGTTAAATTATTTTTATATAGTTTAGTAGTTAAATTATTTTACTTACGATCCAATTTTGAAAGAAATCTGGTTCACATTTGTCCGGATCAGGGCCGGGTACAAATATCTAATTTAGTTATTTATAATGAGTAGTTGTCCGAATCCGATTTTGTCGGAACCCAAATTTTTGCCACTTTTATTCTCACTCAGGCCCCTACGCATAGGCGACCAAGGCCTATGCCTAGGGCCCCTAGATTGTTTTGTAAAAAAATATATATTTAAAATTATTATTATTTTATCTTATGAAATTTTAACTGTTTTTAAATTATAAAATTTAATTTATGATTAATATCTAATAAATTTATTGTTATAATAAGCCCCATAATTTTCTAGAGCCCCACAATTTTTTTTAATTATATTTAAAATTTTTATTTATTATTATCTAATATTTATCCACATAGTTATGATCTTGAAATTTAAATTATTTTAAACTATAAAATTTATCTTAATTAACTCATGATATATGAACATCTAATAAATTTTCTATTAATGTTAATATTGGGACTTGGATCACTTGGTTTTAAATTTAAGTTTTTTTAAACTATAAATTTTATAATAAATTTGGTTTTATAATATTTATGATTGCTCATGGCTGTCCAATCAATTAAATGGATTAAGAAAGTTAATTTTGAAACTTGAATATAACTTATTATCTAAGTTAATAGATGAATTTGAATTTAATAAATGTTACTATTGTATTAAAAAAATCAAACTCATTTCCAAATGCTTAGATTGCTTATAGAATATTATAGAAGTTTTTCAAAATTTAAGTTAATAAAATCATTTTTACGGTCAGCTATGTCACATAAATAGATTAGCCATCAATCTATTGAAAAAAAAAATTGGTATCATAATTTGAATATCAAAATTTAATTGATAATTTTGCATTTCAAAAGTCAAGAAAAATGAACTTTAATTGATTTTCTCTTTTTTTTATGCATTGCAAGTAATTAAATAAAGGACTTGGGGGATATCTCCAGATTTTTTCCATGTTAATATTTTATTTATCATAATTATTAATGGAAATAAATTTTTTTATTTTTATTATGTAATATATTATTTAATAAAAATAATTAAAAAAAAATTTTATTTTGCTGGTCCCATTTTCTCTAAGACCTTCCTCATATACCCCAAAATAACGTGTATCTTTGAAAATTAACCTGGTAAAGTTAAAAATCAGGAAGAAACCCTAAAATGACCAGGATGAGCAACAACCACTCTTGGTTTGTTTTTGTTTTTTTTTGTTTTTTTCTCAAAGTTTTCTTTGGTCCTGTCACCAACGTGATGAATTCGGTGAACAATGACGTTAACGACACAGTCGAAGTGATATTATTAAATATATAATATTAAACCAAAATTCTTCCTCTCTAAGATCAGGTTAGATATGATTTGGTTAATAAAACATTGAATTAATAAATTACAGCAATTTATATATATATATATATAAACGGTAAGAAGTATCGCTGAAGTATGGAGGAAACATGAAATGCATGGCGTTTACCTTAACGGAATTGGGATCATAAAGGATATGTGTTTTTGAAGTTCGTTATTATGGTTAAGTTGATTAACTCATAAAAAATCTGTGTTGTGACAGCTAGTAAACTGAAGGAGGCATTTAAGAAGCGGAAGGGAAGAACAGCAAAAACGTCCATATAGCGCCACCACCAATGGAAGCCGGTGGCGGAGCCGAAGCCACTAGAGCCACGGCCAAAGCCAATGAAAGCCAAGGCCGAAGCCACTAGAGCCACGTCTGACGAGACTTATTCCCAGAAGAATCATTTCAGAGCTATAGCCGACAGTCCTCACCGGCGACGAAGGAGCCTCCAGCGACTGGGATCTCGACTGCGAACTCGGTGAAGCAGAAGACGGAGACGCCGGCGGCGAAGTAGGAGAGGACGATGGAGGGGCCGGCATGGTTGCCGGCTTCTTGGCCGGTGAGGACAAGGATGCCGGAGCCCATGACGGAGCCGAGCCGAACCAGGTGATGTCCCACCAGGTGAGGCACCGTTGCATGTCGTGCTCGCTGCAGCTCCGGACAGAGCTGAGCTCGGCGGGAGCGAGATTGAAACCGGTCTTTGATCGCCAGTGAGGAGTGTCGGCTACAGCTCATCGGTAGGAATAAGTCTCACCAGCCGCGGCTCCAGTAGTCTCGGCCTTGGCTTTCATTGGCTTTGGCGCCGCCTCCGGCTTCCATTGGTGGTGGCGCTATATGGGTGTTTTTGGTGGCTGTTCTTCACTTGGGCTTCTGAAAACACCTCCTTCAATGGTTAAGTTGTTTAAGTCATAAAGGATATTATGGTTAGATTGTCAAAACACCTCCTAAACCGCCCTTCCGATTCACTCCGTATCCAGACGAATCTCGCCCAAGACTTCAACCTCCTGGATCTGATCGCCGTCGTCATCCTGGCGATCACTGCGGCAGTGGCGATGCTGAGCTCGAAGAAGACGTCGGACTTCAACCGGGTGGCTTCGGCGGTTCTCTTGTTTGTGATAGCCGCTGGGTTTGCTCACGCGGAGCCGAGGAACATGAAGCCGTTCTTTCCGTTCGGTGTTCCGGGAGTGTTTACGTCGGCCGCCATCGTTTACTTCGCTTATGGTGGATTTGATAACGTAGCGATGATGGCGGAGGAGACGAAGAACCCGTCGACTGATATTCCACTTGGGTTGCTTGGATCCATGACCATCATCACTACTATCTATTGTCTCATGGCGCTCTCCCTCAGCATGATGCAGAGGTAGGTATATCATTAAATTGTTTTTCTTTTTTTTTTCATTCCTTTTCTTTTTTTAATAAATAAATATTAATGGGGTTCAAAAAAATGTGTTTATATCTGTCTACTTTGTTGAAACTAAGATCAAAGCAAGCTTGATTTAGTCTAACCTAGATTTTATTTATTTTATTATTTTAAATATGGACAAGTAATGCATGAATTAATCTTCAATCTTATTTTTTTTTTATTTTTGAAAAAAAATATTCAATCTCGTTGAGAAAAAAATATCAATATTTTTATATTGTACATTATAGTGGTGGTAAAAATTAAATACACCCTTTTTTTTCTAAAAAATAAAAAAGTTAGTAACTACTAGATTAACATGGGATAAATTATTTACTAGATTTAATTTATGATCTTTATTTGTATGATACATCATTTCACAAAGTATGTGTATTATAATTAAGCAATCTTGGCCTCCTCTCAAAACATAGTTATTCACATAGAGAGTGTGAGTTGTGTTTTATGAGTGGCATCAAAAATAAAATAAAATAAGTTAAGCATGACCTCAGTTTCAAAATTCTTATAATAATAATAATAATAATAATAATAATAACTACATACGCACGGTCTAATATGGTACTTGATCGAGTATCACCTACTGTGTGTTTTTTAATTCGTATATATTGCTGAACTTATTAGTTTTTCAAAATTGTTATAGGATACATCGATGGTTAGTTTTATATTTACGGCTAGTTTTTCCACAATCACTAAATTTTAAGTTTTATATTTTGTAATAATGCTTGAGTTCCAATATGTTATATTACCTTTATCTGTTCTGATCTTTTATTGATATTTTCTTTTTGTATGAGCATTCATGAAAGTTTTTTTAGTAGAATGTTGCTTGTGCATGTTCTACATGAAATTAGTTTGTTTGGTGAAGGTGCTCTTTGGTGAGATTTTTTTTTTTTTTTGGTTGCAAATGGTGGTGAGCATGTTTTATATGTTAGTTTAGAGCATGAAGATACACAATGTTGGTCTAAAGTTCTGTCCAAATTTTTTAGATGGGAGATGTGTCCTGCAACCCTTGATATGTTGCTTCTTCTCTTCTTTTCAGTGATAATAGAGGGATTAGCACTGAATATCATTTAAACAACATCATTTTAGAGCTCCTGATCATCCCATGTGTTCAGCACCTGTGGAGATCAAGTAGAAGTAAAATTATGTTGATCTTAGTTCATGTTATGCATGAAATTAGTTTGTTAATTTGGTGCAGCTGCTCTTCGGTGTGAATTTTTTTCTATTGGTTGCAAGCGGTGGTGAGCATAAACTAGTTCTTAACCTACCCATCCTGGTCAGCATACAAAAAGCATGCAATGTAGTACGCTTACAAAAAGCAGATAACCGGAAAAATACACCATGTACTGCTTCTATTCAGAGCACTACTGATTTTTGCACCAGATCTGGTCTTTTACATGTCATTTTTGACTTGGCAAAACATGCGTTCTTTTACCAAAAAAAAAAAAAGAAAAAAATTGATCGTGTATACTGTATATATATATATAAATTTTTTGTTGAGGTTTTCCTTTTTCGTTTGTGTGTATCTCCAAATTCACCATCATCTACAATGAGAAATGTGCTAGAAAATCTAATTTATTGTTGGTTTCTGAACTTTGTTTTGTCTTCCTCCTGAGACACTGTTATTGCTCTAACACAATTTTTCTTTAGGAACTTAACTGAGCTAGACATCCAGGAGAGTGGGATTGATGACCCTGGGGGCAGCTGGCTAATTAGTTATTTTCCTGAGATCTTTGCATCAACATTGAATTTTGCTAATCGGAATTCGGAAGTTAACTTTGATGCATTGGAGAAGCTTGTTTGCAGGTGCAAGTCACTAAAGGTTCTCAAAATAAATAACAGCATCAATAGTTTATGTTATGGTTGTAATAAATTAATGGTGGTGGCATGCAAAAATTTTTTTCTTCAATACATTTATTTTTTCAAATAGTTTCTTTTTTACAATAAAGGATTGAAATGTAATTAACTTCTCATTAGTTGCAAAGGCTGCACATGAACTGAGTATTAAGTCTCAATTATTATGTTATGATTGACTCAATTCCCTTGTGAAATGGAACAATTGGGAATATGTTTGCAATGGAAAGCAGCATGGAATGTCCAAATGCATTGACCATGCATTCTGGAAATTAATACACTTTAATGACAATATATATATATATATATATATATATATATAGCCATGTATGTGTGTGTGTGTGTATATATATATATATGGCAGCTACCTATTGGTACATTGCAGCCAACTCAACAAATGAGTAACAATATTGTTCTTCATATATATTGACACCAATATGTATATGCATATATTTTAAACATTTAGCTTATTTTTTTTTAAGGGAGGAATAAATACATGAATTAATAAATACAGTATATATTTTAGCATTTAGTAGTTTTTTATTTGACTTCAATTATAATTGTAACTGTTTATTTGATAATGTCTATTTGTTTTTATAAGAGAATTTTTGGTTAAATATCCAGAGACTTGAATATTAAGAGGCTACAAAGAGCTTTTTACTTTGTGTAATTAAGCGAAAAAATATATTGTAATAGACGTAGATAAAATAGAGTGAAGGTTTTTATATTTTGTAATTAAACAAAATATATTTTATCTCAGCTTATGACTAGTCAATAAAAATCTATGGAATTGAACTTAAAATACTTATGATTATGTTCAAAATTAATTTTTTAGATTTGCAGAATAACTTTGTTGTGATTAGTATAATTAAATTAAAATTCAGTATGAAAAAATTTAGAAGTGTTATAACCGTCTTTAAAATTAAAAATTAGTAGTTTTTGAGGAGGTGATACGGTCTCTGAAATATTAGTAATTTAAAAATTATTAGTTTTGAGACGGTTATAACCAGTCCTGCAATAATTTCTAGAGGGGTCCACCCATAGTGCAAATATATGCATTCAGTTTTCGGAGAAGTTAGAAACCATATTATTATAATTTAATTTAAAACTAGAAAAAATCACTCAAATGTTTGGACGGCATCTTGATTTTTGTTAAAATCATAGTACAGTGGGGATGAACTGACTCAGAAAATAGCATGTATGAAGTTGATCTCATGTTAAAGTTATTGGCGATCAACCATTGCGCCGGAATGATATGATTGTTATGTTTGTGGAAAATATATGGTTCCAAACAAAAGCTTTTTTTTTTTTTTTAAGTGAAATGGAGAAAAGGGATTTAAAAGAATAAAAGCACTCCATAAATATGATATTTAAAAATCAAAGTCCATGAGATACATCTATAGAAACTAATAAGGAACATTTGCAGGTGAAATTGGTCTCGAATGGTGAGATGGACCCTAGCCGCTACCCAAAATCCTAGCCGCCGCCACTACCACTCCAAACCCTAGTCTTTCACCTGCCGCATCCACTTCTACCGCCAACCCCCACTCATCTCTCGCCGTTCTCGTTGGTCTATGAGCATCTGGTGATGTTCCTCAGCTCTCACTGGTGATGCCTTGTCTCATTGCTGAAGGATTTGTCTCTTCGTCGTTACTGGAATGAAGTTGTTGTCATCGCATATCTTTCTGGACTCCCTTTTGAAGTGCAAAACCAGGTGAAGGGTTCTATTTTGAGTTATGAGAGAATGCCTGATCATGCTGTTTGTTTATGCTCACGTGCTTCGCCTGTCTTCTCAATCCATGTCATCATCGCCAATGTGTACCACCGCCAGATCTACCCCCTCTTTTCGTCTCTTTGGACCATGTAGATCCGTCTCTTAATCTTCCCATTGCCTTTCACAAAGGTATTCGTTCTTGTACTAAACATTCCATCTCACTTTTTGTTTCTTATGATAATCTCCACCCGTCTTTCCGCATCTTTGCTCTTTCCTTGTTTGCTGAGTCAATTCCTAAGAACTACCAAGATGCTCGTCTGCTTCCCTAATGGAAAATGACAACGGATGATGAAATGGAAGCCTTGAAATCTCATGGTACATGGGAGGTTATGCCTCGCTCTGCTGATGCTAAAGTCATCACTTGCCGATGGGTCTTCTCTGTCAAGCACAAAGCCAATGGTACAGTTGATAGCTACAAAACCCGGTTGGTGGCCCGTGGTTCTACTCAGACTTATGATGTTGATTATGCTGAGATTTTTTCACAGATTGCTCGTCTGAATTCCATTCACATTCTACTGTCGGTAGCTATGAATCGATCGTGGGTACTCTGTCAACTGGATGTGAAGAATGCCTTTCTCTATGGAGACTTAGTTGAGACAATGTTTATGGAGCAACCTCTAATGTATGTTTCTTAGGGGGGAAATCTAGCTTGCCAGCTTAAGAAAGCGATCTATGGTTTGAAACAGAGTCCTCGTGCATGGTTTGAAAAGTTTAGTGTAATTGCAGTTGCAGATGGTTTTCGCAGGTGTAATGTGGATCACTCTGTGTTCTATAAGAACACTTCATTTGGATTTATTGTACTTGCGATAGAAGTCGATGACATATTGTTGATAGGTAGCGATCATCAGGGCATTCAAACAACTAAAGAGCATTTAATGAAGCATTTCATTACACGAGACATGGGACGACCCAGATACTTCCTGAGTATTGAGTTTGCATATGCCAAAGGAAAGATGACGCTTTCACATCGGAAGTATGTGTTGGGTTTACTTGAGGAGACTGGTTTATTGGGTTATAAACCTGAGAGTACACCTATTGAGTACTCACCACCCTTGTGAGAGACATCTTCGTCATCTCTCAAAGATCCAGGTCAATACAGACGTTTGATTGGCATGCTCATTTATCTAACAATTACTCGTCCTAATATATTTTACGCAGCTGGGCTCCTGAGTCAGTTTATGCATGAGCCACAAGAAGTTCACTAGAAGGGTGCTCTGAGAGTTCTTGCATATGTTAAAAGAGCTCCCGGCAAAAGTCTTCTCTACAAGAATCATGGTCACCTGGACGTTGCAGCCTATTCTAACTCGGGTTATAATGGCAATAGAGGAGACAGAAAATCTACGTCGGGCATCTGTATATATGTTGGTGGAAACTTGGTTACTTGGCAAAGTAAGAAGTAGAATGTGGTTTCGAGATTGAGTGCCGAAGCAGAGTACAGATCGATGGCACAGACAGATTGTGAGTTGGTTTCGGTGCAGTTTCTTCTATCTGAGCTGGGATTCCCCATCATGATACCTATGTAGATGTTGTGTGATAACCAGGACACCATCTTCATTGCAAATAATCTGACATTCCATGAGAGTACCAAGCATGTGGAAGTTGATTGTCACTATATTCGTGATATGGTATTGAAGGGAGTCATCACTACGCCATATACCCAATCGTTTGAGCAACTGGCGGATATCTTCACCAAGGGTTTAAATGTTAAAGTCTTTACTAAGCTGGTCATGCTCGATATATATGCTCCAGCTTAAGGGGGAGGGTTAGAGTTATGTTATAGTTTAGATGGGTTAATAGGCCATATTGAGCCCATACCATAAAACCTTAATATTTTTCTATACATATCCTTGTACTCTTTTGTTGATGAGATATACAAACTATTTTTTCTAACATCACAATGTTATTTTTATTTTAGTTGCGGTCATAAATATATTTTTTATGCTAAATATATTGAAATGTTGTAAATAATATTTTTTATAAATATACATATATGCGTCTGTGTGTTTGATGGAGTTCCGTGTATATACTTTTGTTGTAATTCATGATGTTTATTAATTAAGGGGTGATTTAAGATCGATTTTGTCTTATGGTTTTTTTTTATTGTAAATTTTCTAAAAATAAAGACATATTTGGATAACCAAGTTATTATATCTTTTGAAAATAGAAATGCAAAATACGTTAGAAAAAAAAAAGAATTATAATGTTTTATTTTTTTTGTTTGTGTTTTTATATTATTTTTTTTATATTAGTAAACAAAATTAAGTTGTAGTAGTAAACAAAATTTGTTTATATATATTTTTATGTAAATATAAAAATATAAAAAAAAATTTAGCATTCAACGAATTTCTTTTGGCTGGCTATTGGCAACCGGTGGCTCATTGCTCTTGGCCACCTTTAGCCCGCCACCTTATCCATCGATGACCAATCTCCTCACCGTCGTGTGGTCACCAACAATATGGGGTCCATGTACCTTTCTCTGACTATCACCTATTATTTTGTCTTTGATGGTAAGCTGTGGAACACCGTCGATAGGTTGGTGATATTGCCTCCACTTGTCATCCACAACCAGTGGCTCTCCACCATCGACCAGTTGATTTGTAACAACTAGCCACATGGCACCTTAGTCATAGATGACTGATTACCCACCACAAACGATAACCGTCGTCCGTCTCATTTATGATAGCAAATATTTTTTCGGCCACAAACACTTGTGGTCGGCTAATTGAGAAAGATATTGTTAAAAAATATAATATATCAGGTTAAAATTTAATTACCATTGTTTTGAAAATATTTAAAAGAAAACTGTAAAACATAAAATGTTTGTTTTCATTTATTTTGAAAACAAGAGTGTTGTTTTCAAAAGCTCTTGTTTTCAAAAATTTTGAAAACAAAAGTACCATGCCAAACTTTTCTTTTTTCTTTTTTTGCTTTGTTTCCAAAATTTAAAATCAGTAACAAAATAAACAAAGATTTGGCAATAATACCAAACGGTACCAAAGTTTCTGTTTTCATGTTTTCTCTTGCATAGCCCCTGTCATTTGACCGCATATATATATAAAAAGATTTCATGGTAAGATGATGATAAAAAGAAAAATTATTTAAAAATAAATATTGACAAGTTTATAAAAAACATAAATAGAAAAATAAATATATCTATGTCATTACTTAATGCGGAATAAACTCTTTTAAAAAAGTGCAAATTTAAGAAAAAAACTTCTTGATGATTTTCCCAGATCAAGAAATAAAGCTCATCATATATCTCACCTCATAAATACATCTATGTTTGCATTTATTATATTTTCTTTAATTTGCCCCAATAATTTTTTTTTTTGTCGGGAGCCCCTTAATGCAATGCTGATTATAAGATAGAACGTGACATCAGCTCCCATAATCATTTTTTCCATATTTGAACTTTTTGAGAGACTTTTCACCAATGTTTTCACCTAAAAAAATGCACTACAAATGACTTGTTGAAAGTTACCATCAATGTGAGTTTGCAATCTTCTTGTAATTTTTTCTTCATTTCTAATATCTTTGTAATTCTTTAAATTATAACGAAGCATTGTTTTTGCATAAATGTATGCTTGTTCATAGCAACTATAATAAATTTAGTGTTTCTTTTATTCTTGTGTGAGTGTTTATATTTTCTCTTTGCGTTACATATCTACTATGTCATTACTAGGTGTTTGTGAAATTACACATCCAATGTTGAACGGATTACCTTGGCTTTCCTTCTTGCAACATGAATGCATGGCATTTGGAGGGAGATTTTGGTGATATTCATGGTTGTATATATGTCTTCGTGATTGTGTATATTGTATTTGTTTCAACTTTCATAATGATAAAATACATAGTAAAAAAGCTTCTTTAATTCTTCTCTGTCTGATTCTTTTCTTTATTTTTCAATTATATATATATATAGTGAAGTGTAATGTGAGGTTAGTATTTTATATTATCTTGCTGGTGGTTGAGAGCTAGCTAGGTATCAAATGATCAGGTGTGTACCTTTACAAATGCCGCCTTCTTTGAACATGTTTGTGGTTTATGATTTGTTCTTGTCTTCATATCCGGAAAAGAAAAAACACTGTTTATTTGTTCCACATGTTAAAAATAATGCGATCAAGTAGAATATATTTGGGGAAACCTAAACACCACCTTCATGTTAGACGGATTAATAACTGCTCCAATTAAGTTATTAATCTTAGAATATTGGTTGAGATGATTGATATATATATATATAATAAATTAAAAAAAAAAACCACTATGGCTCAATGCAGTTTGAGTTTGTTGAAGAGTACTATAATGATTGGTTAGGTTGGTATAAATTTAACCAAATTACACCAACTTGATTGGTTTAAACCGTTAGCTTTTTTTTGTGTGAAGAAGTGATTATTTATTAAGCATAATTATATATATATTAAATGAATTTTATGAATTATAAAATTTATGAAAATGAAATACATAGTATGAGACGAGCTAAAACATTTACTTTTAAATATGTTAAACAAACTAATATTAAACTAAAAGAATTATTAAGTATCGTTTTAGATTTGAGTGAGTGAAGCTCTTGTTTATTGGGCTTCAATTTAGGCTTGGATATTTAAAAAAAAAACAAATTCACATTATTGTTTACACTTGTTAATTAGTGTCATTTTAAAAATCAGTCAAACATAATTATAACATGAAAATTAAATCAATTATTTTTTTCATTTGCTTCAATCATTTTCATTATATATATAAATCCTAAGTTAGAAATACCGACAAAGTATATATTGCTTCTTGATTAGTTTTAAAAAAATATTCATTAAACACCTCTAGTGATGTATTATTATCTCATAAAAATGCACTTAATTTGAAGAACTCACTAATTAAGTCCTCAACGATTGAGCCTGTAGCAAACGTTGGATTTAAAATATTTTTCTAATTAATATTTTAATGATATTAATTGTAAATATTTACAAATACGGACAAGAGATTGTTCCAAACTTTTTATTTTATAAGTAATTTTAAAAATAGAATTGAAAAGTAAAATACTTTTAAGTGAGTCTTGGTAGGAAGGTTCATAAGATTCCATTTGTTGTTGATGAGCTGTTGTCTTTGTGAATTGTCTTCTTCAAGCGGGTCACATTGATTTGGATATTTTAGATGCTACCAAAATTTTCTTTTTTCAGAAATCATCAATTCTAACACGTATTTGGACTCTATTTTTTTGAAATAATAATATATAAATATGGAAATGGGTTTAAATCCAACAATCACTTCTTTAGTTTTGGCTCACAAAATTTTAAAATGATTTTTTTTGTATATTTACAAGTTTCAAAATAAATAAATGATTCTTAGAATTTTCTATTAATTAATTATTAAATAATTATAAAATAAATAGAAGGCAATGGATTATTTTGCCCAAGCCCATTCCAAATGAGCCAATTTTATAGTAATTTGCCATTATCAGTAACAATTTTCCATATTTAGTCAAACATAAAGAAGTTGAACATATTTAAATAAGTTTTTTCCTTTCAATCATTTTGAACATGTATATGAAAATGCATAACATATTTGACTGAGATACTCTTATAATTTAATGATGTTTTCACAAGTTTGTACCTATTTTGATTATCATTATATAATTCACATACAAAGGATTATATGGAATGACAAGCATATTCTTATTATTAATATTTTTAAATCCAAACAAATCTATACAAAAACTAAATTTTGAGAAAAATAAATAATTTAGGTAAAAAAAATAAAATTTTGATTTCTAGTTTTATAATTTTATTAGAATTATAACCTTTCAATAAATCTACACATCATCACCATCGCACAAGACTCGAGAGTCATCTAATAGAAGGTTGAAGTCGACTCACTTGTCTCAGCCTCAATAAAGTTTTGAAAAAATTTCTTATGTCTTTGTAGCCAAGTAGCATTCTTTTTCTCATGAATAATGCAAAAAAAAAATATCTAAAAATAAACCATCAATTTATAATTTTAGGCAAAATAACAAAACAGATGGTGATATTTTTTTACCAATGCTCTCAAATTAATATATCAAGAACAGTGGAGAATATGGTTTTGTAAAAAAAAAAAATTAATAAAACAACTACAATATTTTTTTCAAAATTTTTATAATTTAGATGCAGTATTGTATAGTACTGAGTCACACCGAATTTGACCCGTCACTCATTTTCATGACTTAACATTTAGACCATATGGTGGTTGTTTGAAATGCGTTATGTAATATGGCAGTGATAGTCACATGTCTAAATATTTAAATGAAAATATTATAATACAAACTCTAACAATATCTTTGAAAATTAACCAGTCAAAGTGGGAAATCAGGAATAGGCGCACCCTAAAATGACCCGAATGAGCAACAACCACCCTTGGTGTGTGTTTTTTTTTTCTCCAAGTTTTCTTTAGTCCTCTCACCAGCCTGATGAATTCGGTGAATGCTGACTGACGTTAACGACAGTGGAAGTGATATTTCTTTAATTAAATTTATAATATTAAACCTAAATTCTTCTTTTCAAGTATTTAAGTTTTTTTTTTTTTTTTTTTTTTTTTGAGATAGGACGACAAGCGTCAATTCTCAGGGGCGTACGCGTGGCGGGGGATTGCCTACAACTTTCTCACCCTCTTGGAACGGGGGAGCGCGGTTCGGGGGATTGAACTCGCGTCTCCTCCCACGAGGGGACCCGAGGTACCGCTGGGCTATAAGCCTTTTGGTTTGAAGCATTTAAGTTAGATATGATTTAGTTAATAAAACATTGACTTAATAAATTACGGCAATTGATATATATATATATGGATTCTAAGAAGTATTGTCAGCGAGGGGAACGTCAAATACATGCACGCAAAAAGGGCGCTCTTTCAGGACCTCAGTATCCATGTAAAAGATATGGGTTTTTGAGACTATTGTTACTATAGCTAAGTTGTTAGGCCCTATTGTTACCGTTGAAAGTGGTATTTAAGGAAGCCGATATTGCCACTTTCTCTACTCCTCTGTTCTCCCTCTTCTTCTCTCCTCCTATCCTCCTGCTGCCGTTCTTGTTATCCTGCAACAAATATCCAAAGAAGCCGAAGTGAAGAACAGCCAACAAAAATACCCATATAGCGCCACCACCAATGGAAGCCGGAGCCGGAGCCGGAGCCGGTGACAAAGCCAATGAAAGCCAAGGCCGAGGCTACTGGAGCCGTGGCTGGGGAGACTTATTCCCAGAAGAATCATTTCAGAGCTGGGGAGCCTACCGGCGAGCCCTAGCCGACACTCCTCACCGGCTCAAAGACCGGTTCCAATCTCGCTCCTCCGACGACGCCGAGCTCGGCTCTGTCCGGAGCTGCAGCGAGTACGACATGAAACGGTGCCTCACCTGGTGGGACATCACCTGGTTCGGCTTCGGCTCCGTCATGGGTTCCGGCATCTTCGTCCTCACAGGCCAAGAAGCCCACAACCATGCCGGCCCCTCAATCGTCCTCTCCTACTTGGCCGCCGGCGTCTCCGCCATGCTGTCCGTCTTCTGCTACACCGAGTTCGCAGTCGAGATCCCCGTCGCCGGGGGCTCCTTCGCTTACCTCCGTGTCGAACTCGGCGACTTCGCCGCCTTTATCGTCGCCGCCAATCTCATCCTCAAGAGCATCCTTGGCTCCGCCGCCGTCGCACGTTCCTGGACTTCTTACTTCACCACTCTTCTGAACCGCCCTTCCGATTCACTCCGTATCCAAACGAATCTCGCCCAAGACTTCAACCTCCTGGATCCGATCGCCGTCGTCATCCTGGCGATCACTGCGGTGGTGGCGATGCTGAGCACGAAGAAGACGTCGCACTTCAACCGGGTGGCTTCGGCGGTTCTCTTGGTGGTGATTGTGTTTGTGATAGCCGCTGGGTTTGCTCACGCGGAGCCGAGGAACATGAAGCCCTTCTTTCCGTTCGGTGTTCCGGGAGTGTTTACGTCGGCCGCCATTGTTTACTTCGCTTATGGTGGGTTTGATAACGTAGCGACGATGGCGGAGGAGACGAAGAACCCGTCGACTGATATTCCACTTGGGTTGCTTGGATCCATGACCATCATCACTACTATCTATTGTCTCATGGCGCTGTCCCTCAGCATGATGCAGAGGTAGGTATATCATTAAATTGTTTTTTTTTTTCTTTTTTATTCCTTTTCTTTTTCAAATAAATAAATAAATAAATAAATAAATAAAATATTAATCTGGTTAAAAAAAACGTGTTTATTATTGAAACTAAGATCAAAGCAAGTTTGATTTAGTCTAACCTAGATTTTATTTATTTTATTATTTTAAATATGGACAAGTAATGCATGAATTAATCTTCAATCTTATTTTTTTTATTTTTGAAAAAAAATATTCAATCTCGTTGAGAAAAAAAAATCAATATTTTTATATTGTACATTATAGTGGTGGTAAAAATTAAATACACCCTTTTTTTTCTAAAATATAAAAAAGTTTGTAACTACTAAATTAACATGGCATAAATTATTTACTAGATTTAATTTATGATATTTATTTGTATGCTACATCATTTCACAAATTATGTGTATTATAAGCTCTCTTCGGCCTCCTCTCAAAATATAGTTATTCACATATAGAGAGAGTGAGTTGTGTTTTATAAGTGGTATCAAAAATAAAATAAAATAAGTTAAGCATGACCTCAGTTTCAAAATTCTTATAATAATAATAATAATAATGATAATATCTACATACGCACGGTCTAATATGGTACTTGAGCCAGTATCCATATTTTCAAAAGCTGGGTGCTCGGACCTTTTGACTAGCTAATTTACATGTGGATATAAGAATATTGTGGCCCTATCTTTGCTGGAAACTTTTCCATATTTGTTAAACTCAAAGGAATAATAATAAAAACTATTAATAAATTAATCTATTTGGTGTGTGTCAGGTACTCGGACATAGACGTGAACGCCGCCTACTCAGTGGCGTTCCGGAACGTAGGAATGAAATGGGCGCAGTACATTGTGGCGCTTGGCGCGCTGAAGGGAATGACGACAGCGCTGCTCGTCAGCGCGCTCGGCCAAGCTCGGTACGCGACGCACATAGCTCGGAGCCACATGATCCCACCGATCTTCGCTCTGGTGCACCCCAAAACAGGAACTCCCATCTACGCCACCATCTTCATCACCTTCTGCAGCGCCTGCATCGCCTTCTTCTCCAGCTTGGACGTCCTTGCAAGCTTGCTATCCATTAGCACTCTCTTCGTCTTCATGATGACGGCCGTGGCTTTGCTTGTCCGGAGATACTACGTCAGTGGTGTCTCTACAAAGAAGGAGCAGGCCAAGTTGGTGGGGTTCTTGTTGCTCATTGTGGGTTCTTCAATGGGGATGACTGCTTACTGGGGATTGAGGCCTCATGGATGGGTTGGGTATGCGGTGACTGTGCCCGTCTGGGTTTTGGCTACTTTGGGGTTGCAGTTGTTTGTGCCACAGAGGAGGAAAGCAAAGGTTTGGGGGGTTCCATTGGTGCCATGGTTGCCATCTTTGTCCATTGCTACTAATCTTTTTCTTATGGGGTCTCTTCGGTACCAAGATTTCGTAAGGTTTGCGATTTGCACTGGGTTTATGCTGGTTTATTATGTGTTGTTTGGGGTGCATGCTACTTATGATGTGGCTCATGGTGGTGATGGGGAAATAGGGAAGGTTGATGGAAGTGGGGACCAGGTGGCAACAGGAGGAGAAAGGGCTTAATCAGTATATGTCAGCTATATTTATATTTTGTCTTTCTCGTATGATCGTTTCATGCTCGCTTTCTTTTAGGAAAACTTGCTGTTTGTAGGATGAAAGATAAATGAAAGGGTGTTTTATCCATATCAATTGGAGAAACTACCTAATTATTACTGAAGACAAACTACCTAACTCCACACTCCCATCGAAAAGTCAAGTATCCTATCATTTCCGTGAGTGTCCATAACTCGTGATTGTAGAAAAACACAGCCCAATCTAATTTTAAAATTAAACGTGTAAACATCCGCAGAGAAACAAAAAGAAAAGAGAGAAAAGTGATCATTTGTGGATTTAAATAATTGGTAAAGTTCATTATATTCATCTAAATATATAAAATAAATGTTTAATTTTGTATTTAATACATTATTACAATGTGAGCCGGGGATATACACTATCCTTTCTCATTTTTTCACAAGATATATATATATATTTAAAATATCTTTATATTTTCTTATATGTGTCTTACCACAACGACTTTATCGGTTTATCGCGCTGTCCTGATGGCTGTCACTGATGGCCATGGCACGGGTCCCACATTCTTTTTTTTTTCTTTTGTGCGAGCATTTTAATATGATATTTCTTTGGGTTCACATTTTCCAATAGTTGTCTACCCAAGAAAATTCAATTCAAAATCATATATTTCCACGTTGTACTTAGATCCTAATATTCGAAGTATAACTCGTGCGCTCGACCCGGCTCTTCGCATCGTGCGCCGACTAAAGCGCTCGGCCATTCGATCTCGAGCTTCGGCCATGGCCGGCACGGCGCCGGAACGCAGCTACTGGCGCTGGAGCAAAGACGACTTCTTCCCCGAACCCTCCTTCAAAGACTGGTCCTCCTACCGCTCCGCCCTCTCCCACACTCTCCCCCGCCTCCGCAACCGCCTTCTCCACCGCTCCACCTACTCCGATGAACTCCACTCCCTCCGCCTCCGTAGCGAACACGACATGCGCCGCTGCCTCACTTGGTGGGACCTTTCCTGGCTCGGCTTCGGCTGCGTTGTCGGCTCCGGCATCTTCGTCCTCACCGGCCAAGAAGCTCGTCTCCACGCCGGCCCTTCCATTCCCCTCTCCTTCGCTATCGCCGGCCTTTCCGCCCTCCTCTCCTCCTTCTGCTACGCCGAGTTCGCCGTCCACCTCCCCTCCGCCGGCGGTTCCTTCTCCTACCTCCGCGTCGAGCTAGGCGACTTCGCTGCCTTCATCGCCGCCGCCAACATCCTCCTCGAAGCCTTCGTGGGCGCCGCGGGTCTCGCCCGTTCCTGGACGTCCTATTTCGCCACTCTTCTCAACCGCGCCCCTGACTCTCTCCGCATCCACGTCCCCTCTCTCGCCGACGGCTACAACCTTCTCGACCCCCTCGCCGTCGTCATCCTCATTTCCTGCTCCACCATCGCCATGCTCGGCACCAACGCCACCTCCCGCCTCAACTACCTCACCTCCATCATCGGCTTCGCCGTCATAGCCTTCATAATGTCCGCCGGATTCGCCCACGCCCACTCTTCCTACCTCTCTCCCTTCACTCCATTCGGCCTCTCCGGCGTTTTCCAAGCCGCCGCCGTCGTCTACTGGTCCTACACGGGCTTCGACATGGTCGCCACCATGGCCGAAGAAACCAAAACCCCATCCAAAGACATCCCTCTGGGCCTCCTCATCTCCATGTCCTCCATCACCATCCTCTACTGCCTAATGTCCCTCGCCCTCGTCACGATGCAGCGCTACACCGATCTCGATGTTAACGCCTCCTACGCAGTAGCATTCGCCAGCATCGGTTGGAACTGGGCCAAATACTTGGTCGCCCTCGGCGCGCTCAAAGGCATGACAACGGGCTTGCTGGTCGGCGCGCTCGGCCAAGCTCGATACACTACCCAAATCGCCCGCGCTCACATGATCCCACCTTACTTCGCGCTCGTGCACCCCCGCACCGGCACCCCCATCTACGCCACGCTGCTCGTCACGTCCCTAAGTTCCATCATCGCGCTCTTCTCCAGCCTAGACGTGCTCTCGAGCGTGTTCTCGATCAGCACGCTGCTCATCTTCATGCTCATCGCCGTGGCCTTGTTGGTGCGCCGGTACTACGACCGAGAGAGCACGCCCATGTCTAATCTTGTTAAGCTGGTCTTGTTTCTCGTTGTGATCGTTGGGTCTTCGATCGGGTTGGCTCTGTGCTGGGGAGTGGGTGCGAGAAGCTGGGTTGGGTATGGGATTGCGGTGGGGATCTGGTTCTTGGGAACACTGGGGATGCAAGTGTTTGTGCCGCAGGAGAAGAAGGTGATGATTTGGGGAGTGCCTTTTGTTCCTTGGTTGCCTTCTCTTTCTATTGCTGCTAATGTGTTTCTTATAGGATCTCTGGGGTATAAAGCATTTGTGCGGTTTGGGGTTTGTACTGGTTTGATGCTTGTTTACTACGTTTTGTTTGGTGTTCATGCGACTTATGACGTTGCTCAGGAGTTGGATGATGGCGGTGATAAGGTTGTGGAGCATTTGTGAGAAGAAGCTGATACTTGTTAACTCCGGATGGATGTTTTGTTACAGGATGATTCTCGTCTTTTATGAAGTTGTCTTTTTTGGAGAATTATTAAAGGTGTTGATAATGGACGAAGCTTTGTCTGATCAAAGTGCCATGTGATTGTTTCGGGTCACATTTCCAGAGACTGATTTGTATACAGCTATGCCGGCCAAGTTGGGCCGTAAATGCTAGAGTTGTTTTCCAGAAGTAGGAGTGAAAGGAGTGGATTCTAGGCTAGCACTTTCTACTCATTTGGAGAGTAATTAGTTAAGTGATCAAAGTGTATTAATTTTTTTATTTTTGTGAATCGATAAAAGAATACTTTTATATGGACATGCATGAATTAATATTGATTTTGTGTGAATATAAACAAAAATAAAAAGCAATGGTTGATCCATTTCCAACATCAAAAGAAACGAATCATGCAACATGGACCCTAATGCTTGGAATGCATCTCGGCTTAAAGTAACAACGCATCTAATAAGTTGACTTGTAATTCATTTGTTAACTCACTCACAAACCCTAACCAACCATGCACTAAAGTTTAAAAATATAAAAGTTAATAAGAACGGTTAATCCAACTTACATTTATGTCAAGCCAAACCAAACCAACCTTGACGTCTCTGGATCAATAAAATATTCTACTGTGAAAAGTCCCTCTAAAATAAAATAAAGTTAGTAGAACCATATATTTTTAAAAAATAGTAATAATTTCATTCCAATGAATTTATAAAATAGATGATAAATTTTCAATGAGTAATAAAACAATGTTAATTAAAAAAATTATAATACTTAAACAAACGTCCACATATAAATCCAAACTGATTCCGTGGAGAACTCCACAAATTTAAAGAAGAAAGAAGGAAGGAAAGAAAAAGGGGGAAAATTCGACTCTTGTGAGTGAAAGCGAAGGGAGTGTGGGCAAATGAAGGCACGGCTCTTGATCACAGAGAAACTTCTCTAAATCTCCGTCTTGGATGCCATCTCCTCCTCTCTCCAATCATTTTTGGATCTTTCTCGTGCTTCCGGAGCCTCTATTGGCACGCCCCGGATGCCCATGCCTCACCAGCGCACTAGAAACCAGTTTTGATTGCTTTTGAGATCCCTTTTGATCCGATTTAGGGTTTCGTTTTTGCTTTTTCTTTGGCCATGGTTGGTTTCGTCGGGTTTTGAAACGAAGGCGTTGTTTGTATCTCTGATTTTTGGGTGTCTTCGTCTTTGGTTGGTTGGATCAATGGGGAACAAAATTGGGAGGAAGAGGCAAGTGGTGGATGAGAGGTACACGCGGCCGCAGGGCCTGTACCAGCATCGGAACGTGGATCACAAGAAGCTCAGGAGGCTCATTCTTGACTCCAAGCTCGCTCCTTGCTACCCTGGTGACGAGGATTGCCTGCTGGATTTTGAAGAGTGCCCCATTTGCTTCTTGGTTAGAGTCCTTGCCATCCTTTATCATGTTGTTTCTTTGTTTTTGTTGAGAAAGATGCTATCTTGTAGTGGTATCGTCGCTCATGGTAGCTTTGTGTGTATGCTTGTGCGAATGATTTTTTTATTTCTTTGGTTTTAATTGTTTTAGTACTATCCAAGTCTTAATCGCTCCAGATGTTGTTTGAAAGGCATATGTACAGGTGACCACCAGTTGATTGTGTGTGTATGTTTTTTTTTAGCTTATATTCATAGTTTATCCTTGATGTCCTTACAATGAATTTCTTGCTTTTAGAATGTTTTCTACAGATGAAGCCACAGCAGTCTGCTCGGCCTACGCAGTATCCTTTCCATATTTGTTCTGATTCTTTAGGAGAATCGGAATACATTAGTTTTGATTTAGTGCTGCATCTTAACCAAGACGATTCTTAACTTGTTAAGATGTCCTTTCTGTAAAACTTCTAACTATGCTGTGGAGTATCGAGGTGTGAGGACAAAGGAAGAGAAGGGCATGGAGCAAATTGTGAGTTTTGTATCACCAATAGCCCTTTCCTTACTTGTTGTCTGCGTGAGTTGCATGTATTATACTGCTGTAGATTGGATTCTCTTCCTCATCGCTTTTCTTTTAAATGTCTAGGAGGAGCAGAGGGTTATAGAGGCCCAGATACGAATGAGGCAGCAAGAGCTTCGAGATGAAGAAGAAAGAAAACAGAAGAAACAGGGGATGGTTTCATCTGGAAGAATGCTATCTACTTCCCAAATTGAATACCAAGGTATTTTAAGTGACACGCTTTCAGGTTGTCCGTTAGTTGCATTATTATTAGTTTACATTTTTTGTCTCTCATGTGTGTTTTCTCATTCTCTTTGATAATATATAATATGATTATCCATTCAGCAGAGCCATCATTGAGCTGTTCAACAGAATCTAGTGAGTTGCTTTCTCCTCAAGACTCTTGTGTTGTGTCGGCAAGTAGAAGTAAAGTTCTCTCCAGACAGAACAGGTTTGTGGTTATTTACCTGCTTCTTCACTTTGTGGAGTTTCATCTCTCTGAATCTGAATTTGTGATGATGTTTCTGTTATTTGTAATTGCTTAGTTTTTTTATACAAATTCTTTTGGGTGCTTGTCCTCCATGCAGTGATACTCTATATTTACAACACAACCACGTCATGCACCCTTATGTATACCTTTGATATGACAGACTGTTCAAAATACATCATTATTCTTGCTTTATCTAGTTGATTGTTTTATTACAAAATACTTTTCTCAAAATGATAGGTTGCATGTTTTTCTGCTAGCATTTATTTTTTGGTGGACTGCCTACCAACTTAATTCTTAAGACTTATTGTTTATCTTTTGCATTGTTATTTGTGTTTTTATTTTTCTTTCATTTTACCTTTAACTTTGCTATGTTTTTTTTAACAGCAGATATGGATTTTTTTTATTGCAGTATCTTTTATAATTTGTATCTGCTGATGAAATGTTCATTGTTTTGAATGTTTCAGAAATTCTTTATTGCTATGTTCATTAACTTTGTTTTTATTTGATAATTCCCTTTAAATTACAGAGATAATAACTTTGACATGGATCTTGAAGAAATTATGCTCATGGAGGCTGTCTGGCTTTCTATTCAGGTGACACTGTGCTGACATTTTTTATACTATTGGACGAATACTAGTTTGATTGTTCTATAGGACATTGTCATGTTGATCTGGTAATTCCTAAGGCTTACAGATCATATTATGTTAAATGTGATGTAATTTCTCAATGATATGCTATCTTTGAGGCTCACAATGACAGATTTTTTGCTTTCCTTGGGAAAATTAATGGGAGTACAGTGCTTATTATACAGTGTGTAGTCATATTTATTACTTCCATACATTTGTAGCTTGTCTTAATGGAAAATTTGGCACAATAATTTCTGCATCTGTTTGCATTTAATCAAAGCATGCTATGAAATTTTACTTCTTACTAGAGAAGCATCGCATACATTTATTTTAGCTTTATCATTTCTGCAGCATTGTCTAACAACATGGTTCCTAGAAAAGAATGCATAATTCTTTTAATTGTGCTCTGTTGTGGCACTCAAGTTTGGAGCTTAAATAAGTGAAACTATTCTACTGATTGTTTAAGAATTGCTTTCAATTTTCAATGTTGGTGCGTGATTGCTTCTGCTGCAATAAGCTCATGCTATTAGGATGCTTTCTAATCTGATCTAAAAACATGCTGTATCTCCTTTGCAGCTTTTAAGAGTTTCTATATAATGTTTTTCCCAAGTAGCCATTGTAGGCTTTTTTGCAAAATCTGCTAAGGCAGTATCACCAGGTTATCACCCCCTTTGATGTATACCACCATGCGGGATATCTTAGTGTTCTCCTTGTGCTTAATATAGTGATCAATCTCATTTTCTCGAATTTAAAATACAACATAAGTCAGCCTGCGTTGGTGTAGGAAATAATCATATTATGTTTTGTTTGATTTGTTATATGATAATCACATTTTCTCAACCTAACTAGTATTTCTTGCTTTAACAGGAGCATGGTGCTCAGAAAAGTCCAGGTTGCGGTACCAGTGCTTTGCCCAAACCATCATCGTCTAATGATTGTGATAACACTCATGCAGTGGCTCACACTGAAGCATCTCCAACCCTAGCTGACTGGTTGCATATCCGGGGAGATTCCACTCAACTAGTGGAAAGCTATCCCACGGAGAGCTGGACCAATGTGTCATTGGGCAATCAGCTGGAAGCATTGCCAGTGGAGGAGAATGCATGGCCATTGGACCATGAATCGGAGATTGCAGAGGCCGGCACCAGCTATGCTAGTTCTGATACCACATCAGATACTGGACCTAATACGTTAACTCTTCCAGGGTTCAACATCATTTCTGGCCACCCTTTGCCTGACAGCTTCGAAGAGCAAATGATGCTAGCCATGGCTGTTTCACTAGCAGAGGCTCGAGCCAAGACGAGTCCTCAGAAACCCACATGGATGTAATTAGCTCCATGAATTATTATCATGAGAAACTTGATTAACCTTCTTGGTCTTTCTTTCTATCTTCTTTGTTTTCCTCCAAATTTGTTCATGTTGTATGGGGCATTTGTGATTGAGGGGTTATTATTGTGTAAGAAGGGGAAAGGAATAGAGGAAGGAGATTGATACTGCTTGACATTTGATGTAATATAGACATTTGACGTAACATATATATATATATATATATATATATAGATTTGGCTTCTTGCATGTAATATGGTTTTGTTTTCCATCAATAGAGCTTTAATTTACACAGCTTTGTTTTGTAGATATGGAAAGTTGACAAAACTTGGTATCAATGAACAAATGGTTGAGAACCAATGATAATAATATAATTAGTTAGTTGCTATTGTCAAAATCTAGGTCAACTCTGGTTGTTTATTATGTCTTTTGTATACATTGACAACACAACTCGTTGGCAATTTGTAAGAAACAATTATATATATTTATTTATTTATTTATATTTTTTAATCCAATAAATATGTTAAATAAATTTTAAAGACCACATAGAACACACGTGATTGTTATATTTATTTCACATCCATACATTTTCCCTGATATAGGTTTATCATATATAATAGGACGAAATCAGCAAGGAAAAACGTGGATTGGCGCCCTTTGTAAGGTCTCTCATTTTCCTCCAGATAAGGAGATCAGGTTACTCTTTTGTCCCCACCTCCCTATTCTTTACTTACTAATATCTGTACTATGCGTCGTTTAAATCTCTACCGTGCAATGACATCGAGATAGGCACATAAAATATCCCGTCCACAATCAAACGGCATCGAATCTCTTTGAAATCTATACCCTTATAAATTAGCTTAATGCCTAAGCATATATTATACCTTTTAAAATCAGAAAGTTTTTCTTAATATTTGCAATTAGTTTATTTTACAAGGGTGTACCTGAAAAAAGCTGAGATTTCGGAGGGTTCAACCGGAACCACCCGTTTTCACGAACAGGCCCAGGATATCTCTCTGCCAGCGCACCATAAGAGACCAATACGCCCATATCTCCATTCTCCTCCACTCACTTTCAAAACTCATCGAAAACCTCACCCCCTCCTCACTCCTCCTCCCCACCATCACGATGGCGTCGGCGGGGACTCTCTCCGGCTCCGCCACCGGCTCTTGCACCGGCATTTCTGGCCTACTCCGCCTCCGTAGGTCTCCGCGCGATGCTACCTTATTCTCCCTGGCGGGGCACCGCTCCCATGGCCCCGTCGGCAACGCCGGCAACGTCATCTTGAACCGCCAGCTTCGCCCCGCCATCGTCCTTGATGGATCACCGATTTCTATCTCTCAACGCCGGCAATCTCATCTTGAGCTCCTCCGGCCGGTTGCCGCTGCTGCCTCGTCCCTCCCCGCCGAGGGGAACGATTCCGCCGGGTGAGGTCCGTTTCCCGCGAGTTGGCTAGCCTTCTCTCCACCCATTTATTACTAATTTTCATTGTTTTTCCCTTTTTCTTAATCAATTTCAGTGAAACTAAAGTTGGATTTGCCGCTAAATACCCCGCTCTCGTCACCGGCTTCTTCTTCTTTATGTGGTAATGTGGTGAAATTCCACTTGTTTAATTTTTTATTATTATTATTATTTAAGATTTTATAGGCTTAATTTTATTGGATTTTGGCTCGATTAATTTTTTTACTATTTTATTTTGCCCATGAAATTACGGATTTATCCCTGACAGGTACTTCCTGAACGTGATATTCAACATCATCAACAAGAAGCTTTATAACTACTTCCCTTATCCTTAGTGAGTCACTAGCTTGAATTCTGATTGCTTGTTTGTTACTTGAGTGTTTGTTGTTTCGTTGATTTTGATTATCGTTTGTGTTTTCGTAGCTTTGTGTCAGTGATCCATCTTTTTGTGGGCGTGGTGTACTGTCTGGCGAGCTGGACCGTTGGGCTGCCGAAGCGCGCAGTAAGTCCTTGCCTCTAAAATTTATTGCATGAATTGAATCAATTTCACGTTTTCTTCTGTTTTCTTGTTTTAGAGACAAGATTAGTTTTTACATCTTGAAATAATCGCTTGGTTGTCTGGATTCAATTGATTTCTATTAAATAGCACATCAAACTCACTTTTGTGAAGTATAATGGGAATAAATTAAAGGTAAATGAAAATATTAAGTATTGGTCTTTGGAAACAAACTTGGATTTCTTCAATTAAAGTTCATAGTGCGTTGTTCTGATGTGGAACCATTTATGAATTGACAAGTTATATCAGTACTGCTTGTTTGACAGTGAGTTTTGGCTGGTAAAATGGATGTTGGGCCTGGTATTATATCTTTTAGTTATGGATGATGAATTGGACTCTTGGATTGTAGCTTGCCCATTCAAAGGTTTGGTTGGATCCTAACTGACGGCACGGTTTACTTAATTTCAATTGACATCACCCTTTTTGTCGAGGATGCTGGCATTTGGCCTGTTGCCTAAGTTTCTTCTTGTTTTGGTGAATGACATCAAATCTGCTAACTCTTAATTCCTTTTCACTTGATCATATGTTACATAGACTTCAAGCATGACCCTCTGACAGATTACTAGAAGGTTTTAGCAGCTCAATTAAACCTGTACAGGATGTGAATTTCTATAATAACCTGTATAGTTTTGTTGTGATTGATTTGGGAAACTGTGAACTCATTTGTTGTCGAATGAATGGATCGGGAATTGAATTGTAAGTTGCGGTTTCAACTAAGCCTCCACCACCACCACCAAACCATATCCCCCCCCCCACCCACCCACCCACCCAACCTAGTTCAGATTCTTTGTTCCTAAAATCCTATTCACAGCAATTATTTTCTCTATTTTAAATAGAAGAGATAGCAAAATTTTAATCATTTAAGTGATTTGATCAAGTCTTGGATCTAGTGGGTGGAATTTTTTAACTTCTTGGGTGAAAGTATTGGCATCTAATTAATTGAGTTGAATATTTGAGGCCTTTGTGCTCAACATGTTTATATGATGCTCAATTTTTTTAATTTCATTGGAATGTTACTAAATTAAGTTTCTCTTTTTAGCCAATTGACAACAACTTGTTAAAACTGCTCATTCCTGTTGCGATATGCCACGCTATTGGTCATATTACCAGCAATGTGTCATTTGCTGCTGTAGCTGTCTCATTCACCCACACTATCAAAGGTACTCCATTTGTTTAGGCTGACATGAGTATTTAACAATGCATTTTTTTAGTTATTTGTGGTAAGTTCAATTTTTAAAATCAAATGCCTTCCATCTTATTCTCTTACTTGATTTCATTTATGCAATTTCCTCTCAGCGCTGGAACCTTTTTTCAATGCGGCTGCATCACAGTTCATCCTCGGACAGCAAATACCAATTACCTTGTGGTTATCACTGGCTCCGGTCGTGATTGGTACTGTTCCTTATATCTGGTTACTGTTTAATGATTTTTTTATTATTTTATTGTAAAAATTAAATCCTTGTCCCCAAATTGGTGTCAATAATATGGAATGGTTCTTTTTCTAATCCATCAAGCTGGGACTTATTGTATATGAATTTTTGTGAAATGGTGCGGTACAATTTAGTTGAAGCACTTGAACTTTCCAAGTCTCTAGGTGCTCAAATGGGTTAATGCAGCTTGCCCGTTAATGACCACTATGAGGACAACACAGCCATGTTGGTTTTCAGAGTGTTTTGAAATGGCCATGCCTACATAGGTCCTCAATTCTATTCTCTGATTTGTTTGATGCTATTTGCATTTACTACAATAAGATGCTTGATTTAAAGTACAGATATGTGTGCATGATTGGAGCTTTTGGTTTATATCTATTTTGTTTAGAAAAGGAAGGGTAGTGCTGTGATTTCTTTTTATCTATGTTGCAATGATTTTCTTAAAATTTGCACTTCCTATTGGCTGAGAAAGTAGCCTTTATTTCATTTCATCAGTGATGTTATGCTAAGGTTGTAAAACAAGAGAACCTGATTTCTAGCAAAGAAAGCATGGATATTGACATATCGGTAATGTTTTACCAAACTGTGTTCCGTAACTGACTAAATATATTTGTGTTATGTTAGCTATTCATTTGTAATCATTATCGTTGAATGCTTCAGGTGTGTCAATGGCATCACTCACTGAATTGTCCTTCAATTGGCTTGGCTTTATTAGTGCTATGATTTCTAACATATCCTTCACATACAGGAGTATTTATTCCAAAAAAGCCATGGTATCTTTCTGTACCTTTCTTTCCCTCCATCCTCCTTTGTACTCCCTCACTTCACATATATATTCTCATTACTGCAGACTGACATGGACAGCACCAACTTGTATGCATACATTTCAATCATTGCGCTTATTGTTTGCATCCCTCCTGCACTCATTGTAAGTGAAATATTCTTTTCTCCCAAGCTAACGTTGAATTTGTATAGCTTCATTGTTTATAGCATGAATACCTAAAATATCATAGAACACAAAAGAGGAAGTCTTGTGAACAAGAGCTTCCCACGAGTGCGAAGTCTATGAAGGCTTAAATGAATATAAAGTTTAACCTTATGATGCAGGTAGTCTGTTCTTTAAAATTGGAACTTTTAGCTCCTCATTTGGCAAGAAACAACTTTAGTGATGTGCCAAGGCGGACCATCTAACTTCATCATACAATGAATGGCTGTATGAAAATGCTACTTTTCGTATGTATTCATCGGAATGACACCATCCTCTATTTGAGAAAGAAAGGGAATGAAGTGGAACCCATGCAAGATGCTACTCATAAATTCTTTTATTATACTACTATGAAGTTCCTGTCAAACTCTTGCCCCAAAACTTTAAAAAATTTTAGTAATTTTTGCACTTTTCTAAAAACCTTGCTTTTTTTTTCTTTACCTTGTAAGTGGCATGACATGAAATACAATTATCTTGGTATTGTTTCACACCATCGCAATCATATCTTTCTTTTCATTTTCAGCTTGAGGGGCCTCAACTGTTGAAGCATGGCTTTAATGATGCCATTGCCAAAGTAGGCCTAACAAAGTTCATCACAGATTTGTTCTGGGTTGGGTTGTTTTATCACCTCTACAATCAGGTGCACATCTTCAACTTTAATTTGATTTTTTGTAAGCTGGCAATATTATTACTCAATGAGGGAATCTAATGTTTATGCTATCCCATCATCATATGAAAGAATGGTATGGATACCATTTTGGACTCTATGCTTGTGTATCACCATGTATAATTAAATCACCCATGTTAAAACATGTCAACATCAATTCAGTTGAACAACTTTATGAGTGCATGAGTTTTCATGTCAACGATGCATTTACTAAGCAAATAAAGTTTTCCATATTTTTTGAAGAATACGATTTCCCTATCTATGTTATTGCTTGCTTCTTTTACTGCAGGTTTTAGTGAATTGTATATTGACCATCTATTTTACAGGTGGCAACCAACACACTAGAGAGAGTGGCTCCTCTTACGCATGCAGTGGGGAATGTGTTGAAGCGTGTGTTTGTGATTGGCTTCTCCATAGTCGTCTTTGGTATGAGCTACACTATGTTAATTCTACCCAGTTGTGTTTGGTACTTTTTTCTTTTAAGTCATTTTAATCATCTTTGTTTTGTGCAGGAAACAAAATCTCTACACAAACTGGCATTGGAACTTGTATTGCAATTGCGGGAGTTGCCATTTACTCATACATCAAGGCTAAGATGGAAGAAGAAAAGATGGTGAGTTCCCTTAGCACTAAAAGATTTGCAATAATTTAGAGTCTTCATTTTTCACTTCTTGTGCTAAATATTCGATGTCTTCTATCAAGTTAAAATAGAATCTTTTCATCGAAGTTCATCAACTATTTGGCCTGCTGTCCACATATCTAGGAAAAGACATAAAAAAACCCATTTCAGCTTCGCGACATAAACAAGCCTCTATAATTTGAACATCATTGGGAATACTTGGGCAATGCAAATATACTAGCCACTCACTCATCATGATTCTGTTTGAATGGTGAAGGATTTAAGCTTTAGCATTTACGCCCTCTTCATGATTGTTTGTTACATCAATCAATTGGGAAAAAGAAAAGATTTAGAGCATTCTGGCCTTGCAAAGTTCGCCTAGTCATAATTGTCCTAAAACAATATTGTGTCTGTATTCTTGGTTAAGCAAAATGCCCAGTTATTCTTTAGTGAGTGTGTACTTCCTCGAAATCTTTCATTTATGTTCTAATCCAGTCTTGCATATTTACATGATTATGCAGCAGAAGAAATCTGCCTGATGAGAAAGAACAGGGTTCTCCTTGTCTCGGGGCCTTGGTCGCAGACTCTTGCCCATCACAGCGCCCTTTGTACTGCTTGTTCCAGAATTAAGTCGATAAAGATAACTCATAAGAATTTCATCTGAAGTTCATTCACTGTTTCATTTTCTGCAAATTTGTCACCTTTGTATTTTTCATTCAGACAGGAAACACTTGTTGATTTTGTAAGGATCTCTCATGCATAATAAACTGAGGCTGCAGTTAGTGACCAAGTCTCTTTTGCTTATTTCTTTCCAGTTATATTAAAGGAGAAAGCTTGTGATCATAACAGAAACTGCTTTGATAGCCAACTTAATTGAATAGGCTTTTACACCACGCTATTCCAGTTTGGCATTGGGAGTAACAAATGACAGTAAGACATTAATGTTATATTTATTTAGCTTAAAATAGTGGGTTGTTGAATGATTCCTTCAAGATCAAGCAGTGGTTGTAAGTATCAAATACTCCGTAATAATGTTTGAGTTTAGGTCTTGTTTGTTTTAAGTAGTTTAAGTAGTTTTACTAAATAACTGGATGAATGCTAGCGAACATCATGTGAATTGCATGTTAATAACATTTGCGTATAATTAAATGGTGTAGCAAACTCTTGAATCAAGCTAATTTCTAGTGAGTTTAAAGAAATTTAAGGATGGGGATATTTTGTTATTTATGGATTTATATGTTTATATTCAATAATCTGTGTTATTAGACATGAATCTAAAAAGTATTTTGTCGAAACTTGACGCAACGATGTGTTTTGATTAATTTAGTCTTTTAACTTAAGATAGAGTAACATCCCAAATAATTGAAATTAAGGCCTTGTTCTTGTTGTTTATTAAACATGCCAGGTTATAAGGAATGAGCTTTTTCTTTTTCTTTTCTTTTTTTGGGTCAAAATCAGCTAATCAACTTGTTTTGGCACCTCTCTAAGCATTGATTAGACCAATTGACAATTTGGCAAATAAGTTCAAACATCCTTGGTATATTCAAGCACTCTTTCTAAAACAGTCCAGTGTCTGCTATTAGGTTGTTTACTATGTTTACTCTAGCATGCCACACCAAACAGACGAGACTAAAAGAGTTCCATTCCGGTAGAAAACTAGGCATTACAAAATCATATTTTCATTTCATTTCCGGGATAAAAAATTACTTTGTTCAACCGTTTTATCAATGAGCATTTCCAATCTTATTTACTGTATCTACAAATTACCTTGGTATGAATCAACAAATAAGATAAATAATATTATATTTTTATCATTAAATTCACAGACTTTAGAATAATTCATATAATAGTTTCGGGTTCCACCGTACTTGAATAAGCCAAGGCACCTAAACTCATTGCTTCCCCAAGATAGGAATTCTAATGGATAAGTATGTGGGGTTTCAAAATTATTAAATTTAATAATAATTTTAAGTTTTTATGCTATCTAAAGTTATCCTTTTATATTTGAATCAAATAAATGAAAAATAAATCAGATATATATATATATATATATTGTTTTTTTTTTGAGAAAATAAATCGGATAACTTAGAATAACTGCATTCAAAATGAATTATATTCTAAAAACTATAATAATAAGATAAATCAAAGTGGTATTACGGCCGTTGATCCTTTCCAAACAGTGAGATCCAACGGTCAATAAGCAAGAACATTTTACGTGTCTATTGGTTCTTCCACCTATATCCCATTTTGAACGGCAAAGTGGGCTCCATGCGGCACAGGATAACTCGCGCATCGGACCATTAATTTTTACCAAAAAAATTATATCCAAGAATAATTAATTAATAAAAAAAATCATGCGTGCGCATCGACAGCATCGTGTTTTTAATAGAGACGGTGGGTGGGACCGTTAACTTGCACCTCGCCCTGTTTCTTAGCTTAACCTAGTCCACCGCTGCCCTTCAGATCATAAAAGAGAACCCGACCTTAAATGCCTCCTTTGGACCCGTCGCTATCTTTTTGTTCCTCTCTTCCTTCTCTCTTCGCCCCGGCCGGCAGCCGCCATCGTTGTTGTTGTAGTAACCGCCGCCTCTGACGTGCTCTTGCCTTGGGCCTCCACCGACTTCCTGTTCGCGTTTCGCCTCTGTTCGCTGAGCTCCGACCGCAGCTCCCTGCGGTTGTGAATCCCATCCGAACTTAAGCCCTTAGTTGCCAAGTTGGGATAAACACGGTTGGATCCCTTCAACTTCTTGTTGAATATCTCTCTGAGGTATGATTTAGCGTTCGTTGATTTGATTTCGCTTCAATTGCGATTGGTGTTGGGTTAGGGTTTTGGTTTTGCTGATTTTACGGTTTGGGCTTCTGTTCATTTGATTTATTTTGTGAATTTGGTGTTCGATCGTCTGGTATGAACTGATTTAGCTGTAATCGGGGTTCTTCTTAAATGTGAAATCTTAGGTTGGTAACTGAATTGTGAGTCTGCATTCGTGATTCTATTGTTAGTGAAATTTATGGAAATATCGGTGTGGTTAATGTTGATGACATGGGTGCGGAAATGTAGGATGGATCGTTGCCTTGATTTAAAAATTGTGGCTGCTGTTATGAATTGTGATTTTCTGATTTTTTTTAATATTTTTTCTGAGGGTTTTATGGAATTTTGATCATCGAGACTTGTATAGAAAGGAGTGCTTAATTTGGTTGCACTTCGCTTCCTGAGTTAAAGGTGAAATCTTTGGATATTGTGAGTACTTAATGGTGAATTGAAGAACTTCTGTTTTTATTCATTTGGAAATTTGTGGACGATATTATTTTTTATGAGAAATTCTTTATTTCTATCTTCTTCAGAAAGGGTCTTACTGGTTCTATAAGTAAATATAGAGGGAATTGCCTCAAGCTTAGATCAATTTTTTCCTGTAAAAATTAGTATATTTTCCTTGCGCTTGAGTGAAATAAGAGCAGTGGAAGATTCACTCCTTGCATATTTTATGATCATGTAGCAAGCCATGTGGTCATTCTACATTATTTAATAAACTGAAATATATTAACTTTTGGTACAGTTCTGGTTTGGAAATAGAAAAAGACAATTAGTTTTGTTCAGATTGAAATATTTGCAAAAAACAGAGTGAAACCAAACTTTGCGCATCCCTACAGGACATGTCCACTGAGTTAGATTTTTTGAACTACTCTGTTGCAATTGCATGTGCTTGATTAATCACAGGCTTTTAGATGAATATCTTGAGTAGATTCTGATTGTTTCTTACACTTACAATTGTTAAACATATCTTTGCATGTACATCTTATTTTATTGGCTCATTAAATGTTGATATTTGTGTATGTATGTACTATGTGTGTGGGGGCCCACAGTTAGAAAGATTGGTAGATGGCATAATTCAGTATCATTTCTCACTCACTACTGATGATTTGTTATTCAAATGCAATTTTTAGATGTAACATTTAATTTTTGATGTTGTGCATTTCTTCAATGCTAATTTGTATGAATCTTGTTTTGAAACTTGAAAGGGATATTTAGATCTTGGTACTTTTGAAACAGTAAGTTTGTCTGCGTGATTATTTGTTTTTAGCTTTTTTGTAGGTTGCATTTAACGATGCTAAAATTGTCATTGATTGTTGGTGTGTGTATGATAATTTTAAAATGTTTTTTTTGTGTTGAAAACTTGAGAATCAGTACCTGTTATAAAAAAACATAAGTTTGAATTCATGAAAATTCTGTTTATCATAATTTTGAAGTATAGTTATTACTCTTGGCCATTGAATAAATTGAGTAGAAATATGTTCTTGAAGGCTGCCGCCGTGATGGTCCTCCCTGTTGGTTTTGGCCTGGTGGTTATCTGAGTGATCAATCTTTGAAGTGCTAATTAGTCTCCTAGATATTATTTGAGCACCTAAAAGAAAATTGCACTTAAGTTTCCACTACCCAATTCAATCGACCATTGAAAGGCATGTACCCCATTTTCTTCTAGGGAAATCCAAACTTGTAAAGCAACAAACCATACCAAAACCCATTATTTGATATAGAAGTGACAAAATCAAACCTAAGGTCCTTGACCCACTATATCTAATGACATTCAAACCAAAACTCTTGGTGTCCAAATTTAAACCAAATCACTCAAATTCAAATGTGCAATGAAGATATTGAGTAGGTAGAAGTAACTTTTGAAGAGATCGGAATATGGAAGAATGAAATTGTACAAGGGGCATTGTGAATAATAAGCATAATGTGAAATGAATTTCAAAGACTGGAGAAAGACATTGGATCTTTTGATTGAAATTTTAATATTTAATAATATTGTCAAATTTGCACTATATGTATACGTTTTATTGAGATATTTAGATCAAGCTATTCATCATGAATACATCCTTGGAAGAATGGGTACTTCTTGGATATTGCAAAATGTTTTGCGTGGGGTCCTCTTATTCCTTCTCCGCGCTCAGGTTATGAAAGAAGGAACTAAGGAGGCGGTATCAGCAACAACGGATAGAAGCAGTTGATATTTGAGTAAATAAATTAATGCCTCAAACAGTGACGTCATCATCGTATGCTCTGGAAGATATGTTATTATGAGCCATACTTGCAATGAAGAAAAATGGGAAATAATTAAAGGAAGAAGGGTGAAGTGTTTGGAAAAAGAAAAAATTTTTGTCTACACTTGGAACTTTAGCTCATCATTTACAAAGCTAGCCAATCACTAATTGGGCATGAAATGCCATGCCTTGTTGATAGGCACTGGGAGGGAGTCACATAATTATTCTTCTGTCATCAAATATTTTTTATAAATGTCTCATGTTTGTTATCATCAAGTGTACCCACTCCACCATTAAAAATTTGTTACTTCTACCTTCAAAAGGTTGGTTCAAGGAAAATAAAAATGTTGCTGCTGCTGAGGTCTCTTATCAATTTTAAGTCAGAGTTACATGTTGAACTTAGCGACCAAGTGGCCTAACTCTTCAATTTAAAATATTATTTTGACCGAATTAAACTTGGCATCTGCCATTTCAAGACATTGTGAATCTTTTGACTGTGTATTGGGAATTATTGAATTCAGTCTTACTGGTAGGTTCTCTTACATAAAATATTTATTTTATGATCTAGTTTACTTTAGAACTTCACATCTATATATTCTTTTTCCTTTTTTACTTTTATACACACACATACCCTGCAATAGTTGTAATTGACTTATATCCCCGTCAAATTTGTAATATTATCTATTCTCTTGTAAAACCAAGATTACGCATATATTTCGCATCTCCTGTGCAATTTCTTTGTATATTACTTTTAGTCGTATGTGTTTTTTAGCCACATCATGCGGTGAATTGTTTTAGATGCAAAGCAATTTTAATAGTGTCTTGGTATTTTCACAGTAATAGTTTTACTTATCGTTATGCAGGTTCACACTATTATGCTGAGTCTTCCTCATGGGACCTGTGAAGTGATGTCTCTTTTGGCCTTTAAGATTTTAATTTTGTTGTTTACTCTCTTTGGCCAGTACTTATGTGTGGGAGGCTCTTTAAAGGAAAGAGATGCAGAAGGCCATATATCATCTACAAAATACTAGTTCATTGAAGGTTCTTCCTCAACATGTTGGACGTCGTGCAAGTAATAGACGCACACAAGTCGCAACTGGACAGCAATCCTCTCCTACTGTATTTCCAGAAAAGCGAAGCAGAGTAAAATCTTCTAGGCAAAATGATGTTAATATTGCCAATGAAGATCCCGAAAAAGGAAAAAAACATGAGCATAGAATTGACATTGGAGATGAGCAGTCTGATCTGTTGGGTTATGAAGTTTTCTCTGGTAAACTTGCTCTTGATAAAAAATCTAAAAGACCAAATACCGAGGAACAGACTGAACCTGGAGTTTCAAAACATGATAGCGTTGATTCAAAACTCACGAGTAAAGCATTAATTTGGGGATCTCGCATGCTTTGTCTTGAGGATGTGATATCTGTATGTTAATTTTAGATAGATCTGGTGCTTTATTTTGCCTATGTTATTTTCATGCCTGCAAACCTGACCAGACTTTACAATCGTGTGTGGTTACAACAATGCAGGTATCATATAATGCTGGCCTTCGACATTTCACTGTGCACTCATACCCTATCATCAGGAAGTCTTGTTTTTTTAAGCCACGAAGAGATCGGAAAGATTTTCGTTTTGTTGCTTCAAATTCTGAGGAAGCTTTTCAGTGGGTTTCAGGTTTTGCAGACCAGCAATGTTTCATAAATTGTTTGCCTCATCCAATGGTTTCTAGTAAGAAGCAACCAGTTGATGTAGTAGCAGATGGTCCTCTCTTTGACCAACCACATGTCAAATCTAAAAGTCCTCCAAAAATACTTGTGATACTTAATCCTCGTTCTGGGCATGGCCGATCTAGTAAAGTTTTCCATGGCAAAGTGGAACCTATCTTTGAGGTTTGCCAACTTTATGCATTTTGTTTATTAATTTTTGTTGTACTTAGTTTCTAATAGCTGTAATTTGAGAACTAAATTGTGCTAATTCTTCCTCTGATCTTTTCAATTCCCAGAGGTTCAAAGGTGTAGTTCTTTTTCTTTAGTAATATGGCTTTTTCCTCAATAAACAATCAACGAACTTTCATATTTTCTGGTATTATGTGGCATTTTGTGTTTGAATATTGCAGCTAGTGCACAAAAATATCTTCCTAAAAAATTGAAAGCAAAAAATGGCATGGGAGATCGTTAGGCATTGTTTCCCTATAAATGTGGTTAATTGGTTTTTTTTTTTTCAAATTCAATTTCAATTAGGACATAGAAGCAGGTAGAAGCACATAAAACCATTTGGAGTTACAGAATAGTCCACTTTAATACTTGCAACTGTGTCTTTTCAAGCCGTGTCAATGCTAATTTCAACATCTCAATCTGACATTAACAATTTGCTGCTTTCTTCAATAAACATATTACAGAAAAAAATCTTCAGTACCTCATGGTATCGTTTTGCACATTTGAGAATGTTGGTTCGATTTCAAATATCTCTCTGCCTTAAGTTGAATTATTTTGTTGTTCTTTAATGCCCCCCATTTGCCTTTTCATTGCAATTCGGAAGACTTTGGAATATTAACAAATTAGCTTAGGACAGGTCTGGATAAACTTGGTACGGTTTCAGATTTGAAGTATTCTGGTTTGGCTATTCTATTGTCAAGTAGAGTATGAGTGTCTTCACATGGCTCAAGATGGCTCTTAAGTATGTTGATTTTTTTTAATATATAATTTTTTACGTTTTCTCTTATGCTCTGTTCCTCCATCCTCTTTTCTTTTTTCCTTGGATGGTTAGAAGCAATTTTTGTCATATTTAACGCATATTGTTCACTTAAATTTATAATCAACTTACCACAGCTCGCAGGTTTCAAGATGGAAGTAGTTAAAACTACTTCTGCTGGTCATGCTAGAACTCTTGCTTCAACTGTTGATTTCAGCACCTGCCCGGATGGTTTTTTCCACTCCTATGTTTTTAATATCTAGGATGCTTCTAATTTGTTACTGCATTTTTGGCTTATGATGGTTTTATTTTCTGGTTTATAGGAATTGTGTGCGTTGGTGGTGATGGAATTGTAAATGAGGTTAGTTATGTGTTTATTTAACCTTATTCTTTTCCATTTTTGACTTGTTGGTCTTATTGAGGCAAGATCTTCTTTATTAATCGTCAATGGTTCTAGATGTTCATCTTACCTCTTAGATAAATACCTAAGGCTGCTATGTCATATACCACTACTGATTGAAGCATCCTATAATCAGGTATTTGTAAAAAATGAATTTATCTAGATTCAGAATTTTTCGAATGATAATGTCCGTTAACTAGTAATCACATTAAGCTATCTTGTTATTTTTTTCTTTAATTTATGTGTCTCAAATCAGGTTTATGTGTTGACTGTTTCCTTTCTTTACCTTTGATATATATTTACTCTGAGTTTATTGATTTTCAAGAAAAAAAACTATAGATTTTGGACTTAATGAGTTTATCTGATGAGGCAGGTTCTCAATGGCTTACTTAGTCGAGGTGATCAAAAAGAAGCAATTTCAATTCCTATTGGAGTAATTCCTGCTGGTTCTGACAATTCACTTGTCTGGACTGTCCTTGGAGTGAGAGATCCAATTTCAGCAGCAATATCTATTGTGAAGGTATTTTTACTCTTATTGGTCAAGAGCACCATGCTTCATTTAATTTGTTATGTCTTCTTTTCTTAATGCAAGATCTGGTCTCTGGGACCTTTATTGTAACCATCTGTTCTTTGACGGATTGCAGTGTTACTTAGCTTGAAATGAACTTTTAGTGAAATAATTACAAGCATATGCATCTCTATTTTTTATTGCTCTGACCAGCTTTTTTTTTTTATTTAAATGCAAAGGCAACCTCTTAATGTAAATTATTTGCCACCAGACATCATATGAATTGATATTTTGTTGACTTCAATCTTGCCATTCAGTCTCTCTGTTTGACTGTTAAAAATAAGCCAACCAGAAAGTTTATGTCCTACTTAAAAATTGAAGTGTACTCTTTGGATATCCAAAAACTGAGTTTCTTATTTTAGTTATGCAATAGGATTGAGGTGATTTTGTTCTAGATATATCTTTTGCTGATATAATTTTGCACTTGTTTTCTTTGGGCCTCATTCTTCAGTTTATACTTAACTAGTTAATTCAGTAGTTTGGTGTTCAACTTAATTTTGTCTTTGTTGAACCAAAATTAGTTTCTCATGGATAATGGATTTGAGATGCTCCATATAACTGAAGAGATTCTCTCTATTTTGCTTTCTAATAGCTGGGTTTCCAAACAAAACCAAACACAATATGTTTTCCCAAGCTCAATCCAGTGTCATAGGTCAATCCTAATGCCCATTGGCTTTGGTACCTTGTAAAATATTGCAATCGTCTAAACTCTTTCAATCCTACAAATATCTAGAAACCACCAAAAATAAAAAACGAGCTTTTGCTGCCCTTGCAATTGTATGAATTAATTATTTAATATAAATTGATAAACAATTCAAATAACCTTTAGCACCTCAATATATCTTCAAAGTAAAATCGATATTGTTCTTAAGTTTTTAAATATGTAGTTCAGGAATCTAAAAATATAACTATTTTCTCTATTTTTATTGATAGAGTATAATACTTTTAATAAGTTTATATTGGGTTAGTTAATGAGAAGGGCATAGAAATAAATTGGATTTCTGTGGGTACACAAACAATGGCAATACTTTGGAGGTCAAATAGATAACTAGATTAAATGTTAAAGTAACAAAGAGAGCTTTTTACATCAAATTACTAGGAATGGCCTCTCTTTGCAACTGGCATTGTTATTTGAATGTTTTGAAGCATTTTCTTAATGCATGTGTTTGTGATTAGCATTAAACCATGCATACTGTTAGCCGATGTATCCTAATATGAATCAAACTGTTGTCTGAAGTTCCAGGACAATGATGTGACTTGAAATCATCTTACACCAATTAGTTAAGCACTTTAAGTGGATGGATTCCAAGACAAAGTTAATTCTTTGGAGAGAATAGCCCTATCTTTAGGAATGTACGAATGCACTCTGCTCCAGTTGCTCACTTAATTGCTGTCTTCAAGTTCAGTATTTGGCCCTCAGAACTTAATTGTTCTCTACATATTACATAGAGAAGCTCTTGAGACTTTAGTTAAAATAAATATACAGTCGAAACTGATAGCAATTTTTCTTTCATAAAACTAATATCTAAGCCATCTGCTTCATGTTCTTCACCCAACTCTCTATTTGTCTTCTTTTTTAAGCGTTACCTATTTTCAACAATTATTAAATGGGGATGACATGAAGTTTCAGCATTTTTTTCTGACTCATTTTGGTTTACTATAGAATTTCACCCAACAAAGCATATCTTGCAACTTATGGTTGGAGATATTTGCACATGGTATATAATTTTCTTATCAAGGAGAATTCTATATCTCAATGGTCTTATTTTTGTAGCTCGCAAGAGTATTCTATTTCTTTCAATGTCTCATGAAGCCATCTTTTCATTTATAACCCTTGGCATCAGTTTCAGCTTGTTCACTTTTTTATTGACCTCAAGGATGGTGTGTTTGTCCAAGAAATACATTTTTTTAAAGTTAGAGGTCTTTAAAGTTTGAATGTCATTTTATTATGATGCCACTTCAACTGTATGTGCACAGAGGAAGATTTACAATATGAGGGATTAGGAATATTCATTTTAAGAAATTTAGTTGCTGAGTTAGTTTTGAATTTTTCTTTTTCTTTCCTTTTTTTTCTTAAGATTTTCTGTCATAACTTTCTATTCTTGGATTATGAAGTTTCTGGCAATGTAAATTATCTCTGAAAAGTTTAATGCTAGTTATTTCTTTGTATTTTGATTTGTTGGGTATATGATTTAATCCTTTAGTTACTGGACTTGGGAGAACTATTAATGTTTAGATGTTCTAGTGTTTAAGAATTATGTGAGGAGTTCTTTGGCACAAAGATCATGAGAAGCTTCTAGTAAGAGAACATGATTTCACTTTATGCTAAGGGGTAAGATATTCTTAATAGTATGTGTTTGAGATGTGTCGAAGTTCTGACAGGGCAATGCCAATTATGTGAGTGTTTATTCTTGAATTAATGATGAAATTTGATTTACGTCCTTGATATTTTAGTTAAAATCTTCATCCTGATCTATGATCTGGCTATCTGAATTTTCATTTTTGTTGCAATGCGGGAGGTTTCACTGCTATGTGGTACTTGTTGCGGAAATGTGTTATGTGCTTTATGCTGTTTTACTGTCTGTTTTGTTCAGGGAGGCCTAACAGCTACAGATGTCTTTGCGGTTGAGTGGATTCAAACTGGTGTTGTTCACTATGGCACAACAGTTAGTTATTTTGGATTTCTCAGTGATGGTAAGCCTTTTATACTTCGACAGTCTACTGCATTTGGGATGAAAGATGCTTTGTCTAATGCTGCAATTATGGAATATAAACCATTCAATTTGTTATTGCTTTGCGTGCCCTTCTTTGATAAACTTGCTTCTGATCTTGTTGTGTATTCAATGAATTTGGCAGTCTTCATGAAGATGGGGGCAATCACTTATAGTTGAGAAAATTTTCTGTAGTTTTAGGAGACAAAACTTATACTAAACATGCTTCTGAGAAAATTTGTCTGTTATGAGGAAGCATGGCATCTTCTTAACCGAGGTTTTAGGAAGCTAGACAGCATGTGCACAGGCTTTTGAAACAAATGAAGCCAAGTCAGTTTAAGAATATCTATATGCATATTTGTGTTAGATACAAGAAATGAGGACAAAGTCAACATAAAAGTCAAATACTAGAGTTGTCGCCATCCTCATCTTGCTTTGAGTAATGACAAAGCAATAGTTCTTTCACATAGAACCTTAATAAGATAATTAACAGTGGTTTGATATCTATACATTTGTATGCATGATGGCACTAAGGTCTTTCCAAGACCATGTGCTCAAATTATTGAGGATACTACTTAGCAAGTATTCATCTGGTTTGAGATTTCTTAAAATGTTTGAAAGGAATCTGTCAATAAGAATTATTTTCAAACCATTGACAAAGAATTTGGATTTAATGTCTCTGTGGCCCTGTTTGGTTAACCTAGTTTTCTCAACATGGCCAGACTAAGCCTTTTGAAATGTACAAGGCGAAGGCATAAGTGATATTCATTTACCTTCTGATATTCTGTTAAAATGTCTTCTCTGGTCTCTGGTCCAAATTTAGTTAATGCTGGAGATGGCATCTGGAAACCATTTTGTGCTTCTGTCATATAAATTAGTTCTTGTTCAACATTCTCTTGAATTGTTTAGGGCAATTGCATGGATATGCATGATTTTTCCTATTTGGTCTAATCCTATAAATTCATGATTTCCTTTATCTCTTTGATGTAATATATTGGCTTTGTCGCACTCAAGTATTGCATGAAATCATGCTTATACTCCTCTTTGGTGCAGTTCTGGAACTCTCTGAGAAATATCAGAAGCGATTTGGTCCCCTTAGATATTTTGTGGCTGGTTTTCTCAAATTTTTATGCTTGCCCAAGTATAACTTTGACTTGGAATACCTTCCTATCTTAAAGGATGAATCAGGCACTAAAGGGAAGGTTGTCGGTGATGATGAGAAGGTTGATATGTCTGACCTTTACACTGATATAATGCAGAGGCCAAACACGGACGGTCTCCCCAGAGCTTCCAGTTTATCTAGTATTGATTCAATCATGACTCCAAGTAGAATGTCTGGTGGGGACTTTGACTTTTCTGGTAATACGCTTGCAAGCAGTGAGCCATCTGATTATGTCCGAGGACTGGATCCAAAAGCGAAACGTTTATCCTTAGGTAGAAATAATATGACGCAAGAACCTGAAGAAGTTCTTCACCCCCCAACCTAACCTTTCAACTACCCCTAACTGGCCAAGGACTAGATCAAGGTCACGGATAGAGAAAGGTTGGGCTGGCTTGACTGCTGCAAATGATACCAGGTGTTCTTGGGCAGCTACAACAGTGAATGACAAAGAGGATATTTCCTCAACCATGTCTGATCCAGGTCCCATCTGGGATTCTGAACCGAAGTGGGATACTGAGCCTACTTGGGAAACTGAGGATCACATTCATTTTCCAGGACCTCTAGATGATATTGAGCAAGGGTTAAAGAAGGAACTTGTTCCCAGTTTGGAAGAGAAGTGGGTGGTTAAGAAGGGTCAGTTCCTTGGCATACTAGTGTGCAACCATTCATGCAAGACTGTGCAGAGTTTAAGTTCTCAGGTTGTTGCACCAAAGGCTGTTCCTGATGATAACTGTTTAGACTTGCTTCTGGTTCATGGAAGTGGTAGAATGAGGCTGTTAAGATTTTTTGTGCACTTGCAATTTGGGCGGCATCTTTCCCTTCCTTATGTGGAATATGTTAAGGTACATAACTGTTACTTTTTTCTCATGTCCTATCAGATAAACTTTTGATGCCATCACATTTAATTTGGTGTTCTACACTTCCAAATTCCACTAATGGAATGCATATTATGCCCTTGTCACTCGTGACTACTGTACTGTCTGAAAATGCAGACTATGACACCTTGTATTACATGCCCCTTCCTGCTTCCTCTGTGCCGTTTTCTGATTTTGTCTGTTTGGTCCCTGCTGTGAGCTTTGACTGTATTGTCATTTATTTTTTTGTTTCTGACATAGGGATGAAAACAATCTTTCTAGTTATCATCATTGATTCACTGCAGCTTGATATGAACTTTCCTGAATCTTGTGCATTTTTATTTCACATCACAGGTGAAGGCTGCGAAGGTTAGGCCCGGTACTAACAGTAACAATGGATGCGGCATTGATGGAGAGTTGCTTCGTGTGAATGGGCAAGTCATGTGCTCTTTGCTGCCTGAACAATGCCGGCTGATCGGCCGTCCTGCCAGGGAATGTATATAGGGGAGGCCACCTCTAAACTTGGCAAGCTGTATGAAAATGTGGTTTGCTTTCACTCCCGATAGATTCAGTCAATCTGGAGCACCATGTCATCTTCTTATCCAAGATGCCCTTTTTGTTTGCGAGTCTTGTGTCTCAATGCACTCTTCCCAGCATCCATGAGTGATTCTTTTTTTTTTCTCCCCATGTATTGATATTCCACTTTTTCTGTTTGATGCCTGCTGCTTTTCAGCCAATTTGTTTCTAGGGTTTGGGGATATTTTGTCGAAGCCCTTAAATTTCTACATATAAGCCTGTATTATATAGAGCATCCAAGTAACTCATCTGAATCATGCTGCCAAGTTATTGTAATATACCTTTTGATATATACCTTGATTCTGGTTTTGGTTGCCTCCGCCTTGATATATTTTATCTATGACCGGCCCTCTGTTAAGTTTTTCTTTTTGTTTTTGGAGAAAAAAGAGCCAGAGGCTATTTATTGAAAAACAAAGCGGTTGCAGAAGTAACAAAGAGAAGAGAAAACAAAGAAGAGAGAGACTAGAAAAAGGATCTGAGTACCAACATAAAAAGGGCCAACAAAACAAGAAAGCAAACTATAAAAATTACAAATGGAAACCATTGTTTCTCAAGATTTTCATCAGCCAGTTTGGGCGGCTCCGGCCTTGATGAAACAGGGAAAGGGATTGGCTCTTGATACTTGATAGTATGACTAGCCAGTTGAAAAGCTGCAGAGTTCCAACCACTGGGAATTCGGTGAATATTGGGATATCTTGCATGTTCTAAAGAGAATTTAATAAGCTGAACAGCGTTGTCGGTGCGCCAGTCATGCCTGTCTTCATCGCATATAGCATTGATGAAATTAGCACATCTGGTGAAGATATGTTGGACTTTGATCCTGTTTAAGCTGGCATACTGCAACCTGAGTGTCAAAGCTTTGACTTCTGCATCAATAGCTGAATTGATTATAATTGGACAGCAGCTGGCGAAAGATACTGAATAGTTGGAGTCTGAGATCAAGAAGCCAGTGCCCCATATAGCAAAATCTCTAGAGTAAAAAGTAGTTGAAAATAAAAAAGGCCCATCTGCATAATCAAAATTATTGAGAATAAGAAACTTTCCTATTGCTTTCCTAGAGGCACTTCCAAATTCCTGGGTTAAAGCTAGAGCTTTCTGAGGGATGCTATAGAAATTTGGCTCCTCTTTCTTAAAAATAGCATTGCACCTCACTTTCCAAATATACCAGACAGTTGCAGTTATAACAGCCTTAGCAAAGTTAGAATAACACTCTTTATCATCAGTTAACCACACACCAGACGTAATGCCATTAGAGAAGTTGATATCAATACCAATTAGCTAGCTTACAAATCTCCAAACATTAGAGACCTTGGGGCAGAAATTGAATATATGTTCAGCAAACTAATTGCCCAAGCTACAAAACACATAGAGTTCTAGAGGACCCATGTTTAGAGCATATAAGAAATCAGTAGTTTTAACTTTTCCTTTGAGAAGCAACCACATAAAGAATTTTGCTCTAGGAGTTATTTTAAGCTTCCATAAGATTTTCCAGCCCTTCCAGTTATCTCCTTCAGTATTGTTTGATTTCAGATATTGATATACATTGGCTGAAATCTTGCAGTTATAAGAAGATGGAAACCAAACCCAATGAGATCTTGCATTGGGATTGATTGTACTGTATTTAACAGCATATGAGTTAAAATTGGAGCCAAAAGTCAATTTGAGTTTAGCTAAATTCGAGTGAACATCAACAATAAAATCGGAGAGAGCAAGGATGGAGAAATTTAGACCCATGTTGATAAATGTTAGTTTAAAAGCAATTGGAGCCTCCAAGCACCACAGATCATACATCAAAGAAGTCAAGCTAGGATTAACATTCTTGATCCACATGAAAGGCCTGATATGCAAAAAAAATTTGCAAACGCTTCGAAAAAACCACGAGCAGTTAAGAGGGGTAGTATCAGTCCAGATGTGATAAGTACCATATTTAAGATACAAAATATCCACCCAAATATTATCATGCTTATTTAAATAATTGAAAACATGTTTAGCCATCAAAGCAATTTTGGAAATTTTCAAGTCCCTTAGGGAGAAACCCCCCTCAGCAATACTAAGTGTAGTATCATTAGAGTTAACCAAATGAATACCTTTACTATGGTTACTTGTTGACCAAAGAAATTTCCTAGAACATGCAGAAATTTTGTCAAGAATGCTATCAGGGACAGGGTAGACCGAGAGGTAGTAAAGAGGAATTGAAAGAATGGAAGAGTTAATCAAGGTGATTTTGCCAGCGGGGGGAATTTTTGACTTATGCCAAGATGAAATAATTTTGTTGATTTTGTCCACCATGGCACTAAAGTGAGAGACTGCAAGTTTTTTTGGAGTAATCATGATTCCTAAATAATTGAAAGGAAAAGAACCTATTTTAAACGACGGAATGTGACTAATTTTATGAGCTAGATGTTTATTCATCCAAGAAGGGAATATGATTTCTAATTTCAACTTGTTGGATGATTGCCTAGTAAGCTCATTATAGATCTAAACACAAAGATTGATGGCTCTAGTAGCTTTTCTAGAGGCTTGGGTAACAAGGATTAAATCGTCCGCATACATAAGGTGATTGAAGTTATGAGACAGATTGTTATTAAAGCCGGGAATCATATTGTTTCTGAGGGAGAAATTTAACATGGCAGTGAGATTTTGGGCGACTAGAATAAACAGGTAGGAGGAGAGGGGATCGCCCTGTCTAACTCCTCTGGAAGAAAAAAAGCAGGGAGTAGGTTTCCCATTGATAATAATAGAAAAAGAAGAAGAGGAGAGACAGACCTTAATCCAAGAAATTCACTGTCTAGGAATCTGCATTTTGGTTAACGTAGCAAGTGTTGCATTCCAGGTTAGGGTATCATAAGCTTTCTCAATGTCAATTTTGATTAGCATCCTAAGGGGACATGCAAGATCTTTTTCTAGGCTATAAGCAACTTCTTGTAAAGCAATAATATTATCGAAAGAACTACGACCAGCAACAAAACCACTTTGCTCAATACCAATGAGATGGGGAAGAACATTTTTAAGACGATTTGCCAAGATTTTAGAAATAATTTTATAGCAGACATTACAAAGAGAAATATGTCTAAAATCGGAAACTAGCTTGAGGTTAGATTTTTTAGGAATAAGAGCAACGTAAGTTCTACCCCAAGATTTGGACAAAAAAGAATTCGAGAAAAAGTAATTAACAACAGAACAGAAATGATCACCTACCTCGTTCCAGAAAAATCTATAGAATTCTGCATTAAGACTATCGGGGCCAGGGCTTTTGCCAGCATGGAGAGAAAGAAGGGTTTGATATATCTCATGCTTGGTGAACTCTCGAACAAGAAGCTCAACATCATTATTAGAGATAGTGTTAAGATGATCAGGAAGAGCATTGATAATATCAGCGGTGTTAAGGTCCTTTGTTAAGTTTTTGTTTCCATGTCAAGATTTTAGATGCCCTGTTATCCATAGATGGTACTTCAGTTTAAGACACCTTTTCATCGCTGTTTAATGCACAACACTTTAGAAGGTCAAAAAGTCTTTAACATATTTGTGGCATGTCGGTGGATTTCAAGTGATACAGTGGAGATTTTAAATTGAACATATATATATATATAAGCAAGCAATTCTGGTTTTTTAACTCATTGTTCACCATGCTGAAAGCCCCGGGGTCGTAGCCGCGAGATTCAGAAATTTGTGGTTTATTGGATCTCCATTAAGTGAATAAATCAGATATTTTTGCCGTTCCTATTCTAAAGAATTGCCCATACGGTATTGCGGTTTTACAGTGGTATATTCGTAGGAAGCCCGCTCTCAATAAAAGCACAGACGCAAATCATACACGTAAATTAATGAAAAATATGCGCCATGATTCCGTTTGTGAAACCTTTGTTAAAAGACCAAAAATTACAACTGATAGACTAAACCTAGGAATTAGCAACCGAATCCTAACCACTACTGGGGCCATTCAACACATGCAAGATTACAAAAATCCTACAATGAACGGAAGACGTTAGGAAATTTCAGACGGACAAAAGGACAACTAGAAAGTAGACCAATAACAACACACGATCGAGACTTTTCTCACAGATTTTCATGCTATTTCACTTGTTTGTTGAAACAATGCCAGTGCCCAAAATCCTAAATTAAATTGCTATTCCCGAACAAATCATAGAATAACATCAGTACCCTAAGAACAAATCATAGAATAACTTAAGTACCCTAAAATATTATGCGAACAAAGAAAAAGAAATTTCTAATAGATATAAACTTAGCACATCTCATCATCAGAGATCCTCACAGCAGAAATATTGAGCAGCATGGTTTCACGGAGCCAGCACTCTTTTGATACTGGCTTTCTGCTCCGCAGTCAGTCTACTCGGGAACTTAATGTTGAACTTGATCCTCAGGTTTCCTCTCATTGTCCGATCTTTCGGAATAGGCATGCCCTCCCTAGGCACTATTTCTTCATAGCCAGGATGGATTATTGTGTTTATCGGGATGGTGAGGTTCCTACCATCAAGAGTTACCAGGTTGACGGTATAACCTGTCAAGGCCTCCACCAGAGATACTTTCTGTGTTACAATGAGATCATTTCCATCACGGCTATATATACTGTGTGATTTCTCATCAATGATGAAGACTATGTCCGCAGGAATGACATTTGGCTTCTCATTCCCTTTCTCTGGGAATGTGATTTTAGTTCCCTTCTTCCACCCAGGCTTTATTTCGATTGTGAGGATTTCCTCCACAGGAGTGGTTCTCCTGAAATATGTAATTGAGTGTGAGCATGCAATGAGCACTAAGAAAACATCAACACTGGCACAATAACGATACCATGTCTATGGAGTAATAGGTCTCAAAACCGAGCTTGTACAAATTGTTCATGATTGGGAGAGAAATCAAAGCATATTGATGATTGAGGCAACACTCTTTGTAGAGCTAAAGAAACAACCAGAATGAAAAATGTTGCAATGGTCACAAAAGCATTCAATTAACTGAAGAAAGATAAATGACAAATGGCTCCCAAGTGCTCCAGTGTGAATAAAATCAATTAAGAGGACTTCAAGGAGACACAGCAGCACACCCAAAATTACTTATTATGTACAAACAATCTAAATGAAGACATAAGCAACATAGCAGATTAAACAAATCAAACGCCTCCCAATAATTGCAGGTTGCCAGATTTGCTCACATCTCTCTTTGTTTCTCAGCAAATAATACACACTTTAGCATGGGAATTCAGGACAAAATTGGACAAACACTGGATATAGATAAAACCCATTAACTTCCAGGATTAGTTCTCTACTTTCTCTAGATAAACATATATCTAATAGTTAACCCAGCACCCTTGAATTCACCAAGCTTAACTGATAAACATCAACAAGCACTTATATCATTCAATATATTTTCCATAGAGAACTACTCTGAAATCTGTACTAAGGTGCAACTTAAATAACTTGTACAAACAGTGGATTATTTTGCCATAAAGGAAAAGTTGCCAGCATTAGAATAGTTGGTACTGTATTTCCAGCTTTCAATTTGATCTCCTAAAAGCTTGAAACGTTCAGAAAATTACAATATCATTAACAATCAAAATATTTTGTGCGGAAACGATCAGATATATTGTCAGAAATCAGAAATCATACAAGATATCTCCAACATTCTCTCATTTCTTCTTAAGGCCAGGGACTCAAATTTCCATTTGAATTCTAATACTAATGATTTGTGATAAGTAGCCTGAGCACTTGCTCAGATTCAGGTTTTACAAAGTAAATCTGCTCCAACCATCTTCAAAAGCATCTCCAGTCTAACCATCTATAGTGCAGACATACCAAATATGAAACAATCAGCGAAACTGCCAAATAGGCTTTGATCATCCAATTTCAACATAACCATGCCTTGATCCGTTTGATCATCTTTTATTCACTACACTGGGAAACATACTATTAAACCTGAGTAATTTCAACGACGATCTTATTTCTCCAAAGAAAATTTCCTAGCATTCTATTAGTGCATCCGCAATTCCCTTGGATTAACAGGAAAAGATAAATATATCCAACCTATGAGATGTGATTAAGCAGCTAGCAGGTCAATACAAGTAGGAAGATTGGGCATGAAACCCCAACCCATTTGCTTCCACATTTTTTTTAACCACAATTGCATTATTAGCTAATCATACAAACAAATGAACCTTGCAGTGAAATTCTTGCATGCCACCAATGATGTGCATAGCACCAAATCCACTTGAAGCACGAGAACAACTAACTCCTCAAATTAAGCCATCAAAATTTATGTAAACAGAAAATTACTTTTGCTATGTATTTATCTACCTCTTTGTGCTCTAGCCGTATGCCCATGTACCACAAATTGACTTCACAACTACGAATTATTGAAGACCTCTTCATGCATTGGAAGAGGGCAGGGAATTATAAATGGTCATGTCTAGACTCTATGCAAGTTGAAAAGAGATGAAATCATGAAGCATCAACATAGATATGGTTGTCAGACATGGGATACTTTGAAAATTTGATATATCAACCAGAGCTTGTATAAGTGTACACAGAATAATTCCAAATAAGAAAGAAAATGGAAAAAAAGGAAACCAGGTTTTCAGTTTTCTATTTCTAGTCATCATAACTCATACACTATTTGGAGTTGTTTTCCAAAATTATATGCCCCCTATATTTAATGTAAATAGATAGACGTTATAAGGGCATATCAATCAAATACATTCTTATGGTTTTACCTTTCACCAAAGGCCATATTTGATTGATTTCAGGTCATAGTTATTAAAAACGAAAGACACATCAAATCACTAGGGGTTCAAATCGCCTAGGCCCAAGGCTCAAGCACGCACCTTTTCGAAGCAAGGCACAAAAAACTTTAAAAGAAGTACAAATTTCATAAAATTCATAATACATAATAAATTTTAATAAAAAATCAAAGTTTAAAGTTCAAACTTGGATAAAACATGCACAAAGCAAAATAGTATGTTATCAATGTAGCAAGAAAATCACCACACTACTACTCTACTATTACTAAGAAATACTATCATGCTAGGAAATCCTAATTTCATCATTTTCTTCATTACTATTCTCCCACTCATTCTTATATTCATGCTGCTCATCTTCATGTTTTTCATTTTCTTCTCTGTGAGGGGAAGAAAAAATAAATAAATAAAAATTTACAGTGTAGGAAGAAATGCCTTTGCGGTCTTCATTCCTTTGTGAGGTCCTTTCCGAAGATATGAAGAAAGTGAAGTGAAAGACGAGAGATTGATATTTCTGATGTAAAAAAATCATTTTGTTTTTAACGGTTGAAATTTGATTTCAAGATCATCTAATTGCTTGTATTTGTTCACATCTTAAAAATGGAAAAAAATATATATAAAAAAAAAGTGTTGCACTTCACTAAGGCACGATTCAAGTCACCTTGAGCCTCGAGGCAAGGCGCACTTAGGGAACCCACGCTTAAAGCACACCTCTCCAACAACAATGTTTCAGATCTTGAAAATCTCAAGGGCTTCTTTTATTATTTCTTGTTTTATTCTAAATTTTCCAATTCCGGCAACTGAATTTAAAAATAGCTGTTAGGGCCTTCACATTTCTTACATCAGTAATAAGGAATCACTGCTCTCGCACAAAAGGTTCACAACCTTCCTAACCAACAAGAATTTATCCTATATATGAGTTAGAAAAATTAACATTAGGAAAAAACATAAAGTCCTATCTACACAAATAGCACTTATAATACTAAGAGGACGAGTGGACAAAACAACTCCAACAATTTGTTCGTAGTTCATCAAAATGTAAGCATTTATGTCTAACACATTCATTCTATCCAATCAAAGATATCAATAAAGCATATCTACAAGTCACTGTAGCAAGTTGACATAGAATACCCTCTCAGCAGACCAGTTGCGGGCCCTTTTCCTTGTGTTACCATTGCCTACTCTCTATGGTTGAACTTACAGTGCAAATAATAAAGAAAATGCTGTTATTGGACCAAGTTATGAGATATAATTCCATGAGTCCACTTAGGCGTGGCTGCAATCAAATACAATGAACAATTTTCTGCGGATATCACACTTAGCAGAACATGGTCATTGGAATTAAAAAACATATCAAACCTTTGGAAATTTCAATATAAGCAGTATAATGTCCTCGGACTAGAAATGTTGGTTTTAAGCCCATTTACTTCTCGTGAAATATGAAGGTTAGTAAAGCAGAGCAAAATCTAAAAAAAATAATAAAAAATAATAATTGAATAAAATTGTAAATGTAAAGCTCTCAAAGCCTCACAAAATTAAAAAGGTGTTTGCATTTAAGAATATTTAACTCAGATGTTTATGTTTTGACAACGTAACAACTTGTGAATAATGACCAACACACTTTCTCTTGCATAGAAGGTAGAATTACAGAAGCATGTGCATGCATTTTTTTTTATTTCAGTTTCCCCATTAGTAAAATTAGTTATTTGAGGGGAAACCCCTCAAATAGAAGCCAGCAATAAATCGTAGGGTTTTTTGTTTTGGAAATAACACCAACTTGTGAGAATCCATGAGACTCACTAAGCCACACAGGTCAAAGTGAAGGGGTGGAAAGAAATAGCCAAACTAGATCCTAGATTATTCTTCTGTCATGATTGATTCTGAAAGTTTTGCCTAGAACAACAAGATTACATCATTTCTTCATTAGCAATTAAGATGTTCTTCAGTTTGAAAGATGTGGATAACGATTACTTAAGAAGATATTAGTAAACTTAATAAAAAGTTTCTCATTTTTTGACGCTTATCTCCTTGAGATCTATGGACAATCAGAAACGAAAAGGTACAACCAAAAAGAGCCTTGATCTCACAAATAAAGTTACTTTTGATGTCTTGCAATTTTGTACACAGTATACCTCAATCTAAACCTACATCATGCTTTAAATGGTAATGGTAATATTGTAATATAGCATATAAAATCAAACAACTTGAATGGTTTTATAAACATGCAGTGCATCATTAGACTCGCATTTTTCCATAAATATGCTCTCTTCTCTTCCTAATTAAATTCTCAAAACAATCAGATTGTATACGATAACATTCTTTGGCAAGCAATTTATCTACATGGATGTAAATACAATCATATGGTTATGGTATTGTTATCCAAATAATTTTATTTTCTCTGACTACAGCTAAACATCAAACATCACATAATTCTACCTCAGCTAATATTGGAGAACATAAACACAGTCACACAATAGTTAAACCATCAAAATCTATGGCAAATGTAAAGGTGTAACCATAATGTAAGCTTTTCAAGGATGTGATAATATATAAACAATAGACAAACACATTGCAATTCCATCAAAGAGAAGAAACGAGGTAAAAAAAACTCACCCACTCATATCAGTGACATCCCTGGAAATCTTCATCTTCTTCGTGGCCCCTTTATACAAATCCTCAAGACTGCAAGGCAGCTGGTTCTCAATAGGCGGAGCCTTCAGCGGCTGCCGTGGCTGCGAAGCCTCTCCGCCAAACGCCGATGACAAGAGGTCATCCCCAAACATCCCACCGGAGAATCTCAACCCACCTTTTCCACCGCCTATGCCTCCGGACGTGCTTGTGAACCCAAAGAACTCGGCAAATATATCATCCGCGCTCCTCGTATTAAACCGGGCCCCATCGCCGCCTCCACCAAAGAAAGGCGATCCTCCGGCTCCCGGCGGCGGAACCTGGCCCTTGAGCCCTTCCTCCCCATACTGATCATACACCGCACGCTTCTGCGGATCACTAAGAACCTACAAAAATCCACACAGATGGCCAAAACATAAATCACAAGATCTCGGAACACATAGCCCTAGAAACAGAGATCAAATTAGAGAAACGAACATCATACGCTTCAGAGATCTGCTTAAACTTCGCCTCAGCATCATTCTTGTTGTTAGGGTTCTTATCAGGGTGCCACTTCATGGCGAGCTTGCGGTAGGCCTTCTTAAGATCCTCATCGTTGCCGTTACGTGGGACCTGAAGGACCTTGTAGTAATCCACTCCCATCTCTTCGCCGTCGTCGTTGTCGTCGGCAGCGGCGGCTCCGGCGGCGGTAATCCTTCTCTTCAGCCCTCTCGTTTCACAAGGGTTCGCTTCCCTTGACGAGAAGCACAAGACGATGGCAATGCTCTGAGTTGGTTAATGGAAAGTTCCAGAAGATCTGAGCATCACTGGAGCAGTGATTTCAAGCCATTCTCCCAAACTTGGCCACTATTTTTTTTTAAAGATATATTTTTTTAAGTTTTTAAAACATATATATGGTTTTAAAATAAAATTTTATTTTATGTTTTACTTATTTAAAGTGGATATTTATATTATCAAAAGTATAAATTAAATTTTACAAAACGTATTAGGCTGAGGATATTGCAAATCACTATATAAAATAGTCCAATGTTTAACTAATTGAAATTTAAACTAAACTTTTCATCTTATAGAAAGTAAAAAAAAAAAAACCTAGATTTGAACTAGATAAACTATGCTAGGTTTTAAAAGATTAATATAACTAAGTCTGCTGAATGAATGACACATGGTTACAATAATATATACCCTCCTTATATATCAATTGAGGCATTCAGTGTCAACGGAAAATATATAATCAACAATTGTACAAATTATATTGCGACTCACTCACTTCGCACATGTTGACATAAAAAGAAAATTAAATAATTGAAGATTGTATATATATATATATATATATATATATATATATATATATATATTTTACTTTTTCTTAATGACGGTATGGACTCATTAAATCATATTTTAGGTAGTGAAAAACTCAATGGACGCTTTGGATTAATGTTATCATTTGTTTCTGATTAACTGATGAGACTTCGTCTTCATAACCACACAAACAATGGATCTGATTATGATTATGATTATGCATGCTCATTTTGTTTTGTATTAATTTATATACATGTGTGTATTGCATAATTGAAATTCTACCTTTTATGTGCAAAGAAAAATTTTAAATGTCATAGTGTTATTAACCGGTTTTTGGCTTATTAATATTTAAATTCATTGCATAAAATTTTCATTCAAAGGAGAGACCCAAGATCAACTATCAAAACTCATACAAAGTGAGAGTATAGACATGTTGATTATTAACTCTATGCTCGTGTATCTTCTTAACTTCTCTTAAATAAGAGGTGTTTGCCGTAATAGTCTCATATTTTATGGCAAATTTCAAAGTTTATAAGTAAAAAAATCTAAAATACTCTTCAAAGAATATAAAGCATAAAATGACTAATACTCATAATAGACCTCGATGTATTTGACCGCCTTTTTAACTTTTAGTTTTATAAATTTTTTAATATAATTAATTAATTAATTAATTAATATGGACAAATCACTTATTCTCAGCCAAAGTATTTAAACCTCCAATTTAATTAAACTAATTGAACAAATATTGGTCACTGATCATGACTAAAACAACATAACAAGACCAACAATGTCAAACACAAGATGTCATATATATATATATATATATATTTTTCAAAATTAATTTTTGAAAAAATGTGTATTTTTTTTTATTTGGGAAATGTGGAGTGATGTATTAGTTTACATTTGTTAATTTTAATTAAACACAGTATTGGATTTGCAGCCAATCCATTATTAAGCATTCATGTTTTATATTTTGAAATCCTTATCCCCATTTTGTAAAACTTTTATTATAGTACAAGTGGATTATGTTTTTATATTTTGCTTGTATATTTAAAAACTATAATTATGTGTACTTTAATAACTCATAGTGTACCTAACGTAATTTTATATTTATGTGGACCCTTTGAATTTTTAAATTCAAACAAAGAAAAAATAGAAGTTTTTTGCCCTTTTTTAAATAAAGCACTTTCTCTAACAAGTTAGATCTAATATCTTCAATTGTTGGGGGTCTATACCATCTTTAAATAAGGCAACATAATTATATATACCAACAAACACTTTGACAAGCATCAAACACAAATCCAATCATAGAATAATGATCACTGATTAAACAATTCTAGATCTTATGGAAAAAACCCTTAGACATTGTTTAATGGGGGTTAATATCATGTTACTTCGGAAATGTTAACTATAAATTTTCTTACATTACTTCTTTTAATTATTTATAATAGGAATATTATATTCTCAGAATTTAGATAACTTGACCACTATTATCAAGAATGTGATTACTAACTCAATAGATGGTGATCTCATATTCTGGATCAAATATAAATTTTTTCTTATTATACCTATCAAATTCATATCTTTAATTGATGAAGATAAAAACGAGTTTTATCAATTTTTTATTTCAAATATAAAGTTAAAGAAAAATTTTATATTTATTTAAAATAAGTAGGTTTGCCTTAATTAATATTAATAAAAATTAACTATATTAAAATTTATAATGTATTTTTTTTTTAATAACAACAAATCTTTACTATTATTCGGTTTTGATAATTACTATAAAATATCATGAACTATGTTTGGCAAATGGTATCTTAGTAAAAATATAATTTGTAATAAAAGATTTTCAGCTAACTAAACATGATAATGTTATAGTCCAATAACATTATTATCTTGTTAACCAAACAAAAATTGTTCATATTCCCGACAGTGAACCAAATGGCCTGTCAAAGAAAAACACAAGACTAGCTAATTTCAATACTTTCTATGAGGAATAAGCTGATGCAAATCTTCTCACCCTTAGCTACTCTATGGGCTTAAAATCTTGCAAATTTAAACTCAATATAAGAACAATTACTTCTTTAAGCAACAATAATCCACTCTTGATGAAAAACAATTTACGAATGACCTATTTCTCACCCTCGCAATATTGGTTGATTTTGCAAGATTCAAGAAGAAGATTTAGTAATACCTACCTCTTCTTCTCCTCTTGGCTCCTAAACTTCTTTTGATGCCAAAAGAAGCTTCTCCAACGTATTCTCTCAAGCCTTCACACACTCTACGTCGCACCCTCAATCTTCCATCTTTAATCGTAGCACTAGGCCCTTTAAAAGATAGGGTTGGAATCGGGGTAGCGCCGGGGTTGGAAACAGGGTAGTGCCTAGCAGCTGAACTTGTTATTTTCTTTAAAGTTGTAGGACTAGGATCTAAGATCCAACACTTAGACGATCAAGTTTCTGTCAAGCTTCAAAATTACAATGCTTAGGTGTCATAGACGAGCACCTAGGTAGGAGCTAAAGGCTTTGCCATGAATTATTTTTTTTTGCTTGATTGGCTGTTACATGTTATTACATGGCGCATAGGCCCTGAATCTTTTATATATTTTCTTTAACAAGGTTGGATGCACAACGTCAATGCCTTCTCTAATTTCTTTCTTTCCTCTTCCATCGTTATTTTTTTATTTATTTAATCACTAATACTAAATACAGACTTAATCTCCTGATTACAAAAAATAAAATAACATATAGTGAGGTGACATTTAGATATTATTTTTAAAAGCAAATATACTAAAAAACTAAAATAAAAAAGAATCATAAAGGAGAGCGTACTTCGGATTTAGTCCTTATACCACTTCTATAATATTGTGATTTGATCCTTAGACCACTTCTATAATAGGGTATTTGATATTTTATCTCATTTTTCGAGAGTTCGAGTACTACTTTTGGTTCATCATCAGTCTCGCAAATATTTTTTTTTTAGAGAAAAAAAATCATTGAGCAGAGATGGAATGACATCACCAATGAGAAAGAGATATTTTACAGTATTTGGTTGGACAAATATGTGAAGTTGTGTTAAAATAAAGGACATAAGAATGTGGGTAAGGCTTGCTTAGTTTTCTCTATCACAAATCACATCTTTGGGTCATTTCAACATCTTCTTAGAACCATGTTTTATCTGTATCTGATAATGAGATTTCTCTTCAAGATTTGGTGAGCCATTCTTTTCACATTACACCCAACAGTAACCATCTTGTGGACACATCCCCTTGGGGTTAATTAATTGAGGGTTAATCCTATTAATATTAGTTTATCTAAATTACATCTATCAAATATATTGTTTTTTTACAGTAATTAAATTTTATCAAGATTAATAATATATATTATGATTTTGTAACAATTTTTAGTTCATTCAGCAAATCTAGTATTTTATTTACAAATTGCGTTACTGTACTTTATCCTACGAGTTCTAGAAAAAAATGTTTGCATTTAATATGCCTCACGTTCATACAGACAGACATATATATATAAATATGCGTGTGTGTGTGTGTGTGTGTTCAAATATAATAAGTACTAAACATAAAACTTAGTAAATCATACATAAATAGGACCAGAAAAGAAACTTAATTTCTCTGTCAGAAGGTGCACATTAATGCACACTTACTTACCTACCGTGATTAGTTGGACATACACAGTGATATTAAAAGACAGCAAACTGTATTAATTGTCTTATGAACCAAGTGAACCTCAACCCAAAGCCAGACTCAATCTTCAGTAATTAAAACACTTGCCCTTCCCCAGTTGCATTAATTTGCTGGTCATTCTCACAACAAAGACACATGCAACCCATGACTTTACTTCCCCTCCCACATTATTCTCTTGCCAAAAGTTACAATTTCCCAACTTACTTCTCTAAAATTTTACCGAATAATTAGACATATTTTCCCCAACAATAATATACTTTTAAAGTAGTCATTAGTTTTTATAATGTCAACATTTGTCTCTAGATGGCAATCATTATAAAAACAAGAAGACAATTTCAAAGTGAAAATACATAGTTTACAAGCTTTTTTATTTAAACAAATATGCATAAACCACATGCCCAGGGTACATGTTCTAAGTATATCATACGATCGATTTTAACATGAGAGGCATATATATATATATATATATATATATATATATATATATTTCTGTGTATTACTGTGAGTGCATGAATGATGGTAATTATCAAGAATCGTTTTCACGACGCGACATGCATGTAGGCAGTGTCGCAGCTGACAGGCATCTTTGTATCTTTTCTCTCCTCTCTCTCTCTCTCTCTCTCTCTCTCTCTCTCTCTCTCTCTCTACTTCTCTTTTGAAACTTTAGAATATATATATATATATATAGATTTATATGTAGATATAAATATACATGAATCACAAAAACACCGGTCCACAGGCTCCCATCTAAATAATTCCTGCAAATGCAAACAAATGAAATAAAAGAAATCCCAGCGAAGTTGTGGTGGATATCCCACCCCTCTCCATTCCAAATACTCCCCTTAATTTCCGATTTCATCTTCTTCCTTGCCTTCCCTTGCTTTGCCTTGCTTTGCACCGGTTAATAATATTTCCTCCTTGATTTAATTTGTTCATCTTCAATCACAAACAAATATAGATTGATAGATAGATAGATAGATAGATATAGAAAAGAAAACCATATTTATTTAGGTGGGAATTAATGCTTGCAGCCTCACCAGTGAGGAGCTCTAATGGAGATGGAAGAGAGTTGGAGACGGTGGGATTCAGTTATGAAGGTGCTTTGTTGGAGGACATCAACTTTGATGAGCTATTCAAGGGGTTTGACGAGAGGGACATTCTGCCGGACCTGGAAGTTGACCCGGTGGAGATATTTGCAGAGTTCTCGGTCAGCGGAGAGGAAGACTCGGCCAACACAGCCGCAAACCCCAGCGCCAGCAGCGAACTAGAAGTGCCAGTTGTGCAGGAAGTGCAGGAAGTCATCAGTAACAGCAGCAACGTAAAAGATCATCATCATGATGTCAAACCTGCAGGGACTTGTAAACCAACCAGAAAATCTTCTTCTTCTTCTCCTCCTCCTCCTCCTACAAAGGGATCTCAGGGCAAGAGAAAAGTTAAGGTATATATATATATGCTAGTGTGTGTGTGTGTGTGTGTGTCTCTATATATATATATATATATATATATATATATATATATATATTTTGGATGTTTAATTAATTTGATATAGTACGTAGTTAGATCTAGCTGATATCGGTTTGTATTTTGGTTGGGTTATTGGAAGGTGGATTGGACGCCGGAGCTTCACCGGAGATTTGTTCAAGCAGTGGAGCAGCTTGGAGTGGATAAAGCAGTGCCTTCAAGGATTCTAGAGATTATGGGGATTGACTGCTTGACTCGGCATAACATTGCAAGTCATCTCCAAGTAAATTATTCACCGAATAAAATTTATTATTTTATTTAAAAAAACACTAGAGAAAGTCAAGTAACAGAATATATATATATATATATTTTCTGCAGAAATATAGGTCACATAGAAAGCACTTGCTAGCAAGGGAAGCAGAGGCTGCAAGCTGGAGCCAAAGAAGGCAGATGTACGCCGGAGGAGGAGGAGGAGGAGGGGGGGGAGTGGCGAGAAGGCCGGAGATGAGTCCATGGTTAGCGCCGACAATGGGATTCCCTCCAGCTCCTCCAGTTCAACTCTTCAGACCATTGCACGTGTGGGGACATCCTACAGTGGATCAGCCAATGCTTCACGTGTGGCCGAGAACTCCATCTCCTCAACCTCTTCTCCATCCTCCACCTGATCCTTCCTTTTGGCATCCTCACTTCCCCAGGGTTTGCATCATATACATATACACACACTCTCTTTTAATCTTTGCTATTTTTCAATGAATTAATAATCAAGGAATGTTTGTGTTTTTGTTTTTGTTTTTTTTTTACCAGAATGCAATGACACAGGGAACTCCATGTTATCCTCCTCAACCAATTGTACTCACCTATTGACACTGCTTAATTTCATATCTGTTCATTTGAAAGTATGAAAATGGTGGTAATTATCTGTATATGGGTATTGTTTGCAGAGATTTGCAGCAGCACCAGCGGCAGTGTCAGGCTTGTATAGACCTTTGAATGTGATTGCACCTCCTGGCAAACAACAACCAGGCTCACCGACTCATCCTGTAAGTGTTTCCTTTTTATAACTATTGAATTATTTTGATTTGAAGTATTGGAAAAAAAAATCAGATTAAAGTGAGAGCGTCAATAATAGGACTGCCAACTTTTGATGTGTTGGGTGCTCACGGAGTTGTAGTATGTAGCCAGATGGGGACAAGAAGGAGAGAGAGAGAGAGAGAGAGAGAGAGATGTTGTAGCATTTTATGCTAAGTATTGAATTTCATTTGTGCAAAGTTTTGGCATCTTTCATTCATAGATTTGAAAGAGAGGTTACAGTGGCATTTGTACAAAATTCAGAGCTGGGAAGTGTTCACTGGAGCTTTTTGTAGGGGTGACCCAATGCACATAAATAGGTCATGATTTGTCAGAGCAGTAGAGAGAGAGAGAGGGAGAGAAAGAGAATGAAAAGAAAAGAGTTATAACGCCACACACAAACATATATATATATATATATATGTAGAGAAGTGACTTTTAATATGATATAATATGATTGCTTAGAAATGAAATTAATATTTTAATGCATGAATGTCTGATTCTCTAGCAAATGAGTATAGATTTAAATTGGTTTGATCAAAGTTTGGATATTAATTGCAAGCCTTATTAGTAATATTCTTTCAAAACTAGTAACATATATCTGTAACTTAACTAAAGTCATTGACATAAATAGAACACAAAGGATTTATAGCTCATTTAACTTTATATAAAAGCAAGTATGAGATCTATATAATTTGATGAATCTAGAAAATAATATATATTTTGAGCTTGTGAATTTATATATTAAAAAGTTGTTGATTAAAATGATGGATTATTACAGTCAAAAGAGAGCATAGATGCTGCAATTGGAGATGTGCTAACAAAGCCATGGTTGCCACTTCCTCTTGGATTGAAGCCTCCTTCACTTGACAGTGTTTTGGTGGAACTTCAGAGGCAAGGGATACCAAAAGTCCCTCCAACTTGTGGTTAATTAATCTTGGAATTACTTCATTAAAGAAGTAACCCAGGATGATAATCACAAATCAAGAACATGTCGACATTTCTATATGTATCTTCTATAGATTTTTCATGCATTAGAAAGAGAGAAAGAACTAGAGAGAGAGAGGGAGATCTTTCTTTCTTTATATCTTTATATATATATATATATATTGACAAGGCATTCCTAATTTCTTCTTCATGTTGTCAATTAATCAATAACATGTTTTGCTTGACACTTGACATGCATGAATAAATCAGAGGACTTGTTCAATTCCTTTATGAGCGCTAGAAAATTATGGGTTAATTATCTATGTATTTTATGTTTTTGTTTTTATTGTGATACAGATCTTATTTATAAGTAGTAAAGGTGGCATGATATATAACATTGGCTACTTGGTTGGTTTTTTTTTTTTTTTTTTTCTCTATCCACTCATTGAAATTTCAATGGAATGTTTTTGCTGGTTAATTTACTAGTAAAATTTTTGTGAGGAATTTTATTGTTTAAATCATTTAACAAAAAAAGTAATTGCCAAATTTATTCTTTGAAATGCTTACAAGAGTCCTATCATGAATTCCACAGTTTATGGTATTTACTTTTCACTTTGACTAGCCCAATTTGAGTCATGGTTTACGTAAAATTTGCATCAAATTAAGTTAATTTTTAGTAAAATATCAAAACAAATAAACTAAGTTATTTTTTATGCTTTTCAAAAAAGAAAAATCAACTTTCTCTCCATCCATACAAAACTTTCAACGAAGTACAACACAACGACAAAGCCATGAATTCTAGCCAACCCAGAAGAAACAAAGGAAGGACAATAGTAAAAACAATTAAAGAAGAAAAACAAACATCAAAACTACAAAAGACAATCTCCTTCTCATCATTTTCACTTCACATTATCACTGCTTAATTTACTTACTTTAATTCTCTTTAATATTTGTCATTTGTTTTTTTCTAGGCTTTTATAAGACCTATAGAAAGCACTATGACCTTTGTAAACCCCATGATAATGTACCCCACCAAAGAGAGATGTCTCACAAACAGGCGGAGATGATGAACAGTACATCCTTTCTCTTTGCTCAATTATTAAACCACCACTCTGTTAGACAAGCCACATAGAGCACTAATATCCACTAAATTAGAGGTCCCCACCTCCCATCTCTGTTGCACTCTTTTGTCTCACATCTATAAATTAAGAATCACAGATCCCACGTATCTTTCCTCAGTTCATTCAGCTTAAATTCTTCACATAATAAACTAGGTGAAAATAATTTCTTTATAATAATAAATATAAAACTAAATTAAATAATAATAATAATAATAATAATAGAAGATGAGGTTTTATATGTAAAATTTACTCACCAAATTAATGACCTCAAGTCAAGCAATACTAATTTTATAGTGTAAAACTTGATTTATCATACTTTCATTGTTTGGGTTCAAAATACACTGAACACATTGGTGTCAAAGGTCCTCAGCTGTGAAAGTGGATGCAGAATAAACTATCATTGTCTCTATACATACGTCCTCATCTATATATGTATTTGTTATATTTGTAATATATATATTAGTATTTGAATATTTAAAGATAATAATTGAATTGAACAAAATATTTCTTTGATAGAATATATAATGGATAATTATTTTTTTACACACTGTTATTTTGCGAGTCTCTTTACAAGATGGTCCTGTCCATGGGTTGACCACAAAAGAGAACAGATTGCAGTCTTGTGACATTTGCTAGCTGGTGGACCATGTCTGAGACATCAGCCAGTAATGGATAAGAATGTAATATTCTCAAAAACCATTTATAGAGAGTGTAGAGATTCAATGAAATAATTCAATAATTAATGGTGTAAGTTTGATGGGATGTATCACCAAGAAAAATAATGCACGTTCATGCATGATGCATGCAAAAAGGTAATTAAAGACTTTGTGTGTGCCAATGCATTTTCCATGCAATGTTCAGAGAAATTATGCTGCATGGAATAAACTTCTTCTTCAACGTTTTAGTGCTATTATTATTATTATTATTAGAGATTTTTTTTATATACATTCTATTAAAATATTTTGGATATTTAAAAAAATCAAAGGTGATTTTCTTGATATGTTATAATCTATGACTGTACTATACTCATTTTATTGTACCAATAAGACATATCATATGTATACACAATCAATTATATCATGATTTTCCTATATGGAACATCTCTTATTATAATTGAGGTGGTATTTTCCTGTCCTAATTAGAAATCATAACTTCTTCTACCTTGACTTATATATATATATATATATATATGAAAGTAACATATAACATAATTGATAAATTGATATTGCTTAATTTTTACGTAATATAACTCAAATATACATATTAATAAAATATAATTTTATATAAATAAAAAACTACAGTATATTGTTTTATAGTAAAAAAAAACAATTAGATGATGTATTTGAATTTAGATTACTGGCCATGGTCTACCCAAACAATTAGATGATGTATTTTTCAAGTACCAAGCCCATGGGCCAAGAACTTGAAGCCCATCTGATATGGGCTAATCTATGACTAAATTTTCATTCAAATAAAAGGTTCAAATGCATGCAGTGCGATTAGTTTAGTCTATCCATTTTTTTAAATATATTGTATTGAAAAAATATAATTTAAAATTATAGAGATGTAAAATTATTGTATAAACCGCAAATGATATATTTAAACAATATAACAATAATTCTAAATATTTGGCGGTCCTTCAGAAGTGAAGATTCGTCGCTCTCCTACCAAACGCGCAAACACCACCAAGTCCGAGTCAACCAATACCGGCTATCACTGGAAATACCCAAATTACCCGCATTAACCAAAGGATATTCATGTCAATTAGCCTCTCCAACAGGGATCAGTTATAAAAGAAAACTTCTTCGAATCAAACGATCGCCTCCCCAAAAAATATTTAAAAGAGAAAAGAGAGAGAGAAATCTCGGAAGCGACGAGCATGGAGGATTGCAGGCCTTTGGGTTTCTTGATCGGCCTCCCTTTCGCTCTCGTCGCTTTGTTGCTCTCCCTCGTCGGCGTTGTCATCTGGATTATAGGGTCAGTTCTTTCTTTCTTTCTTTCTTCCTTCCTTTTTGATTTGTTTTTGGTTCCCCTTATATTTTTCCGAAAATGAGAGATAATTAGGGTTCAAGGATGTCTTAAATTGTTTTTTTTTTGTTGTCTTTGGGATAATTTGTGTGCAGTTCCATACTGAGTTGTTTGTGCCCTTGTTGCGCTTGCTTCGCGGGTCTTGCCAATCTCGCCGTAGATCTGATCAAACTCCCCGTCAAAGTTATCAGATGGTTCATTCACCAGATCCCTTGCTGATTTCTTGTTCCTCTTCTTGTTGATTACTCATGCTACTGTTTTTGTGATTTATTTGTATTTTTTTCTAGAAATAATAGAAATTAAGGTGGTTTTGAATGCCACGATTATCACTGTTCTTTTGATTCAGATTTCAAGGTGTTTTTTTTTTTTTTTTTTTTTTATTGGTGGATTTGGTAAACAATGTTTGGAACTCACGCTCACGTATTACTATTATAATGATATTAACGTTTTTATTATAAAATAAATATTTGTTACCTTTAAAGAGAAAAATAATTAATTATTATTATTTTGTCAAAAATTCTAATAATTGCAAAACATTGGATCAGACTAGAAAAAGTATTTATTGTTATGTGAAAGAATAGGTGTTCAAGTCCCAACTCACTATGCATAACAGAGGGGTCAAGATATCATCAGTGCCTTTGGGTGAGGGTGCATAATCAGATATTTAATCCCAAAAAAAAAAATATATGTTATTATTTATTTTTTGTGTCAAAGAAAATACCTTGCATGGTACAATTTTTTTTATTGGTTGATATCGATGAAGATATGATTTGATGAAATTTTGTTTTTAATTGAAATTTTGTTTTTAATTGAAATTAATTGAATTTTATTTCATGATAATTTAAATAAAAATTGAGATTAAAAAATATATAAAAAAGCAGATGTTTTGCGCCCAATCATTTGAGATGATGCTTGCGTGGTAGAACTTCCTCTACAAATATAAAATTTTTCCTGATGCTAATACAAATTTAAACATAAAAATTTTTATTAAATATAATATTAGAAAAAAATGCAAATGATTTACTTAAAAGTTGAAGTTTGGCTAGTCTGTGCCAACTTTTTCGATGCTCTAGTGATCCCAAGATTTTGATTTTGATTTTTTGTCTTTTTTATATTTTAGTTTTGTCATCAGTTGTTGTTTGAGTTATTTTTGTTTTCATTTTCATTTGTTCCATGTTCAATAGACATTTGTTTTTTCATGTACTTTTGTTTCTTTATATACTTGTTTTTTTTTTAATGAAATGTTATTTATCCCATTTTTTTTTTTAAAAAAAAAATTGACACAGATTTGAGTTATATTTGTTTGGACTAAAACTCTATGAGTATCTTAAAAGTAGATCTCTCTCTGTGGGTGTTTATATATATATATAGATTCAACTTAAAACCTAAGTGACTCAAGTATTTACTGTTTGGACTAACCCCTTTCTTAAGCCCATGATTTGATTACTCACCCAAAACAAATCCAAGTTTTTAGAATGTGAACATCATCACAAGTGATGCCTATTTTTCTGCAAAGTCAATGACACAACCAAAATAAAACAAGTGGGTGAGTGGGAATCATTTTCAGCCATTTTGCTTTCCCAGTTGTAAACCATTGTTACTCTAATAATTGACCTGAAGAAATAACAAATTAAGAAAAAAAAGGAATAATTTTCTCCAATTGTTCTTGCTCTAGCATGCAAAAGAAAAGTGTTCATAAAAAAACAATGGAGACAAATTGCTGACAGCCATCCTTGAGCATCATAGCAAGTGTGCATGGACTCATCATTTCTGATGTTAAAAGGCTGGTGCAATTGCTTATGTGTGATTAATTCATGTTCCCTGTTCTTCATTGATGTTCAAACATGGCAAGTTGGCAATCCTTTCTTTGTCTCCCCCATTCCCATGCTTGAACTTCATGTCTTGCAAAGTTAAGTGCCAGAAATTTAACAATAATTTTATCTTAAGCTTTTCTTATAGTTAATCATTTGTCAGATTTACTCTGATCATGTTTGCACATCTCAATTAATTCCTTGGCAAACAGAAATTGTAGGAGCAGTTCCTCTTAGAATTTTCTAGATTGAGATCTCTCATACAGATTTACACACTTCAGATGAGATTTCAGTTTAATTATGCTTTGAAGGATGATGTAAAGTACATGCTTGTATATATTTAATAAGTAGAAAATTCTTTTTACCAATTAGACTGCATATCTTGAAGAACACAAGTGATCAGATCTATAAAAATATAACCAGTTTTCAAGAATGTTCAAAATCATAAATATTTAATGTGGTTAAGAACCCACTGTATATCACTTGATGGAATACATGGATTTCATACACAAATATGATATATATGTACTGTAACATTGTCAAATACAACAGACTCAGACTCCATCATGAAATTCCAAAACGCATACCAATGATATAACAAAGCATAACTTATTTTTAACATAAAAATCACATAAATCCAACTTCTCATGGAGTAGTAAACTGATCTTCTTGACCTTCATTGCTGTACTGCTCCCCAAACCTTTCACTCTTGTATTGATTCCCAAACCTTTCACTGTTGTATTGATTCTGATCATCTCTTTCACTGTACTCCTTGTAAGCATTCCCATTGGTAGAATAACCAGACCTATAACCCCCATAACCATAGTCACCACCTCTATTACCCTTACCATTATAAGAAACATACCCTGCTGAGTTCTGATCACTCAGTGGATCATATCCATTCTGATACCTTTCAGCCTGCACATCATAATAATATTTCCCATTCTCTAAAAACCTAGTGTCACTCATACCATATCCTTTGTTCACATGCTGATTGTTAACATACCTTGAAGAAGCTTCATGACCACTATAGTAGTTATCATACTTTTCATTATCATCATGATCATCATCATTGTTGTTGTTGTTGTTGTTGGTGGTGGTGGTGGTGGTGGTGGTGAAGTCACTAGTGCCATGGCCATAGAGGCCATAACCTTGCCGGGATGAGGGCGGGAAACTCATCGGTTCTTCGTTTTCGATGGCCGGAGTTTCTCTGGAAACTTCACTGGTCTGATTCCTCTGCATTTTGCTGAAGAACATACTGCGCCTTGCATGGATAGGGAGAAGGGAAATGGAGAAGAAGATGAAGATGATGGCAATATTGGAGAGTTGCTTCAAAGATGAAGCCATTAATTGTAGACCTTGTGAGCTTGTAAGCCTACTAGAGTACTACTACAAGTAGTGGAATATATAGAAGAGGGATGAGAGTGAGATGATGCGGAGATTGTGGGAGGATGTGGGTGGGCCACTGAGAAGTATAATTGGAAGGTTGGCATGCTGCATGTGCAGTAGAGTGCATGTGAAGTCCCTCTTTGATTATAAATGGGAATTAATTAAAGAGACTTGATTAGGGTTTACGTATGAGAAGAAGAAAGGGTTTTATTTGGTTGTAGGAGTAGTTGGAGTGGTTTGGGAGTTAAGGGATTAGGGTTCTTGTTTTCTAAGGAAATTGTTGGTTTAAGTTGAGAATGGGATTATGGGAGGGGGAGTGGGATGAAGGACTGGCATGAATGCCGGAGTGATTTTAGTTGCTTGGTTGATATGTGTTTGACTTTTCCATACTTTTCCATGCTATTTATTAATTTCTTTGTTTTTGGGCAAGTAATTGTGGATTGATTGGAGTATTATATTCGTTCACTTTGAGTTATGTTTTTTTTTTTGATAAATATGAATAAAATCATAATCCTCTGTCATTGTTATGAATGCAAACTGATCCTTCTATCTATCAATTCAAAGAAAAATAAGTTAGTACTTTCTAAACATAAAATGGTATTTATTTTGTGTTTTGATTAGGAGAGCTGTATATTTGAAAATGGAGACTATATATATATTTGCTTGATAAAAAAAAATGAAATATAATATTTAGAAAATACGAGAGTTATAATAAATTAATAATAATTAAATATAATTGAGAGCATATCAATTTAGAGTAACTTTTTTTATAATAGTCTAAAGTTTCACCCATGCAAAATAAAACTTTTAATCTACCACATTATAGAAAAATTAATATTTCATTTTCCTGCATAATCAAATATCAAGAATCCGAAAACCCCCGGATTTAAAACTCATGGTTTGTTTGCATATTTATTAAAAAAAAAATCATTATTAATTATATATTAAAGCAAAACAATACTTATTGATTAATTCCCTCCATTTAAAATAAAATATTAAAAAACAGAACATGTATCAAGAAATACAAAAATGACATTTCCTACAAATTTTTTCTAAACCAATTGAAGCGGTTTAACTTCCTACAAAATTTGATTGAGAAGAATAATAAAGGGGCTAATGGCTTCAACATCATCCTCCATTAATGTTTTGTCATTGTACAACTCAAAATTAAATAGAGAGAAGACTACAAGGGACGCCAGTGCACAACTGAAACTTAAATAGACAAGATTACAACGGATCTTCATATCCATAAAATCTATCATTTATTGTTCTTAAGAATACAAAATTGATGTCTTCACTTTACTTTCCTAAAATTAAAGAACAAAAGTATGTACATGCATAGCTCAATGCCTCCCCCACTCCCTTATCTAAGGCCTAAGTTGTTAAGGGCTTTTAATATAAACTTTCAAAAGTTCCCATCAAGATATTAAGATTTTTATGGAAATACAAATATATTTTTATATTATTTTAGGCTACGAAATACGTTTACTCCAACACCACATCCAATTAAAATTTATTCTATACATATTATATATAAATAATAAATTATTTAAGTAAATATGTATATTAGTATTCACCAAAAATATTGATTAAGAGTCATTAATAATGATCAAATGACTATTATTTATATGAATACCATATAAAATATTGTATATTTTTTTTACTGTTTGCACAGTTTAATAATGTTTTTCATTATATATAAATAAATTATAATTATCGGATGCAAATCTAATGTTTTTATAAACAAATTAGTAAAAAAAGTATTTTATATAGTATTCATATAAATAGTAGCCATTTGATTATTATTCATATTCTTAATAAACGATAATCTACATACTTACCTAAATAATTTATTATATATATATATTTATGACTATGCATGTGACATTACAAATTTATGTATATATGCATCATAATATCTCTTCCTATGTCAAGTTCTCACCATGATTTTCAAGTAAAAATCAAGCCCACCGAGACAAGTGTCCTTTTTATAGCAACCAACCCCTCTTCTTGTTCTCTGCATAAAAGATAAATAAATATATATATATATATATATCAAAATATATAATTATTATCAATTATTATATATAATAATAATGGGAAATCAACAAACCATCCCTCAAAAGTTTGCATATTCACATAAAATTCCTGATAGTTTGGATATCCATAAGAAATCTCTCTTTTTTTAGTTTGCTTCCATCTGAGTCCTCACGGGAGATGACGCCGTTAAAGTCCATGTAGAGTGATGATTATGTCCCTCCCTACTCACACACGATGGTTGTTTTTCAAGGTAGTTATGTGAATGCATTTATTGGAATGGGTGGTTTTTTATTCTGTGAATGTGAATACATTTATTGCAGGTGGTTTGCTTTTATTTCTGAACAAAAGTAGGGAATGTATTTATCACAGGTAGTTGTTTTTTTTTTATTTCCACTTACTAAACGGAAACTCTCGGATGTAAATAAAAACAAACAATAGTAACATAAACTCTCAAATGTAAGTGGAAATAAATAACAGTGAACGGGAATTCTTCAGTGTAAATGGAAACAAACAATAGTAAACGAGAACTCTCCAGTGTAAGTAAAAACAAACAATAGTAAATGAGAACTCTCCAGTGTATGTGAAAACAAACAATACTAAACGGGAACTCCCCAATGTAAGTATAAACAAATGTTAGTAAATGGGAACTCTCCAGTATAAGTGGAAACAAAAAAGTAAACGGGAACTCTCCAGTATAAGTGGAAACAAAAAAGTAAACGGGAATTCTACAATATAAGTGGAAACAAACAATAGTAACAGAAACTCTCCAGTGTAAGTGCAAATAATCAATATTAAAAAGGAACTCTCCAGTGTAAGTGGACAAACAATAGTAAACAAAAACTCACCAATGTAAATGGAAACAAATAATAGTAAACATGAACTCTCTAGTGTAAGTGGAAACAAACAATACTAAACGGGAACTCTCTAATGTAAGTGGAAACAAAAGTTACTAAACGGAAACCAACATTTACATATGAATAGTTACTGTTTAAGAATGTTTGTTTCCACTTATATCGATTGAATGATAATATGCATCGATTGACAAAAGTTAATATGCATCGATTGAATGATAATATGCATCTATGTGTGTTTTCCAAAAAACCTGCATTTTCCCTATTAGCCATATATTTTTTCAAATTGTGACAAGATAGGGCATGCTTTTTCCCACCAATGGCAAAAGCAAAGTTGGTATTATGCAGAAATGATACTGACGAAGTTGGCTAGAGGGACTAAAAAAGAAGTGAACTAAAAAAAACGTCTGACAAAAAAATTCAAATATCAGAAGGAGGGATGTTTTGAAACTTTGGGTTACTAATAATTAAATTTCTCTAATACTAATAATACAGCAAACTAAATTTGAGTTTTTGGTAGACTTTTTAAAAAATTATACATAATATTATATCCTTCTCCCCGCCAAGGGGGGCGCCCGTTGTCTGTTATGAACCAACTCAGACACAAGCAGAGTATTAGGATTAATAGATTTTCTTGAAATAAACTTGCATTATATTAACATCAACAGAAGTTTTGCAGCCAAAAGAAGTAGAAATCCAGCAATTAAGAACCGAATCCCACACGAATCACAGTCTAAGTGCAGGTAACTAAGTTCACCAAGATAGTAAAATACCGGAGACTGAATGTAGTTCTCAATTAACAGCAACTAGAATGAAAACAAAGAAGCAACCAGATAACCAAACCGCCGCCGACGACGACCTGTTCCTCAATCTCAGCCACAACACTGAGCCTCAACTTCCTTTTTCTCCTCCCCTCCTCTGCTCTTCTTCCCCCTCTTATTATATCATCACGAAATCCCTGTAGCGCGGGTTGATATCCTTCTCCCGTTGTCTTTTCCCAGTCTCCATCTCCACCGTTGATTCCCTAACGACCCTTTTAATCTGGTCGTCCACGTCTTGTTCAGACAGCAGCGCACGACCCTCCCCATCTATTGGTGCTCCTTCATTTGATGCTGATGCTGTCACTGACCACGGTTACGTTTTCCCCGCCTTTCATTAGCATCCAGCTCTTTATCCTCCACCTGGCCATAGCCGACACCTAGTTGCGTTTTGACTGCCAACCTGTCTCTGACTTCCTCCTAGCGCTCTCCCATTGGGCACACCCCCAATTGGTGAGGCATCATAACATTGCCCCCCAAGCCTAATCACTCCCTAGCATCGAACTTCGAATCCTCAAGAGGGGAAGAGCAGTGGTTTTGCTTGGATGGGGGTTTTTGGAGGTTTCATAAAGTAAGGTAAGATAAGGTAAATGAAGGTATATGAAGGTTTTGAACCATACTTTGCTTGGATAGAAAGTAATGTAATGGGAGGTTTTGAAACCTTATCATGCTTGGTTGGGAGGTTAGTGGAGATAAGGTTACATAGTATATTACTAAATTACCCTTGTGGTTAATAAATAAGGAAAAACAATGTTATAGAATTTCATTTTCAATAATAAAATTAATTAAACAATATCATTAATAGATTAACTAATATTTCTCAATTTATAAAATTCTATATTTTTTTATCATTTTTATTATTATTAATTATAATTAAACGAGTAAGCGTTTAAACATTATCATTAATAATTAAGTAATATTTCCCAAAAATTTTTATCATTATTTATTTATTATTATTATAATTTTAATTATTTTTTAAAATTATAATTAGACTAAGTGAGGAAGAGAATTATGTCTCAATAATTAATGATATAATTAAACAATTAATAATAATAATAATATTATTATTATTAATAATATTATTAATATTATTAATAATATTTTACTAAGTTGTGGAATTAGGTGAAATGTACAAGGGTATTTTGGTCAACAACAAAAAAATACAAACTCAAAACCTCCCCAAATATCAAAAAGTGGAGATTTTAAAACCTCCACTAACCTCTCTCCCAACCTTTACCTCCTCTTAAAACCCCCCATCCAAGTATGGGTTTTTGAAAATCCTTACTTTACTCTACCTTCAAAAACCCCCCAAGCTGAGGCTTCAATCCAATATATGGATCATTTTGCTTCGCCCTAATTGTAGGATTTGCGTTTTTCTCATAGGATCCGAACAAGCTTTCGGCTTTACGAGGATCGGAGGTTCTCGGGGTTTTGGCTTCGTCCTGTGAGTTTGTCATTTGCTACGATTTCCTGATCTTTGCTTGTGCTTTAGTTTGAACTAGCAAGGTTAAAAAATGTAGCTTTGCTGTATAAGGTGGAAGGGTTTTGATTCCTTGGTTTGGTAGTAGGACTGGTTGGAGTTGGATATCCTCTTGCGTTATATTGGCAGTTGAACTCAGAGCTACACGTTTAGCCCCCAAATTTGGGATTTTTAAATTAAACGAAGTGCATTGCTGTAAGTCTCTGGGACTGGTAGTGTGCCTATGGCTAGCATTTTAGTTCCATTCGGAGAATGTGAGTGGTTGCTAGTCACTCCACTGTTAAATGCGTTGTGATGCTAAAACCGACACAAGTTTAGATTTTGATGATCGGTGTCATGTTGAAAATTTACTCTCCAATTTTCACAAAAGTGGGAAGGGAAAACATTTAGAGTAAGCCAATCTGTTATGTAAGACAATGGCATTCACGTGAGAATGGACTCTGTGGGAACTCCATCTTTTATCTTGCTTGGTGTTGTGTTGGATTGGTTGAAACTCTAATATGATATCCATCCAAGTCCGTTTCTTCTGTCTCAAGCTATGTGTAGATGTCTCACAAACTATAATGGCAATGCTTAATATGGCTTGGTTAAGGGAGTTTGTGTTCTTTAATTTCTATAATTGATATATAGGAGCTGGATTGAGCTATTTGTGCTTAATCCATTATCAACTAGCAGTAGAAACTGCAGTTAGATCTTAAAAAGAATTCTTATATCTGGCATATAGTGATGCACTATATTTACTATGTTTGAATTACATACCATTTAGCAGACTATGTGCTAGTGTCTGAAGTGTCTATTCTATGCATAAATTTTTTGATAATTAATTATAGTTATTTAAAATTAGAACTTTCTAAATTTTTTTTAACCTCCTCTCCTGGTAGAAACAAGGGCATCTGACTCCCAAGCACCCCTAATTACTGAGGCCTACGACATGGGAATTAGTCAAGCTGGACTGTGTGGGGATTATATTGTTCTTTCATTTTTTTTCTTTCATTGCCTGCTACTGCTCTGCAAGATGGTGCCCACTTCAATATTGATGGTGGATCCTAATGTTTTCAACATAGAAATTATAAGTTTGCAATTACGCTGTTCCAAGGAGTCCCCTGATCATTAGTCTCAATAACTAATAGTATCAAACTGTTGATATTTTGGCATATTGATCTTTATTGGGGGTAAAAATTCTTTGTTTATTTAAAAATTCTTCTTATGAGTTTTACATAGAGATGCTAAGGATGCTGAACAAGAAAGCAAAGATACATCAGTGGTACTCATACTGCAGACCATCAAAATAAATGTCTTCTTTCAATGCTCACAATATCAGCATTGATCCACTTTTGTAGTCTGAGATGTGCCATCTTGTATATCTCCTTTTCAAGGACATTTTTAGTGCCATGTTAATAAAATCTCAGATATGGAAGGCCTCTAATCTGCCCCAATTGTTTTAATCATGCTTCGAACATGATAAGGAGGATATGAGGCTATTAATTTTTTAATTTTTTATTTTTTAATAATATAGCATGCATACTAGATCTTTAAGTTTTTCTGCATTTCTTTTACGCCATTATCTACTTCAACCTGAGAACTTTGAGGTAACAGGTGTGAAGGCCGATTACATAGTGTATGACATCATAAAAGTCACTAAGTCAGGGAGTGCATTTTTGTCATCATGCTTGTTTTCTGTGGTATTTAATATATTTTTTTCCTGATGCTTTTTTACTTGGTACTATTCTCACTTCTCACCAGGAACCTGAGGATGCAGTAATGTATATAAGTGGAACTATTTTAGATGATCGTCTAATTCGTGTGGAACTGGGCATTTGAAGGAGGCAGTCAATGGGGTCATGGTCGAAGTGGTGGTCAAGTTAGTCTCCTTCATTTTGCAGTCTTCCTTTATTAAGAATTATATTGGTTTTTATCTGACAATTTTGTTTCTTTAATATAATATATCCTTTCTCTAACAGGTGAGAGATGAGAGTTGAAATGATTATGATCCTGATATCCATTAAGGTCATTTTATTTTCTTGGTAAAATATTTGAAATGCTACTACATTGATTTTTCTCCACCACGTACTTATGTGATATAGCTTGGGAATAAAGAGAAAATGACAAATCACTAAAAGGACAAGTATTACCCCTCAGGAGTATTCAAGTATGTGTTAACTTCATTTAACTTATAATTGTCTGCTAAGGTTTGGAGAAATTTATTAATAGAAACATAAACAATCATTGAAGCCATCCATGATCATGTCTGATTGTCATAACTATTTCTTAGGTCTAACAAGGCAACATTGTCATATATAAGATGCCGTAAACACAGTCTAGTGTAATTAGAATTTTCATATATGCGCTTCATTAAAATTTAGTTTAATTATTGAAGGATGTAAAGCATATGCTTGTATATAATCAATAGAAAACTTTAAGGTATATAACATATATATGCTTTCCTTGTTTCTGTACACCCTATTTGATGAGACTATATTCCTTGAAGAACACTGGTGAAAGTATATAAAAATAACCAGTTTTAGAGATGCTCAAAGTTGTACATATTCAATGTGGTTAAGAAACTACTGTATATCACTTAATGAGATACATGGATTTCATATACAAATATGTTATAAATACCTTTAATATATTGCAATACAACAGACTTAGACTCCATAATGAAATTTCAAAATACACAACGATGATATAACAAACATAACTTATTTTCAACATGAAAATAGCATAAATCAACTTCTCATGGAGTATTAAACTGATCCTCTTGGCCTTCATTGTTGTATTGATTCCCTAACCTTTCATTGTTGTATTGATTCTGATCAACTCTTTCACTGAACTCCTTGTAAGCATTCCCAGTAGTAGAAGAACCAGGCCTATAACCTGTATAACCATAGTTACCAACTTTGTTACCATTACCATTATAAGAAACATACCCTGCTGAGTACTGATCACTCAGTGGATCATATCCATTCTGATACCTTTCAGCTTGCACATCATAATGATATTTCCCATTCTCTAAAAAGCTATTGTCACTCATACCATATCCTTTGTTCACATACTCATTGTTAACATACCTTGAAGAAGCTTCATGGCCACTATAGTAGTTATCATACTTCTCATCATCATCCTTATGGTGGTGGTTGTTGTTGTTGTTGTTGTTGTTAATTAATCTAGTGTCACTCATTCTATATCCTTTGTTCACATACTCATTGTTAACATACCTTGAAGAAGCTTCATGACCATTAGAGTAGTTATCGCACTTCTCAGCGTCATCGTCATCGTCGTCGTCGTCGTCGTTGTTGTTGTTGTTGTTGTTGTTGTTGTTGTTAATTATTATGAACTCATTAGTGCCATGGCCATAGAGGCCATAACCTTGTTGGGATGAGGGCGGGAAACTCATCGGTTCTTTTTCGTTGGCCGGAGTTTCTCCCCAAGGTTGGGATGGCGGTGGGACACTCATTGGTTCTTCTTTTTCATTGGCCAGACTTTCTCTGGGGACTTCATGACTGGTCTCATTCCTCTGCATTTTACTGAAGAACATACTGTCCCTTGCATGGATAGGGAGAATGAAAATGGAGAAGAAGATGAAGATGATGGCAGTGGAGTGTTGTTCCAAAGATGAAGCCATTAATGGAGCTTGTGAGCTTGTAAGCCTACTAGTGTACCACTACGAGTAGTGGAATATATAGAAAAGGGTTGAGAGTGAGATGATGTGGAGATTGTGGGAGGATGTGGGTGTGCCAATGATTGGCATGCTGCATGTGCAGTAGAGTGCCTGTAAAGTCCTCTCTGAGTAGGAAATAGACTTGACTAGGATTTATGCATGGAAACAAGAAAGCGTTTGATTGGTTTGTTGGAGTGGTTTGAAGTTCTCGGAGTAATGGGATAATGGTTCTTGGTTTCAATTGGAATTGTTGGTTTAGTTGGGAATAGCATGAATGCCGGAGTGATTTTAGTTGCTTGTTGATTTTTGTGATTTTTGTTTTGACTTTTCAGTACCACCCACTGCTGTAAGGATTTTTTTTTTAATGGTCAAGTAATATTATTGGAGTACTACATGCATTCGCTTTGTGTTTTGATTAGGGGAAACTGTGAAAATGGAAATTGAGATTTTACCTATGCTTGCTTGATTAAAAAGGTGTGGAATATATTATTTAAGAAATTTGAAAGTTATAGTAGATTCATAATAATTAAGTATAGCTGAGAGCATGCTAATTTTAAAGTAACTTTCTGCATATATAATAATCTATAATTTTACCCATGCAAAATAAAAGAAAAATAGAAATGTTATAAAATTTCTATTATTTAACAAAGAGTTTATAATTTAAAATTTTTGGTGTACCACCCTAGAGTTAAAATTTCATTTACTTCCCAAGTCCTTGAGAGGTCAAAATTCTTCTAATTTAAATATTGAGGGTTTCCGCCGGCTTGTACACACATGTTTATACAAGAAAGTAAGAAAATAATTGCTACTTAATTCCCTTAATATAGAATAAAATAATTTGAAACAGAATATGTAACAAGAAATTGCGCTTCCTAAATTATATCTAAACCAATAGAAACAGAAGCTGACTTAATAAATCTTTACCTCTCTACAAAATTTGATTGAGACTAATTAAGAAGGGGCTAAATGGGTTTAATAGTGATTCTATCATCCTTGATTGTTGTTTATGTCATTGTAAAGCTCATGATTAAATAGACAAGATTACAACAGATGCCATTGCACAGCTCAAGCTTAAATAGATAAGATTACAATTTACAAGGACCCTGATGCCATTGCACTTGATTTCTTCACTTTACTTTCCGAAAATTAAATATTAGAGAGATGTGCATCCGTAGCTCAATATTTCCCTACATATGTAAAGCCTAAGTTGTTGTTGGGTTTTAATATAAATTTTCAAAAGTTTTCTATGTAGATCTAAGGATTTTTAATAAAATACAAATCTATTATGCCATGAAGTACTTTTAATCAAACACCAGTTGTAAATAAAATTTGTATTATAATAATTTGTATAGATGAAATATATATTTTGTGCGAACAACCTCTGACACCAGTCTCTTCTATAAAATGCTCGTATTTTATTAAAGATAGTGAGTTTGATTTTCATATCACGCAAAAGCACAGTTATATTTTATTGTTGTACATGTTTTTGATATGTGGTGCGCTCATAATTTATAAATTAAAAAAAAAACAGAGAGAGAATGTGTACTATTACAAGAGTTGTGTCCCAATTTTTAAATTAAATAATTAGTAACAGATATCAATTCAAATGGTAAAAATTTGAATGGTTTTAGTAAGTCGTATTTATATATATGCATACCTATTTTCAATGTAATTATTATTAGCAGGTCAAAAAGGAAAATAAATGAACATTGCAATATGTAATTATTATCAGTATTCAGTAATATACAATAGGAGTGGAGCAAACCAAAATTGATTATTGGTATATCTTTTAAAAAATAATACATAATATTAAAATTATAATTGAAATTAGGGCAAAAAAAGGCCCATCCTTCTCCTCGGTTTGTTTATTGGGTCAAACCCTCACGAGGTACGAGTGCATTCTACCCCAAGCCTGATCCGCTCTTCGGGATCGAACTTCGAATCCTCAAGAGGGGAAGAGCAATGGCTTCTCTTTTCAAGGTTCCTTCTTCTTCTTTACTCCCTGTTTGTCGATTTGCCCTTTGGTGTTGCTTCAATTCAATCTATGGATCATTTTGCTTCGCCCCCTAATTGTTGGATTTGCGTTTTTCTCATAGGATCCGAACAAGCTTTCGGCTTACAGGGATCGGAGGTTCTCGGGCACCCAGGAGGAGTATGAGCACGCGCTGCGGACCTCGACGACGCTCTACGTAGGCAATATGTCCTTTTACTCCACCGAGGAGCAGGTTTACGAGCTGTTCTCCCGCGCTGGCGAGATCAAGAAGATCATCATGGGTCTTGACAAAAACACCAAGACACCCTGCGGTTTTTGCTTCATCCTGTGAGTTTTTTTTTTATCATTTGCTACCATTTAATGATATTTGCTTGTCGTTAGGTTTGAACTAACAGGGTTAAAAGTATAGTTTTGGTGTATGAGATGGAAGGGTTTTGATTCCTTGGTTTGTTAATAGGACTTGTTGGAGTTGGATATGGTCTTGTGTTACATTGGAAGTTGAACTCAGAGCTATACGTTTAGCCCCCAAATTTGAGATTTTTTAAATTAATTGAAGTGCATTGTTGTATTTCTTTGGGATTGGTAGTGGCCTTTGGCTAGCATTTTAGTTCCATTAGGAGAATGGGAGTGATTACGGGTTACTCCACTGTTAAATGCCTTGTGATGTAGTTTAGATTGACATTTCTTGGAAAACTTGGGAAATAGGTGTCATGTTGAAAACTTACTCGTCATTTTTCATAAAATTGTGAAGGTAAAACATTTGGAGTAAACCAATGTGTTATATAGGACATTGCATTCATGTGCGCGGGGCCTCTCTTGGAACTCTATCTTTTATCTTGCTCACTATTGTGTTGGATTGGTTGAAACTCTGATATCAATCCAAGTCCATTTCTTGTGTCTCAAGCTATCTTTAGAAGTCCTAACAGCTATAATGCTTGATTCTTAATATGGCTTGGTTAAGGGAGGTTTTTGTTTTTCAAATTCTACAATTGATATATAGTGAGCTGGAATTAGCTGTTTGTGCTTAATCCATTATCAACTAGCAGTAGATACTGCAGTTAGATCTTAAAAGAATTCTTATGTCTGGCATATAACGATGCACTGTTAACTATGTTTACATCACATATCATTTAGATGACTATGTGCTGGTCTAAGGAAGAAGATAAGAGGGTGAAGTCTCTATTCTGTGCATAAATTGTTTTGATAATTAATTATAGTTATTTGAAATTAGAACTACTTTTTTTAAGTTCCTCTCCTAGTGGAAACTAGGGTATCTGACACCCAAGTACCTCTAACCATTGAGGCCTTGGACATGGGAATTAGTCAAGCTGGACATTGTAGGGATGATATTCTTCTTTCATTTTTTTTAGATGCCTGCTACTGCTCTGCAAAATGGTGTCCATTGCAATATTGATGGTGGATCCTAATGTTTTCAATATAGAAATTAGAAGGTGGCAACTATGCTGTTCGAAAGAGTCCCATGATCATTAGTCTTAATAACTAATAGTATCACACTGTTAATATTTTGGCATATTGATCTTTATTGTGGAGAAAATGCTTTGTTCATTTTAAAATTCTTCTTATGAATTTTACATAAAGATCTTAAGGTTGCTGAATATGAAACCAAAGATAAATCAGTGGCACTTGTAGACTATTAGTTTAATGGTTTCTTCTATGCCTTGATAAATATACTGAGGATCATCAACCTAAATCTCTTCTTTCAATGCTCACAATTTCAGCATTAATCTGTTTTTATAGTCTGAGATGTGCCATCTTTTATACCTCTTTTTTACAGACATTTTTAGTGCCATATAAATGAAATCTCAAATGTGGAAAGCATCTAATTTTTCCCAATTATTTTAATTATGATTGGAACATGATAAGGAAGATATAAGGCTCTCAATTTTTTTTATTATTTTGTTAACATAGCACACATACCAGATCTATAAATTTTTCTACATTTTCTTTTGGTCCATTGTCTGGTTCAAACTCAGAACTTTGGGATTACATGTTTGAGAGTGGATGGCATAGTGGATGACATAATGAAAGTCAGGGAGTGCATTTTTGTCATCATTCTTGCTTCCTGTGGCATTTATTTTTATTTAATTATTTTTTTTGCTTTTTATTTAGGTACTATTCTCGTGAAGATACTGAGGATGCAGTAAAATATATAAGTGGAACTATTCTAGATGATCGTCCAATTCGTGTGGATTTTGACTGGGGGTTTGAAGAAGGCAGGCAATGGGGTCGTGGTCGAAGTGGTGGTCAAGTTAGTTGTGTTTATTTTTGCAGTCTTTCTTTTGTAAGAATTATATTGGTTTTTATCTGACAATTTTGTTTTTCTAATATAATATCTCCTTTCTCTAATAGGTGAGAGATGAGTACCGAACTGATTATGATCCTGATATCCTTTCGATCATTTTATTTTTTTGGTAAAATATTTGAAATGCTACTACTTTAATGTTTGTCCACCAAGGGCTTATATGATATGGCTTGTACCCCCTAATATCTAAATATACGGTAACTTCATTTGACTTATAATTGTCTGCTAAGGTTTGGAGAAATCTATTAAGAGAAGCATGTCACAGTTATTGAAACCATCAATGATCACGGCGGATTGTCATAATCATTTCTTAGGTCTAACAGTGCAACATTGTCATATATATGATGCTGTAAACACACAGTACAGTAAGGTTAGAATTTTCATATCTATGATTTGTCTTAATTAGAAAAGTAAGGGGTTTAAGTCAGATGATTTTTTGGGGCTATTGTCCTAGATATTTGGTATATAAATTTTGATTAATGATTTTGATTATTGATATGGTGATCCATTGTGCCAGTGTGATTATAAAAAATAAATAGTCATATGAATGCTACTGAAGTAGAAATTTTCACATTTTGGTGATAAAACATAATTGTGTGAGCCACTTATTGGCTTCTTTTGCATCCATACTTCTGTTTTTCAAAAATAATTTTCCATCTGTTTTCTTGAGTCTTGAGTCATTATTTTGTGAGTCTTGTAGTATGTTGGCGTTGACACCAGTGCAGTAGATAACTTTTATTTATTTATTAAACTTTAGGATTGGAAACTGAATATCTTCATAGTGATAATATATTTATTGATTTATATAGGAATATAATTATATTTTGTTCGTACCCTATAGTAGTCAAATTCTATAAACTAGGTATTCTTAGGAGACTACAACCTTTGTTTCTAATATTATAGGTCTCCTTCGTTGACCTATAATACTAAAGCCATACTATGCTTCTAGTTTTTTAAGTTACACCTATTTTGTTCTTCCAGAATATTCATGAATATGCCCCCATCCTTTTATGTTTTTTTTTTCTCTATTTAATGAAATAGATTGCTAAGATTTATTGTCCAATTTGTGATCTGAGCCACTTAGTGATTCCCAAACCACATTTTGTTGATGATCTGCTTTGCTTGTTTAGGAAATAAAAAAGATCCTCATGATCTTATCCTTTTCATGCCTTTTGTTTTCCTATTCTAATGGCCTTGGCAGAGTCTTTATGTTCACAAGATATTAAAATTTGAGAAGCAATATTACCAATAGGGGTTGACATATCTGGCGGGACTTCTGATTTGGATGCATATGGAACCTAGTGATAACTTGTTTGAACCAGCTACTTAGTTGATGAGGTAGCTGTGAAGCAGCTCGGTCACACTTACCAAGTGGGTGCCATATCCATTTGAGATTAATTTGGCAATACCTGGTTGGCCAATCTTAGAGACATCAATTTGAAAAGGTGATCAGATGTATTAATGTTTCTGCTAGAACATATTTGAAGCAATGACACCTTTTTAACATTAACATAGTTATTCCACAATGGTCCTATAAACCATTTCTCTGGTTAAAACCTGCTTCCAATTTATGCTACATTCTGTTGATCAATCCATATGGAAATCATGTTGAATTTGTTTATTTTAACTTCGGTATTGTCTGATTAACATCTATATTCCACTTTAGTTTCTTTGAAATGTAGAACCAACATGAATGTAGCAAATATCTCATTGTCTCGAGCATATTTGCAAACATGTGATTGATGCAGATATTTATATGGACTTTTGAAGCGTAAACCTGTGAAGTGTTTTGTCATTTCCTCCAAATTTGGTGTATCTTGTTATAAGTCTACTTTTTTATGTCATGGTTTTGTATATACCCTTTGATTCCTTAATACAATGTACATAGAGGTGGTTACGGAAAACTAGTGCAGAGAGAACTTGAAGCACAAAGGCAGTTGGTGGATTATGGTGCAGGTTCACTAGGCGCTTTCCAGCCAAGTTGTGAGTTATCAGAACTGTATTCCCTTATATTACGTTTATTGCTTTTGAACTGTGGCCATTATGTTTGATGATGATTCATATTACCTATATAAATGCATGTAATTTTGTTTTGAGCACCCATTGCATTTATTATCATCCAAGTCAAGCTAATTATATATATATATTTTTTTCCTTTTGGAGAAGGTAAATTGTAGTTTCTATAGTAGAATTGTAATTCTAGTGCATTGATAGTACATCATTCTACATGAAAATGTCAAAACTTATTGTTGAACCTAGTTGTTAGCTTTTTTTCATGAAACAGTATAGATTTGACTGAGCTTGCATTTTGTTTAAAAAAAAAAGGATATTTTTTACATGAAGCAACCGTTATTGGCTGTAGCCTCTCAAAAGTTCGTATTTCGTCTTAAAGGGTTTCATACCCATGGGGGACTAGTGGCCAATTAGAATTGCTGAACTTAAGTGTTGGCTTGAACTTCATTAATGAATTGATTAACCTTCTGTACCAAACCCATGTTCTTGTAATCTTTTACTGTGAAACTTAGAGAAGCCTAATGCTTGGAGCACAATTACCTATATAGAAAATGGAATGCCTTCTAGATGAGGGTAGACAGCATTGTAATTTCCATCTTAGTGGTAATTTCGTTTGTCTTCTAAGATTTGCTTTAAATCTCAAGTAGAGACTTTATGGCGAGGCCTCCCTGCGTGGTCCTGTGTAGTATGCTATCTTATGTGTAAGCATATTTACTTAACGTAAGGTTTGCAGAAAATATTTTCTGCAATGAGTCTTAATTTTATTCGATCCTTGCATAATTTGCAGATGGCAGACATGATGGTGACCGACGAGGACGTTCAAACAACAGATATGAGAGAGGTTTGTTTTACATATTCGTGCCCTTGTTGATTCATGTTTTTGTTCTTTCTGGGTTCATAATGGGAACATGACATTTTCCACGCTTATGCTGCGCATCCTTTTTAATCAAATAACGTATCATTTCTGATATGCATTTAAACATTTAAAAATTTTAAGATCATCATCATCACCACCACCACCACCATCATCGTAAGCGCCATCGGGAGAATGAGCATTCAGGTCATGAGACATCAAGGAAAGCCTCTGATTATGATTCTAGGAGGACCTCGGATCAAGATTCTAGACAGGTGAATGAACAAACTATTTCTCCTGAAGTATGGTATGTTTGCCGTGAATTTGGTCACCTATCCTCATTCACATCTTTATGTAGGAGAAGAACCCACGCTTCCGAGACAGTGGTGACTCTGAAGAGGATGAAGACGATGACAGGAAGAGGCGCCGTTAGGAATTCTTCCTACCTTTTTTTATGTAGGAGAAAAAAGAAATTGGTATGATATGTGTTTCTCCTGACAGCTCGCAGCTCGCAGCTCGCAGCTTGCATACTTGCGTCAAACTAGGTTTTCTATTGGGAGTTTATGCTGTAATCTGATAACTTGCCAGTTAAATGTGGTGGCAAAGTGCCCTTTATATAAGTCTTGATTGCTTGTACAAATTTTCGGTGATATTAGACTGTTGATTCCTTCAATTAGAATTCATATGGCATGTGTTTGTAATTCAGAGTAGCATCGTGGTGTTTGAGATTCTCACTTTTCAGTAGCCTCAGGTTGGCAGTATTTTCCCATTCAAGCACAATGGTTTTGGGATTGGTTCAGAAGTATTATATAGATCAAGAAAAGCTTAATCCATACTCTGATTTTATGAATTTTGTTATTTTTTTATTTCTGGTAAAATGAATAATATGTGAAGCTATTTCGAGACTTTGTGAATGAATGGTCGGTGAAGGCTGTCAAAGGTCAAAATAACTGGTTTGAAAATTATCAAATATGAAACACTTGAACAGGTGATAGCAAGTGTTTTTTTATTTCCCTTGACATTTTGTTATTCTCCCCAATTTTGTTTCCATAATCAATTTTATAATGAGCTAAAACATGCATCCTAATTTTGAATGGCGTTGAAATTAACGGAGTCATAAATTTTATTAATAATGTAAGAGAGCTTATTTAGTTTTGACCCAAAATATATACATGTATGTGTATATATGTATATATTGAAAAAGGGCCATATGCTATCGGGTTCGGGTTGAATACATTGATCTCAACCCGACCCGATAGCATTTCCTTATCCGACCCGACAGGCAGGCCGGAACTCTGAAATCCGACCCTCATCTGAACCTTGGTGGCCTCGCTCTCTCTCTCTGAGCAGCAGCAGCGATGATCGGGGCAGGCAAGATGAAGCAGTACGGCAACGTCCTCGAGAAACCCCTCAGCAAAGGCCGCCATGAGGTAGTACTACGATTCCCTATCCCTTCCCTGCTCAATCGAGATCCACTTTTATACTCTCCTCCAATTTCTCGTTCTTCATTCTCGATCACAGGTTAGCTTGAGCGCCTTTGCTTTCCTGTTCTCGGAGCTAGTGCAGTACAACCAGACGCAGGTCGATAACATCGCTGAGTTAGAGCGGAGGTGCAATCCTTGCTGATCTTCTTGCTTTTTCTGGTCTTTGATTTCATGTTTGGAAATGTTAGTGTGTTTTTTTTCATTGATGAAGTCTTTAGAATTAGTTAGGCATCTGGAGAGGTTTTTTTTTTTTTAATTACAGAGATGTTTATGGAATTTATTCTGAATTATGGTTACATGAATTATATGCATAATTTATCTAGTTGAAAGCATTAGGAAGAAATGATCTGAAAACGCTTGTATGCTATAACTTGGTTACTGACCAACAATTGCCATTATATTATGATAGGATTTGGTTAGTAATGACAGACCGGTGCTGGAGAATGCCATTTGTTGGTTGGGAGGTTATATGCGAATTATCTCCTTTATTTGGCTTTGCTGAAGTAATATGTCCATAGCTTCTTTCCTCTTTTCACTTGTTCAATTATGCTTTCACCATTTTTATGGGATTAGATTTGGATAAGAATGGACTCTGCATCACAAATTTTCATATGCTTAATATAACGTATGTGAGTATTAATGGATCCAAGTTCTGCAAATCACCACTGCAATGCTCTATCAAAGATAATCTTAACAATCATTATGTTGAAGATCGATTATTCCTAGTTACTTGTATACTTTAGGCAATCTATTCAATCATTTACTTGATTTGTTGGAGCTCTACTTGTATAGGGTCGTTTCTATGGAATGAACCCTTAGCTTTGCCTAGTTGGTTATTTCCTTTTTTTCTGCTTGATTTTAGGAGAGCAGCTACAATGCTTTTCTTGACTCCATGTAATTGTTGCTTGGTGTGAAAACTTTCTTCTCTGTGCTATTTTTGTTTTAGTTAATTTTTAAAAATTCGGTTGTAGATAACTTGCTTAATGGGATGGTGCTTTTTTTATATTTTAAAAAATGTATCTTGAATATGGAACAGACTAGAGGATGCTGGCTATGCTGTTGGAGCAAGGGTTCTTGAACTTCTGTGTCATAGAGAGAAGGTACAATATCCTTTCGATATTTTCGTGCTGCATTCAGGCATCATTTAGAGTTTATATTGCCCTATGTTTTGGAAGAAAAATTGTTTTCCATTATTTGAAGGAAGCTATTTCTAACAATAAATGTCTAGTTCCAACTGTTTTGTTTTAGGATACACAGTTGTTTGACATATAACATTAGGTGGGATATATGTTGTTGTCTATTCTTGTGGTTTATGGACATGGTTATTCTTTGTCCTGTTAAATGAAGAAATGATTTTTAGATATGGCAATTTTTGAGATCAAGATATGGTTATGGAGCATGTATCTGGGTACTACATGCGTGACCAAACATTATTTTGAATTCTTTCATAATAACATCTGGACATGATGACCCTAAATCAATGATCTTCATTTCAAAGTGGTCTGTCAAAGCAATCTAAAATCAGTACAAAGTCTACTTGGTTTAGAAATTTTTAACTACTTAAGGTGTTCTCTGAAGTATGCACTTCAAAGTCAAGATCTAAATGTTTGTCTCATTTACAAAGACAAGGATGCACTAACAAATGGTCTATATTCAATTCATCTTTATTTCTTAAATGTTCTTAGAAAACCATAATTAGAAGTGTCAGTGCCCGCTAACATGACTTGATCATAAGTCTCACCCAAATCATTGGTGTGTTCTGGTCATCGCTCTATGCTTCCATCCCAAGTCATACAAAATTCGTACAATACTGTTAGTAACTTTAAGTTTCTACCTCTCTAGGTGGCCTTTTCTACTAACTGACAGATAAATTCTACATTGAATTGAAAAGTCTAACAGATAAAATTTAAGTATATTTTACACATGAGAATAAATATAATGTATACATTAAATTAAAGACTCCAGAGCTCAAATGCTTTTTGGGATTCTCTCAAGTGCTGTGTAGTGTACATTGGGATATGTTTATCAGTTGGACTGATGTCATCTTGTTCTAACAAAAATATATCATGTCAAGGGAAAACTGTGAAGGGTTAAATAAACTTCCATGAAGGAAATCCAGGGGCCAACCACCTTAAGATATTTCTAGCTTTCAGAAATGATCAACAAGTTTCAAAGTAGCAATGAAATGATTGTAAGCTTGTAGGACCACCTGTGTTGCTTTGGTTTAAATATTTGTAAGAGAAAAGATTATAATATGAAAGGTAGTATGCAATATCTAAACATGCTTTAGAGTTGAAATCTGAAGAAAATAATAATTAGCACCTGCATTGGTTGATGGAGTCAATGTCAACACATGTACTCAAAATTCCAATAAGAATGCATCCCATTGTAATCTTTCGTTCTGAGGTAAACTTTTCCTTTCAAGACATTTATTTGCTAGCTTTACACTATCCATTTTGCTTTTCATTAAAAAAATAGTTTAATAAATAAGAAAAAATAAAAAAATTAGAAGGGCTGTTCTTTTTGTGATGTGCTGACAAATAGTTATATACCAGCTAGTACTTCAAACATAGTGATAAAATGTGATGACATTTGGATGGTGTTTTCTTGACTCGAGCAAGGGTTTAAAGGAGTTCAACTTGTACTTTAGCACTTGTAAATCATTGTTCATTCATCATCAACTTGTTTGTTATCTCTTTCTGCACTATTGGTGTACTTGTAATGTAGGGAAACAGAAGGGAGACACGATTGCTTGGGATTTTATCTTTTGTACACAGCACAGTTTGGAAAGTTCTCTTTGGGAAGGTAATTTCTCCCTTAGTTATTTTTTTCTTGATTGAAGTTTATTCTTTTTTGCCCTTTTCCCCTAATTCTATTAGTTCCAACAGTGGTGCTTCCTGTTTTGTGATCTCTATTGTACTTGTCTCTATTTGATTAGTTTTTCCACATTCTATTGGCACATAAACATGATGATTCCTTGTTTATCCATTGGCTGCCTTCTACTGCTTTATCTGTTTCCAATTTTTCTGATCACAATTATTATTCCTTATTAAGCACATAAATGCTTGAGTAATTATTGAAGATATGTTTTGGCTGTAAGATTGAATGACATCTCTGATGTTGCAGGTAGCTGATTCACTTGAGAAAGGAACTGAGCATGAAGATGAGTACATGATCAGTGAAAAGGAACTACTTGTGAACCGGTAAGGCGGTAAAATATTGCATTTGTTGCAAGGTTATAACAGACAGCTTTTTTGTTAAAATTTACGGTATTTTTCAGATTTATATCCATACCAAAAGATATGGGCACATTCAATTGTGGGGCATTTGTTGCTGGTATTGTCAGGGTGAGCAGACAATATTATTTGAGCTTTATTCTATTTTGACACAATCTGTTGGTGGTGATTGTATGTATGTTTTTTCTTTGAAGGGTGTCTTAGATAGTGCAGGATTCCCAGCTGTTGTGACAGCACATTTTGTACCTATGGAGGGCTTACAACGACCACGGACTACCATTCTGATAAAATTTGCTGAAGAGGTAAGTATAACTTCACTGTGTTATATGTTATTGTCATTGTCCTTGGGACCATTTCTTATGAAATTGTGGAAAAACCATTTTAAAACAAGCACTTGTTGCACAGAAATGACTGCCAATAATCAGAAAGCATCTTCAATCCAGTACATTGAAATTTTGAAATTCTATTATAAGAATGATCATAAATAATTCATCAGTCAGATGTAAGAGATAAGAAGAGAAGCAGAACTTATGCATTGTAGTCATACTGGGGCCCTTTGGGTGTTTTACACCCCTGTGGCAACTGTAGATTTGCGGAAGCAATTGGATTAAGATTTAAAATTTTTGGGATACCTCTATCTGCGGAGATGTTAGTACTTGGATAAGATGAGATGCATCAAGTAATTTAATTTTCATGTAAACCATTTAATATGCATCTGCTCTCACTCAGCCATCCCTTGGGAGACGGTTGAAAACTGTCCATACTCTTCTGGCGCAACCCAGCCAGCCATCCCCTTGCGGGTGCTTTCATGATGAATTTGAAATTGCAATGCTTCCAGATATACACCATCAGGTGTTCCGTGTGTTCCAGAATTGTACATGAATTTTTTATCTGGATGCTACAGTATCTTGTGCTTTGGGGAATTTGCTTGCAATCACAAGCTGTTTTGGCTTCTCAAGTCCACACGACGAACATGCGCAGCCTTTAGGAGATAACATGTGAAATAGGTCCATACTCCATAGCACACCTTTGTTCATAATTTTAGATCATATAACTTCAATTTACCCCTCAATAGGTTCATACCATGCCTTTGTTCATAATTTTATGGTCATATAATTTCATTTTCTCCCTCTAAAACTTGAATGGGAGGGACACCAGAATGACGGGGGCTTAGTTATCCACAAGTTGTTTATAAACCCAAAACCTAATTTCCTTTGTCATCCCAACTCAAAATAGTTATCTGTTGGAGCACATATCCATGATTTCTGAGAAGGATTCCGACAAATTCATATCTGGCTCTTGGTCTATAATATTTTATTATATTTAGATAATTTCAGCAAAAACTGTGTTTCAGGTGATCAAGAGAGAAGCAAGACTCGGCTAACAATTTTGTTGGAGGTCACATTTTCAAGGTGCATGCATGACATCGAGAGCCACTTATTAAGTTCAGTTTGTAGATGGAAATCATTCCCCATTGTTTTCGGAAGGTACTTCTCCCTGCGTCCTTTGCATGCTCACTGGCACCTGATCACGAGGTTTGTTTGATGATCTGAAAACTCACATGATACCTTGAACTTGTCAAGACAGAACAATTGTTATACCTAATGTTTACAAGTGATCAAGGCGTGTCGTACTTGGCTGATTGTTTGCCACTTGTGAATCAGAATTCTCAAAACTATTGTTTTCTCCAGTTTGTATGTTTCTAACTGGTGAAGAAACATAATTCATAGTGTCGGACTTCTTTTTATCCGTATTGTTTATGATGTTACTTGTAAACGGTTTTCATTGCTTCTCCATTTGTGCAAGTAGTTGGAATTGGGAAGCAAATTCTATTCTATCTGAAGACTATTTAATGAAAATACAAGCATCTTAAATAGAGAAGCATAATTGCCTGCGACTCCAGATAAAAGAAAATATAATAGAAAACACTTCATTTGACAACTCATTTCTAGGTGATGTTTAACATGCTAGTTCGTGAGGTTACACAAGAATTTTCCATTATACAAAAAAAAAATCACTAAAATTATATTGACACTTTTTATAAAAAACGCCGTTTAAAAATATCATATTTTTTAAAAAGCTTTTTTTTAAAAAAAAAAAAAAAAAAACCCATTCTACAATTAACTTGTTCTCTATTTCTGAGTAGAGATTGGAACCAAAAACTTCATATATACTGACATTGGACAAAAAATTCACTCACAATGCTTAAACCTATATTTTGATTCTCCAACATCGCGTTGCACAGATCAATTAACATTCAAATTTAATCATTAACCGCTCCTAGGCCATCATATAATAAAGAAAAAAGTCAGCTTCATAGAAACTTTGTATAAAAATCCACGATAATGTTATAGTGAGATTCAGCCTTGATGGAATCTGGATATTCACTAGGATTAAATAAGAAACTAAAACCTACCAAAAGGGCTCTGCAAGTCTTCCATCAAAGACATTCCTACTCATTCTTCCACAACATTCACTAACTCATACTCCACCAGAGATAAATTGTTATCTTCTTTCACTATAAAGTTAGCAGGCTCAGCAACCTCAACTAGACCCCATTTGTCAACTGCCAACCTCATTGATCCCTTAAACATATCGATCTTTGCGTTGCGGACGATCACTGTATTGTCTGGCTTCAACAAGTCGACTAGAAAACAAATACAAAGTTTAATGTGTTAGTTACATAGTTCAAAGAGAAGTAGATATAATGCCATGAATAATTTGAGTTAAAAGATCCTTTCATTTCCAAACATATCAGACATTTACTAGGATTCTTGATTGAACATGTTACGAAGTTACAGATGTTGGATTCAAATCAAAAGTGGGATTAGAGTATCCACATTTCAGAGAGCAATGTACTTTTCCACATAATATTTTATGAAAAAGGTAAGCCTGCCCATATTCACAAGCCATCGTGCATCTCACAACTGTGTGAGAAATAATAATTCCTAAGAAAAATAGATCATTAAAGGCATGCAACATGTTTTCTAAGTATTTTAGGAGTGATACTAAAGGACCATGAACCTGAGAATTTTTTTACTATTTCTTGACACAATAACCAAATAACTACTCTGCAATGGAGTGGATAATCACTGCTGGAATACCACCTCCATCACCAAAATTGAACAAAAAGGAAACAACTTCATACACAATGAAACTGAGGCAGAGATTACTATTTTCACAAGGAGATGGAGTGGACATTAAAATGGAAGAAATGATGCTATGCTTGTCACTGCCGAAGCCATTACCGGTGTTACCAGCATGATTATGTATCCATATGTATTAGTCAAGCTATAATAAGTTTGGACCACACTTTATCCTATGTGTTTAATTCACATGTTCCTTGCGAAATCCTATTTTATAGGAGTTTTAATTTTGCTGACTTCTTTTCCATTCATTATAACTTTTCTTTATGAGTTTCAAACTCAAATCTATTTTAAATTATTTTATATTTTTTTATCTTTTAAAATCTCTTTTTTTTTTTTGCCTTTTTCTAATCTTTATATAACTTTGTTCTGATATATCTATTTTCTTTTAGGAATGTAACTTTTAGTTAATTTAAGTTTGAATATAAGTTAAATCTTTTTATCTTAAGTTTTGTTTATCTAAAAACAGCATGTTTTATTTTCAATGTTGTCTATCCCCCAAAATTTAATGTAATTCTACTATCTGCACACATATAAAGTTCCCATTGAATTAAAAGCCACATATTATTCCATACTCAGATACTAGAGCCCTAACAGATCCTGATATGTTAGAGAAGTGATTATCATGGAAGATTACAAATAAAGTTTGATGTGAAACATGCTGTGATTCAACAATAAAGATGAGGATAAGTAAACAAGAGATAGATCAACCAGTTTATCAGATTAAATGTCTTTCTTGACGTTTGACTTTTTAGAGTGTCTCATTCGCTTTACAGTAACAAGTATAAAAACAAGAATAAGATGCAGGCCATCCTATGAATTTATATTTCAGTCATTCTTTCAATTTTCCTTAACCAAGAAACCCGTAGAATTTAAGGTTTTTCTCTAATGTGAACATTCACTTTGACTAAAATAGGCATGGTAATGTATGCATAAAAATAAATAAATAACAATAATAAACACTTCTCTGACTATCCATAATAAAGACACATGCATCATGATCATTCATATAAGGTGAATGCTTACATTACTATAACACCATGCACTAAACATTGCATTTTATCCAACCAGTGCATCTCATATATTAACAGCCGAGATGTAAATGTGTAATTCAAGTCATCTAACTATACAAGATTGCTTGGTTGAAGATCTTGCTGATGTAATCGACATATCCATCAGGAAAGATATATTTTAATGTTTGCATCATGCCATCTGCAGCCATTAAATTTATTCTCTTACTTCATCACCTTATTTTCCAAAGGTATGGTCATAAAAATGAATACGGCTTCTTCATCAAAATGTCCAACATCAAGAAAATCTCATTGTTTAAACAATGCTTTGCCTATGCTCTGCATACTTTGACATGTCTTCTTTTATTAATAGATCTTCTTAGCAAATTGTAGTGGCTTTACAAAGAATTTTAACAGCAAGCCAACAATTTCAAAGATAGTTTATTTCGACCATACCAGACAGGAAAATGGTCATATAGGTTCACTAAGAATGAAACAACTCAAACAAAAAACAGTTTCATTGCTCCACCAGATAACCAATTCTCTTCACACTTTTGCATGTCACACCTACTTCTAGATAATCTGCATTACAAACTGCAGTGGCTTTACAAGTAGTTTCAAGGATACATTCAATGCTTTTCAAAGATAACACACCAAAACAATCATGAATCATGACTATAACTATGCTTGTATTTCCTAGCTTCTCTGAGCAATATAAACAGTAATAATCTCAAGCTTTTCCATGCGTCCGAGGCATTGAACAAAACTTAGCTATCACAACACAAGAGATTAATGATATGATTTGTTAACTATGATTGAAGCAATTCCACAAAGCCAATGGCAAGAACTCTTTGAGATGATCCTTTCATCCCAATCCAGGAATAACACTCAGCATCTACTTTGAAAGGGGAACAAAGGGAAAAAAAAGGGTGAAAAGCAGGCCACAAATGTAGTAATGATTTATTATGCCACTCGGGAAACATTGGAAGAAAGAAACTGTGCAGTTTTATAAACCGACGTATTTGTTTCCTTCACTAATTAACTACCTTTAAATGAAAAGGTTGGTTGAAACGCATAGTAAATAATTCTGTTAAAATAATAAGATGGTATAAAAGATTGCAACTTGCAAATACAAAATTCATTATTCTGTGTTCTTCAACAACAACAACAACAATAACATCACGGAGATCAATTTAGCGGAGAAAAAAGCCCATAAATACAACTGATTCAGTAGTTACCCATGAAGCAAAACACATGTTATATGATGATAAATAGACATATCAAAGAAATCACAAGAGATTCATATTAATTAAATGATCCCAATTATCACTGGCTACACATTATGAAGTGAAAAGGCCTGAAATTTCAAATTTTCACAAATCAGCTCTTCATTTTTTTTCCATACGATAACAACTCTAGGTCACTAAAACATAGAATACCGTCTAAATAACTCGATCAATGTCTTCTATATAAGTTCAAAATCTCCTGAACAAAAAAATCAAATCACCAAAAACACAATAAAACAAATATTCACAGAGTTCTTATCTACCAACACGATCTAAGATCCAAACAGCAACTAGTACCAATCCGAAGCGGTTACAAGAAACAGAGAGATCAATCAAACCTTGGTCGTTGCGGGCAGTAAAGATGATAGTCCCAGTGTCATCGCCGACGAGGCACTCGGCGATACGGGCTTGGCGGGGAGCTTGGCGGCTAGTCTGAGAAACAGCCTTCGAACTGAGCACCTTCACCGTCAGCGTGTGGCCATTGGTGCCGGGCTTCAGCTGATCCACCTTGACGAACACCGGCTTCCTCTTCGTCGCCGGACCTTGCCCTGAAGCCGTCGCCATTTAGCCCTGACCCAAACCCTAGAAATTGATGAAAATGAAGAGAAGAAAGAGGGCTTTTCTTTTTAAAACGGCACCGTGAAAACCGGGAACCGGAGTTTAAGCTTTTAGAATTAGGGCTAACTAATTTTCATACTATTTTTAAATGAAAAATACCAAACTATTTTATTTTTTTAATTATAATTATAAATATCAGTGATTTAATAATATTTTATGGGACATTGAAATGAAAATGACAAAGTGATAATTATCTTGGTAGTATATGTTAAAATTTTAAATTATTTACTTCATTATTTTTCATTCAAAGTGCATCTTGTATTTTGTGCCAAATAATAAAGTCATAATAATCCTCAAAGCCTTGAGACCCTCCAAATTCCAGTAATGGTGGTGTTATTTTTACTGCTTTTATTAATGTTTAAGATATTTGTGTTAAATGCAAACCATTAATGTTTTAATAATACATAGTTTATGGAAAAGTTATTTTTAATATTGATTTCTAATGACGTTTCAAAATATCACCGAAATTGGTTCAAATAAAAACTTATCTCAATCTGAGTGGCTTTGCATCTAAATATTTCACCACCTAACGAGTTAATTTAAAGACCCTCATGGTTAAAGAACCAACAATGTCTAAATATCTTTACTTATACATAACTTCAACATGGTTCAAATAAAAAAAGAAATTTGCAAAGTTAAGTTTAAAATTAGTAACATTTTGTTAAATGAGATTCCATAAAGTTAGCTATAAAAACCAAAAAAGCTAAAGACTTAAGCAAATCTAAATTCAGGAATATTAAAAGAAAAGGCAGTGTGCTCCCATGCAATTTTGACCATGATGTTGTTATCTGAGATCTGATGGAGTTATCCATCCGATAAAAAAACAAAATTTTAAGTTACAAATGTAAATCCAAAGAGAGGTTAGGTTAAGAGCAAGAGAAGTTTGCCCCATGCCCTTTTTAATGATCTTACTATTAATCATGTATTTCTCAACATATATTACAGCAGTACTATGTTCCATCCCTTTCCTCCTCTCAATTGCCTTCTATTCATTTCTCAGATAATGTAAGAAAGTGAAGAAGGTGCGAGTTTTTGGAAGTAGTTTAACGGTCGAAGTGTTTGTTTTTGGAAGTGTAGTTATTTGTTCAAGTGGTTAGAAGCACTAATATAAACCACTCACGTAATATTTGAGATAATGAAACACTAAATTAAAATGACTATATCCACTTGATTTAAGTGGTTAAAAACACTTATATAAATTTTTCACGTAATATATGGGATGATGAGAATTTGAACATTACGTCGTCTATTCACCTCCATCCCACAAAGTGAGAGCACCTTATAGATAATAACTTACGTATGCACATTTTTTGATAAGTGTATCAATAACAAATAACTCACACATAATAAAAATACTAATATGTACTAATTTTTTTATATAAAAAAATAATGAAATGGATGAGAATAATCTGTGTGTGTATATATATATCACTCAATTCTCGTTCCTTCATTTATATAAATACACTAAAAATACACTAAAGTGGATTTTTAAAAAAATAATGGATTGAGATTAGTGGTTTTTTCATTTACAGTGAAAGGAGCAAGAGAATTGGAATCAAAGAAAGTTGGTCCTCATAAACTACATTAGCCACTTTGTCAACGGCTTTTGGGTCAATTGGTATTTGGGTCCCCGAGGACGTTTCGCAAGTGGCGAGAGTTTGAATCCTCGGGGTGATGGTGCATGTCTGAGAATTATGAGCACGAACTATGGGTGGTATCAGCGCCCCCATTATGTGCGTGGCCCCACAGACCGCAGTCGAGGCATGCGTACGCCCCTGTTTTAGTTTAGCGGGTCCATTAAAGGTTTCGTTCTTCTTGACAAAAAAAAAACTACATTAGCCACTTTCAGTAAAATTAACTGATGAGTGTATGCTTTACAAATTCATACAAAAATTTCGGAGTAACATGCGGGAAAGAATACTAAACAAACAATTGGAGCAATAAAAACAGTGAATTAATGTTTTTCTTTCTTTCTTTTTATTTGTTTTTTTTTATATTTTTTATATGAAATATATGTATAAATTACAGTAACTTTGTCCGGAAACATCCCATTGATAAATTGCATGATTTATATAAAACTAGACCTAATTTCCTCCAAATTCTCAGCGTTTTTCTTTTTTAACTGATCAATTTTCTAAAATCACGGACTCTAAACCAGTTATTGATTAAGATAATGAAAGTTTTTTAAGTGAGTAGACCTCTTCTTATACTTTTACACTGCAAAGATGAGGACTCAAAAACTCTTGTATAAGATATTTAAATCTCTCCTCCTAGGGCCATTAGTAAATTTTTTATTTTCTATCAACTTTTATAAAGTTTAACATTCAATGATGTAAAAACATAGAAGATAAACAAGAAAATTGATGCATTAACTTCTGAATTATGGCATTTTCCGACGTTTGTGCAATAAAGGATTAAACTAAATACACCCACAGAAAAGATAAAAGACAACATTGATAAACAAACTAATTATAAAAACGCAAGGATTTAATGTGGTTTGGTTTAAAGTAGATGTCCATAGATAGAGAAAGAGAAAGACAAAAAAATCTTACAATAACGAAAAAATATTGATTCATTTGTCTTAATTGTTATTTATCGTAATTGTCCTTAGTTGGATGAGAAACTAAGGACATGTTCATTTTGAGTGATAAGAAATCAGGAAGTTGGAGAAGTGCCGTTTCTCTGAAATGTGGAAAGTGGTGGAAAGTGATATAATCTCTCATTTTTTGCGTTCATTTTGTAGAAAGTATCTATTTCATAAAGTGCTCATTTTCTTATTTTGGATGTTTATTTTGATATAAATAGTATCACTTTTGAAGGGTCTTTAGAAATAGAGAAGTGAGTTTTATAAAAAATTCACTTCTTTTATTTCAATGTAAAAAATACTGAAATAAGAAAAAGTAGTTATGTCTCTATTTAAAAAAAATCATAGATAAAAAAATCATTCAACTACTTCTCACTTCTCTATCTTTACACCAAAATAAATGCCCAATTAAGACGAAGTAACACCAGTCCTGATGATCATCACTTGTAGCAAATCTAATGAGGCCATGACTGTTATCTCTCATTCCACCTGCATGCCAATTAATCACTGATGTTGATTTATATCTTATAATTTAAATGAAGTATTCATTGTTAAAATTATAATCTGTTAATTTTTTATAGTACCTTTTCTCTATTGCAACGCATGGTACTTGAAATTCATCCTTCTCGATCATAAGTGTGTGTTTGGATGGGGGTAATCATTATTTACACAATCCCATTATTTTGTTTGGGGTGTATTTTGTGGGGTACCCCCACCAGAGTAATAACTCATTCCCCCCAAATTGGGGGGAATGACCCATTCCTCCATATGTAATTACTTTTTTACCCTCACCAATATACCAAATACCTACTATACCAAATACCTATTACTTTTTTTCATTTTTTGTTTTATGCTATTTGGGAGGTATTTTGTAGTAATTTAATTGAATTATTAATCAAATTTAGAAATATTAATTAATTTAAGTAATTCATAATGTGAATATCTTGCTCAACATTTTATTATTTATGTAAATTTATTTAATCATTATTTATGCAACGAAATTGACATTTAAAAATAAAAAATAATTTAATTGAATTATTAATCAAATGTAAAATATTAATTAATTTAAGTAATTCATTATGTGAATATCATTTTATACATTTTATTATTTATGTAAAGTTATTTAATCCTTAGTTATGCAATTAAATTGTCATTTAAAAATAAAATATAATTTAATTGAATTATTAATCAAATTTAAAAATATTAACTAATTTAAGTAATTCATAATGTGAATACCGGTTTATAAATTTTATTATTTATGTAAATGTATTTAACCATTAGTTATGCAACAAAATTGACATTTAAAAATTAAAAAAATAATTTAATTGAATTATTAATCAAATTTAAAAATATTAATTAATTTAAGTAATTCATAATGTGAATATTACTAATTGAAAACATTAAAAAAATATAAATAAATTTTTTTGCTATAAGGGTAAAAAGGTAATTGACATCTATATCTCTTATTTACTTTTTACATTCCCAATAACCAATCATTTCAACCAAACACAGTTTTCATTACCATTCCCCTCCTCATTACCCTCATTCCCATTACTCCCTCCATTACCCCCATTCCTATCTCCATTCCTATTCCGCGAGCCAAACGCACAGTAAGTGTCTAATTCATGATCACCTCACATAGAACTCCATCGGTGGAAATTTTTTTTAATAAAATTACTTCTTAAATTTTGTAAAAAAGTCAATAAATCTCTATAAAAAATTTTAAATTCCTCACTGAATTTTTTTATTATATTTTACAATCAGTGAAAAGAAAATGAACAAAAAATATCACAATTTTGTAAAAAGTAAATAAATCTTCAAAAAGAAATCCAAAAAACCCGTTTAATGATATCTTTCAATATTACATTTTTTTTTTGAAATTATAATTTACTATATGTAAAGTTGATTATATTTTTACTGTATTAATTAATAATGTTACTTTTATTTTAATATATTATACTTTATCTATTCATTTAAATATATATATTTAAAGATATTAAAAACATCCTCTGAATGAGAATTTAAGGGACGTTTTCAGTTGAATAGAGATAATAATTAAATCAGAAACACAGAGACAAGACAAGACCTGGCAATCAAATCAACAAATCTCAAGTGAAGTGAGACAAGTGATCATAAAACACCGCCGCTGGCCTTACCTAATCATTTCATCATCTTTATGCAAACCTACTTCCCATATAAATAATATTTCCATTATATTATAAATACCCTGCTTTTCATTCATTACTAATATTTATTAATTTTAAATACTATATATATATATATATATATATAAATGTAAAATTTGATCTTTGGGTTTTGTTGCGATGTGACAATACGTAAATAGCGGCCACCCAAAAACCAATGCTGACGTGGATGACACAACTCCGTACTTTATAGTTTCCTTTTGCATGTTTCCGGCTTTCTGTGCCCTTTATTTTCCTACAGAAATTACTCTCAATATTAATTAGTTTTGTAGGTCTTTAATATTTTTTATTTTGTATTAATTTGTGTATCAAATTTTTAAGCTTTGGAATATCAAAATTAATCACATGTTAAAAGAAAAAAATTATATATTTAAAGATTGGGTCTCTGTGTTCAATCGAAGTATTGAATTTTTTATTTCTCTCATTGAATCAATGATCTTGAAAATATGACATTCAATTTTTAGACCAGTTAAATTCTAATTTTACTTTATTTACATATATAATCCTCTCATTGATTATTTTCAGGGTATTATGTATGAAGTGGATTTTGAAATTTCATTCGTCCTTTTTACGATATTATGTTGTAATTGTTTTAAAGAAAATTATGGTTTGTTATCTTATGTACATACATAAGAAAAAACTTTGATCAGATTGATTTGGAAGTTCATGCACAAGATTTAAAAAAAAAAAAAAAAAAAAAAGAAAAAATGGAAAAGTATCAATAAGTTAATAAAACTCTGCATGCTCTCAGACTTCTTATCAATGGCCAATTGATTATTTGATGAAAAACCAATGTGAACTTTCCACATTGGTGTTTACAAGATAAACCAAAAATCAAAATTAATTATAAAAGCATGCATCAAGGATCTGAAAGTCCATGAGATGGAAAATATTCTACATGGAAGTGTGGATGGGTCCTTCATGCTTGACTTCTCACAAAAGAAGGGAAATATATGGCATGGATAAGATGGATGGGGTTTGTAAGGAAAGAGATGAGTGACTTGATATATCATCAAAGGGCTCACATCAAAACTAGTTTACCTCTTTCACTGCTTTCACTGCCATCATATGCTTTCTTTCCTTGCCATGCATGCGTCCATCCATCCATCCATCCATCTATCCATCTATCCATCTATCCATCAACATCAATACATAATTTATAAACACTTAATTTGACATAAAATAATAATGCACAATAATAACAACATATCAGTTGTCCATCAATCTGCATGCATTTGTCTCTTGAGATAGTGATAAATTTATTTTTAATTTATATAAATGTTTGTTGTTGGTGGTTCAGAAAATGAGGTGTTTGTCACTTTAATCAAAGTAGTTATTGTGAATCTGAAAGGAAAGATCCTGTAGTAAGTTGTGGGGGAAATTACCATTCTTATTTAAAGTCAAAATACGCAGTAACTGTTAGTAATTCAGGATCTCATCACATTACTCAAAGCAATTTATTACTCTCTTTAGAATTCAGGGAGTAATAATTTTAGCACCTGCATAGAGAACCATGAAGGAGCAATTAGGTGCACATTGAAAGAGTTTTTTTTTTTTTTTTATAATTCCAATTAAAAGGAATAATACGTATGGTATTTTATTGTGATTGTTAGTACATAATTTATTTATTTAGATTCTTGTAACCATGCATATGATATGATATGAAATGAGTCATAATATAATATGATTTAACTCTTATATAAAAAAGTTAAGGGTTGAGCTTATTTTCTAATATATATTATTTAATGTTATTTAATTTAAAACTTTAACTTTTATATGAGCCTATTATTCCTAGATATATAGATAAAATAAATTAAAAGTACCTTCACTTTGCAGTCTAAAAACACATTAAAAATTAACAAAATTCCTTAAAATTATCCAACCATCTCTCTAATACTAAAATAAATGAGCAAATCACAAAAATAAATAAAACTTACAATTTCTCTTTTCTGATTAATATATATATATATATATCCACAATAATAATAATAAAAAACACATACACTGTATTTCCACCCCAGAACAAACGACAAACACCAGCAGCAAAAAGCAAGCCCCCCAAGAAAGTTCCTCCTCTCAGAGATAAAAATAAAATAAAAGAAAAGAAAAGAAATAAATAATAACGAAAAATAAATAAAAAGAAAAAGAGATGAGCAGTGTAGAAGGGGGTAGTGATGTGATGGAATCTGTCGCATGATTTATTTATTAATGTACTATTTTGCTGACAGATTGAGATATTGTGCAGCTTTTATCTGATGGGAGATCACCTCAAATCCCTCTTCTCTACTCTCATCTCTCTCTCTCTCTCTCTCTCTCTCCTTAAAACTACTTTCTGTTCCCCTCCCTCTCGCTTTCTTCACTGACAGAGAAAATACCTGCACAATTTCTCACGCACGCACGCATTGCCAGCCCCTTCCTCACCTCACCTCACCTCACCTCACCTCACCTCACCTTCTCTCTCTTCCCAGCTCACTCATGGATATCATAAGACCTGCTGCTGCTGCTGCTGCTCTTCCTGCCATTTTGCAGCAACAGCAGCAGCAGGAGCACCAGAACAACCCTCCATACTACTCTTGCTTCTGCTACTACAAAACACCATTGCATCTCCTCAGCATTCTTAGAACTCTCCTCATCTCTGGTGTTTCCTTTTTCTTGCTTGCTTGCTTGCTTGCTTTCTTCTCTGATGGAGTTCTGTGGAATACATAGTGTTCATGCTAGTGATGCTGAAGCTCAGCTCCCTCCTGGGTTCAGGTTTCATCCCACTGATGAAGAGCTCATCACTTTCTATTTGCTCAAGAAAGTCCTTGATAGTGGTTTCACTGGTAGAGCCATTGCTGAGATAGATCTCAACAAGTCTGAGCCTTGGGAGCTTCCAGGTAAACTCAACTTTTCACTTTTTAATTAAGTTGGAATTCTTCATATTTATATGTATGGTCTGGGCTTTGTTGTTTGTTGTAGAGAAAGCAAAGATGGGAGAGAAGGAATGGTACTTCTTTAGCTTGAGAGACAGGAAGTATCCAACTGGGTTGAGGACTAACAGAGCAACTGATGCTGGTTACTGGAAGGCTACTGGGAAGGATAGAGAGATTTATAGCACAAAGACTGGGTCTCTTGTGGGGATGAAGAAGACACTGGTGTTTTACAAAGGGAGAGCTCCTAAGGGAGAGAAGAGTAACTGGGTCATGCATGAATATAGACTGGAGGGCAAGTTCGCTTACCATTTCCTCTCTAGATCTTCCAAGGTACTTGTTTTTTTTTTTTTTTTTTATTTAATTTTCCCCTATTTTCTTGTCAGTTTAGCTTTAACATTTATTTGGAACTTGTAATCATGAAGCATGTAGATTCACTATCATCTTTTTGTGGAGAGGGATATATCTTCTTTACTGAAGAATCTCTCGGCTCAATAAAGATTCCAGCTAGAAAAATAGGAACAAGAGACAAATCTGTTCAACTTTCGCATGCCTGTCTTAATGACCTCCTGCTTGTACTCCTTACATTTTGTTTTCATGCTCTACTTCTGAATGGATATTATTACTGAATAAGCATAAAAATAACCATGCACGTAGGATGAATGGGTGGTGGCCAGAGTGTTTCAGAAGATAGGTGGTGGAAAGAAAGCCAGGATAAGCGTTGCTACTGGTTTCTCATACATGGATTCATCATCATCAGCAGTGGCTATCTCCGGCTCACCATCTTCATCCTCATTGCCACCACTTCTTGATTCACCGTACGCTACCGGCACTGCAGCTGACCGTGAGAGCTGCTCTTATGATAGCAGTGATAGAAACAACGTGCCCTGCTTCTCCACCACCTTTCCAGCCACTACCTTCCACCCTCCACCACCGCCGCCGCCGCCCCAAGCGGCCATCTATCGCCGTGGCAATGCAAGCTTGATTTCTTCCTCTCTGCAGCAAGATAACATTCAACTGCCATTTTTCTTGGCTCCTCAGGTTACAACTGCAATGGTTTGTGATAACACTGAACAGCACCAGCAGCAAGGTGGATTGGGATGGATGGAGATTGAAAGGAAAGTTGATATTGGACGGTCTCTTGGTGGCACTGAACTGGACTGTCTTTGGTCTTTCTGAGTTTTCTTTATTATGTTACTGATGTTTTGCTGGATTTCTGTTTGTGCTTGTGATGGACATTGAAACTCTGATGTTGTGTGGCTTTTGTGATTAATGAAATGAATGAATGAATGAGAATGTGAGGTTTGGAAGTGTTGGCGAATTAGAGGGTTGTTTGTACTTGTTTTTTATTTATCTTGGTGCTGTAGCGATGGGAAATGGCATGCTGGGAAGTCTCGTCCGTCTCTGTCAGTTGGACTTGGCTTTGGCTTTGCCTTCACTCAACCATGTTCTAACAGTTGGGTAGTTGAGTTTTCCTTTTTTCAATAGAAAAAATAGTATATATATACATATATATAGTGTTTGATGAAGGGATGTTTTGGTTTTGAAGCTTTTTTAGTGGTTATATGTTGGGATTGGATAAACAGAGTGAATGAGATTGTGAGAGAGAAGGATAAGGAGAGAAGTGGGGGGTGAATTTAATAATATTGTATTGGTTTTTGTGTGTTCAAGTTGATACTGAGCTGCATGACATTGCATGATGTGAGTTGGTGTGCTGGCACATCACAGATTCCAACTGCTACTTCGTCTTTGTCCATGCCTGTTTATGACCTTTTGTTTTATAGATTTTTAAATCTGATTTATATGTATATTTTATTTGTAATTCTATATCCTTTATTTATAATATTGTTATTATTTATAACAATTATTTTTTATAGGAGAGCTTTACCAGCTAGAAAGATAGCAGAAGAATGGACACTGATCAATGCATTAATTTTTTTGACTTAAGGAGAGGCAGAGCTGCATTGGCTAGTGAGTTGCTCATTTACCTTAAGGTAAACTTTTTAATTTTTTTTTTAATAAATGATTTTATATAATTAAATCACAATATGAAGAAATGCCATTACATTTTAATTTTTATAATTAATAATTGTAATTAATATTTTCTATTTAATTAAATATTGACAGGCCAAAAGTGTCATTTCCTTTTAATCATTATAATTATATATTAAATAATTTTATACTAATTATTATTTAAATTAATTATTTAATTAAATATTTTATCTAATTAAATTTCCATAGGAGTAAAAGTGTCATTTTGAAAACTAATACTATTCATTCTCTCCGAGAGACTGCCATTTCCCCAATGTTGGGCAGAATAAATGCTGCTTTACAGTACCATTATTCATTCTTTATATGTTGCCATTCTAACAATTGTTCATTTAAACATGAATATAAATTACTATTGATAATAAATCTTATTATAACAGTGTCCATTACTTTTATCCAAATACATCCTTCATCAATATAAATATTTTTGTTACTCATTTAATCTGATCATAATATATGAAATTACCAATAGAATGTTTAAACAATCTTCGCATCAACTGAATCAATGGTTTCCAATAATTTCCTCTTGTTTCCATTTGATTTTTATGGTATTTGAAAGTTTATAACAAGTAATTATTTCTGCAAATTTTTTTTTTTTTTTATATTTCAGCGAAATCAGAATTGATATCTTATATTTAAACAACAAATACTTTGATTATGTTATCTTACATACAAGAGAAGAATAAGATGAGAATTATTTGCAACATAAATAAATAACAAAATATCTATTAAAAATATATAATCCCCACTGCACATAGTAAATTTTTAAGGTGTAAACCAACATAATCAATTCATTACTATACTTGTTTATCCTTTTATTAAATTTTTTTGTGTTTTTGGTCAAATATATTTATAATTATTTTGTAGGGTGGTGTTTGTACGTTTGTCAAATACATTAATAATAGACATCGAATTTATATTTCACAGATATGTACAATAACAAATTGTTAAACAATAGTTAATATTACAAAATAATAAAATAAATATATAATAATTTATACAATAATTATATAAATAATAATTTTTTAATGACTCTCCGTTAATATTTTTAATAAACAGTAATTTATTTATTTATTAGAATGACTTGTTCGCATATATATATATATATATATATATATATATATATATATATATATATAAGTACATTTAAAATTTTTTCAATTATTTATAATAATATAAATATCTTGGTCAACCAAAGTACAATCACATAGCCATGTTGCGTCCGTGCATAAATAGTGTGTTGCCAAACATAACACCAATCTGCCCTAAATAATGTGATTTATTAATTCTAATATTTATTACTATTATTATTAATATCATAAATTGAGTGACAAAAAACTTACTGAAAAAAGAAGCACCTGCGAATCACGTGATCAATACCAAAGGCAAACACTGTTTACAGTTCGGTGTCCACATATGACAACGAAAATGAATGGCTTTCGTTGCTCCTCCCCTCCACCCCTCGCCGGTCTTCCTCTCTCCTCGCCGTTGCCTATCCCTTCGCTCGGCGTCCTCCGGCTCCTCCTCTTCCGACCCCGACACAAAGCAAAACCCCGGTAATTCCTCTCTTTTTCTCCCATTGTTACTCTTCTCCTCTGGATTTTGTGTGTTTTATTCAGGTTGAAACACTAGAAACCATGCTATTTTTCTTGGTTATTGAATTCCAGGATGCATTTATGGTGGGTCGGTTTTTTTTTACTTTTCATTTCTATGTTCTGATTATTCTGAATGGATTGACGATTGGTGTTTGTTAATTATCTATTCACTTCCTCTGTTTTGTTTGATAGGATTTCCTTCTTAGCTTTCAAGGTTTCATTTTTAAATAGTTTGAATTTACTTGAACACCTTTTGCAAGTCTTTTGTGTCTAAATTTACGATTTTTTTAATCTCCTGTGTCATCTTTCAAGCATTTTAGGAGAAGCCTGTTGCTATTGTATAAGAAACTTAAATTATGAAAGCGAAATGCTATTTTTATGGTGTATTGATCATATTGTTGTAGAGCTAGAATGTGTCTTCTGTTGTACTGGTTTATTGATTTTATTTTTGAACTCTCATTTTATCTTCCCTTGAGATTTCAAGAAAGGAGCTTGGCACATTTCTTTGGTCTTATCATCTATATTTTCTTGTATGTAGACACTAGCATCAACATATTTTTCCTCGTGTATGATTAAATCATTAGATAGCTGTCTCTTTTCAATACGATATCTATTGCTTGTCTTCGCTTTGTCTTTTGTTGCTATGTCAGTTAAATCAGTTTTGTTATTTCACTAATTTATGCAAATTTATGAGTTGTTTTTTTAAATGGGATTACAATCCTTACATATGCAAAGACTTCTCCAGAGTAACTCTCTCTTATACTTAATTGCCAATATCAAACTATTGGACCATTTGGGTGGGTTATCATGATACCATTTAATGCCCTCTGTGTAACCTTTTAGAGGGATTACCTCAAATGCATAACGTGATTGTAACAGCAAGAAACAGTGTTGATATAATGTATATTCTCTTCTACCGATTTTAGTTTCCTTAGTATGTATACATAAGTGTTGCATTACTAAGTAATGTTCTTGTGTGTTAGTAACTGTATATTTACTGCATTGTTGTCTTTTCTTTAAGTTCAAGATCATAAACTTTTTTGTAATTGGGGGTGCTCCATTGATCCTTGTTTTATATTTTGCTTAGTATATGTGCAGGCAAACTTGATAATCACCAATATCAAGCTGGAGTTGTTATAAACAAGACACCCAATGAAGACCAAGTTTCCAATAATGCTCTCACTACAGGTGGTGCTTATGGATTTGAAGGTGCAACCACATCTCTTACTAATGAGCTCATGCCTTCTTCAAAAACGGTGACTTTGATTAGACATGGCCTAAGCACTTGGAACGAACAAAGTCGAGTTCAGGTTTGTTCTTCCTTTCTATGTGAACACAATCACACATCGTATTATTTTCCTTAATGAACATTAGCACATGAACTTAAGTCCGGGTAGCAAGTTATCCTGCAAAGAAAAACGAAAGAAGGAATTTATTTTTTTTGCTGTCTTAATTTATGCCCAAGCACTCTCCTACATACCCATGGTATTGCTTATAATTTTATTCCTTTATAACTTTGAGTTTTTCTTTTCTTTTTTTTTGTGGCTTTTATAGATAAGCACAAGTATTTTCTCTGCGCCATATATACAGTTGTATTTGTCACTCAAAGCTTGTTAAGCATGGCGGAAGCGCCAATAACATGGGTTATTTATATTTACATTGTGCATCTATAACTAACCCTGTTGAGTATGGCCTGCTTTGTTAAGTTTAATTGATTTACTGCCTGTAAGGTGGAATTTATTTGGAAGAATGCATGGCAAATTTGCTTTTCTCTAGGGAATTCAGTTTATATTTTTTCCTTTTTTTTTGTCGGTTAAAATTTTTAAGTCTGCCAACTAAAATACAGTTTCTGTGTATAAGTTTTCAATCAAGCTTAAAAACTGCTGCTTGCTGCTCTTTGCATTTTGTGGAACTTTTGTCGTAAATCATGTTTAGAATTTTTGCAGGTTTTTTTGGTTTGAAAATTTGTTGTGGAAACTTGAAGTTTTAGAAACTAGAACGTCTTAAATTAGGGACAGTCGTTAAAAAGTATTTAAAGAGTTGGTTTCCTCTGCCCTGAAATTCAACCTTGCCGGCAAGACCTTAATGCCCCACTTGAAGTGAGAAATAAGTGTGAATATTGGTAACAACTGTCTTTTTTTCTATAATAGCCATTCTTCTGATTTGAACACTGCCAAATGCTGGAAACTTTATCTGATTTTTCGTGTTTGAAAATGGGGAAGGAGATGGTGCTAACTGCATATAGCTTTGGAGAATCCAGGATGATTGATTGATTCATAAAGAACACATGCTTTTCTGGATACTATAACACATATCTCAGAACTAGGATTATATCCTTCATCTCTGTGTAGGTTTACCTACATAGGACATATAGTTCTGGTGTGCTTTTCAGTTGTCAAATTTGAACCAAGTTTCAGAACATGCTTTCTGTGATATGTGTGAATTGTCTTGAAATTGTTAAAACAGTAGAATTATGACAGAAACTAAGATGCTATAAGGTCAGCTGCAAAGCTTTTAAGTATTGCCATAAGGTAAACAACTTTAAAAGATGTTAATACGGTTAACTATTTTCTCTAACTGCTTGGATAGATGTGTTCAGCTAAAATGGCTCAAAAGCCAAGGCATTATGTTTGTTGTATAGATGAACCTTATATTTTGATTCATATTCATATAAAGTAGCTAATCTCATTGTTGTCAACACTCAGGGGAGCTCAAACTTGTCCATATTGACGGAGACTGGAATTAAGCAAGCTGAAATGTGCCGCAACTCCTTGGTGAACATGACCTTTGATGCATGCTTTTCCAGTCCTATCTCACGTGCAAAGGTTTAGACTTTAGACCTCCTCTCTTCCCCATTAGACGATTAATTTATGAACAATTCTTTTAAAACAGTTTGTGTTAAACAGTCAACTGCAGAGATCTTATGGCAAGGGAAGCAAGAACCGCCTATTTTCCTGGACTCGTTGAAAGAGGCTCACCTGTTCTTTTTAGAGGGCATGACAAATGGTGTGCTTCCTGCTTTTCTTCATTTGCTTTGTTTCTATGGTTGTATCATGTACAGCCACATTTAAATTTTTGACACAGTGGATGCTAAAAAGAAATACCCTGAGTTATACACTTCATGGAGAGAAGATCCGGCTAATTTTAATGTCGATGGAATTTATCCTATTCGGAAGCTTTGGGGAACAGCAAGGGAGGCTTGGAAAGACATATTGTTGACTCCAGTGAGTGGTTTACGAACTTTTCTCAGTACGATCCTCATGATCGACGTGCTTCTCTGATGCACCTTATATCCATTTTCTTAATCAGGGAAAGAACTTTTTGGTTGTCACCCACAAATCCATTTTGCGGGCACTGATATGCACAGCTCTTGGACTGAGCCCAGAGAGGTATGATTTTTCTCATCATGTAGTCGAGACACCATACTACAACATTATTGTGTTTGGATCCCATGCTAGATATCTCCTTTGTTTAGATAATTAAGTGGTTTTTGTATTATGTCCTCATTGTCATTACATATATAACTTTCACGGTGCAGGTTTCGCGCAATTGATGTGAACAATGGCGGTATTTCGGTATTTAAATTCAGTAAAAAGGGCGAGGCAATGCTACAATGCTTGAACATGACTGCACACATGTACAGTGATCATATTTATAACTACTGAATTTGAACATACATGTATATGCAACATAAAACAATTTTTTTCTTAAATCTCCTATTCAATGTGAGATTGTTATAAGTTTCATTATAAACGTTTTCAATCTGCAGTTATTTGCTTTTGATCTTTTCGTATTGGTATGATGTAGCTTGTTAGTTTTCTCACCTGTTGAGTATCAAGATATTTGAGTTTGTTTTTATCACAAGATTGAAGCAATACCCAGCACTAAGTGGAGAAACTGGTCAAATGTGGAGTTAAATCAGGAAAGTGGTGGTGCCTCATTGTATTTCTCTTTTTCCTTGATTTCAAGATAGTGAAAGCAAGATCCTCTTGTACTCAAATCGTACTCTATAAAGTAAGCAAAATTGATGGATCAGTATAATTCTTTTTTTTTTTTTTATCTTTTTATGCAATTGTTTGTGTGGGATTATTTTGGTGTGGTTTCAATACTTAGATTTATTAAAAAACTCATTTAAGGTACTTTCAGTATATATTTCTAACCTATCATACATACTATAGTCTTGATGTAAATTTAGTGGTGAACCACACCTGCTATTGAATTTTGAACCTCCATAAAGCCGAGTTATATATATATATATATATATTAACATATGGTCAACTTAATTAGGGTTTGTTACATTGGTGATGATAAAGATGGGAAGCAAGCATATCTTGGTCTTGATACTACGAAGGATTACATTGGTGGTCATGGTGATGGTGGTGGTGGGTGGCCAACGTCCCCCATTGTTTCCATGTATTGAATCAGCAATGCATATAATTTTTTCACTATGTAAAAATTCAACTTTTAGTCTTGTTCATTGTTACAACGAATGGAGCAGCTGAAGGAGAAGAGCAAAACATAACCATTCTTGGGCGAAGTTTGAGGAAGAACCGGGGAAGGAACAACGCAAAATTTGAAGATTTCGTGATGACGGGCAATTAGCATTTAACCTCTAATTAACGGTTATGAATAGAATCTTTATTTCAGTTTGTTACAAGCTTGTAATTCAGTATATTAGGTTGTTACAAGGTTTGTTACACTAGTATGGTGTGTCCTGGCATACTAGGTGTTCGATACTATTACCTCTCCGATGACCCCTGCATCGACGTGCTCTGTGTCCCTGATGCCGACCACCCGCCTACCCACGATAGAGGTTCCCTTCTTTACTGGAGACAACGTTCTGGGTTGGCTATTCCAGATCAACCATTTTTTTTCTTTTCATCAAATTCCAGATGACCAGAGAATCGCCATTGCTGCCTTTTATATGACCGGGCCTGCTCTCCGGTGGTTTCATTGGTTCTATTCCACCTGTCAGCTCGCCGAGTGGGATGAGTTTGTCCGCAAACTTGAGCTTCGATTTGGTCTTTCGTCCTTTGTAAATCATGAGGCGGCACTCTTTAAACTCAGGCAAACTTCCACTCTTACAACATACCTGCAAGAGTTTGAAAACTTGTCAACCAGAGTCATAGGCCTGAGCAACCAAAGTCTCTTAAATTGTTTTTTATCGGGCATGAGAGATGAAATCCAACGAGAGCTCTATCTGCTGAAACCGACAAACCTCCATGATGCCATTAGAATGGCAAAATTAGTGGAGGACAAATACCATGCCAGTCGACTTACTGTTCCTAGGCCTTTATTTCACCGACCTCCGGCACCGGTGCAGACTCAACCAGTTATCACTCCGACACAACCTCCGCCAGGGCCACGGCCAACACAGCTGCCAATCAAACGGCTCACTCCTTTGGAGATGGCGGCTCGAAGAGAAAAGGGGCTATGCTTCAACTGTGATTCCAAATTCACTCCCGGCCATAGGTGTAAACCGGCCCAGTTTTTTTGCTTAATGGCTAAGCAAGATGAAGATATTGTTCCTCATAAGGATCAGGTTCTAGGACCAACTCAGGCCATTCCTGAAGAAGAAGCTGAAATTCCATGGGTAACAGATAACCCGAGCATCTCCCTTTATGCTCTCACACGACAAATAGTACCGTCTACTATGAAAATTCCAGGCTCCATCAACGGTCGAGACGTTATCATCCTCATTGATGGAGGATCGACAAACAATTTCGTGCAAACTCGGTTGGCGACACATCTCAACTTGATCGTGCAACCGACAAACCACCTACGAGTCACCGTTGGTGATGGCAACACCGTTGATAGCAAGGGAGCGTGTGCTAGGGTTGAGGTGAAGATGGCTGCAACCACGTTTCTAGTGGATCTGATCCTCTTACCTCTTTATGGTGCGGACGTGGTGCTGGGAGTGCAGTGGCTGCGCCAATTCGGCCCCATCGTCTTCAACTATGATGAGCTTTGGATGGAGTTTGATCATCAAGGCCAACGAGTATGATTATGTGGGCTTGATCCATTGCAATATGATGTGGCCCGACCAGCTTCTTTTCGCAAGTCCGGGTCCGACATAGCCCAATATTTTCAGCTTACAGTTGAACCAACTACTGTCAACTTAAGTCCGAAATTTGGGCCCAATATTCCCGACATCTTCCTCACTAAACTACACAACATTCTTGCAGAATATGGTGATATCTTCTCCACTCCCACAGGGCTTCCACCGACTCGAGAACATGATCATCGAATTCCCTTAATTCCGGGCACGGCTCCGGTGAACGTCCGACCATACCGGTACCCTCATTTTCAAAAGACAGAAATAGAGAAATTGGTCAAAGAAATGCTCGGCGATGGGTTAATTCAGCCCGGTCATAGTCCATTCTCCTCGCCCGTATTGCTGGTGAAGAAGAAGGATGGGACTTGGCGCTTCTGCGTCCACTACAGAGCTTTGAATGCTGTCACGGTGAAGGATAGATTCCCAATTCCCACAATGGAGGTGCTCCTCGACGAGATCGCCGGTGCGCGATTATTTTCCAAATTGGACCTACGTGCAGGTTATCACCAAGTTCGCATTCACCCCGACCATGTGGAAAAGACGACATTCCGAACTCATGATGGCCATTTTGAATTCTTGGTGATGCCGTTCGGATTAACGAATGCTCCATCAACCTTCCAATCGCTCATGAATACTACCTTCAGGCAAGTTCTTCGAAAGTTTGTACTCATCTTCTTTGACGACATTCTCATTTATAGTTCAGATTAGAGCACTCATCTAAATCATCTTCATGAGGTCTTTGCTCGACTACAAGCCCACCAACTATTTGCCAAGCTCTCCAAATGCGAAATTGGGTCTTCCACAATTGGCTACTTGGGCCATGTTATTTCAGGCGAAGGGGTCGCCGTCGACCCTGAGAAAGTTCGCGCAATTTCTGAATGGCCTCTTCCGGCATCAGTCAGAGCGTTGAGAGGATTCTTGGGACTTTGTGGCTATTACCACAGGTTCGTTCCCAAATATTCACACTTAGCTGCACCTTTAACAGAATTATTGCGGAAGGATGCTTTCACATGGACTCCAGCCGCAACCAAGCCTTTCAAGGACTCAAAGAAGCACTGATGCACACTCCAGTGCTCCAATTACCAGACTTCACCGCCCCTTTTGTTGTTCAAACCGATGCTTCAGGATCGGGAGTTGGTGCCGTCTTACTTCAAAAAGGCCATCCGATCACATACTTCAGCAAGCAACTGTCCCCTCGACAACAAGCGACCTCGACATATGGTCGAGAAATGTTTGCCATCACCGAAGTAGTGAAGAAGTGGCGACAGTATCTGTTGGGCCGACGATTCACAATTCAGACAGATCACCAAAGTTTGCTAGCGCTGTTGCACCAAACTATTCAATCCCCGGAGCAACAGCGGTGGTTGTATAAACTTGTGGGATACGACTTCGACATTGAATACAAACCGGGTGTTCTCAACGGACCCTGCCGATGCCTTGTCACGAATGCATAGAGTGGCCTGCAGTGCTCTGTTCACGGAGTCCCGGCAACAACCTATATTGTGGGATGCAATCCGCCAAGCCTACAGCAACAACCCAGAAACAATACAACTCCTCAATTCAGTGTCGGCAAATCCCGGCCAACATCCTAATTATGTCGTCCGAGATGGGTTACTTTTGTTTAAAGGGCGAGTTTGGATTCCAAATAATTCAGCCCTACAGCCTTTGTTAATAGCAGAATTTCACACAACACCGTCGGGAGGACATGCAGGAGTGCATCGAACATTGGCCCGATTGGCGAGTGTTTTTTATTGGCCCGAACTCCGGCGAGCAGTGCACAACTTTGTCTCTAAGTGTATAGTGTGTTAATCAGTGAAACCAGTAAATCGCGCTCCTCAAGGTCTTTTACAACCGCTGCCAATTCCTGGAAAAATTTGGCACTCAATATCAATGGATTTTATCACGAGTTTGCCACCGTTTGAAGGGAAAACGGCGATAATGGTGGTCGTCGATCGGTTATCCAAACAAGGTCACTTATCTGCCTTGGGGACATATTTCACGGCACTGCAAATAGCTGAAATCATGGTGAAGGATGTAATTAAGCTACACGGCCCACCGGCTCAAATTATCTCCGATCGTGATCCGATCTTCATGAGCAAATTTTGGCGAGAATTATTCCGGCTACAGGGCACTATACTCGCCACTAGCAGCACCTACCACCCACAAACCAATGGCCAAACGGAGGTATTGAATCGGTACTTGGAGGATTACTTAAGATGTTTTACATTCGACCATCCTCGACAGTGGGTCAAATTTCTGTCGTGGGCCGAGTGGCATTACAATACTGCATGGCACTCGGCCATTCGAATGACGCCCTTCGAGGCTGTTTTTGGTCGTGCACCGCCTACCCTGCAAGATTATTTAATGGGCGACTCCTCTGTGGCTGTTGTGGAGAACTTGCTAACAGAGTGCACCGAGCTTCTCAAGACTCTACGGGAGAATTTGAAACGCGCGCAGCATCGAATGTGCACTCAAGTCAATCGCAAACGAACCGATGTTCAATTTCAAGAAGGCGATTGGGTCATGTTAAAACTCCAACCTTATCGGCAGGAATCATTGGCGAGGAGGAATTCACACAAGTTAGCCCGGCGATTTTATGGGCCGTTTCGGGTGATTGAATGCATTGGTGCTGTCGCATATCGGTTGCAATTACCCACAACAGCTAAGTTGCACAACGTCTTCCATGTCTCCAAATTAAAGAAATTCATGGGGGATCCACTGGCTGATGAACGACTATTACCGGACGAGTTCATCAATCAACATCCATTACAAATTCCGGAAGCAGTACTCCAACGCAGGCAAGTATTAAAATTGGGTAGGCCTTATGATGAGGTATTGATTCAGTGGCAAGGGCAATCCACAGACGATGCTACATGGGAAGATGTGGAAGACTTCACTATTACATTTCCAAACTTCATCCTTGAGGACAAGGATGCTACCATAGGGAGGGCAATTGTTACAACGAATGGAGCAGCTGAAGGAGAAGAGCAAAACATAACCATTCTCGGGCGAAGTTTGAGGAAGAACCGGGGAAGGAACAACGCAAAATTTGAAGATTTCGTGATGACTGGCAATTAGCATTTAACCTCTAATTAACGGTTATGAATAGAATCTTTATTTCAGTACGTAGTTTGTTACAAGCTTGTAATTCAGTATATTAGGTTGTTACAAGGTTTGTTACACTAGTATGGTGTGTCCTGGCATACTAGGTGTTCGATAAAATGCCAGAGTGGAATGGTTGGTTACAAACATTGTAATGATCCTCTATATAACTGGAATGAGAACGTGGGAGGGGGCCCGCTAGTCCATAATTCTCACTTTCCTCTTTATTCTCTCCACTTTCCCTTCTCCTTCCTCCCTACTTCTATCTTCCTTCTTTCTCTATCTTGTTTTCCCGGCAAATTGCTATAAATCACAGAAATCTTGTTACATTCATGTACAAAGACCGGTGTGAATTAACATACGTCTTATTATAGATATGTATATGTTTTTTAAATATTACCACATTTTTTCACTCTGTAAAAATTCAACCTTTAGTTTTTGTTTATATAGAAGGACGGGTGTGAATCAACATGCGACATTTCATAAATATGCATAGGTTTTTTAAATATTAGCACATTTTCTCACTATGTAAAAATTCAATCTTTAGTCTTTGTTCATATACATTCATATACAAATACTCGGTGTGAATAGATTACGATGCAGTAAAAAATATTGAATTTATGAAGTAATTTAACAATTTTCCCCACTAATGTTTCCAAACTTTATCATGTTTTCACATCCTTTTTCCCTGTCACCAAATTAGGTATATTTTTTTCCAACTTTACATGCTCACATATTTGACCTAATTTATTTTGTGTGACTTAGAGACCTAGGGGTATCTTTTGAGGGGATTGAAAATAGTTCAAGCATGAACAACTTTTGGTAGTCCACTAACTAATTTTTTTAATAACTTTTTTAATGCCTCAAATATGAACTAAATTAACAAAAAAAATAAGCATCTCCCCTTTTAACTCTAATGGCATAAAAATAAACATCTCCCCTTTTTAATGCCATTAGAGTTAAATATAGATCCTTGAATCAAACTCCTAAGTATTTCTATTCATGAATTCAAAAATATCAGTTCAATTCACAAACTGAAAATTTTGCAAGAAAAAACCCAAAAATTACTTTTTTTTACTATATATTTAAAAATTTTCTTTTTCATATTTCTTTTAGTTTAAAAACTATAGTGGCATATATTTATATATATTGATTAAAATGACCAAAATTCACTTTAATTATTCCAATAAACACAGACAGACTACACTTTGATCAATTTAAAACTATTAGATCACATCCTTAACTAATCAAAAATAAAAAAAAATGGAAGATAAAAAGCCGTCCAAGTGCATGCATTAACTTTTTTTTTCATGAGACTACTATAAACATAGTTGATTTTTCTTATAAAAGTATATTTGATCAAATTAGTTTATAAAAAAATTAATTCGAAGACTTGTTGTTTGATGAATAAACGACAAACACCTCTCATTTAAGAGATGTGAGAGACATGCACAGATGTAGAGTGAGCACAACAAAGATATGTATCCTTATTTTGCGTGGGCTATAGAATTCGATCTCAAATTCTGTCTGAAACCAACACTCTACGTAAAAGATCCGGTATCAATAAGCCAAAAAATAGCTAGTCTACATTTATATTCTTAGTGGAGAAAAATTTTATCAGAAATGAGAGAGAAAAAAAACAAAGCACTGATAGCTTTAGTGAAGTTGACTTAGGTGTTGGTGGATCATGCCATTGTGAAATGCTATAATGTTTTTAAACTGCCTTTCTACCTGCCATCAATCCAAAAGCATAAAAAGGAGCTTATATGAAACCACAGGCTTCACCCATTAATTAGTTCAAAGAGTGAGTTTCTTCAACAATGCCAAAACCACTCATTTTCATGTTCATTCTCATCCTTTACATGCTTTTGATCTCTTTCTCATCACAAACATCTTCTGGTGAATTTTATTTTATTTTATTTTATTTGTTCGTTTGTTTGTTTGATTTTCTTATGATCAGTTGTTTTTAAGTAATTGGAGTGTTTGGTTATTGAAGCAGGGAGAGTACATGTGGAGAATGGAGAGGAATTAAGTTCTTTTTTGAGGATGGAGAGCAAAGTTATTAAGGTAATGTTAATTTATTCCTTTGCTTGGGTTTAGCTATACTTTGATTTTTTTTTTTTTTTTTTTTTAAAGAAAACATTTCTATGATATCACATGCATTTTTTTAAAATGTTTATAAATACAAAATAAAAAATTTAGCCAATAAATGCCATCAACATGTTAACAAAAGTATTTTAGATCACAGTTTTATTATTAAAACTTTATTAAATTTATTTTTATTTGAAAATTACAGACATACCACTTTGAAGAAAAAAGACTTCAACCATTCATGGTGATGGATGGGGGAGGTAAAATATAACTCTCAATTGTGGAAATGATCAATTTATTAAATACAAAACTATGTTTTTAATTCATTTGTAGATTTTTTTCAATAAATTATATATATATATAAACTGATTAATTGTATGCTAGACTGATATAAGCATCTTAGTTCTTTTTTTAATCATATGAACTTCAAATTTCAGTCTAACTCTAGTAATATATAATATGATGATTTGGACATCATCAGAATAAATTATTTATTGATTAAAAAAACCTAAATTTAAATTTACAGATGCATGGGAGAAAGGTGTTGATGGACATGACTATGGACTATGAGTATGGAGGACCAAACTCAAAGCATGATCCAAGAAGAGCAAGGCCCGGAATGGCTGGCAGGAACAATTGATTTACTTAATAATAAACCAGTCTCAAGATTTCACATAATTAATTAATAAATAAATAAAATAAAATAAAATAAATAGAATATACTAATTTTATTGTGACAGGCTTCTAACTCCAGCCACCATATACATAGAAGGTTTACATGAATATTTAGATGTACTTGTTCTCATCTCCAAAATTTTTATTATCTTTAATAATAAGTTTTCATAAAAAATTAATATTGATGATCTGATCTTTTTTTTTTTTTTTTTTTTGGAAAAAGGATGATAAATAATTAAGATGATCAGTTGAATATCTCATCTATCATGCATGCCTCAATGTTCTTTAATATATATATATATATATATAAAGAAGTTGAAAGTTGAGGATGATGACGATGATATTGATTAAAAATATAAACAAATTACTCTGAAAGGAAAGAGAATTAAAGTCTCGAACATTAACTTACCATACAATAAATTAAAAGAATAAAAATATCAATAAAAATAATATAAAATTAAATTGTGATTGTTTAGTTTTTAAGGGGGCAAGGGAATGAAATTTTTACTATTTCATTTTTTTATATGACAATAATTATTAAAATAAAGTAATCCTGTTAAGGTTTTAATTTTTAAATTCATTTTTTATCCAACATCTGACAACATTATTTATTTTTTATATTTTGGAAAAAATACAACTTCAGTGTTTTATGATGGTTGATGTTAAATCAGGTTAAAATTTTTTAATTAAATTATTTGATTTATGTTACACTTTAAAATTCAATATATATGACCGGTTTTATGTTATTTGTTATCTTGTAGCCCAAAAATTAAAATAACTATGAGATTATGTGATAACTATCAAATACAATCTCAACTTCTTATATACCCAATTTTGTACTTCATTGAAGATTATTGAGATATAAAACTAATATAGTGATTATATCTGGAAACTTCAAAATTTTGTTTTATTTTTCTGGTTCTTCTCATTTCTTCGTAATGCCACTTAACAATTTTTTGTGGTTTTACATGTACCTTATTTTTTATTTAAGATATTCTTTAATTTCTTGTAATCAACTTTTGCATTTATAATTATTTTTATATACTATATTTTAAAAAATATATATATAAATATTTGTGTGTGTGGATAAGCTATTTACACACATTTTTTTATTATCTCACTTTAATCATGTATTCCAAAGGAAGGAATTGAATTCTCGATTTTTCAGGAGTTAAAGCCATATGGAAAAAAAAAAATAAAAAGAACATAAAAAACATGTAAACAACAAACTAATAATTTATAAAAAGATATTTCATCAACAAACTAATAATTATGAGATTATGTGATAACTATCAAATACAATCTCAACTTCTTATATACCTTCTTCTAGTGTTTGTAGACTTCTCCAATTTTGTACTTCATTGAAGATTATTGAGATTGTTAGAGTTATATTGTCACTTATACTTATACATTATATTTATACGTATTTACACTCTCTTGTATACACCTTTTCTGTATTTATATGGGCTAATTGCTCTAATAAAGTTGGTTCATTCTTTCATTTCATCTATCATGGTATCAGATTAGGTTTTCGTCATCGACCTTTGTCTTGCCATCTGCACCTTTGTCCGCCGGCTCTTAGCTTGTCATCTGAACTCACTCCCTCCCTCTTTTCTCCGATTTGGCTTAGCTCGTCGGAGCTCCATACCCATACGGTCTTATTGAGAGGTCCGTGAGACGACGCGCCGACTGCGTCTCTGTTACAGGCGCCCACGCTGCGGTCCAACTTTCTTCCGGCGAGTGCTTGGGGAGCTTGTCGCTGTCGTACCACCGAAGGCCGGCGACGATCTTCACGGCGATCACGTGCCACTGCTGCTCCCTTCGCTTGTTCATCCCCCTCTCCTTCACGATCTTCACGGCGAGTGCTTTGGAACATCAACTCCGGTCAAATCATGATGAAAGCTTGCATTCCAATGTCTTTGGCACAAGTTACAAAGTCCAGCCAAATGATTTGAATGCTAGCCGTGAGCATTCACATTCTCTTGATGCCAGCCAGCTGCCTTCATTGCTTTCATTCCATATTATTTATTATTATAATATGAAATAATATTATATTACCAAAAAAAAAAAAAAATCACGAGACTTTGCCACCTTTTATAGCCGACAGGCATTAGTGGTCACAGTTTATCATTTTTTTATCTCCAAGGAAAAGCAAGAAACAATCTACTGTTGCTCTTTCCACTGCCAAGGCTGAGTATAGTGCTATGTCTTCTACTGCCAAGGAAGTTCTTTGGTTGCGTCAGATTTTGATGGACTTTGGTGTCTCCATATCCGCTCCCACTCCTATATATTGTGACAACCAGAGTGCTATCAAAATTGCCGCTAATCCCGTAATCCCGTGTTTCATGAGCGCACGAAACATCTCGAGGTTGCTCTTCACTTTGTTCGTCATCATTATCTTGCTGGCAGTATTCTTCTTCCATACATTGCCTCCACCCACCAGCTTGCTGATTTCTTCACTAAGGCACATACCATTTCTCGATTCCAGAGTCTTGTTAGCAAACTCTCGGTTTACGACCCACCGTGAGTTTGAGGGGCATGTTAGAGTTATATTGTCACTTATACTTATACATTATATTTATACGTATTTACATTCTCTTGTATACACCTTTTCTGTATTTATATGGGCTAATTGCTCTAATGAAGTTGGTTCATTCTTTCATTTCATATATCAGAGATATAAAACTAATATAGTGGTTATATCTGGAAACTTCAAAATTTTGTTTTATTTTTCAGGTTCTTCTCATTTCTTCGTAATGCCACTTAACAATTTTTTGTGGTTTTACATGTACCTTATTTTTTATTCAAGATATTCTTTAATTTCTTGTAATCAACTTTTGTATTTATAATTATTTTTATATACTATATTTTAAAAAATATATATATAAATATTTGTGTGTGTGGATAAGCTATTTACACACATTTTTTTTATTATCTCACTTTAATCATGTATTCGAAAGGAAGGAATTGAATTCTCGATTTTTCAGGAGTTCAAGCCATATGAGAAAAAAAAATAAAAAGAACATAAAAAACATGTAACCAACAAACTAATAATTTAAAAAAAGATATTTCATCATGTAATTAATGAAATAGCAAGTCTTGGCCCATGAACTGCACAGTAAAAAAAACATATAATAAAAAATTGAATAACGCTAATAAATATTATTATGTATATGTACAAATAAAACGCATGAAATTAAATTTGATAACCATAAAAAATAAACATTTCCCCTGTTTGACGTCAGAGGGAGAGGAGCCTTTTAAAGGCTGTGAATAAAAAAAGTCTTCCTTTGGTTTGGTTGGTCACCAAGCCTAATGAACCCAAACATGAACCATTTCCAGGTCCAATCAAGTCCGGTCCAGTTCAAAGGGTGCTTCTCTTCTACGTCACGCCTCTCTGTCAGGTCACCCATTTTACTCATTGTAATGATTATTTAGTCCAGTGTCAATAGCAACTTTGGATCTTTATTTCAAAATATTTAATGTATTTGATAGGAGGTATTTATAGACAGTTGTATTCCAAGATTAAGTTTAACCTTAGATATATCTCTGATCAAACACATGGCAATAGTTTATTAGTGAGAGTCATTTTCAGTAGCAAAAATAAACAAGTTTAATGGCAGTCTAATTAGGATGAATTAATCCTTTCTCTTTAGGAAAAAAAAAAAAAAAAAAAACTCAGTGAGAGTCATTTTCAATAACAAAAATCAACAAGTTTAATGGCAGTCTAATTAAGATGAATGAGTGCTTTAGCTAATTAGCTTTAGGGGGAAAAGCATAACTTTTATGACCATATAAAGCAATCTTTCTATAATTCAGAGTTATGGATCAATCTGCAATCTGACAGGCAGGCTCACTTGTTACTAGCTTGGAAAATAAACGTGAAATTTTTTGTTTTTGATTTTTTTTTAATAAAAAGATATTCGTTATAAGATGTTTTTTAAATGAATTAGCAATATAAACAAATCAATATAAATGAATTCTGGTTATTTTTCAATAAACCATGCTTCATCTTTTCTTTCTTCAAAAAAAAAAAAAAAAAAAAACGGTTTTTATCTACCAATTTTTTCTTTGTTATAATTTACAAGTTTTAAACCATTGTAGCAATAGCGGAGCTGTTAAGACATTTAACTCTTATGTTGAGGTGAGGGTTTGACTCTCTTACAATGTATGATTAAAATGCAAATAATATATATAGTAGCTTGTTCACATTGTTAAAAAAAAAAAATAATACAACCAAATATAGCTTAGGACAGTGGAAAGTCATGTGGTCATGAGTGGAGAGGCGGAAGGTCAAATTCCTTCGACATTAATACTATAGCATAAATGCGTAATACAGTAGAAATACTATACATTATTATTCATTAGGTCCCACGTGAGAAGAGTCGTATTTGCTCATACAGTAATTTGATATTGTAAATTTTTACGAGTTATTAAGCCACTGTAACTGGTGCACTACTATATTTGTTTATCTTTTGCAACTCGTTTACGTGCCACAAGTTTTAAACTTGGAAGGTAAATTTTCAGTTTTTTCAAATCATTTCAACCTACATTTTTTATTAGTTAATTTTTATATTAATGGAGAGGTAAATTTGTAGTTTGATTATAGATTTTGGCTTAATTAGCAAAAAACAATTTCACAATTAAAAAGAAAAGACAGATTATTTTTTTTTCTCAAAAAACAGAGTAGTGTGTGTGTATATAATATAAAATAAAAATTTAATATCAATAATGTGATCAATAAAAATGGAGTACTAGTTCAAGCGTCATTGGTCCGTCCAACCTCTCTCTATCTTATTGATCATGATTCTGGGCCTCATACACTATTGGCAACCTAATTTTATTTTATAATATAATAGATAAAAAACTGCTTGATATAAATCATCAAGTACTAGACTTGTGTAACCGCAATCCATCAACGAATCATAAATCACCAGCAAATAATAAAGAGAACAAATCCCAGTCTTTTCTTTCCCGATTTTAACAGAGCAAACAGCAAAGCTCTAATCCTCTCATCCAATGACTGTCAAATTATATAAAATTTTCAAAATATAATTTTCTAATTGTTTAAATAACCAAAAAAATTAACAGTTTTATTAACATCGAATCCATTGTATATATTCATTTAAAAAAATCTGAAATTAAATTTTATAGTATATGTAAAATAAAAGTTATTTGTTAAATTTGAATATTTTTGGCTCTTTTTAAATGCTGTAATTAAAAAAAAAAAAAAAACTGCAATAAAAAAATCACGTGCAACTCGCGCTACTGCATTTACAACACAGCGGCGCAGGGCCAGCGCCCCACCACCACCTTGCTGTCATTGCGGATTCGTTTCCACATATTAAAAAATAAAATAGAAAAAAATAGAAATCAATTGAAAAAAAATAAAAAATAAAAGGGCACATTTGTAATTAAAGGCAAACAAGGAAGCAAGTAGAGAAGTACCTTCTAAGCAACAGAGGCCCGAATGGTGACGAGTTGTGCGCTTCCTCATTGATAACTCCGCTTCTCCTTCTCTTCGTCTTCTTCGTCTCCGCTCATCTCCAAAGCTAGAGAACCCCTCGAATTCGCCGCCATGCCGGGCCTCGTCACCCCTCCAGAAGCCCCGCCTCTTCGGATCTCCCTCCCCGACGGCGCCGATCCCCAGATCCGCCCCGATCCCGATGCCCCTGAAAACAAGATCGGGAGATCCCCAGCGCCGCGGAGAAACCCTTCGCCCTCATCCTCCCGAGTCAAACCCTCGCCAAAGCGCCCCACGCCGAAAGTGGAGGAAGCGGCGCTGGACAATCCGGATCTGGGGCCGTTCCTATTGAAGCAAGCGAGGGACACGATCGCGTCGGGGGAGAGCCCGGCGAAGGCGCTGGAGTTCGCGATCCGAGCGTCGAGGTCGTTGGAGATGTGCGCGGGCGATGATGATGGGATGAGACTGGAACTGGCGATGAGCTTTCACGTCACAGCGGCTATATACTGCAGCCTGGGGAGGTTTGAGGAGGCGGTGCCGGTGCTGGAGAAGGCTGTGGTCGTGCCGGAACCGGCCCGAGGCGCGGACCAAGCGCTCGCGGCTTTCTCCGGCCACATGCAGCTCGGGGACACGTACTCGATGCTCGGGAGGCTGGATCAGTCCATCGCTGCGTACACGAAGGGCCTCGAGATCCAGATCCAGGCTCTCGGAGATTCCGACCCCCGCGTCGCCGAGACTTGCCGGTATGATGTTCTTTCGCTCTTTTTTTTTTCGCTTATCCTGTTCCATCATCGTTTTTGGTGGGGTCTAGACCAGCGCTGGAGTGAGTCTGTTGAGGGCTAACCTCCGCTTGAATAAGTCTACAGAGGTTAACCTGCGTTCCTCCTTGTCCTCCTGGAGTCGTTCGGATGCAATGCAATCAGTGTGCTTGGTGGAGTGCGTCCTGTTGTGGGAATTATTCACTTGATTTGTTTGTTTGTTTAGGGACCACTAATCCTTTTCTGGTTTATCGGTATTTGTTTACAGTGGGAATGAACTGAAAAAACTAGTTTTTCTGAGATTTTTTATTCTATCTAAAATTATTTTGATATTGATCTGAATATATATATATATATATATATATTGACTTGGGAGGTTGTCCTTAGGTTGGGGAACTAGAGATTTTATTGCGGATAAATACTGAAATTTGTAATTTTTATATACAAGAAACAAATAAAATGTGGGGATAAAAATAAATATATGGCATTATTTAAAAAAATATATGGAAAATAAGTAAGTTTCTTTAATTTCAATTTGATTTTTAATTTTAACTTGGGTGTCATTGACCAAGTTTGGCTTCTGAAAAATGGCAGGTACCTCGCGGAAGCCCATGTCCAGGCCATGCAATTCGACGCGGCGGAGGAGCTCTGCCGGAAAACACTCGAGATACACCGGGAGCACAGTGCTCCGGCCTCCATTGAGGAGGCTGCCGATCGCCGTCTGATGGCCCTCATTTGTGAGGCCAAAGGAGACTCAGAGGCTGCCCTGGAGCACCTTGTGCTTGCCTCTATGGCTATGATCGCTAATGGCCAGGAAGCAGAGGTCGCCGCCATCGATGTCAGCATCGGCAACACCTATCTTTCCCTTGGCCGCTTCGACGAGGCCGTCTTTTCGTATCAGAAGGCTCTTACAGTATTCAAGTCCACCCGTGGTGATTCCCACCCATCTGTTGCTGCTGTCTTCGTCCGCCTCGCTGATCTCTATTTGAAGACTGGCAAGCTCCGTGAATCCAAGTCATACTGTGAGAATGCCCTTAGGATTTATGCCAAGCCTGTCCCTGGTACCACTGCTGAGGAGATAGCTGGAGGTTTGATGGAGATATCCGCTATTTATGAGGCTGTGAATGAGCCTGAAGAGGCTTTGAAGTTGCTGCAGAAGGCTCTAAAGCTTTTGGAGGACTCACCAGGGCAGTGGAGCACGGTGGCTGGGATTGAGGCTCAGATGGGAGTTATGTACTACATGGTTGGGAGGTATGCGGAGTCGAGAAGCTCATTTGGGGATGCTGTGGCCAAACTGAGAGCTAGCGGGGAGAGAAAGTCAGCTTTTTTTGGTGTCTTGCTGAATCAGATGGGATTGGCATGTGTGCAGCTGTTTAAGATTGATGAAGCAACTGAACTTTTTGAGGAAGCCCGAGGAATCTTGGAGCAGGAGTGTGGTTCATACCATCAGGACACTCTTGGGGTGTATAGCAATCTTGCTGCAACTTACGATGCTATGGGCAGGTAAGCAGTTCTGGTGAACTCTTTTCATCAGAATATAAATTCTTGCTCTGCCCTGTTTGTGCTTGGCCTTATGTATGACAGTTTTTTCTGGAGAGACAATGTAATGCAATATTTAGATTTAAGATGAAATTTATAGCAGCTAGTCATTTAACTACCTAATCCAGTGGACTTAGTTCATCACCTCAGGTTAAAAACTCTTGGATTCTTGTCCATCAACCTCCCTGGGGTGAAGGAAAGGTCTTAATATGCTCCATATCTCTGCTCAATCCCTTCGATTTCTCCTAGGAGTCCATTTAGATTCAATAGCATGTTCCTGAACTATTTCACAGTCAAACACTAACATTAGTAGCCATTCCCTGATTTTAACTCTTAGCATCAAATATATCATCAGACTGACCTGCTGGTAACATAGTTTGGTTCATGACAACATAACATCTCTTTATCAAATTCTTTTGTAGCTTAATCATGAAGGTATATTCTACAAACTGCATCTCAATCTTATACCCTTTTAGTTTGCTACAAGTTCTCATTAGAATGTGGGTGCCCTTTTTTTGTGCTTCAAATTCTTTACCTGAATGATGCTTGTTCACTTTCATTACCAGTCTCAACTGCACTTATAAAAGCAGGTGAGGTGGTAGGGTCCCATTATGGTTCTAGATTACTTTATTGGGGGAAACTTTTTTTTTTTTTGACTTCACATGTTCCTACCACAAAATGTTGGCTAAACTTTGCTTGACAACTATAAATATTTTTGAATTTTTTAACCTCTCCACAGATAATCAATAGTGGCATGCTTCAAATCACTTGCAAGTTTCTTATACAATGTTCTCTGTGAATGACCTATATCATATTCAATTGATGAAAGAATGCTTTGTCAACTTTATGATTTTTGAAAACTGTATGTGCGATGAGAAGGCTTTGAATGTTAGATGAAATGATCTTTTTCTAGAAATGTGCAACGAGGGATATGTCTCAACTAACACAAATTTGTTATCTCGATTTAGCATTCAGTTCGCCAGGTATGTAGATGAAATGCTAATTGCGGCTAGAATTGTCATTTAACTACACCCAGTTAAGTACTTCATGATCATGCTAATTCATAACATCCATATTTAGTAGAATCTCTAAATACCAGTAATTTGGCTTAGTTGTATTTTTTGCTTATGCTAATTATGCCAATTTTGAACATTTTGTGAAACTATAGCTTATGGGACACAACATTTCTGCATATCAGAGCTGCAAATCCAAGGTTGCATCTTGATATAAATTCTCTGATTTATGTGGTCCTGAATTCATCTTAAATCCTAGAACTTCAGCAAATTGGAAAACATCTTCGCAGCAGAAGTATTTCTGAATATTTTTTGTCCTTTTATGTAGCTATGTTTTCTTCTATCCATGGGATTCATTACTCATTCTTTGGGTAGCCCTTTTATCATTTTGTTCATTTGTGTGAACTTATGATGAATGGAGCTTATATTTAGACCAAAGCCTGAAGGCTTTGCCATCTTGGATGCTAGATGGGGTTTTTCTCATAAAACTGTACATTTTATCATGAGTCCTTAATATGTTAGTGCTATTTTGATGGACTAACCTTATTAATGTATTTTCATATATTTAGAGCACTGTCTATACCAAAGAAGTGACTAGTTTAGCAAAACTGCCACCATCTTGAGTACATTATATCTCCACTACTGTACTAGGATAAACAAATAATCGCCCTTGATCTGGTGTGACTCTTTTAAACCTGTGAATTTTTCTGTGTCATGCTCAATTTCTATCGACCTCTTCTCTAATTTTGAATAACCTTATGAGTGCAATTACTCCTGTGAAGTCTCAATTGACAGATCATTTGACCTTATCAAACAAATCAAATTGTCTACTTTAAGCGGATGATAACATTGAGCCGTCATTCTGAATATTTGAACAAAGATGCGAACGTATGTTTTGCATATATGCATTATGCTTTCACCTTGCAATGTAACAGGGTTGAAGATGCAATCGAAATTTTGGAATACGTGTTGAAGGTGAGGGAGGAAAGACTTGGTACAGCAAACCCAGATGTAGATGATGAGAAGAAGAGGCTTGCTGAGCTCTTAAAAGAGGCTGGCCGAGCCAGAAACCGGAAGGCGAAGTCCCTTGAAAACCTTCTTGTTAATAACACACAGAAGGTGAAGAAGGAAGGAACCAAAAGGTGGGCAGGATTGAGTTTCAAGAGTTAAAATGATGCAAAATCAACCCCACCACCTCTGTAAGATAAAAAACCATGTGTGAAGTTGAGGTTAGGAATCTGATGGAACTGTTGTTGCTTGCACTTCTAATCATTTATTTTCTCTATAATCCTTTCATTTCTGCTCTCTTGTTTATTTTTTTTATATTCTATGTTTGTGTGTTGTGAGAAAAAGCTCGTAAATGTGTAAAATTCTGTGATTCTTGATGAATAAATATTTATGGTTGAGCATCTGTGTTGTCTTGTTTCACCCATCTCAGGCACAGTTTGTTGCTGCAATTTTTTTTTGAACTAAATCTAATCCAAGTATGAAAGTAACATGCTTAAATGTGGTTCAGTGGTGATAATGTTTGACGACAATTAAAGTCAAATCTAATAGACTTAACTGTGTCAAAAGGTAAATATTTTGAGTAATATTTAGGATATAATCCAGGAACTGCATTTGAAAAGTTGAAAACGGAAGGATCACAATATTGATCACTTCTCAAATTGAATTAACTAAATTTTATTTGAAATTGGTTATTCCGGTTGGATTGGTTCCGAGAGATGCGCTTTCTAGTCTCTACCATGTTACGAGGGTTATAATTTCTAATGTTGCATATATGTTTGAGGCAATACCATCCTGTCGTCAATTTTATCAAACCAGTTTTTTAAGGGTTGTGATTCCTCTATTATGTATTATATTAGTGTTTTTGTCGAGAGCAGTTAGTGTGGGGTTTGGCGAAAGACTGATTAACAGAGAGTTTTGACTGAAGACAAATCTCAAATGAAGTGTTACTGAGTGAAGTGCGCATGATTTGATAAAACATTGGGTCTGATAAGAGGAGTAATGTTATAAATTCTGTTTAGTCTCACATTATTTAATTTAGGAGAAATCCATGTGTGTGTGGTGGGGATCTTTTTTTCAAGACTCTCGATACTTTTTTATTTTAAATTATCAACAAAAAAATTATTATTATTATTATTGTTTTATAAAAAAAATATTACAGGGTTTTTGTAAATTAATTTTCTACAAAAAATGAATGTCTCGCGGCTTTATTAATTTTCATGAAGCATTATTGCTTGAAGGTTTAATATTTTTATCCCAAATTTCATAATTATATTAATTATTAAAAAAAATTGCAAGACATTTTCCCATAAGCCCTCCTCTCCCCCGCCCTCCGTTCTACAGTCGGAAGAAGGAAAGAAGTTTCGGAAGTCGGGAAGCTTAGAACCCTGAAATCTCCGATCTGAATCATCTGATCCTATCTGATCTCTCACCGCTCCTCCCGCTGCATTGATACATCAATCAGGAGAAGAATCGCGTTATGGTAACGGATGAGATCCAAAACTTCTTCATTTTGTGCAGTATTTTGTTTGATTTTGAGCATTGGATTGGAGTTTGATCTGTGCTTTCACGGTGACAGTCGGCGCTCTTCAATTTCCATTCGTTCTTGACGGTCGTGCTGCTGGTGATCTGCACCTGCTCCTACATCAAGATGCAGTTCCCCGCCATCCTTGAGCATCGAACGGGGTAATGTTCTTAGAATCATTTCAATGATCTCCTAAATTGTGTTATGGTTTTTCCATGATCTGTGGCTGAATTTAGGTCTTTTAGTCTTACAACCGTAGTTGCGTAAAGGTGCCTTTTTTTCCCAGAGAGTCCATGCGAAGTTTGTCCTTTGATTTGTTTGATACCCGGTAGACAAGAATTTAGGTATTGGGTGTGAAAATTGGTTAGATAGATGATAAGATGTTCAAGGCTCAAGTTGGGAGGCATAATTAGATATCAGCTACTTGAATTTCAAAGGAGGAAAAAAATCATTGACCAGTGGCATCGACCTTGTGGGATGACTGTGAAGAGGATTCTCACAAGACTATGAAGGGGATTCCTTTGGGAGTTGAATTGAGTTTTTCAGCCTCTTGTATTCTACTATATCGTTGAGGTGGATAAAACAGCTTTTTATTTGCAGTGTTTTGTAATAATGGTTGAGTTTGGATTTTTCTAATGGTTTGTATTAATTTATGGGTCAAAAACTTTTTTATGTTAATAGAAAATATAATGAACAATTGATGATATTTTCTTCAAACATGAGGTATTATGTTTTGTGCTTTATCAGATGTGATTTCTAAGAAACTGTTCATGTGAACATGATAATTCTCCTTGTCCAATTTGCTTTTTTGCTATTATACTTGTGACACTTAATAGTTCTGATCTGATCAGTCCAATAACTCTTTCTCACAATTTGATGAGTTTGCATATCCTTTCCTTATCTTACTATTAAAATTCGATGGACTTGTAGGATTGGACTTTCTAAACATAATTTCCATGTAGATATTTTTCACTACCATCTTATGTTTGGATTTTGGATTGCCAAAGATGCGATGCTAATTATTAAAGCAAATGCAGTGATCTAAAAGTTTAAAGAGGATTTATGATGTCCATCCTCGAGGCCATTAGCCCGCCCACGATTGTTTGGGGATCGGATGCGGGTGAAATTCCCACCAACTAACACACTTCCTGTAGGCTGTGGAATTGCAAATTTGAAGAAAGTATTCAACATCAGATTTAAGGAATTTCTTAGAATTAATTCATATGAAACTTGAAAATATGGTGTTTTCCTGACCTTGCTAGACTCTTATTTGATTGGTTCTTAATATTGATCCTAACACACCAGATGAAAATGTCATTTAGCCGCAAAGCCATTATAATTATTTCCCATTACTGCCATCATTCCATCTTATAATATTGTTAGTGCTTGATTCTATTGTGTGAAGTTACCCAATTGAATTTGGCAGAGAAGTCTAAACCATGTTTATGGGCACTGCAAATCTTTGTGAAAATTAGTGAAAATACGATGTAGGTGAGCCTTTTAGTGTAAGATCTAGGTAAAGTGTTATGGTGTATTTATATCCTTAATGCCTTATACCATGCTACGTTTCCCTTTTACTCCATTTTTTCAAGAAAGATTATAAAATTCACCTTTTTACAGGTTTCGTGGCTTCTTCTGGAAGGCAGCTAGAATAGGTATGTTATTTGGTCAAAATTCAGGATAATTTTGCTCTTTACAATAGATTATGGCTCTTTTGTATGCTTGTTTTCTGCAATTTTGGATGCTATGTATGCTATATGTTTGGATAATGGTACTACTTGAAATTAGGATTGTAGTGGGTAGCTGGGAGATCAATCTATAATCAGCTGAAGTATAGAAATCCAACAAGCACTTGCTGCACAGGGGGCCCACAAGCACCCTGCCCTCTCCTTATTCTGTAAAGCCAGCTTCTGTTTTGCCAGATGCCTTCGTAGTAATTTTTTTATAAATAATTAAGAAATACTCCTTTTGTTAATTCAAAGGATTGAAAATAGGTCTTCTGGCCATTTTCAGAGCACTGGACAATGTATCTTACATTATCGTTCATGTCTTCCATAGGAGTGGCATGTTTTTTACCTGCACATAATCTCCATCATTTCTTCAACATACATCTTTCTAAGATGTTTATCAGAAAAGAAAAACCTATCTTAGATGATATTGAATTTGACCCAATTCCTTTAGGCCTGCGATCAAACTGAGGAAGAACGTAATGAAAGGACCTTCTTTTACATTGAGAAATATCTTTTGTGTTGTGAGTTTTTTGATTGATAATTGGGTCTGGTTGCTCATTCAACATGTTTATGCTTTTAAGTAATAAGAAAAAAGGTTTTTTAGTTAATTATTCAGCCTCAAAGTGTTGAACAAATTTTTGCTCAAGTTTAAGTCATGGCAAGTTCCACCATTTAGTTATTGGAAGACCAGAAACCCCATTGACACTTGTTGACCTTGTGAAGAGCACATGTTGGATTACTCTGACACAAGCAACCATGTGCTTATTCCTATTGACAGTTTGAATTCCTTTTGGTCCACTGTAATCGTTCTTGTGGCAGATAGTATGATAATGATTCATTGAAACAAAGCAATAGAAAAATATTAACCTAAACGTTACTGTCTTAGAGGAATCACATAATGCATTAATAATAACCAATACTTAGAAGTGCTTCTGATTTTCACAGATTCAAGTTTTATATGGTAAGTGGTGTCAGGTAGTTTGGATGGTCTTCTTCAGTTTGATGCTTCATCTAGTTATTTTCAAATGTCATGTTTGCTATTATTGATTATTCATCATCTGTCATTTGAGACACCATCACCTCTGGATTGGTATAATACTATAATGTTGATTCAGGTGAGAGATTAAGCCCATGGGTGGCCTTCGGATGCTTTGGAATGGGTGCATCTATGATCTTTTCCTCATTCTGAGTTGATTCGGTTTGCTGCTGATGGACCTTTTCCTGATCAAGTGCCTTGTTTTGACTGTAATTTTGCCTGGTCCTCTGACTGTACTTGTGATTTTCTTTTGTTCATTGTTGGTATTTGATTCCTCTTTGCATATTATTTTGGTGGGGCAAAGGACATGCCATCCTTGAGCACTGTAATGCTAGAAAATTGGCAGCAAATATATATGATACTTTTGTGAATTTCTTGATCACTAACTCACTATCGTTCAAGCGTCATTGCTTGAATTTTTTTTGTTGTTCTTTTGTGGGACTAAGTGTTAGCCTGGGAGACAATTACTAGTTCAAGCTAGCGCTATGCTATTAACAGGTAGAGGCAGAGCTGAAGATTAATTTAAGGGTTGTTTGGTTAGCTGTAAGTAGCTATAAGTAGCTGTGATGTAAGTGGTTTTACATGTAAGTGACTGTTTAGTTTGATGTAAAAGTTCCACTTACATGTAAGTGGACTTACATCTCACCAACTTTTACAGCATTTCAACTTACATCAAAATTTGTTGTAAATTGAAATATAGTAAAGTAAGTGGTATCCACTCACCACCATTTTATTTTAAAATTAATTATAAAAATATTTAATAAATTAAATTATCTTTAAAATTAATTATAAAAATATTTTTAAGTAATAAAATTCAAAGAAATATTCAATTTAAAATATTTATTTTTTAAAAAAATTATTATCATTAAAATACTTTAAATAAATAAATAAATAATTAATTAATATGAAAAGTATTAAATAATTAGAACTAAAATTAACATAATTAGTAGTATTAACATGATTACAAAAATAGTTATTTATGTTTTATTTAATATATTATTATATTTTAAAATACCAATTCTTATTTAATTTATATAAAAAATATTTTTATAGCATATAATTGAATTACATTATATTTTTTAAATTTAATAAACCACCACTAAATTAATCAATTTTTTAAATTAATATTAATCCTAAATAATGAGAGTTAATATAATTAATAGCTTTTAAGAATAAAATTTAAGCATAGTATATAATTAAAAATTTTTATAAATAATATTAAATAACTAGTATTAACAATATGTGATAGAGGTAATCTTACCATTAATAATACTCCTCAACTTACATCAAACCAAATAAAGAAAAAACAAATACAGCATTTCAAATTACAACAAACCAAACAGCTGTGATGCAAGTTAAAATACAGTATTTTTACTTACACTGTAATTTGGCTTACATGTAAAATTATTTACAGACAACCAAACAGCCCTTTGGAGACTTTTATTTAACCATATAATAGTGCTGTGCACCATCAATATAACATAATTGTGAGATATATATATATATATCTTTGATTTTTATTTTATTTTATGAAGAGAGTGAGAGACAGAGGAGAGAGAGAGAGAGAGAGAGAGAGAGAGAGAGTGGTATGGTCAAGCAAACAGAGAAACATTTTCTTTAAAGAGAAAAGTACACGTAAGAAGGTTTTTTTTTTTTGTTTTGTTAGAATTTAAGTTTATATAAAATATCCAGTCAAATCATTTCTATATTTTAAAATGATTAAATATTTCTTTTACATGATGAAAATATTTTAAATAACTCAAATTCGTTCAGAATTTGCAGGTGAATCCTTTTTGAGTTTTTTTGACAGAAACGAAATCATGTGGATGTAGTTGAAGATATTTATATTTATAAGGGTTTTACATTAAAATAAAACTAAGGGGTTCTGCGAAACTTTCCCGACATCATTGCCCTATTTGCTTTTTTCCTACCTCCTCTCGTCTTCGGCGAAGTCGGTGTTGGTGAGCACTCGTCACTCCGCTTTCTTCCCCGCCATCTCAGGTATGCTTTCGGTCTCATCCCCTATCCTTTTTTCTCTCTCTCTTCTCCTCTCCTGCTCCAACGGACCATGGAAGTAGATGAGCTTCCCATTCTTTCGAGCTTAAACCAGCCCAGCTCCTGTAAAACACACTCAAATGATTTGTTCTTCTAAATCTTCAATTTCTCCAATTTGTATTCACCATATCAAGAAAACCAAGGAAATTGCAATTGTTTGCTTCTTATTTTGAATTTATGTAAACTATTGTCTTCTTATTGTGCAGTCACATGAATTTAATTTAATGAACTAATCTTTGCTTATTCTCTCTTGTTTCTTTTCAAATTTGGTTTTTTTTTTCTATGCAATTAGTAGTGGATTTTCTTCTTCTTTTTTTAAATATTATTTAGTTTAATTACCAGCCTATCTAAATTTTCATTCTCTCAAGGGAGGTGATAATGGCAGCTGTGGTGTCTGAAGCTTGCAAAGGTGTTACATCCATAGCATCATCTGGTTGGGAGTTCAGCTGGTTAGTTATTGCTTCCCATATTAACAGAAATTCTCTTCACCTTTTGATATTTCCATGGTTAATAAACTAGTATATGATTTGACAATGATGACTTTCTTAGCATTTTTAATAGTACATAGTTCCGAAGTGTGTATAACAGGCTTTATATGTTATAAATATAAACTTCGGAGGTTGTTCATGCATTATTTATGCTGTGCTGTGGGTTGTAATAATATTTTACAATCAGTCAATCAGAAAGCTTAAATATAAACTTCGGAGGTTGTTCATGCATTATTTATGCTGTGCTATGGGTTGTAATAATATTTTACAATCAGTCAATCAGAAAGCTTAAGGGTTAGCTTTGATTTGGTGAGGATATCTAGCGGTCATTTTGCAACCTTCTTTTTCTAATGCAAATCAATCTCAAGAATGTGGGCGAGATTTGAGCGCGACCCAAATAGATATATGCAATCATGCTAAATATGTTTACCTGTGGCATTGAACAGTTAGGTTATTATTTGAGATGACATTGTGTTGTTTTGATTGATTGCTTGTTACTTCCTAGAAGAAAGTATGATAGATGATCCTCCTTGACTTGTTCTAAAAATTTAACTCTCAATATGGTAGCTGTTCCTTGTTTTTCGGTGATTCTCAAACCAATGCTTTGTAATAGATGGTTTGCTTATTGATTTTGGTTATATATACTGAAAAATGCCATCATGTAATCCTTTCATGTTTGTTATACTCATTCCTCCTCTATCCCAAAATTGAGTTTCAGTTAAAATAGTTATGGCATTTCCTTTAAAGGAAATTAAGAACACAATTAACTGAGGAAATGGTATGTAGATTATAAATTGGAAATAATATAATGTACAGCATACATACACATTTGGTGTAGAAGTCATATGGTACATCAGCTGGTTTTCTCTCAGATTAGGTGTGCACAGTTAGTGTACATATCTGTGATACCAATTTTATGATATGTATATTTTTAGTTTCTTCTATTTGTTGTTGATAATGCCATTTTTTAACACTCTTCAGATTTGTTTTTTGAATAAAAAATATGGTAAGTGGGCATTCCTTCCAGAGATTTTTTTTCTATTGGTATTATGTTGAGAAATCATTCCTCACGTCAACGGCCTTTGGGTCAATTGGCATTTTGGGTCCCCCGTGAGGACGCTTCGCAAATGGCGAGAGTTCGAATCCTCGGGGTGAGGGTGCATGTCTGAGAATTGTAAGCACGAACTGTGGGTGGTACCAACGCCCATGTGTGCGCGGCCCCACAGGCCGCAGTCGAGGCATGCGCACGCTCCTGTCTTAGTTTAGCGGGCCCATTAGGGGTTTCGTTCTTTTTGACAAAAAAACCCAGCGTTCTACTTGTTATGAGTCCCCGCCATGCATTTGGCTTAGCACTTTAAAAACAATGTATTGGTAACATGTTGCACATTGGAAATCCAAGTTGCTTTTAGTCTCTTATTGAGATTTCATCAGCAGTGACTTCGAAGTCGATTATGGTTCGGAAGAACATGCAGCCATTGTCCATGAAGCATTAGCAGTCGATCAAGAGGTCCGTGGAAATGCAGTATAATTATTTATTTTTTTCAGTCAAATCAAAATAACTTATTATTGTACTCATTTATAGTTGCAACCTGACAAGGTTAAGAGGCGTATGTCTGTTTCCGATGGCAAACTTATTGTGTGAGTTTGTGATATATATGCTATTTGCATTTTATAATTATATATTCCTCCTATGTTATATATTTTTATCTGATTTTTGCACTTCAAATCAGACGCTTTGAAGCAGTGGAGGCTAGATTTCTTCGAGCATCATTCAGTTCATTTATAGATCTTGTCGGCCTGGCTACAAAACTCATTGAAGAATTTAGTCCACAAAATTAACCTTCAGCACAGAGGCTGCCCATCAGAGTTACCAGCATTTGATATCTGGAACAAATTCGATTTTGTTGTGTTCATTGTTACTGTTTGTCATTATGGATGAAGTGAAAAATTTTCCTTGTGGTACATATTTGCGTTCATAATTGTGCTGCCATTATTACGGTCACAGTCCAGATAATAAACATTTTTTTCATGCCTTAATCGAAGAAACCATTGTGGGGCTTTCAGGCAAGTGATTGTTCCCAATCCAGTGTGCTTAATCTATAAATTATTCAAACCTTATAAATGGCAATTTATTTATATGTTGATTTTCTTTTTTTTTGTTTTTTATAATTATGCCTTCACTTTAGTGGTTCAAATTTCAACAAAAGCAAATGGTTTTTTAGTTTATTAGTATTAAGTTTTTTATATAAGATATCTGTGTTTTACCAAAAAAATAAGTTTGAAATTTGGCTTATATCTCCAACTTTGGCACACTTTTAGTACGTGATTTTTTACATTTGGTCTGCAATCCAACACAAACAATGCATTCCTCTAAACTAAAATTTCAGACATGATATATATATATATATATATATAATGTAATTAAACATTTTTAGATGGTTATGGTGTGTCCACAATTATACATTTTTTAAGGGTATATATGAAAAAAAACTAGTAATAATGATAATGATAATAAATAAAAGAAAGGCGTCACGTGCATCGCAGACGACACTCGCCCAATCGTTGCTATAAAAAAGCGGCTCCCTCGCTCGGTATGGTGTTTCTCTTCTTGTTTTCGTTCGTTTGTTTTCTGTAACTATCTCTGGCTCTAAGTTCATTTCAAGAATTTGTTCTAGGGTATCCAATTCCCGGATCTAGCTCTGAATTCGTCTCGGATGGGTGAATTCACGATGGAGGACATGGCTCTCCCGGCGCTCTTTGAGCACGCCCGCAAAATCCACTCCATGGCCTCCGATTCGGCCGTCAATCAGGTATCCTTCTTCTTCATCTTTCTCGACTTGTTTATGGATGTTTGTTCACCTCTGAGGTTGATTTATTGGCTTCTTTTGTTATGGTGTCAGGACACGCTTACGAAGGGGATTGAGGCGCTGCGGATCTGTGATGATCGGGTGAGCAAGCTGGGCTTGTTCTCATCGAACGAGTCCAAAGACGATGTCAGCACTGCCAATCTTAAATACCTTCTCGTAAGCCTTCGGTTCCCTGGAAAAAAGATTTGATTTTTTGATGGAAAACTTGGAATTTGAGTTTGGGATTTTGTGATTTTATTTTCATGAGTACTTGAGCCGTAGACATTGCTTTGTTATTTCTTTCCTTTTTTAATGTTGAATATGCTATTCGTTTATTTGAAGTAGGAGATAATCTAATATCATGGTAACAATTTAAGCATGGTGGACAAGTTGTATAGGTTGCATCAAGATGTAGTGATGAGAAACGGAATAAATGAGGATGGAATTTATAAAGCACATGAACAGAATTTGTGTGACAGAAATAAGTGATGAGGAGATTGAGGGGAAAAAAGAAAAGAGGAGGTTTTTTCATGATGGATGAGAGGAAGAGAGGCATGCTTACACGGACTAAAGCAAAAAAATCCACCCTTTCCAGGGATCCACATGGAATTATCAATTTATGTTTTACTCTCTTTTGCTTTTTATCACTGTTTCACTTTTTGATCTTGAATTGATTTCTACTAGTCAAATTGCCTTCCTTCTTCTCTACACACATTTTGTCTGCTGCCATTATTCTCAACCGAGCCAGTCGTATTAATAAGACTTGGATGGTGGTCTTGTCCTTGAAATTTTTTGGGGAGATTGAATGCGAAGGTAAGTGTAGCACTAGCTGTCTCTAGTCATCTCCTAAGGATCATGCTGATTCTCAAAAAATTAAGATCAGGGATATTTTGGGATGATTGTTTTTTACATTTGCAAGTGGCCCTTTTATCTTATTTTTGCAATTGTCTTGCTCAAGTATTCATAAAGCTAGTAAAATTTGTTGAACACTATGCCTTTTTTTTTTGTCCTGAATGCTCTATCCTCTTGATTATGTGCACTTAATGTTTCCTTTGTTGTTTTGTTATAATTGGAATATCTGCAATACCCGTTAGTGATCTATCTATTTCTTGCAAATGTCTGCCATTGATGCTATTTTTGCAAATATTTTATTTAATTTGCAGTAAGCCTTCAAACAACTAATTGCTCACCACTTATAGATTTTGTAATTAATGATACTGCTTATCTCTTCCTTTGTGACTATATAGCTATAAGAAGCCCACACCTCTTGTTATGAATTGTTTTATCACTATTATTATTTTTCTTATCTTTTAGGTTCCATTTTATCTTGGAGAATTGATAGAAAAAGTTGCACAAGATGAAAGGATACCAGTTCTAAAGAAATCCCAGGACCAATTGAAGGTAAGCGTCAGGTTTTTGTGCATGTTATTTTAAATCTTAATTGCTTTTGACTTTGTTGACTAAACATGTTTGCATGTTGTCTCCATTATTATTTTGTATTGCAGGAGTTTATTTCCATTTGTGAAGCTTTGGAGCTTGTTCCTGAAGAAGAGATAGGAAATTCTGCACTTGGAGCTGCTGATAGTTTAGCTGTTCAAAGGGCAAAAAAGGTTGGTAATGGAGGCCCATTTTGTATGTTATTCTTGCTTGTTTCTGTTTAACATGCTTCCTAATATTATGACGGTATATATAAATATATAATGCTTTTTTCCTTCTCTTTGCTATTGAATTTTCAGTGTGTTGGTGTCTCGTTCCCCAGTTCATTTAAATTTCTAATTTTTTGATTTCTTTATTTATTTTTATTTTATCTCAACTACACTACATAGAAGTCCAGGATCAATCACTGATCCGCAACCATCTTTGCGCATGTCTTGAACACAAGTTTCTTGGTACACCCACAATGATTATATTCCATTGAGCTAGCGATCCTTTTGATTTGTCTATCTTAGAAGTAGATGACCTTATCCTGATTTTTATTTGCTCTAGAAAAAAGAGGCAGTTTTATATGGTTGGTTATCTCTTGCCTTCTGATTGCAATCAAAATTTGAAATTACTTAATTTGCTAAAGTAGAAAATTCCATTCAAATTGCCCTTTTTTTTACCTTGCAAACCTACTTTTAGTGATTCCTCACATTTACAAATAGGAAAGGGTATTAAATGAGAAAGAAGCTTGAGGCATTGATCTTTTTGAAAGCAACTGGAAACTTTTTGTGTGTGGACAAGGTTTGGCAAGTGCTGATTTCTAGGATATTTGAACTTAATGCTCAAACATAATAGGAGGCGAGCTTGCAAACTATAGTGAGGAAAAGGGGTGGTGCAGAATGGTCTTGTCCTGTGTTGAAGACGTTGAAATAACACAGTGGCTTCTTGATGTGATCATCAGCATTTAGTTTGTATGCTACCGCTAATTAAGAGGGATCCTTTTGTAAGATGTCTCTATTCACTTTAATCATTGTCCAGCTTGTGTCTCGTGATAGAATTTAGGTCCTGGAAAGTTTAAGAAGTTTTATTAATAAAACACCCTTTGTAGCTGGTGATATTTGATTTAAAATTTAATTTTCCCATTAATGAGAAATTTTAGATAAGTCAATTTTGATTTTGTTTATGTCATTCTATTTAAGAATTAGCAATTCCAAGGATCATAATGGGGAGCTGTCTTTTGACCTGAATAACAAAATCAAATTTGCTCAAGATTCATGTTTTTGTGATTTTTTTTCTCCCTTCTTATCCTTTCCTTTTCCGTTACTAGTTTTTCTTTTTTTCTTTCGACGTTTTTTAATTTATCATTCTTCACCTTATTTCCTTGTTCATGTTGTCTCAACTTCGTTTCTTTTTTTTTTCTTCTACAAGAATTTCTTTATGACATGTAATGATCTTTTTTGGCGTGCTTTTTGGATGGTGCAACCTTCTAGGAATCGTAAGATATTAGCTGTGGTTAACTTAATGTTATGATGTTAGGTTGCTGAAACCTTTTATTGAATTTGGAGTCTGAAAGCAACATGTTCGAGCTCTTCCTTTTTATTGTTTTTGGTTCTTATGATCTAAATTTCCTTACTCACCTATGGACGTTTTGCTAAATTACAGCCTAATTATTGTTAAGTTGACCATCTGAATAAATTGCACTGATTACTGATGTTTGCATTTTTGGGTTATGAAAGGTGTTGCCTATAGTATATCAGAATAGCTAAATTTTGACACATTCAATTTTTCTTAGTTTTGGCCATGGATTTCTGATCACACATGATGATGCATAATATTTTTGTATATCTTCTTTCTTCAAGAACTCCTAATTTTATTTTTATGGAGATTTATATCTTTAGTTAAATTTTCTTCCATATTGATGTTGATCTTGTACTCAAACCCCTTCTGTTCCACATGCTAGTCTTACATGTGGAATGAGATGAGTGAATGTCTTACTGATTTTCCATGCTTTATTTTTGGTAATTTAATGGAGTGCTATTACCTTGATACCTATCATGTAATAACATGCTAGGAATTGCAATGGTTGAGGCTTGAAACTATTACAAGTTAAACACCGTTTTTTTTTTTGTTTTGACAAATTTAAGATCGCTCGGTTCAGACGTCAGAAAGCTGCTGAAGCAAAATTACAAGAAATTAGAGAACGGAAGGAGAGGCGTGACAGGTCATTGCGAGCAGCAGCTTTGTCAACACCAATTGAGGTCGGCGAGGAAGATGCACAGGATGATGATGGAGAGGAAGAACGGGAGGTTGGACTTCATCTTTGATTGTTGGAAAATTAGATAAATCTGCATGCGAGTAGATCAAATCTAAAACATCTATTGTCTGTTGTTGGAATATAGCATCTTTTTAGGAAGTAGACATAGTACTGTACTTGTGCTAACTCCTACATAATTGCAAACTGGTATTCTTTAGTTCGTGGGCGGATTTATGTCATCTTCAAAGTTTTCAAGGCAACTCTGTAGACCGAAATGAGAATTATGGTCAGGCTTAGAATTTAACGACATGAATATCATTTTAGAGTCTATAGCTTGAAGATGACATAAGATGGCAAAGGGTGAAAGCATTGGATATAGATGACATGATATGGCAAAGGATGAAAGCATTAAATGTGGACTTCAATCCACTTGTGGACATAGCAACAACAACTTTTCAAACAGGCCTTGATGATCTATAGAGTTCGCCCAGTGTTCTAATCTGTGCAATTTTAGTCATTGTTTTTTCAATTTCTGTTGGAGATATTACAGTGAGGTAGACATAAATCGGGCTGCTTTTAAGAAGTAGAAAGTTATAGCCCTTTACATTGAATCTTAGCTACCAGTTGTACTGTTACATACATTTCTCGAAATCTGTCCTCTTCTCTGATATATACATGTGTATGATATTCTTATTGCAGGCTTGGCTAACTACAATATCCTTGGCTGTTTGTAAGGTTGGTTCACCAAACTTTGGGTTGTACTAGTTTGTGTATGTGAGAAATAAGATGAAATAAATTATGAGCCATGTGGACTTACTAATTCTCTCTTTTGTAGGCATTTGATCTCCTTGACATGCTGAAGAAAGAGGAAGAGATGCTGCTTGCAGTAAAGGAAAAACAATCACAGGTCTTCTCATGTTTTATTTGCTTTTGTGCCGTTAATATATCTCTGTCCTTGTGGATATGCTATTGTTTTAAATTAGATAGTTTATTGCTTACATCCAGTAACCAGGAAAGATTATAAATGTAGGTGACAGAAAGTGATCTAATTTTTAACTGATGGGTGTTGTGGTCCGCCATATGATGGCTTCACATTTTTATTTGCTTCTGGTTCTTTAATACTTCACTGTATTGTTGAGCACAAAAACAAATGTGACTAAGTATTAATGATTTCCTTGATTCCTAGCATACTTCAGATACAGATCCCTATTGTGAATTTGATGAACTTAAGTTGATTGGTCCAAGACATGTCTAGGAGTAGTATCCATTAGAGGATTGTTTTCTAAACTGCGGTATCAACTGAAAGGATTAGTCTAATAATTTTGTGCTATGTAATTTAGTTTTTTTTTTTTTTTGGTTGTAGTACAGCTTTGTGATTCTGACCCACCTGTAATTGCAGGCAGGGGAACATGAATTATCTCGTGAGATTCTGGATGAACGGACCAAAAATGCTGAATCATGGCACCAGAAGGCTGCAAGTCAAGCACCACTTGTAAGACCAATGCAACCCATTACATGTGCAACTTTTGCACAAGATGTAATTGAAGGACGGGCAAAGGCTTCAGAATTTCATGAGCATAAACATCAACCTATGATATTCGGCCCAGCAAGTATTGTGGGTGGAAGATTAACCAGTGAAAGAGAAATAATGGCAGCACGAGTATTCCAGCCTAGTCACAGGTATGTTGACCTTGTTTAAAAATTGTCAAAGGAGTAGTGACAAAGCTGCCTTACATGATTGTACATAATTGGAAGGTATACTGATTTGGTGTTTCTTTCTTCAATTTCTATTGAAACGGTTAAGTGTTGTCTCGAGCATAGGAGTTGGGTATTATTTACACAGTATGTCAAATTTTCTGCCATAACAAACTCAGACAACGTCAAGAGTTTTAACCATTACTGTTTGATACGAATGATGATTGTGCGATGTTTCAGTATTGAACAAACCCATCTAGGTAGCTGTCAGTTTAGGAATTGTCTTGTCAATTTTTGCTGCTTTTAATGATTGCAAGGGTGAGTTGTCCATGTCTTAGACTTGTTCATGCAGGGTACACTTTGGTTGTTTATCTCAGTATTGACTGCTGTCACTCTGTTGTTTCTAATTTGAACGTGGTATATAAATATTTGTGTCGAGATATGAGGACTTATTCTTTTGAGGATTCTGACCACAAGTTAAGTAAGAACTATCCTTATTTTATAACTCCTCTTTATCTGTTTGCTTTGGACGTCAATGCTTCAAAGACTTTGCAAGTCCTATTGGTAGGAATGGAAATTTTTGGACAACTCCTAACAGTTTCCATGTTTTTTGCCCTTTCTTTTAATCAATTACTGAATGTGGTAGCTGCTTGGCTGACAGCCTAATACCTTCTTCACATTGTGTTGAACTTCGTCATCGACAGGTTACCCACTATGAGCATAGAAGAAGCCGGTTTACGTGAAATGAAGATAATGAATGAATGGCAAGAAATGAATAAGAAATATATGGAAGAAGCTAACTCGTCATGGCATAAGGATGGTGCCAGAACAGCCAGCGATGATGAGGAGGCTGCAGAGGAAAAGGCGAGGGCATGGGATGATTGGAAGGACGACAATCCTCGGGGTGCAGGCAACAAGAAGCTCACACCATGTGGGTAGTTGCAAAATGGTGTCAAAACTTGCTATATTTATGCAATTAACTCAGCATGTTCAACTTGCTATACATGTATGCCTTCAAAACATTTGTTGTCAGACTCATTCAGTATATGCGACCACTACACATGTATCTAGAATTTTGTTGTTATTACCATTGAAGCTGTTCTGTGAGTGTCCATCAGAGATTTTGCACTAATAATCCAGCTATGTGCTTGAGATCATTTTTTGTGGCTATATGAGACAAGATTTGTTGATGTTTATGCGGAGCATTTTAATAAACGTTGATTACTATGTTTAACGTTCAGGTTTGTTGAGGCAGTTGACTTGACATTGGCTGTGGCATAAAGTCAACGGAGAAATTAGGAAGCAATTATAACAAATTAAGGTTGACATGCCATTTTTAAACGCAATATATGTTACATCATAGCGTAAATTTACAAGTAACTGATAAGCTAGAAACTTATAATCAATCACAAACAGAATAAACTACATACAAGTAGTTATCTTTTTACGAGACTGAAGGCAGCTTCAATGTGGAGAAAGTGGAAAACCAATGCCATGCCTGGTAGGAGGGAAAGCAACAAAGAGGCCACTGCTAACCACCCCAATCCCCACCGGCAGCATTGTCAACAACTGGTTCATCTCCTCCGACGGCTCAGGGTAAAAGCAAGACACAACATTCTTGTCAAACAAAGCCACTGCTACAAACACCGATACTGACAAAAACCCGTGCACAAAATCCATCAATTTAATCTTGTATTCCAATCGCTTGGTTTGCGGGAACACCACAGCACCATCAACAACATAAAAACCCCCAAACGTCGCGAACCCGTACCGAACTTTCCCGGCATCATCATGGAAACTATCTGAGAAACAAAGGATGAAGCAAGCGAAGCTGCAAAGAATCACGAGGATTGCTGTCATCGACTGGTTTGCGTCGTCGCAATGACCTTGGTTTGTGAAGATGGGAGCCAAGAGTTGGAAAGTGAGCACTGTTCCAGTTGGCAAAAGGTTTGCCAGATGTGATGTGCTCTTGAATGTTTGTCTGATGGCTTTCTCCATTGGAGTTAATTGATCTTCCGGAGGATTTGGAGGCAAGAGAGGATGTGTTTCTTGGGATTCTTCATCGTTGATGTTCTTTGGATTCTTCATTGCCATTGATTTCTGGATTTCTTTGTCTTGTGTGTTCCTGTTTATAATGAAGTTGTGGATTGTGAGTTGGAAGTGGATGACTTGCAAGAAAGAACAAGAGAAACGGGAAGTGGTGGCAAGTAAGGACGTTATTGTGGAAGCGAAGGAAGTGGAGTTCCACGTTTGTTTCCAAGACATGGTCGATCCGTTGTGTAACTGGATTTTAAAAATGGCGGGAAGGATGGGGATTGGGAGGGGATGTAGTTTACTACTGTGATCAAAGTCTTTCTTTAAAGATCATTTGATTGAGTGTTGAGGGTGTGCATGTATACTTATAAGTCCTGTCTGTCCTTAAAGAAAATGATATTAATTTAGTCTTAGAAATATGCATTTTGATTATTTTGATTATTATTATAATTATTATTATTATATGATTAAGTTTGTAACTCAATTGATCCAATTGGGTCTTTCTTCAATTTTAAGGATTGGGTCTTAATTACGAACAAGCGTGTGGTTTTATGGACAAAAATTTCTTGAGAAAATTCTTATTTAAGAAAATATCACGGTGTAATTGTATAAGTGATTTAGAGATTGATAAGTAGAATTACAAAATAAATGTAAATAAGCTTTTAAAATTGTAATTTAGTTTGTTTATTTTCAAATTAGAGTTTGTTATATATATATATATATATAATTTCACAAATAAGACAAGTATTACATCTATAAGGATAAATTTTATATATGGTAAATTTGCTAATCAGAAATGTTTATACATATAATATAGAATATTAGGTTGAGTGAGCATCTAATTTAATATGATTAATTATAACCTTCTTGTTTAATATTTCATAACCACCTAAAATAAATAATTGCTAAGAATTATTTAACACTGAATTGAATAATTATAAATTAGTTCCATTTTAACCAAATAAGCTTGTTATTACTAGTAATTCTCTTCAGTTGAGAAACAGCTTATTTAGGATCAAAACTTTATAATGGAATTATTGATTTTCATCCAAAATTAAAATTCCTCATATGGGCTAATTTCTTCCTGCATTAAAATTGAAATACCCAAAAACAAAATCCTTAATTTTGATTTTCCTTTATCCTTCACCCCAACATTTAGCTATATATTTATTGAATAAATATGTCCATGATCAAAATATCATTATTAAATATTTGAATATAAATAAATTTGATGATTGTAGAGATGAAGATAAAAAATATTTTTATGTTCGGAAAGCCATTGAGCATGGATCAAAATTAAAAATAAAAATTATTCATAATTTGATACACATAATTCAAGATTAACTTCTTTTTAAATCATTTAATAATTGAGTTTTAATATAGATTTTTTTTAATCTACTATTCTACTCCCTGCTCAAATATGGCTACAAATTAAATAAAACCAATTTGATCATCATCTCCTGAAAACAAACATTAAGAATGGTGTACTTATAGAAATAAATATTTATTGTATATTTTTCAAAAAAAAAAAACCAAATATTATTTTTGTGTGTTTTTATCAAATAAGTATTTTTGTGAAAAAACATAAGTTTAATTTTTTTTTTTTTTTGAAAAAAATAAAACCCACAAAGAAGAGGCCCACAAACAAATGTATAGAAGGACTATACCCACAAGCAACATAACAAACAAAGACTTATCTTCTAAGAAACAAAAGTAAGATATTTTATTTTCCTTCTAATAAGAACTTAATTATGAAATATAAAAAAAAAACCAAAATTAACCTTTTACTACTATGAAGAACATGAAAATAGCTTTCAAAAAGGCTAATATTGAAAACATTAATTAATGGAGTATAAAATGAAAATATATAATTACTTGTAACTCTAAAATTATTTTATAACAAAATAAATTCATGATAAAACTGTTGATGAATAGCCATAATTTGTTATTATATTTGGTCAATGGTTGTTAGAGAGTGACTTAAGGACTTAATTGGTTTGGACTTGACTATGTCTAAATGCCAAATTCCAAATTGCTATATCAAAAAAAATTAACTTCAAGTGTATATAAACTAAAAGGTTTAAGAACATAATTTATCATTAATTAACTCATACTCTTCTAATTAATGATTTTTATAAACAAGCATCTTCCTGTCTTATAGATAATGCACATTAATTATTAATTTATAAGATTAGATGCTTTTAGTTGTGAAAATGATACAATACTTTTGTTCTTGAATGGAGATTATATGTCTCTAAGCTGTGTGGTTTAATTAGAGTGTAAATTAACTAATCATCTAAGTTTAAGTGACCCATCCAAGTCACTTGAGATCCAAGATCTTACTAACAAATAACAACCTTGCAAAATTGTACTTAATTTATAGCCATTTGGAAGTTGATAATGAGATGGTACTTGAATATTTTGAGCCTTTGTGATTTTTAATAGGCCTTTGTCATCTTTTGCAATCACCTCTTTTGATAATAAACAAATAAATATTGTTAATTGAATGAATTATAGTATGAATAATTAATTATAGGTCTTTAGTTTGATCAAACTTAGCTATACATGTATATATATATATATATACACACACACATATATGTTAAAAATTAGGCTTTAAAAGCAACCACCATTTTTCAGTGATAATTGTTTATTTTTTTTTTTTTTTAATTCTACCATTACTTAACCCAACTGACAGCTAATGACTAAAGTTTTATTAGAATACAATGAATATAAATCATATGTTACACTTCAGTAAATATTTTTATTGAGATGATTCTTAATTATTTTAAATGATGTATATTGAAAATAACAAAAACAACAACAACAACAACATAAAGAAAAAATAAAAGAGAAATTTTTAAATTAAGTGGAGCATGTCTTTAATAAAAAACATCATCATGATTGCTTATCCTTTTAAAATAATCAAAACAATACAAACAATGTTTGTCAAATGAGTTAGTTGTTAGCCTGCAAATTAATCAATCAAATTTTGTTTTGTTTTGTTTTGTTTTTCTTCTAATTTAAGAGTTGGTTCATTAGTTGAATTTAGAGGCTTCCATTTGCTCTGCTTCCACGCCAACTCCAAATTAATAATCTATTGCTGTTTTTGGTTGTTTGGTTTATCATCTTCCTAATTTGTTTGACATTAAAAATTATTCTTTTAATTAGAGAACTAATCTAATTGAAATTCTTTGACTGCTCTTTAATTCCATGATTAATGCTCATTGTTAGTACTCAATTCAAAATTTTCATTTGAAGCTGAATTATATTAATTTTAACTAACATATGTACATTGGCATGTCATTCAATCAATGCACATAATTGGAAACGGTGGGTACAGTAACACTTTAGTCAAATAAGTCAGACTCAACTTTCTCTCAATCAAAACAGAATTTAATTGCTCTCTTTGTATGGCAAATAATGTAAGGCATGAAAATAAATTCATTGATGATATATATATATAGTATGGTCCATCATTCTAGGGATGATGTTAGATTTATATTCAACAGTAAAATAATAAATAGTATTAAATATTATAAAATTATATACACTATTTAATACAGTAACTATTTGATCATAATTTAATGACTCTTAATTAATATTTTTAATGAACAGTATCTAAATTATTTAAACTATATATATATATATATTGAATGTAGTTTTTTTTCACAATGTATTAAAATTTTAATATTATATAATATATATTTGGGGCAAAAGTTTATCACTATAACCTTCTCACTAAACATTTATTATCTAAATCAGATCTAAACATTTTATAAAAATAAATTTGTATGTGAACAAATGATTTTGCATTTTATTGCCATGCCATGTTATAATAAAGCTACACACAAGTAAATAATCTTCCAATAAATTTAATCCAATTAATTAATCTTATAAAACCAAAAAACAATTATCAATCAATAATATAAAAACTAGAATTGTATATATATATATATATATAATGGATGAGATGAAGTGAGTTGTGAGTATGATTGAGCTAACACAAGAGCAAAAGAAAGAGTACGGTTTGGTTATTGTTGGGATACGATTAGATCTAAAGATTGGGATGTATGCTTGCTCACCTTTAATACTAATAGGCCCCAATCTCATGGGAAGTAATTAGTGGAGCATTAACTTTGTGGGGGACATTTTGGTAAAATACACTCATCAAAAGAACACATCATCATCATCATCATCATAATTTAGTGCAAAAGACTAGGTGTGTAGCTTTTACTCTTATTCATCCTATTTGGATTTTGGAGACTTTTTTTGTTCATCATCAAGCATTGAATGAATCAATATCACACCATTTTTCTTAATGGCACTATACCTTACTTTTTTTTAACTATCTTCAATGTAAATTTTATTATAATTAGTGCATAATGTATTGTGATAACAATTCTTTTTTTTTTCTTTTTAAAATAAATGTAAAAAACTTTAGGTCTAAAGTTTGGTTGCTTAAATGAGTAATTTTTATACATGTAAAAAACATACAAAAAAAAAAATTTATTTTTCGCCAATATTGTATTTTTTATGTACGATATTTCTGTCTTGTTAAAAAATTTTTTAATTTTAACGCATATAAAATGAGAGCATATATGTATCACATAATAACTTAATATTTATATATATTTTTGACATATAATTTATCTATATTTTATTTTATTCACAGTTCCACGGTACTTTTTAAATCATGATAATTTAATTAAATATGATACAAATAAATAAGATAACAGGGAAATATTTGGGATAGTGAAATGATGTTCCACTTTGCCATATATGTATTTTTTTTTTTTATTCAAGTTTGTTTCTGCATGTGATGGGATGATGACATTGGAAAGCTTCTCTTCAGTTTCCTCCATCTTTTGAATAAAGCTTAAGCACCGGCCCATGAGTCTCTTATCTTTTGAATGGCCTTTGATTTTTTTTTTTTTTATAATTATTATAATTATCTATTAAGTTATTTTTTATTATATATCTTTCCTTTTTTTTATAGTTTTTCTTCTTTTTTTTCTCTTTTTGCTTTGTTTTAAGTGGTGAAATATGTGATTAGGAATGACCAACAAGAGCACTAATCATGCTCACAGGCGCTTTGACTAGGAAAATGACTTCATCTATAACAAATTATTAATGGAAGTTGAAGCCACTTATTAGCGTCCAACTTGCATCACCTTCTAGAACTTGGAAAGCCACTGTTTTCGTATGATTTTTTAATCATGTTTTGATAATATATTATTAAATTTATTTTTACCATAATTTATTTTCGACAAAAAAACTATACATGCACATAAATCGAAAATTGATCATTCAGCAAGCTAGAGCCAGTATTCATAATCGGTGCTGATATGTTGCTGTCATTACTTCCAATGAGTTTTAAACGTAAGACTTTTTAAATGTCTCATTTTTATTTTTCACATGAAATTAAGTACTGCTAAACTGTAAAATTTTTAATTTTTTACTATAATTTAATATGTTATTTTTGATAAAATAATTTTATAAAAAACAAATATTAGATTTTCAACCACTATAGTCATTGTATATGATTTATAAGAAATAGAGTGGTGAATTATTGGTTTTAGTTTTTAAAAGTAATGGAGTTATCTACAAAAACTATACTTTATTATAACTTTATATTAGAGCTAATTATGGAGATAAGCAACAATCTCATGTATGTTTATGAATGCATCCTCTCTGACTAAAAGTCCTAATTCCATGCTTAAAATTATGGTAGAAATTAGTTTTGGAGTAAAAATAGATTTTCAGATTTTTCTTGAAAAAAAATCTGGTTATTTGAAAATAATAATTAATATATTATTGCAGAAATAAAAAAATTACTCTTTATATATTCCATTGTTAGTGACGGCATGCTAACTAAGGAGCTATCCACAAAATAAAGAAAAACATCTAAAATTACACTCTTAAGTTGCCCACAAGAAAGAGAAACAATCTAAAAAAAAAAAAAAGGTTTTCTTCTCTTAAAGTGTAAATATAAAATTGGAATTCAAATTAAATAAATAGTTATATATTCTTCATCCAAACATCCATCCATCCAACCAAAATTTATTGCACTATTAAGAACAGTACTATTAAAAACAAAAAAGTAAATCCATATAATGTACTGTCCCCACACTAGCTTTTACCCAAAAGTAAAGAACCATCCAACACATTGCTTGCCCAACCATCATGAAATACAAAATCATGTACATTTTTCTACTTATTAAAAAAAAATAAAAAAAAAAAAATAAAAAAAAATTATTTGAGATAAAATTTCAAAAAAAAAAAAAAAAAAAAAAGAAAGTTAAAAAGAAAGAAATAGATACCAAGGAAAAGAATCTTAGAAGACAAATATGTTTTCTTGATGCCAATTTATCATCATGTCTCTAGTGTTGATTTGTCACATTGTGTCACAAAGGGCCAAAGCGAGTTTTGAAAGCAAAGAAATGGGTCTAAATCAGCACATAATGTTTGAATAAGAACTAAGAAGACCGATGCCGTTCACACTTTGCACGTCGCTGTATTATTGATAAACAAATTAAGGACAGGCCAATTAGGATTAACTATTCACCATTAATGGTAGTGTATTTATCTTTGATGATTGGAGACTTTGGAGTTTGAAAATTATCATAGTTTGTTGTGAGTAAATATGTACTTTGTTTTTTATATTTATTTGATAATTTTGATGATATTTGAATTTATATATATATATATATGGTTATGATTTATTTAAACACCGTGACAAACAGTATTAAATAGAATTAAATAATATTAAATAATAATATATATATATAATATTTTATATAGTAGTATTCATATGAATAATAACTATTTGATCGTGATCCAAGAACTCTTAATCAATATTTTTAGTGAACAGTAATGTACGTATTTATTTACATGATTTAATTAAACTTGAAGTTGAACATAATATTGATATAATTAATTTGAACTCGAGATCTAGTTTAGCTTGAAAGTGATTTTTTTAAATTCAATCTCTGTGGCTTGACTCTTGAGCATGAAAGTAATTCATTCAAATTATTAAAAATTATCAATTATTAAAATAAGTCCAGCTCAAACAAAAAATGGGTTTGAGCACAGCTCTATTAACACTACTATTTAAAATCCTCCATTTTATATAAAAATTAGTAATTATTTTTTTATAAGAATATGTATATGGACGTGCAAAACTACTATCAATCAAAAAATTCTTAATAAAATATTAATTAATTAAAATTTGACATAGAAAAAAGAAAAACAATTGATGAAAAAAAAAAACAAAATTGGTGTTTGGAATAAGTTGGGATAAGAGTGACCTACACATTGACCCAAGTGTCTAATATAAAAATCAACTCTACAGTTGGACGCACCAAAATCTAAAAAACATGTGCAGACCCAAAACTTCAAGTCATGTAAAGTTTGACTGGACATGACTGCTATTCTCCTCTAGTAAATTTTAGTTTCCACATGACTACTAGACTTGACATCAATTTTCAAATTTCAAGGACTAGAAAAAAGATGAGTGGATTTTATCATGGATTCTCTGTCAACTTGATCTATTTTAACTTTGTGGGGGGTTTTTTCCCTGACATAACCTGGTAATTTCTTTTTTTTTTTTAAAAAAAAAGTTACTTATATATTTTATTCACTTTCATATAAAAATTAATTAAAAATTAGAAAAAAAAGTATATTTTTGTAAAAAATGCAAGAAGATATTTTGTGAGTTTTATTAATAATTATGATTTTTATAAAAGTATATGATAATTATGATGCAGGAGTAGTTAATCAATTTTTTTAATTGCCTGATTATTTTCTTTCCAAAGTATTTCAATCTAGAAATGGAAAGGTAAAAGACCACATAATAATAATAATAATAATAATACTATTATTAATAAACTAAAACAAATAAATAAAATAAAATAAAAATTTGGAAAAGGGCAGCACGGTTGAGACTGTGAAGTGCATGTGAAAAATAAATTCTTTTCAGGCTCTGCCACTACCTAACACTCCACTGCTCTCCACTCAAATCAAAATGAATATTAACATCACTGTAATTTAATTAGTATTCACATTTAAATATATTTGACATTTCACTTAAATTAAAAAAAAAATTTGCAGTTTTTATCTTATTATTAAATTATATCTTTTTATGATAATTATATATAAATTTTACAGTATGTGGTATTATAACTCACGGTGAAAATCATTAAAGATAAAAATTTCAATTTTATTGATTTTTATGTAAAAATAAGGACCTTTTTTCTTTAATATAAATTTGCCGCATAACTTGTAACTATTTTTGAAAATTTATGTCAAGAGTTAGTATACACAGTCTCAGTAATTTTTCAACGTACCTGTATTTATATTAGTCTGTGGGCCACGTTTGCTATATTTAGTTAAATATATTTTGCTGGCAACCACTGGCTCTGTTTAATAATAAAAATAAATAATTTTTGGGTGACAATGCCAAATGTCATATCATAATATAGTGTGTTGTTGCAATTTTAATGGAAATATTAAGAAAAACAGAGTAATTTCAGAAATTATAAAAAAAATTCATTTTATAAAAAACATTTTTTATTTTTTAAAAAATAAAAAAATTGTATAGCCTAGGGTTTTCAGCCGGAAATAAAAAATTTAAGTTATGAACCCGCACTTATACAATATGATCAATTATCATAATTATTTTAAATGATTTTTAAAATTAAAATTTTTAAATATTTCATCCTTATTTGTTACGTACAGTCAAGTATCATTGAATTATAAAGCTTTACTTTTTTTTTTCTTTTTTTCATACGATAAAACATATGGTATTCTATTTATATTTGCTTTTCTCATACAGCATTTGGCAAACGCCCTTACAGAATCTTCAAATTATAAGTACACTTGGTTATGTTTCTCATGTGTTTTTTATTTTAAATTTGAGTGTGTGTGTGTGTCTCTCTCTCTCTCTATATATATATATATATATATATATATATAGTGTCCGTGTACTATGGTAAATTTACTTGTATAGGTATAACGTGTACACACCACTAAGCTTAGATTGCTTTGGATAAAAAGCTGTATTCACCCACCATAAATACACACACAATTATATATTGTAAGGAAATTTTAGGCGCCCAAATACCATGACATTTTTACATTATATATAGTCATATAAAAACGAGTACATCTCTAATATCAAACATTTTTACAATATTCTAATTCAAATTTACCATAACACGAATACCAAAACAATTACCTTTTTTTTTTTTTTTTTTACCACTTCCAAGTTCCAATGCAAACCCCCATCAAATTCTCATCACTTTCACCTTCCAATTTCCGAATCAAATCTCAGTGTCCCACCAATCTTCACCCAAAATAAATAATTAATTAATTAATTAATTAAAAGACATAAGTAAATTACAAAACACCCCTCAATAAAACACATAATTAAAAAAGAGACCCTTTTTTCTCTTCTAGTGAGACGACGACGGACACGGCCCTCCCCTCGATTCCCCCATCGTCTTTAAACCCCGCCGGTCTTCGTCTTCTTCTTCTCCACTCCCTGTCACCGCGCCACCCCAAACAATGCATCTCTTCTTCTCTCTCCTCCTCCTCCTCCTCCTCTCCCACTCCCCCACTCCAGTCCTCTCTCTCAACCAAGAAGGCCTCTATCTCCTCACCGTCAAGTCCCTCTTCGACGACCCCTCCAACTCCTTGTCCGACTGGAACTCCCGCGATCCCACTCCCTGCCAATGGACTGGCATCTCTTGCACCCCCACCGGCGCCGGCACCGGCACCGGCACCGGCACCGCCACTGTCACCTCCATCAACCTCTCCAACTTCAACCTCTTCGGCCCCTTCCCAGAAGTCCTCTGCCGTCTCGACAATCTCACCCTCATCGACCTCTCCTACAACTCTATCAACTCTACTCTTCCGTCGTTTATCCCCTGCAACTCCTTGTCCCACCTCGACCTCTCGCAGAACCTCCTCACTGGCTTTCTCCCATCCTCTCTCTCCTCCCTTCCTTCTCTCACCTACCTTGATCTCGCCGGCAACAACTTCACCGGCCCTATTCCTAGTTCATTCGCCGTCTTCCCTAGTCTTCAGATCCTTTCCCTCACTGGCAACCTTCTCAACGGGACTATTCCCGCGTTTCTCGGCAACATCTCCACTCTCCGTCAGCTGAACCTCTCCTACAACCCGTTTTCTCAGGGCCATGTCCCGGCGGAGATCGGCAATCTTTCCAGTTTGGAGGTTCTCTGGCTCACTGACTGCAACCTCGTGGGCGATATCCCGCACTCGCTCGGCAAACTCTCTAAACTCCAAAACTTGGATCTTTCCATCAACTCCCTCACCGGCGACATCCCCGAGTCTCTGACACGCCTCTCCAGCGTCATCCAGATCGAGCTATATAACAACTCACTCTCTGGTTCTATTCCTTCTGGGTTTTCCAACATTTCCACGCTTCTCCGCATCGATGCTTCGATGAATGTGCTTGAGGGTGCGATTCCGGACGATATTTTTGAGATTGAGAACCTCGAAAGCTTGCATCTTTACCAGAACCAGCTCAACGGAAGCATCCCTGCTACGGTTTCCAAATCTGAGAAGCTCGTCGAACTCCGGCTGTTCGCCAACCGGCTCACTGGGTCTCTTCCTCCAGACTTCGGCAGGCATTCCTCTCTCTTGTACTTGGATCTCTCTGATAATATGCTCTCTGGTGCGATTCCTGCCGGAGTTTGCGAGCGTGGAACGCTCTTGGAGCTGCTCTTGATCGACAACCAGTTCACCGGTATCTTACCGGAGGACCTCGGCAAATGCCGAACTCTCAGACGGCTCCGGTTGGCGAACAATCAACTCTCAGGTCCAATCCCCGACGGGCTCTGGGGTTTGCCGCATGTCTCGCTCTTGGAACTCGTCAATAACTCGTTCACCGGCAGTATCTCCCCTCAAATCTCCGGCGCAGCCAATCTCTCCAAGCTTCTCTTGTCCGACAACCAGTTCAGTGGAAACATTCCACCAGAAATTGGAGTGGTTTCGAATCTCTATGAATTCTCGGCGGATAACAACAGGCTAACTGGCCCACTTCCGGCGGCTCTTGGTGATCTTACTGAGCTTGTTCGGCTGAGCCTGAGCAATAACTCACTTTCTGGTGATCTTCTTAGGGGAATTCAGTCATGGACGAAGCTCACTGAGCTCACTCTTTCTGTCAATGGCTTCACTGGAACGATACCGTCAGAGCTTGGTGATCTCCCTGTTTTGAACTATCTTGACCTCTCTGTCAACAAGCTCACTGGTGAGATTCCTCTGCAGCTGCAGAATTTGAAGCTCAATCACTTTAATCTTTCCGAAAACCAGCTTTCTGGGCCAATCCCACCGTTTTATGCCTCCGAGGCCTACCGGGACAGCTTCTTGGGCAACCCGGGCCTCTGCGGTGACCTGCCTGGTCTATGCCCCAGCTCACAAGATCATGCTTCAGATCACCATGGAGTACTTTGGCTTCTTCGGTCCATTTTCATCGTCGCCGCATTGGTTTTGATCATTGGTATTGCTTGGTTCTACTTGAGGTATAGGAATTTCAAGAAGGCTAAGCTTGGGATGGACAAGTCTAAGTGGACATTGACTTCATTTCACAAACTGGGATTCAGTGAATATGAGATATTGGATTGCCTTGATGAAGATAATGTTATCGGCAGCGGAGCTTCGGGGAGAGTTTATAAGGCTGTGCTTAGCAATGGTGAGGTGGTTGCGGTGAAGAAGCTCTGGGGGCCGTCGAACAAGAGTGCGGAGAATTATGATAAGGATTCTAATGATGCTTTTGAGGCCGAGGTGACAACCCTCGGTAAGATCAGGCATAAGAACATTGTGAAGTTGTGGTGTTCTTGCACTCACAAGGATTGTAAGCTTCTTGTGTATGAGTACATGCCTAATGGGAGCTTGGGGGACTTGTTGCATAGTAGCAAGGGGAGGCTTTTGGATTGGCCAATGAGGTATAAGATCGCATTGGATGCAGCCGAGGGGCTGTCGTATTTGCATCATGATTGTGTGCCACCCATCGTGCATAGAGACGTTAAGTCGAACAACATCTTACTAGATGAAGAGTTCCGGGCGAGAGTCGCCGATTTTGGTGTCGCAAAGGCTGTTGAGGCAATTGGAAAGGGACCGAAATCTATGTCGGTCATTGCTGGATCATGCGGATATATTGCCCCAGGTCTGAATAATCTACACTCTTTTATGTTTTGCTTAATCCTCTTATTTCAAACTTGGTTAATAAATTTGCCGTCTTCTGCTTAATTGTGTATGATTGTGCATGTGAAGGCTGCTACCATTCTTAGACTTACTAGCTGTTTCTTGTTCATGTGAAAATCTCTTGCTCTGGTAGTAATCATCACTTGAATGCTTGAACGTTACTCTTTACCTTATTTTGCTTAATGTCCTGTAATTTTCTCATCCTTGTGCTCTGGTAGTAATCCTCACAATTTTGTCATTTTGTTTGAAGGTTAGCCCTTATTGACTGTAGTTTATACATCTATAATGTTCCTACCTTTCAGGTTTTTGATCATTTTATTGTGTAATGTGATTATGATACCAAGTATCTTTTGTCATTGAAAATTCTACTCGTCTAGCATATATCTTTTTTCGTTAGATTTGATTATTCTGCTTATTCTGATGCATATATGTTAGTGCTTCATAATCATCTCATCTTTCTTTTGCTCCTGTTATAATTGAAGGTATGATTTACACTTCCTTCTTATCTGATACAGAGTACGCTTACACTCTTCGGGTGAATGAGAAGAGCGACATATACAGCTTCGGCATCGTAATTCTTGAGCTAATAACCGGAAAACCACCAGTAGATCCTGAATTCGGCGAGAAAGATCTTTCAAAATGGGTGTGCAGCACATTGGATCAAAAAGGTTTAGATCATATCATAGATCCAGAACTTGAATCCTGCTACAAGGAGGAGATATGCAAAGTCCTAAACATCGGCATTCTTTGCACAAGCTCCCTTCCGATAAACCGGCCATCGATGAGAAGAGTCGTCAAGATGCTGCTCGAAGTCTGCCCAGACTACACCGCTGACAACAGCAACAACAACAACAACAACAAATACAAGATGGCTGTGACTAAAGATGGAAAACCACCTCCATACTATGAAGATAACTCCGAACACAGTAGCATTGCTTGAGAGGATACAAGAAATTGATTAGGATTACTAATTTTTCCAGCAAAGTTATCCTGATTCAATGCACAAGACCACTTGGGGAAGAAAACTTTTGGAGATTCTTGAGGCTGCTGTGACAAAGTCTTTATGTCAGTACTGCCTGGCTGTGTGCAGGGTCCATCACATTGATTTGTGATGGATATGGTCTCTTCTCTTTAAGACAAGGCAATATGGGAGGGGATGGTTCTGGGCTGGGCGGTGGGTGGGGTGGGGTTGGGTTCTGATATGCCAGAGAAGTTGCCAAGATATCTCTTCATTCCAAGACTAGTTGTTCAAATTATTTGGAATCAATTCTCCCTACAACTGCTACAACCAATGTTTGCTACTTGTTGAGGAATCTGTCTTTCTATCTATATATTTTATGAGAATAGTCAATTATAAATATTGTGTCATTTGAGTTTGATGAGGGTGTTGTTTTATGATTCTTATCCAAATGTTTGTCTTGGTTCTTGTGTAGCTTTGTGTGTAAATCATGTGAAGCAATTGTAGCTTTCATGGACGATTGAGACTGTCTTGGTTTTGGCCTTTGGGTGATGTGTTTGTTTTTGTTTGTAAAAAGGCATTCATATGGAAGCCTCCATCCTTGACTTGTTCTTTGTTCACATTAATCACTGGACATTATATATATATATATATATATATATATATATATATATATATATATTATTGTTCAGGTTTGAGCATGATAGACAAAATAAGGCCACAGATTTTTTTTTTTTTTTTTTTATTTTTTTCATGTGATGTTACATTTGTCTATTTGATGTTGTATGATTTGGACATCAAAGATGCGAGATGGATGATTATCAGATTAGTATGTATTAGTAGAAAATTTGTATTAATCTCTTGTTGAATGAAATGTTAAATTATTGTAATAAGGGTTAAATAATGGATTATTTTGGAACTTAGAACAAACAGGGATGAAGATTTGAAGAAGAAAAATCAATTTGAACCAACAGGCTCAACTCAAGTAGAAGCAAATGAGTTCTGCAAATTGAGCAAAAACTAGTTCTCATTGAACAACAAATGCTTTGATTAAACGATTGAAGAAAGAAAGAAAACTGAGAAATGAGAACAAACCAAAACACATGCTAACTGTTTGAAATTTCTGAAAATTTAAAAATATAGACAAAATCTCTCTCTCTCTCTCTCTCTCTCTCCAATCCACTTCTGTTAAGTAACAAGACAAAACAAGTAAATAACATTCCCAAAATCACATTAAGAGGCCTACAAATTCTTGATCAACAAAATCAAAGCCAAATGGAGAAAACTCCTCAATTTGACTGCCACCATAATTCACTCTCTTACTACTCTCTGGCAGCATCAGGAGCTCATCAACTGCACCAAATGAAAACTTTCTCTTGACTGTATCAATAACCTCTTCAAAAGGCTGAGTTTCACCAACCAAATGATTACCAACTTCTTGCTCATTAATTCTGTTGTTGTTATTATTATTATTATTATTATTATTATTATTATTATCATAACATGCACATAGTTCACAATCACTTCCTTCTTGCATCTCCATCTTCTGATTTCCTTGTTTGTCATTAACAGAGCCGGAATAACTCTTTTGTCGAATTCGGCATAGAACCCAATCATCCAACTGAAAAATTTAACATTATTAGACATGATAATTCTAATAATCTCACATCAATTAATCAAGTAAATATTTGTTGGAACATATAAAATTATTACCCGCATAGAGTCTTTATTTTTGAGTTGATTGAAAGTAGGATCAAGTAATCGATACTCATGCATCACCCATTCTGTCTTGATACCTTTCGGTGGTCGGCCTTTATAGAAAACAAGAGCTTTTTTGACACCAATACAGTGAGAGAAACTAGAATCAAGAATCGGCTTATCGGTACCGGTGGCCTTCCAATACCCGGATGCGGCCGACCTATTTGGTCGAGCTCCATTCGGGTATTTCCGTTCTCTTGGACTAAAAAAGAACCACTCTTCGTCCCCGAAAAATGCCTTTGCTGTTCGAGGAAGAATACGAAAAAAAATAAAAAACTTGTACTATGTGGTCTTGATTCTAGTATGAGATAAAATTGAATTAGAAATGATTGATTAATCACCTGGAAGATCCCATGGATTGTACTTGTAGATGTTTATGCCTGCAATGATTGATGTAAATTGAGTCACTGAGGAAGTGATCTTATTCTTCAGGTAATCATTTATCAGCTCCTCATCAGTTGGATGGAATCTGAATCCTGGAGGGAGTTGATGGCTAAGTAATTCAATACTTTCCATTGGATTAAGTGAATCAAAGAGGTTGTTGTTTGGGGACATGGGGAAAACAATTTCCATTTATAGAAGGAGACTTTGAATAGTGTTATCATTGTGTTGTGTTACAAGGGAGCATGTTTGAGATTTTGGTTCAATTTCTCATTGTCTGGAGAAATTGCAACATTGTTGGAATTTCTCAAGATCAGTTTTGAGATGCATTGTTTATGTCTTTTGTTTTTTTTTTTTTAATTTTTTATTTTTGGTGCCAGATGAGACTTGAAAGGGATTTGGATTATTTGGTTTGGTTTTTATGTAAGGTGGCCTTCATGTGGATATGCTTTGGAGAATTGTCTTTTGAATTTTGTGACTTGACAGGGTTTGATTATTGAATAAAAATATTAGTGGTAGTGCTGATTTATCAAATTTGATAATTCAAAGTAGCTTTTGGAAAGATTAATGGTAAATAAGCACATGATGTTAAATGTAATGTTGAAAGTCCTTGTCATAAGACAAGTTGCTAAACCTTCCTTCATGTATTTCCCTTTTTTTTTTTTTTTACTAAAATAGGAAAACATATATTTGGAGGAAAACATAAGAGAGTGTAAAATAAGTTTCTAACAAAAAAATAATATATAATTGATGTTGAAATCGGAAAATAACGATAAACGGGTCAATACGTAAAAAAATTATTTAATTGGTTCTCTATTTTTTGAGTATAAGCAAAATCTTTTTGACCGCGAGTTCTTCTCATCCCTAAACACACTTTGAATTACAAAAAAATATTAAGTTAATATAAAAGAAGAATAATTCTATCATATACTCAATATAGCTACTTGTTTTATTAATAAATAATATAATAATTTTATAAAAAAACATACTGGTGATGCAACAAATGATGTATACTACAAATAATAATATCATAAAAAAATTATTAAATATTAACATATACAGAAAAGCATGTTTGGAATCAATTGAAATTTTAGCTCACTAATTTTTCTCCAACTAGAATAGGATCATGAACATAAGCATTTGATAAGTTTGGAATAAATATGAGTCAATCAACATTCGTCAACCAAAATCAATTTCAAAACACTATTAAACCACAACAACATAAGCATGTGTCAATAAATAGGTCATATATATATATATATATATATAATCCATCAATTTAAATATTTAAGATAAATTTGAGGCCGTCAAAAACTAATTTCAAAAAAAAAAAAAAAAAAAAAAAGGAAAACATCCAAAATAGTAGGTTTGAAAGCGTTTCCCAAAGCAAACAAAATAAGGAAAGTTCGGACAAAATCAAGATTATTAAAGATAATGAAGGAAGAGGACAAATATGGAATTGAAATAATAAATATAGGTGCAATAACATGACAAAAAGATAGTGCGCGCACTCCATGGACTCCAACTCGAGGTGGTTTCCGATTCTAGTCATGCGGGGACGAGATGAAGACAAATTCTCATTTTATTTTATCGCGATATGAGAAATTGGAGGATAAAGCTTTGATTAAATATTGAAGTGTTGGAAACCAGGAAGCAAGGAACAGAGACTTTCCTTGTCCGGCCACGACGAACAGCCGACCATTCTTTTAAATTAGTTAGCGAATTCTCTTTCTATTTCAATTCGTTTAATTCAAATTTATTTAATTTTTTGAAAAAAAAATTATGTACACATGCCTAATTGAAATCAGTGAACTATAATATAAAATAAATTCCAAATCTTATTAATTTTACTTAAATAAAGTGTTTATCATATCTCATGTTGTAATTCACCGCCTAAAGGGAGTTCTAGTTAAAAATTGCTATTAGTTTATTTTCTATATATTAAAATATTGTTATTTTTTTTTATAAAATCAACAAGGTTGGTTTGCGTCAATTCAAAAAAATTTGACATCTCATTGGTTAAAAATTTGACAGAGATGCTGGTCTACTGTTTTGTGTGGACAACGAAAACAAAGCGAAATCCACTAGTAAAATTTTTCTTAGTTTCCAAAACAATTAGTAAATTAAGTCACAAATATTCTTTCTTTATTTTCTCACTACGGTTGCCAGGTGTTTTGCTTAAGTAATGCATTTACTTTTATCCAAATAATATTATTTCAACTGATATATATATATATATATATATATATATATATATATACCCTGTTTCTTATTTCACTTAATTACCAATTATTTCTTTATTTTTGGTAATTCTCTTTACATAAATTACAGAGGCATGGTGAATAGATTTCAAATTAAATATAAGGAATAAAAAGGATATTTTAAGTGGCAAATCCAGGCCTTCTGCCCTAAAACTCAATTACGTTTTGGGATCTTTTGAACTGTCTTGCACGTCATCACTTAATTCAATCTTATCTACAGAGTTTTCAGTTGAAAGCATGGCATTATTTACCTGTCGATCTTCTTCAGCTGACAATGGACTACTGGAGTTCTCTGTCAAAGAACTGAAAGCAAGCTGAATTGCGTAAAGAATCAAGCCAACGGAATTGACTCCGAAAACAAAGGTTGCGAGATAGCATAAACCATTCACAATAGTCCTGTAGATACCAAATGAGATTTACATGAGAATTATACAGGGGAAGGAAAGCAGATGGCCGATAAAGAAAAGAATCAGAAGAACACCTAATTGTTATGGTAATCTGACGAACCTGCAACATAAGAAAAACGAAAAATGTCATGTTTATGCATATGTAGTGGCAGCAAGTATTGCAGAGTTCAAAGGTTCTAACTCTCATGCAGTATTAAAATTCAAAGCAATTGTCATGAAAATTATAGAAGACCAGTTCATAGTATAACAGTGAGTATGGATGGAGAATAGAAGAAGATAATGAAAGGGAAATGATGAAAGAAACAGAGAAGAAAAAAAAACGAAGAAGAAAAGCATCAATTTATTGGTATCTACTTATCCATCTCAAATTGTTGATGCAAACAAACACAAGAAAAATCAATCATCATTTTTACTTTTCCTTAATCCCAGCAAGCCCTAAATAAATTACAGGTGGAGCTTTTGCTGGCACCAAAAGAATTTGCATGGATAACCATTGATCCTGGAAGAAGTGTCACTAACACAAAGCAATTGGAGAATTTACAAAGAACATATGGTTGTGTTTCTTTGGACTTTCACGCAGGAGGTTCACATTAGCAAGGGGAACAGAATTAAATAGAAAGAATAGTAGCCAGTTTACTGGCATCAAAATATGAATTGCCATAATATTGTTCATAGAGAAAATGATACAATTATCAAAGCAGTATACTGCATAAGATCAATGAGTAATTATGTCCAAGTCCAACTTCATTGTGTCTAAGATCAAAGTATTGAACCAAGTTAATTGGATTGCTCAAAATAGATAATGTGTTGATAGGCTATTGATAATTAGACCAAGTTTTCTCCCCTACAAATAAAGGAAAAGACTATGAACCTTCCAAATGAACAATATACTCACTATCATTTTAAATTGGTTTCAAGTTAGCAACCGATTTGAGATAGGAATAGCAATGAAGTTTGTCAATCTAATCACTAATATTTAATGGTATATTTCCATGTTTGTGATCCTATCATGCACCTATATTTATGCACATTTCATCACCCAAAAACATATGGCCCTGGGGCTAAGCCCACCACTTTTAAATGATTATTTCACTCACTACAAGAAGCTGCTGAATTGCAAACAGAATTTAGAAACAGAATTATTTCTAATTAGCAACGGATTAAAAACAGAATCCTCATCCGTTTCTAATTTAGAAACACAATTTTAGTCCGTTTCAAATCCGTTTCCATTTTAGAAACGAATCTTAAATCCATTTGTAAATTGGAAACGGAAAATGTTGTTTCTAAACTGCAATTTTGTTATAGGTACTATTCCAACCATCCCAAACTACCTAACAGATTGCAGTCTAAAAATTGGTTCCAATACACAACCTAAAACTCAATTCACGAACAATTTGATTTGAGAAAAAAAATCCAAACAAACAAGTGACATCAATAAGAGAATTCAACAATAACAGAGTAAATCAATCAAAACAATTTTGGCAATATACACTACAACAATTACCCGCATTATAATATGAATTATAGAATAAAAATAACACATTGAGTCGGCACCTAGCCTTATCATAAATAACCATGAGACTTTCTCCTAATCAACTTAAGCCGTCAGCTTGGACGAAGAAAACAAAATCACCAAAGATAAGAAGAAGCGCTGACCGAGAAATTATCGGAAATGGCCTGCCGATTAAGAGCAGCTTCAATGGTAGTAGCAAATTTATACAAGACGACAGCAATGACACCAGCCGCAATCCCACCCAACAATGCCTGAACAGGAGACGGAGGGACATCAGGCTCCACCGGAGCAGCCCCCATGACCCTCAATTTCTCCAAGGCTTCGTCCTTCAAGTTCTTCGTCTTCGTCACCCCAGTCGATCTCAACCTCTGAAGAACGCCATTCACCAAGTAGCCAAGCCATTACTAGAAGAATCCAGGAATAGAGAAAGAGTAGGAACAAGGAGCAGTACCAGTTCCTTGGCGCGCTCGGCGCGGCGGCGGAGGGCGCGGAAGAGGAAGACGGAGATGGCGCCGGTGAGGAGAACACTAGTGGTGACCTGAAGAGGGGAAGGGTTGTCGTCCTTGGCGAAAACCGGGGGCTTGGAGGATAGGATCTCGATCGGACCTTCCTCGGTGGGGGGTTCATCTGATGGTTGTGGCGATGGAATGGGATCGAGAGGCTCAGCTACGGATGGCTGCGCTCGGAGGAGGAATACGGGGCGGAGGCGGTGAAGAAGAGGAGGAGGGTTTGGGAATGAACGGTGGCGGGGGACGGAGATGGGAGGCGGTGGGGAGAAGGAGAGGACGCCGTGGTGAGAGTGGAGCATTGTGCGACATGAGGTGGTGGGAGGATAAGAGCCGGATTTTTATGGGCTTAAAAAGGGATGGCTATTAAGTGGGCCTCAACTTAACGGGCCGTGAGGGCTGGGAGCCCGGGACTTGTCTCAGTTCAATTGAAGGACATGAAAAAGAAAAAAAAAAAAAAAGAAAAGAAAAGAAATTATATATATAAAAATCATTTAAAATATTATGTAAATTTAACTAGAATTTTATTTTAAAGTAGAATGTGGAATTTCAAGCACGAACTGAGCTCTATCTCAAAGAAAAAAGAGTTCTTGAGTTAGCAACAGTGAAAAATGGCTGGAACATGATGATTGGGTTGAGCATGTATGAGTATAAACAACAAACTATGTAATTAAATAATGGGAAACTCCAAATTATATATATATAAGAGTGATGGATAGTGCAATTCTAGTTGTCCCACCATGAGAACTTCAATCCTTCTAATCTGAACATAAATCAGAGGGCAGCAAGGCCTTGAGAAAATCTGGCATTTCAATGGATGAATGAGTTATACTTTAAAAAGAGCCACACCTGTTCTTTGGTTCCTTAAAAGGTGATGAATATTAAAAAAAAAAAGTGAATATTAAACATCATCTAGGTACAGTAAAACAACTTCGTTAGAAATGGCTTATTTTCATTCCTGAAAAAAAATAGTTCATTATAATCTCAATTTATCAATCTTCTGTTTAAATATTCCAAGTGATAACACTAATCTACCAAGAGCTGAAAGACAACAAATAAGAATAATAATAATATTATTATTAATAACAATAAACAAACCATCAGAGCTACTACAAGCACATGCAGTCTCTTCTCTGTCCAGCTTAAGGGGCAATAAGAAAACTATGGGTGGATCAAATGCCAACCTCCTATTCATGCTAAAACCTTCATCTTTCTATGATCTTTGCTCTCTTGAAGCTATGATCTTGGAAGCAAAAGACAAATCCTGTAGCTCCAATGAAGTTCTTGCTTTCAACCTTCTTGATGAGTATTGGTTCTTCAACAACGTTGTCAATGGAACAAAGATCACGTTCCATTCTTCTCCCCCAAGAGAAGACCGAGAAGAACTCCAACATTGTAATCAACTCACTGCTCCAAATTTACTTACAACTTCATCTCCACCTCCTCGTCCAACCACAGAGCCAGTGAGGTCTTCCAATTACATCAACCATAACCTACAGCAAGATTCTCCATTGAATCGATCTTCTAAGGTAAAAGAGTATTAAGAATGCTAAAAAACTTAAGCAGTTATATTGCTGGTTTGTTATATTATTATTATTTATTTTCACATCACTAGACTTGCCGGGAGTGACAGCACTATCAATTACGCCAAAAATAACCTGCAAGATGATGCCAAGCTTAACCCATCTTCTAAGGTAAAGGAAGCATTAAGAATGATAAGCATAAAGCACTCTAAATAGTTATACTAGTTTTTATGGCAAAAATTTCGTATTTTTAGAGCATTAGACTTGAAGTTCTATCAATTACATTGGAAATAACTTGCAACATGATGCCAAGCTGAATCCATCTTCTAACATATGAGAAGCATTAACTATGATCAGCCTCTGACACGGTTATGCTAGTTTTCATGGCAAAATTTCTGTTTTTTCAGAGCATTAGACTAGCAAGGAGTGTCAGCTCTATCAATTACGTCGAAAAAAACAGGCAACAGGATTGCAAGTTGAATCCATCTTCTAAGGTAAGAGAAGCATTAGCAATAATCAGCATCTTAAATAGATATATTAATTTTCATGGCAAAAATTTGTTCTATCAGAGCAGTAGTCTTGACCATGGTGTGACTATATCAAAGCCACCTAAACTTTCTACCAATGAAGCTAGTTTAAGAAAAGCATTTCAAGAGAAGAAGTGGAAGAGCCTGAGTGACCTTGCATTGGAGGAGTTGCAAGGATTCAAAGACCTGGGTTTTGTGTTTGATAACACACAATTGAATGCCAGCTTAATGAAGGTGGTCCCTGGTCTTCGTCAGGAGAAGTTGGCAGCAAATATGGATGAGAACAATAACACCAGGAGAGCCTACCTATCTGAAGCATGGTTACTGAGGAGATCAGAAACACCAATGTTGAGATGGGGAGACGAGAAATCGGTGGAAGACAAGAAGGAGCAGCTCAGGTCTTGGGTAAGGGCCGTGGCTTGCAATGTTCGCCAAGAATGTTGATATCTCTCAATCATAACCTGCATTTGAAATTTAGATTCTAGTTAAGATTGAGAGTAATCATTATTTGTAAAAGATACTAACTAAATCAGTATGACTTGCCTGAATATTTACTTCATCTGAACACAAGTAGGACCCATGTTCCAAACAGCCAGACCAAACATTTTTTGATCGATCTTTTGTGCTTTGCAAGTTTACAGTAAATGTAAGCAAATCAATTTAAGAAGGAAAGCTTGAACAGAACACATTATCAAACAGAAGAGACTATGGATTTAAAGCGAAGGATCACACTCTACTCTTTGAAAGAGGAAATGTTACATATCTCAAAAGAGGATGAACTACACTATCATTTGACAAAGAACATAAAAGGAAAACCATAAACTGAATTGACGATCTTTCCACACTGGGCTGTAAGCCTGTAACCATGATCCTTCCAGAAGCAAACAAACATATAACATAACAAACCATACAAGGAATCATATTTAAATTCAACCAAAAGCATCCACAAATAGTTGACAAAACTCCTATGTCAAATTCTAATGCTACAATCCTGCTAAATAGTTCCCAATAGCTATCACCATCCTTTTAAAAACATTCAAGAAACAAGGGCCAAATATTCAAACAATCAAGGGATTATAGTTAGCAAAGAATACCTAAAAATAAAAAATTGGATGTACATAATTTAGGGGGGACATGAAAAGATTATTTTCTTCCTATACTCACTACCATCAAAATCGACATAAGGCAATAGACTTGCCAGTAAATCTCTTCACTGCTCCGCCCTCTGTCGGTAAAACAGCAGCATGATCAGAACAGAAGGAAAACCTGTTCTTCATCTTATGGTAGAGCTGGACTATGGGATTCATTTATCAATGGGCCATAATGTGTTCGTCATTTCCAAAATTAGATATATTTCTTTTTTCAAGTGAGTTCTATCATAACACGTTCTCCGCCCGTCATCTTTCCTTCCCTTTTTCTTTCCTTCTCCATTTTCCCTTATTCTAAACAGTCTAAGGACACTCTTCAAATCCACAATGGAACTCTTATTCAAACACAATACTTAAGTGAAGCATGTAGTGGTGCCAATTCTATCATCTGATCCTGTTTTTGAAAAAAAACTTCACTTCTCCAGTCACGGAGGAACTTCTCCTGGCAGTGATCTGCAAGACAGCACCATCAGCAAGCATATGTTGAAGAACACGTGCTATATTCTTGGTGTCATCAATTCCAAGGTGGTGACTGCCTAGTAAAGGGATATTAAGTTCTCTCATCATTGTCATCATCCCCGTGGCCTAACATGCAAGAAGACCACAATAAATTAATAACCAATGAAAGTAGAGATCAATGAAACATGTTATATTTTGAAATCAAAGCTATTTGATAACAAAAATAATTATCATACCACAAAAAATAAAATTGAGGCTTTTACATAGAACTTGATAGAAGTTTACTCACTCTCCGATTATAGAAGTTGAGGTATATGTCCTTCAAATTTATCCACTCCATGAAGTATGTGGGTGGTTTTATCTTTGAAACTTTCAACTGTTCTGGGATTTTTGTCTTCAAATCCCAATTCCCACTGCCATCCACAAACAAAACCAAATTACATTCGCAAAAATGGTCTTAAAGAATGTGCCAGTGTGTACATAATCCATACTTATTTCATGATGTTATTATATATATATATATATATATATATAATGAAGGGCCATGTAGTGCTCTATTCCAATAATGTGGAAAGCATACTATTCAAATAGCTAATGAACTAACCAAGTTACAAATGCTGCTCGATGAAGTGAGCCTCCTGACTCCTTTTCCAATATAAAATGTTTTCCCATCCATATTTGGAACTCTTGGAGCACATCCTTAAATGGGGTAGCTGTATCATGCCAAACTCTGCAATAAATCAGCAAATAATTAGCCATGATTATATTCCGTATAATCAAAGATATACTGAAAAAAATGAAAAGCTCCCAACTACATTACATAAAGGCCCTACTTTGTGCATGAATAGTCAAGCTTTGCATACAAGGTAACGAACTAAACATAAATGGTTACCAAGAGAACAAAAGACATCCTCCAATTCCCCTCCCAAGATTGGAAGCTAATTTGTAAATGAAACAAAATTTTCAAGTCAAATCCAATGTAGCAAAAATATGGTATCAAATTTTAGGTTCATACTTCAACAATGTTAAGTTCACAAAAAAGGAATACATGGACACTTCTTTCCTTGCTCTTCATTACTCACATTCAATGGCTGGCTACTAGATAAACATCTCACTTACACTGGTTATACAACCAGCTTTACCAGTAAGGAAATGGATAACATTCTTGAGCAATCAAAGATGAGAAGTGGGAAACGAATGCATATTTCATGTCCTCAAATACAGAGGCAATTGAGATATCACTTGAAGACTTGAACAAAATACAAAATTTTAGGATAGGGACAATAACTTATTTTGGAATGCAAACCCCCTCTATTCAATTGCCTTACCAACAATCTATGAGCCAGATGGTTTCTAAAGTATAAGACAATTTACGGATATGTCACAAATTTAATTATACACTGAACTATAAGCGCTAAATACAAGTTTCATACAAGCTTGCTTATCAGCATTTTCATGATTAACTTCTAACCAAAGAACCTTTATTACAGTCCAATGCATCATGTTGAAAAATGTTAGGAATACAATTTCACATTTCATTGCACTTAAAGTTAATTATGTCTGCCAAAGTCTTTATTTAACTACTTCAATAAAATTACTGAAACATGCCTATTGTGTTTGACTTGCGTGAAATGGTTTTAGTTTGAGAAAAATGTGAAAAAATAGAGGTGAAACAAAAATGCAATTTGATGGATTTAGAAATGACCTGAGAGCTTTGGAAGACATATTGTTGAGCACAATCCACTGACACTAATTCTCTTGGACAAGGTTCCCACACAATTTTAATATTTGATAAGCAACAATTTTTTTTAATTGCGCCAGTTTATAAATGAAAATACAATAAATATATACATGTAGGAAAATGATGAATGAGTAGTTATTTTGACATTTCAAACCTTGACGAAAGAATTTCTCAAGGGGCAAAAGCTCAATGTAAGATAAAAAACATGAATCCCATAGTAATCAGTCAAGTGAAAACTCAATAAACAAACAAATGGACAATGAACATAAGTCAAAGAAATACTGTTGACATCGAATAATAAATACGAAAGCACTTTCAAGATTTAATTTATCCTTGAGAACACTACACTTTCAGGAAAGATGAGAAAAGCAGATGCAAAAAGAACACATAATCTGTCAAGATAAATGTTAATCTACAAAGGAATTAACAAAAACAGCAATCTGAGTTATGAGTTTGACACCAAGATTACAAACATAAACAGAAACATTCAACTTGGCAAGATAGCATGGAAGCTTTCTCTATCGCAAGGACTAATATAATAACAATTATAACTTCAAGGACACACATAAGGTATAATGTCATAGCAAAGCTAATTTTGCTGGATTTTGTAAATGTGCAAAGAAATATTTCAAATGAAATAAAGACTAACAAATTAATGAATGATTCAGTACAGTAAATTTTACAAATTTAAGCCATTATGCTAGTACCATCTATTAAAACATACCGTTCAAGTCCCAGTTTTCCATACTTTCCCTCAATATATTCACTAATTCTTTTTTCGCTCATTTCAACTGGCCTCACAAACCTAATCAATAGAGCAATAAAGAAGAAAAAATAAATTACTGCCGTGCACGTGAAGTGTACTTCACTTTATAGCCAAATCTAACACAAGAAACTAAAGCATAAAATATGCTCATCTGAAAGAGAAGAAAAAATGAAAAAAAAAAGAAATGTTTAATTATCAACACAATGCATTAACAACAAAATGCTAAACCATTCAAAATAATGGCCATGTATTCCATGAACTTTGATTTGTTAGAGGCTCAGCATTTCGACATGTCAAAATTCAATTAGACTATTTCTCATAAACCAAAACAAACTAAAACAAGAGAAAGAATACACTCCAACAAGCTACTTTCAATAATATCAGATTATATTAGAAAGGTGTTTACACGGAAACAACATTTTAATGGTTTTGGACTGCCAGAAATTAGTTATATCTAGTAAAGATAACTCATAGCTTAGGTGCTGGCAAGGTAGAATTATGGCTTGTATCTACCCATGGGCCATGGTCCTATACTCCTTGATATCTTAGCCAAAGTGGTCATAGGCTCATAGGTCTGATAATTTCAAGTCCACCGGTCATATTAAGTCATAGTTGCATCAGACAAAGGTGAAGTGCATTTGACATCACATGATATATGAGTCCACGTAATGAAAATCAAGATACAATCCCAGATTGACAATATTCAGAATTCTTTGTTACAAAAATACTTAAGAACAACCATTCCATGCTATGAAATTTATAAAGATGCCATTCTTTATCCAAATTTTAAGGGGTTTTGTCATGAAATACGTATTCACATCACTGGCAAACAAATGCAATTTTCTTTACCTACCACTAAGCACAATCTTCTTGGGGAAAAATTTAAGGAAAGAAATCATCACATTATCAATAAAAGGTTCACACATAAAAACCAATTTTTTTCAATTAGGCATCTTTATGTAAGATTTGCAAAGGAAATGGTACCTGTGAAATAGATCAACGAATTCCATATTCTTAGCATTAATCATCACAACAGGAAATTCAAGAATCTCAACTTTACCCTCCAAATCAAGGACTAAAAAGTAATCAAAATTCTGAGGCCTCAGATTATCGCGTTCAGTTGCATTCACTTGGAGGTCAATTTGATAGTTGTGATTGAACTTCTCAAGGTGCATAGGATCATTCACCTACAAAAATTAAGATAGTCAATAGACTTTATGCTGTACAAAGCATTTTCTGGATACAAAACATGCGCAAAGAATGTCTAACAACATGGCAAAGTTAGATTCCTGAATAAGAGTTTCCAAAAGGTTCCTACAAATAGCCAAATAAGTAATTTTACTTTTCCTGGCCATTACAATACTATTACTAATTCAGAGGTAGTATGCTGTGCTGGGCTTCTCATTTTGGCTCCTTTTCCTAGAATTAGATAATAGAATTGAAAGATGTTATTATCTTATTCTAGTTTGGATTGGCTTATGACAAAAAGGGCCTTCTTTTAAGTTTGGTAGAACTTTGTGTATAATAGCTTTTTAAAGTTAAGGACTTTTGATTCTTTTTGTATTTGGATATGTTCATTCAAAAGTACTTTTATAATTGACAAGTTGTTTGGATATTTATTCCTGAACGTCCTGTATAATAATAAATACTAATACTAATAATAATGTTTTAAGAATTGGGGCATTTATGACCGAACAAGTATTTTCTCCTTTCTTTAAGGGCATTTTGATAATTGAAAGTAACCAAAACTCCTACAAAAGAGGTTTTTCCAGAAAGGGGGGTTTCATTTCGGTGTAAGTAAGAGGAAGTCAGGAAGTGGGAGAAATGTCACTTCTCTGAAGTGGTAGAAAGTGGTGGAAGTGATATGACTTTCCCCACTTCTTGTGTTCATTTTGCATGAAGTGTTTTTTTCCATAAAATGCTCGGTTTCTCACTTCTGGTGTTCATTTCGGTGTAAGTAGTATCGGTTCCAAAGAGTCTTTGAAAATGGGAGAAGTGGGCTTTATAAGAAACTCACTTCCCCCACTTCGGTGTAAAAAATACCGAAGTGGGAGAAATGGCTACTTCCCTATTTAAGAGAAAAAAAAACCAAAATTGGAGGAAGTTAATCTACTTCCTCCCACTTCTCCCCACTTACGCCGAAATGAACGACTTGAAGCTTCAAATACTAGTTTTTGAAAAAAAAAATCCTGTCTCCTTTTCTTCTCAGCTTCCCCTTTTTCAAAGAAGCTAATTCAAACAAATAGTCAATAATTAAAAGGCCGAAAAAAAAAGGGTTTCTAGCCTCCCCAAGAGCAAATCCAGACAACCCCTAAGACCTTCCATTCCACAATAAGATTTTCGAGGGCTTTTTGGCCCTTATGCTGACAATAAGAACTTTAAACCTATAGAACTAATTAGCACAAATTTGCCTTCACATGCTAACTCTCTTCAGTACCAACCATGGTGAGATTGAACAACAATATATGATGAAAAGCTTCACAGTTAACCCAAATTATACCAAAAATGCTCCCATTGTACATTAACACCTAGCTGGAGGCACCGAAGACATGCTAGGAGAGAGAGCTACAACAAACACGCAAATGAAATGAAGAACATGAATTCAGGGGTTTAGGTACACACCTGAGTGCACTTACCATGCGTGTGGTAGAGGCACAAGGGCTTCCATCGAGTAGTCTTGGGACTTCCGGTGGTGATGGGGAGAGAGGGGTTGTGGACGGCGAGGGGCGCCGCGAGAACGCGGCAAGAGATGTGAGAGAGCGACGTGGGAGGGATTGGGTGGATGGCGCGGAAGAAGGAGGTGGAGGTTGAAACGCCGATGAGCGTCGACGAAAACCGCGGCAGCGCCATGTCCCTCTTCAACGATGGAGTGTTTGGGGGCGGTGAAGATCACGGAGCACACGCTTATAAATTATACACTATGGAGATAGTTTTTTCTTGTCATTTTTTTCAAAACAAGCATTTAATAATTATAATTTTAAAAAATTGGTCAAAGTAATTTGAATACAACTTTTTTTAATTGATTATAATTTTAATTATATTATTTCTGGATTTCATGTCTATTAATGTATACAGTTTCTTAACGAGATATTAAGATATTAGGCGTTCTTATTTGCTTTCCTGTGAAGTAAGGCATAAAAATGTTATAGAAGATTTTGCTTAAATAAAAACTATTTGTAAGTATAAGATTTAATAGTGGTAAAGAACTCATAGTCTAGATATATTTGACTCCATAGCAAGAATATAGTCAAAACATTTAAAAATTTCGGATTCAAAAATCGTTGAAAATAATGATGATAATAAGTCATTAGTTGTTATGATGTGCTCCGGGCTCAAATATTTCATTTATAATTAAAAACGTACGGATTGGATAATCAATTTTCAGCTATTTAGCACACCCCTACCCCTAATATGTATAGTGATCTTCATCAAAAAAAAAAAAAAAATTTTTTTTAATAAAAAAATTAAATATGATTCAAATTACTTTGACCAATTTTTTAACACAACTGTTAAAATCACTTTTTACACTAACAGTTAATCTATAATATAGCAATATTTACCACTTTCCCAGTTTTCGAATCATTTATCACGTGTATGTTATAAAAAAATGTTTATACTGTGCGCTGACTCAGCGCTGACTAGGCTGATGATGTGGCATTTTTAAATAAAAATAATGCATTTTTACATTTAAACCCCTGAGTTGTTTTATAATAAATAAGTTGATTTATTCTTGGGTTTTTTTAACCAGATTTTTTTAAAAAAAATTATAAAATTTATTAAAAATTTAAATACTTTTTAAAAAAATATATAATTGTATTTTTCAATTTAAATCTTTTTTATAATTAATAAATTATATTTTTTATTTACTTGTTTGACGCAATTTTTTTTAAAAAATATGTAATTTTCTTAATTTATTAAAAATTAATTTTAAAGAATATATTAATATATATATATATATATGAAAATACAAAGGGCTTATAATTTATTTGTTAATTAAATTATGAAATCAATAATAACTTGTTTGCTTGAATGATATGCATGCTTTTATAATTAGACACGACATGTATTAATTGCCTAAAACATAGGTTTCATGTGTAAGGAGAATATGATTCCACCTACAAAAAAAGATGTGCATGCTTATATAATTAGATACGACATGTATTAATTGTCTAAAAAATAGGTTTCAGGTGTAGGGAGAATATGATTCCACCTACAAAAAAAGATGTGCATGCTTGTATAATTAGAGATGACATGTATTAATTGCCTAAAAAATAGGTTTCAGGTGTAGGGAGAATATGATTTCACCTACAAGAAAAGATGTACATGCTTGTATAATTAGAGATGACATGTATTAATTGCCTAAGAAATAGGTTTCAGGTGTAGGGAGAATATGATTCCACCTACAAAAAAAGATGTGCATGCTTATATAATTAGATACGACATGTATTAATTATCTAAAAAATAGGTTTCAGGTGTAGGGAGAATATGATTCCACCTATAGAAAAAGATGTGCATGCTTGTATAATTAGAGATGACATGTATTAATTGCCTAAGAAATAGGTTTCAGGTGTAGGGAGAATATGATTTCACCTACAATAAAAGATGTACATGCTTGTATAATTAGATATGACATGTATTAATTGCCTAAGAAATAGGTTTCAGGTGTAGGGAGAATATGATTCCACCTACAAGAAAAGATGTGCATGCTTATATAATTAGAGATGACATGTATTAATTGCCTAAGAAATAGGTTTCATGTGTAGGGAGAATATGATTCCACCTACAAAAAAAGATGTGCATGCTTGTATAGTTAGACCCGACATGTATTAATTGCCTAAGAAGTAGGTTTCAAATGTAGGAGAATATGATTCCACCTACAACAAAGGTGTGCATGCTTGTATAATTAGGTGTATGAAGAATCCAATGCCTTCATAAATCTAAGCAAATCCCTCTCTATATATATCTTTTCTCTTCTACTTTCATCTTCATCAACTTCAAACTTTATCTTTCTTTTGATATTCAAAACTTGGTATTCAAGTATTCAAAAAGGTTGGTAAAATTTTATAGTATATATAGTTTATAATAATTATCTCATAATAATTTATTTTTCTTTAAGTTATACATTATTTTTTTTTTAAGGATGAGTATTACTGAAGTAACGGTGATTGTTTATTGGGGTGGACATTTACAAGAGTCTAATGAAAAACCTACTTATTCGGGAGGCTATAAAACAGTTGTTGGAGTTCGAAACAACAAGAACTTGAATGAGTTGCAAGAAACAATTGCTGCAGGCTATTAACTTCAATTTAGGCGACAATTATATGAACATCAAATGTAGATGGCCTATGGATCGACACACTAGTACTCTAATCAACATCGACAATGACCAGAGAAACATTATTGATGTTGAGATTGCGTACACCAATATTATATGTGAATGAAGAAGGACCACGTGTAATCCCAACCACGACATCTATTGCGCATACATTGTAAGCTCATGGACTTATTATTTAATAAGATTTATATGTTCCCTTTTTTAATACCTTACTTACAACACATATGTTGTGCTTTGTTTTTATTATTATTATTTTTTTTTTTGGCGGACCACCTATAAACATTGAAGGCGGAAGCTCTATTGGCTACCAAGTCGGGGTATAATGAGAATGCCGATGCATATGAACATAATGCTTGCAACATAGATTTTGAAGGCCCAAGAAATAATAGTGGTGATGATCATAGTGATGATTCTAATGACAATGATGCTGATGCTGATGGCTATGATGATAGCGATGATGAAGATGACAGCAGCGATGATGATGCAAGTCTCCCCACTGATGTCCAAGAAGGTGTAATTGCAGAAGATGCCATTCGAACAACAATCTCAAATATGGAACAAGGGGCAAATGTGGCCTCAATTGATTATACACAGTTTGAGGAAGTTCCAGGTATGGCACCAATAGACGATTGATACAATGCAACAATAATAGATGATGTAGATCCACATATATCTGCAGGAGACGAAGAATCATTAAATTTCAATGATTGGGTCGGTCGAATGTTTAATTCAAAAGCTCAATTAATAGACCTATTAAGTCGATGGTCTATAAAAAAAGCAGTTGCATTTACTCGTGTGAAAAGTAATACGTCTAGATTCACTGTGAAATGCGTTAGCATAGATTGTCCTTGGCGTCTTCATGCTTCAGTTTCATCAAGAACATCTCTATGGGTTGTAAAACGATGTCCGAGTCTGCATATCTGTACAAATGAAAGAATCCAATCAGACAATCGCCATTGCACTGGAAAGCTAATATGTGAATTAATATTGCCAACATTAAGAGCTGATCTTAGCCTGAGCATTGCACAAGTTCAAGCCATGGTCAAAGACATGTACCATATTGATGTCAGTTATGGAAAAGCTTGGAAAGGTAAGAATAAAGCTCTTAAATACATATTCGGATCATGGGAGCAATCTTATGTTGAATTACGAATGTATTTTAACACTTTAGTCAGTTGCAACCCTGGCACTGTTGTTGACTTTGATTCTGATTGGGGTCATGGATGGGAGCGGTTTAAGAGAGTGTTTTGGGCTTTTGGACCATCAATCATTGGTTTCAATGCATGTCGTCCTGTTCTCTCAGTAGATGGGACATTTTTGCATGGGAAGTACAAAGGGACTCTGCTAATGGCAACGGGAGAAGATGCTGAAAACCATTTGTTTCCTTATGCATTTGCTATTGTTGAAAGTGAGAATAGGGAAAGTTGGTCATGGTTTTTAAATAATGTATACAAAACATTAGATCATACTCGTCCTATGTGCATCATCTCCGATAGATTTAGAGGCAACGTCAATGTTGTTCGTGATGCTTTCCCTCCGCAATATGGCCATGTTCATCGATATTGTTTGCGGCATCTGACTGATAACTTTTTACAACTTTGCAAAAGTAAATTTGGTGCAGATATTTTTTGGAAGGCATCAACGGCTGTATCCTTACGGAGGTTTGAAGAGTTGATCAATATATTAACAGAAAGATATGTTATGTTTACTGATTTCGCATCAACTATTGGGCCAAGGCAAATGTGGACAATGGCACATGATGGTGGCAGACGGTGTGGACGACATAGCACTAATTTATCAGAAAGTTTTAACTCAGTTCTTAAAGGTGCTCGTGGCTTACCGGTAAGAGCTCTCGTATCATCCACTTTTCATCGTACTGCAATGTATTTTTTTAAACACCGTGAGATTGGACTTGCTATGGATCGAACTTTAACGACAAGGCAAGAAGCAAGGCTGAATGATAGTATCGAGAAAAGCAGATATTTAAGCGTGCAGCGTTTTAATCACAATGAATTTCGGAGTAACGGAACATGCTAATGATGAGACAATTGACTATGAAGTTATTATTAATGGAGTTTTATCCACATGTACATGTGGATTTATGGTTGCTCGTCGATTCCCATGTATACATATCTTCAGGGTTTGCAGTGCTGCAAATGCAAACATTAACCCATATGTGTTATGCCCTCATTGGTTTACTGTAACGTCATATAGACAAACTTATGCTCCATGTTTTCATCCGGTACCGAGTTCACAATTTTGGCAACCTGTACCTGGGCCAAAGATGGTTCCACCTGGTTGGCCGACGTATTGCTGGCCGACCAAAGATCGACGTAGAAGAATGCATATGGATAGAAATCCTGATCCCACTAGACGTAATGTATGCTCTATATGTAAACAACCCGGTCATTATAGAACTACTTGCCCTAGGCAAGGGAGAAATATATGATGTAACTTTATTTATATTTAAATGCAATTATGTTTTTTAACTTCAAATAATTTTAAAAGTTATTATTGATTTCATGATTTATAATGTTTAATATATTCTTTAAAATTATAAGCCCTTTGTATTTTCATATATATATATATATATTAATATATTCTTTAAAATTAATTTTTAATAAATTAAGAAAATTACATATTTTTTAAAAAAAATTGCGTCAAACAAGTAAATAAAAAATATAATTTATTAATTATAAAAAAGATTTAAATTGAAAAATACAATTATATATTTTTTTAAAAAGTATTTAAATTTTTAAATAAATTTTATAATTTTTTTAAAAAAAATCTGGTTAAAAAAACCCAAGAATAAATCAACTTATTTATTATAAAACAACTCAGGGGTTTAAATGTAAAAATGCATTATTTTTATTTAAAAATGCCACGTCATCAGCCTAGTCAGCGCTGAGTCAGCGCACAGTCAGCACATCACATCACCCATGTGGGTGATGTGATGTTCCTAGGGCCATTTTAACAATTAAAATGGCCCCAGGGCTATTTGATTTAATTAAAAAAAAAGGAGGGCTAGTTTGTAAAAAAGCCCATATATATATATATATATAAAAGAAAAGGAAATCAACAAGGTCCGTCACCTCAAAGTCATAGCTGGCCCATATTCATGCAAACAGCAAGGGCCTATTGGCCTAATAGGCCCATTAAAAGGCCAAAGGCCCAAGCGTGTTTTTTTCCAATTTGTTTTTTTAATATAAACTTTGCAGCAAAATGTTTTCCTGAAAAAGTGAACCACATTCTCTCGTGTATTCGATTGTTCTCAGAAGGCGGACGATGACTACTTCGGCTTCCTTGCTCCTCAAGGAAGGAGACTCGTATTAGAGGATCGAAGGAAGCCGGAGTGGTTCTCATTATAGCTTTGCAAGTTCGTTACTTGGCGGAGATAACCATGATCCTGCCGGTGGTGAAGCTTGGATCCTTGGCCTTGAAGACTCTCTGCAAACCCATTGCCGCGAAGCTCAAGAAAGAGGCTGGACTCCATCCCAAATTTCGCCAGTTCATCGTTAACATCGCTCAGGTATTTGTGCTTGTGAATCCTCAATTGGCGTGCTTGATCCCGTTAATGTTGATGTTAGTTGTGGATTTTTGGATTTTAGCGGAGCAATTTGATATTTGTTAGGGTTAATCTTGTGTTAATTCTTCAAGAACGAGTCATGGGAGAAATAATCTGAGTTTGTGAATGGTAATGTTATAGAATTTGGCCTAGAAATCGGAACTTTTCTCTATATTAGTTCAGTGTTCTTTTAATGGCGATTTTTGAGCTGCCATGTGCTTTGCAGCTTATCGAATTTGTCCTAGAATTCGGAGCTTTTCTCTATATCAGTTCAGTGTTCTTTTAATTTCGATTGTTGAGCTGCCATGTCAAAATTGATGCTTTTGAATTTTCGGCTCTCTGAGTTTGAAGTTGTGTTAATCTGTTGTGTTTTTCAGGCAAATCATAGAATCTCTACTACCATTCAAAGGCGCCTTTATGGGCATGCCACTGATGTGGCCATCCGTCCTCTGAACGAGGAGAGAGCTGTTCAAGCTGCTGCAGATCTTCTTGGAGAACTATTTGTCTTCTCGGTTAGCATTATTCTGAAAATAATTGTTCTTTTAGCTCTGGTTGAATTTCCTCAGATTAACTGTGGCTCATGTGAATAATGTGCTTTCAATATGCTATTATCACCTCATGAGTGATGTGGGGTAGTGCTGGTTATTGATGCTCCTCAAGTTCTAATTTTTAGATGAGTTTATGCCTATTGGATAATATATTAGCCACTTCTCCTTGAAGTTTGAGGATAAAACTTTGCTTTCTTCTGATATTTCCTTTATGGTAGATTAGGTTGCTGGAGCTGCTGTTATTTTTGAAGTGCAAAGAAGTGCTAGATCAGAAGCTAAGAAAGAGGAGATGCGAAAACAAGAAATTGAGGTAATTTCCTGAGTTTTTCTGAGTTTCCATTCTATTGTAGTTTTTGGACAATGTTTCTTTTTTTGAAGACTTTAGGTTCTGTTTCTGATCTGCTCATGTTTATTGCCTTATTTGTTGTCATGCTCATGTTTACCGGTTTTCATTTATGATGCTTTAGGTTTCTATTTTTCCATATTTGCTTTCCTTTCTCCTATGTTTGATAAGTTATAATTTTGAGCAAACAACAGGATAGAAACTGGGTGTAGTTTTCCTAAATAAGCAGACCATGCTTATAATTACTTTGGGAGAGATATAGAGAATTCCTAAGTCATACATCAGAACTCAGAAAGCTTGTAAACTGATCTCTAATAACGGAATAGTATGACTTTGAAAATGGTAATGCAACCATTTGAACATTTTAGAAATTCTTAACCATGTTCCCAAAAGCATGTTTTCATCTACACTAAAGAGTTTTGCATTTACTGCAAGTAAAACGTTCAACTAGTGTGGCTTGTCAAACTTGCTTCTGGAATCTTAAATTAAGAAGAAATACTGCTGTGAATTATGTGTGACCATTATATGTCATGTATTGATGATGTATATTGTAATAAATCATTTGATTTTATTTTTTATTTAAGATTAATATAATTTAATTTTTTATACGTACTTATGTATAGTGGGCACTCATGAACGAGTAGTGGGTACACTATAGCACTGGTGACTTCAAAGCCATGAGGAAGCTCACAAGTGTCGTTTTGTAGAACAACACATGAAAAAGGTGGTTTAGGGATGGGAAAGAGTTTCCTGAGAGAAAGAAGTAGGAGGATGTCAAATCTATGGTCTTTAATAGAAAAATAAATAATTTCCTTGTTAGGTGAGCAAATTGAAATTACAAAAAAATGTCAAATTCTTACCCTGATGTCAGTCAGCCAAGCTGCAATAGGGTTGGGGAGTGACAAAGAAAGTTGAGGGACATATGAGGCTTGAAAGGGAGAAGGAATTGGGAAGAAGCTAAATTTGTAAATGTGTGTGACTTGTGATAACTATAAAAAAAGGACTTGCAATCACTTAAACTCAGCATTGAACGTGCTGGCTTCATGCCATCAAAGAGTAAATAATTTGGACGAAGTGAACCCAGTACTTGGATGTGTTGATTTCATGGCTGAGTGGGTGTTAGCACACTGCTAAAGGGACAGTTTCAACTTCAGTGAATCCATGCTTGAATGCTACAGGTTCTTTAGGACCAATACTTGTGTGAACCTTACACTTTCAAGTGCCAGTTTCACACAAGAAAAATTGAATGTTTTTTGTTGTAACCCGAACACCACGTCTATTTCTAGAATCAAGCCTCCCAATCCAGCGTATGTTTAGTGGTGCATGAAAAATATTTGACTTCAAATTTGACTCGAACACCTCATACTCGGTGACAATTCACTTGCCAGTGTTACAACATACATCAGACATCGCTTATTGTTATGTCTGAATGACTTGTAGACTTTTGCACCAACAAGGATGCTGTTAAGTTCACAAAAGCATGTTTGAATTATAACTCTAAAAATTAGAAATTGATGGAATTAGGATCACATTTGTCATTCCATTTTGATTTGTGGAGCAATAACGCTCTTGTTTGATAATAACTATTAAATATTGCCTTTTCATCACCTGTTAAGGCCATTGTTTTGCTGCACTCTTCAGGCTTTAAAGCAGAAAGAGGATGATCTAGCAAGAGAAGTTGAGCTACTTAAGCAGAAGCTCAATGAGATAGAGCAACTTGCAAGAGGTCGGGGCCTTTCTGGTGTTCTGGGCTTCAGGTCTAGCCATGCTTCAGAAGGCAGCAGGTCAGCAGCGGCTGCTTAATTGTTCCAAGTGGATTTGTTGTGACCAGCGCCATTTTCATCAACAGAATGAGCAAATCCATGCCTTACTCTTATTAAGGCCCTTACCAAGTTTTGCTTTCATTTTTCTTCACCATATTTAAATGTAAATGGCAGTGATTTGAGTGATGTGTTTTGTTTCACCATGCATCATCCATGTATTGTCTTCTCTATACCAATGAGGGAACATTGATCTCCATTAACAGATTATTTTTGACACAGCTAATATGAAAAAGTTTCTATGAAAGTCAATTTTGTGAATTCTCATTATAATGTCAAGAAAAATTATAGTATACCACTGGTTATGGTTATCGATGATCTATACTTGCAGAAATGACAACACCGTTTGCTTGCCACAGCATCCATTTATTTCTGTTGAATTTTGTTCATTTATTTCTATGAAAGTCAATTTTGTGAACTCTCATCTTACATTCAGATAAAAAGAACTTGCATTTATGAAATATTTTGTAAACTTATTGTACAAATCAGGCAAGCAATTATCCAACTCGCCTACGTGGGCATAAATATCTGGAACGACGGCATGCAATACATGTACTGCTTACTTTTAAGACCTATCTAAGAGTCTTGCTGTATAGTGAAGAGAAAACTTCAACTTATTGGCAGTATTGACTAAAGCTTGCATTTTATTTGGTGTTAACATGGGACCATGAATTTGCCTCAATCCAGTCAAAAGCTATTGGCGCCAAGAAAGAATCAGGTATGCCAAAGGAACTCAAGATTGCTAATGCGTGTGGCCTTAGGTCGCTGCAGAGCTTCATGACTTCCTTTCTAACAAGAGCATCATTGCTAGGTGATAAATGGCCATACCGGAGGAAAGATGCATCCTCTTCAATGCAGATCAGTGCGTACATTGACCTCAATAATCCCATCACGTCCTGAAAATATAAGCAATGGTTGAAAATTGCTAACATATGAATTGATTATTTCTTGAAGAGCATCTTCATTATATAGTAAATCACATTACATGAACTAAACCGTGCTAAAGATTCATAATTCATTTGGCATAATCATGAAAATTGTTCATGTTCACCTAGATTTGTTTATTTATTTATTTATTTTGAGGGCAACAGAGAAAACCAAACATAGGGAATTTTTCATGGTCAGCTAACGCAGAAAAAATATGTTATGCAGCAACCAAAAAAGAGAAAAAATTCACACAATCCTTTTTTTTTATTATCCAGTGATTGATCCGTGGATTTTATTTTGGTTTAAGTACATCCAGCATTATGCAGAAATGATGATTTTGCACAAATATGATCTCTAGATTTACCTTCAACGGGCCATCACACAGGTTGAGCTCATCCTCGATGAAAGTTTGCAATATTGTGCGCTCAGTAAAGGCTCTTGCTAACTCTTGAGCAAGCTGATGGCTCTTTCATATGGGAAGAAAAGGCAATAAAAGTGAAATATTATGAACAAGAAGAAGAGAGTGAATGAGTTCATGAATGTGCTAAAAAACACTTACTTGCATGATCGCCATCTCTTTGCTTTCACCATGAGTTTGAAGTTGAGAAACTTCACTGGCAAGGCGGGTTAGCAGATCTCGCTCTCGCAAGCAGAATATGTCAATCTGATAGAAAGTGAGAGTGAGAGTTATAAAAGCTCATGGTGATCATCTTATACCGTTACAGACCAAATAACAATCAGGTACCTGAAATTTGATGCTTCTAAGAACATCTCTTGTGAGATTATGTGGAATAAAAGGGCAAGGGTAGTTCATGTGCTCTAAACCCAACCCCTCAAACGGTTTCTTCTTTTTCTGTGCATTGATATACTCAGCCAGAAGAGCTTTACTGACCTGGTTCAAAAGTCTCCATACTAAGTCTCATAAATTCATGATGACTATATAATAGCTATGGAAAATATTAAATTTACCTGTTGCATGAGTATATTGTTATCTCCCTCGAAGGTCAATTGTACGTCAAATTCACCTTTCAGATGTCCAATACGATTTTCTGTTTTTAATCCTTGGCCTCCACACGCTTCACGACATTCCTGATAGAAGCAAATTGTAGAATGAGAAAATGCATTTATCAGCGTGTGTGAAGCACTTAAATTTGATGTGTCAACCACCTGAAGTGTCTTCATGTTATGCCAGGTAAGCATGGCCTTGAGGGCACTGGAATAAACATGTATAATTTTGTTTGTTGCTGGAGTCCTCTTAACATAAAGCTTTTTTAAAAAGTTTCCTGCAGAACTCATTGCACATCTGCATAATAAACAACTTAATAAGTACTAAGAAACGAAACATATTTATGGAAAATTGATAGGTAGTACTTTCTGGTCTTAACATCTCAACTTGTTAAAGAACCCTTATATTTTCAACGTGTGCTTCCCTTCAAGCTGACTCATTCCCAATGGACTATGCAAGATGAGAATGGGCATAACATGTCATACTTCTCATATCTACTTCTTTGGTTATTCCTAAAAGCTCAGAATCATATCTTCTTTAGATTCTAAAACTTGAACTTGCCTTTCTTTAAGCACATCTATTCTTAAGAAGAAAAAAGTAGGGACTAATACACTTCATTTACATAACTGGGTACATGTGGGGAAGACAGCATTGTTTTAGCATCACAAATTATCTTTTCCTTTTTCCTCTTAAACCTTTTGCTCCAGTTATAATTTAGGTATTATGGTTCCTTTTTGAATTTTTCATGGAGATTGAACACTATGCTGATATTTTAGCAGGGGAAAAATGGACTCTAGGAATTAAGCTAATGTGGACTACCAAAAATTATCTTGAAATGAATGCCCTGATAAGCTAATAAAAGTCAGGCATTTTAATCTGCGAAACTGCCGCAGGATTATTACGTTTTAGCAATGAGAGGCAAGAGACGCCGTTGATGGCTTGGGTAGTCAAGGAGCAAAACCTCTGGACCATTTGGTGTAGTCGAGAAAGCTCGCCTTGTAAGTGCATAATGTGTGGCAATTGACAATCCTAACTGAAAGTATTGCAAGAAATGGATCAGAAATCAACATGTCATATGATAGCAAGCTTAATAAATATGACTACAAGTAAATCCAAGTCAGAATGCAAATTATCATCTTTTAAAATTTTAAAACAAGCCACCTTGGATATGTAGACTGCATTAACTGCGATAGTTACACGACCAAATGTCAGTGGCGCCAGAAAAGCTGCAAACCTCTGAAACATAGAAACACAACTAAAAAAATTAAAATAGGTAATTAAACTAGGTCTACAATCAATCATCTGAAGCTGTTCCAACATAATTTCTCTGTGCAAGTAGTAACAAGACAACCAATTGCCAAAATTTTATTGATGAATAAGAGTTTGATGGAAGTAGGATTAAGAAACCTGATCAGGGTCTTTTATAGCACTGACATAGCTCCCATCTGGCATTACATCAGCGACAGAGTTCAGCAAGTTCTCTCGAGGAACTCGGAGGTTATCAAACCTATGTAAACAGAAAGACTATCTCATTAGGTGTCAAAATAGTTCCTAGAAAGGAAAAAAATCAAAGAGATGATGTTACCAAATTCGTCCATTATCAACTCCATTTAACCCAATTTTATGGCCACAATCCGCTATTCGAATATTTGGGCAAACATTTCCATCCGCTTCTCTGAGTTGCGCAATGAAAGCATGAACTCCTTCATTGGTTCCATTGATATGGAGTTGAGCAAAAATAATTGTGTGCGTAGCATGCTGTTTATGATTAATATATGACCAAGTGACCATGTAGCAGACATAAGGAAAGTTGGATCAACATATTTAAGAAAATCCTAAATTTGTAAGTCTCTTACTTTAGCTGCACCACCAATCCAATACTTTTGAGCTGATTCGCAGGGAGTATTTATAACAAACTCACCATGGTTCGTGTCATATGTAGCAATTGTCTCAATTCCTCGGACCTTGAAACAAACAAATAAAGAATTAAGAAAGCAAACAACTGGGGAAATGAGAAATCATAAGCAAAATTATGCATTCTCTACATACATTGCTTCCATGTCCCAGTTCTGTCATTGCAAAACAACCCTTGACTAAATAGTTCTCAGTGTCTTTCAACCACTTGTCATGATGACGCTTGGTGCCAAACAATTGAATTGCACCACCCCTGTAATCCATTGATATAAAAATACACATCAACAATTCCTAATAACCATAACGCAATTTACACTAGTATAAAGATAACTTTTTACTTGTTTCTAGACCATTCAAGTAGAGTGTGGTAAACTAGGGGTTGTAAATAAAATGTAGCAGACAAGACAAATTACTTAGTATGGGACTCAATGCCAAAAGAAAGGTAAAGGATGATTGAACAAACAATTGATAATCTCCAAGCAATCACGGCAGGTCTCCAAAACAATGGAGACACTTTGATGTAGACCATTTAAACTATCACGAATGCTTTGCTCAAGCTTATGAACAACACTTACAAACAAGGGGCTACATCGAGCAAGACATGCCAGTAAATGTGCATGGAATATACTTCTTTGATGTCTAGGACATTGGAACTCTTTCAAATTATATAAGTTTATAGTTATGACCATGTTGAGGGCCTAAGGCCAGCATTTATGAAGGAACATCCCAACATATTTTGTTACAAAGAATGAACCTAAAGGAGCTAGCTCAGTTTTTCACAGTTAAGTATTAAACATTATCTATTCTCCTTGTTTTCCATTACTTGATAGCATACCTCTGTTCTCAAAAAAAAAAAAATTTCTTCACTTTGGATTAATTCAAAGTGAAAACCCCCACTTTCTCCTACCTTGCATCAAGAGCCTACACATATTATGCTTATCCACCAATTGTTATCATTTGATTTTTTGTAAAAAGAAAAAGAAAAAGCCATCTTTCCTAAACTAGATAAAAAAAATAAAAAATAAAAAATAAAGGTATGCCCATTATCCGACCAATAATGATCACATCAAAGTTAAGGATCCATCCAAATTATCCTCACCAACAAAGAAAGACAAAGCAAAAGAGACAAACCAGAGGAAGAAGTGGACCCCGAGCTTGATCGCAAGGGAGTGATCGTAAATCCCCAACACCTCATTCATCGCAAGCTTTTTCAACTCCGATTCAGGCCCAAAACTTGTGAGCCAACCATCAAACACCCCCTTATCAAGCAAATACCCAATCCTCCTCATCGTGGTCTCCCTCTGCTGCTCCATCGTCTGATTATAATCCGGCATCGCAATACCCATCCCAGAGGACACCCGCTGGAACAAAGGGCTCTCCTCCATAAGCCGGAACACCCAGTCCCGGATCTCCACATGGTGTCCATCGAGAACACGCCGGAGCTCCTTCGTATCGAAGGCTGCCAGCTTCTCACAGAGCTCGGGCGGGGTGTAATGGAGGCAAGGCGCAGGGGCGAGCTCAGAGGAGGATGGGGAGGGCATCGATGCGGGCAGTCGGAGGTGGCCCAAGACAACGGAGCTCCTGCGAGAGATTTGCTCGGCTGCGTCCATTGGTTCGAGGATCGAGGGTTTTGACAACTGACGTAGAGAAGCAGCGAGTTGGTGGGAACGAACGATCGCAAGACAAATAAGAAAAGAACGAAGGCGTACCAGACTCGGTTTTTAATTTCCTTGGTTTGTTTTAATGACGTGGCATGCAAACGATAAAGAGATTATTTATCCCTTTATCCCTTTATTTATTTATTTATTTATTTATTTATTAGACCATGACCTTGTTTCTAGAATCTCGTTTTATTTATTCACTATTTATTTATCAACGCATTACAATAAGTTTAAAAATATAATAACAGAACAAAAAAAAGAATATGAATAGGCCCCTAAAACATATCTCGTTTTATATATGCAAGATAAAAGTTGAGAAATATTTACCATATTTATTAAATATAAAATTCTTTGTTCAAATAAATTCGTTATATTTATTTTGGATTTAAATTAAGATATAATGATAAGTTTGTGACACTATATATATATAGGCTGTAAACTTTGTTCCATTACTTCATCCATGCTTATGATATGTCAGTCAAATGAATAATCCCCTAATATGGTAACTTCTAAAATACGCTTTTGGTCATGTTGCGTGCTTCGCTTAGTTTTTAGGTTGTTGAACATCCAGCTTTTTATAATTTATTTATTTATTAAAATTAATAAAGCTATTTTAATAAAATGATACTTTAAACAAAAGAAAACCACATGAATGTTATAGTATTTGATTTTTTGTGTGGATCAATTTCTTAATTGAGGTTAAGGTTGATATGAATAAAAATAAAATATGAATTTTTTTGTGTGACAATATTGACAAGACTCCGCACACATTAAATTCTCAATTATGGTTTGAAAGATTTTTAAATTTCAATATGAGAATTTATAGCATTATCACTCACAGTGATGGTTTGTTGTTAATATTTATAGAAGATATCCTTTTTATTAATCATAATATTATTTTTAACCTTTAAATTTTAAATATTTTTAGAATTATATTTTTTAAATTTAAATTTTTTTATATTATAATATATATATATATATATATATATTAATAATTTTACAGTAAGCTATAATTGAGGGAAAATATTTATTCCTAATATAAAATTTGTGTACTCACAATTAATATTAAATCAGTGAACAAGTTTAATTAATGCATGTCATTTTCATTAGCTGAAGCACTGAACTAACCACACAGCCTCAGAAGAATTCGGATGTATAAAATGAATACTTGACGGTGCCTTGCTACCTAAAATAAAAGACTAGCTGGAATTCATTTTATTTAATTATGACTAGCTAATTGATTAATTAGTCACTTTCATCCTTGTAATTAGGTTTTATCCACATCAAAACAAGTTAGTAAATGGAATTTCCAACAAAGTACTAACGCTAGATGCTCAAATCGTTGTTGATTTATAAATTAACTTGTTTGGATTGAAAAGGTCAAAAGAAAGAACACACATTTCTTAAAACTCTCTGAACACAACCACATGCTTGCACTTATTATGAATTTGAGATTCTTATCTAACTTAAATTGTTCCTACTTGTTTGGCCACCATCACAAAAGCAATAAATGATGCTTTCCAATAATGTACCAAAAATATACGCACATATATATAAATACATACATTTTAATTGAATCAAAATTTCCATAGACTGTAAGCTACTAAATTGAATACATGGAGCAGCAAGCTCATGCATCTGTTCTAACATACACACTAAGCATTGCAAAGCCTATGTCCTTGAACTGTGCGTTGAAACTAGGCATCCCAGAGATCATCCACAAGCATGGTGGCAAGATATCCCTCGGTGAGCTCGCCGGAGCCACCGAGACTCCACCGGAGAAAGAACGCGCCTTGCGCCGCCTCATGCGTTTGCTGGTCATCACTGGCGTCTTCTCCATGGAAGACAACCACTACTATGAACTCACACCCTTGTCCAAACTCCTCATCAAAGAGAAAGAAGACAGCTTGGCACCATATGTTGTGTCCATTCTCAGCCAGTCCATGGTGAAGCCTTGGCACTGCATGAGTGACTGGTTCTTGATCAACTCGGACGTGAAACAAGTGCCGTTTGAGTTGGCTTATGAGGGACTTAGTTTTTGGGATGTGACTAGTGAGAATGTGGAATTAGGGAAGATGTTCAATGAAGCAATGGCTAGTAATAGTAGGTGGGTGATGAAGGAGGTGGTGAGGAGGATGCCGGAGGTGTTTAAGGAGCTGAGATCAGTGGTTGATGTTGGAGGTGGGAATGGAGCGTCGGTGGAGGTGATCGCCGAAGCGTTCCCGGAGATGGAGTGCATGGTGCTTGAGCTAGCTCAGGTTGTGGCCACCATGCCGGAGAAGAAGAGCTTTGTGGCTGTTAAAGGGGACATGTTCAAGCTTGTTCCTTCTGCCAATGCTGTTTTACTCAAGGTATGTGTGTGTGTGTCTCTCTCTCTCTCTCTTTTTTTCTTTTTTTTTTTTCCTATCTTGATAAAGAAAAAATAAACAACCACCACAAAACTGAAAAAACCAAAAAAAAAAAAAACATCAAATTGCAATACTTAGAGACAAAATCCATTTTCCCTTACAGCTTATTATAATCATGACTGATTAATAGTTTTATATTAGTTATATATATATATGGTCAAAAATATTTTGGTCTAAGCACTGCTTCTTTGAGCAAGTGGTGGAGTTTTCCAAGTGACTTTGCACATATTTCTCAATTGAATAATATTATATGATTGAAAGTTTCTTTCATTTTTTTAATGAACTAATAATACACTTTAACTATAGTGCTCGCAAAATTACTGAAATAGACTGATTTTTTTATTTAATTTAAATGTTGGTTTGTTCTGTAATAAAAAAATTATCACTTCTCCACTTAAGTATTTTTTTTTATTTTGAATAAAATTTATTTTTATACTCTTTTATCAGAAAAGAAAAATTAAGTTATTGTTTTATAATTTTTTTTATTTTTCTTAAAACGAATATCAAAACTACTGAAAATAGTACTAGTTTTTATACTTTTAGCATAAGTTAGATATACTAGAATGCTTGGTCATGCATTGTCATGTATATATCTGATCACCTTCTTTTGTAATCTCTATGTATTTAGAGCTCTGTTTTTTCTTCTTTTTTTTATAACATTAAGCTATTGGATTTTTTTAATAATTAATTAATAGAAGAATATTGATAAGGATGAATTCATATTTGGTGAATAAATTGGATGACTCTAGCCTTAAAGTAAAAAATTGATTTTGAAATAATTATATTCATATGAGTCGCTTATATGGTACATTTTAAAGTTAGGCTCTAATAACATAAAACATGGGAATATAAAGTCGTTTGAGAAAATTATGTTATCACTTATAATAGAAAATACTATAAATATATAAACTAATAAGAGAGAATCTTCTATTGATAAACAAGTAGATTAATAGTATTACATATCTTAATATTTTTCAAATGAATAACTCTGGTTGTAAGGACATAATATTGTGGATTAATAATGTATTATAATCTAGTTTTTATTCTAATCAAATTTTGTTTGGCAGAATGTTCTTCATGATTGGAGTGATGAAGAATGTGTTCAAATTCTGAAAGTATGCAAAGAAGCAATCACTTCCAAAGAAGAGGGTGGCAAGATTATCATAATTGACATTGTGCTTGATTTGTCAATCGATAACTCGGAACTATTACAAACACAATTGTTCTTTGATCTCTTTATGCTAATAGGGGGTACCGGAAGAGAACGTGAGGAAAATGAATGGAGAAAAATATTTACTGATGCTGGTTTTGAAAATTATAAAATTTTACCATTGGTCAGTATCTGTTCTGTTATTGAATTGTACCTATAAGTGATGTGATTAAATTGTAATACTAATTATAATTAATATTATGGTTAAAGTTAAATAAAAAAAATTTGCATTTTACTAAAAAAATTTCGAGCATTTTTTGGAATACTATTCATGCAATAAAATATAAAATAATATAATTCAAAAATTAAATTGCTTATCTATGATTAATTAGGCTTGTATTTCAAAGTGAAGGCTGCTTGATAAATATAATCATTAAGCATCATAAACTTAAATTATAATTCTGTGATTCAATTGTAGCAATTTAAATTGAGATAGGATGGTTAAATTTTCTTGTTAAATTATTATGAGATTTTAAAAGTAATTATTATCAAAATATCACCCATACCCACAAGAGTGCACTGTTAGAGGGCTTTTCTTTTTTGAATAATAAAAATATGATAATTTGTTAACTTTATATAAATCAAGAAAAAAAAAATATGAGCCAGCAGCACAAATAAAAATCATGAATGAAACTCAATTTATCAACAAGGAAACTATATTTTATAAACAATGAAATATTGAAAATTAAAATTCATCAATGATGTTCTTGAATTCTAATAGATTAAATATTTGGCATTTGAAAATAAATTCTAATATGTGATAATAATACTCATTTATAGCAGTAGGACTGGAAGACAGGTAGTCTTCATAAAACGGAATTAATTGGAATTAATGCAAAGTCAACAGGCTAAATTTTGTTACACAAACGAGTACTAATTTCCATTTGTAGTTTTTCAATTTTAAAAAAATAATAATTATTAAAATAAATGCTCAATAAAATTTTTACAAAAAAAAAAAATGAGCATAAAAGAAAATTGAAGCAGAGAAGAGAACAATTACAAATTAATGATAAGTAATCAAGTTTGCATAGTAGAGATATCTTCTTTCTAATATATATTGTATATTTATATGTATTTCCAACTAATGTTTACTTTATAAAAAAATTAATTACTAAACTCTGCTTTTCTTCGCAAAATTAATATTTATTATTTCCTCTCTCGATTAAAAACTTATAATGAAAAATTTGCTCCACAGCAACTATTTATATAAATTTCAAAAGCAGAATGCGGTGGATTATGTGAATAGTGATTAGACAGATCCATGGTTAAATCTATGGGTTAATAATATTATGTAAATACTGTAGTATTATTATCCATTAAGTTCTATGTGGAAGGGCGTCATCTCTTTCTTTCTAGAATTGCATAATAAAAAAAATTATTAATTTTATTTAATTTTTAAAAATCTTTTTGATATGCATCGGTAAAACTCTAATTACCTTATACGATATTTAACATAATTAATAAATTCTTAAAGAGTTGAATAAAATTATCATAACTCACATAAAATTATCGCCTTTGTTTAAAAAAATAATAATAAATAATGATATATTCCACACTAAACCACTCTGACATCAGAATCTCATGCAATAATTCAAACGTTTCTCATACATTCTTTTACCATTATTTTGATTGGATTTAATTCTTTGAATATAGAATGATATCATTACAAACAGAAAAAAATTGTATTAAATTTGAGATTAAAAACAGAGTCTATAAGAATGATATATATAAGAGATAAAAATAAAAATAAAAAAAAACCTTGCTTGAAGTTTAATCATACGCCGAAAGAGGAGAAAAAGCAAGCACTAGTGATGTAATGATAGTAATAAGCAGCATCATGCTGATTTTGCAAAGTTAGTTAAACCAATTCAAAATGTTTGTTTTTTTTTTTCTTTTATTCAATTCCTTTTCTCACACTTAAACCAACCATCACTCCAAACACAATTGATTGGTTTGAAGTTGGCCTCTGGCCTTGCACTCAAAGCAATATCAGAAACAAACATTAGCAATGGTGCTCACTATCATTGCTTTATTCAATTGTTCATTGCTAATCATCAATTCTTCTTCCTTTTTTTTTAATTTTTCTTTCTCTGCATATGACCATTCATTTGTGGTAGGATAAGAAGAAGAAGACGACGAAGACGGCGACAAAGAAGAAGATCGAATCGGAAAATGAGTACCGCAAGATTTATCAAGTGTGTTACTGTCGGAGACGGCGCCGTCGGGAAAACTTGCATGCTCATCTCCTACACCAGCAACACTTTTCCTACTGTAAATTACTACTTTTTATTTTTATTTATCAAGAGTTTATGGAATGATGATTAATGGGATGATGAATCAGTCTGAAGTTTATGCTTTAATTTGCTGAAATTAATAGGATTATGTTCCAACTGTGTTTGATAACTTCAGTGCTAATGTTGTTGTTGATGGTAGCACTGTCAACCTTGGATTGTGGGACACTGCTGGTGAGCTTTTATTTCATTATATATAAATTAAACCCAGGTATATAATTCCTTTTTTGGATATATATATATATATATATATATTAAATGCAGGTCAAGAGGATTATAATAGGTTGAGGCCTCTGAGTTACAGAGGAGCAGATGTGTTCTTAATGGCCTTCTCTCTCATTAGCAAGGCTAGCTATGAAAATATTCACAAAAAGGTTGGTTTTTTTTTTTTTTCAATGCTAATTTCTCTGGGTGTTCTCAATTACATATTTATTTATTTATTTTTGGAAAATATTACAGTGGGTACCTGAATTGAAGCACTATTCTCCTAGTGTTCCGATTGTGCTTGTGGGAACTAAGCTTGGTAAATTATCAATGACAAATATTTATTTTTAAAATATGTGGAAAAACTATCCATTTTATTATTGAAATAGAAATTTTGATTTTTTTTCTTTTAATTTTTTTTTTAAATGTAAAGATTTGCGTGATGACCTTCAATTCCTGAATGAGCACCCAAGCGTGACTCCGATTTCAACTGCTCAGGTGAGTGAGTTTTTCATGCATGATTATTTTATATCTAACTTTTGAGTCATATATATATATATATATATATATGAGTTGCTAAAATACTTCATCTTATTAAATTAGGGAGAAGAGCTAAAGAGAATGATAGGAGCAGTTGCATACATAGAATGCAGCTCCAAAACTCAGCAGGTTTGATTTTTTAAGTAAATTATTTTTTTATAAAATAGATAAATCATATGTCAAAAACACACACACCACCACTAATTATTTAATTCATTTTGAAAACTTAAACCGATAAAAAAAAATTTAATGAAACTTAAATTCAACTTTTATTTAACTAATTAATTAAATTTTTTTTTAATGTATAGAATGTGAAGGCAGTGTTTGATGCTGCAATAAGAGTAGTTCTTCGTCCTCCAAAGCACAAGAGAAAGAAGAGAAAGCAGAAGGGATGTTTGATACTCTGAAGTCACTAATAAAAGCATTAATGATCATGCACTAGTAAACATTTTACAAATATTTCATTAAGTTGTATTATTCTATTTTATTTTATTATTTTTCTTTTTTTTTTTTTAATTTTTGTATTAATTAGATGTATAAGTCCATCTATTTTGAACTATTGTTTTCGCTTTTGAAATATTATGCTCGGAAACTTTTAATTAATACTTAATGACTGATTATAATCAACTTTGTTCTCTCAAATCCAAAACCCAGGTTTTAATCAAGCTTGTCTTCTAATTATATTAAGAGTAAAATCAGTTAATTTGTATATGGAGTTTTTTATTTATTTTGTTGTTAATTTTTTTAAAAATTATATATTAAGAATCTATTAGATTCTTAATGCTAATGATGGTTATTCAATCCATGTATTTGCTTATATATTTTAAAAATTATTATTATTTATTTATTATAAGTTAATTAACTATCAATCCATATTGGCAGGGGGGGAAATGCTGATTAATTTTTAACCATTAAAATATATGAACATGCAAAAGTCTTCATATAAGAAGATATGATTTTATAATAACATGTTAGTAAATATCAAAATTAAAGCAATTAGGTAAAAGAAAATAATGAAATTTTCATCTTACTGAAATACATGTATAAATTTAAACCTTAAATTGAAAAAAGTTTTTAATTTGTAAATACTTAATTACAAAATCCCCAACCTTAATGACCAATCTAAACAAACACTCACAAATACTCCCATATGTTGTAAATTTAAATGGAGCCTAAATCCAAGAGAAAGCCCAAGAGTTATGTAATCAGTGAAAATACATAATTACCCTTTTCTTTTATGAAAAGGATTACATAAATAAAAAATCAGGTAAAAAAAATTAAGTTGTAAATTAAATCATTTAAATACAATTAATTTCAAAATTAAAATTAGGATTAACTTTGCATATAACTAGAAAATCATCTATTTATTTCAATTTTCAACTCCTTATAAGCAGTGGGGAGTTCTTTGATCAATCTCTTCCTGTGAGTTACCTAAAAAGGCTCTAAATCTTCACCAGCTCCTTCTCCCCACTGGCCATCTTTTTGTGCTCTTTTTTCCAACCAATATAATTAGATTCAAATAGTGAATCTAAACACTAATCCCAGGTACTTAATTCCAACACCCTGCTTTCAACTTTGTTAATCTTCTAATTTATATCACACCCCCTTAATTCTTTTACTTTAATTCTTTTTTACTAATTACTGCAGTTAAAACTAGATTACAATGCAGAAAAGTGGAGGAGCTGCATGTGCTTCATGTAAGCACCAGAGAAAAAGATGCTCAGAGAGTTGCATTCTTGCACCATACTTTCCTGCAGAAAAAGCCAAGCAATTCAATGCAGTGCAGAAGGTTTTCGGAGTCAGTAACATTACAAAGATGATAAAAGAAATCGGTAACCCCGAAGATCGGCGCCGGACGGTGGAAGCTTTGATCTGGGAAGCTGAGTGCAGGATGGTGGATTCAGTGCTTGGGGCTTATGGACAGTACCAGAAAGTTTATGAGAAAAAGAAAAAGCTTGAGGAGTTCATAAGCAGTGCTCAATTTAGTGGTTTTTTCACTCAGAATAATTCAGTTCAAAACAACAACATTAATCATCAACATCAACAACAACAACAACAACAACAACAACATCATAATTTTCATGAGAATAATGTCAGCTTAGTTCCAATGTGTTTGGATAATACTGCTGTGAATTATCAACTGCAATATTGCTATGGGAGGAGTTCAGGTCAAAGTCCAGTTAGCAATGGGAGAAGTTTTATTGGGAGTAATGGAAAAGGAGGCTCTGGTTTTCAGTTTGCTGATGGGCATGGTCACAGTAATTATTCTCATCAGCAAGGTAATAATAATCAAGGCACATAATTGGGTAATAATTATCTTTTATATATATATATATATATATATATTCTGTTCTTTGGCTTTTGTTTTTAGTGGCCTCTAGAGTAATAAATTTTAATTTTTTTATAAAAAAGATATTATATCTAGGTGTATGGTTTATTATAATGTGTATCTCTTAGAATTAACTACCTTATGATAAACTGAAATGTATAGGATTCAATTGGTAAAAATTAATGGTTTTTTTTTTTTTTTTTTTTTTTTTTTTTGGGGTCTTTTAGGTCACTGTGATGAGGATGAAAATGAATGGAGAGTTTAATTTATATGCATGGGAGTGATAACTGATGGTTTATCTGAAGGTGTCATCATGGATATTGAGTTGGGAGTAAAGTTTTTTGTATTTTTCATGGATCATGTATATTTTCATTATTTCATAAATTAGAGCTCACAATTGGTACGGTATTCAATTATATCCAAATGCTTATTTTTGTTTTCATGAAAAAAATAGATATTTTTACTCTTGAAGTTTACAAATACTGTCACTTGGTCATTAAATTCCACATATAGATTGACTGTTGTTTTAAATTTTGATTAATGAAAATATATTCATTTTAATGTTGAGACAGAGAAAATAAATGATGAAAATGATACTTTTCATGAAGAGCCAAAACAAAAAAATTTGCGTAAAGTCTATGTATTAATTAGTTTCACTTAATTTATTTTAATCTACCTATCAAAAGAAAATAGGTACAGTCTATCAATTGGGAAATAACAATGTCTTTTAAATAAAACAAAAACACACTGGTTTGTTCTGACTTAAAAAATAATTTACTTTTTTGTGATTTTACAAAATTTAGTTATTAATGTGTATATAAATTAGTTAACATTATGTAAACCTTTACGATATGGGAGTTGGTATTAAATTTCTTTTCTAACTGAAAAGTTAAAAGTTGAATCTTGTGACTTATCCAACTTATTATTAAAAAAGAAATTTAAGACAATTAAGAATGCATGCATTAAATATTTGATAAATTACAATAGAAGGGAAAAGAGTGAATAATTACAAAAGGGATCCAAAGATTACTCCCGCGCACAATCACTTGAGAAGTGATCCACTCCATCAAGACAACTTGAGTGGATATAACCAAAGGGCTTGTAGCCCAGCGGTACCTCAGGTCCTCTCGTGGGAGGAGACGTGAGTTCAATCCTCCCGAACCGCGCTCCCCCATTCCAAGAGGGTGAGGATGTTGTAGGCAATCCCCCCGCCACGCGTACGCCTTTATCGCCCTATCTCAAAAAAAAAAAAAAACTTGAGTGGATATATTGTTATCATATGATGGAATTCCACGACTTAGCAGTGGTTCTTTTTTTTTTTTTTTTTTTGATTCCTCTGTTATCTATGAATCCTTGTTGATTGCACTCATGGTTTGTTTTTCCGTTGTCTTTGTTTCATTGTCTGTATTTATTTTATATGTTTGTTTTGTTGTATGTAGTATATTATTATACTAATTTTTTCTTTGAAATAAATTAGTAATTTGTCCACTTTTTTCAAAAAAAATAAAAATAAATAATAGTAATAAAGTAATTTCACTATACTAATAATCTAATATTTAACTTCTAGTTAGAACTCATAACTTAGCGTCTACACACATATAATAGCTATGCTCTTCTGTGTGTTTTCCTCTCTTTTAAATATTATACATTTTACTTATATGTGAGTAATTAAAGTCATATTCGGTCTTTGTAATATATTGTATTATCTAATTTTATCATTGTACTTTATAATTACTTGAAATGGTCCATATCCATTGCATCTATGCATTTAGCATTATGACAAGCAACAAAAAGGACATGACATCATTTTAAATTGGATTTCTTGTAAGTACCGCAATTAGGGCTAAAATAAAGGATGATATAACTTGCACTTCTAGCATAGGATAACACATCACCATCAATATGCGCCTAAACATATCAGCGGACGTTAAAAGACGTTTTCTCTTGTCATGAACCTTTATTACATATTTAAAATAAACCTAAGTATTTGAATAAAAAATGATTTAAATCGGCATAAAGCTATTTATTAACTGAAAGCATATGAGTAAAAGGAAAAGATTTAACCATGTCCCATTTGATTCCACAGCAACAACTTGGAAAAAAATATATAAAATTTGCTGTGCTTAAGTTTAATAATGTTGTTTTTAACACATAGAGCTGCTCATATTTGCAAACCCTAAAAAACACCTGCATAGTACAAGCATCCTGTACAAAATATCAGAACAAAACATTTTATTCATGTACAGCAGGTAGTTCCAAGTTTTCCAAACATTTATTTTGCTAATAAATCTGAACCATATATGTCTGGAAGGTTGATGATCTTCATAGACTAAAATAAGTTTTTTAAACACTACCATTGCGAATTCCATCTGTCGCCTCATCTATCCCTTTGCATGAAAAATGAGACCTCAATCCAATCCAACATTGATAGTAATCAGGATCCAAGTGAGGAGATTCCAAAGACCACTGGCAGACACGGGGAATCAATGACGACTCGAACATGAATGCCATCGTGCTCCTTAGCCTAGACGGACCAGCATCGTTACCTTGTGCAATTGTAGCCTGTTATCACTAGCATGTGTCAGCAAAATCACATTGAGCGTTTTTTTTTTTTTCCACATTTTCAAGCACATTTTACCTCATATGTTTTGGTATCAGGTCCATGCGGTGTCATGCAGCTATGAAGGCTTGCGCCTCCAGGAAGAAATCCATCAGCTTTGGCCTGCAATATTGGATGTTAAAACTTGATTAACCAGAGAAAACGTCATGGCATGAGAATATAATGAGAGGAAAGTATTAGGTGTGTGATTTTTAGAATATTATTTGCACATATAATACCTCATATTCACCAAAAATTAAGCCCATAAACTCGCTCATGCAATTGCGATGATAATAAGGAGGGCGAAATGTATGCTCAGCAACCAGCCATCGAGGTGGAAATATTACAAAATCAAGCAAAGCAACACCTGGTTTGTCAGATGGGGCTGTTAACACTGCACCAACCCGAAAAAAAAAAAAAAAAAAAAAGTTTACTGTTCAACTTCAAGGATTTAAATCATTATAACAAAAGGAGAAGGACTTTCTGATTTTCCACTTTAACAGAACTTGGTGAAGATATGTGTAGAATAGCTACCTGTGTTTATTGACGGGTCACCATGGTCGATCAGAACCGTGTTGAATGGGCAAAACTTCTTCAAATCATACTGGAAAAAAAAAATCATCACATCAGATATTTGGTAGAAGTCACTGTTACAAGAAAAATAATAAGTTACCATAAGAAACAATGGCATTCAGACTGACTGCCACATTTATCTAACTTGTTCAGATCATACTAAATAAATACCTGCAATTACACCAAGTATGCAGAGTACGCAGCAGAAGAAATTCATGGAAATCTGAATTTAATAAATTGAAAAGTCACTCCAAAATAATAAAGGATTTCAGATAGTTGATCAATTTCCACAAACATAACCCAAAAAAAAATGCCATGACAATTTCGTAAAAAAGGTTGTCTTTAAAGAAAAAGATTATTATATTAAGAGAAAGGACACTCTAGGGAAGTAGAGTCCATCAAGTGGATGGAAAAAGAAGAACCTTTTATTTAACTTTTCTTTTTAACACTAAAATAACTATTGAGTATTGTTGCCATTTTTCATAATATCCTTAACCTGTTTGTTCTACTATTCAAATTGTGTCCAAATTGTAACTGCAATCAAATGGCTGCATAACCTATTTAAGGTCACAATACTAGAATTCATTACCAAGCCCTATTTCCAATTATTTGCAAGGCACTTCCTGAACCAACAGTGCCACATCTTAGGATTTGAGCCACAAATTACACTTAAAACTCTGCTAAACCAACCAGTTGGAGAATATTTCAACAATTTATGTCAGGTAAACCCATAGATTATACATGTTGATAATGATAACTTTGGAAGTTTCCAGCCCAGGTATAAACATCAAAATAGGAACCGATGATGAGGGTAGGGGAAATGTTAACAGCCAACTGGGAGATAAAAGCACAAAACCTAGAGTCTAATGATTAGTATATGGACAATTAACAAAACTATTCTGAAATCAGTTAATTCTTGAGTTGTCATATTTAACAGTTCATATTTTCCTATCAAAACACATTCAACAGGATTACAATTATAAGTCAAGCATACACCAAACTAATACCTTATATGGTACATAATTTCCATGCCAAGCAACAACATTGAATGGCGAAAAATCTTGCTTGGCAGCAAACAGCTCACCCCCAAACTTTTGCACAATGGTGTAACCTGGATGAATACGATCTTCAAACCAAGCTTTAGGTGTAAGGAAATGCCTTGCAGCAGCCAAACCATTTGCACCTGGTCAACACCCAAATATTTTACTCTCATGTAAATCTGCAACTGCAATGGGGAAAAAAATCTCTGCTTGCTTCATCAGGTCTTAAAAGACATACCAATTGGGCCAAGATCAGGAAGTTGGAAATGTGTACCAAAAATCTCAGCAACATAGCCACGCGATGGGCCATCAGGCAAATTGATAGAAAAACGAAATCCTTGAGGAATAACAACTATTTCACCAGGAGATACTTGCAATTTTCCACATTCTGTTGTTATCCACAATCCTAGACTTGGTGCAACATGAAGCAAGGTGTAAGAGAAAAGAAAAAGGAAACCAAAATTTCTAAACACAAGGCATTTTTACATCAAATAAAATGTATCAGTACTAGAATTTATCATTCAAAATGTTCAAATAAAACCATATCAGTTTGCATTAATTTACTCAGCGCCTTATAATAATTTTGTTAGTCCTCATTTATGAGTTCAAACCTTCAAATCCTATTTATGTTTTATATGCAAAAGCCTATTCTAGAATGAATTAACAACCTTCTCTTATGTTCTGCCTTCTCCAAATTAACTTATGATACATTCCTTCTTCATGCTTGAAATACAAGAAACTACACAGTAGAAGTTCAAGATCTGATAAAAATCAAATAACAAAGCTCTAGGAACAAGAAAGCATCATGAACTTTATCAATGACCAACACTATGGTTTCTTTATTTGTGTACATTTTAATATCAATGAAGCAGCACATAGACCTGTGAACTTTGGAGTTTGAAGGATGAGCTGCATTTGAATTTCATTGGTGGCATTCCTCCACAGAAAGATGCAAATATGATATTGACTAATATAAACCTCTCATTCTCAAGAAATACATACGAGCTACAAAGATTTGAGGAAAGATCTTTGAAGGTAAATAATTTATAGTTTGACAATGAACAATTAGCAATATTGCAAGCAAGTTCACCTCAATTATGTTTTCAAGGAGTACGTACAATATTCTTTTGAATCTATGTATAATGCATTTATATTTAGGAATCCTTGTCCCATTTTGCCAACTTTAGGTGAAGCGTATGCCCCCTTACAAAAAAGTAGAATTTCAAGACCCATATACTCTAGCATACATATGAATGACCATTCCTGTTAGAATAAAAGCTTTTATAGGGGTTCTTACCTAACTTTTTAAATTAACATGATCCTGGTAAGTGAAAGGCTTAGGCACTTTTCCACAGTATATAAACTTGCATTAATGTTAATAACAGCTGCACCACACCCAGTTTGAGAAAGTTCATCGGCCAATACTAATGCTTTCTAAACAGAATATCATGGAAATAATGCTTGTGTAACACAAACTAGGTTCATAAGTTTCAGAACCTGAAAAGGGATGGAACCGCGCATTCCAGAGATGCATTCACTTAAAGCTCCTAGAAAGGAGAACATCACCATGCTAGACCCTTCAACTAAGTCTGATCAACAGACTAAACATAGAAGCTAAGATGACTGTCTTGTAGTGAGTATCAGATGAGAACAGAGTAAAACTGTCTAATCATATACATAAACCAAGAAGAGTTTGGGGCACTTACTGCCTTCTTGAGGAACTATCAAAAAATCACCATCAGCGTTGCAAAATGCACCATCCATAGATTTATTGGCAGCATACCTACATGTGCAGAATGATCAAACCATGTCAAGCCAAGAGCATTAATATGATGAATGTGACGATTCTTCAGTAGATATTAAACACCATTTTACACTTGCGAGATTCAAATGATGACTCATGCCCTACAAAACAGTAGATATGTGCATACTTATATACATAATTCCAAAACACAAAAAGAAACAATTGAAACAGTAAACAGCGGTTACATGTGAATGGCGTATCCATGACGAAGAAAAGCGCTGCCCACTCCACAAACTGTATGGAGCCCATCAACGAAATCAGTTGGGCAATCCGGAAGATCCGCCGGCTTCCAGCGCAGTTGAGTGGGGTTGGCGGAGCTGTTGGACATGTTGAAATCACCAACGAGGCGATGGTGAGGCGGAGAACGGGGATGGAACGGCTCGTGAGTGACCGAGGGTTTGATTCTATACAACCAGCTGCCGAGATCTCAAAGACGAAATCAGCATCAAAGATAAGATCAAGAAGGGGAAAGAGAGAAACGAGCAGCTTGGAACCTGCGCTGATTAAGGCGGCGAGGGGCAGTGAAGGAGGTGCCAGAGATTTGCTCGGCGTAGAGGCCAAACGGGCAGAGAAGAGGGTTGTTCTGCTCGGCGGGGAGTGCACCGGGCTTGGCCTCGGAAGAGAAGTCGTTACCGAAGCCAGAGTGGTAGTGAAGATTGATCCAGGAGGAATCCGGGGATTCAGTGTGGAGGCATGCTAGGGTTTCCGCCATGAATGTGATCGGATGATCTCCAAGACTCCCTCGCTGGGCTGCTGCTGATGATGATAAGGATGAAGATGAAGTTTAATTAAAGACGTAACTCGCTTTAGCAGAGTAATCAGCGTTTCAAAGCCAACTTCTTTGATGATGATGGGCACTACTAGATGACCGTTGTATCAAGTTATCACATAGTAACCCATTCAATCCGTGTCGTCCAATCCCATTTATTACAAAAAAAAAAAAATGTTTAAATTGCACCAAAATTCAATGCCATAAAAGCTGTTAATATGTTTGTTACTTTTATGTTACCTTAGACACTTTAGTAAGGGACTTATTTGGATCGGCTTTTAAAAAAAATATTTTTTTTAAATTTTGTGGAAACACTTTTTTTAAAAAATATTTTTAAAATAAGTTAAATGTTTTTCTCTCAAACAGCTTCTCAGAAATGTCTATGAGGCAGCTTCTGAAAAAAAGCTGAATTTTAGCTTTTTTTTCACAGCTTTTGCTTCTGCCCAAAAGCCGAAACAAACATGTTTTTTAAAACCCAGAAGTGCTTAACTTATAAAAAAGTACTTATTGGCTTAAAAAAACCCATCCAAACACCCCCAACATCTGCACTAAAATATTCATATATATATATATATATATTATTTTTATTTTAACTGTGAATAATTTTTTATCAAATTTATTCCAGGAATGTATAACATGCATGAGAAAGTAACTTTATGTTTTTATTCTTTTAAATAAGAAATATGTTTTTAGATTGTGATGGTTAATGCTAGAAGGATGATTTGGGTGGCGGGCTATGCGCCAAAAAAAGATTCCATATAATTAGAAACATCACTATCTACTTTTAACGATAAAATGTTAAGATTAACCTCATGGAAAGTTACCTTCTGAAAAATTTTATGATTATCATTCATTTTATATTAACAAAATTGTGTTAAACAGGTTAAATCTATTGAATGCACCAACAATGATAATCATAAACATTTTTTGGTTCAAAGTTATGTTCTTGATAATATTCTTGTTTCCACTTAACCAAGCAAAGAATTTCCAGTTTGTGATACATTCTTGATGGCACAGCGCCTCGAATCAATAGCAGCATAATATATCAGTGCAGATTGACCAACATAAATAAAACTATTATTGCCATTAAATTATCGCAATGAATTCAAGATGCATCACAAAACAATGGAGAAACGGAAAAATGAAAAAAAAATACACAAGTTAGATATAATGATATAACTCAACTGGAGATCCTCACAAACTCATACATGAGCCAATGATCCACTTATTCCTTTCCCGGAAAATAACTGGTCATATTTCAATGCAAAAAAATGGCTTGAGATGAGAACTATAGCACTGGCATTTCAAGGGTTTGGAGAACATCTTTGAACTCAAATTCATGTGTTTCTTTGTTGAACCGTTCAACAAGCTTGTATCTTGTGTCATTCAGATAAAAAGATTGTGCAGTTCCCATGAGCCACTTTGCCTCCGAGTCGCTAAGCTTGCTGGTGAACACAACATCCCCACGAATGAGAACAATGTCCTTGCTATCTGCAAATTCGGTGTAGTGGGTGACGGTGAGAAAGGGACTAGCCTGAGTTCCTCTGGCCTTGTAGTCCTCAAGACCAGTGAAAAGTATGTATGGCATCTGCACTGGTAAATCAAAGCACAAACGAAGAATGCAAAGATTAGTGTCATAGAGTTTTATGAGACAATGTAGATATTCAATGGGAAGCAAGACAAATGTAAAGAATAAACTTTGTTTATACACATTAGATACATGCCGGGAACTCATAAAGATCAGCGTAACTGTGCAACAATAGTAGCACAATTACAACTTCTGAAGTCATGTTCAAGCTTGATTGCTAGTTATCTTGCTTCTTTGATTGGATGAAAGCAGGATATATATTATCATGTATTGAAGCCATACACGTGAAGATAGATCTAAAAAAATAATAAAGAAAAAAACAGCAGTGTTTCTTCAGTTACACTGGGTAAAGCAAACAGGTCAAGAATCCAACTCACATGTTCTGCTTCACAGAATTAATAGACCAATTGAACATGCAATATCAAGATGGTGACACAACACAAAAGCAACAAATCCAATTGACATGGAAATTAAATATATATGACTCTCAAAACACTCTCAGAACAGAAAAGCCTGAATATGTGATCATAAATAAATCATAGGTAGTACACCCAAAATAAAGTGCTTAGAAACAAACAAGGCCAATGGAAAACAGGGGGAATTGTGAGACAGAAGAAGAAGACCCACAGTCAGATTCTTATAACTTTAACAGTTTTAGCCAATAGTTCAGGGTGTTAAATGGCAAAACCAAATAAGAAGATAGAAGCAGAACCTTGAATGAACATGCTCGTATAGCCGCTGCCCTTCCACAAAGGAATTACAAAATGCCGGCTGAGAAAAGACAGAAAGTCAGATCATATATAAGACACGTGTAATAGCTACAATTCAAATTTCTTTTATTTATTGAAAGAATTCAATATTCTATTGAAAAAAGAACAAAGAGAGTAAACAGAAATAGGCATTTACCATGTAGCTGATCTTTGCTCCATTAAACGATACAATGTTGCTTTCATAGATGCTCCAATGTGACCTCTCCCCGAGTGATACTGAAATTCCAACAAAGAAGAAAGAAACCAATCCCTTAATACCGGTAGTTGTTGACACCAGAACTCTATCAAACAAAAGAATACATATAACTAGTAATCTCAGTAAAAAAGTAGCAGATTCTAATACACTGCAGGAAGTAGAGGATATGGGGAAGTAAACCAATTTGACACGATCCATTTCTCAAAACCTAGCATCAATAGAATTAGATAAATTTGGGACCTATGGCATTATCAAAAGATGCTAAATGTTGACAACTTCTTGCAAAGTTGAACATAAAATTTGTGGCCCACAAAAAATACATCAAGACCACTTATCCTTTCTACTGTTACAGATGAAGCAACAATACTTCCCAGCCAGCATCAATCTGTAGGCATTTACCATAAGTGTTTAACTAATTACAACTCCAATTTGTTAAAAAAAAATGCTTTCTAAGTAAGTTAACAAAAACAAGCTTTAGAATGCAAAAACACGAGGAGTACTTAAACCATCCCAATTCCAATATTCCAGTCATCCATCGGCAGTGGCCTAATGGACTAGAAAGGATTAGTGGGCAGTCATAACATTAGCATCAAAGATGTTAAAAGAATTCAAAATGATGATGTTATAAATCAACCTACTACAACCTAAATAATACAGAGAACATGGGCCACAAAAAAAATCAAAACTTTATTTTGTTAAAGAGCTCAGCAATCAGTGAAAACAGTAGTTTGATAAACTGGCAAGAATGGGCACGAGGAAGTACCTATTAGGATCGAAGATCTTACAAAGAAATTCAAGATGACAATGATGACGAACAAAACCCAATCAAACAAACAAACCTAGAAGAAGTAAAAACCAGAGAAAGCATGAACTCCCGCTAATTATTACCCCATTTTGTTAAAAAAGCAAAATTTCCAGATTAGTTGACAAATAGAAGAATCAGAATACCAAAATAAAACCGCGAGGAATGCACAATAATTTTCTTGGAAGAAATTTTAGGGCTTACATCATCCCAGATAGAAACAAGCTCCTCCCCCGGGTAGTTCTGAACTCTATCAAGATCGATGATGGAGTTCAAGGGCTTGGGCTGCAAAGGGGTGAAACCAGTGGCAAACCTGGAGCCTCTGCAAAACCCAATGGAGGACCATTTGAGAAAATCACAGGGCAGCACCGTGCGCAGCCGGGTCTCAAGCAAAAGCGAATTGCCACACAAGAATGTCCCATAGGATGAAGAAGGGGACCGCGGAAGAGCACGGAGCCCCAGAAGGAAAAACCTTGCTCTTCTGGTTAGCAGACCCCTCATCGCCGACCATGCAAGAGAGAGAGACACACAGGAAGCTCATTAGGTTAGTTATAGATCCGGCCGCTTATCAGTTATTAAGTCCCAACCCAATTATTATTTTTTTTATTTTTTTTATTTTTTTTAGCTGTGAAGAGCTCTTATTTTTTAAAAAGTAAAAGAAAAACACTTAAAATGATTTTAGGTTGCAAAAAATTAGCCTATTGTAACTCAGACTAAAAAAATGATTATTTTATTGAAAATATATCAAAATACATTTAGGCTGTTTTTTCATCTGCTTAAATAAGGTAATACAAAAACGAGCTCTGCTGATTGAAAGATTTTATTTTAAAATAGACATATCTTGATCTAAATATATTAATCCCTCCTGTATAGTGCGGAGTTTAAAAAAGAAATTTATTTTGAAAGAAACCAAAATTTTTCCTCTCAATTAATTTAAGTTTTGTTTTAAGCCCTTGCCTTTGGACAGAAAATATCATTATATGAGATTCACAAACCTGGTAACGTTGATGCATTCTTCATCTCGTTTCTAACACGAATAATGCAATTAATTTAATCTAGCAAACTGAAAGGTCCTGCGTGTTCAAAATCTAGCATTTGATTTACTACCAACATAAATTGACAGCCATAAAACCATCCATAAATACCATTGACTGATTTCTGTAAGCTCTACATTTCTTTAGTTTTAGAACATCATACAAAAGACCAAAAATTGAAGAAGATTTGAGATGGATATCACAAGATCAAGTACAGGAATTAAGGCTTTTCTGATAAAACTGCAGCGGTGAAAAGAGCTTCCTTCTCAAAAGAGGTGATCTCCATATTCCTGCATAGAAAAATTTATCAAGTCAATGGGTGCGGAAATGCTCTATGATAATCATTGCAATTTCCATGATTATGAATATCAGAAATTTCATCCAAAGATGCATCCCTCAGATTTCTTATCTTGTCAGTAAATCACAGAAATACATAATACTTTAATTTTAGAAATTCTAGATCACATGCCCAATCATATTAAGAAATACTAAAAATTAATGGAGCAGCTAAAATAGTGAGAGTGATAGATATATGCAAAGACTGTTCTAAGTAGATAATAAATCAATCTAGTGCCAAATTTTGGAGAATATTCATGACAGAGCTACGATGCATGTAACCACTTTAAGACCTAGTAAGTATTTGAATTGAAAATAGACAAGTCCAGCATCTGACAATGAAAACTGAAAAAATAAATTTATTTGATTCAAAGGATCCACAACGCCCAAGGTCTAAGGAGTGACTATCCTGAAGATTTAATGTTTCAATGGTGTATCATTTCAATTGCTGGTTGAAAAGCCAAACAAAAGTGAGGAAAACATTTAGTATAATATATTACTAAAAAAGGAATAAGCCATGCGACATAGAATTAAAGGAAAAAAAAAGCAGCCACAAAAAAAATGGTGAAAGACGAAGATGAATTGCCACGTGAAATTTTTATAAAATAAAGTCAATTAAACATACAAGAGAAGTGATAAAGGATGCATACTCATCAATTTTTCTGAAGTTTTGGAAAGTAACAATCATAGCATTGCATATCTGAGAAAGAGAGCTTTCTCCAATCCTTCCAGCAAAAGCAGTACTATGGTTTGGCTGCTGTTGAAGAGAAAGATACGCCTAAAAAAAAGGGGGCAATTTTAACAACTGTTGGACACAATTATGACAATAATGAGTTAATTACCAATACAATATCAAATATCATTAAAGAACCAATTGGGGCCTTTGCCATTAAAAAGTTGCGCCCTCCAAATCAATTATTGTCCTACACATAATGGATGTAGGGGTGATGGAAAACACTGCTTTGACAGAAATAATTATATCATCCTTTAGCTGGCTAAATGCAACATGACACAAAATATGTGAAACGATGGGCAAATGCACATACCCAGGACAGACTACAACCTGAACTGATAGAGCATAATAAATAGCACAAGGTTTTAAGATCCAAAGAAACTAATCTGGAGCAATCATAGATATTGCTAATGAAGCTTCAGCATTGTAAGTGATTGAACAAGTAAACAAGATAATCAATCAATTGACAAAACGCTAAATAAATCGAGCTTCTTATGTAAATAAATAGCAAGATTACGTAGAAAAGGCATCTCCAAAGTACAATACATCAAAATAGAAGAGAAATGGTAAAACCGTGATTAATCATCACCTGAAAAGCATGTACCACGAGCAACCGAGCCACTTCAAAGGTAATCTTTCTTATAATTGCTTTTGTACTTGAAGTAGCTAAGAAGAAACTCAATAGATATTCAAATGTTGTATCATCTGAAGATTCACTTGACCTCCGAGTTCTAACAGATGACTAGGAGCGAATAATAAAAAATTAATTATGTAAAATGATGAAATTTTAATCCAGGTATACAGTAGGCTACAAAATTGAACTAAGTGATAAGCTGGAGAGAGGTGAACTGATGGTTTACGATAAGCAGAAGACATATATGGGCCAACCTGGCCAACACAGCCTCAACACTTCATCAAATCTCATAAGGGTAATCGCATTCCTAAAAAGTATGATAAATTCAGACTTGGATGATAAAGCAATATTTCACATGGGCCTAGGCTTGGACCTTAAGCTCATTATTTGTCATATGGTCAATCCTCAAACACTAGCTAACTTCAGTGGGGCTCTCTAAAATAAATATATAGGCCGTCAGATGACTGTACTTATATTTATAAAAAGTGATAGAAAAGTGATTGATTAACCACAACAACGCATATGAGAAGTCCACTTCACCATATAATCTCATTTCAAATTTCAGCAGAAAAAAAGGTACAGTAATTAGCATTTCACTGGATAAAGAACTACTCATAACTTGCATGATATATTTGACAATTACCATTTCGAAACATCGAAGTTAATGCAATTATGTGATCACTGACAGAGAATATGAAAAATCTCATATCTTGTGGCCCTGTGACTTGTCAGCCTGAATTTCAGCTCCATATATAGTCCTCCAATTAAAACAGAGTGACACATATTTAAATTTTTAATCTAAGTATGAATACCTAATAGATGACATAAGCACATTTAAACAATTACAGAATTACTGTAAAAATAAATCTAATCCATGTCATAAACTAACATGGGGAGGTTTCAAACAGAGAACAACACTGAAGGCAAAAGTAAATTGACAGGAATGAGTGGCAGCCTAGTTGTAACCATGTATCCAAGCACACCCCAATGTCAACAAACTTGTATATGAACAGGTTATCTTAACACACGTGCAACCCTTGACAGAGTGGCCAGAATAAGAAAAGGTTCCAAACTATCTAACCAATCCATACAAATGACACTTTCAAAGAGTTTCATTCACACCAAACTATCAATTCTCATCTAATCACTCTAGTCAGCCATGGGGAAGATACACTTCTGCAAGGGATAAATTGAAATTTTAAACAGTACAAGTAGCTTCTAGAAAAAATATAATCATCCAAAAGGTAGGGCAGGCAATCCCATGAGCACAACAGCTAAGGAGATTACAAGTAAATGATAAAGTCAAACAAAGTGACTTAGCAACAGATTTACATAAAAGATAAAGCCAAGCAAAGGGAACTAGTGTAGTAATTCAGAACCTACTAAATACATATATTGATTTTCATTTTCAAGAAATATCCTCTTGAAAGACCACTTCCCATACCTTTGTGCAATACTTAGAAAAATACTGCAATACTATCTCCAACTTCCATCTAGGTTCCTTGAACACCTGCATTACATTAACCACATATAACATATGCTTATTAATAAGACCGATGACAAATGATGTCTTCTCATCTATCAATTAGAACCAGTTTCATCATAAAATACAATGACTTTAACAGTGAAAATTAGGCTCAGACATGCAAATTGCTGCTAAATATATGGCAATGAGAACAAAAGAAAAGAACAATTTTCAAGAAAGCCATTCATCTAGTCTATTTATTGTCTCCTAGATCAAGGAATAACTCCTCTAGTCCTCTTTAAAGGGCATTTCGATTACTACAAAAAGAAAACAATCTTAACCAAAAAATGGATATCGTGCCAACAGAAGATTACTACAAAAAGAAAACGATCTTAACCAAAAAATGGATATCGTGCCGACAGAATACTTTATCAAATAAACTATGCAAGATAATGTAAAAGCTAAAAGATAAAATTTAACAACATAGTATGTTCATCAAAATTCCAATAAACAATAAAAAGGATCTCAGAACCAGACTTCATAATGGCTCATGACAAAGGGTATATTTGGCTTTATTTTTTTAGGTCTTCAAAAGCACCTTTATTCCCACAAGAACATTTGAGATGTAAAATGGTTGCTCAGCAAAGTCCACAAGTGCTTTGATATCCCCAATAACTAAAAAACAGCTCGTGTCAAAAACAATTACTTTAGAAGTTTCTTTATAAATTAAAGCTTTAGAGTAAAGCACATCTTTAAAGCTCCTTCATTAGGCACCATAATAGTATGGAATAGTAATTGTAGGTTTGCCTTGAAAACCTTCTATCTTTCATTCTAGATATAATTGGTATTTATGAGCCTTAACATTTCAGGAATATTGTCTCATTTAAGGTCAGATTTTCAAACATATGCTAGACAGATTTTTGTACTAGTATGTTGATTATTTGCTCATTAGGGATATGCTACACTAGAAGCAACAAGAAATGAGCATTTTTACAATAGATGGAGGCTTGCAGCAGAAAAAGATTGAAGAGATTCAAGCTCTTAGTTGAGACGAAGCACTCCTGCATGCTTACTTTTGTAGTGGTTCAAAAAAGTTGTCCGCTATTAGATACAAAAGAAAACACATTATGTAGGCTCAATTCAACCTATAAGCTTAAGCTCATAGGATGCAAAACCAAGACTTATACATCCAAGTTCAAATGTACTAGATTAAAAGTTGTGGGACTACTAGTCACTCTTATAGAAACCCTTTAATATGTGCTAGTCACTTTTAGCTAGCCATGTTGCAAACAAACTAACCATTAGCTTTGAATACACCGGAAATAGTCTTTGTTGTTCCGTTTTATCCAAATCTCAAGGACGCTGGTGTTTGGAGTGAACAAATACCAGACCATCTAGTTATTTACCAATAAATCCCATGCTAGCAAGTAAAGATGCATTGAAAAAAAGGAGACCATCAGTATAAACAAAAGAAGTGGAAGCATTCCTTATTGACTTCCGAGCGCTACTCTGCTTTTGTTGTCAGCGATTTTGAGTGAAACAGCATAAAACTTCATCCCTGTAAAATATATGCACTTTACAAGATCAATCGAATTGGGCATGTGGCACTCCTTTGGGATCTTGGACATGCACCAACCAATGGCCAATACCGTATCCAAGAGTGAACGACATTTCACTATTAACCATTTAAATTTTTCTCTTCAATTAATGTTGTATAAAACCCCACACCGCAGGCTATGTCACAAAATATTCCTTTAAAATGGGGGGTTTTGCACGGGGGGTTATGTATGATGCCATTTTAGAGTTTCATGTAAATGATAAATTGGATCTAAGAACAAACAGTACTTTTTTCAACATTCTATTATTAGAGGAATACTCAGTGGCATTAATCTAGTAATCAAGTAAAAAAACTTTCTAAGATTACCAAGAAAAGCACGAATAAAGGATAACATCAGTTCCAAATTTATTCAACCAACTTAATCCCTGGCTGAGTACGAAGTATATAAATGAGAACCATGCAAAAATTGCAAAACTAAACCTGCAACTTACCTCGAGAAATGTGGATATCTGATCTTTATTGTACGTTAGTTCATCCAAAACCATCTCCAAAAGTGGTGTCCTATTTTAAGCATAAGTAATAGCTAGGACTTGAAATCATTAACTAGAAGCCTAGAAGCCAAGCAAGATAAAAGTAAGGTACCTTCTTCCGTCAACTCTAGAAGTACAACCCTGTAGATCTGCCTCTTTTTTCATGACATCAAGTTCCAGTATCTGATGTGGATAACAGTAACCTAATAAGGAGAGCTCTATCCAAATCCACCGAAAGTAATCCATTAGTTCTTACCAGAGTCAAAAGCTTATGCATGGACAAACATGTTCCTTTCCCAAATTCATCTGCTGCTATCAGTAGAACAATATCACCATCAGATGAAGTTTTAGCAAAATTATTAGCACTTTTTATATCATGCAGACAGTGCTTTTGCTGATGATGAGATAGTTTGTGTGCAATCAGAATGCAATCTTTTACTAGACTTTTGAAGTTTAGCTTCCGAGATGTCTGCAAAGTCATGTTAGAAAGAAATTAATCCCCTATCTGACTATAGCCACTAATATAACTCCGAAGAGAAAAAAAAGTCAAAGACACAATTATATTTACTACTTACAAACGACATGCTCATCTTATTGCAATAAATTAATTAAACCAAGTAAAACTTAATACGCAGCAAGAAAGAACTTACAAGAAGTATGTTTAGAATGGATTCTCTAGGATGGTTCCAGTCCAAGGTTTCTGTTGTAAGATCATAATTACAGTTAAAAAGAACATAGTGCAAGTTAACAAGGAGAATGGGAGAGGCAATCACTACTAGATAACAAGTGCTTTACCTTTATATAAAGTTTGACGGGGTAAGAAATCAGCTTCAATAACACTAACGAGATACTGGAATACAAGCATGTCCTCAACATCCTAAAATATATCAAAGATAAACTAGTCAGTTTTTCAAGAAAAAAATCAGTAGAATATATCATTATAATTTAACAGCTAAAATTCTTTTGTTTGATAATTGATCATTTCCCTCATTTTATTGTCCCTCATGGAAGATTAATTGTATTTTATTTAAATTTGTGTTTAGCAAAAAGAAGTGCAATAAATTACAATGGAGAAACAAAGAATTTAATAAGAATATTTAAAAAAAAAAAGACAGTCTAAATGGTTATCATGGGCAAAGAACTTCAACTCCAACTAGCAATGGTCCTCGGGAAGGTCCTGATTCCCAAACACATTGGTTGGGACACTGGGACCATTCTTTTAAATTTTGGTTTCCATCACAACCAACACAAAACATTTTTCTTATCAAATCATAATTTAGTTTTTAGTCAAAGTCTTGTTTGATATCATAAAAGCAGTAGTTGCAATAATTTAAAAAGGAAACATCTAGAAGGAACTGTTAAAGACTGCAATGGGACTTGTAGTTTATGCAGTATTTCTTAAAAAGGAAAAGTACACATAAAAAACTGCCAATAAAGATGAGAAGAATACATGAATTGGAAATATATACATATGAATGTGTTTGGGTGGGTATTATCTATGTACAGCATTTATGCCTTCAAATCCAATGTACAGAGTTTAAGGAATGTAACACTAAACCACATGCCAAGCAATGACGCTCAGGCCTGCTACCAAGACGCATCAGTTCTAAGCCAAAACAGAGCAGCACCTATGTGTGAGTACAGCTATAATTAACAAAGAATCTGAAATGGACAACCTATAATGATTGAAACTATCAAGAAAACATGGAATAGGTAATTAACTTTCAGTATACAGTATTTAAACATGTTGCACCAAACTAGATAGTCACAATAATTACAGCTGATAAGTTAGCATTGTAAAACTGGACCATGATGTGATAAAAACCTTTAAAACCTTTACAAGCAGGCAACATAACATCATGAGATTGGTAGCAGAAACATTAAAAAAATTTACGAGATAATATGAAGTATAAACTAAAAATGAATAACTCTACAGTGTGCCACATTAACATAAAAGAAGCAAGATGTTCTAAGAAATCTGTAGAAGCAAGTATGCTCTTTGGTGCATACAGATTAAGAACAATAGCGAGTTTAACCCTTCAAAGACCTAGGATGTATAAGTATAAGAGATACTGAATCATAATTCAAAAATAAAAATGAAGACAAAATGAATAAAACAGACAAATCATACATGAAAAGAACCAAGATCTATCGTTTGCGGTCAGAAATTTACAGTGTACAAAAATTCACCATGTTATACAAACTCTGAACTTCAAACCACCAAAACCAACATATATAACCACCATATACAAGAATTGGCAAAGCAACATGTATATGAGGAGGAACCTCTTTAAAAATGAAAATGATTAGATTACAGATTAAAAAGTTACATTTTCTACCCAATAAGGAAATAATAAAATTGGTTAAAGAGTTTCAATGTTACCTTGACTAAGATTACAGAATTTGATTTATTGAGTGCTTGAGAAATATCCTCGACTAGGAGGGAGAATCTCTGGAAACAAGAAAATTCAAACATGTAAGCATCCAAGAATACAAACCAAACAAGCTTATTGTTTATCTTGTCTATATGATCATTTATGAATTCAACAATTACTAAAACTGCAAAATAAATTCCATAGCATAGAATGTCAGTGCACAAATACTTCAGAAAACCTATCCAGAACAAATCACACATTCTTATAACATCATTCACATTTGTTCTAGTGGTCAGGACATTAAACTACCCTGAACTAGTTTAATGTTCCCTTCTGTAAACTGAGAGAAGTAACTAAGTTTGAGTGGCAGTATATAGGTGAGGTTCTTAGCTTTAGCAAAACCTTCTCTGGCAATCTTCAACCTCGTTAAGGTACATGCCAATCATAGTGCATCAAGGACAATCTAGGTCTACTTAGCTGGAATTGAATTTCTCTTACCATGTATTATTCAGTTTCATATTCACAAACCTTTACTTTAATAAGGGCAGCAATCCGTCCAGTTTGCAAAACCTAAACCTGTTTAGAAAGAAAAAGAACAAGAAAACAGAAATCTAGAAATCTAGCCCAATTTTAATGGAAAGACTCTAAAAATCTTACGTGAACCTAATGTAAGATGGTTTTCAAATTTCACCTCCAATTTCCTCAAAATTATATACCTTCTTTATTAGGCATCTAATTCTAGCCACCTGAATCTTACTCGAAAAATAGTTTCATCTCCTAACATATAGAATTTGATATCAGGTTTGGTAGAGTTACATATCCTAATTATCTAATCTCCACAAGCAAATGAAAAAGTCGAATTACACCTAATTCCCTGGCTTTGGTTAGAAATCTTGCTCACAATGTTGTGTTAAGGAGAAGCACTTCATAGCATATTGCCACCTAAAAGTTCACAACCTTAATTTAGTCAAAACTTCTAAAGTACTTAACTTTGTATCTCACTTCTAACCTAGAGAAGCATGTATTCTATCAAGCATCACAAGTACTTGGAAGCTTTATTTAAAGATGGACAATAGGATATTATCACTCTGAAATAACATATGAACAAAGGATTGAGAGAATCTGCGCATTCCATTTTATTTGAAATTATGGTTCAACCCCTCAAGTAACCTATATGGTGCCTCATTTCTTGCATGTTACTGCAGTTATGAATATTCCACATGTTTAATGGATCACACTAGGAAAGATGCGATTTTGAATGCGAAAGATTCCTTTTTCATCTAACATTTGGAAACTTCAAAAAAGGATCATGTTTTGTGTATAACTGGGTTAGATCACAGATATTATCCAGTTTGTCATTTTCTGAACATTCCCTCTCACACCAAAATTTTAACTGGAGAATGTGAAAGCAGAACTTCAATATGAAAGTATTAGTGCAAAAAATAAGTCCAGGTATTGAAGACATTCTAGGACGCCCTGCATCAAAATTTCACTGTTCTCTGTATAAGCAATCAAAGTATTGTTGCAAGACTTGTGCAAAACTTTTTTCCTGTGACTTTTCTTAACTAAATATTTAGATAAATCAATTAAGCAATATGGCCAATATAAGAAGCAGCATATCCATTTTAACATTCTCAATTCAGGCAATGGCTCATGCGCCTCACAACAAAATGGGTTAACTCAAAGCTGCAAGGAGCAAGAATGAGTAACGAGTGTTTGTCTAAATTAAGTTGTACCTAAGTAAGAAGAAAAATAGCTACACTATATTAGCTTGGCATACTGTTGAATGCTAGTCATTATAGACATAATCCCGATGGTCAAACTCACCGAGGAGTCGATCAATAATTTGGAATTTGCCAAAGCATGTTCCACCTCATCGTGAATAGCTTCCAAACCAATAATGAAAGGTGACCATGCCTACAAACCAAAAACAAAGGAGTCAAGTCTTCCACATAGACACTAAAACCGTGAGCATAAAGTGAAATAACATGTTACTCAAGACTTGAGCCAGTATTTTATCACCTCTTTTTCAACAACAAGCTCACCAACACCATTAGTTGACACTCTAGGGTATCTCTACAAAAAGTAATCATTCAATGTTTTACTTGCGCAGTCTAAAATCAGAAGCAGGGTTTATCAATGAAGATCAACATACCTTGTCTAGTTCTATCAAAAGAAGGTAACCAGCCACCGCCAGTTCCAGAGACTTACTTTCTCTCAAAATTTGGAAGGTTGCATTAAAAATTTTCCTTCGCAGAATACAAAACATATCAAACTAAAATAATACCAATAAAAAAAATCAAACGCCCCCAAGCACTAGTAAATAAGAAATTTGTTGACGTTTTTATTTCAGATCAATACCAATACCACTTCAAGCGACCAAAAACTGAAGAAATTAAGTAAGAAAAGAAAAAAAGATCATCACCATGAAGGAGTTGGAGGGGAATCGGGAACAAGATAAGCACTGCGAACAGCTTCCAAGAAAGAATGCCCTGAAAAAGAGGAATCAAGAATTAGCGGAGATTTCCAAAAGAGAAAACACAAGATAATAGTGCGTGGCAAAATGGGCAATACTGTCGTCGTCAACATCGCAAGCTTCCTTAACTCCCGATGAATCAAGTATGGCCAGCGCGTTCTCATCGAACGCTCTGTTGCACCTCCGAGGATGCTCCATCCCCGAATTTGGTAAAAAGATTGAGCACAATAGAAACCCTAATCAATGTCGGGATTGAAATCCTCGGCGCTTTCCACCGCGCCAAAATGCCGCTTGATGTGAAGACACGACCCCTTTTCAGCTTGATGGAGGGAATTCTTTTGACAAATACCACCCTACGTTATGAAAAAAAAAAGTTTATTAGAAAGAATAAATTATTTTGTTACTATTAACATATGTTTTCCAACTTTCGTTAAAAAAATCCATTGTCTCGCCTGCTATAATATCAATTTTTATTGAACATTTTTAAATATATATATTATTGATAAATAAGAGTCAGATAGTTTGGCCTGTGTTTTGTTTTTTTTTTTTAAAATAAAGAAAAACTATTCATTCCATTAGATCAGTCGCAAGCAAAGGCACGATGAAGGTAAAAAGGGTGGCCTCCCATGCCATCATATTCCCAATGGGAATGGAGTACCTAGCTAGACAATGAGCCGCTCGATTCGCAGATCAAATAACATAGCTGAAACTCACATTACAAATAGAAGTATAAAGCAGCCTTCAATCAATAACCCAAGGTTGGTATTATCAAAAGAACCAAAATGAAGCGTAAATATCATCTGGAAAGCATATGATTCAATGCATACATTTGACCAGTTTTGTCTCTTTATCCAGCTCAAAGCTTCTCTAATAAATGGTGCCTAAGCTTTAGCAAGTAGAAGGTAACTGTAAGGGTTGATGACCTTACATTTGGTCAGCGGGCATACAGTATCACATAGGTCAAATCACGAGGGCGCACAGCTGCGTGGATTTGGTAGCGCGCGCGGTTAGCGCGACGCGTGTGTTGTGTCGGGACCAATGGCGGGTGGAATATCCCGCATGATCATAGGTTGAGACCGTGAGGCGCGCGCGCGCTGGACCATGACCGTGGGTGTGCGCGTGACCGATGAGCGCGTGGGGCAGACGCGCCCATACCAAGAGTCAAGTGTCGCAGGACTTCATCATGTAGAGTGCTGGATCTCTAGCAAGTCGAGGCGGGGCGGGACACTTGATAAGGCCGGGTAACCGAGAGCTGATTCCGGATATGACAAGGTTTTACGCAGGCGTATGCAAGTGGGCACGTGGTTGGGAGCGTTGCTGAGCCAGGGGCGAGGATGGCACGCGGTATTACCGCGTGTGATCGGTACTGCTGCGCGCTGTGACCAAGGGTGGCTAGTTAAAGCTACAGTCGAGTCAGAGGACACTGCAAGCTAAGTGAAGTCAGGGAATTCACGCCAGACATGTATTGGGTATGGGGCTCAATCAACCTTGGATTTCGGGTAGCTCTTATAATAGGGTCTAATGAGTCTTTGGGAGGAGACAATGCCACTTGGTGTTAGTTTTGGCCATGGTTGTAAACATTTCTCAATTTAAGAGAGTTTTATGTTTTTCTCTCTCAAAATGGGTTTCATGTGTCGTGTTTCTCGTACCGAGGGGTTTTCCGGTTTTACTCGCTTCTTATTATTTTCGTTGTGCTTTGTACTGCAAACAGAATTCACTAACTGTTCTTGCAAGGAATGCTGACATGTCGCTATGGTGCATGTCAGGTGCCGCACGACCGAAGATGATCGGTTGAGGCCGTGACAGTAACCATGAACCACTTTAGAAATTGCACCAATCACATGTCCAATGAAATCACAAGCAACCCATCCTAATCTTGTGGATGAAGACTACTGAAAGAGTGCAGCATCACAGTTGACTTTAATAGCATAGGGGATAGGTGATCAATAGGCCTCTGACTAGCATTGTGGTTGCGAAGAGAATTTGTAACTTGGGCTAACAACCATTCGTGTTTCATCACATAAACACATATTCAAAATACCCATTGCTTATTGAATATTTTCATCAAATTTTGTAAGAACAAAGTGTAGATACTCCTTCATCGACCACAATTGTACATTAGAAGTGTCCTCACCCACACCTTTGAAGCACTCCATTGCAATTGTGCATTGAAAGAGAACATGTGTCGTAGTCTTGACCTCATTTTTCTAGACTAAACATTGGTCATCCATCTCCGCTTTTCTTGTTTGAAGCTTCTTCTTTGTAGGCAAACAATCTGAGTGTGCTCTCCACAATCAGTTTTTCATCTTGAAAGGAATCTTCTTGTTCCATTGCAATATATTTATGTTTTAGTTTCAATGAACTTGTTATTGATCATTATCTTAGTAAGTTATTGACTCATGAACTAGCTAATCATATGCTAACTGTCACGCCCCAGATCTGGCTAGACCGAATCCGACGCACAACAAACGCCCGCAGCCTCACGCGGCCTGAACCTAGTGGATTTTCAAGGTCTCAGGATCTGTCTCAGAGTAGAAATATAACCAACTACAAGGAATCATAAAAGAAAAATGGTACATAAAAATAGTAAAAGATACAAGAATCCAATGTACAAATACATATTTACAAATTGTCCAAACATAATGACAAAAACAAAGTACAGGTATTGACGGCTTGCTAGGAATTTCATTGATCTACTGCTCCTGATCTGAAAAAGATATAAGAACAACTGCATGAGCTAATTCGCCTTGTAAGTAATCCACTGAGAAAGTGAAATACAAATAAAAGTCCCAAACAACTAATGCAGATCTAATACAGAGTATAAAATTTTTAATAAAAGAATATTTTCAAATAAGTCATTTACCAAAATTATAAAGCTTGAAAATATGGAAATAATAAGGAACTTTCAAAGCAAAATTAAAATTTTGTCTCCAAATTCACTATAGATAACAAAAGTCATTTATTTATCCTTGGTGACTGGAGACTGATTATTAAAGGTTAATTATTTATCCTCGATTACTGGAAACTAAATATCATATGTACATTATTATTTCACGGATGTACCGGCGAGAAATTGTAGTTTCATTTTTCCATAAATACTTGTCAACAAGGTCAATGTTTAACCCCCACTGACAGGGTTGCGCATAAATCATTTGGAAATCGAAACAATCAGATACAAAAATATTCACATACTACCAAGTTCAAAAATTCACAAATTTTCCCCAAGTTCACATATACTCAGAAATACTGATAAATTTCAAATACCCACTTTAGAAAAAAAATATATACAAAACATTAAATTATTCACAAATATCAATCACTCTCCCATAATAAAATAAAACAAATATAACTAATTAAATAAATAATGGAATTAATTATCCAAAACGGAATAATAACAAGGCAACAACATATTAATACATAAACCACTAATTAGGCAAAGAAATAATTAAAAGATTAACATAAATATATTTTCTGAAAATTCTGAACACAATGACATAAATAATAATGAAATAATATACAGAAAATATCGGTGGATTATTTACCTTGAAACTCTTCCAAATCTAATGTTCACGCCCAAATGCTAAGATCACTCTTCTGGGAGAGGTTTTGGAAATATCAGTGTCAACAAAAAGAAAACCTTCGGCCTTAAACAAGACCTCTTCCATTAATTGCAACAAGGTGCAAGTTTAGTTTCCCACCCTTTATAGTTAGCTTTTGTAATGGAGAAATAAAGTTGACTTTAGTTAATCTTCAGTTAGAGTTGCTCATGGTGACAAATGGTGACATTGGAGGCTAGTAATGGGAAACAAAACCTCACGGGAAAGCAATTGAAAAGAAAAAAAAAAACAACAAAGCATCCCAATGTTCAAGTTTTAACAAAAAGCTAACAAACGAGTCGGAGGCGACACTAGCGCCTCCTCATATGGATTCCTCCTTTTGCTCTTCAACCTATAGGGATTAGCAATCGTTTCTAGTTGTTGTCCCCCGTCGAAGGGCAAGTTCTTACGTCTTACTTATGCATCACTAGAAACATCACTTCTGGCTTGACTTGCATGTGTTAAGCATGTCATTAGTGTTCATCCTAAGCCAAGATCAAGCTCTCTATAAGATCCATAATTGCATTACTTATATTTCCCTAGTTCATGGACAAAGCTAATTTAGAATTGTTTTGTATTCCAAACCATAACCTTTAGGCTTTAACCATAGGCTTCATAATAGCCTAGATTTTGCTCATTGTATTAATTCCATGAGTCTTTTTATCCAGGGACGGAACTAAGGGGGGGCTAGCAGGGGCTTCAACCCCCCTCAGCCAATATATATATATATATATATACACACACACACTATTAGTTTTTATATATTAATATATATTAATAGATATTAATAGTAAGAAACTGGATATTATGAAAAAAATTAATGATAATTGTTGATAACATCCGATTATAATAGTTATCTTTTTTTATCATACATATTATTTAAGTAAATATAAATATGATAAAAATATAAAAAAAACCTCATCAATATCCATTTGCAGATTTCATGACATTTGTAATTTTTTATTCCACATGATTAACATGTTAATTTATTATGAATTATTATATTGTAATAATGAATCACATCTACTGTAATCTATTAATATTAATATTCATCAATACTAACCCATTAATAGCATTTATTCTCATTCTATATAACCTGCAGCGTGAGCGTGGTTTTTCATACTAATATATATAAAGGGAGCCACTGGCAGTTGGGATTATCAAATTTTGGATTGGTGGTTCATGCCAAATATAATAATGTTAAGTTTGGCAACCGAAAAGCAAAATTAATGTGCCATGCAATTGGGTGGTGTCTTCTTTTGAATGATGATGATAGTTCTTATAAGAGAAATTACCTTGCAACTTATTCAGAAGTGCTTGCTTGGAGAGGAATTAGAAGTCCTATTCTCCTTTGATCAAGAAAACATTGCATAATATAGTTGGTGGCTAGATGATAATTACATTATATATTGATTATATCATCAAACTTTTCACTAGGGTATTGCCTGTATTATTATTATTATTATTATTATTATTATTATTTTATATAATTAGCTTCAGAAATGCGTCAAGTTAGCTGTCTGTAGCTTGAGGATAATTTTCTAGTTATAATACTTTTCAAAAAAAAAATCTTTTCAAGTTTGTAATTGATCAATGACTCTTTCTAAAGAAAAAATAATATTAGCTCGTCTCAATCCATTGTTAATGTTATGCCAAGATATGGGCACGTTTTGTGTCCATCTCCTTGTTTTATACATTAATATAAAGGCCCGAATCCAAGAGGACTCTTGTCATGCTAACATATTTAATGCCCCATTTGCTGGAAGACATTGGAATACCACTACCATTTAAATGGGTCCTTTGATAGAAATGGACGTCTTTCTTTGCCCCATGAGAGGAAACTTGTCTCAAAGTAGAAAAGCAAGTCAAATCCAAGTCTTTTGTGTGAAACTCGTCGTATGCAATTACCTCCTCTGAGTAGCATACATCACATAGATGGTAGTTCTAGCTCGAGCGTGCATAGATAAACATTTTATGTAATTGTTTTAATTAAATGTTACAATGTCGCACTATTTTGTATCGAAAACAATTGTTATGCAGACTAAATTTTTTTTTATTTACATTTTACCTTCAGCCTCCCCTATCAATTAATCATGGTTCCGTCCCTGTTTTTATCTATATTTGTTTGATCACAGTAGTCGAGCAAGTTACAATAGAAAAGACTAAAAAACATGGTATTATGATAAATTTATAACATTAATAACTATAGAAATTATTTTGACAAATAAGATAAACAAAACCGTGGCAATCAAATAGCGGAATAAATCTGATTTTGAGTTTGGTGTACCTTTGGCCAAAATATAATAGATAACATGCTAACCGTATATATAATCAGATATGCCATATTGTTTTTTACACTAGCTACCCAATGTTATTGAGTCATCTTTTAAACATAGATCATTAATTCATGATTAAAATATAAATTCTGATAATAAAGTCATACTTAAATAATATCATTAATCTAAGAGGTATGTTTGGCTTTTATATAAGGTATTGTCAAAAACATTCCGTAGCAATTTGACTAACGCTATTTGTTTCGTTGGGTAAAACTGCAAAAGTGGGTATACTCTTATCTTAATAGCACTTATGATTCTAATGATATTTGGAAAGGTTCATAGCTTCTAAAGAAGCTACGTGTTGCTTTTGGGGATGAAGATTTTTTTTTATAGAAGCTTGTCCAGATTGATTACCATTGTTCACTCATATGTATGCTATTAATATTGGCTTTTGCTCTAATTCCTTGTGTCTTTTGCGGCTTCACTCTTGAAACCACTTAATATGTTATCCTAGTAAGAGTAAAATCTACTAGGATTTGGTTATTTCTTGTGTTAATACCAATTCAAATATAATTATTAACTTTTTTTTTTCTTCAGAGTGGTTAACATAATTATTTATTTAGCTTTTAACTTTTTTGTTTAAATTTTTTTTCAAACGGAAATTCACTGGGTCTCATGCTCTCTTTACACTATTAAACTCATTTTATTTACACAAAAAAAAAAAAATTTATGTCACAATTATATTTTTTATAATATTATATTAAATTCCGGGTTATCTCAATCGCATTATGTAACTTTGGAATATGACACATACCGAAGGTTTCGGTCTCTTGATCGAGATGCATTTTAATCTCTAAAAACAAAAAACACACTGTCAATATTTTTTTATAATTTTTTTTAACTATTATATAAATATAAATATAAATATATAATTAATTAAAAAGTTTAATTAATTTTACTAATTGTTATTAAAAAATTTAAAATATATAAAAATTCCGACGAAATAAAACATTTCAAAATTTCAAACCCGTTCAGACCCAACACCGAGCTTTACTGGCGCACGTGCTTTCCGAATGCCATCGCCAATGTTCAAATGTCTAGGGCGGCAGGCTTATCAACAACTACAAATGTAGCGTCGCCTCACCGCAAAACCTCAAGCGCGGGAGGCGCCAAGAAGTGAGCTCCCTCGCATCTCTCTCTCTCTCTCTCTCACATACCTCTCCCTGCTTCTCCTTCTCCCGACGAACCCCCAAAACCTCAGCTCCAAGGCGAAATCCTCAATCCGGCTTTATCGCTGAGATCAATGGCCGTCTCATCAGTCTTCTTTCGCTGTTCTCTTCCTCCTCGGCGGGACGAGGATCGCATTTTGCTCCTCAAATGCATGCCTGGTTTCAAAATCAAGGTCCATGGCGGCAGAGGGTGTCTGGTTTCCCATAGATGCAACGTCCGGTGCGACTTCTCGGCCCAGGAGCAACCGCCGAAACCCAGACAGAAGCCAAGCCAGTCGTCGGGAAGGAAATCGGAGACTGATGTTGATCCTGTTGGGTTTCTCTCCAAGTATGACATCTCTGACCGTACCTTTGCCCAATTCCTCCGTGATCGGTACTGCAAATTGATTTTTCACTTGATTGCTTTTCATCAACTCTAGCTGATAATTTGTTTTTCCCTGAGATTTCTTAATGTTTGTGTTTGAAGTTCAGGCATAAGGCATTGAAGGACCGCAAGGTTGAGCTGTTTTCCCGGTTCCTTGATATCTCAGTCGCGTCTTCAGGGTTTGCTTTCTTTCATCTCTTTCATCGTTACCCTATTTCGCATTTCTATAGTACAACTAGTCTTTTGTGGTCTTGCTTATTTAATTTTTCCTTGAGCTTGTGCTGGACTTGTTGCCAGGTCTGATATATTGGGTATGCATCGTCACAGACAGCACAGGGTGGATTTCATGGAGTGGGCACCGGGTACTCGCTGCCATCTCTTGCTCTCCTATTTAATACCTTTCAATCGACTGCATTAATTTTTGTGCTTGAAGTAAATACAAGCTTTTGATTTATGAAGACTAATTCACGCTAGGGCATAATTGTTTATCATTTTCTTTCTTGAATATTAAATTGCTTTGTTATGTTGCTCATATTAATAATTTCATGCTGCACTTTTAGCAATCTAGTATCATTGCGACTGCTGAAATGCTTTTTTTTTTTTTCAAAAACATCTAATCACATTATTCTGAAAAATAATTCTTGTTAGAGCAAATTACCTAGTATCTAGAAATGGTTTTTGGTTTTTTTCCATTTTAATGACTTCTCAGAGATAGGTTTCCTGAGATCAATCGATTTAGTATTCCTTTTATAACCATCCTGTACACCTTACCACTATTGACCTGTTCATTATGCTGTCAGTTGGTGTTATATTAGCTGTTTGTGTCACCTGAACCTAACCGGTTCAAGATTTTGATTATCATTTTTTCACTTGAATTCTACCTCAAGATCATTTTGGTCTGCTACCTAAAAAAGATAGAGGTGACACCGTGGCTTGGTTAGCGTCAAGCTAGACCCCAATCTGGGCATTTGGTTTGCAGGCGAGATGAGAACTATACAATCAGTTAGGTTTTACGTTCTGCATTCATTTTGTGTACAGATCCATCCATTCAGGACTTACCATTCCAACTTTACATCTTTGTCAAGCTGTCATAGTTTGTTGAGTTCAAGGTATCATATTTTGTTGGGTTATCTTGAACAATTAGATAGCTGGATATTGACTTAAAGATTATGCTCTACGCTCTTCAATTTATAAGCTATTATTTTTATTTATTTATTTATTTTTTGGTCGAACGGGAGCTGCTGTGAAATAAAAAAGATGAGATTGTAGGATTTACCATTTTTATCACTTAACTGAGGTTTTGGTAAGATTGACTTCATCTATTTGATAACTGTGAATTGATATTTTTTATTTATGTCTTTTAATATGACCAAGTATGAGCTAAGACTATGTCACAAACAATGTCTATTCTTGATTGAGGTTTCAGTAAGATTAATTCCATTAATTGGAATGTTTCTGGTTAAGTATTGTTTGTTATTAGGTTGTTCACGTAGGGTGCTAGTCAGATAGAGTTCAATTTAGTTTAGAACTTTTGAAAATCCAATTGAAATCCATATGTGTTCCTTTTTTTTATTTTTGAGACAAGTATTGTCCTTATTATTGTTTTGCCAGATTTTGCTTGGATCTATTCTGTCTCATGCTGCCAGTAACTAGTTAAACACCCAATGCTATTTAAGGCCTGCTTGATATCATCAACAGATTGTTGATTGATGTTGCCTTTTGTTGTTGGATGCCTCCTCGCATTATGTTTTGTTGGAATTCTGATTCTTAAGATCCTTAATATCACCATCAGTATAATTTTAGGTAAAGGGAGCTAAGTTGTTGAGTTGTTTATGTTGAGGATCGGGCAATCTTGAGCAATGGCAAGAAGAGAAAGCACACACACAAGAAGAGAAAGCACACACACAAGAAGTCACAAGAATTTTACGTGGTTCGGTCTTAAAGACCTTCGCTCACGGCCTCACTAATATCAATTTATTTCACTTACAGTACAACATAGCACCTTAAGGTTTACAATTACAGAATTATTTATAGAGAGAAGATAACTAGGATATTTATAGGAAAAGATAAATCCTAATCCTAATCAAAATTCCTATATTGGAAATAAATCCTAATTCTAATCAAAACTGCCATATAGGCATTGGACCTGAAAAGATAAACACTAATCAAGACTCCACATACCCAATATTTTATTCATATCAAACATTGACATGTGTCATTAATTAGACCAATTATAATAATATGGTCTTGTGACTTTTGATTTTAATTAAAATGTTTGGTAGCTGTTCTTCGTTTATATAATGTTATTGCACAACCGCAAGCGCACGGTCTTGCCAAGTAGTAAATAGATATCGATCTCACGAGGACCAAGTACGATTACCAATCTATTGCAACAATAGGCTATCTAGACAGTCAAAGATGATGGAAAATAGAAACAACAAGCATCAAGAAATAAAACACAACCAGAGAACACAGGAGCACAGGGTGTGGATTAAAATCAGATTTTGATAAGCTTAGATTTGGGAACTCACCACAAAGTGTGAATGAATGATGTGTTGGATCTATGGCCGGGTTTGAGTAGATCTCTTGAAGGGCATTAATCCTAAGCTACTTGTTACTCTCTTTCAAGAGATAACAAGTTGGTCTTGATTAAGGCTATCTAATACTTTCGTGGTAGATAAACTCCTTTCAAAATCCCAAATGAGTTCAGTGATTAAGTGATGAACCCTCAAGAATTACCTTTCAGCAGATTCAGGGTGATTCAAGAGGTTCCAAGGCCCAGGTTATCCTTTCAGTAATCCTAGATCTTTAAGATAAGCAAGTAATGCTTTCACAATTACAAGCTGTGTACTCAAATCAGAAATCAACTCAAGAAACCTACCTTTAATGCACAAAAGATCCATACAAAAAGTGTTAACACATCAAACAGTCATCACTTTGGGCTAATCCCAAACCTAAGAAAAAGTTTACAAACACATTGTCTCAATTACAGAAGAAAAGGAGAAAATAAGAGTAATGCATGACACAACACAACAAGGCTGAGTAGACTCCCTATGATGCCGGCAGGATTTTGGTCTCTAACTCCCCAACCTTGTTCTTCCTTCTTCCTCTTTTTCCTAAGCTTCAGAACTTCCTCTCTTTCTTTTCAGCCGTCAGTCCCCTCTGTCCCCCCCTTTTTTTCTTTTTTGGCCCCTTTTTATAGTTAGAGATAAGCGTGGGGCCCAGTTGCTTCAATTGCTTTACAGACCACAGGTACGTTATAGACCACAGGCAGGTTGTGCATTTGTTTTCGGAGAGGCTGATGCACAGTCTTCAGGGTTTCTCGGTCAGTTCCCAGCTTTCTACAACCAAGAACACTGAAAAAGAGTAGTTTGTACAAAAAGGAGAGAAACACTACAAAGACTAAGAAAAGTGCATGAATAATGATGGATCATTAGTTAAATGCAAGGCTATAATAATGCAATTTTTATATACAACATATAACTTAATGAAAGTACTCTAATATTCTACCAGAATTTCAGGTGCTTGTCCATTCTGGTGATGAGGTTGGGAGCTAATATAATCCGTCAACTTTCTTCCTTTTGTTTGGATATAACTTATACCATTACTTATGTAGTAGGTACTTATGTTTTCCTTTTTTTAGCTTATTTGGGTAAGTTTATGACATTTTTTCACTTGAATGAGTATACAATGCTTTGGGACATTAATGGGAATGTCTTACTAAGGTTTCATTGAACAAATGGAAATGTTGTTGACAGTATATAGTGGCATCCTCCATGTCCTTCTTTGTCTCATTTTTCAAAAGAAGGATCTAGTGCCATCATCATAAAAATTTAAAAAAAAAAAATTCATTTTTATAGCTGTATCATATATTGGCAGGTATACTCAAAAGAGTTTTGATGGTTATATTGTCTCATACATTACTCGAAGAATTATGGCTGAGTTAGCTTGAATAGTTACTTTGATTAAGATTGTTTAATTCTGGATGCATGATCTCTTTTATTATACGGTGAGAAATCACGTGATCATCTCTATTAATCACTTTAGTTGTTGATTTATTATTGTTTAGAAAATGCAGCTCAGATCTAATAGTTCACATTTTGCATATTTTTATTTGATTAATTAACATTTTACAAACATGTTGGCATGATAGGTGCTCGATATTGTTCACTTGTTGGAGATTTTAATGGATGGTCACAGACAGAAAACAGTGCAAGGGATGGACACTTTGGACACGATGATTTTGGCTATTGGTTTATTATTCTTGAAGATAAGCTACGTGATGGGGAAGAAGCAGAAAAGTATTATTTCCAAGAGTACAATTATGTAGATGATTATGATAAAGGAGATAGTGGTATAAGTGCCGAAGAGTTACTGAAAAGAGCAAATGATGAATATTGGGAACCTGGAGAGGTTCGCACTCGGAAGTCTACTTTGGAAATGGTCTCAAAGTTATATGAGCAGATGTTTGGTCCAAATGGTCCACAGACAGAGGAAGAATTAGGTGAAATTCTTGATGCTGAAACACGATACAAACAATGGAAAGAAACCAATAAAAGTGACCCTACTAAACCTTGTTATGATGTTATTGACAATGGAAAGGAATATGATATCTTCAATGTGGCCAGTGATCCTGTATCACGTGAAAAGTTCCGATCAAAAAAACCTCCACTTGCGTACTGGATAGAAATGCGGAAAGGTCGAAAGGCGTGGTTGAAGAAGTATATACCTGCAATTTCTCACGGAAGCAGGTATAGAGTATATTTTAACACTCCTGATGGGGCCTTAGAAAGAGTGCCTGCTTGGGCCTCATATGTTCTTCCAGGTACACTTCTTTAGCCATTTTATGGTGTTGTGTTCTTAGATTTTTGTCTTTGCAACTATGCTTACTGGATCTTGTTCTTGTCAGGTGCATTTATTATCTAGTGCTGGTTACCAAATTTGATTAAACGTAATATTTTGAGGGTTCGTGGATGGATTTTGTCTATTTATTCTAAAAATTGTGGTGGAGGTGATTGAGATAGTATGATCTAGTGCTGACGGAGAAATGCATCACAAAAAGAAAAAAAAAGACCATTTGTTGTATATACATATGGATAAAACATAATTTTATAGGGTTTTCATACAATTGTATGAAACAAATTGAAAGCAAGAAGCTAGTAATAATTAAAACATTGAAGTAATTATATGTGATGAAGCCAACATTGCTTTCTTTGGGTAACATAGCAACCATCACTTTTGTATGTTCTCATATCTTATTGGCCTTGGAGTTTACTATCACAATGCATTGTAATTGAAAATCCACATCCATAACCTACTGATTATTCAAATTGAATACCCAAGGCAGAGGTTATGATGGAGAGATGATCGCTATGATATTCTAAGTAGAAATTCTAATGAAAGCTAACAAACAGACAGAAAACGGTGATTTATTATGTTTCATATCCTTGCCAATGTTCGTGCCTCTTATGTAAATTTATTAAAGTAACTAATAGTCCCACATCAGTTAATTTAGTAAATATGGATTCAAAGATAAGGGCCTGGATCTCTCGTTCTTACATTTTAAGCTCTTGAAGTGAATTTAGTCTATGTAATATATGCTTAGTAACTTGGTTTATAGTTAATATGGTATCCAAGCTTGGTTAATTGATTTGTTTGCAAGCAACATGTCTAGGTGCAAAGGACCATTATGTTAATTTGATAAATATGCATTTGAATATATAAGCATGGGTTTCTCATCTTATCTATTTAAGCTTTTGGTTGAATTGAATTCATATAATGTTTGTTTGGTTTGCATGTAATAAATCCTAGGTTAGCATTGCATGTTTGGGGTTATGGGTTTGTTAAAAATGCGACTAGTGAAATTTTAGGTTCATAAAGTGGTGAATATGAAACATGGGGGTGCTAGATTGCTAATTACTTGAAATTTGTAAACAAAAAATAATTTTTAGTTAATAGTTTTCTTGAACACCTCTATGTAGAATGTAGAACATTCAAAGAGAATATCTTAACCTTTTTTTTTGCTGTCAATCATATCGAGTAGTTGATGAGAACCAATATGTGTATCATATTATTGATACACTTGGAAGATTGCAATCGTTATCTTTGGAATGCCAAAGTCGTGAATGTTCAATTTTCCTTTTTTCCTTGATATGAATAATTAAAGCAGTGCTATACACGATCATTTGGAGCATATTTAAATGTAAGTAATATGATCCACTAATGTTATTTAGATTGAATATCTGCTAGTAATGACAAAATTCCATTTTCTTAGTGTGTATCTTGTCAACACTCTGAAGATATAATAAATAAGGTATACTTTATACCAACGAATGGTTCTTACGCTAGATTTCTTTTTTGATGTAAAAAATCATTTCTGCTATGCATGATGATTTTTTTGAACAGAATTATAAGGGTAGACCTTATTTTTTCTCAAATTGCTAACTTATTTTGAAAAACAAGCTTATTTATGATAAAACTAATTACTATCATTTGTTAAATATGGTTATATCACAGTGGTAATTGTTAATACAGGGACCCACCACCCTAACTTCTCCATAACTGCAGTTAGAGGGAAGGTTTGGTATGGGTATATAAGGCTAGAGGGACTCAGTCCCGCAGGCGATGTGGGACTATGGACCTGTGTTAACCACTGCGTCCCTAACATGCCCCCTAGGCCCACAGCGGATGTGGGACCCAAGGTCCTAGCCACAGCACAGCCCTAGATACCTAAGCTCTGATACCATGTTAATACAGGGACCCACCACCCTAACTTCTCCATAACTGCAGTTAGAGGGAAGGTTTGGTAAGGGTATATAAGGCTAGAGGGACTCAGTCCCGCAGGCGATGTGGGACTATGGACCTGTGTTAACCACTGCGTCCCTAACAGTAATAAGGTCCTTTGCACTTGCTGATGTTGACATTAAACTATTTGGGGCAATGCACTCTTTAGATTTTATGAAATATGTTTTTTTTTTAATTATCTGTTTTGTTTGATCCCTGAACATTTATTCATCCCATGCAGATGTTGATGGGCAGTCAGCATGTGCAGTTTATTGGGAACCACCTCCAGAAGATATTTATAAATGGAAGAATAAACGTCCTACAGTCCCTAAATCTCTTCGCATATATGAATGTCATATTGGAATTAGTGGATCTGAGCCAAAAATATCTTCTTTTAATGAGTTCACCTTGAAGGTGATGAGTAGAACAACCATTGGATTTTGTGTAATATGTGTATTTGACTTTTCTTCTTAATAGTTCTTTTCTTATATAGGTACTTCCACATGTGAAGAGTGCAGGATACAATTGCATTCAGTTGATTGGGGTTGTGGAACATAAAGATTATTCCTCAGTTGGCTATAAGGTAAGTAAGTTGTCACGTGGGTTATAATATTGTTATTATCTTATTCAGCATTTCTAGTTAAGCTCTTGTGCATATGGTATTTGAAAAGATAGGTAATTTTTAAGAAAGAATAGGACAAGGAAGGATTTTGTTTGCAAGTTCTTTTGTCTTTTTAATTGCATGCTTGCTATTTATTTGGAGATGACTAGAAAAATATATAATAATGTGCTTGTCAGGCATAATATTTGGTTTAAAATTTTCCTTTTTGTTCGTAATCGCCTGAATGTTAATTGATGACTTACCTCACAGCAGAAGTAGTAGGTTTTTGAAATATTACCTTTGTAAATAGCTTAATTTGAAATCCTCATAAAGTTTGTAATGGCATACAAGCTCCTATAAAGTCCTAATATTCATAGCATGACTATTTGGTGAATAAGTTATTAGTCGATTAACATGCTTTACATTCTTGGCATCATCACAAGAAATAGGAACAATAGTTTGACAAGTATCTTGCAACAAATTGATTTTTCAAGATATTCTGTTTTCATTATTATGTCTCAACTTTTTGAAGAATTCCTTAGTTTGAAGAATTTTTGGCAATTGTATTTTTGCCAAACTCTTTAATTAACACATCACTTGCTTTATTTGGGTGAATCATAGAAAGCCTTTAGTTTTAATGTTCAAAAGACTTCTTTTATTTGAATGATAGATGCTCTATCCAGAGAAAATAAGAAACAATAAAAAAAGAAAAAAAAACTTATAACTATAAGTTGTTTCATGTATTATATTTGTTCTCAATATGTTTCCGAAACTTGAAATATGCGCTTTTTCTCTTTTCTTTTTCTTTCTTTTATCTCTTTCTTTACTTATGCTTTTTTTTGTTCTATTTTCTTCTTATCTCGAACTCTTTCCTTTTGCTTTGTCTCATTTCTCTCATCTTTCTTTTTTATGTATAAAATTTTTTTGTACAAATCTTTATATTCTTTCTCTTTTATCATCTTTTTTCCTCTTCTTGATCTCTTGGACCAAAATATTTTTATAATTAAATCTTTTTCTTGTATTTTATTTTTGTATTTTAATTTATTATAACTAATTGTTATTTTTGCTATTTCTAAGGAGTTTGTGTTTTTTTCCAGGTTACGAATTTCTTTGCTGTTAGCAGTAGATTCGGCACCCCAAATGATTTCAAGCGGCTAATTGATGAAGCACATGGTTTTCTTTCATTTAGTCTAAAATTCTTTGTTCACTATTGATTGAATTCTGTTGCTAATAGCTGCTATTTTTATTTGGTCTCATTCGATAATTCAAATGAATCGGCTAAATTGATTTCAGACATTAGAATAAAGTCTGGTCTTCAACTAAAAATTGGGCATTCTGCTTTGATATTTAAGGTGGTTGTGCTTACTAAATCATTGAATCGGCAAAGGGTACTTATTCTTAGTTCGTTAGCATTATTTATTTCTTATTCATTTCATATTATGATAAGAAGTGTGTTTTTATTTACTTTCTCATGTAGAGTTGCTTAATTGCATATTTTCCCACTGAATTTTTAACTGCAAATACACACATTAGAATCATAACATAAGTGGTGCTCAGTGCAAATTTAGGGATACATGCATGATTTTTCTCATTACAGACAAAATTTCAAAATTTAGATACAATGACTGCGGATTTATATGCAAACAAGCAAACATTCCATTTGGTGGAATGTAGTGAACTGTGCATGAACTGGATGGAAGAGTGTGAATTGACATTGAGAAGTGTTTCGGATTTTCTTATATTAAATTTGGGTTTGGCTTCTAGAGATCCCACCCTTTTATAGTGTTTGTAGTTGTAGACTGCTAGAATATGTTGTTACCAATAATTTACTTGGTTACTAAGCTTGTAATATTTTACATGCTCCTTCATAAGGAAGGCAATCACTATAAGGTTTGTTTTCTGATAAACTCAAATAGGGAGGAATCACTTGGTTGATGAAGACATTTAATGGAAGGTAACATATCGCCTTTGACTAATACATTGAACTCAATACTGTTAACCAATAATATGTCGGAAGTACTCAACATAATCGGTAGACAATGCAATTAAAATTGAAAGAAAGAGGTAAAAGCTGTTAGGTGGCATAAAAAGTGTGTTTAGGAAAATTATGTCACATGCTTAACAGGAGGTTAGTGGTTCTGTTTTTGTGTGATTTAGGTGATTGGTCAGTTACATGGCTAACCGAACTACTGCCTTGTTAGCTAGATAAAATGTACTGTCGCATTGTAGAGGTATTGGCAGTAAGCTATACATTAAGTTCCCATTTTATGGCAGAATTCCTCGTCAGACCTTTGCAATTGATATATTCAAGATTGGTGATATTTGAACATTGTTCATGGCAAACTAATGATCTAGTCTTTTGAATCTTCTCGACTCAGATTTATACTTCTCAATTGAAATTATTGTTGAAGTTTGAATAGTGTTGACAAACCTCATTACATTGTACAACAGCCACTAGATGCAATTTTTAATGTCTGTCTTGCATCTGTATTTCTTGCATAGGGCTTGGGCTCCTGGTTCTTTTAGATGTTGTTCATTCCTATGCTGCAGCGGATGAGTTGGTTGGGTTATCGTTGTTTGATGGGTCTAATGATTGCTATTTCCATTCAGGTATTCTATTTTATTATTGCTCATGTAAACTGTTATCAGATTTTCCTGTAATTTTTATTTGCTTTATAATAAGATTGTTGTGGTTTACTTGTATTATCCAATGGCTTTGGTGCCATTATAACATCTAGGGAAGTTCTATAGGAAGTACATGTGTAGTAATTGAGGGGCTCCATATTTCATTCGTATCAATAAGCAAAGTCAAGTTGTGTATATATTTTCATAAAGTATCATGTCCAAGTGGTAGTGAAAGCAAACGGCATGGGGAAGACCTGTCATGTGAAGCACACCCACTGTTTCTTGTAAATATCTGGCTCATGTTTGAACTGAACCACACATGAAAGTAATCTTCTGATTTAAACCAATCAAGTTAGTTTGGCTCAAGTTGGATTCTGGGCATGCATGAGCATGTGGTTGTTGCCCAACTTAGCCTACAGTTTACGAGCTACTTTAAGATTCTGAGCCATTGAATTTATAATTAATACTCTTTCTTTTAACAATTTTGTATTTAAATCAACATAATAGTCTTGGACCATCCGTAATTAATGCATAATTGGCTCAAATTATTACTAATCATAGTCAACAGCTACAGGTGCTAATTTGTTAGTTTGATGATGATGATGATGAACCATATTAGTTTGATTATTGACTGATATATACCAAGTTGACTACGCTAATTTGATATTGCATGGCTTCCTCACCCTAATGAGGCTAATTGATGCCCAAGTGATGGGCAGGTGATGCTTATCAGCCATATTGTAATTCTAACTTCTAACAGTCTACTTATTGGATTACTGAAGTGGGCTGACTATTCTAAATAAATGTTAATTTTTTATATTGGGCCTGTTATTTATCTTAATTAATCCAACCATGCTTAATTAGGCATAATTGGTCCTTATTTTGTTAAATATGTTTAGTGAGGCCTAATTAAGGTACAACATGGTGTGTTTTGATGCAGTTTGCTACAATCCCACTCGCCAGCATTCAGTTTCCATAATGATGCTTTCCAAACTTAAGAGATCTGAAAGTTGAAAGATTTAAATTCTAAAACAAGATGATATATATATATATAATGTGGCTTTATCTATGCTTTTTGAACTTTCTTCCACCACCAGACCATAGGGAGATTTTTCTATCCTTTCCTATTATATTCATTACATTTTTCATTTCATTTAAATATGCTGTCTGATGTGACAGTGCTTGGCGTTAATTTTATTTCAAAATTTATTCTTTTCATGTTTTCCTAAATATTCAAGGTTTTCAACGTTTCTTGCTTTTTCTGCGTGGCTTTTTTATTTTAAATAGTCTATCAAACTTTTTATTTGGATAGGTAAACGAGGCCATCATAAATATTGGGGGACCCGAATGTTCAAATATGGTGATGTTGATGTGTTGCACTTTCTTTTGTCAAATCTGAAATGGTATTCTCAGAACTGTTATTTTCTCATTAAAGAGACTACTGTCCTTTTTTGTTTCCTTGATTGTTTATTTTGCAAATTATTTCTTGGATCAGTGCTAATTTATCTTATAAGTTTTTTTTTTTATTTTCTGCATAGGTGGGTTACAGAATATTGTGTTGATGGCTTTCAGTTCCACTCTCTCGCTTCTATGATGTATACACATAATGGCTTTGCTAATTTTACTGGCCAGATGGAGGAGTAAGTGCAATTACATCCTTCTGATCAGTTCATGCATGATTTCCATTAATTAATTTTTTTTGGATTTAATCTTTGTTTCGGTAAGTAAAGTAACATTTTTTATGCCATATTTCTTTAACTACTCTTTGGAGAAGTTATTATCGTTTACATATATTACTTGTAGAAAAAAGACTAAATTCTTTATTAGGTTACTTCACCAACTCCTTGAGACTTCCAATATATGTGAATATATGCATAGACCCCATATAAGATAAGCACTAATGAAATATCAGATTATGGTAATGATCAAACTAATATTAAGTCAACTAGAACTATGATAAGATCAATTAAACTAAGATAAGCACATGCTACCACCCTCTTCAGTGAAACTATCATCTTTACATGCATGCACTACTCTCAAGATTGATCAAAGTATTCATTTTTAACTAAACCATTAGCATGCTTACTGCATTCTGAATCTCAGTAATAATTATGGGTATATGGGCAGCATGTAATTTTTTTGTTTCTTTTTCCCTTCAACCACAGAACATCACAAGCCTATGCTTTCAGACAATTATATTCAGTTACAGTAGTCAGTATGAGCATAACATTTTTAGGGTACATTTTGTGACACTTGTCAATTAGATGTTTTGCAAAGTTTTGATCTCTTAGGATGTTGTAATAGATCTACTGTGGAGTTGTATCTACATGAAATAAGCATGACTCAATCAGAAGCTTCTTTAGAACATAACCTGCAGTAATGAGAAACTGATTTATATTTTGAAGTACTTAGTAGATTGGTCACATTAGAACATGATCCCAACCACATAGCCAAAACCACCTCTATGATACCTGATGTTTTTAATCTCTGATTAATCGACCAATTGAGAGAAAAGCCACTGGAAGCTTCATCAGTTTGGTTGCGAAAGTGAACTAGCAAGTTACATATAGCCCAATTTTTCTTTGTTTTTGCCTGATTTGTTTTTTTTTTTTTTTTTTTCGTGTCAACTTGTTTTTATAAAATGGAACGTCCAAAGTGCAAAACCAGAAATAATTTTATCCATTGACTGGGAATCTAGTCATCAGGAGCATAGTTTTAGCTTATACCTAACAATAATGCGTTTTAGTATTTACTTTTGTGGGTTAACATGTCTTTAATCCAATTGACATTAGAAATTTGTTCTGTATGGTGAAAAACCCAACTGAAGACTAGGGTGAAATTTCTTCTTCTCCCCTTTTTTCCTCAGTTGCTGGTGATAAGGAATTTGAAATTGGGAAAAATCTGATTTCTTGGTGCCAGCTAGCTGATTTCCCTGAAGGTTCATCCTTCATTTGTTATCTGCTAGTGTCTAAAATAGGGTAAATTTGCTGAGTTGAACAATGATGTCCAGAACATATGTCTAATTCTTCCTTTTTTTTTTGGTCATTTCTTTTGTTGATCCTCAATATTGCATATTGAGATTTTTGCCTGTTGAACACTCAAGTTGCATCTGAATTTCTGTATTTCACATGTCATATATTTTTCTAAGTAAGCTTATTATGTGACCTGGCAAATACTGACTGAAACGTAACAAAACTGAACACACCAGTTTGCACTGTACGGCATTATTTGTGCTCTGTTTGACTGTCAGAGGCAAACTTTTCATATCTTTTCCTTCAATTGATTATTCTCTCGTCATCTTTTTAGTATGAATTCCTGGAATTCATTTATTGTGATTTCTCTTGGATATAGGTTTGCCAATCAATATGTTGATAAGGATGCTCTGATGTACCTCATTTTAGCAAATGAGATGCTGCATGAACTTCACCCAGATATTATAACAATTGCAGAAGATGTAAGTTATATTTCAAATTGATAGGCCCTCTGGTTATTCGAGTGTTTTTGCTGTTATTTCTGTGTGTATGTGTGTGTGTATTTCATTTTCTTGGTAGTTAAATGATTTGAATTTCAATTTATACCAAATCTAAAACGGTATTATTCAGTAATTCAAGTTATGATTTGAGATTGCTTTTCATTTATGCTCTGGAATTTAGTATAGTTTTCTGCATATATAACCATTTCATTTCTTTTGTTGAAACCTAGTTATGTGGCATATGTCAATTTGTTTGTGAAGTTTTCTCAGTCCAGAATTTTGCTTTTATGGTGATCCTCCAATCTTGAGTTGGATGCTAAACTGAGTCAATGTCTGCTTTCTACGAATTTATTGATCTTTTATCATTGATCTCACACTTCTTGTCACCCAATTCTACATAGACAAAGCCCATTGATCATATATGTATATATAGTAGTTGAACAGGTATTGATGACCAACAAAAACAACTTTTAATGCAAATTACTGATATGAAACATTTGAGTTCCTTTAATTGTTACGACCTAATAAATATATAAAGCATTTAAATGAAATTATTGCTAATTCACCCTCCACTTGTGATTAGGAAATTTTAATTCTGGTTTAAAGCTCCACACAACAAAGAAATCAATCAATCCCTGGGCCTAAGTTGTCCCCAGAGAAAAAGAAGAAATTAATTTCTTGGGGCGTAGTTGTCTCTCCCAAGAATCATTTAAAATTGAAGCAATTGTCAAATAAAATTCAAACTGTAGATAAGGTCCACTTTCCACCTTCATTTTTTGGAAATTTGATTGTTTCTAACACCTACGGTTTGTTTGTTCACTAGAAAATCACTGGCCCAACATGGCGAACCTAAATTCAATGTCTCTATGGAATTATTCGCCAAAACTCACACACACCCACTGGTGCAGGCATGGAATTGTACGAAGGCGTAAATTTTGATTACTGCTACTAGCTAACACATAATAAGATTAAATATTATCAGAAAGGGATATGTACATTTTGAATTATTGATACACAACACATGATTAACAATGATTATATTAAAAATCAACATAAGAAAATTAAACTATCATAGTAAGTGATTTTTTAAGTCTGATGTCATACAATAAAAAGGAATATGCAGTGATAGTTGAATGGCATAGGTTGTTGAAAAAAAGGTTTAAAGATGAAGTAGTTGGTAGCTATTGTATGTGGAGGCTTTTGAGAAGAACCTGATGTTGGCAAAAACAAATTTATCAAATAAAGGGGAAATTGCATGACATTGGGATCTTAGACCAATAGTTGTGTGAAGTATGGTTCATGGCCATAGTGAATTAATGTTGGCTATTCACTACCCCAACTCTCTTTCTCTACCTATTCTAGAGCATGGATGAGATGTTTATTGGGAGGCATTGCTAGAATATGAAGGAGCCATAGAGAAGTGATATTTTTAGTGTAAGTGTGGTGTAACTTTAAATTAAGAGATTGAATGAATCTTTGTAAGGAGAATGTGTTAGTTTTGGAAGGGAGTGGTCAGTGAATTTCATTTGAGGATTAGGTTTTTTGTCAATCTAATTTACGTTCACTTACAAATCTAATAAATCTTAGCTTAATTCAGCCATGTAATTAGTCTATATTTAACTTCATTTATAAAGGTTTAGGTTAGTCAATATGTCAACAAATTATAGATACAATATAATTGTTTTTAATAGCAAAATTTTGCATAGCTTAATTTGTTGCTATAGGTTTCTTCTTAGTTTTATGATCCACTAATTTACCTTCAACAGTGTTTAGTCTAAATAGGATGTTCTATACTAATATAACTTGGTAAATGTCCTATGTTTTAACTAAGTTATGATGCATTATTGTTGTTTAACCATTTAAGTTTTTATTTGATACCTCTAATTAGGGTATGTTACTATCTTGCAGGCAACATTTTATCCTGGATTATGTGAACCAACAACTCAAGGTGGATTAGGATTCGATTACTATGTCAACCTTTCTGTGATGGATTTATGGTTATGGCTTCTTCAAGATGTTCCTGATCAGGCTTGGAGCATGAGCAAGGTCTTATTTGCATAACTATTGAAATTTTAAGATGATTTGCCTTTATTTAGAGTACTTATAATATTTTTGTTGCCTCTGCTTGTCAAACTTTGATGCTTATAGGATTCTTAATTTGGTTTCTAAGTCGGTATCTTTTCTACACCCTATCACAGATCAGTATCGTTGTAAGCTGTAAGCTCTTATTTTTCCAAAAGTATAATTGAAGATAGATTTTTATAGGCTCCAGTAAAACTTGGATAGCAACATCTAATTAAGTAAAAGTTTCATTTTGTATTTTTGGCTTTATCTTTACTTTTTCATCTAGAAAAACTTGTGCTGTTGATGCGGCATAGAATCTAGATATCCACATCAAACATGATTATTTGGCATGGTCTAGAGTGCTTGTTCTCTAAGATTATGTTTTCTTGAATTTTAGTATTTGGAGTATTTTGGTAATTTTATAATTTGGCCTGCATAAGTGTGCCAAGTCTATTGGTTTTAAATCTTTTGATCTTCATTTCAGGTGTGATTTTATTAGTATGTTTAAATGTTTTGAAGTTTAGATAAGTCATATTTATACTTGTATAGTTGCGTTGAGACTTTATTTGGATAGTCCTCTTATCATTTAACATTTGAAAGTCCTATGATCTTTTCTAAGAAGCAATAGGAATGAACAACATTATGAGGGTTGTTTGAGCTGTATGCTATCTTTAAGGGTGTGATTACCTTATTCTAAGGGTTTGATTATTTTGAAGTAAGGGACGTTAAGGAATAGGATGACTTTCTTCACTTAGGCTGTGTTTGATTGCCCTTTTTTTCCCTGGAAAAATTTTTCACGGGTCATTTTCCAGCTAAATAGGTTGTTTGTTTGCCAAGATTTTCCGTGAAAATTTTTTCCACAAACTCTATCACGTGACCCTATTTTCCCTCAAATCAGTAGAAAATTTTTCCTGCCTCCACCCTGGGAAAAGTTTTTTTAGGGAAAACGTAAGGGGCTATGTAAAAAAATAACATGCGGGGCTAATTTTAAATGCTTTATATATATATATATATGTGCGGTTATGTCCCTTTTTTTTTTATGGTTTTTAGAGCAACGGAGGACCTCTCTAAAAAATAAGGATAGATTCCCAAACTATGGTTTTTTTTTGGAGTCTAAACCCTCGTTCTCTCTCGTGCTCTCGCTCGATGGTGAGACTTCCTTTTGGACTTTTGATCTTGACTATCTAAGGATTTCTCTTTTAGATTTTTTTTTGGTTTCTCTCATGTTCCATTCCTTTTTAGATTTTTTTTTGTTTATCTCCTGTTATATTTTCCGTGGAAAATAAGAGCAATTAAACAACAAAATAAGAATTTTTCATAGAAATTTTTTGATTTTCTAGCTAGAAAATAATGCCAATCAATCGACTATTTTTTATTTTTCCACGGAAAATTTTTCTATGGAAATTTTTTTTCTACCAATTTTCCATGTTGCCAATCAAACACAGCCTTAGGTTTTCTTTTTTTTTTTTTTTTAAAGAAAGTCCTGTTTTTCTCAGTTCCTCAAAAAAAAAAAAAAAAAACCGAAGTGAAGAAAGTCTGTTTTCCTCACTTCCACATTCCCGAACTTCAATCCCGAGTGACAATCTCCATAGACTTTTTACTTCTTTTTTTGCCTTTCCTCCAAAACAAATGCTGGAAGTGAGACTACATCTCAAATTCATCTCACTACATCAAAGTAACACTCTATCTTATTTTCCTACTTTGTTTACTTCAACACAAACAAACACACCCAAAGTGTTTTTGCTTCAGAACCCATTGTTAGATAACCTACACCACCTCTAACAAAACACCTTTGGAACGTGAGAAGCTTTGGAGGACGCTCTTCTTCAAGATTTAATTAATTTTTAGGAACTATATGTAAAAAGTTATTGATATTAATAACCACAGTCTAAAATGTTATTGACATTAATAAACATTGTTTTAATTTATTCTTAAAATATATATTTGATCAGTATTATTAAGTCAAAATTCAGTTTAAGTTTAATTTAGGGTTTTCACTCTAAAACAAATTCGAACAATAAATTCCCAGACCCAAATTAGCTCAAGTTATTTGAAGACCAACAAAATTGCTTAAATTATCTTGCATTAGTGCCATATCCTAAAATTTTACTCCAATCATTCTCGTATGAAAATTTTTTTTGTTAAATTTGCCTCACAACTACCTGTTTATATTTCTCATCATGCTTAAAGAAGCTTATGCAATTCCTGGACTTTTAGATTTATAAATTAAAAAAATGACCATATTCTAGATCCCAAGTAACTAGTCGATGGTAATTGACAGCCAACATTAACACATACATAAGGTATGAAGACGTGAGGGGAAAAAACTAGTCTTAGGGAGTATTATCACTTAATAACGAACAAGATTCCTGATTTTTTGATTTCCCATGAACACAAATGGCAATTGAGATTGATTTGATCTATTCTGTCGGCCCAGGTTCAGACCAGGATTTATTGAAATCAAGAAGCTGCAACAGTGATTTGTTGTTTTACAATTTTATTATTCGATAAACTGAAACGTATTCTATTTTGGCTCACAGGTCACTTGAGCTGGCTTTGCTAAGCTTATTTAAAATTGCAAAATAAATGACTGGAGTTTGTCCTGGTTAAAAGCAAATTTTTGGTGACCAATGAGCTGGAAAAAATTGCAATTGCAAAGTTAGCTAAATGGAGGGAAACTTGCTGAAAAACCATTTAACAACTTTTGTTGAGTTCTGTTTAGCTCTATTGACTGGGAAAATCATGTAGAAGTTTAGCTAGTTTGTTAGTTCGTTAGTTATTGTTCCAGTTAGAATTAAGCCCAAGGAGAAATATTGGAAGATGGCTTAGGTATTTGAAGAATGACATTTAGTTTTATCCATTATTTGGGGATTATATAACCTGAGGATAAATTAGTACTTGAAGAATTTGCTTCAAGCCTAGAAAAAGCTTGAAATGAGTTTGCGTTTTTTTCTTCCATTCCATGGGATTGAACATGATTATAGGACAACAAGCAGATCATTCAAACAACTAAATGATGTTGAAAACTGCTCAATATGCTATGTATAAGACAAATATTGATGAACCCAATTTTGCAAATAATATTGCAAATAGTTGATAGACCAGTCGAGAGGATAAGTGCATCAAGGATATACTTTTGTGATTCTCCTCCAACTTGGAGAAAACCTCTAACTTCCTGTTCAGCTTTTAGAAAAATTTGGCGAAACAAAATAAGTTTGTATATGATTTGACTTATTTTAAAACCTCTAATTTCTAACTTCCTTTTTTCCTTCACATTCCTTGCACAGGGTTCCATCAATCATGCTCTAAAACTTTTATCCACCAAGAGAGGCAAGGCTGCCCTCCTCTTTCCCGTTCCCTGGTTAGAAGAACCTCCTTAAATTCACTTAAAATGATACCGACCATAGTTGTAATCCCAATGATTTCACCCAAAAATTATAATCTCAAAATATATTGTTTCCATTTAGGCCTGCTTCTGTAGTTTGATTAGCTTCATGATTTTAATTGTTAAGGGTTGGCTCTTATTCTGTCAATTTGTGCCTTTGGAGACATCATTTAATGTTTATTGAGATCTTTCAGTAGATTTTTGATGAAGAAATTCAAGTCCCTGCCATCAAATTTAATCTTGTTGTCTTTTGAGTTCCTGGTTGCTGTGCTGCTCAAACTAAACGACCTCTGAAGCCTGCAGAATCTTTTTTTTTTTAATTCCGACAATTATTCTATATAAAATATTAATATTTTGGTGTACTGGTGGCACATATGTTGTGATTAATTAGTTTCATGGTTGTAGCCATCTTTTCCTATATAAAATATTATCTATATGCTATAATAAGAAGATTTTAATGGTTACTCAAATTTGTTCAGTATCCTCAGCTAAATATAATGTAAATATGCAGATAGTGACTGTGCTCGTAAATTGTCAGAATAACAATCGTAAGATGCTTGTCTATTGTGAGAATCATAATCAGGTACAACGTCTACTTGTTCTTTTTGCACTTTATTTGAATCATTTATTTATTTGAATTATATCTTGTTTTCTGTTTCCAAATTACTGGTGTTAGTTTCCTAAATGAAAAATGTCAAAGAGTTGGTATGCTATCTCTTAATTTGTGCACCTGTGTTTGTATTTTCTACAGACAAGTTCTGGAAGGCGTCATAAATTTTGCATTTTCCTATATTCTTTTGCGATTGGAATTTTTTTTTTCTTTTGTTTTCTTTGAATTTAAACCCAGGTTAATTCTACCTTGGTGAGTGCTTATTTGTTTCTATTCAATAATTTCTGAATGATGTTTTCATGTTGCTAACTTCCTCTGTTTACTTTTTATTTTTAACCATGATTTTCAAAGGTTAACCTTTAGGTGACTCATGTCTTTAGTTTGTTGTGCCATACATTTTTTGCATAATTTATTTAGTTTTTGCATAGAAGTACTTGTTTGATTGTCTTCACTTTTTATGCACAAAATTGTTTAATCACTTTTGAGCATACTATGCCAGTCCATATCTGGAGGAAGATCATTTGCAGAAATTTTATTCGGTAAGAACAATCAGAATTTCATTGGCTTGGAAGATTTTGAATTTAGAGGTTCCTCACTACACAAGGTATTATGTTTTACTTTGTTTTAGTCTTCTTTCGATCAGCTTTTTCATTTTCTGATGATTGTTTTCTTTATTAACACACTTGCATATTTCATATTAGAGCACTAAAAATGAATAATACAAGACAAGACAAGATCAAAATCTTAACTAATAAAAATGTAGAGCAAACAGGATCAATGAAGAGACCCAACCTGCATGGCACAGTAGCAGATAGCTGTGTCAGGCATTGTGTCTTGATCATTGTCCTTTTGCATCTCATGCTCAACACTTGCATCCTATTCAACTTTTTCTGTGTGGCTATTGATATCAATCATTCTTCAGGATCACAGAGAAAGATTGTTTAATGTATTCCTTGATTTCATGAAACTAGGTATTACGAAGAAATTTCAGATTTTTTCAGGGTGGTTGAAGGGCCCTAATGTCTAAATATTGCTAGCTAATCTATGCTATTGTACAATAGAAATTGGGGGGATGTTGAAGGTTTGCCATTTCTAGTGATGGACTCATTTTATAAACATTATTGATGTTTTGCTTTTGTTCACTGAAAATCTAAAATGTTGGCAATGTGCTTGTAGTCATTCTATTATTTTTATTTTCTTGTTACACACCTGACCCTGCATTTATAGATTCATGGAGCCAGTTGATTGTATGTATTTCTCCCACATGCCATTTTTTCATTATATATTTATATATAGAACTTGTGGCTGCATATCAAGAGATGATCTAGATGACAACAAAAAAACTAATGGCCATTTTTCTCAGATGATCAGGTTGATTTCATTTTCAATTGGTGGATCTGCTTATCTCAATTTTATGGGAAATGAATTTGGACATCCAAATGTAAGACATCTTTTCCACTATATCCCTTCTTTACCTAGTGTTCGTGCTTTTAGTGGTGCTTAAATTCTTTGGTTATGGTTTATTAATTGCAAAATCTTTTAATCTTTTATAGAGAGTTGAGTTCCCAATGGAAAGCAACAACTATTCATTTGCTTTCGCCAATCGTAAATGGGATCTCTTGAAGGATGAGGGAATGCACATGGGCCTATTTAACTTTGATAAGGTATGAACCCTTGATTTGAATTTCTTACTAAAATGTGCGCAGCCTTTGAAGCTTTGGCCATTTTAATTATCATCTTATCAAAATTCTTTAGAAGTGAATTATGACTTGCCATACAAGAGCTGGTAAGTGGTAACTACTTCAAATATCATTACATGAAATAGAAGTTGAAAATTTTAAGTTAATAATTTATTATTATCTTAATTTTGTTTATGACACTTCTCTTCGGTATTTATAGATAATACATATAATTTAATATCACAGGCAGTCTAGAGTTATTAATTCAAGATAGCAGTTCATTTAGCTCTTCTTAGAGGTGTAAGAGTGATTTTTACAAACAACAACCTTGTACATTATCTGAATCTTGAGTTGATGTTATCTCTTGATCACATAGATTTTGGAGAACACACAAGCACCCAAGCACCCAGAAGTTGTTGATAATTTTGTACATTTGATAGGATCTTACTGTTCAACATTGGTCTGGCCAACTATGTCAAAATGTTTTTTGCTGTTGCTGTGCAGGAGATGATGAAGTTAGATGAAAAGGAACAATTACTTTCCCGAAATCCATCAACTGTGCACCATGTGGATGACTCAAAAATGGTACGATTCATGTTACTCCAGTTAGTTCCCTTTTTAGTTGGGTTTTTTTAGATCCCATTCGAGAAATAAGCTGTTAGGGATTCATAATTATGTTGCTATGCTCAACTTGGAGAACTGATGATTTTTTAGTTAATCTAGTCTGCAGATTTAGTATTCAGTGAAAAGGAGGGACACTATTATAAATATCGAGATATGATGGTCAGCCATACATTTCTCTACATGGAAGATCTACTATTGTCTAGAACTCACTTAATGCTTGGTTGGAACTTGCTATAAAGTGGGGATGTGAAAAGTAACTAATATTGTGTAACTTGAGCTATTGTTAACAGGGATTTTTGAAAATGTAGATAGCTTAATATCAGCAGATGTACTTGGGAAAAACATATTAAAACCAAAAATTAGCAATAGAAGTATGCTGAAAATTTAAATGAAGACATTTATTTCTCGTCAGTTTTTTTCTCAAATTTATATATTTTTATAATTTATTACACTGTTTTCTGGCATTTATAGTTGCTTTTAAAGTTTATTAATTGCCAATAATTTAAATTTAGAGTCATGCCTGATGACAACAAGGTTTTTCCAGACAGGATACATGGTTTACCCCTAAATCTATCCTAACTTATTTACCAGATCAGAGAATACATTTCTCATTCAAAAAATTGGAATTACCTCAACATTGGTGAGGTATTTATATAATCATATCATAACGTGAATTTTCTATGAAATACTATGCTGGCTGGAAAGTTGTAAATTTTATATAGGGTATTTTTTTGGTTTATTACCATGCCATATATATAGCCTTAGAAGCCAATCCACCTTCAGCCTAGAGATGTGATAGGTGAGTCGACCTCGAGCACAACCTTTAGGGTTTATGAAATCAAGCAGTAATGTCTTCATATCAGCACCCTGTCTTGTATATTGTTAGCAGTCGAAACTTCTTGAAAGACCCAAGGAGATTTATTACTGATGAGCAAGGTTTCATTATATGTATAAAATCCATATACCAATATTAAATGTTTATAAGGTTTTGATTTTAGGCCATTATATTATTTCGAATTCTTATACTAAGTGATGTTGAGAACATGTTGATATCACAATAAACTTGCATATTTTATAATCCACAATTTTTATATTCATCTATACATGTGCTACATCCTTAATTCATGTTTGAGAAGATAATTATTTGACTTAGATTTTTGGGCTTGGCAGGTGATATCCTATATTAGAGGACGTCTTCTCTTTGTTTTTAATTTTCATCCTGAAAAGTCCCACGAAAATTATACTATAGGAGTGGAAGAAGCTGGTGAATATATGGTAAGTTGCTTTTGTGTAGATGAGTTTTGATGGTTTCCAAAGTTTTGTTTTGTATACACTAATCCTGAAACATTTCAAAAACATTTGATGTGTTAATTTTCTAATAGGTGAGCTTTACCACTGAACAATACGTAATGGCAGTATGTTAAAATATTAAGAGCTAATGCAAATAAATAATATATTTCTATATGTTACTTTGAAGACTATTCCTGTGCTTGACTACTGAATCATACAATTATATCATGTGTGACATCTGTGTTGGTGTGACTTTGTAATGGATCGACACTTTCTATTACTCTGCTGCTAAATGCTAGGTTTTGACTACCACTTTTAGAGCTACATTGTCTATACATTAGTTGTGTAGTCAAATACATAAGATTATATTTCTTACCAGTCTCATGGTTCAGTTGGTTTTTGGTTCGTGCTGGATGAATCAAAATCATTGTTGACTTAGTGAAAAAAGCCCGAAATGTTTTCACTGGAAATAATCTACCATTGTAATTGAGGTTGTTGTCATTTCCCTATTTGAAGGCATCTGAGGGTAAATGTGACTTTGATGAAAAACAATGCAGGATGGTATGGGAAGAAAGAAGACTATCTTCCATTAGGCCTTTTAATTCGCAGTAGATGATAAAAAGGAGAGCTTTTCAAGGTGTTGAATTTCTATTGATAATATGATTCTGTTCCTGTACACAACTTCACCCTTGTTCATAACTCAAAACGTACTCTAAGTCTAGTGGTTTATTTGTAAAATAAGTGAATGGCAAAATACAATTGATAGATGCTTGATTAAACCAACTCTTGGAAACATCCAAACTTTAACATAATCCTGTTCTTATCATCAGCAGTCAAGGTATTGACTACAATAGTTGGATAGCAAATACAATAATTTTAGACTGTTTTGACTTTACAGCATGCACCTGTTATAACAGTCTTGATCAAGGGCAATAAAATTAAAAAAAAAAAGTTTCTCTACTCCTTTCTGGCATTACCGAATCACCAGCAACCTGTTTAATGCCAGCTAATGTATAATTATAAATGTGCACACTAGCTAAAAACAAATGCACAGCATTCATTCGCATCATTGTTGGAAGTTTGTATTTGATCCTGAGCAGTTAATGATGTGGCCACATACCACTTAGATGGCACTTGTAATTGCAACTTAAATATTATTCTATGAAAATTTTGGATATTGCTTAGACACTGTTCACAGCCCACTGTGACAAAATCAGTATATTGGTTCTGAAAGATTTATCTTCTTACAGATTTAACAAGACTACTGTGATCTTGTTGATGTTTGCTTCAACCTGTATTGGCAGGTGATATTAAACACCGACGACTCGGGCTTTGGTGGACGAGGATTAATCCAGAGTGATCAAAATCTCAAAAAGACATGTTCAATAAGGTCCTTCTTAATGTGTTTTTTTCTGGTGATTATCATTTAGTCATGGCATTGTCGAAGTGATGGCTTACAATTTTTCCTCTATTGGCGTTTGATGTTTTGTAATTTTTCTTTTCTTTTCTTTTCCTTTTTATATAATTTCAGAACTGATGGCTACCGGAATTCTCTGGTGGTTACTTTGCCTTCTAGAACTGCCCAGGTTGGTATTATTGTTAGTCTTTGTGGCAAGATATTTAAGACGTGTGATGTCTGGTGCCTATGCTAAATTCTCTACTGTGCCAGGTATATAAATTAACTCGTATCCTGAGAATATAAATCCGTGTTATATCAAGCAACAGCAAGATCTGTTGGATACGTGGTTCAAACTGCTCTTGCAGTTCAAATTCTTCAATTCCCAGAGAAAATTCTTCACCTGGAACCAGGTAATCAATTGCGTTTTCAAGCCCCAATACATTGTATGATTTCCCCTTTGTAAAACATGGATCTGGTGGCAATGTGCCAGAAAGTGAAGTCGATTTCCTGGAGCAACCCCTAGATCCCACAGATAGCTAAGAAATTGGTGATATGGCTTCCATAACTGCTATGAGATGTGTATTAGTTGCCTATGCATGACGGATGATCTCGCTGGTGACATTTAGCTAGAGGCATTGAGCTCTTTGTCTGGAGCTGGAAGTAGATGTGCTACCTTTGTACTGAGAGTAATTAGCTGTGCTTAGAATCCTTCTGTAAGAATAATCCAATTCCCAAACACTTTGATTATCTTCATCATCTTTGTGCTATCGACTTAATTAACGATAGCCAACCTGATAAGACTCTTGCATTTTTTGCTCTCTCTCTCTCTCTTTTCACCTTTGTATTTTTCAAGAACTAGTAAAATTTTGTTCTCCGCTAAACAAGCCAAATACTACAACATGAATTTATGGCAATGGAATACATTTGGCATTTCTATTTAGGTTAGTTCATAGTAACTGACTTGGAATATAAAGAAATGAAGTACTTAATTTATTTGCCCTTTCAACTGCAATCAGGTCTGCCCAATTTTCTATTTCGCACCGCGTATTAAATTGGAGATGTTCAAATCGTAAGTAGCTCATGTATATGTAATATATATTATGTGTGTATATATATATATATGTATATACAAATTACTAAAAATAATATCCTTAGCGGTTGTAATTTTATATTATTTTGTTTGGTTATTTCGAGTGGGATCTGGAATGTGATAATTTATACTTTTCAAATTTATATTTTTTATTACTTTTATAATACTTAGTAGTTTGGTTAAATAAAACATATTTTTTATATGAAAATATATTCATCCACATGTTTTGATGAAAATAAAAACCATTTGATAACACATTTTTTAAATATAAAATTAAAGAAAAATTTTCTTTGTTTAAAATAAATAGATTCATCTTAATTAATATTAATAAAAGTTAATTAATAAAGCACTTTTAGACGAATTAAAATAGGTGATGGGACCTTCTGACACTTTCATCATAAACAAAAGCACCAAAAATTGAATCAATAAAATCACATTCTACAACAACAAAAAAGACATCAATAAAAATTTACCATTCTTCTTAATCCTTGCCATTATTGTCACAAATATATATCAAACCACATAAATTAAAAAACAAACTGAAGTGATGACATCAATTAATTGTATAACCTAATTATTAAGCATAGTTGCACATCCCAAATCTACAAAATTCACCTTTTTGGCACTTAATCTTGCAACCACCACAGTTATGAACATCATACATGATATTGACACAGTTTCCATGGCAGCAAATCTGACCATACCTGCATTTGTTCCCACACTGTCCACAGTTTAAATTATCCTTCAAAACATTCACACAGTGCCTCTTGCAACAATCAGGACCTGGACTTCCCTTTGCATGGCAAACCATTGGAAACTCATTGCACTTCATGCTGATCATCTCCCTTGACTTGTAATGTGATAGCCAATGGTTTACAACTCCTAGTTTATGCTGCTCTTCTTCTTCTTCTTCTTCTTCTCCTCTTCCTGCATTAGAAATGGTTATTATGGACAGCATGAGAATGATGCTGCTGATGATGATGATGGTGGTCTTGATCTTGAACATCTTGGTCTGTTTGAAACTTAATTTGAAAGAAAGCAGGGAAAGTAGTGAAGTGGTTTTGTAGAGGGAAATGTGTGTGTATATATATATATACATAGATATTATGTATATTTGGACAAGCGCTTGAAGCGTTGAAAATATGGAGCCGCATGGGGTGTTCATACATCACTAGTTCATAGTTAGAAAGTTAGGCCTCTTATTTATTTTCTTTATATTGTGTTAATTAAGATTCTTTCGAGATGGCCTAACTTTGTACATTATTTGTGAGAAACGGAAAAAACATTATATATATATATATATATAATCTATCATCTAAAGCCATCCTAAGAAGTTATATTAATTAAATTTACATTCAATGATTATAATTTATTTAGAAACAATGATAAAAAAATATCCAACAGTTTTTTTTTTTTTTTTGAAATAAAAGTGGATTAACCACAAATTTATTGAAAAGAAAAAAGTACAAGAGAAAAGAAGATAACTCTCACCAGAAGTGAGTGAAAGAAAAAAAAAATACAACAGAAGCTGAAAAAAACAAAAAATAAAACAGACTGGGGTATCAAACAGTTCTGAACAATCAAAATAATAAAAAATATATAATATTGTATATAATATTTATATAAAAATTATCACTTGATAATGATCCACTGACTTTCAATTAACATTCCTAATATACTTACCTAAATGATTTAATGTATATATATATATATATATATATATATATATATATATATATGTGAGATATATATGTGAGATATTATATCCATGTGAGTGTGCTCCCTGCTTCCCAATTTTGTTGAAATGCAGTAATCATGGAAGAACTTTGACGGAATTTACTGATGCCAATAAAGATGAGTATTAATTGATTTTTAATACCAATATGACCTTTTTCGTAATAGTCAGTGTCCATGGTCAGAATATGCTGTAAATTGGTGGAAAATATAAAATGAAAGTTGTAACTTGTAAGTCTAATTGAGGTAAATTAACAATAAATAAATATACTTATTTTACAATATATAAATATTTCAAAGTTAAGCAAAAATAAATTTTATTTACTATAAAACAATAAGCCAATAACATGCCGTCAATTAAGGAACAATCAAATTTCAGTTAAGGAACACTTTAATTTATTGGCATCATTATAATTAATCACAACAAGCTAATAGCATGCCGTCAAACCGCTTACTATTAGACAAATTTTTCATGACGCAAAGTTAATTAAAATGATTAACGACGCCAATAATCATGATTAATTAATTAATTAAGCATTATATTAACCAATTAATTATTCACTTGCACATGGTGATTTTTCATGTATATTTCTCCTAATATGCAATTACCATACATAACTCACGGCATTTTATATGCGCATCTCTTCTAAATTATAGTTAATAAAATTTGATATTGTTTTCTAAAACACACACACATATATATATATATATATAACTTTGACCAAACGAGAAGTAATTAATGAAAACATGTGGATTTGGTTACATGCACGTTCAAGTTGCTTTTTAAATGCATGAATTGAGTTTCCATCCTTCATATATATATATATATATATATATATATATATATATATATATCCTTTTCTTCCAAGTTGTGATTCTTTGTTTTCACAAGGTTGCATAAGTTCCACGTTGCATATTTGTTAGGCACTTAGCACATAAAAATCATTCCTTCTTGTCACTCAATTAATTTTTCATTGATAGCTAGAGCCCATTAATTTGCCAAATTAAAGACAATATAATTAAGTATGAATACATCTATCTATAATCTATCTATCTATATATTGACTGTTGTATCCAGTTGCAGGTGACTTTTCAAAGAACATGCCTTCTTTAATGGCAAAACTTGCTCTATTTTTTTCAAGTCAAGTTCAAAGAAAGATGGCAGATAGGTCCGTAGATTTGTGCCTAATTTTTGACATCACCATTCATCAAGCCTATAAATGTTTATAGAGCTTAATTTGAATAGTTCACCCGGTCTAGTCTTTTTAAGCTTAATTATATGATACCGAAGAATTAAATTGATGGGTAAAGACGAATATATTATACTCCTTGCATATAATTTGTTTAAAAATTGTTGTGATATATTAAAATAAATCTCATTCAATATTTAAGTCTTTAGTCGAGCCTTAAAATAATAATTAAATTTATTAAATGAATGTTTTTTAAATGCACTCTTTGGTAATAAAGACAAAATAATTATTCATTAATTTTAATATTAGCTCATTAAATATGTAAACTAGTTGGTCCCTTTAAAACTTTAATAATTTCCGAATGTTCCAAGTTCCCGCTCTTTTCTTACAACCTTTTTTTTTCTTTTAATAAAACGAAATATTTGTCCTATAGCCAAATCTTTCTTGGAGATGACTTTTGAAACAATGGTGTTTTGTGACCTAATTATAAATTGAAAGGAAAACAAATTAATTATTCATCCCTTTTTTTTCACAAAACTATTTTTATTTGCTTTTATGTTCTTTAACCATTAATAAACTTAAAAAAAAAATCTGTTATTTAAATTTGTTTTATTTATCTTCAGGAATAAAACCACAAAAATCAATTAACTTTTATTTATTGGCGTGGAGCCCCTATGTAGAGTATTTATGTTTTTATTATACATATAGATTGAGGTATTAATTTATGCACATTCCAGATGTGATTTATTCATTTTTTTTTTAAAAATAATAAAACCATAAGAATCAGTCCATATATACTTTCAAAATTTTATAAACATAGTTTTAATTATAAAATAAATATATAGAAATATTTTAAAAAATATATAAGCCGATATAATTCTTATGAATGTATATTACCCACTTTTATATATAAGGGAAAAGGATTAATAAATATATATGTACATATGGTATATGCACGCCATGTAATTGATTGAATCCCATTTCCCATTCCAATTTTAGCAGCCTAAAAAAACCCTAGTCCACTTCATACCATTGGAATGCCTAACTTCCTCTTATTACTTGAACCGACTGAATTCCATCTCTAAAATGCTAATCACCCTAACCAGCTAATAACTCTCTCTCTCTCTCTCTCTCTCTCTCTCTTTCTGTATTCAATATTCCTATAAATACCTCCCATCTCTTCTTCACCAAAGCATCCCAAAAAAAAAAAAAGAAGCATACATATATAGAAATTATATATCACCTTCACAATGAATAACAAGTCCTCCATCTTCTTCATTTTCATCTTCATATGGACAATGATGACATTGTTCATGGCTTTGGGCAGTGCTCAAAGATTTCACATGACGTGTGATAAGTTCCCAAGGATTTGCAGGGCAAAAGGAAGTCCAGGGCCGGATTGTTGCAGGAGAACGTGTGTTAATATTAAGATTGATAGTTTTAATTGTGGGGAGTGTGGAAGAAGGTGCAAATATGGAGAGGCATGCTGTGGAGGCAAATGTGTTAATGTTTTGTATGATTCCAACAACTGTGGAGGTTGCAAGCGTCGGTGTGTTAAAGGTGCTCATTGTAGTTATGGCATGTGTAGTTATGGTGCTTGATTATACCAAACTAGCCATGCATGCATGCATGCATGCATGTATACGTTCTACTTATACTGTATTTTAATAATTTGCGGATTATTAATATATATGATTGTTGAAATAATAATATGATAATAAAAATGGGGGGTTGTTCAAACTTTAATTGTCTTGCTCTTCAGACAAAGTTTATTTTCATTTTTTTTTTATTTTTAATTTGGTTGTGTTTACAATTTTGTTGTATTAATGTTTTTATTTCAGTCATCCTCACAATGTGTACGTATATATGCGTGTTTATATATATATATATATATATATATATATATATATATATATATATATATATATATAATGTAAATGCTATAAAACTACTGCATCTTATTATTTAAAAAAAATAATGGATGATGTTTAAATTTTATATGCCTAAATCATGCTTAAACATTGAAAAATATTGATTTCATTTTTGCATATATCAAAATGGGGTTTGATAGGAAAAGGCATTAAAAAATTTCTTTTGGGTTTTCATGGGTATATATACACCGGCCATTTCGATAAAAGTTGTGGTCCAAATTGTCCCCATCTTAACTCTTCATTGTATGGCGGTGTACAAATAAAAAGTAAAAAAAAATATTATTTCTTGTAGAAGAAAAAAAAAACATAATTTACGTAGTAAGAAAAAAATCAATTATAATTTGCATGCCTTATATGATGACTGATACATCAAATATGTAAAAATACCTATATAGATAGATGGATAAATATAGTAGATAATATCATCATTGAAAAAGTTCATATGTAGTTATATATATACCATTATAATCAATTATAAATTTAGCAAAAATCCCAAATAAAACTTAGGATTATGATAATTTAAGTACATACTAAATAAAATAATTCAAATTTAAAATCTTACTTGATATGAAAAACACTTTACTACAATATTCAATTGCGTATCTCCATATATATATATATATATATACACACACAACACAGGATAAAATGGGACAAAAAGATTATGAATATATAGTGCTCCAAAACAATGAGATGTGTATGAATTATTAATCTTTCATTTTTATAGTTACATGATGCACATTAAATGGCTCAATTCATTAGATCTGATATAATTTAACAATAATTTTCGAAAGTCACAATACCAAAAACAATTAACTGAGGCAAAGATCTTTTAGAATCTTAAAATCTAAATTAAAAAAATTTATTGCTAGAAAAGTTTACGGACAGTTGTTGTTTCTAATAAAGTAGTTCTTGTTTATCTATTTTTATAAAAAAATAAAAATAAAAACAAAAAAAAAAAGTTTAAAGACTTGACTGATCACTAATAGATATTTTTATATAAATCAATCCATATCACAAAAGAAAAATAATATAAACGAAACCACACCCTTGCATATACCAAACATACCTCTATTTCTAATTTTAAATGGTTAATCTCACCATAAATCAAAACCCTCAAAACATGATCTGCTGTATATATATATATATATATATATATATATATATATATATATATATACATACATACATACATAGTTGACCTTGCAACCAAGGCCCACATACATTGACTAAATATCACCACTATCAACTCAACTCGTGCAAACACGTCCTCATATAACTCACTTAGCATACATACACAAAACACAAGATTTTCTCTTACGTGACAACCACATTCTCATATATATGACTCACTTAGCATGCATACATACATACATACATACATACATGCTTACATATACACACATGACACTTATATAAACACCACATGGCACATAATACAACACCTCTCACCTCCCTCTCAAGCTAACAACCACAATACACACTACACTCTCCCACGGAAACAATTATGATAACCTTTTCTTTACTCCCATTACACAAACCTCTCCTACTCTCCCTTCTCATTCTAATCACCCACATCTCTCCAACTCTATCCTCATACTCCTACTACAACAACAATTACAACCATTATTACCCTCCTTCATCTCCTTCAAAAACCTCAAAGAAAATCTTAAACCCCATTGATGCATGTTGGGCTTCAAACTCTAAATGGTCATCAAACAGAGAAGCCTTAGCCAACTGTGCTGTAGGCTTTGGCAACTCTGCTCTTGGTGGAAAATACGGCAAGATATACGTCGTCACTGACCCTTCCGATGACGCCGTAAACCCAAAGCCGGGCACTCTCCGTTACGGCGCCATCCAAACTCAACCTCTCTGGATAATGTTCTCCAAAAACATGATCATAAGATTGAAGAATGAGCTCATTGTGAATAGTTTCAAGACTATTGATGGTAGAGGAGTTCAAGTGGAGATTGGTTATGGACCTTGTATTACTATTCAGGATGTTAATCATGTCATAATTCATGGTTTGGGGATTCATAATTGTCAGCCTGGGAAGCCTGGTTTGGTTAGGAGCTCGCCGGAGCATGTCGGCCGGAGGGGAGGCTCCGACGGTGATGCTATTGTTATCTTTGCTTCTTCTAATGTTTGGATTGATCACTGTAGTCTCTCTAATGCTTATGATGGTCTCATTGATGTCATTCATGGCTCTACTGCTGTTACCATCTCAAACAACTTCTTTTTTAATCATGATAAGGTTTGCATGCATTTTTATTTATTTATTTATTTTATTTTTTTTTGGTGTTTTATTATTTAATTCTTTATAATGTTAATTAATTACTTAGGTGATGTTGTTTGGGCATATGGATGGGTTTGTGGCGGATAAGAAAATGAAGGTGACGGTGGCTTTCAATCGTTTTGCTCATGATCTGATACAAAGAATGCCAAGGTATTATATGTGAAAATGGAAAGTGCTTATTTTTAAATATTTTAGTCAAAACAAAATTTAGTATTTTTTGAGAATTTATAGAATTCATTGATTTCAAATCAACATGTACATGAATAGTAATACAATATATATCCATCTCTCCTCTTAGTCATGTGTTGCCTGAATATTAATGTCTGAGGGATGTTATTATTATTATTATTATTATTATTATTATTATTACTACTTATTTTTTTAAGAATTTTTTGTTCATGAAGAGATAAAAGATAAATTTATAAATAAGTTTGTAAGTTGGATTAAATTGGTGAATAATTTGGGAAATTGTATATTGAATATGTAGGGTTAGGAATGGTTATACACATGTGGCAAATAATAGGTATGATAAATGGGAGATGTATGCCATTGGAGGCAGTGCTGATCCAACCATCTTGAGTGAAGGAAACTATTACGTTGCTCCTGATAACCCTGCTTTGAAACAGGTATATATTTAACATGCATGCATGCATCAAAGTTCTTTTAATTATATATATATATATATATATATATATATCACAAGCTTTGTTTTTTGGGAACTTAATTGGACGGTTTTAATGGAAAGATGAGTTTTCGGACCCCATAAAAAAATTAGACCTCCCAACAGGCAACAGGTAGTTTTTGAATGCATAATAATTCTCACTTGTAACTATTTACTTAAATAACTCAAATCTTTAATTACACTTTGATAAACTTTTAGATACATCATATATTTTTTTTTAATTATAAAATATGATGAATAATTTATAAATATGTAATATTTGTTGCTATATATATATATATAAGGGTAAGTAAATAGGTTACCTTGATAGAAAATTTATTTTTATAAAATTTTAGAATTGAAGTTTAATAAACTGAGTAGGTGACAAAGAGGGAAGAAGGAGGATGGAAAAATTGGAAATGGAGATCAACAAAGGACTATTTCTTAAATGGCGCTTATTTTGTTCAATCAGGATGGGGAAATTGTGCTCCTGGTTATTTACCTTCTCAAAAATTTACTACTTTTGATGGAAAAATGGTGCCATTTTTAACTGCAAATGCAGGTACTCTCAATTGTTACATTGGGAAACCATGTATAGCCTGATTTTTTTTAATTTTTTATTTGTTTATTTTTCACTTCCATAGTTAGTCTTAATAAATCTTCTTTTTACGCACCATCTTGAATTTGTATTATGTAAGATATTTTCCATATATCGAGTGATCCAATAAAATTAATCCTATTTGGTAAATAAAATTCTTAATTTGTGTTGTTTTAACAATTAATTAATTGAGACTACGTATTTGCATGTGATGCATTTTGTTCACGTATAGTTATGATTATGAAGAGGGGAGAAAATCCACCTCATTATTATTATATAAATAGTGTGCAAATATACTTTTTATATCTCTATTTTATATAGTATTTTTACTTTATTTTCGTTTTAAAATATTTATAATAATCACAGTTGGGTATACTATATTAATTCTTCTCAATCGACATAAAAGTTATTATTAAAATAAACGGCGACTTGATCTTTCAAACTAATCACATTTTACCGTTGTTTCTAAACTAATTTGTAGAGTTTAAGTTGGCCAATATGAGTCATATGATAAAAAATTTACAACATATAATAAAGTAAATAAGTCATATCAAATATTTTATAAATACAAATAAAAAAATGTGTATAGATATCTATATTCCAATGATAGCATGGGCAACTTTTTTAAAATAAGCAACTTGGTGCATGTACAGCACCCTAATGTCAAAACAAATATTCTACTTGAACTAGCTGGATGGATTGACTAATTATAAAGATCATAACCGAACACTTTGAAACTATGAGATATTATTATTCTTCAATAAATATTAAATTAATATGAAGATATATAATCACATGACGTCTATAAGCTTCATGAACTCATTCAAAATCTTAAAATTATCACCCTCTTTTATATATATATCTTGGAAGTTCACATAGACTACAGTACTAATTAGTGAAAATAGATAGTGAAAGAACAATACATGGCAATAAAAACTCCTAATCCAAACCAACTATATATAAATAAATAATGAGATAATTTAGTCTCCAGGAATGTCCGCTTTCCAAGGTCAACTCTAGTTGGGTATATAGCAAGTTTGTCCAAACCATTTGAAATATACAAATATTTCCATAGATCTAATCCATTTCACGCATACTAACCTAAATAACTCAAACAACATTTAATCACAAGAAGATTATATATATAACAGTGTCTGTATGTATGTATGTATTTATGTATGTAAATCCTTCAATATTTATCACCAAAATCAAGCCAACTATAACTGAAAAGAAAATTTATAGTCTCACTTCTCTGTTACAAAACAAAAAAATCATACTTTTGCAGCTATTTAAACACAAGGGAATTATAGATAATAGAAAGTAAACCAGTGAATACGCAATACAAACACACATGATGCATGATAATAATAATAATAATAATAATAATAATAATAATAATAATAATAATAATGTAGTATGATCAGTATGGTTTTACCAACTGTCTTTATTGCACATACGAATGTAAGTATAGAATAGCTATATATTTGTTATTAATATTATGTATTAGAATCATGTGATTTCAAAGGAAACTCATGAAATTAAGCATAGTGGCACATCCCAAAGAGGCATAGAACACCATGCTGGCACTTATTGAAGCATCTACCGCAGTGACGTTTATCGAAAGCAATATCGACGCATTTTCCTCCGCAGCAAACTTCAGTGAACTTGCATATCTTGCCACATTGGCCGCAGTTCATGTCGTCGGACTCGACGTTAACGCATTGCTTGCCGCAGCATTGAGGGCCACTGCTGCCGGCAGAGTAGCAAACCGATGGATCGGTGTCGCATTTCTTGCCTTTCGGGTTTTTGCCAGCCAAGAAACGGGTTCGAAACGATGAGGAGGATGAAGATGAGGATATGGAGGAAGATAAGATGATGAAGATGAAGAAGATGGTGAGGTTCTTCATTTTTGGAGGGGGAGGAGGAGGTGGTCAAGGAGAAGGATGTTGAAGTCTTTTGTATGGGATCAAATTAAAGAGTGTTTGATTGATTTTTTTGTTGAGGGATTAAGATTTAAAAGAGTTGTGAGAGTCATATAGTTTGAAGGGTTGAGTTGTGCAGAGAAAGTTAGGATTGCATGGAAAGTAAAGGGCCTAGTTGGCTGCAAGATTTTCTTGGTTTGAAGCAACTGAACCAATGTGTTTACATTCATGCAGAATGGGTTTTTGACTTTTAGGATTTATTTTATTTTATTTTGTTTTGTTTGTTTACATATATGACTTGTTAGTGGCTCTATATGTGCAAGTGAAATAGTAAAATAGAAATAAATAAATAAAATATTGAAGAATGAAAATTTCTATGTTTTATTATTACTTGCACCTCTTTGAAGTATCTCCATCTATGTTTGGTTGACGAATAAGGTTTAAATTATTTTTTAAAAAAATATATATGTATTTAATAATTAATTTAAAAAAGAATATATACAACTTTTTATTATTCAAAAAGTTAAATTTTTAATTTTAAAAAACTTTAGTCAATTAATTACAAAAATTTTCCTAAATTTCAGAATTTAAAAAAAAAATCCCTTAAACCAATACTTCAATCTCCAACCAAGCACACCCTTTGGTGTTTGGAACAAGCAGGTGAAAATATAATGCAAGTTATTTTGATACCTTGTACTTGACTATAATTTGCTTAGTACGAAGCTTCTTTTTCTGTACTATTGTGCAAGTGACATAATTTCGGTGATAGTTTACTATTTGATTATGGTTTCATTTCAATATAAGTAAATAAATTGAAATAAGTTATTGTCACTTCCCTTTGATTTTAACTTTGGGTAAAATAAATAGTAAAAACTCAAATATGAGCTACCGTCACAATGGCCGAGCCCAATGTGTGGTAGAATCATATATAGTCTATGTGACGGTTTATCGACATTGCCAAAAAAATTTAAAAAAAAAAAATTCAAAAATGACCATTTCATAATGTTAAAATGTTTTTACATTGGGATGAGTTAATATTAGAACTCAATTATTAATCACTAATTAAAGTCCATTCGCCTATAATTCAATTAAACCCTGACTCATCTAGTTAACAGTAAAAAAACCAGAACACTGGCTACACTACTTGGCATTGACAAAACATTAAGCCATCACCATCACGAGAAGAAGATGGAGATGTTGATTCAAATGACGTAGGAACCACAATGGAAAAATAGCCAAACACAAACATGGAAAAAACTCAAAACAACTAGGGCCCCAGCCATCAACATTATGCAGTAACATGTAGCCCAAATAATGATAATTTATACGATGCAGAATGAAGATTTATATGATACCTGATCACAGGTTGAAATCACATGGCGTTTATGGAGATGCCTTGGCGCAATAACCTGATCATCAGACATTATTAACATGTATATATATTCATATGATGACAAATACAAACCAAAAAATAAAAAAGAACAAAAAAAATTGCAACATGATGCAGCATTTTCATCCCCTCCAACACAACATTAGAGCACACTCAAGATCATTCAAAGAAACATCAATTGTAAGAGGTCTGTGATAGGCATTTGCATAGTAAGAGAAAATTCCATTCTGATAAGATAACTTTGCAACAACCTTGAGATAATATGAGTAGTTCATGAAAGTTATAGGCATCTCACATTTTTCAGACAACTTAAAACTCAATGTCAAAAAAGATAATACCATGAAATAAGTCTCAAGGATACAACCTGAGATAATATGAGAAGTTCATGAAAGTTATACTCAATGTCACAGAAAGATAATACCATGAAATAAGTCTCAAGATTTTACTTATCCAGAAAGTCATAGGAATTAAATACAAGTGAAACCAAAGGTCAAAGTATAAACAAAATGAACAGAATTTAGATCACAAAATAGCAGGCATTTACATAACATGTTACAAGGTAGGATGAAGAAAGAGATAACTAACCCGTTGAAGCCAGTCCCTTGTAGTGGTTTGCCCCCACCAATGGCCACTCATGTAATTTACAAATTCCTCTAAAAAACTCATTTGTGCTATGCTAACACTATACAAGAAAGTGAGATCTGAACACCAGTCAAACACCAGTCAAACTCATTTGTCACAATTGACCATTAGCGAATTCAGAGATTAGATGACTTAAGAGCAAATGTCAATATTAGGCGTCCTAACTTTTTCTTTTGATTAAGAATGAGGGATTGCAAACAAATACAAAGCAGTATCCACATTCAAATATCGTCTTGCAGACATGGCGAACAAGATATTCCACCGACTTCCTAAAAGACAATATCCAACTACTGTACTGAAGTATGGCAACCATTTCAGCAAAATGACAAGATACTATACCTTCAACACAGAATGAAAAGAAGGTCAAGCTCAAAATCTCCTAACTGTTTTGCAATTGTAAGTATCAGAGTAGGCTAAAAATAAATGACCATTAAATAAAGGTCTTGGACTCTGAACAAAATTTTCACATGGTTTATGTGAATTTTAAGAGAAAATTTTCAATCAGATCTCGCAACATTGGGATGACATTTCTCTATGATTTATCCATTTAGAATTTACTCACAACAAATATGGAGTAAACCCAAATAACCAGAAAAAGGAAAAGAGTGCACTTATCTATATCACAAAACTTGATGCATGTGTGCATTGGTTGTTTTAGATTAAACCGAACACCACACAAAAAGAAAGAAAGAAAGAACGGAAAAAAAAAAGAAAAAACACAAATGTTCCTCTGCTGAAGATCATGAAACATTTACAAGAAACATTCCCAACTACAATTTTTAATAATTATTTAATTAGGAATTTGGACAGAATAATTGGCAAACTTATGAATTCAAAACTCAAAAAGGGGGAAGAAACATATATTTGCAACATCCAACACAAATGAGAGGATGGGATTATGGGACCATAATATATGGGCAATCTGGTTATTATGGTCTGATGCATATCATGGGCACACTTATGATCATTGTTGAGACACTTAAATCAATATGTTCTCTTAACGTGAAGAAATATTCCAGATCCACAGTACTAAAAGACAATCGAAAGTGAGAAACATGTTCAAAGAAATTATAACATTCAAAATTACAGTCAGAAATATATCGAAAATGAGGAAAATGTTGAACAGATGAATATGGCTAAAAATAAAAACAGTTCATAAGTATCAAATGATCGTAGTACAAAACAGAATTGAAACAACTGGGAGTTCACAATCTTCACCAAAAGAAGTGGCACTGAGCTATGATTGGATATAACATGAATATATCCAATCAGACCATTTGAGAAATAGGAAATGGTAACTAGCTTAATCAACTTCTATTCCAAAAACCAAACTAATTGAGGACCTAGATTCTTAATTATAGTCTAACAAGGAAAGCCAACAAGTACAATGACAATTTAACTATGATCATAGCATATATTGAGCTGGCCATGCAGATCTCAAAGAAAAACTATTAGGATGAATCAAAAGAATACCTCTTTTTTTTTAGTCCAGTTGCGAAGTCTGAATAGTGAGTACGAATCATAGTTCAAATATTTCTATTTTTGATCCATTCTATATATTTATTCCGTGCTCAAGATACTAGAATAAATATCTGACGGGTAGAATCGCCTTGGTAAAGATGACAGAGTCAAAATTATTCTCCTCCTTCCAATACATAATGTACATTGAAGCCCACTTTGTTGACATAGCAACACATGGTAAGCCAGTCCATGATTTGCACAGCTCAACTATCAACTTTAGTCACAACCTATGCAGCACTCTCAGTTATGGTTGACATTGTAGCAGTCAACTTCAACCAATCCACTGTGGTCTAGGACGCAGCTCGCAATGCATTATCTTCTGTTTTCTAATTAACATACAATTTATAAATTGCAAACACTCAAATATTACACATCATTTCTCCAAAGTTGAAGTAGTATATCCATGGAGCTATTCATGAATTTAAAGCAATGTAACTTTGGATCCAATTCAACTCATAATCCTTAATCTAGTATTAAAGCGAGATCACAATGCATAATGTTGTAAACTTTGCAGGTAAGGAGGTCATAATGCCTAACGCTGCATACTTAATTAGAGGTTCGCAATCATGCCCTACAAATCAACACCAAAGGTATTGCTGCTAAAAAGAAAACACAACAAGACAGTTCATGGTGTACACAGAGTTCACATAAACATTCGACATAATCCAACCAAGCAAACAATCAACACTACAATAAAACCCGAAAGCTAGGCATTCACTCCAAGAGCATCAAATAATAATCAAACGCATTACGAATTCCATGTAAACAGAAAAATCCCAGCAATAACTGTATCAGATCATGGCTCTAACATTAAGTAGTATCTCCGATTCATCGTTCTCTAAAGGGAGAAAAACAGGAAAAATTTTAAAATAAGCTTAAGAAAAACCTCAACTTGAGTGCCCTAACCAGAAAAGGGGATCAATAGAGATACCCCGGGATTTTGATGCGGATGAAGAGCATAGTCATAACATAGGCGATGACGACGGCGGAGATCCCAAAAGAAGCGAAGGTGACACGGACGCTGTGAGCACTGTTGCGATCGAGGGCGAGATCCATGAGGATGATGCCGACACCGCCGAGCAGGAACATGAAACCCGAGGAGAGACCCTCGATGATGTACTGGCCGTTGACACGGCCAGGGAGGAAGACGACGGGGCGGACAGTGCCGGTGGAGGGGTCCTGGGTGCTGCCGATGCCGGGGGGCTCGACGATGACATCGTATACAAGACCGGATACGACGCAGAAGTAGGTGAGAAGGACGAGGGAGAGGACGGTGGAAGGCGATGGCAGGGCGAGGTTGGAGGGGAGCTTCAGGCGAGTGCGGGGAGGGCGGAGGAAGCCGTAGGGCACCACGCTGAGGATCGAAAGGAAGGGATCCATGGCGAATGAGATCGCAGATGCGGCGGCAGCCAAGCAACTGATCTTCTTCTTAGAAAGATTTATTGATATTTTTTCACTGAGTAATAGTAATAATAAATTCATAATATTAATAATATTGTTGATTTGCTATTAATTTAATTTTAATTTATAAATCATGTTTTTAGAGAAAAAGAAAAAAAACAATAACTTTATATTCATTATTATTATTGATCACTAAATCAAAAGTCTATAGAATAATTTTTATTTTATTTTATTTTTAATTTTTATGGTAATCTCTAGATTAGTGATATCGCTCGTTAGAAATTGACACTAAAACCAAAAGATAAAAATTAAATTAAAAATAAGACTAAAATAATGATTGTTTCATTATCATAAAACTAAATGTTTTTTTTTTTGCCAGTTCCTTTAATTAAAGAAAAAAATTATGACAAATTTATTCTCATCAGGTTACTGAAATACTGTTGCTATTCCAAGAAAATCTCTTGACAATTGTTATTTTTTTTTATAAATCCTGACAAGCCACTAACTCTGAAATTTGTTTTTTGGGCTTTTTTCCATTATAGTCATCCCTTTTTTTTTTAATTATCAAAATAACCCTACACAAAATATATTCACCAAACTAACCATGAAACCATCACATCAACCCCTATCTCATCATCATGTGTTTTTAAAATATAAAATATTAGGTTTTTTTCAAAAACACCCTTTATTTGTTTAAAAATACAAATAAAAAATATTTTTATTTTTTAAACCATTTTCTTAAATTATTATTATTAAATATTTATTATTATTTTTATAAAAAACGAACAAAATAAAATTTTTTTTATGGGATTTATTTTAAAAGATATATTATTATTTTTTAAAAACACCCTATTTAAGTTGTTATTTATTAAAAGCTTTTTTAACTGCATTTATTTAAAAAATATATTACTATTATCATTGGTTTATACATTTTTTTATTTTTTAAGTAATTATTATTAAAAACTTATTTTTTTAAACCACATTTTTTTAGAAAAATTTGGATAACTAAATATAATAATAATAATAATAATTATTATTATTAAAAATGATATGCATTGTGGCACACCATGTAATGACATGCATTGATTGTACATCAAGTAGCCTTCAGATGTAGAATCTGATTCCTCTTATAAAGCTGGTTGTGCATGTCTACTTGACAAAAAACATCATGAGTTGATTACACACCATGTAGGCTTCAGGATAAGAAATAGCATATATTGACTGCACACCAAGTAGGTTTTAGATGTAAAAAGAATCTGATTCCTGCTATAAACTGGTTGTACATGCCTATTTGATAAGAAACAGTATGCATTGATTACACACCAGCTATAACAAAAGTAAGATTCCCCTATAAAGCTAGTTGTGCATGTGTACTTGACAAGAAACACCATGCATTGATTACACACCAAGTATTTATGATAAAAAATAACATGCATTGACTGCACACCAAGTAAGTTTCAGATGTAGAAAGAATCTGATTCTTCCTATAAAGCTGGTTGTGCATGCCTACTTGATAAGAAACAGTATCCATTGATAAATAAATTTTTAATAATAATTACTTAAAAATAAAACAATGTATAAACTAATGATAATAATAATATATTTTTAAAATAAATGAAGTTAAAAAAGCTTTTAATAAATAACAACTTAAATAGGGGGTTTTTAAAAAATAATAATATATTTTTAAAACAATATATTCTTAAAATAAATCCCGTAAAAAAAAGTTTTATTTTGTTCTTTTTTATAAAAATAATAATAAATATTTAATAATAATAACTTAAGAAAATGGTTTAAAAAATAAAACTATTTTTTATTTGTATTTTTAAAAAAATAAAGGGTGTTTTTAAAAAAACCTAATATTTTATATTTTAAAAACATATGAGTGATGAGATAGGGGTTGATGTGATGGTTTCATGGTTAGTTTGGTGAATATATTTTGGGTATGGTTATTTTGACAATTAAAAAAAAAAAGGATGGCTATTTTGAAAAAAAGCCCTTGTTTCTTTTTTTATGAAAAAAAAGAACAAGCATCATCTAGTCAGAAAATTATCAAAAAATATATAAATACAATGGTATGTCAATTATAATAACTTAATAACCTATAAAAATTGGTTATATATAACAGACTAATATACATGATCTACTTCTAAAATAATATATTAGGAATCACAATCTAATAATAATAAATTCTCACTGTTTTGCAATTATAAAATGATGAAGAATACGCCTCATCGTACAAAGCATCCAATGACCACAAATCTTATTTACTCATGAGCTAACAAAAAATATAGAAAGTTTAAAAATTTAATTAAATTAAACCAACCACATGTTAGTTTCATGACAGTGGCGGACCCACATGGTCGGCAACCCGGGCTAAAGCCCGGGCTGGTTGGCTGGAAAACTTTGGAATATCTCATTTCGATGAAGTTTAAGCATGGGTTGAAGTTGGAACGCAGTCCACGCTGTTGATTGTCCAACCGTCGTTGGACGGAGCTGCGGAGGTCTTGAGGAGAGGGCAGAGATGCCGTATTTTGGCTGTCGGCTTGCTGCTAAGTGTTAAGAACGCCGGATGCTCTTGAGTCTTGATAGTTGAGAAGATTAAGCCACGAGAGCAACGAAGAAGTCGTAATTTAAAAAAAAATCGTTTCACATTAAGAGAAACAGAGAAACACGTGTTTCACTGTGTGTTGTTTTTTTTCTTATTTTCCTCAAATTCAGAATCACTTCCATTAATTTCCCCCAAAATTAAAATCCCTAACATTTTCCCCAAATTTACCTCCAAACTTCCACAAGGACCACCACCAATTTCGTTCCGGTGGTTCCGTTGTTGGCCTCTAATTTGCTAAAGTCGTTGTCGGATTGCCTCACAGAGTCACAGTCACAGTTTCTTCTCAATCACAAAGTCACAACTTCGTCTCAATTACAAAGCTAAAGTCAAGCACCATTACACCAAAGCAGAGACTCAGAGGTATGTCTGCTTCCACAGCTCCCCTAGAATTTCATTGCTTCTATGTGACTCCTTGAAGTTGAAGATCAATAGATCATGTATGTGATGTCTGTCATGAGTTATCTGTTTATTTCTTGCGCTTTCAATTGATGCTTTTTTTTTTTTCTCTTCTCTTGCAGCCTTGCTTGTGTTTGTGATAATTCCTGAACAGCAAAGCTCCTAGCAGATTAGCAGGCCCTTGTTTTTATTCTCCTCAGGCTCAGAATGTCAGACTAATTATCCTTGTTTTCATTCTCCTAAGAGTCTCGGACTGATTATCCCTGCAGTTTTAGCCTACAAGCCTACAGCTGCAATTTAGAAAAAGTAACCACCCGACATGGCGACATGCTTTCTTGTCATTCTTGATGTGAATGTGAATTTGAATGTTTCATGCTTGCTTAAATTAATTATTTATCTTGGGGTATGACATGATCACATGATTCACATTCATGCAATTATTAAAGCTTCTCGGAACATGGAAGGAATAGATTAAAATTATAAAATAGAAGAAGTGGGACCATGGGACCCATGTTTGATGCTTGGCAGCTTGAGAGTTGAGAATGAATTAAATGAATCATTGATTAATTAGATGCATTTAGTCATAAAAATTGGATTATGGATACCAATAAAGTTAGGCATGACATGATACTATAATTTCTTTTGCATTTGGCATTATTTTTAGTTAAAAGGGTCTACTTTGATTCTATGCTTTCTATGCCCTATAGCTATAAGCTATAACCATGGGAAAATTTATTTATTTTCATTGTTTGTTCTAGTTTCTTGATTTTTACCAATATTGAAATCTTTTGTTTTTTTTAAATTACTGCATGCATAATTTATCACAAGCATTCTGTTTTTTTTATTTTTTAATTATATATTTTTTAAATTGGAACATAATGGTCGTTCTAATATTTTTTAAATTTTTTAAATTATATAATTATATTGTTTTAACTAATGTTGCATATGTTCCCTTGAAGCAAGTAGTTAGTTTATTCATCTACTAAGTACTAACTCTAGTGTGTTGAGATTATTGATTTTCAAAATTGTTAATGTGTTGAGATTTTGTATGGTGTAGGTTATTTATTATGGACAAGTTTTTTACTAAAAGACCAAAAAGCACATAGTCAAGTGTTAAAGACAATAACGCGACCACATCTTCAAGTCCGAAACGAGCAAAAGTTGAGTTTGATCAAAATAATCTAATCGCGGATCCCAGGTTTCGAATGCCAATTGAGAAATATGATGCCAACATTAGAGATGAGGTGAGACGATCTTATGTAGCAAAAGGTCCATGTCAACCAAGGACTCACAACTTTCCTAAGAAGAAATATGGGAATCAGAATAGGTGTTTCAATCCTTCATGGTTTGATTCTTTTCCATGGCTAGAATATAGTGTGGAGAAGGATTCTGCATTTTGTTTGTGGTGTTATTTGTTTAAACCAACAACTTATGGATTGCAAAGCGGGAGGGATGTGTTTTCCAAAGCGGGGTATAATAATTGGAAGAATGCAATTTCTACTTTTAGAGATCATGAAGGAAATGTTGCTAGCATTCATAATTTTTCAACTGATAAATTGGAATTGTTCAAGAACCCACGACAAAGTGTCACACAAAAGATCTTGCAACATAGTTCAGAAATGGAAATTGCTTATCGTGTTAGATTGACAACAGTTCTAGATGTTGTGCGATTTTTGTTAAGACAAGGTTTAGCTTTTCGGGAGCACGATGAATCTTCAAGTTCCAAGAACAAGGGTGACTTCTTGGAGTTACTCTATTGGTATGGTGCACGCGTTGATAAGATTGCCAAGACATTAAAAGAAAATGCTCCCGGGAATAACCAAATGACTGCTCCAAAAATTCAAAAGGATTTAGTGCATTCTTGTGCCGAAAAAGTGAGATCACTCATTATTGAAGACATTGGTGATCAGATTTTCTCACTTATGGTTGATGAAGCTAGAGACATTTCAGTGAAGGAACAAATGGCTATTGTTTTGAGATATGTTGATTCTTGTGGACAAGTGATGGAGAGATTTCTTTGTATAGAGCATGTGACAGACACTTCATCCAAGACTTTGAAAGAAGCTATTAATAATTTATTTGCAAAATATGGATTGTCCTTATCAAGGTTACGAGGTCAAGGTTATGATGGAGCTTCTAATATGCGAGGAGAATTTAATGGCCTAAAGTCACTGATATTGAAGGATAATCCATATGCAAGGTATGTTCATTGCTTTGCGCATCAACTTCAATTAGTTGTTGTTGGTATTGCGAAAAAAATGCCTATTATCAACGACTTCTTTAGTTATGTGATTAAGATTGTCAATTAGGTTGGAGCATCATGTAAAAGAAAAGATGCACTTCGACAAAGACAACATGAAAATATAGTCACACAAATAGAGAAAGGTGTGATTTCTACTGGCAGAGGCCTCAATCAAGAGATAAGGCTTGCAAGACATGGGGACACACGCTGGGGATCTCATTATTATACAATACTTCGTCTTATAATGATGTGGCCAGGGGTAACGGATGTTGTTGGAAATGTTCATGATGATGGAACTAACCCTGCCCAACAAGGTTTAGCTTTGGGTTTGATTGATCGCATGGAAAGACTTGAATTTGTGTTCATATTATTTTTTATGAAAAAGGTGTTGGGTATAACAAATGGCTTGTCACAAGCGTTGCAAGAAAAAAATCAAAATATAGTGAATGCTTTAGACATGGTTGAATGTGTCAAGTTTAAGTTGCAATTATTGAGAGATGATGGATGGGATGAATTGTTGTTTGATGTTTCTGAGTTTTGTGTTAAAAATGATATTGAAATGCCAAATAATATGGAAGATACTATGTTGGTATGAGGTCGTCCAAGACGTGAGAAGCAAACTACTACATATTTGCACTACTATCGCGTTGATGTTTTTTACTCGGTTAGTACTTTTTATATCACCTACACTTTATTTTGTTATTAAACTTTACATTTTTATTTATTAATGTTTGCTTTATTTATTTTTTATTTTAGGTTCTTGATATGATTATGCAAGATATGAATAGTCATTTTTCAGAATCTACTATTGAATTGCTTTCTTGCATAAGTTGCCTTGATCCAAAACAATCATTTTCAAGATTTGATTCTGTTAAATTAGTTCGTATTGCCGAGCTTTATCTTGGAGATTTCTTAGAAATTGATCGAATGGCATTGGTAGATCAATTAGAGATATACATATGTGACATGAGAAAAAATGGTGATTTTTCTTCACTAGAAAGCATTGGAGAACTTGCTATAAAGTTGGTTGAAACAGAAAAACATGTCAGTTATCCTCTAGTTTATCGGTTGATTGAGTTGGCGTTGGTCTTACCTGTTTCCACTGCTTCCGTTGAAAGAGTTTTTTCAGCAATGAATATCATCAAGACCGATTTGCGTAACAAAATGGAGGATGATTTCTTGACTGATAGCTTGGTTTGCTATATTGAGAAAGACATATTTAATAGTATTGATAATGAAGATATTTTACAGTATTTTCAAAATATGCGAACTCGTAGGATTCAATTGGCACCTCTTGGCAACAACAAGACTAGCTCATTCATTGGCTCGTAGTTTGTATTTGTAATTTTCATTTTTATTTAAGTTACTATGTATTGTCTTTGTCTTTGACCTTTGTTCGTATATTTATTATTAATATTGAATATCAATTTAGTTTGTATTATCCTTTAAATTTGTCGATGTATTTTGTATTTCATATTGAGCATTAACTTTTATTTAAGCCCGGGCTAGATGAAATTCCTAGGTCCGCCACTGGTTTCATTCGTGGAGCTAGGGGAGGGGGAAAGGGCCCATGGCCCCTTGCTTTTGGTTTTTTTCTTAAATAATATATATATATTACATATTGATGCATATAATATTAAAAAAAATTATGAAAATTTATTGTTTAGATTCTTGATATTTTACAAATTGATTTACATAGTATTTTTTAAAATATATATAGTCTAAAAAATTATAGTTCACAGAAAAATATTTGCAAAATCTTCTTTTTTTTTATTCGATATTTTATAAATTTGGTTATATAGTGGTAAAAAAAATATTTTGCAAAAATTTATTGTTCAGCAACTTGATATCCTATAAAGCGGTATATATATATAGAGATAAATTAAATTCTTATAAAAATATTTGGCCCTCTAAAAAACCTTTCTGGTTCGCCTCTAAGGGGCTGTTTGGTACGGAAGTGATTTTCTGAAGTGGTGAGTTCCTGGAAGTGGCTACTTCAGTGTAAGTGTGTAGTTCAGTTGGAAGTGTAGACTTCTGTGTGTTTGGTTGTTGCTGGAAGTGTCATGTCAGTAACCACTTCCAGTGTTTGGTTGGTTGAAGTGAAATCTGGAAGTGGCCACTTCAGCCACTTCAGGGTGTTTGGTAAGAGGTGTAGTGGGTGTATGATCACCACTTCCGGAGGGGGGGTATGGTTACCTCCCTTGTAATATTTGTGATTAAAGTTTTTAATTATTCAAGTAGTGTATATTTATTTATTATCTTAATATGATGAAAATTTCATTCTATTTTGATTATTGAATTTGTAATTTTGTGAATAATTTATAATTATTCGATAAATGGATCGTCCGGCCCTTTAATTTATTAAATATAATTTTTAAATATATACTGCAAATAATTTATTTTTTTGAGAGATTATTAAATTGTTTTATGTTTTAGATTTGTTATTGTGTTTAACATTTTTATTATTAATTATTTTAACTTCATTGTGATATATATATATATATATATAATTTCAAAGTATGACTTTATTAAAAAATTACATGAAATAAAAATGAAATAAATAAGTCAATGTAACCTTTTTAATTACATTAAAAAATTGATTAATTATTATTTTAAAAATATGGCAATTTGTTTTAATTATTTTTATTAAATATTTTCTAAATAATTTAAAACATTAAATTAAAAAAAATGGTTAATTAAAGTTTTTAATTATTCAATTAGTGTATATTTATTTATTATATTAATATGATGAAAATTTCATTATATTTTGATTATTGAATTTGTAATTTTGTGAATAATTTGTAATTATTCGATAAATAGATCGTCCGGCCCTTTAATTTATTAAATATAATTTTTAAATATATACTGCAAGTAATTTATTTTTTTGAGAGATTATTAAATTGTTTTATGTTTTAGATTTGTTATTGTGTTTAACATTTTTTATTATTAATTATTTTAACTTCATTGTGATATATATATATAATTTCAAAGTATGACTTTATTAAAAAATTACATGAAATAAAAATGAAATAAATAAGTCAATGTAATAAAAATTACATGGCAATTTGTTTTAATTATTTTTATTAAATATTTTCTAAATAATTTAAAACATTAAATTAAAAAAATGTTAATTATTTTTATTATTTTATTTGTATAATTTATTCTAAGTCTAAAACCTTGTATGTAAAATATATTTTAAAATATGACCTTTGTATTATGGTTTGTGTGTTAATAAATATCTTTTAGTTTAGTTTGGATTATTAAAAAAAATATAATTAATACATAACTACCTCTTTGGTATCATTACAGCCTCTCATTTAAGATGAACCACATACTTGACTTTCATAAGAAAACCTTTGTCAAAATAACCACATTCATTTGTCACAGCATCAACCAAAAACAAAGCAAAAAAAAAGAGGCAGATATTCATTCATTGTGATAAAATGACATAGCAGTCAGCATTTATACCTTTCAACCATGTTTGCAATAACAACACCGACTCGATTATAATGAATTACATGGGAAAAACACCTACAGCCCAACATCACCATGTCATCGATTACACAAGTGAAATACACAGTTGCACAACTACAAGTGCCAAAAAAAATCATAACTTGAACTGCTGCACTGAACATGTTGTGCACCTGCGAAAGTAAACACACAAGATATTTCAGCTAATTTCACCGGCGAAAGTAGGAAACATATGATAATGATTTCAACATCTTCATTCATAAATGCATCAGAAAATAAACCACTCCAGATATTTCATGTAATACCTGTCATTGATTTCAATGCTCCCAATCGGTTGTATAGTCGGAGAGGAACCCGGCAATTATGGCATGGCTCAGGTGACCATCAACTTGTGAATGCACTTTTATCGGCAGTTTGAGGGTCCCCATGTTTTTTTCCCATTTTTGTATACACATGCGGTTTACAAAGAAAAATACGAACCGTCACACACAATGGGCTGCAATGGTGGCAAAGCATGCCTCCAAATTGCCTCGCCACACATGTGCGACAGTAGGCCAAAAAAACAAGACAACGAAATAAAAAAGAAGCTACTACAAATCTGATAACAAAAACACTTGCTTGCTGAAACATGACAAGCAAAACAGATTCCCCATAAAGAAGCTTCCAAAACCAATGGCAAAAGGGATTTAGAACACAAAGCAGCAAACAATTTAGAACACAAAGCATCCATATAAGTCAAGACTATTTGAAATCAAACTTCAAGAGGTTACATAAAACAACATCAAATCACAGTATAAGGTGTCAGGACACCAAGTAACACATAAAAAGAGTGAAGTATGAATTTAAACCTGAAAGCAACCAAATAACTCCAATACATGGTAAATAAAAAAGAAAGTTTGACATCCAACTCATGAATTCAAACAGAACCGGATCAAAACATAACCTTCGCATACAGTCTCGAAATAGAAGCAAAACAGAACCGGGCCAAAATAAAACATGGTGAGATGCATAATTAAAAGAATTAAATCAGAAGCATAGTTCAAACCATAATCAGAAATTTCAAATTCACGCAAAGGGCAAGCTTATGGCTGCAATGACCCGGTACAGTCCTACCCTGTCATTGCCCCGCCAAAATCACCCCTTCGCCTAAATTAAAACTTATTGGACCATGCCTCAGTGCATTCAGATTGACAATGCTTTTTCGTACTCATCATCGCCATTTCATCTCACCTGAAAAAGCACAAAAGCATCCAATATACATAAGAAATTAAAGACTATAAACATGCATCAACAAACTGCAAAATAAAGTAAGGTTCTATGCATAGACCACACACGTTGTCACGCTAGTCATACATGCAACATGCTGGTAGAATGCATATGCAAAATAAAGTAAGGTTCTAGGAATAAAGCATGGTTCAAATATGAAACTAAAAGTAGCATGCAAATATTAAGGAGGAAAGTCCTGTCTCCAGCATCAGTCTCCACACAGTGGGAGCACCAAACCATGAAGTTCACACCATCCGTGATAAGAACCTCTCAACCCAAATGCGCCTGAGTTCCATATCCTTCACGATGAACCCCTGACCTTCCTTCTCGTGCAGTTGCAAATAATCAAATACTTCGGCAAGTTCAGTTTTCCCGAAACCATCGACTTCCATCACCTTGCGGTACAGGACCTCAGACCAATTTGTTGGGTTTTTAATTGCATCCGCTATTTGCCCGACAACGTTGATGAGTTCATCCATCTTTGCGGATTTTTTAGACACCTTGGTTGCGCGTGGGGTCCTTTGTGTTGATGACGTCGCTGAACTATTACCTACTGGCGGGATAGGAGTGTCCGCATCGTCGTCATCACTCAGATTCAACGCCTGAGCTGACTCGAGATTGTCGATGCTGATATCGTCATTTTCACATCTTTCCCCAAAATCTGAAAAAAGTGACGTTGCATATGACCCCGTCGCCCTGTCCTCTCCGCATATTATCTTCAGTCCCTCGTAGTTCTCTATTGGCTTATTAATGAAATGTCTTGCACCTGGGTGTGCCTGTGTTACGAAATGTTGTACAACAAGTCACGTATCTATCAAGTAATGACAAGTTAACGACGATTTCAATGTTACCTCAATGTACGTTACCGCCACAACGGGATCTAGCAGGATCGTCTTCGATGCATCGTCCCATCCAGCGCCGCTGAGTTCTTTTACCTTCTTAATTTCGGCATAGCGTGCCTTGAAGGTTCTGTAGTGATTTTCGACATTATCGGGGCTGAACTCCGTATTGAATTTGGCGTTGACAGCCACCGATGCAAAAGAAAACGCGGCACGTTTGAAAGACTTATCGCACTTGAGGCCTTTCCTTGCTTGTTCTACAAGCAACGGTATCAAGAAATTGTCATGTTCCAGCCTCCATCGCTTGTTTGGGGTGCCACGCTTGTTGCCCGCACTCTTGGAATAACCAGCGTCGTTCATACGATCATACCCCTCCATTTTGCTTAACAATTCCAATGAGTGGGTAAGTGACACAGTTCAATAGAAATGAAACATATAAGGCAATAATGAAAGTCATTAGGCATACATAACCATCATACGGTCTAAAGTGATAAACATATAGTTTAAAAAGAAAAACGCATCCGAGGGAGAACCGAAAAGAAAGAAACAATGTTTTGCATGATTTATGCTAAAGTATCATAAGCAGCCCACATATCATTCGCTATTGCGTCCCGTAGTTCAGCCCATTGTCTGTTCTCCTCACGTTGTTCCCTCTGTGAACGTCCTTGCGTCGATACCAATTGTTCTGCCTCTGCGTCTCCTCCGTTCAATATCGCATCGGTTGGGTCGACACCGGCAATGTAGTTATGGAGTATGCAACAGGCAAGCACTAACCTTACCTGTGTTTTGAATGGGAAAAAAGGATGCGATGTTAGGACTTTAAACCTATTCTTCAACACGGCAAATGCGCGCTCGACCTTCGAACGCAACATTGAATGCCTAAGATTGAATAATTCTTTTGGGTTAGTCGGGGCCCTTCCCGTGTGTTCCTTCAAGTGGTATCTAACGCCTCGATACGGTGCTATGAAACCATTCATAGTTGTAAAGCCGGCATCTACCAAGTAATATTTCCCTACAATAAACAACAATGTTTAATTATGCTTCTTAGAACGTGAAAACAGTGCATGCAGTTTTTATTCCCACCTTCTATTATTTTTAGACCTTCGGGCTGTGGACGTGAGATTGCATCTCTTAAGACTGTAAAATCGTTTGCTGATCCCTCCCAACCCGCGAGAACGTAGGTAAACTTTAGATCGGGGTTCACAACTGCAAGTACGTTTTGGGTCGGACCTTTTCGGCCACGGAACTGTGGCAATTCATGCTGAGGGACGGAGGCATCAATGTGTGTACCATCAAGAAGCCCTACACAATCCTACGTGGTAGAAAAATTGGAAGATATTATTAATTCTTTTAAGAAATTGGTCAGAACCCATGTATTGAATTATATGTTAGCTTACTTTGAAATAAGGGTACCAGTTTGGGTTACTCTCAATTTCCGGATGGCAAGCGTTGGTGGGATGATGCACAAAGTCGTCACGGATTGCACATATCGCCCGAAGGACGTTATTAAAGTGACGGCTGATAGTTTCCCCAGACCGAAGGAACTCAATGCGCACAGTGCGGTTCTTCGTGTTATGCCCCACTATGTGCAAGAATATTGCTACTTGTTCTTCTATGGCCATATGTTTGGTATCTACAAGTAGATGCTTGTCTCGCAATATTGACGCGAGATGGAGAAATGGGCCTACGTCCATTCGAAGGTAGCTGACACAATAGTCACGACCACTCCTCAGAATACGCTCCATATGTTTTTTCCTAGTTAGGTCTCGGAACAAGGAGGGCTCCCTACGCCTTGCACACCTTGTTAAGTGACTTTCCTCTATTAAATAGGCGACTATGACAACGACAGTTGTGAAGGCCGCTACCAAAGGTCTCATGAGAGAATTAACTGGCGAGCTGTCCATCTACACGATCAATAATTAGGTTATGGTCGTATAGGACGGGGCGAAATACGAAACACAACAGACACCTATGCACTTGTTCTAATGGTAACAAAGATAACACAGTTTGCCTAGCTGTAGTTAATTTCATTATTGGGAAAAGGCAGCCAATGCTTATGTCAAAATGCATACCAACATACAATTCTACGTCAAACACTGTTTAACGGTTCTAGAAGACATTGTCACCAATAATGACACAGTGTCATCCAATAAGCAATTGTTATTTTATATGCCAAGTGCACATGATCAGTACAGCAAGTTAATACACAAAACAACAGAAACATGCAGTCATACATGGAAATCAGAAAATAGTCTATAAAAACAAGGTTTTGTCTCCATGGTACGTATCCTCCAGGAAGATGTGCAGTAGGATCCCTTTAGGCGAATAAAGAAGTATCCGGACTAGGCCGGGCCTCCCTATTAGCCTTGTAATCCTTGGCTTCCTTGTTGCGGACAATATACCAATGGAGGCGTCTTATATTGCATACTACAATGAGCAATAGTCACATTGATTACCATATTTATCAATAGTGATACATGTCAGCAAAAAAAAAAAAAAAAAAATGAAAAGAGTAATCACAGCATCAAAAAAAAAAAAAAAAAGGCACACAATAGAGGGTGAGAGCATGAAGGTACTAAGACATGCCTTCAAAAAAATTCAGCTATTAGCAAAGTGGATGGAGTACACCATGAAAAAAACAACATTTAAACCTAATTAAGCATGATGTAGTGCAGGTATGTGTTGCTAGTCACAGCATCAACCAAAAGAAAATCACACAATAGAGGGTGAGAGCATCAACATATTAACACATGCATTAAAAAAATTCAGCTATTAACAAAATGGATGGAGTACACCATGAAAAGAGCAAAATGTAAACCCAATTAAGCATGATGCAGTGCAGGCATGTGCTGATAGTCACAGCATAAACCAAAAAAAATCACACAATAGAGGGTGAGAGCATGAAGGTATTTAAACATGGCTTAAAAAAATTCAGCAGGACAATTTCAGAGGGTGGAGTACACATGAAAAGAGCAAAGTTTGAATCCAATTAAGCATGACTAATAGTGCAGGCAGGTATTAGTAGTGACACCATCAAAAAAAAAATCACACAATAGAGGGTGAGATCATCACCATATTAACACATGGCTTAAAAAACTTCAGCTATTAACAAAGTGGATGGAGTACACCATGAAAAGAGCAAAGCTTAAACCCAATTAAGCATGATAAATAGTACAGGCAGGTCTTAGTAGTGACAACATAACAAAAAAAAATCACACAATAGAGGGTGAGAGCATCAACATATTAACACATGCCTTAAAAAAATTCAGCTATTAGCAAAGTGGATGAAGTATACCTTGAAAAGAGCAGCATTTAAACCCAATTAAACATGATGGTGTGAAGGCATGTGTTGGTAGTCACAGCAACAACCAAAAAAAAAATCAAACAATAGAGGGTGAGAGCATGAAGGTATTAAAACATGGCTTAAAAAAATTCAGGAGGACAATTTAAGAGGGTGGAGTACACATGCAAAGAGCAAAGTTTGAACCCAATTAAGCATGATAAATAGTGCAGGCAGGTGTTAGTAGTGACAACATAAAAAAAAAACACACACACACAATAGAGGGTGAGAGCATCAACATATTAACACATGCCTTAAAAAAATTCAGCTATTAACAAAGTGGATGTAGTACACCATGAAAAGAGCAAATTTTAAACCCAATTAAGCATGATAAATAGTGCAGGCATGTGTTGCTAGTAACAGCATCAACCAAAAAAAAAATCACACAATAGAGGGTGAGAGCATGAAGGTATTTAAAACATGGCTTAAAATAATTCAGCAGGACAATTTCAGAGGGTGGAGTACACATGAAAAGAGCAAAGTTTGAACCCAATTAAGCATGATAAATAGTGCAGGCAGGTATTAGTAGTGACAACATCAAAAAAAAAATCACACAATAGAGGGTGAGAGCATCAACATATTAACACATGACTTAAAAAACTTCAGCTATTAACAAAGTGGATGGAGTACACCATGAAAAGAGCAAAGTTTAAACCCAATTAAGCATGATAAATAGTGCAGGCATGTGTTGCTTGTCATAGCATCAACAAAAAAAAATCACACAATAGAGGGTGAGAGCATGAAGGTATTAAAACATGGCTTAAAAAAATTCAGCAGGACAATTTCAGAGGGTGGAGTACACATGAAAAGAGCAAAGTTTGAACCCAATTAAGCATGATAAATAGTGCAGGCAGGTATTAGTAGTGACAACATCAAAAAAAAATCACACAATAGAGAGTGAGAGCATCAACATACTAACACATGACTTAAAAAACTTCAGCTATTAACAAAGTGGATGGAGTACACCATGAAAAGAGCAAAGTTTAAACCCAATTAAGCATGATAAATAGTGCAGGCATGTGTTGCTAGTCACAGCATCAACCAAAAAAAAAATCACACAATAGAGGGTGAGAGCATGAAGGTATTATAACATGGCTTAAAAAAATTCAGCAGGACAATTTCAGAGGGTGGAGTACACATGAAAAGAGCAAAGTTTGAACCCAATTAAGCATGACTAATAGTGCAGGCAAGTATTAGTAGTGACACCATCAAAAAAAAAATCACACAATAGAGGGTGAGATCATCAACATATTAACACATGGATTAAAAAACTTCAGCTATTAACAAAGTGGATGGAGTACACCATGAAAAGAGCAAAGTTTAAACCCAATTAAGCATGATAAATAGTGCAGGCAGGTCTTAGTAGTGACAACATAAAAAAAAAATCACACAATAGAGGGTGAGAGCATCAACATATTAACACATGCCTTAAAAAAATTCAGCTATTAGCAAAGTGGATGGAGTATACCTTGAAAAGAGCAGCATTTAAACCCAATTAAACATGATGGAGTGAAGGCATGTGTTGGTAGTCACAGCAACAACCAAAAAAAAAAATCAAACAATAGAAGGTGAGAGCATGAAGGTATTAAAACATGGCTTAAAAAAATTCAGGAGGACAATTTAAGAGGGTGGAGTACACATGCAAAGAGCAAAGTTTGAACCCAATTAAGCATGATAAATAGTGCAGGCAGGTGTTAGTAGTGACAACATAAAAAAAAACACACACACACAATAGAGGGTGAGAGCATCAACATATTAACACATGCCTTAAAAAAATTCAGCTATTAACAAAGTGGATGTAGTACACCATGAAAAGAGCAAATTTTAAACCCAATTAAGCATGATAAATAGTGCAGGCATGTCTTGCTAGTAACAGCATCAACAAAAAAAAAATCACACAATAGAGGGTGAGAGCATGAAGGTATTTAAAACATGGCTTAAAATAATTCAGCAGGACAATTTCAGAGGGTGGAGTACACATGAAAAGAGCAAAGTTTGAACCAAATTAAGCATGATAAATAGTGCAGGCAGGTATTAGTAGTGACAACATCAAAAAAAAAAATCACACAATAGAGGGTGAGAGCATCAACATATTAACACATGACTTAAAAAACCTCAGCTATTAACAAAGTGGATGGAGTACACCATGAAAAGAGCAAAGTTTAAACCCAATTAAGCATGATAAATAGTGCAGGCATGTGTTGCTAGTCACAGCATCAACCAAAAAAAAATCACACAATAGAGGGTGAGAGCATGAAGGTATTATAACATGGCTTAAAAAAAATCAGCAGGACAATTTCAGAGGGTGGAGTACACATGAAAAGAGCAAAGTTTGAACCCAATTAAGCATGACTAATAGTGCAGGCAAGTATTAGTAGTGACACCATCAAAAAAAAAATCACACAACAGAGGGTGAGATCATCAACATATTAACATATCCCTTAAAAATATTCAGCAGGTCAAATATAGAGAATGGACTACCCCATGTAAAGAGCAAAACAAACCATATGCAATCAGGTTTGAGAATTAACTTTGGAGAAAACCATAAAACTCAGAATGGGGAAAAAATGGAATCAGGTCATGGGTCGGACGAAGAACAAATGGAAAACAAACCTTGTCAAGAAAATCCCAAAATCAAATCTTCCACATCACCACAAAACAAACAAAAAACAGGGGGCAAAAAAAAAAAACCTAACCAGATCTAAGCTTCAGAGCAGTACCTCTAAAGGCAGAGGGTAGTGAACTTCAGAGCTAAGGTGGGAGAAAAAGAGCGAAGCCCACACCTGTGGAAGGAGTACAACGCAAAGAATCAAGGCCAGCGCCGAATAAATTAAAAAGAGAACATATACAAACATATACATCCATGAAATCCTTGAGATTTAGCTTTAAAATTGAAAAAAAAAAAGAGGGAAAATAACAAAAAAACAACATACTTTTTTCGTTGGAGATCACTGCCACCCAAGTGAGGGGTGATGAACGCAGGACAGTTGCGATGACGGAGGAGGAGAGGAGAGATGGAAGACTAGGTTATGAGATCCAGATCTAACCCCCACCTGTCGAAGAAGTAAAAGCCGAAGAATCAAAACCCACAGCTGAACTCGAAACATAACAAATTAGAAGAAATACATCTGAAGTGGTTGGAAACTATGACCAATCCTTCAGATTTCGTAGTTTTAAAGTTGCAAAAAAAGGGAAAAAAACAAACCATGGTAGTGTCTAGCCGGTGACCACAGAGACAGCAAAATCAGGTGCCGGGTTTTGCCATCACGGGGAGAAGGGGTCTTCACAACACCCCACGGGGCCGGCGGAGACACAGGAGTGAAGGGGAGGAACGATCGGTTTTTGGAGACGCGGGGATGATGGATGTTCGACGGCGGCCGTGAAACCCTAGAAGAGGTGAGCATACAAAGGGCGAATAAATCATGGGAAAAGGGGTGTTACGACACCCCACGTGATGCTGCAGGGAAGTGGCGACCTCAGCCACGAAAGAGCAAAACTCACTGAAGTGGCCACTTCGCCCAAATCTCCACCGAAGTGAGATGGGTTTTTTCAACACTGTTTGAAGTGTCACATCACCACTTCAACGTATCACTTCAGCAAAACAAACACCCCGAAGTCACTCGGAAGTCAGCACTTCCGTCACTTCGGGCTCAAAAACGGGCAAACAAACACGCCCTAAACATGTGACATACCTTTTGGAGTTCCACTGTTTATAGAATCAACCCTTAAATTTTTTGTTTTTTTAAAAAAAAAAATATTGACAAGCCACTGATCCAACCACAAGCTTATGTCCCATTTGGTCCATATGTCCCTGGTCTATCTAACATAAATCCAAACAAGGCCAGAATATAAATTAGTGCTAGGCCGACACGGCCCACCTAACAAACATATTCTTTTCTATTTTAATTTTTATTTTTATTTTTATGTATCTTTTATAAACAATTTCTTTAAAAAATAATTTAAAAAAAAAATGAAATACTGGCTGACCAAATGAATGTGCAATTAATAAATGAAAGGAGGGCATTATAGTAGATAGAAGAAGAAGAAAAGGGTAAAAGAGGCAGTTAGGGAGATGAGAAAATAAAACCAAACAGCGACCACTGAGCATCCCAAAGAAAAGGCCCTTTTCAAGCACAGAGAGAGACCTGCCATCCTGCCTTTCATTTTCATGAATCAGTACCTCCTTCTCCTCCTCCCTCTCCCTCTCCCTTTTTAAGCTTTCCTTCTCTTCTCTTCTCTTATACCTAACTACATGGTCCTCTACTACCATACTACTATACTCCCTCCTTCTTGCTTCTTTCTAATCTTCATCATTCTCACTTGCCTTGCTGCCTGAGCCAACCTTGTGATAGACACATGTATCTACCTCAATCTTTATATGTCACTAGGGTTTTATAAGCTCATATATCATATATAGTATACCAACTTCATCCATTCAGCATTCATTCATTCTATGCACTTAGAAGTTGTGTTTTTGTATGTGTCCTAGAGAAAGATCAGAGAGAGAGAGAGAGAGAGAAAGGAAGAAGATGCTCATTCTCTATATGGTCTTAGAGAAAGTGTGTTAATTTGTGCATGTCAGATAGTGGAGGAAGAAGCAAACAAAGTTCATTGTACAACTTAGAGAGTAAAGTTTTTTATAAGTGTGTATGTATGTTTGGAAGAAGTTCATTATATGCTCTTAGAGAATGTGTGTGTGTGTGTGTGTGTGTGATAGAGAGAGAGGAGGAGGAGGAGGAGGAGGAAGAGGACAACATAGTTCATTGTAGAACTTAGAGATCTAGTAAAGTTGTGTTTTAGTGTGTATGTGTGTGTGTGTGTGTGCGAGAGAGAGAGAGAGAGAGAGGAGAAGAAGAAGTTGGTCTCTGCTATATATATATATAAGGTTCATATATAAAAGAAGAAGAATTTTAGGTCCTAAGAAAGTGAAGATCAAAAAAAGAAATTGAAAACAAGTAGCAGCAGTAGTAGTAGAAGAAGAAGAAGAAGAAGAAGAAGAAGAAGAAGAAAAATAAGAGGTATAGTAGAAGCAGTTTGAGAGTGAATAGTAAGTGAGAAATAAATCCATAAGTGAAATGCATGCATAGTGATAATTTTGCTCAAGACCGCGCAACGCTTCCATATAACAGCGCATCGTCGTACCGATCTATCTATCCATGATCACCATCATCATCAACAACATCAACAACAAGAATATATACATATATGTATATGTATATATATGTAGATATATGGTTTATTTGATAGCTCTGTACATCGATGCGCTGCTTATGGCCTAGCTGCATGGTCTTGTGCAAGATATACCATGCCCAATATTGATGGCTCTGTATTCATTCATCCTTGCTTAATTTCTTCTCTTTCGTTTTCACTTCTTTTGCATTATTTTCATTTCTTCGCCTACTGCGCGCATTGGTAATTAACTTTGTTTTCTTCTTTTTTTTTCATTTTTATTTATTTATTTGTGTTTATATGTTTGTATGTATATTGATGCTTTATGTTTGTTTGCTTTTCTGTTTTGAATATGATGATGGAGATGGCGAGATGTGTACTGATTGAAAGGTGGCTGAACTGAAGTTTGGTATGAGAGGACCTTAGACGCATGTCATGTCTCAATGCGGACAAGGCCAACTCCACTTCTTTTCTCTCTTTATTTTATTTTATTAGTTTTTGTTTTAAAAGGATCAAGAACAAGTTTGGCACCTCTTCTTCCATGTTCTTCTGTCCATTGATTAGTTTAATTACAAACATTTCTTTTTCATTTGAAAATTTCTTTTTCATTTTTTAATTAAGAGAGAAAAAAAAAAGCCTCAATAAGTTCTAGCTAGATTCTCATTGGTCCATTGGTTTAATTTTATGTGGGTGTTCTTCATTGTTAATATGGGCTTTATTTAAATATGTGAAATTAATTTATTAGATGTTAAAATTAAGGAATCTCCATTGTCTTCTTTCATAGTATATATCTCATGTTGTATATTGGCTTGTTTTATTTAATTATTATGCATTAGTTTTTATTAGATGCATTATTTAATTTTTATAACTAATGAGAATAACTTGTTAAGGAAACAGATGTATCAATTTTTTAAATTCTTTTCGGGCATTCTATCCTTTTGAATGGTTTAAAAAATAACGATTAGTTTTTCATATATCATTATTATTATTATTATTATTATTTTTATTTGTTTCTCAATAGAGGCTGAAAGTTTATTGCAAATATTATATCAAATGTTTAATATTCTTATCTTCATACATAATCCACTTCTTTATTCTTTAGAGAGGAACAATTGCTAGTTTAATTTTGAGTGAAATTTCTTGTTATTCTTAAAAGAGAAAAGTATCATATTATTATATTAAAAATTCTCATTATATACATATACATGTATACATAGGATATAATTAAATGACATCGATCAAATTTTGATCATCAAAAATTAAGATTGATTTTTTTTAAAAAAAAAAATACAATTATAGGCATCAATGAATTGCTGCCCTACTACAATTAATCAAATAAAAAGTTCATTTATTTTGGTCATACAACAATAATTATTATCATTATATTTTAGGGAAGTGATAAATAGAAAGGAGAAAGAAAATGGGTGGAACACAGCCAACATACAGCAGCATATGGTTTGGTTTTGTGCTAGGAAATGGAAAGTTATCTAGGAAAAGTTTTGGTTGTTTTATTATCAAGTTTTTGGCACTCAATCCCTAACAAAATATTCATTGCTCTACAATGCCACATGTGCATGCTTTTTAACTCTTGTTTGTCTTGCAAATATGCTTGCTTTTTCTGTGAGATTCCCTTGGCTTCTGATTTTATGTATTTTTTCTTGATGGGTTTTGGAATGTATTAATTCATGCAATGAATTCTTAAGGCATGATCTCTTTCTTTCCTTCTGTCTGTTTTTTCCTTATTCCTTGAGATGAGAGTTTTATAGTAAAATCAACTTTGTGCTATTTTGTTTGAAAATACCAATTCATTTTAAAAACAGGCTTAAAACGAACAAAAAAAGTTGATATGCAAATAATTGAAAGATATTTGTACATTGATTATTGATCTAACTAATTAGTACAATAACACTTGTTTGAAAAGAAAAAAACATGTTATAATAGTTTGTTGACAGTGATTATTAACAATTAACAATTAAAAAAAAAAGCAACTTTTAAGGGTACCTTAATTAATCTCAATAGATTTGGCAAGTGATTAGATTAATTTGGATAGTGATAGCTTAATCCTACCAACCAAAGTATAATAGTCAATGTCTCCAATGACGCAGCATTATGGACATTATTATTTTTTCTTTTGTATTAATTTCTCGTAAGCAATTTTGACTAAATATCAATTAATGGTCTTATTTATTTAATAATCAATTTTTATAAAAGAAAACATTACTGTACTTCATTCAAAACTAATGGTTTCACTTGTTTAAAAAGGTTAATGCCTGAGAATTTAGATCGAAGTTACACCTTCACAATATATATATATATATATATATATATATATATATATATATATATATATATATATATATTATCATACTTAATAATTGTAAAACTTTAATCAATCTAAATGTTTAGATACTTTTTGCATAATCTTTAGTTTTTTCTTATACGTGTTTGACACTGATAAATAATTTCAAAATTTAAATTTTCCACTTGTCCGAATAGGATGACATGTTTTATGAGTCACAGTTGACTTTGGGAATGTTTCATGTTTGAATGAAGGGAAACGAGGGAGTGAAGACTTGCTTCACAAGAATAAATAAATAAATAAATAAGAAAATAAAATGCTTGAGTCAAGGAAAAAGAAAAAAACTAATTAAAATTTATAGTTTCAGTAAAATATGAAATTTCCATGTCTGCATTTTCAAAATAGAGTACTGCTGAATTATATATTGTTGAATTTTTTTTAACAAATTCTTTACTGCTCTGTCATTTTGACCACAATAATATATACACACACACACACAAAAATTGTGTACTAGGGATACTTTTAATATTTGTTTTTGAAGTAATATGTGCAATTTTAGGTTACAATATTGATAAATACCAATTTTGAATTTTGTTCTTAAACTTAACTGTGCAAACAAATTTTTTTATTTATTTTTTTTTATTTTGAGACAATTCTCTAATTCCCTGATTCAAAAAATTAAGAAAAAAGAAACATATTAGAGCCAACACGTGACTTACTTGTATCTCTTTATACTTCATATATGATGTCTTCTATGATTTCTGAAAGCATTATATATATAAAATAGGAGAGATTAAGTTTCTGGTGACAAATGGAGTAATAATAAGAGTTGAGAAGAAATAAAAAAGCGGATTGAAAGAGATGGTTTAAAGGTGGCAATAAAACACGCAAATTAAGTAGGTGAAAGTTTGAACAAGCAATTGATTAGTTTAAATAACAAGTCAACAAACTTGTTCAGAATTTGAGCTTTTCATTAACCAGGAAATGCAATGCCAAAGTTTGAATTCCAAACCACCATCCAAATTCTCATACAGTTTTAGTTATTTATTTTCCAACAAAGGAAGCAATTGTTTCCAAAGTTTGTTATGGAATTCTTAGATAAACAATAAAAAAGGATAAGAATATATAGCCAAAATAAACTAAAACTACATAGATTAAAAAAATATTATTTGGTTTGAATAATTCAATGCCAAAATTATATACGTGGTGGTTGAGGGTAGAAACCTAACCTAGAGTTATATATTTCTGAGAAAAAAATTATAATCAATTTACATTTATAATTTTTTTAATTCATAAAAATAATATTTAATGAGACAAAACTATATATTAAATAATAGTATGACACAAAAACAACTCAGCACCATCTAATACATATTAATATATATATACATACATACAATCCTATATGTGTGTATATATAATCTTCAAAAAACAAAAAAAAAAAAAAGAAAGAAAAAATATATATTGAAGCACTGATCTGAAATTCTTAGCTACATGAGCTCTGTAACATATCTAAACAACAAAAAATAAAATAAAATAAAATAAAGGGGCCAAAAAAAAAACTTTTGTTGTACAAGTATAGAGTATCCTGAATTGGCTAAAATATATATAAGAAAAGGAAAAAAAAAAAAAAAAAACATACACACACACACACAGTTGAAACAATAACAAATCCAAAACGGGGATGATGGATGAGAATGTATATATCTTGTCAAGAGTCTTCTCAAACACTTGTTGTTGAAGAAAACCCCCACAAAATCTTTACACAAATTCATCATCATCATCATCATCATCATCATACCTCAGCGCATCGCATGGGAGCAAATCCCAATCTGGAGAGCGCAGTATCGTACATGATGTGAAAATTTTGCTGCTGGTAGTTACCAATAATGTTAAGGGATGAAACAGGAGTACCCAGAATTGCCAGGCACATAATGCCTTCTGGCTCCAACCTTATGAAGTAGTTCTCCACCGGAAAATTCCACACCGCCCCGTCGCCGAACACAATCCCGAACTCCGGCAAATCCAAGCCCTCGACTCCGCTCACATTGTAGCACGGGTTCAAGATCGGGAAGCCTTCGATAATGTCGTAGTGCTTCACCTTGCGGATGAACGCTTCTTTGATTGCTTTGTAAGCTTGTTCCGTGAAGTAGCTCAGAGTGGTGCCTGAGTCTATGATTGTGCCGCCATTGCCATCTTTGGAGAGCTCCCATGCTTCTTTGGAGATGTTGAGCAGCTCGCCGCCGACCATGATGGCTTTGACTTGGACGTAGTAGAAGGTGTCGGCGGGGTTGTCGCGGCCGGAGACGAAGGAGGTGAAATTGAGCTCTGGATGAACGATGAGGGATTGGTCTTCGCCGAAGATGAGCTTGCTGCTGACGGTGAGGTCACTGTTGCGATCGACGAGGCAGTAGGAGAAGGTGTGGCCGTAGAGGGAGCGGAGCTGGGAGGAGAAGGACAGAGGGCCGCGGCCGAGACCGAGAAGCCCGGCGGCGCCGTGGAATAGGCCCCGGTTCCAGTGGCCGCAGCCGAAGATAACGTTCTCGACGAGATGGGACTCCGGGGTGGTGAGATTCACGGTGAAGGATTCGAGTGCGAGGTCGCCGGTGGTGTTGGAACGGTCGCCGTACCAGTAGAAGTAGGGGCAGGGGAGGTTAGGGGGAGCTGCAAGGACGGTGGGGTTCCGGCGCGGAGACAAGGCCGCAACGGGGATCGCCGCAGGTGACGTTCCGGTAAGACGACGAGGCGTCGGGGTCGTAGATGGGGCCGTGCTGTTCAAAGCAATCGTGGCAGGGGAGGCACTGGATCCAGTTGAGATCGCTGCCGGTGTCGAGGATCAGCGAGAAATGGCGCGGCGGCGTTCCGATGAACACATCCATGAAGTACTCCCCCGAACCCAGCGTCACCCCGGACTCCAGCGTCGCCACTAGCCTTCCGGCGAGCTCCGGCGACACCACCGTCGCCGATTTCGTCTCCACTCCAGCGCCGATCTTAGTCTCGCTCCTCTCCGTGACTCTCCGATGAAGGGTTTGGATACGGAATTGGTCGGTGTGGGTGGATTCAATTAGGGCTTCTCTCTTCGTCTTCGTCTCGCTCCTCGTTGACCGGTGCTTGAGGTGAAGCTTAAGAGGCTGCGAGGCGATTGCTGGCTGATGTGGGGTTGCCTCATCTTCGTCATCGTCTTCGAGATCGGAGCTCCGGTGGGAGTTCTTCTTCTCAAGCGTAGCAAGGGGAAGATCGCAGCCGGAATCGGAGGAAGCTGTCACTGAATTGAAGCTGAGATGGGCAGGCATCTCGATGGCGGCGGAGCTCCGGTTGAAGAAGGAGAAGAAAGGCGCCGCCGTGGCGGCGTCGCGGTGGAGAGCCGAGAGGAAGAGGAGAAGAGATAGGAGAAGCTTATCAAAGAAGACCATGGCTATGAACTGGATTGCATGAACTGAAGAAAGAGAGAGAAATAGAGGTGAAAAAGGGAAGTGGAGTTACGTTTTATCAAAGAGGAAGTATAGGAAGTGGTGCTTGAAAAATAGGCATTTTCATGAAGGAAATGGGATGGAGCTTGGAAAGCAAGTCTCTCGCAAAACGCGGTTTGTGGAGAATGGGAACGGGGAGAGAGAAGCACGAGTTCCAGTTTTCTGGTATTTTTCAATTCATAGAGTCTTCATGCTAACCCTTTTTTCATTTATTTATTTAATTATTATTTTTTGAGTAACGGCTGAGAGAGCGGTGTGTTTACTTGGTCATATTATTATTATTATTATTATTATTTGAATTGCACTTTTTTCTTATGCCCCTCAAAGTTTTTGTATTACATGAACCTTCTCTTCCATTGGTTCTTTTACATGAGATATATATTTTGAAAACTATAAATATTTATTAAATAATTTACACCATGTTTATACATGTTTTTAATATACGATTATCTTATTTTATAAAAATATTTTTACATTTATATATGTAAACATTTTAGTAGGATTTTATTATTGTATGACATTATAAATTTATTATTTTATTTGATATTATTTGTTGTAGAGTTGTCTTCTATATATATATATATATATATATATATATATATATATGCACATCCACATTGAATTTTCTTCTTGCTTGTGTTATAGCGTCCACCAAACATTTTGGTGTACTTTTCTAAAATTAAATTATAATAATTAATCAAGTTTGAAAATTATATTTATTGATATTAAAATGTGCCTACAATTTAATAGAAAAATTATATAAAAAATGGAGTATATTCCGTGTTTTTTTTCCCTTCACACTATTACAACCAAAAGAGTTTTTAAAAATATAAAATTTCATTTGTTATACTAAAACTTATACTTCACCTTATTTTATATAGCACATTTTGTCTTTTTTTTTTGTTTTTTTTTTTGGGTACTTTTCCGGCAATATTATTTCTTGATTTTTCCATATGTATTATTTTGAAATACAGAAAATTTGAATATTTTATACTTTCAACCTTGTGTGAGAAAAGGTTTATCCACATTTCTCAACCTCACAAACTCTTGTTTCTACTCATATATTTAACTTTTAACTCCAATTTAATTAAATTTGACAATGGAAAAACTAGCTACATATGTAACTAAGAGAAGGTCCCTATAGTTTTTGAAAATTAAAACAAAGAAGACAACCATATTTTATATACATTGAAAACGATGAAACCCAAAACCATCAATACAAAAAGAAAGAGCAACCAATACCATTAAACTAGTCCTTGGTTCTTGTTTCAATTGCCCCACTTTTATTTTATTTCCTTTATTGACTTCTCATTTCCTTGATAAAGACCCACTTCACAGGAAACAAGAGCAACTGTAGTTCCATATATTATATTATTTTCAAAATTATATTAATAGTTTATAATTATAAATAAATAAATAAATCAATAAAAGACTTGGGAACTGGTGCTATCTCTGTCAGCGTATGTGCAAGGGCATCTGATGAAACCGGTCAAGAAAAACAGAAACGGAGAGTTTTCAAAGATAGAGAAAAGCAGGAAGTGGATGGGTATTGGTGAGAAAAGAGATAGGTAAGTTGAGTCAATGGTCAATAGCTTCGCTGCCGTGTTCTGGCCCTCATTTTGCTACCAAATTAGATGAAGCATTCATTGAAGTTTCTTGTCATATGTTGTAAGCTTGCTGTTCCCATTTATATATATATATATATATATATATATATATGAATTTACCTCCATAGATAAAAAAATCTGTGGATGTCCATCATTAGCCGTTAGATTTTGATCCAACGGCCGACATTGATTACTATACATCATTGTTTCAAATAGTAATTACTGTATATTTACTGTAGTAACTACTGTTCATCAATGTTAACCGTTTGATCTAAATCCAACGGTTAATGATGGACATCCATAGAGTTTTTATCTATGGACGTCTATAATGATCCTCATATATATATATATATATATATATATATATATATAAAAGCAAATTTTTTTAATTTTGAAAATTTTCAGTTTGATGGGGAATTAATTAAGTTATAGTTTGGTAAACTTAGTTGAAAATTTTACAACTAACTCAATATTTGAGTAAATTTTTTAAATATCACATTTTTCAACCATTGGTCAAACACCTCATAAGTTATCAGATGACTTTTAGGGGTCATTTGGTTAGGGTTAATATTTGATTTACTCCATGAATGTGAAATCTTATATTATTTTATTTGATTATTTTAAACGATAATATTATTGAGAATGTGTTTACTAAGTGATAATCTCACAGAATTATTTTTTCGGTTATTCCCTTCAAATTTAATAAAATCTCCAAAATATTGTTTTTCTAAAAATATTTAAAAATAAAATAATTTACAAATATAAAGCAAATTCAACCATATGTATTTTTTATATAAGAATATATTTATCTAAATGTTTTGATGAAAATAAAATGAAAACTATTTGAGATTAACATTTTTATTAAATATAAAGTTGGAGGAAAATTTTATATTTATTTGACATAAATAATATTAATTTAATTAATATTAATAAAAATTGACTGTATTATAATAAAATTTGATTTTTATAATAATAACAAATATTTATTATTAAATAATATTGATATTTATTTAAAAATATTTTAGTGAAAAAACAATTGATAATAAAATATTTCCGGCTAATCAAACACACCAACATTACATTCCAACCATATTATCACATAATTAACTAAATAAAAATTACATATATTCCTGTCAACATAAATAAAGTTAAAATGAATCATATTTCCTAACAATTATATTCCCGATATTAATATAAGATTATGTTGACCAAATAAATCTTTAATATAAATAAAGTTAAAATGAAATTATCTTATTTTATTTATTATTATTTATGTATTTATGAAAGTTGAGATAAAAGCTTATGGTTTTATTGTGTCTTTATTGTGTTCTCTTTATGTACCTTGTCACTCCTTTTTTTTTTTTTCAATGTAAGTGGTTTATCCACAATAAAAAAAGAAAAAAAAATGTGATTGTTTTTTATACGTTGATGTTGATGTTATATATACTCTGGTGGATAAAGACGGTTGGAAATTAAAGTTGTACATAGTTGGAGAAATTATTAATATCCCAATAATGATTATCACCTCAACATGGAAGGGTGTGAATGTGAAATATACTATTTGATAAAAATTAAAAATAATAAAAATCAGATGATATTATTTGATAATAATGAAAACTATCTCCTCAGAAATAATGCAAAACCAAGAGGGGGAAAAATTAAGCATAACAAAACAAAATCATAGAAATTAAAATGAAAAATCTTACTTAGTTTATACCTTAAAATTCCATGCTTGCTTGTAACCATCAAGCATAAATACATTAAAATCTAATGGTTTTTATTTCATTCATTTCAAAAATAATCTCTTAGAAATAACTTTACTATAATTTTCTAACTATGAGAATTGATTTTATTTTTTTATTTATACTTCATCCTAAAATAGATTTCTGTAAGTAAAGTACCTGTATAACTTTAAAAATCATGTGCTCTTAGTAAAATCTTCATGATTTTGGAATTTATAATTCTCATATTATTCCAAGGATAGCTTTGAAATAACTATTTCAAGGGTTGAATGCATCTTAAATGATATTATTATTATTATTATTATTTTATGCAAAAAAAAAGAAAGTTTTGGAATTAAATAAGAAATTTCAGTATTGATTGTCATTAATTAAAGTTTTAGTCTATGAATATCATGTGTGTATATGTCAGCCAACTAAATTGAATTGCCATCTTTTGTGGGGGTAGGTGCAAGCCTTCATGCATGCTTTATTAAATTTTGAGGGCTTATGTTTTTTTTTTAATCAAAGTCAACTAGTCATGCCAACTACTTTATCTCAACCCATCTATACTGATTTTAAATGAACTGAAGTTTAAATATGTTTCTTCCACAATTGCATAAATACTCTACACAGAGAGTCGATGCCGATAAATCAAAAAATCATTTGTGTATTTTTTTATAAAATATTTTTTAAAACAAATGAATATATATATGAAAAAAAAGCCTTTTTTCCCCAATTTTTTTTATTATTTATCATCTCAATTTTGTTTAAAATTTTCAAAATTAAGCCATTCACCAAAAGGCTGATAGTTTAGTATAAGAACCCATTGTAAAAAAAAAGTGTAAAACATTTCAGAAGGCTTAAGTTTAAAAGTTTTATTAGAAACAATTGCGGTAATAGATCCGAGATGTGGGCTCATATTTGCCACCTTATCCCCGAGAACTGCATACGCTAGATGATTAATCCTCCAATTTTTGCACAAGGCTTTGACCTCCCTTAAATGAGAGCCGCTTACCACATAACATAAAAAAATAAACATTCAAACAGGGCTTTGATAAGAGTGTCTTGTTTAGAAAACTTAAGCCGTTAAGCCTTACGGGTATTTAATTATAAGGAGTGGAATAAGAATCATTAATTTGTGAATCTATCTATACCTTTGTTTAGATGTTCATGAATATGAGTGGAGAAGGAGTCCAAAAAGATTTGGGGCTAAAATGTCCAATTTGCTCATAATAATTAATTATAGTGAATGCTTATATATTTAAAAATTATAAATAATAATTAAAGTAAAATAATAATAATAATAATTACAATAATAATCAATTTCAAAAATAATTAAATAGGTAATTTTAACAATAAATAATAATTAAAGTGAAATAAGTAATTCAAATATTTAATTATAATGTTGAAAATAACAATACTAAAAATATTCTATAATTAAAATAGTTATTTTTAACATAATATTTTATTTATATGTAATATTATTAACTTGCATTAATGATATAAAAAGCATTTTATCATATTTTTATTTACTTTTCCCATTCCTAATAAATTACCTTCTCATATTTTACTAACTAAACACTTTTTTTATTTTATTCTTATTCCACTCCCTTTCATTTTCATTTTCATTTTCATTTTCATTTTCATTTCTATTCAATTCCTCCCCATTTTTAGAAGATTGTCCAAACATGCAACTCAAATATTCGAAAAGTCTTTGGGTAGAAAAAGAAAACTATATTAAAAAATTGGGTTAGAATTTTCTTATTAATGTTTAACACATGTATTTAGAAATTAATGGAAGATCACTAATACGTTGATTTTTTTCATAAATTAAATTATCCACGGTAATCAGTTAAAAATTAAATATAGATACAATAATATCACACTATACTCATCATGGCATGTAAACAAATTTAAAATTTCCGAAATTATAACTATATAATTATAATTTGATTTAATGGATCACTAGAAGATGTAATGAATTAAAATCACAATCTAGATCAAATAAATATTTTTTATATTAATATAAAATTAAATTAAAATTGGAAGGAAACTTTTTCATCCAAATTAACACAAATCTATACTTCACCACTTCGCACAATTGCGTCCTCAAGTTAAGTACATACACAAATAAAATAATTTAGAAAATTAAATTGGAACAAAAAAATCCACCCTATTATTTTGGTAGCAGTGTTTTCGAAACCAAATATCGAAAATTTAAAATTAACTATTATTAATTTATCATTTATACACCATAAAATTATGTATATGATCAGAATCAAGGAAAAGTAATAACGGGTCGGGTTTCATTCACCCGAACCCGTTTTGCAACACGACCCGGTATCACCCGCCAACCCGTTTCCCATCACTAAATATAATAAGTTATATAACTCCTCTTCTCACGTTTCTCTTTCTCTTTCTCCCTCTCGCTCTCGATAAACCCTAGCTCTGCGGTGGCGGTGGCAGCGGCGGCGGAGCTCCTCTCGGAATCGTCTTTCATTACGACCTTGTCTTCAATCTCTCCGTCCCTAGAGTTTCAGATCTAGTTCTTTGTCGACGATGGCTGCGTAAGTACATTGTTTTTCTTTGATTTCGTGCTTTTTAACTGTAGTTATGAATTTGATGCCCTTTTTGTTTTTTATAGTTTTGTTCTGAATCAAATTATCTGATATGGAAACCTTAATTGTTGTTACGAAATTAGAGTTTTTGAGAAGTTTGATCCTTTATTTGCTTGCTGCTAATTGCGGCTTGTGGTTTTTGCGGACTAACATGAGGACTGTTGATTTTGGTTGCTAATTATGACTTGAATTCTTTTTAAATGTTTAATTGATTAGGTTTGGGATTTGATTGTCTTGAAATGAATATGAAGATGTATTTTTGAACGATATTGGCTGAAAACAATCCATTTTTTTGTATGATTTCGAGATATTTAATGAGAATTGCTTATTTGGTTGCAATTTTTAAGTTGCATTCTTTTTAACTTTATTCAGTCAGGCATTAGGTCTTATTCAGTGGAATGGATTGGAGAACGTATTGAAATCAAATGAAATGGACTAGTTGGAATCAGAAACTGGTTTTTTTTTAATGTTAACATTTGCTTGTCTGCTGAGGAATTGTTGGTTATGAGATTTCATTATAATTGAGCAACATGAAAATCTGTTAAAATGATACGGAGTCAATGGATTTTCTTTCTTTCATAATTTTCCATTTAATACTTGTCTACAGTTGCAATTGGTAACTTGCTGTGCTTTTTTAAACCTGCAATTAGTTTGGGTATGATACTCTGAGCAAATTAAATGAATATCCAAATCCACTGAAGTGATATAGCTGTGCTTGTAGTTCATGTTGTTGTGATCTCATTGTATTTTGATCTGTAATTGAAATTGTTCCAGCTTGGTTTGTTAACATGTTTTTTTACTATAGGAATGTATTGTGATAGATTGATTATTTCATGCAATTATCAAGCTATTCCTGCCTTCACTAATGTTACGGTCTATTTTTCTCTTGCGATAGAGAGGATGCTGTTGTTGCTGATGCTCCTGCTCTTGGAGAACCTATGGACCTGATGACAGCCCTGCAGCTCGTGTTGAAAAAATCATTGGCACACGATGGTCTTGTTCGTGGACTCCATGAAGGTGCCAAGGCCATTGAGAAGCATGCTGCGCAGCTCTGTTTGCTGGCAGAGGACTGTAACCAGCCGGACTATGTGAAGCTTGTGAAAGGACTCTGTGCTGATCACAATGTGCATTTGGTCACTGTACCAAGTGCCAAGACGCTCGGCGAGTGGGCTGGGGTAAGTTGTTCGCTTTGTGAGTGTTTTATAGTTTACAAGTAAAGTGGTGCATGCAGCCAGTGCATTGTCTCTATCATAATCTTAAGTATATTGCGTTTTCTGTTGTTTTGCAACTAGGTCAACACAAATGATTTGTTGTATCATTTGTGTATTGGCATTGAAAATTTCTCATGTCAAGCTTGATTGGTGTTTGAGTTTGTAAACTTCTGGTTAGGCCATGTCTGAGCAATTAGTAGCATGAAATCTCAGTAGAACTTTAAGCGCACACAATGTGGAACCAACAGAAAATCTGAATGAACCATTCCCATTGTTGTCATTTTTTTGATGCTTACACTTCACATTTGCTTAACCTCTACTGACCAATTTTCCTAATTCTGATGAATGTCTAGCTGTGCAAGATTGATTCCGAGGGAAAGGCAAGGAAAGTTGTCGGTTGTTCTTGTGTGGTTATCAAGGTAAAAACATGAATATGAGACCTTGTGTCATTGACTTGTTGCCTTATATCCTCCCATTGATTCTTATTGTTTTTAATTTACAGGATTTCGGTGAGGAGTCCGAAGGCCTTCACATAGTACAGGAATATGTGAAGTCCCATTGACATTGCGGCATTTGAATCTATGGGGACGAGGCAAATGTCATTGATGTGTTAGTATTTTTGTTAGATCTTGGGACCATGTATTTTGAGCCATTTTTGCTGTGGGTACTGCTCTTTCAGTTGAATGTTTGATCATTCCATTAGTTCTCTTGCTTATTTATATCAGTGTGTTTTCGAGTTATATAGCATACAGCTTGAATCCATGAGCATGTCTTTAGCTTGAAGATATGATAAAAGCTGTGTTTGTTTGTTTCTTTGATATATGTTTTTTTTTCAAATTTAACATAATATTAAATATTTCTGTAATCTTCTTCTAAGGGCTTTATAAGGTATAAATTTTGTTTGGATTAGCATAATTGGGCAACAAAAAATTTTAAGGTGACTGATTGTATTTTAATGCACATTTGATGTCATTTGGTGATTTTTTGCCCTTTGATGTAATTATTGTACATATGTAGATATTCTATAGTTAAAGTGTTTTAAAGAGATAGGAAGCATATTTTTAAGGTATAATATATTTCACTCAATTTATCTTTTTAGTCTTCATATTATAATTTGATCTCAATTGGTCTCTCTATTATTGATTTGAAGCTATGAGGGGTGTTTTTTTTTCCTCATGTGTTGGATTTAATTTGCCTCAAATCATCAATAGAGGGATTAAAGGGTAGATTGAGTTCAATAGATGGACTAAAAAAGGCAAATTAAGTCAAATACAAAAATTAAATAAGATAATTTATAAAATTTTTATAATGTCACATCAGTAACATCAGACGAAGAAAAGAACATCCGTCATGGGTTGAATTTATTTTGTCTCAAATCATCAATGGAATGACCAATTTGAGTCAAATTATAATAGGGGATTAAAAGAGCAGATTAAATCAAATACAGAAATTAAATAGGGTATTATATATATTTTTTTAATTGTCATATCCGTTCAGACGAAAGTTAATCAGATAGTTTGAAGTCTTATTTATTATTTTGTTTTTTAATATAAAATAGACTTCAAGATTTATGTTTCTGAAGGCATTGTCTTTTTTGTATTTAAGAATGTAGTAATAATCGTCAATTATCGCAGTTAACCCTCATTTGAATCATTCCATTTTATAAACTAATATATTTACGTCATTTATAATATTTCTTACACGAGATTTCATGATATTGAGCAACGCCACGTGTCACTAACAAATTCGGTCGGATGATCATTGATGACCATTTTTGCCTCATAAATAAATTCAGATAATTTAAAAGCTGATGCATTATTCCTCCCCCAGTATCATCACCATAAATGAAATTTGTAGATTCTGTTCTACAAAAATTAAAAGAAAAAAAAGAAAACAATGCTGGAATAATAAATGCAGACTTAGAAAGAGGTCTTGAGGTTGAAAAACAAGAGTCCAATGATAATGTAGCTGACAACTAGCGCAACACCTTTCATGTAATGCCACCTTCCATCCTACAAAAATAAAATATCTGAATAAATTGATAATATGGATAACAGAACAAGATCACCAACAACATGAAATTATTAAGAGATAACACCCTTATTTTTTAACTAAAGGACTAAGTCAGAGTTTGAACATATGAATAGAAGTCAAGGCATTTCATATTTTGGTTTTCAACTTCCTTACACTACCTTATTTTCTTCAATAAAACACAAAAACCAGTAATTCTTCATATTGAGTCTTATTTCCCTCTTTTTTTTTCTTTGGCCGAAATGCAAATACACCTATAGCATTAGGTAACCAATAACTCAGAAGAAAATCTATCATTACCTGAAGAATGAAGGATACTGTCAGAATTGACATAACTAATGATGCCGTCTCCAAAAGCTTATAATCAAGATCCATGGGGATTCCTCTTATCCATGCGACAATTACACTTACCGGAGTCTGTGTCACATTAAGCAAATCGTCAATTAATTTCTTTCAGAATTTAATCTCTTTTATTAATTTGATGTTTTGGTATCTCACCACAAACATGGTAATTTGTGTCGAAGAGCCCAAAGTGACACTTAAAGCAATATCCTGCATTATATATTCAATGGCATAAGTAACATTAACTGCTCATTATGTTGCAAATAATTTTGAAAAAAAAAAAGAAAAGGCATTGAAAGATTACAGTAAGAGTGCTTACGATCTTATTTTTATATGCAAATATGATCGCACCGGCATGTTCTGATGCATTTCCAGCGATAGGCAGTAAAATGATACAAAGAAAACTGACAGACATACCCCAAGACCGGGAAGCATCCTGCAAGAGATTCAGCAAGCATGGTTTCATTAGAAATATTAAAATTCATAGAGCAAAGCAAAGTTTTTACGAAAATTTGAACTACCTCAATGGTTCCAACAATGTACTCTGATATGATCGCAACCAAAGTAGTCATTATAACTAACCAAATGCATGCACTGGTAAAACCAATCACTGGTGCATCATCAGATGAGGCTTCATTATCACTGGAGTCATCCTGTTAATCATCAAATTTTATTTGTTTATCATGCAAATCCTGATAGAATATGAGTAATTGTTCATGTTTAAAATGATAAAATTGAATATCATCGTGATAACTGTCAAATGTAGAACCTCAAGAATATCATAGTGTTGGCGATGAGTCTTAAGCTGGAAGAAGAGGCAAGCGAAATAGGTGAGCAGCATAACTATGCTGCAAGCTCTTGAAAGGTCAAGGCTCATTGTTGTATGACTGCTTGAGCTACTTGTGCGATTACTAACCATCAATGCCAAAATGTGGCATTGAGAACATAACAAAAGAAGGCTAAGATTCACATTCACTTGTGTCTGCAGAAACAAACAAGCAAGAGTCATTTTTAAACAACAAGAACTACATGATGGTTGGATTGACTATTGTTTCTCATAAATACCCGGTCGAACTGACTTTCCTTGGAAAGGTTGGTTAGACCTCCCAAGAAAAGCGATGAGCCAAGAACAAGCAAAATGTTCGAGAGGGTGGAACCAAGGAGAGACCATTTGAGGACATTGACCTTGTCGTTCTGTAGTGCCATCAATGCAATTATCAACTCAGGCGCATTCCCGCATGTTGCATTTACTAGTCCACCAACTGCAAATTTGTTAATTATTACTGCACGTTGTTCAGCTAATTTCCATTGATATGGAACAACCATAAATAGCAGAGAACATGAGGCAGTAATACAGCTTCTTCGTGACTTAACAAATACAATGCATTTTCTCTGCTCTAGAATGAGATGCTACAAATGTGGATAGATAAATGAGTAAAGAAAAATTACCAGTTGGGCCAGCATAGTATGCAATTTGCCTGCAAACACCAAAAGAAAAAATAGTAAATGGATAAATTTTACATAACAACTACACTGTCAACAGTCTTTGATGCAGAGAACAGTCATTTTATAACTATTCCTCTTTTTTTTTTTTTTAACAACTCTTGCAGCAAAGTAGCAAGATTCACAAAAACTAGCTAACCATGATGTTGTTTATCTGTAATGAGCTAAGTTCACTCTCATTTTAGTTACAAAATTTTTTTCCAAAGCTTTTTTCCATGGCCAAACACAGAAAGTAGGCTACTTACATCATATTTTTTACTTGACGAATTTACATCTTATGCTATGAAATAGACACCGACAAGTTCTTGAAATTAAACCAATCTAAAAGATTGCAATAAAAATAAAATAACAAACTCACTCGCTGAGAAAACTCACGCGTTCAGCAAGGGGAGCTAATGCAAATAGGCTGAATGAAAACAGCAAAACCTATTTCCACCAGGGCAAGAGAAATCATTAGAAGCTTTCTGCAATATTAAAAGAAAAGCTGGCACTTAGTAAACAACAGAATTTACAAGAGCAATTTCTGCCTGATCGATGAAAAACAAGGTCAAACAATTGAAATCAGAAGACAATGAAAGAATTACATATCAAATCCAGTATTTCAAACAGTTGTCCAAAATTTTCACTTTGCTGATCATAAGCCAGCCATTAACCTCAAAACTCTGGCAAACATAGAATTCCACTCAACAAACTGAGCTTCTTGGTTTTATTTTTTATTTATTTTTTCTTTCACTCGTGAAGCATCTCACCAACTCTTCTAATGAGACAATAAAGAGATCCGATTCCGATTCCGATCCCTTTAAAAGTGACCAACTAAAATTGCATTAAATCATCTCAAAAGCTACACAAAAAAAAGGGACAGAAAAAATGCAATGAAATTTAAAAGTCAGATCAGAGATGAGATGCAAAATAGAACTCACAGTGCCAAAATGGTAATGGCTGGCAAGAAGAGCTAGTGGCACAGCCGGGAAGAGAACGGCGAGCTTCGTGCCGAGCAAGACTTGCTGAAAATCAGCAAGCAAGAGATGTATCTTGGAAGATGAGGAAATGGTGGCTGATTCTTGAAGAAGAGAGAGCTCATGGTTTGGGGAATCCATCATCCCCTCTCCTTCCTCTTTTCCAGAATAAAATTAGAGAAAGAAACCATCAACAAGAGTAGACCAGTTTTTTTTAATTTATTTATTTAATTGTTTTGTTTTCTTTTGTTTTAATTTAGAGTTTTGTCGGTGAGCGTGGTCATTTGGGACCGCCCACATACCGACAAATCCTCTATTTTGCTTAATTGTGTGAGCATTAGAAGGAGAGACACAAAGTCTTGGAGAGATACATATATACATAAACACACATTTATATATATATATATATATATATATATATATATATAGTTATATAGTTAAAAGTTGATATAGATGGAAGAGATATGGTTAGCTTGTGGTACAGTTGACATTGGATGTGGGGGCGTGAGGCATGAGAGAAACAATGCTGTTGGAGGTTTTTTCACAAATAACCGGCACATGGAGAAAAAAGGCTGGGAAAATAATAGATGTTTATTTGGAGAGATAAAGCATGGCTGGCAGGCTAACATACACCGTGCAACTTCAATCATGGTATGTTTATGTGTAATAATTATGTAAAGGTGGTTGAGACCTGGAGGACCATGTCATGTCCTTTTGTCTCAAGTGGCTTTGTGTTGGACCATCGTCCTCTCATACGAATCAGGAAAATTCTTTTTCTGCAAGAATTGGTACTTTTTTTTTTTTTTTCACACGGTGCATCAGCGGAAGTTAATATCCTATGAGGGACAGGACTTATAATTAATGAGGGGCCTATGCGGGTAAGGGGTTTGGATTGTCACGCGTCTACACCCTTACAAAACAGAAGAGAGGGGTCATGAAAATTAAACTCGTGTCTCACCCAAACAAGGACTTCTAGCCTTCTAGGATGCCACTAGGCGATGAAACCTTTGGCAAAGTCCTGTCACTCAACATAGTTTACATTGCTCTACATGAGGCTCTACCCATGTCATTTAAACCAAAATAAATATTATCTTCATTTAAAGACTTTAAAACGAACACTGAGGAAAGCAGCTGCGACTGGGGAGGTTAAGGTGCTGCTATTTAGAAAGAAAATATTTTCTTGTAGGGAAAAGAATGGCATGAAGAAAATTCAATTAAGAGTAGTCGTTTAAGAGAGAGAAATAGATGCTCCACAAATGAGCCATATGGGATGAATTGTCAGGGAATTTGGTTGGGTGAATATAGCATTGCTCTTGACAATATTAATTTAAAGACACCCTCTGGGCGTGTGTGTAAATATAATGTCCATTCAAAATTTATTTAATAAAATTAGTTTTATGCATATTGACTATGTTACATATTGCAAATACTTGAGATGCATGCATATATACTCCAGTATAATTTCACAATTTTAATTTATTTTTTTATTCATTATATTTTAAAATCTATTAATTTAAGGTGTATACATAAAATATAATTGAGATTAATTAAGAAAAGAAAGAGAAGCCATCAGCAAAATTAGTGAGGCCTTTGAAACCTCGCGGGCCGGACCAGGTGACGTTCCTGGCAAGGCCGCCACCCCCCCCCCCGCGCACACACACACACGGTACACACATGGTCGGGGCAGCTTAGCCAGCCCACCTCATACTGGGCCACTGCTGGCACCTGACCTGAAGGCCGACCAGATAGTTGGATAATCAGTTTCGCCTTTCAGTCTCCGAATGGACTACTACAAAATCGTCATAATCAGGTATAAATCTGCAAATATTAATACGTAATAGTACACAGCAAATAACAAAGCCGGCGGAAATGTGGAACAGGATAGTAAACCATCCAAGGGGTTAAAAGTTCTTGATATGTGATCTAAAGCAAACAAATAACTTCATAATCCTCCTGAACCCAACAAATATAGTCAGTCCCTTGGTAACAGTATAAAAACACTTCTATGATCAGCAGATCACCCTCAGTGAACATGTGGCATTATCTTCACAATGAATTATCACCGAGGAAACAACATTAGCATCTAGCAAAAGGATTGGCATGCATGCTCTGATTAGGGGAAAAATCCAGCAATGAATACCGGTGCCAAACATAGCTCCCAAACTCCACTCGTCAACCTTCTCCAAATAATTGGATTTCCATGCAACCTCTGACATGAAAGATTTAAAATTTTAACGATAACCTCTTCCCCTTCCACGGCCACCCCAACCCCTTCCTCTTCCATTGTTTCTCCCACCACGAGACAAGCTTTCTAGAGCTCTAGTCACAAGCTGGTTATGAATACCTCCCACACCCCTCCCCTTCTTGGAAGCCATTGTATTTGTTGCAACGTTGGCCGAAGTTGCAGTCCTCTTGCCGCTGCATGGCATTATCCATCCAAAATTTTAGGTTTTGTGCTGTAAAAAATACCCAAATTGAAGGGAGATTTACTCACCCTGCGGAAGCTTGCACACGCTTTGGTGGTTCAGTTCCAGATAGGTTAATTTTATTATCGCCGATGAAAGGAGGAGATTTTGAATGCAGTGGCTGAGAGGGAAATTATCCAAACATTAGTAAGTTACTTCTGCTCAGATTTAAATAATGTTGCAAGGTTAACTATGCTAACCTGTGTCATCGCAAGTATATTGTTACAGATGCGTAGGCTGGTGGTGGTTTTCTGCTTGTCTTTTCTCTGTGATTAAAAATGGGGATTAATAGAATACACATCTGAAAAAAAATAGAATAATAAACCTTTAGATGTTCAGAGTCAAGGCAAACTTACAACAGCAGCCTTCGCCTCTTCAGTCTTGGCTGCACTCATCAATTTGTCTTGTTCCGCCATCCCCTGGTTTAGTTTTTTCATTGCTACCTTTACAAGTTCTTCGATCGAACTTACTCTGCTTAGACAGAAAGAAAATAATGTCATTTAAAGTACAAGAAACAAACTAAACCAATAACTACAGTAGTGAATGCCAATATTATTACTATGTATCTGCAGTATATTAATAACATTAAAAACCCTAGGGCATTTCTCCACAAACACTGTACTTGTTTAGGTTGACACACACGGCCTCAAGCCATTGCCAAATAATATATATGGAATTGGCATAAACATATGAAATAAAGGGATAATTGTGTAGTTACCCATCCTCAAATTAAACTACAATTTGAGAAAATAAGACCATTTTTCAAAAGACCACCATGCAAGCAAGCTGGCAATTAGAAAAAGTGCCCAAACTGCACATCCAACTTGATGGTGAATGTTTCCACAAACTAGCTATTGAAATTTTACCAGGACACTTATATCTTCCGCCAGAAGTACCTAACTAGCAGCGAGGCATTACAAGATGCATTACTATAAATTGAAGAGGGTTGCAAGAGCATAACTACTGAGCCTGTCACAGTAAAGCACAATACTCAGAGTACACACCTGACACCTTTTCAATTTTTTCCCCCAAAAAAAGCAGCAGTTTATTCCATAACCCTTGACATTTTTTGCCATTGCCAGGAGAAGATACAGAACTAGTTTTACCCGACTCAAATTAAAACATAAATTATAAGCTATAAGAAAAAATATTCTTCTGACCACCTTGGCACATAACTTCCACTTTGGTGCATAAATTCCACTAGATGAAATGCAGCTAATAGGTGAGACTACCAATAATCGTAAGACAAAAATTAAGAGGGCATCCTCGAATCCTCATATGCATACATATTTTACCAGGAGTATATTGGTCTGAACCATCAAAATAATTAAGAGTAGGCTAATTAAATACACGTGTTAATAAGCAACAAGGACTTCAAAAAAAAAAATGAAGTATTGTGGAGTACACCCAAGCTGGAAAATCTTTAAAAACTCTACACAAGCCCATTGCCTCTCACATCAATATGCGTGGCATAGAACTTTGTAATTATTAATCAAACACTTATTAAAGGAGCAGCTCAAACACTAGTAGCAGCTTCTTAGAAGACCATCCAAAATCAAGGAAAATCATATGACCCCATATATAAAATAAAAATGCAAACCATTTATAGTGAATTAACTTGTAACATAAGGAAAATGGCCACAGACAAATCACCTTTCCATAAAATCCTTGTAGTTTTCAGAAAAATCCTCTCCGAGTCTGTCTGATGGCTGGCCAGTTACAATCTTGTAACCACACAGACTGTTTGTAGAGTTTGGTGTCTGCATTTAAAATAATATCGAAAGCTTAACATTTGTTTTAACAATAAAGACAGGCATGAAATATGTTGAAGAAAAGAGCTAACCTTGTAGGCTAAGTGATGAAAAGTGTATAGTAAGCACTCCACATAATTAAAATTTGTCTCCTCTGTCTTTCTCCGAGGCATATATTTCTATATCCATCCAAATAGAAAAGGTTAAAAAAAAGGAAAATGATTTCAAACAAGATAACAGCATAGTCCAGAATTTATAGAAATAGGTTGGTTATAGATGCATGACAGATCCCAAAAACAGCAAACTGGAAGACTAAGAAGATAATGGACATCACACAAATGCAAGCATTGGTTCCCCCACTATATCTAGAAAATTAATTCATCCAAGACAGAGTATTCACCTGATAAGAAAATTATCTACAGACAAGGAAAATGAGAGCTTAGATGGCCACAAATATACAGTTCGCAAACTGAGTGAAGAGAATTGTGAAAACAAGGGTTACGCTGTGGTGGGGAAATACCCCATAATGCATGGAATGCAAAACGTGCTATGGCAAGTTCTAGCCAGCAGTTTATACTTCTAAAAATGCTCTTATGGGAATGGAGCACAGAATTTGGGTAATGGGCATAAGACTCGAACCAAAAAAAGTGGCAGATGCAAAAAATAAGAAACAGAACCCAGGTTATTATAAAACATAGCTTCACCTAAAATAGAAGATTAAAAATAAACTAAACAGAAAGATCTAATGGATTTTTTTTTTTTTACTTTTATCTTTATTTATTTGGACATCGTAGGTATGTACCTTAAGTAGATCAACAACTGAAGGAAGAAGCTGCCGTGAATCTTGGGCAGATGCATAAGCTGAACTACCAGCAAGAGTCTTCAGCAAATCCAACTTTCGGTCTTCAGGGAACTAATTAATGAGAAAGCAATAAAATGGGATTAGTTCTCACCTCAAACAAACTTCCAAGCTGAAGGAAACCGGTATGGTAAATCAACGATAATCACCAAAAAACAATAAACACAAAACAAAATACAAAGCTAATACAGTAATCTTTTTACACTAACATATAAAACTTTCCAGAAAACACTGAATAAATGATGGATGCATAAATAATCAGAAAATAGCGACTAGTAGTAAAGGCATAGCCCCGACTTCAGATTAACATGCAACATACACAGTAAAAGCAGATAGAAATCATGCCAAAAACTTCCTGACACAGAAAATATGAGAGCTTTAATTGATGGCTAGAAGAAGCACAAAATATAGGAATACACATTTTTGGCTTAAACGCAATTTTGGTCCCTATGCTTTGTTCCTTGGACTTTAAAAATATTTCATTTCATAGATAGACTTTTGTCTTTTCATTCATTTTTGTCTCTATCCTTTCAAAATATTCAATACAGTATCTACTTGATGTACAACTTTAAACATACACTTATTTTATCAACTTCCCAATCAACATGAAATTTAGCAGAAGCAGATGGTCATATAGCTCACTAAGATGATCGAATTTTGCCATGTTAGCATGCTATAAGTTGTTTTAAAAACTCTAAACCATTATAAATTGGAAAAAGTACATAAAATAACCATAAGTTCCGGTTTGTCTACCAAATGGTTGTCATACTGAACCTTTTGAAATTACAGGAACCAAAATGAGAAAAATTATACATAGAAAGACCATCTTGAACAATTTTGAACATGTAAGGACAAAAATGAACATTGAGATAAAGTACAGGGACAAGAAAAGCACTTAACCCCAGATTTTTAGAAGACATGGAGCACAATCACACATCTTTAAATGTAATCAAGTGCAAAGGCATCGGACTGGTTCTCTTTTCAAGGTAACATCGATAGTTTTAAAGACTACTATGCTTACATCATTAGTCTTATTAAAAATACTGATGAATAACAGATAGGAGTACTAGAGCACAAGCAGTTAGCCAAGACTTTTGCTATAGTTGTACATGAATGTCAACCCATTCGAATTTAAACTTAAAATAAATTAAGAGAAAACCAAAACAATGTTTAGAAAAAAGGCAAATAGGTCAATTTTTAGTTGCATTGTGAGTTCCAGATGGTAGTATGACAGTGACACTAGATACCAATAAGTCAAATGATCAAGACAAATCTTAAAGGAGTTTGTTTGATGAGGTTATAATTGTCCATATCATTAGTGCGACATTAAAGCAATAGCATTGACAAGAAAGTTTAAATCAACACATTACAGTTACCAGCTTGTAGCACTTCAGTAAAAAGGCTTTTGGGGTCATGAGCTAATTAGAAAAAGGCAGCATGCTCCAACTAGTCATTTTAGATTTTCTGGTTTCCTTGTTTTTTATTTATTTATTCTATATTATAATTTTATAAATTCCTATATTTCAAATTAAAACTTCTCATCCATAATGGTCAAGTCTACAACATGACTTGAAAGTAGATCAACAAAACTTAAAAATTATAGATGAAGGAGCCCAAACGGGAAAAAAATTTGGACTTAGTGAACCTGATAAAGGATTGTATACATTTAGCTAATTCACTGAAAAATAGTGATTTATATGATTATCAGACATATTTAGACCAATCCTATTTGCATGAACGTTCATATTGTATTGTGCACCTCTATTTTGAAGTGTCAAAGAAATATTATGATAGTTGATATACCAATACCCCCAATAATCCAGTTAAGTGTCCTTTACAAACCAAAGATTCAAAACAAAACATGCAAAGCCAAAGGAATAGAGAGCACATCACTCTTCATCTATCAGATTCTTAAAAAAGCATTGCCATGGTGCAAGTTGAGAATATAAATGTTTATTAAAAGCATGGAAAAGAATCAGGCACAGGATGCTCCCTAAAAGAAATTTTAAGGCTAGAATGGCATGGTACCTTGTCAAAAACAGGAATGATCTGCTTGTTGAAATAGTTGAGAAAGTTGCTGCTCGATGCACCTCTCTATAAGTAAGAAAAAGAGTTTTACATCAAGATAGGCACATCAAAAGTCAACGGAAAACTCAGCCACATTTTTTCCTTTTTCGTTCAGGCTATCACAATTTTTTTTTGTTGCATCAGGCTATCACATACCTTAAAATATGGAACTGCCATAAATGTGCATGAGATCAATCTGTTAATGTGATCAATATCTGCGACCTACAGGATTAGATAAAGAGATCAGACCTGTGAAAAAGACAGTACTGTCTCAAAGAGGAAAAAGAAACATAGAACAAGCCCAAACATAAGTATTCAAGTCAAGGATTTAGTCAGGTATCAAGAAAGGAGTAGGTTGAATACAGCAAGCAAAGTTCAAAATGCATGTTATCCACTCTACACAAAAAATTAAAAACCAAATGCCAACAACTTATAATCAACCACACCCACATCTGAATCCATGTGAAAGATGAGGTAAAATCATGTTAATCAGCCAGAATAAAAACAAAGGAAGATTTTTTTTTTTTTTTTGGGTTCCTAACAGATCACTAGAAAGAAAGAATCTGCAACTACACAAAGAAAGAATCTGCAACTGCAGACAACCTAGTTTACATCATGGGCAATGGTAAATAGTAATCAAATGTGATCATGAACTGACCACAGCATATGAGGAAACTTTCTAAAAATTGAAAAGCAAATTTCTAACAATCCCTAACACTGAAAAGGAAGAACTAGAACAGGATATCAGTAGTCTAACTGATCATCAGCCAAAGCCATACACAAAAGAAAAAGCAATTTTGATTATTTCATGACTCAGGATAACCAAGCTGGTGGCAAAAGCTGATAAACTCATGAGCCTTCACAAAAATAAACAAAATAATTTTCCCGTAGAGTAAAAATGGTTGAAATCTAGCCTCTGCAAGATGCACAAACAACCCAAGAAAACCAATTATTAAAAAAAAAAGAAAAAAAACAAACATAGCTTTCAACTTGGTTTGGTTCCCATTTTATTAAGCCCTCAACTAGGTTCAATTTCATTTTCTCCAAACTAAACCACAATTCACTCAATTATAAGTTAGACTGGTCCAACCTAAAATCAAATTTGCAAAAGCTCCAGTAGTAACTAAGACCCAAGTCATAAGTTAAAAATCAGCACTGATCTAAGCACTTCCTTGAACCCATTAACCGACTAGATCGAAACATAAAACATGACAAACTAAAATACTGAACCATATTAGCACCCACAGTGTGAGAAACAACAAAAAAGCTTCTTCTGTAAAAGTTAACACCCATGTTGAATATTGTTTAAAAGGTGGTATGTAGTCAAATATGCAGATTACATTTACAAGCCACGTACTATATAATATTATAGTACACAGAAAATAGCTTTGAGTATTTCGTAAATCTTTATCAAATTCAGTTATCTTTTTATGTAGAGAGGGTTTTAACTATGAAGACCATAGATATGGGAATTCTTACCTATGTTGGATTTAATAGTCCAAACCCACAGGATATGTTTGGTGGCAATAGGATTTAAGATGAACGGATAAGACATCTCTATTTCTTTCTTATCTAACAGTTTGGCCCATAGAACTTGGTCTAAGAAAGAATCACTGCATAGCCAAATTCTTTACCTTTCACTATTTTCAAATGTCTGAACAAATTTCATAGCATAACATACTAGAAAATGAGAACAACTCTCCAAGGCTTGATATCAAGTAAAGCATAAAACCAAAAGAAGCCACTGCAAAAGAAAAATGGAACATAACACTTCTCAGCATTTGAAGAATTCATCTATTGAAAAGCACTTACATTGAATTGTGCATGAAGATCTGCCTGTCCCTCAATTATTTCAATCAATTCTTGCACACACTCTGGAGGAGCTTTATCCCCAAATATGCTGAAACTATTCAGGAAGTCCATAAATAACTTAAACTCATCACCAGTCACATCCTGTAAACTCTGAAACAACACAGCCTCTAATCAGTTACTATTTTTTTAGCAGATATTATCATGCCAAAAATACACTACTCCAAAAAGTAATTAAATAGGTAAAGGGCCCTACTTTCTTCACCAAATCAGTGACATGCCTTTCCATTTCTGCTTGAGGCTTGAGAAGCTCGCCTTTCATAGGAATCACCTAAACAAATTAAGATGGTTAAAGAAAGATCATTAGAAAAAGGAGCATGCCAAAATAACTTCTACCTTGTCCTTGATGAAGCCGATAACCTTTTCTCGAATATTTTCCACGCCTTGCTCAATATGCCTAAATAGCGCTGTCAATGATGCTGCAGAGCAAAAGCATAAACTTGATAGTGAATTTAAGCTTACATCCAAGCAAATGAATTGGACAACATCTATCTCTATAACATTTGCCAAAATAACCAAAAAAAAAAAATTGAGTAATTGCGTCTATACTTCCATATGAAATATTCTTGCTCATATACCCACATGCATACTAAATATTTGCATGTAAATTTGTGGGTCACCAATTTATATGACACTCAAAAGGCAAAAAGAAAAAAAACAAATGTATCCTTTGAATGACAGAGAAAGAGGGGGAAGATTGGGGAGAGAAGAGCCCTCTCAACCTAGATCTCTCCACAGAAACTCAACCCTCAACAAAGGGAGAGGCTGCCAGAGAAATGAGAGGAAAGTTTAGAGAAAAAAAGAGTCCAGAGAAAAGGAGAAAATTCCAACAGGTTAAAAAGAAAGAAGATTGAGGAAAGTAAAACAGTCTTCAAAAAAAGAGAGCTGTTTTTTTAAGCTTTTTGGGATGTATGCCCGTCTGGGGTACACTGTTGCTGCTTTTGTTGGATACACATGCAAATTTCCCTCGACTTTACAATCTGTAATTAATATTCAATATTCAAAATATTCCATTTCAAAACAGGATATATCACATTGTAATAATTTATATTTTTGTTGTAATGTATTATACAAAGGGTTACCATTTGATTTTGTACAAGATGGTTTACCTAAACAAAATTGCAGTTTTGACAACTTTAGAGAAATGCTATAACGCCACCATCATCCATCTAAGTGCTATTCATGGAAACACTTATAGGAAAATGCAATTGTGTGATGCGTTCTTTTGTAAATCCAAATGTAAGCACCAAAAGCATACCATTTTGGAGAAAGGTGAGATATTACCTTTTGCATCTTGCCTTAAAAGAGTCATAAGGGCCTTGTGCACTGCATCACGTTCAACAGTTTCCTCTGGACATCAAAAGCACACACAGAAAATCAGACTAATGAAAAACATAAAACAAACTCAAAACACAATTAAAGTTTTTTAAGTTATATCAGCTACATGACAAAAACTAAGTGCTAAATAGGCATACCAGAAGTTAGAAGTTGGCCAAGTACATCCACAATCTTAGAAACATATTCAGGTGTATCCTTACATAGGAGAGGAAGCCCACGAATTGCTTGTATTCGAATCTGTTGCAAGATAGAGATGAATTTAATTTACAAGAGTGCTTAAAAACTAGCCTTTTCAAAATAGACCCAAATAAGCGAATATATTCAAGGTTATATATCAGGAATGCAGATGTTGAGCTAAGTGTCTAGTGACAAAATAATTCCATCCAGAAAAAAAAATAGGTCCTAGTAAACTAAGATGCAATGATCTTATTCATGATTCATGCTAAATATGAAGGAATATTGAAAGGTATCTGGTAAGGCATGGCTAAAACCACGAACCAATTAGAATGAGTATAAGAGAATTCATATGTCAAAAGAAATGCTAGCATTTACTGTTGCTTCTTGATCAAGATTATTGCAAAATTTACAATAAGAATTTTTGTGAAAAGCAGTAGAATAATGCAAGGTGACCAAAATTAACAATTGCGGCACCTCGAAAATAAACGAAGAAACCATATAATCACCAAATTTTCTTGCTACTTAGTGGAATTTCCTACAGTTTGAAAAAAAATGAGTACCCAAACAAATGCTGAAATTACACACCAAATCTTCCATTTCTAGAAACTACCCATTACCATTTGTTTAATTTTAATTTACTTTCCACCACTTGGGCCGACTTTTGGAATGTGACCTGAGTTACAAACATGATAAGCTCAAGAATGCAAGCAACATTACCATTTCAACACCATATCTTCCACTATGACTATAATATTTAAATGGTCCAAACACCTTGTACCTCTACGAAACCTATTGTAGCCCATACCAATAGTAACCAAAAGTTTCAATTTACAAAGCAGGACGGGTAAAAGAACTGAACAACATTCTCTATGCTTTAATCGCTCCCTTTTGATAATTACTCATGCACGCTCATTATACTGACAATTATGGTAAACCTGATATGGTTACTCAGATATTTCCATTACTCTCTCATCTCTTTATATCATTCTAGCTATATCTTTTGGTAAATGTCTAGGACGATCTATAATCAAAGTTCTAAGTATGCAAAAAAAAATAAGCCTATAAGTAAATATAATTGTCTCAGTTGTATTGCTTCGACAATCTATCAATAACTGTATAGAATTATTATTAATTTTATATATCAATCTAGTCTGGGGATGGGAAGCCCCCCCCCCCAACCCAACACAACACACACATTCTGCTATTTGAAACATTATTCCTCTCGATACTAAATCTTAAAAAATCCAAAATACATATTCAGTGAGCAAATAGGCACAATGTACTATCATAATTACAGCAAAAGCAAGTATTATAATTAGAATATCACTATTAAAAAAGCTCATAACATTTATTATATAGTGCTGACAGATCATTTACCATTTCACAAAAAAAAATCACTATTTCCAGCTAACCTATGAAATTGTTTCTAGTGTGGTATTATATGGAATTGATAAGAGAGATAAATGATTAAAAAAATACAAATGAAGTGGCAATAACTGAATTGCGAACAGTTCATTGATGATCCAAAGAAGTATTCTAGACTAACCTCGTATATGATTGCATTTAGGTCTAGTTGCTCTTCTTATATTGCCCAACCACTTCCTATGAAGTTCAAACTAGACATGATTGAGGCCCTTGTATGTAAAACGAAGGATTAGCAAACCTACAGTATCCAACCAGCTCCCTCCAAAGAAACCCTAGACACTAGGCAAGGCCACATTTTAGGTCCCTATGATTTCTTCGATATGCCATGCTTAAAAGAATTTTTTGTATCATCCCAGGATGCAGAGAAAGTGATCTAATTCCGAAACATTGAATAATCAAGGAAAATAATATTACAATCAAGAACAACAGTAAAAGAAAATAGGTTTTCTAACTCAAAAAATAACAAAAAAACATACATAAAGCCAACAAATTCAAGAAAGCTAGAAAGCAAGCAAACAGCAACAAAGATCAGATCAAAGGAAAGAGGAGCTAACCGCAAGCTCATCCTCTTCAACCAAATCAAACAGCGCAGTCGTGGCCTTGGTAGAGAGATTGGGGAAATGCCTAAAGAACCTAGGTATGAGCTGGGCCGCAAGCTGCTTAGCCTTAACACTATCACCATTCACAGCAGAAATTATCCCTTCATAGTCGCTCACATGCTGCACCACGAGAAAAGGCCACTCTTTAGCATGGCAAAACCCTAGAACCAAATGTTGAGCAAACCCTAGACTCAAATCCTCAACAAAAATACAAAATTCACAGTAACCTGGGACTTGTCCTGAGCCTCGTTCAGCCTCTCTCCATACTCGTAGAGCTTATCGACGTCGGCAGCGGCGTCACGTTCCGTGCCCATGAGCGCCTCGGCAGGTGAGGGGGAAGGTGCCAAAAAAAAGAGCAAGGAGACACAAAGTGAGAAATACGAGATGGGGAGCTAGGGTTGGGAATGGAGAGAGAGAGAGAGAGAGAGAGAGAGGAGTAGATATCGGTGGAGGCGGTGCTGCTCCGCTCGCCGCGAGCGGGAGAGAGGACGAGCAAGAGATAGAGAGGGGGGGCGAGAGAGGACACCGGAAAAAGGATTGAATCGAAGTCGGTGCTTGGAGCCCTACTCGGGCCCGAGTTTCACAGAAGTTGATGGGCCGTGCATTATCTGGACTAGTACGGCCTGATCCATTAAAGTTCTGGCCCAGCCCATTCTCTTGGCCCACATATTTATCATTTGCACTGGGACCCCTGTAAAACCAAGAAATTGAATGGGATCCCTTTAAATAATAAATAGGATTTGCGCATGTATGCCTCTTGAAGAGAGCACTTATGCCTATGTTATTTATTACTCCCCTTAATCCAATTTTCTCGTTCATCTCTTCGTTTTACAAAGAGTAAAGGAAAAAAAGTTAACAGTGAGATTTCATGCACATTTATTTTGAGCCATTGTGTGATGTGATCGAACAATTAAGATCAATCAATTTTTTTTATTACTGCATAGCAACATATCTTAATTCAACGGCAATGCACAAACATCCATAGATTTATTTTTTGCGGTCTTCTATTAGATTTGATATGGATTTTATTACGGGATCAGGTCTTATAGTGCTAGATTTTTTTTATATTTAAATTCATAATTTATCTATTTAAAAAAATTCCCTATGATATTAGTTCTTGCTTCATGCTTTGAATTAGTAGGCATATTATGTATTTACTTAAGTGTAGAGTTTTACTTAAATAAATGATCAATTATTATTCAATTAATCCTATTAATTTTGGTCAATAAATTATATCATAATAAAATTTTAGCAATGTATAAATAAAGTGAGTTTTTTTTTTTACCTCAAAAGATGAAATCAATAAATGCATAGAGTTGGTGTTGCCTTTGGATATATAATCTAGTTGAGTTTATCCAGGATTTGATTACTCGAATTTGTTTTATAGTTTCTAATAAATGATGCAATCGATAATAACATCATCATTTAACTTATCAATAAACAAATATATTTATTTTCTATTGTAGTGAATTTTTGTGTATTTAATTTATTTGAAATTCGTTTCGTTGGAGGTGATAACCCATTTTCTATATAAATAAAATGGGACTAGAAGTTTATATATATATATATATATATATGGATTTAAATCATGGAGGTAAGTACATATATTACTGTTTATTAATAATATTGATTATGAATTGTTGAATTATGATCAAGTGATTATTATTTATATAAATATTATATATAGTATTGTATATTTTTATTTACTATTCTGTACTGTTTAGTACTATTTGACTGTTTGTCATTGTTCTTAATGATCTGATGTAAATTTAATGGTTATTATAACATCTTAAAATGATTAAAAATACACTTTGTGACAACCAATGATTAGGAGCCAGGAATCCTGTTGATAGGCTTAGTTGAAAATTTCCAAAACTACAAGAAAGCAATTGGAGCATGTTTGCATGCAAAAATGTATAGGCTTGCAAGACTTAAATAATTTTTGTATATATATATATTATATTTGGTAGGATGTTATTTTCCAACCACGCTTTCAAAACAATACACTTTATATATTTGTAGAGATAGGGCAAGAAAAAGATTGAGGCAAGCTTCTCACTCACCGTCGGTGGATATCTTTCTCATGAACATAATATGCATATTTTAGTATTTTATATATATATTTCAACTCTTAAATGATGGCAGGTTGAAAGCTAATTAATAGTCATATCAAATTCATATCAGAATTTATTTATTTTTGGTACGTGTCATATCTACTTTTATGAATTTTACCTGTAATTTAAAAAAAATCAATTATAATAAATAACTAAATTTTACAAAATTAAACAATCTTACCGAGAGAATTTTTTTTTTTATAAATGATGGTACGTGATGGTCTTGTTTTATAAAAAAGGATAAAAACTCAGTCATGCATGTTAATACAAAATGAAGCTTTTAAAACCTTTTTTTATAAATTAACCAAACTTTATGAATAAATAAAATGCACAAGTTTGGAATAAAGCAAGACTTGCAAAGATGCGTTGTGTGACCATTCAATCAAATATGCTCATTTTGGAATTAATATATAATAACAACAAGCATCATGTTCTTACCCTATAAAAATAGTGTTTATATATATATATATATATATATTTCCAAAACTTAATTTATGTTTATTCATTACCTAAACAGAGACTCAATGCGCGCAAAAACATCACTTAATTATACCGAATTTCAAGGTTTTGTTCTATAAAAAAAAAGTGTAAAAAAAAATAAAAATCATGACATAATAAGCCAAGTTAAAGTATTTTAATCCCTTCAATGAAGATTTAATTAACCAACCCTTTTAATAAATTATATGCATAAGTTTGGAATAAAGTAGGACTAGCTAGCTAGCAATGATAGCTTAATACAAGAAGGAAGCACCAACCCATCAACCAAGTGGTGTTGTTAGGAAGTCACCATCAAGCACCAAAGAGAAAGACTTACATATATGGATTCTATTCAGCTTGAATTTCAAATAAAGATAAATATAAAAAAAAATAATTGCCTTGAAAATGGATGAAGACTTAAGGTGGTGGAGAGTTCTTTCTTGTGTCCCTCATTAACACATCACTTGGAATGGGATAAAGACTCCTCAACCAATGGCCACTCATGCACAAGCACTTCTAGTGAAGCATTGAGACTATAAAACCAAGTGTGGGCAAAGAGAGCTTGTTTTCAAGCAAAACCATGGCCAAGGGTTCAAGAAGACTACTTCTAGGGTTTCTCTTTGTTTCGCTTCTCTATGCTTCGGTGCTCCGGTGTAACGTCTCTCCTGTTTGTATATGTACTTACAATGACTTATGAATTTTTTTGTATTTTTTGATGTTGATATATATATATTATATCATATCATATTATATTATTTATTTATGTTAATTAGTATTTTATTTAATGTTTGGTTTGAAGGGAAGTTGCCGATGTCACATTGGCCAAGCAATCTCAATTTTAAAAGCAGTATTATGGGAAAAAGAGAAAGAACGGAGTATTTCAATTTTCTTTTGCGCAAACTGGTAAGAGGTTGTTTTTTAAACCACTCTTTTATTTTATTATTATTTTTTAAATTTGATTTAATATTTGAAACTATACTACATAAATTCCATTTCATATGAAAAAAATGAAAACCACTAAGTTTGTGAATCATAATGGCTAATGATTTAGGCAATTGAAAGATTGCATCATGTTCATGTCTAACCACCTCATGAGGTCCACTTTCATCACTAGTACCATGCACTTTGTTTTTTGGTGCTCCCACCAAACTAATTATCATCCATATCATTTATCTTTTTTTTTTAATCTTAGAAGGTATGACATTCATATATATATATATATATATATATATATATATATATATATATATAGTGGTGGTGGTTGTTTGTTTTCTTCCTCAATGGTAGTCTTGAATAGGCCTTTATATGCCATCTTCTTGTAACCCATAGCTGTTGTACTATGCATGAGTGGGGGAGGGAATAAACATTTTAGAATTTAATTGATTTTTTTAAATTCATAAACTCAAGTTTTTTTTTTTTAACTTTTGGAATTCTCTTGAAATTGTAAAAAATACAAGTTGAATAAAATAGTTTAAATTAGTGTTAAGTGGGATGGCCCCTTTGTATTTATATATTATGATTCTAATAGTAATAATAAAACTAAATTGACTAAGTAATGTCAAACTCAAAACTTTATTAAAGTTTGAATTTTTTTCCACTGTTTTAAATATTGAATATTAATTAATTATTAGTATTATTATTCACTTTAATATCTTTCAAACCCATTGACACATTTTCAATTTCATATTCATCTTAAACAAAATAAAAAAATAAAGCATTTAATTTTAAATTAAGAGACAGAATAAAAGATGGTACTTACTTCAAAGAAAAAATATATTTTTTAAAAGAACAGTACGATGCTTAAATGAATGAAAGAATTGAATAGAATAATTATAAATAATAATAGAAACAAATAACAACATCCAAAGGAGAATGAAATGTAGAAAAGGGGCCCAAATGTCGGTGTGGGCCATGACAAAGACAAGATTGTCAGGTTTATTAGTAGACGAAAAGCCAGCGCTGCATGGACAAGTGCTTCTCACCAAATAAATAATAAATTAATTAGTGATTCCTATATATATATATATATATATATATATATATATATATATATAGTGATTTGTGGGTGGCAACAGACCATTCAAAGTGTTTTTTTTTTTTTTTTTTCAATAAATTATATACAAAATACAAATAGATTCCAAATAATGTTGAATCTCTGTGTACAGAGGAGAATGAAATACCTACCACCATACTTCATCAACGGGTTTGTATTAGCTTTGGTTTTTGTAATTTTTTTATTTTTTAAAATTCAGTAATTTGTCATTCATTTGATTTTTCTACCTCATATTTTTAAATAATAATAATAATATACAACAATAATAATAAAAAATACACACTATTCTTTCTCTCCAACATGATCAAATAAACCCACTCCATTTCACTGTTAAAATAAAATAGAAATCTTTATTCCATTTTCTGTTTTTATATTTAAAAAAATTTTTTTTTTTTTTTTTTTTTAATTGCAGGGCATGCAAAGAATGAGCTAAACCAAAACCATATCACCTGCATATCAGACCAAGAATCAAACTTATGCATCACATCAAACCCAGTTAGAATCACAACACAGCCCTCCCCAACAATCTACACAACTAACCCTAACCAACAAAAACCCACCCAATTCACTCTACGTCCATACCCAAGAAAAACAGATGCCCTAGCCATGCAACGTACGTCCCCAATCACCATCCTCACAAACCCTAAAACTCCCCTCCCTCCCTGCACCACCACCCACATCTCCCCTGCCATCATCTTCTCCACCGGCGGCTTTGCCGGAAACTTCTTCCACGACATCAACGACGTACTCATCCCCCTCTTCCTCACCGCCGGCCATCTCCGAACAAGTGTCCTTTTAATCTTCGATTACCAGCCTTGGTGGGCTCTCAAGTATGGCCGTCTTCTCTCCTCCCTCTCGTCGGAGATCATCATCGCTTCATCTTCCACTGATGTACATTGCTTTCCGGCGGCCGTTGTCGGACTTAAGTACCACGGAAACCTTGCTTGTAACTCCTCTGATGTCCCCGGCGGTGTTACTATAAAAGACTTCATTTTTTTTCTACGTAGTTCTCTAGAGTTGAAACCAAAGAGACTGCATGTTGGACAAGAGCCAGTCATGGTGATTCTTTCACGTAGGAAGTCAAGAACCTTAGTCAATGAGGCTGATGTGGTTGAGTTAGCCAAGAAGATTGGGTTCCAAGTTGAGTTAGCCACACCTGAAATGATGTCAAAAGTGGATGAGTTTGCCGAGTTGGTTAACTCTTGCAGTGTCTTGATGGGTGTTCATGGTGCAGGTCTAACCAACATGGTCTTCCTACAACCAGGCTCAGTATTATTGCAGGTCATCAGTAATTAATTCCAAATCTTCTTCATTAATCTTAAATTATTATAATCATTATTATTATTATTAATTGTAATATTTGAGTACATGCACGCTTGCAGGTTGTGCCATGGGGATTAGACTGGGCTTCAAAGGCATATTATGGAAGACCAGCACAAGAGATGGGATTGGAGTATGTGGAGTATCATATAGCAGTAGAAGAGAGCACATTGTATGAAGAGTACCCAAAGGATCACCCTGTTTTAATTGATCCTTGGTCTATTAATCTCAAGGGCTATAATGTTAGTAGGCCGGTTTACACTGATGGGCAAAATGTTACGCTTGATTTGGTTAAGTTCAGTGATGTGCTTTTACATGCCAAGCAACTGGTTGTAAGTTCATCTTAGTTGAGATATGTGGAAGGATGCAAATTTGTATAGAAATTAGAGGGGGTTTATTTATTCGTGATTTTTATTAATTTGTTGGTTTTAATATAGTAAATTATGGGAAAAGATGTTTATGTGGATACATGTAATTATTTATTTGTATTGAATTTAAGAACTTGAGGGGCCAATGTGAAAAATCATGCATTTCAGTATATTTTTTTTAACAACTGAAAGTAATTGAAATTATTTTATATTTATTATTGCGTAAAGTAAAATGGTTAGTAACTAGTTAGTTGCATCTGTTTAAAATTTTACTTTATTAAAAAATAAATAAATTGAAGTGTCATATGGATCCCATAAAAACTAATTTTCTAAATAAAATTTACAATGGGTTATTTAATCTAATTTTTTCCAATCAAAATATAAATGGGAGTTTGCATATTTATATCCCTATATATCTTGTAAATAATATATTTACATGTATACCCACAAATTTCATACCTTTGTGTGTATCGCTTTAAAATGACTGAGTAAAAAAATGAAAATTATTTTAAATAAATTTTCTGATCAGCACATATAAAATCCCTCAAAAATAATTTATTGGTAGAAAAATAAAAAAACATAAATATATTTATAAAAAATATACATTTAAATAATTTTCTCATCCAACATACTATTTAACCAATTAACTTTTCTGATACATAGCCAACAAATATTATTTATAGAGTATGCACCAACAAATATTATTTTTAATTTTATTTTTTGATAAAAATTGGACAATATATATGAATATATATATTCTGAACGAGGAATATTTGCATGCAAATATCTCATTTTAAAATTATCCTTTTACAAGTCATGGTTGGGTAAAGATTTCAGGAAGTCGTATGCAAATACTGAAATGTTTAGGGTGTAAAAGCAAAAAAACATAATCAATACTGAAATTTGGAGGGGGGTCATAGCAAATGAACTTAATAAATAGTGAAATATTTAGGGAGGGTAAAACCGTAAAAGCAAAAGAACATAATAAATTGTGAAATTTTTAGGATGATTTTGGTTGATCCTTTTGGTCACTGGGAGAGCGAGGAGGAATCCGCGAACAATGAAGCTGAAGCAACTGGAAGGTCTTCTCGAGAACCTCGATCAATTCTCCGATCCAAAGGTATACCCTTTCTCATCTTCTGCGAATCAATTCTTCTCTTTATGCGCTATCCCTTTTCCAATTGCAATCACTTTGTTCTCCACTTCGGATGATTCGTGATGAATTCGATTCGATCAGGTGGAGTTGGAGCAGTACCCCACGGGTCCGCACATCGCGTCACGCCTGCTTTATATGGTAATTTTCAGCTTTTTTATATGTTGTGCTGGTGTTTCATGATACTTTCTTTCGGATAAACTGTAGCTTTTGTTGAATATTTGGATAAAGGTTGTTGCTTTGAAATATTTTTTCACTGTGTAACTTCATTTATTTATTGGCAATATGCTCTTGATACTAGTTCTGTAAACTCACTGAAATGATTTAACTAAATGATGAGCAATATTGAAAATTTTCTTCATTTGCGAAAGAAAGGCTTGAATTTTACCTGCATGTATTGGGTCGTGAGGTTTGGAGGCTCTGTGTTGTTTTATAAGATATTTCTTAGTGAGAAATGTCGCACATAGAGATAAGGATTGACCTTTTTTTCTTGTCCCTCTCTTCTCCCCCATTTTTATCTTGATTGCCCTATCTATAGTCCTGGACATTCAGCAGATTTTGTATAGTAGCAGACTTTATTGGGACTTGTTGCTGACTAATGTTCCAAATAACGCATAGATTAGAAACTTGAAAGCTCTAAATAGCTTTTGAGATGATTTCGACAGTTGTTAGTATCACAACAAATAAATTATGTCTGATAGAATTTGGAGCAGCGGTGGAGCATTGCCACTGATATTCCTTTGCCTTGTTGATGAAGTGGAGGGTGGAGGTTTGCTTGATAGAGAGTCACGTTAAGAAGCTAAATTTATACTCTTTGGCTTCTAGGCTATAAGTTGAAGTTTGGCTTAGATATTGAATTAATGTTTTAGGGGTATAGTTTGAAAACAAGAGCTTAAAGATTCATATTAATTACATTTCATATACATTTTGCTATCTGTGAATCCCATTAGTGAACTGTAGGCCACTTCAAATCAAATCATCAACATTAACTTATTTTCCTCATTTGTAGTATTTAGGGTTTGTTGTGCAAGTTAGTTTATCCAATCAGAGTGGAGTGAAATCATTCTCTGTGATTTGATGTGCTTCAATCAATGAACCATTTGTGAAAAAATGGATATGACTGCAAAATACACATCCTATAGTTGTGTCTTTTTACTGGGAGCACTGCTTGCTTACTTGAGAAATGATGTGGTTTTGAGAGGTTATGTAAACAAAATTATCTAGTTCATTTTATCTTTTGCCCTTCACTTTCAAGCTTGTTATGCTTGCAAAACTAGGAAAAATGTTGGTACATGTTTATTTGCCTGCCCAAGTTATGTGGACAACATTTGAGATTGGAGAACTGTGGTCTGTGCATTTGCCTACCTTCATTGAAAGGCTACTGGTGTATTATAATTAATTTTTATTAGTTATAGTGATGTTCTCTTGCAATTTTATTTGCATGGTTTGTTCTTATGTTGTTAGTTTTTGATTTGTGAAATTGTTACCAATGATCATTTGAGTTGGAAATCATGTGTTCAAATGAATGAATTGTTTTTTATACATATTGCTAGGCTGAAAGTATGTTTGGAGATGTAAGTGGCAAGGTTGTGGCAGACTTTGGTTGTGGCTGTGGTACATTAGGTATCGCGAGTTCTCTATTGGGTGCAGAGTGAGTAGCTTCTTCTCCTCTCTAAGGATCTATTTGGTTTCTCTTAGCACAGTCAGTGAGATTTCGCATCACATTTTATTTTACCGCTTCCAGCGTATTGTCTATTCTTTGCACATGCGAATAAATTCTTTAATATTCAAGTTTGAATAAATTTTTTTATTTGTGTTGTAGTTTTAATTTTAGTTAATATATTTGTTTTGTTTGGGCAGGCATGTCATTGGCTTTGATATTGATTCACATTCTTTAGACATTGCTTCTGCAAATGCTGCTGAATTAGAGGTATTGTTTTAGCAAATTACATGTTGGGACACACACACACAGATATGCATGCACAATTGCAGCTACATTAAAACAGGGGACCTTCATCTGATTATGGGGAAAATCAGTTCTACCTGAGACCTGAATTCCTGCGAGTCAATATATATATATATATATATATATATATTGTGCATACCATTGTCTTCCAGAAATTTTTTTTGTTCTCTTTTCTTGCTGGTTTGATGGAGATGAGCTTTTCAATCCATTTCTCACTGCAGGAGAAAGAAGTACTTGGTTTTGTCATTGTCATTGAATTCCGTCCACGTAGCTGTCTATGCTGACATAATTTTACAAAGCAGATCTGTATGGATCTCATCATGTTCTTGCATGCTTTCTTTGTAAATCTTTAAGTCACTCCAAGTTTTTTGTTTGGATGTTGAAAAATGGTTCAAAGAATGATGGGACCAACTAATCTGCATACCATTGAAGGGTTTTCAGAGCTTTATGTGGTTGTTAGGCTGTTGGTTCTGAATTTTCCAATTTTACACCTAAGTGATTTTAAATAGTTTGTCAAACTACCAAGAATTTTCCTAAGAATGATTTTCAAAATTGTCAACTTTTTCTTCCATGCTGTTAGTCCAAGTACTCTTAGTTATGTGCTGGAAATACATTGTTTAATGGCAATCATAGCTTGTTAGTTTCCAACACCCTGTGTATTGCATTCATATCTGTGTCTAGATGATAATTATGAATTATCCATCTCATCTATTTGCTACACGGTACGTTGTACAATTCTTCATAAATCAAATTTATGGCATGTGTCTTGTATGTATTCTTGATTTAAATTCTATGGAAGACCTTTGTTGCCTCTAGTGACTTCCCATGCCTCCATATTAGATAATGTGATAAACTTCTCTGACTTCTGTTTAAGGTAAATTCATATGGATATGTATGTCTCAATATATTGGTTCTTTTATATTCTCAAGGATCTATAGAAATAACAATTGACAAGAAAAGTTCATACTCTTTTTCCTTAATAAGAAAGTGAAATATCTAGTAAATCTTGTTTTGAAAACCTTTGGTATTTCATTCCTGATGACCGGATTCTTGTATATTGAGAAAATGGTGAGGTATCAATGATCTAATTCCTCTACCTGGCGCCACCTTTCTCCAACACCTAGAAATAAAATCCATGCATGTCCAAGGTGTTTATGAAGTATATTTTCACTTGTTATGGTAGGTTTTCACATTACCTCTAACTGTTGCTTTGGCATCTATCGGTCTCCTGAAGATGTTAGACGAGTTTTAACTTTATCCCCCTGCGCAAAGCCCACTTTAAGGTACCCTTGCCCTCTCTAAAGCCTTCTAAATCCAACGACAAACCAGCGAAGACCTTTCTCATGCAATGAAGCAACTTGACATCAATGAAATCATGTATGAGACAAATGGAATATAAGTAAATGGCTTGGTCTTAATGGAGAAGAGGGAAGTAGTCTATCTGGGCGCACTTGATTGGTCTGGATGTAATGCTGACTCCCATACTGAACATCCTTACCCTTTCTACGATTCATTAGTTTTTGAAAGTAGTTAAAGGTTGGCTGATTAACTGGTGTTAGCAAGGTTGATTGAATAAAGCCCTTAATATGTGATCAAACTGGCGGGATCTTTAAGAAATTAAATTTAGCCGGGCATTGTGTAAAGGAAGGTGATGGTCACTATAGGTAATCAAGATATGGAAGGGATTACTTAAGAAAAGATCACCCTTGGCTCATTTTCTTCCCATTTGCAGCTGAAAAGTTGTCATCCATGATATATAGACTCTTAAATGTCTGTAGCCTTAGAGAGTTGTTTCTTGTTTTATTTTACATGGTTGTAGTTATGTTGTTGTGATTACAGGTGATATCATGTATCTCAGAGATGATATATGGTTAAGTGTTTAATGGTTTTAAACTTATGCTATTAGTCAATTTCCAAGCATTATTATTTGGATCTTTTTTTTTGGTACCAACTACTGTTGGGAAAATTGGCCTTTTAGCTCTTTTTATTGCAGCAAGTATGCTTGTGCTTGAACTTACATGTTGTTTTTTTGGGCAAAATTTTAATTTATGCAGTTAGATATAGATCTCATTTTGTGTGACATCAAGAGCTTAGGACTGAAAGGTAAACCCAGACCTAATTCTTAATGCTTCCTGCTGTTTCTGCTTGAAATTTTTTCCCTTTTGCCCTTTATTAGGAGCTGTTTAATATGGGAGCATGTCCTTTCATTTAAGTTCTTGCTGTAGCACATTAAGAAAATTTGATGCAGTGGATCATCATGGTTCTCTAGTTTTAGATTAATTTGGCGTTTTAACTCAAGTGGGTAACTACAATTGGTCCTTGTCAGAACATGTTGCTTCTTATTTCTTTTATGTTAATGGTTATCCAACATTCTATCTTTAAAATGGAGAACAGAGCACACAAAGTTCAAAATGTTATTACCCCTTACTTGTATTAGAGAGCATTCATTATATTTGTTTAATGAAAAAGTTTTATGCAAATGTACAATTTCCTACTAACCTTGGCATCTGATGTGAGCTCTGTTTGGTGTACTATGAATTTTCAAAATTATTATTCATTTCTAAGAAAAATGATTGTTCCCTAAAACCTGTATATGAATCATGTTAAGCTTTGGAAAGCGTTTCTTTTTGGCAAATCATGAAAAGAACTTATATGTGATGTGCAGGCAAATTTGTAGATACTGTTGTGATGAATCCTCCCTTTGGGACCCGAAGGAAAGGAGTGGACATGGAGTTTCTTAGGGTGGCTTTGAAAGTGAGTGTGAATTTTCCTATTAAATTTGCAACTTTAATCCTCACTATTTTTTTCTCATCAGGTTGCTTCCAGAGCTGTCTATTCTTTGCACAAGACTACTACCCGGGAGGTGAGTTGAAATGACATCTAAGAAGTTGGAATGCAAATTATCAACAACCATTGCCTTGTTGGTCCTAGCAGAGTTGTGATTTGCTGCAAATGAGATTTTGTTCTTTAACTCATATGCATGACTTTTGTCTCGTAGACATTGTTTAGTGGTTGCCTGCACTATCATTGGCTCCATTCATGTAAGATCTCTCATCTTTCAGGTTCCATTGAGTTTGGTTATTGTAGTTCAAGTTGAGAGGAATTAGATGTTGCATGACCAACTGAACACAGTGAAGGCTTAGCCATGACATTTTAGTTTGTTACTTTTCATTAGTACATCGGGCATGCCATTTTAGTACTAAATTGAACTCACATCGTCGACACAATGTTTATTCTTTCTATCAAGCACTATATTTTTAGCATTGCATTTTGTTAGTTCTCTACTGGGTTTTTTTTGTACTGTGTGTGTGCATCTCATAATTTATGCAACAATGAAATCTTTTTACTTTGCTAAACTTGTACAGCATGTCAGAAGAGCAGCTTTACGCGATTACAATGCCAAAAGTGCTGAGGTTTTATGTGAGGTATTAATCCTAATGTGTCACTGGTCTGTTATAAAATTGTGTACAGTATAGTTTGCTCTTCCTTGAATCAAAGTTTCATTAACCAAATGAAATGTGCAAGAGATGTTGTTTGTCTTAGTATTTTACTTTGGTTCTTTCCAGCTTCGGTTTGATGTGCCACAGCTCTACAAGTTTCACAAAAAGAAAGAAGTTGATATAGCTGTCGATCTTTGGCGCTTTGTCCCCTGAATCGGGTTAACAGATTCAAAGACCGTAGAGTCAATTTCTGAAGAAATTATTGATGTGAGGAAGTGAAATTCACATGCTACTTATCGAACATATCGGAAGAGAATGTTGCTCGAACAGATTAATGCAAGCCCTAAAGATGATGTCGGTAAAAACTATGCAAGATCTACCGAGCTTGATCTGATAATGTCGACAGTCTATCTTCTTCATAGATCAGTCAGAAAATGAAGTACCTAAATTTGATGTTTGACCGAACTTTTTTTAAAAAATATTTAAATTGCATTTTCTTTTGTGTACATCTTACTCAATTAGAGGTTTAACCATAATCTTGTGCCCCATCACGTTCAATTTATTTATTTATAATCAAGTGCATCAGCAATGTGTAACGCGTGCATGAATAATCTTGACAGGAAAACAGAAAGATGCTTAGCAAGATTGGTTAACGGTATTAAATAATAATCTCTTTCTTTTTTGTGGATATACCCTTGCAAATTCTCATAATAGTTATTATTATTATAATGCAAAAAAATGAAAATTTTGGAATTAAATGCATGTTTTGAACAAACACCCCAATAAGAAATTTCAGTATTGATTGTCATTAATTAAAGTTTTAGTCTATGAATATCATATGTATATATGTCAGGCTTTGTCAGCCAACTAAATTGAATTGCCATCTTTCTGTGGGGTAGGTGCAAGCCTTCATGCATACTTTATTAAATTTTCAAGGCTTTTTTTTTTAGTCAAAGTGGACAAGTCATGCCAATGACAAACATAAACAATGAATTAATGTCTCAACCCAATTATATTATCATTTTAAATGAACTGAAGTTTGAACATGTCTCTTCCGCAATTACACAGAAACCCGATGCCAATAGATCAAAAAGTTATTAGTATATATTTTTCTATAAAAGATTATTTAAAGCAAATGAATATATATATGAAAAAAAAGCCTTTTTCCCCAATTTTTTTTATTAATTTATCATCTCAATTTTGTTTAGATTTTTCAAAATTAAACCATTCACCAAAAAGTTCATAGTTTAGTATGAGCCCCATTGTAAAAAAAAAAGTGTAAAACATTTAAGAAGTCTCAAGTTTAAACTTTATTGAAAACAAATGTGGTAATAGATCAGTGTTGTGAACTCATATTTGCCACCCTATCCCTGAGGACATGGGTTAGATGATTAATCCTCAGTCTTTGCACATGCCTTTAACCTCCTTTAAATGAGAGCCGCTTATCCATAACATAAAAAAAACATTCAAACATGGTTTTGATAAGGGTGTTTTGTTTAGAAAACCTAAGCCGTTAAGTTTCAGGGGTATTTAATTATAAGGAGTAGAATAAGAGTCATTACTTTGTAAATCCATACATTTGTTTGGATATCCATGAATGTGAGTGGATAAAGAGTTTAAAAGGATTAGGGCTAAAATGTCCAATTTGCTCCTAATAATTAATGATAGTGAATGTTTGCATGTTTAAAAATTATAAATAATAATTAAAATAATAATAATGATTAAAATAAAAATCAATTTCAAATAATAATTAAATAGGTAATTTTAACAATAAATAATAATTAAAGTGAAATAATTAATTCAAATATTTAATTATAATATTGAAAATAATAATACTGAAAATATTCTATAATTAGAAATAGTTATTTTTAACATTACATTTATTTATATATAATATTATTTACTTGCATTAACGATATAAAAATTATTTTACTGCATTTTCTTTTACTTTTTTTCATTCCCAATAAATTACCTTCTCATACCTTATTAACTAAACACTTTTTTCATTCTATTGTTACTTTATTCCCTCTCATTTCCATTTATGTTCAACTCTTCCTAATTCATAGTCTAGAAATCAATCACTCTCTTAGAACATTGTCCAAACATGCAACTTAAATATTTGACGAGTCTTTGTAAAGAAAAGAAAAACTATTTAAAAAAATTGGGTTAGAATTTTCTTATTAATGCTTTACGCATGTATTTAGAAATTAATGGAAGAAAGAAAAATTAGAAATTAATGGAAGAAAAACAGTTTTTTTCATACATTAAATTATCCACGGTAATCAGTTAAAAATTAAATATAAATAAAATAATATCACATTATACTCATCATGGCATGTGAACAAATTTAAAATTTCCGAAATTATAACTATATAATTATAATTTGATTTAATGGATCACTGGAAGATGTAATGAATTAAAATCACAATCTAAATCAAATAAATATTTTAAATAAAATAAAATTAAAATTGGAGGGAAACTTTTTCATCCAAATTAACACAAATCTATACTTCACCACTTGCACAATTGCGCCCTCGAGTGAAGTACATACACAAATAAAATAATTTGGAAAATTAAATTGGAAGAAAAAATCCACCCTATTATTTTTGGTAGCAGTGTTTTCGAAACCAAATATCGAAAATTTAAAATTAACTATTATTAATTTATCATTATATACACCATAAATATATGTAAATGTTCTGAATCAGCGAAAAGTAATAACGGGTCGGGTTTCATTCACCAGAACCCGTTTTGCAACAAGACCCGGTATCACCGGCCAACCCATTTTCCACATATAACTCCTCTTCTCACGCTTCTCTTTCTCGTTCTCTCTCTCGCTCTCAATAAACCCTAGCTCTCGGATTTTTCTTTCATTCCAATCATGTCTTCAATCTCTCCGTCCCTAGAGTTTCAGATCTAGTCCTTTGTCCACGATGGCTGCGTAAGTACATTGTTTTGCTTTGATTTCGTGCTTTTTAACTGTAGTTATGAATTGCGGCTTGAACTTATTATCAGATAATTTGATTCAGTATATTGCATTGACTTAATTGTGATTCAGTATGTTGTACAAAGTACTGTGTAGCAAATAGATGAGAAGTTTGCTCATTTTCGAAATTAGGGTTTTGAGATCTTATTATCCTTTTCTGCTTAAATTCGATTTTGTTGTGCCCATTGTTACTGTTTGTCATTATGGATCAAGTGAAAAATTTTCCTTGTGGTACATATTTGCGTTCATAATTGTGTTGCCATAATTACGTTACAGTCTAGATAATAAAACATTTTTTTCATGCCTTAATCGAAGAAGTCGTTGCGGGACTTTCAGGCAAGTGATTTTTCCCAATCCAGTGTGCTTAATCTATAAATTATTCAGACCTTATAAATGGCAATTCATTTATATGTTGATTTTTATAATTATGCCTTCACTAGAGTGGTTCAAATTTCAACAAAAGCACTAAAGATTTTTTAGTCTATCAGCATTAGGTTTTTATATGAGGTATCTGTGTTTTTTCGAGAAGATAAATTTGAAATTTGGTTCATATCTCCAACTTTGTGCACACTTGTGATACGTGGTTTTTTACATTTGGTATACAATCCAACAAAAGCAACGCATTCCTCTAAACTAAAATTTCAGACATGATATGTATATATATATATATATATATATATATATATATATATATATATATATATATATATATATATATATTAAAAAATGTAATTAAACATATTCGAGGGTTATGGTATGTGCACAATTATACATTTTTTAAGGGTATATATGAAACAAAGCTAGTAATAAATAATTAAAGAAAGGCGTCCCTTGCATCGCAGACGACACTCGCCCAATCGTTGCTATAAAAAAAGGGCTCCCTGGCTCCGTCTTGCATTTCTTTTTTTGTTTTCATTCGTTAGTTTTTTGGAACTATCTCTGGCTCTAAGAATTTGTTCTAGGGTTTCTCAATTCCGAGATCTAGCTCTGAATTCGTCTCGGATGGGTGAATTCATGATGGAGGACATGGCTCTCTCGACGCTCTTTGAGCACGCCCGCAAAATCCACTCCATGGCTTCCGATTCGGCTGTCGATCAGGTATTCTTCTTCTTCTTCATCTCTCTCAACTTGTTTATGGGTATTTGTTCACCTGTGAGGTTGAGTTATTGGCTTCTTTGGTTATGGTGTCAGGACACCCTTTCGAAGGGGATTGAGGCGCTGCGGATCTGTGATGATCGGGTGAGCAAGCTGGGCTTGTTCTCGTCGAACGAGTCCAAAGATGATGTCAGCACTGCCAATCTTAAGTACCTTCTCGTAAGCCTTCGGTTCCCTGGAAAAAGATTTGATCATTTGATTGGAAAACTTGGAATTTGAGTTTGAGATTTTGTGATTTTATTTTCATGAGTACTTGAGTTGTAGACATTGCTTTGTTATTTCTTTCCTGTTTTAATGTTGAATATGCTATTCATTTATTTGAAGTAGGAGATAATCTAATAGCATGGTAACAATTTAAGCATGGAGTTGGACAAGTTTTATAGGTTGCATCAAGATGTAGTGATGAGAAACGGAATAAATGAGGATGGAGTTTATAAAGCACATGAACGGAATAAATGAGGATGTAGTGCTTTGTTATTTCTTTCATTTTTTAATGTTGAATATGCTATTCATTTATTTGAAGTAGGAGATAATCTAATAGCACGGTAACAACTTAAGTATGGAGTTGGACAAGTTTTATGGGTTGCAGCAAGATGTAGTGATGAGAAACGGAATAAATGAGGATGGAGTTTATAAGGCACATGAACAGAATTTGTGTGACAAAAATAAGTGATGAGGAGATTGAGGGGAAAAAAGGAAAAAGGAGGCTTTTTCATGAGGGATGAGAGGAAAAGAGGCATGCTTACAAGGACTAAAGCAAAAAAATCCACCCTTTCCAGGAATCCACATGGAATTATCAACTTATGTTTTACTCTCTTTTGCTTTTTATCACTTCGCTTTTTGATCTTGAGTTGATTCCTACAAGTCAAATTGGCTTCATTTTTCTCTACACACATTTTGTCTGCTGCCATTATAGTCAACTGAGTCATTCGTATTAATAAGACCTGGATGGTGGTCTTGTCCTTGAAATTTTTTGGGGAGATTGAATGAGAAGGTAAGTGTATCACTAGCTGTTTCTAGTCATCTCCTAAGGATCATGTTGATTCTCAAAAAATTAAGATCGGGGATATTTTGGGATGATTGTTTTTAACATTTGCAAGTGACCCTTTTATCTTATTTTTGCAATTGTCTTGCTCAAGTATTCATATTGCTAGTAAGATTTGTTGAACATTATGCCCTTTTTTTTTTTTTCTTGAATGCTCTATCCTCTTGATTATGTGCACTTAATGTTTCCTTTGTTGTTTTTTTTTTAAATTGGCATATCCGCAATACCCGTTAGTGATCTATCTACTTCTTGCAAATGTCTGCCACTGATGCTATTTCTGCAAGTGTTTTATTTAATATGCATTAAGCCTTCAAACAACTAATTGCTCACCACTTATAGATTTTGTCATTAATGATACTGCTTATCTCTTCCATTGTGACTATATAGCTATAAGGTGCCCACATTCCTTGCTCTTGTTATGAATTGTTTTATCACTATTATTATTTTTCTTATCTTTTAGGTTCCTTTTTATCTTGGAGAATTGATAGAAAAAGTTGCACAAGATGAAAGGATACCAGTTCTAAAGAAATCACAGGACCAATTGAAGGTAAGCGTCAGGTTTTTATGCATGTTATTTTAAATATTAATTACTTTTGACTTTGTTGACTAAACATGCATGCATGCTGTCTCCATTATTATTTTGTGTTGCAGGAGTTCATTTCCATTTGTGAAGCTTTGGAGTTTGTTCCTGAAGAAGAGATAGGAAATTCTGCACTTGGAGCTGTTGATAGTTTAGCTGTTCAAAGGGCGAAAAAGGTTGGTAAAGGAGGTCCATTTTGTATGTTATTCCTTTTTTTGCTTGTTTCTGTTCAACATGTTTCCTAATATTATGACGATATATATAAATATATAATGCTTTTTTTCCTTCTCTTTGATGTTGAATTTTTGGTATGCCGGTGTCTGGTTCCACAGTTCATTTAAATTTCTAATTTTTTGATTTCTTTATTTATTTTTATTTTATCTCAACTACACTACATAGAAGTCTAGGATCAATCACTGATCTGCAACCACCTTTGTGCATGTCTTGAACACAAGTTTCTTGGTACACCTGCAATGATTATATTCCATTGAGCTAGCGATCCTTTGGATTCGTCTATCTTTGACGTAGATGACCTTACCCCAATTTTTATTTGCTCTAGAAAAAGGAGGCAGTTTTATATGGTTGGTTATCTCTTGCCTTCTGATTGCAATCAAAATTTGAAATTACCTAATTTGCTAAAGTAGAAACTTCCATTCAAATTGCCCTTTTTTACCTTGCAAACCTACTTTTAGTGATTCCTCACATCTACAAATAGGAAAGGGTATTAAATGAGAAAGAAGCTTGAGGCATTGATCCTTTTGAAAGCAAGAGGAAACTTTTTGTGTGGACAAGGTTTGGCAAGCGCTGATTTCTAGGATATTTGAACTTAATGCTCAAACATAATATGAGGCGAGCTTGTAAACTATACCGAGGAAAAAGGGGTGGTGCAGAATGGTCTTGTCCTGTGTTGAAGACGTTGAAATAACACAGTGGCTTCTTGATGTGGTCATTAGCATTTAGTTTGTTTCATACCGCTAATTAAGAGGGATCCTTTTGTAAGATGTCTCTATTCACTTTAATCATTGTCCAGCTTGTGCCTCGTGATAGAATTTAGGTCCTGGAAAGTTTAAGAAGTTTTATGAATAAAACACCATGTATAGCCGGTGATATCTGATTTAAAATTTAATTTTCTTTTTTTCTTGACATTTTTTAATTTATCATTCTTTACCTTATATCCTTGTTCATGTTGTCGCAACTTCGCTGCTTTTTTTTTCTTTCTACAAGAATTTCTTTATGACATGTAATGATCTTTTTTGGCGTGCTTTTTGGATGGGGCAACCTTCTAGGAATCGAGATCAATAGGATATTAGCTGTGGTTAACGTAATGTTATGATGCTAGGTTGCTGGAACCTTTGATTGGATTTTGAGTCTGAAAGCAACATGTTCGAGCTCTTCCTTTTATTGTTTTTGGTTCTTATGATCTAAATTTCCTTACTCACCTTTGGACGTTTTGCTAAATTACAGCCTAATTATTGTTAAGTTGACCATCTGAATAAATTGCATTGATTACTGATGTTTGCATTTTTGGGGGATGAAAGGTGTTGCCTGTAGTATATCAGAATAGCTAAATTTTGACACCTTCAATATTTCTTAGTTTTGGCCATGAATATCTGATCACACATGATGATGCATAATATTTTTGTATCTCTTCTTTCTTCAAGAACTCCTAATTTTATTTTTATGGAGATTTGTCTTTAGTTTAATTTTCTTCCATATTGATGTTGATCTTGTACTTAAACCCCTTCTGTTCCACATGCCAGTCTTACATGTGGAATGAGATGAGTGAATGCCTTACTGATTTTCCATGCTTTATTTTTGGTAATTTAATGGAGTGCTATTACCTTGATACCTATCATGTAATAACATGCTAGGAATTGCAATGGTTGAGATTTGAAACTATTACGAGTTAAACGCCTTTTTTTTGCTTTGACAAATTTAAGATCGCTCGGTTCAGACGTCAGCGAGCTGCTGAAGCAAAATTACAAGAAATTAGAGAACGGAAGGAGAGGCGTGACAGGTCATTGCGAGCAGCAGCTCTGTCAACACCAATTGAGGTTGGCGAGGAAGATGCGCAGGATGATGATGGAGAGGAAGAACGGGAGGTTTGACTTCATCTTTGATTGTTGGAAAATTAGATAAATCTGCATGCAAGTAGATCAAATCTAAAACATCTATTGTCTATTGTTGGAATATAACATCTTTTTAAGAATTAAGACATAGTACTGTACTTGTGCTAACTCCCAAATAGTTGCAAATTGGTATTCTTTAGTTTGTGGGCGGATTTATGTCATCTTGAAAGTTTTCAAGGCAACTCTGTAGACCGAAATGAGAATTATGGTTAGGCTTAGAATTTAACGACATGAATATCATTTTAGAGTCTATAGATTGATGACATAAGATGGCAAAGGGTGAAAGCATTGGATATCGATGACATAATATGGCAAAGGATGAAAGCATTAAATGTGGACTTCAATGCATCTGTGGACATAGCAACAGCAGCTTTTCATCTAAACAGGCCTTGATGATGTATAGAGTTCGCCCAGTGTTTCAATCTGTGCAATTTTAGTAAATTTTTTTTCAATTTCTGTTGGAGATATTACAGTGAGGTAGACATAAATCTGGTTGCTTTTAAGAAGTAGAAAGTTATAGCCCTTTATATTGAATCTTAGCTACCAGTTGTACTGTTACATACATTTCTTGAATTCTGCCATTTTCTCTGATATATACATGTGTATGATATTCTTATTGCAGGCTTGGCTAACTTCGATATCCTTGGCTGTTTGTAAGGTTGGTTCAGCAAACTTTGAGTTGTACTTGTTTGTGTATGTGAGAAATAACATGAAATAAATTATGATTGGCCATGTGACTTACTAATTTTCTCTTTTGTAGGCATTTGATCTCCTTGACATGCTGAAGAAAGAGGAAGAGATCCTGCTTGCAGTAAAGGAAAAACAATCACAGGTCTTCTCATGTTTATTTACTTCTGTGCAGTCAATATATCTTTGTCCTTGTGGATATACTATTGTTTTATGTTAGATAGTTTATTGCTCACATCCAGTAACCTGGAAAGATGTATAAATGTAGATGACAGAAATTGATCTAATTTTTAACTGATGGGTGTTGTGGTACGCCATATGATGGCTTCATTGCTTCTGGTTCTTTAATATTTCACTGTATTGTTGAGCACAAAAACAAATGTGACTTAGTATTAATGATTTCCTTGATTCCTAGCATACTTCAGATACAGATCCCTATTGTGAATTTGATGAACTTAAGTTGATTGGTCTGAGACATGTCTAGGAGTAGTCTCCATTAGAGGATTGTTTTCTAAACTGTGGTATCAACTGAAAGGATTAGTCTAATAATTTTGTGCTATGTAATTTAGTTCTTTTGTTTTTTGGTTCGTTGTAGTACAGCTTTGTGATTCTGATCCACCTGTAATTGCAGGAAGGGGAACATGAATTATCTCGTGAGATTCTGGATGAACGGACCAAAAAAGCTGAATTGTGGCACCAGAAGGCTGCAAGTCAAGCACCACTTATAAGACCAATGCAACCCATTACATGTGCAACTTTTGCACAAGATGTAATTGAAGGACGGGCAAAGGCTTCAGAATTTCATGAGCATAAACATCAACCTATGATATTTGGCCCAGCAAGTCTTGTGGGTGGAAGATTAACCAGTGAAAGAGAAATAATGGCAGCACGAGTATTCCAGCCTAGTCACAGGTATGTTGACCTTTTTTAAACATTGTCAAAGGAGTAGTGACAAAGCTGCCTTACATGATTGTACATAATTGGAAGGTATACTGATTTGGTGTTTCTTTCTTCAATTTCTATTGAAACGGTTAGTGTTGTCTCGAGCATTGGAGTTGGGTATCATTTACACAGTATGCCAAATTTTCTGCCATAACAAACTCAGACAATGTCAAGAGTTTTAACTATTACTGTTTGATACGAATGATGATTGTGCAATGTTTCAGTATTGAACAAACCCATCCAGGTAGCTGTCAGTTGAGGAATTGTCTTGTCAATTTTTGCTGTTTTTGATGATTGCAAGCCTGAGTTGTCCATGTCTTAGACTTGTTCCTGCAGAGTACACTTTGGTTGTTTATCTGAGTATTGACTGCTGTCACTCTGTTGTTTCTGATTTGAACGTGGTATATAAATATTTGTGTCGAGATATGAGGACTTATTCTTTTGAGGATTCTGACCACAAGTTAAGAACTATCCTTATTTTATAACTCCTCTTTTATCTGTTTGCTTTGGACGTCAATGTTTCCAATACTATGCAAGTCCTATTTTTAGGAATGAAAATTTTTGGACGACTCCGAACAGTTTCCATGTTTTTTGCCCTTTGTTTTAATCAATTACTGACTGCTTGGCTGGCAGCCTAATACCTTTTTCACATTGTGTTGAACTTTGTCATCGACAGGTTACCCACTATGAGCATAGAAGAAGCCGGTTTACGTGAAATGAAGATAATGAATGAATGGCAAGAAATGAATAAGAAATATATGGAAGAAGCTAACTCGTCATGGCATAAGGATGGTGCCAGAACAGCCAGCAATGATGAGGAGGCTGCAGAGGAAAAGGCGAGGGCATGGGATGATTGGAAGGACGACAATCCTCGGGGTGCAGGCAACAAGAAGCTCACACCATGTGGGTAGTTGCAAAATGGTGTCAAAACTTGCTATATTTATGCAATTAACTCAGCATGTTCAACTTGCTATACATGTATGCCTTCAAAAAATTTGTTGTCAGAGACTCATTCAGTATATGCGACTACTACACATGTATCTAGAATTTTGTTGTTATTACCATTGAAGCTGTTCTGTGAGTGTCCATCAGAGATTTTGCACTAATAATCCAGCTATGTGCTTGAGATCATTTTTTGTGGCTATATGAGACAAGATTTGTTGATGTTTCTGCGGAGCATTTTAATAAACGTTGATTACTATGTTTAACGTTCAGGTTTGTTGAGGCAGTTGACTTGACATTGGCTGTGGCATAAAGTCAACGGAGAAATTAGGAAGCAATTATAACAAATTAAGGTTGACATGCCATTTTTAAACACAATATATGGTACATCATAGCTTAAATTTACAAGTAACTGATAAGCTAGAAACTTATAATCAATCACAAACAGAATAAACTACACACAAGTAGTTATCTTTTTACGAGACTGAAGGGAGCTGCAATGTGGAGAAAGTGGAAAACCAATACCATGCCTGGTAGGAGGGAAAGTAACAAAGAGGCCACTACTAACAACCCCAATCCCCACCGGCAGCATTGCCAACAACTGGTTCATCTCCTCTGACGGCTCCGGGTAAAAAGCAAGACACAACATTCTTATCAAACAAAGCCACTGCTACAAACACCGATACCAACAAAAATTAGTGCACAAAATCCATCAATTTAATCTTGTATTCCAATAGTTTGGCTTGCGGTAACACCGCAGTGCAATCAACAACATAAAGACCTCGCAAACCTGTACCGAACTTTCCCGGCATCATCATGGAAACTATCTGAGAAACAAAGGATGAAGCAAGCGAAGCTGCAAAGAATCACCAGGATCGCCGTCATCGACTGGTTTGCTTAGTCGCAATGACCTTGGTTTGTGAAGATGGGAGCCAAGAGTTGGAAAGTGAGTACTGTTCCCGTTGGCAAAAGGTTTGCCAGATGTGATGTGCTCTTGAATGTTTGTCTGATGGCTTTCTCCATGTGAGCGTGCAGTTCTTCAAAACCCATCAGTAGTTGTTGTAACATCCGTCGCATGTCGTCGTCACCTTGCGAAACATCGGCCTGGTCAACGAACAAGCCAACGTAGACCTGTCTCATGCAATGAAGCAACTTGAGATCAATGAAACACAATAATCATGTATGAGACAAATGGAATATAAGTAAATGGCTTGGTCTTAATGGAGAAGAGGGAAGTTGTCTATCTGGGCGCACTTGACTGGTCTGGATATAATGCTGACTCCCATACAGAACATCCTTACCCTTTATAAGATCCATTAGTTTTTTAACAAAGCCCTTGATATGTGATCAAACCGGCGGGATCTTTAAGTAATTAAATTTAGCCGGGCATTGTGTAAAGGCAGGTGATGGTCACTATAGGTAATCAAGATATGGAAGGGATTACTCAAGAAAAGATCACCCTTGGCTCATTTTCTTCCCATTTGCAGCTGAAAACTTGTCATCCATGATATATAGACTCTTAAGTGTGTGTAGCCTCACAGAGTTGTTTCTTGTTTTATTTTACATGGTTGTAGTTATATTGTTGTGATTACAGGTGATATCATGTATCTCAGAGATGATATATGCTCAAGTGTTTAATGGTTTTAAACTTATGCTATTAGTCAATTTCCAAGCATTATTATTTGGATCTTTTTTTTTTGGTACCAACTACTGTTGGGAAAATTGGCCTTTTAGCTCTATTTATTGCAGTAAGTATGCTTGTGCTTGAACTTACATGTTGTTTTTTTGGGCAAAATTTTAATTTATGCAGTTAGATATAGATCTCATTTTGTGTGACATCAAGAGCTTAGGACTGAAAGGTAAACCCAGACCTAATTCTTAATGCTTCCTGCTGTTTCTGCTTGAAATTTTTTCCCTTTTGCCCTTTATTAGGAGCTGTTTAATATGGGAGCATGTCCTTTCATTTAAGTTCTTGCTGTAGCACATCAAGAAAATTTGATGCAGTGGATCATCATGGCTCTCTGGTTTTAGATTAATTTGACATTTTAACTCAAGTGGGTAACTACAATTGGTCCTTGTCAGAACATGTTGCTTCTTATTTCTTTTATGCTAATGGTTATCCAACATTCTATCTTTAAAATGGAGAACAGAGCACACAAAGTTCAAAATGTTATTACCCCTTATTTGTATTAGAGAGCATTCATTATATTTGTTTGATGAAAAAGCTTTATGCAAATGTACAATTTCCTACTAACTTTGGCATCTGATGTGAGCTCTGTTTGGTGTGCTATGAATTTTCAAATTTCTTATTCATTTCTAAGAAAAATGATTGTTCCCTAAGACCTGTATATGAATCATGTTAAGCTTTGGGAAGCGTTTCTTTTTGGCAAATCATGAAAAGAAGTTATATGTATCTATTTATTTTGATATGTGATGTGCAGGCAAATTTGTAGATACTGTTGGGATGAATCCTCCCTTTGGGACCGGAAGGAAAGGAGTGGACATGGAGTTTCTTATGGTGGCTGTGAAAGTGAGTGTGAATTTTCCTATTAAATTTGCAACTTTAATCCTCACTATATTTTTTTTTTCATCAGGTTGCTTCCAGAGCTGTCTATTCTTTGCACAAGACTACTACAAGGGAGGTGAGTTGAAATGACATCTAAGAAGTTGGAATGCAAATTATCAACAACCATTGCCTTGTTGGTCCTAGCAGAGTTGTGATTTGCTGCAAATGAGATTTTGTTTTTTAACTCATATGCATGACTTTTGTCTCGTAGACATTGTTTAGTGGTTGCCTGCACTATCATTGGCTCTATTCATGTCAGATCTCTCATCTTTCAGGTTCCATTGAGCTTGCTTATTGTAGTTCAACTTGAGAGAAATCAGAGGTTGCATAACCAACTGAACACAGTGAAGGCTTAGCCATGACATTTTAGTTTGTTACTTTTCATTAGTACATCTAGCATGCCATTTTAGCACTAAATTGAGCTCACATCTTCCACACAATGTTTATTCCTTCTATCAAGCACTATATTTTTAGCATTGCATTTTGTCAGTCCTCTACTGGGTTTTTTTTTTTTGTACTGTATGTGTGCATCTCATAATTTATGCAACAATGAAATCTTCCTTTTTTTTTTTTTTTTTTTTTGTGGTCAAGAAGAACGAAACTCCTAATGGACCGGCTAAACTAAAACAGGGGCGTGTACACGCTTCGACTGCGGTCTGTAGGACCCGCGCACACATTGGCACTGGGACCACCCACAATTCGTGCTCACAGCTCTCAGACATGCATCATCACCTCAAAGATTCGAACTCTCGCCACTTGTGAGGCGTCTTCATAGGGGACCCAAGTTCTTTTTAATTTGCTAAACTTGTACAGCATATCTTCTGATAATATTGACTGTCTATTTTCTTCATAGAACAGTCAGAAAATGAAGTACCTAAATTTGATGTTTGACCTAACTTTTTTAAAAAAGTATTTAGATTGCATTTTCTTTTGTGTACATCTTACTCAATTAGAGGTTTAAGCATAATCTTGTGCCCCTTCACGTTCAATTTTTTTTTTTTTATTTATAATCAGGTGCATCAGCAATGTGCAACGTGTGCATGAATAATCTTGACAGGAAAACAGAAAGATGCTTAGCAAGATAGGTTAACAGTATTAAATAATAATCTCTTTCGTTTTTGTAGATATACCCTTGCAAATTCTCATAATTGTTCTTGCTTATGTACTGCTGGAATGAGTCTTTTGCACAAATAACCCTATGTGAAAAAGAAACATTCCTTTGATAATGTGCACTATAAAGGTTATTTATATAAACACTTGGTTGGATGGTGGCATAATTGCGGAAAAAACCTGATTTCCTTTTTTTGCATATTTACCCCTATATAACCCTTAATTGCACATATACCCTAGTTCTAATTAAGATATACTCCATACATCCAATGATGATCAAGCACGTTGGATGGTTTATTAATAGAGTGGGCTGACATGGGACGAGAACAGCCCTATCAAGTTTAATTACAAACTTTGGATGAGTTTTTCTGTAATTTAAACAGAGAGTTTTGTGGAAAAACCCCCAAAACTAAATAATATGAAAACATGTTGAATGAGATCTCCATTCTTGAGATCAATGAAATGAATTATAAACAGAAGATTTTGGTGTCAGATGTCTCCATTTTCTCAAAGTTCAACATATACATAAAAAATAAAGCTTCATTGGTTGCATCATAAAACTCTATTAAAATATATTTTCCATTGTATCTTTCTAGATCCACCAAAGCATTATTATATAACATTGCAACATTATGCTCAGTTGTTTATTATAATTCACTTATTTGAATACTAGCATGTTTGAATAGAAATAAATAAAATTAAAAATGAAATGAAGAAGAATCTTCATTGGGATTGGGTAGCAGAGGAGCCACCCTCATTTGACAATTGTTTTGGAGATGGAGATGATGACTTATTAGTATTATCAAATAAATAAATAATTGATTAATTAATGGGGGTAAACACTATAAACTTTGTTTACTTCTTTCATGCAATGCACATTAATGTTTAAATAATTTTGTAGCTTGGGTTGGTGTTCAAAGTACAATGTTTGATTAATTTTTATTAGTGCATATGACTCACTTGGATCTTGATGGAAGTCAGGATGTTGGTTTCAGAAAGGGACTTGGAATGAATTTCCTTTTTTTTTATTTGGTTTTTTTCTTTTTTTTTTGAAGGAAATGGTGGTTCTTAATTTGATCAAGTTTTAGTCAAGTCTTCATGATAAGTTTCCATAAGATTACATCTATTAAAAATTTAAATAATAATAATAATAATAATAAATTTAAAAAATTAAGGAAAAGCAAAAGTTTGTATTTCTATTGAATTCCAAGAGGGTTTGTATATTAAAGAAATTGCTTGCTTCTTTTTGACTACTTTGATTATTAATACCTGTACGTATTAATCATTGATTTGATTATTTGAATAAAAAATTATTTTATTCAACTTTCATGACACTTATTTCAACTTATTCCAATTATGACCAAACTTTTTTTTTTTAATAATCCTTTGTTTAAAATTATTGGAAAATCAGAAAAAACATGTTCATTTTTGTCTAAGTTACTTGATTTATTATACATCTACTTGAAGAGAGAGATCACACTTATTGCAATTATGATATACATAAATCTCCATAGCTCTTGGAAGAAAACTTTTCTTTAATTTCTTTGAAGCGTAATGAGGAGAATTGGTAGAGAGTTAGTGAATTAATTATTTAATAGCTTGGAAAATAAATGAAATAATTTAAGGCTGGTGCATGTGGTGACAGTCCACATCTAAATATTATATGTTTCATTTTCCAACACATGAAGATCTCAATTCCTTACTTCATGTATAATTTATTGTGTTTCACAATTGACCCATTAGATAACATATTTCTTGTTATCATCTCCAACAATTGAAGCCTTACATGATTTCTCATCAAAATCAAAGTGTCTGTGTGTGTGTATATATATATATATATATATATATATATATAATTATAGATAGATACATATTATTATGTTTTGTTTTAGATTTTTATTTATTTATTTTGATGTTTTAACGCTATTCACTTCAGAGCTTAGAATGAACATATGTATATTTACCACTAAAATTATCAAATTTTGAGAAATTTTTAGGAAATTTATGTTTATATTTTTTACATCCTCATGGGATATATTTGGTTGTTAAGCTTAATTATATATTTATTAGACATAGTATATGATCTTGTGAGCTATATATATATATATATAGTACATTACTTTATGTTCAATGAAATTGTTATTTTATGTAGTTAGAATGTAGGTTCAACTTAAGTTTTATCAATATTTTTTTTTCCTTGAGTTTCATGAATACAAGTTTCAATATAGAATTATTTTATTAGTGTAAATTATATAATTATAGCACATGATTTTTGTTTCTCCTTTTTTGAGCGCACATCTATAATTGTAGGAAGGTTATTTGAATCACAAGCAATCAAATTGGAATATTTTTAAATAATTAATTGAGAAAAAGACAAGTTAGCTATATTATGAAATCTCATATTTTAATTGATTGATTGATATGATTGTCATGCTATAAAGTAAATATTATTTTTTTAACTCTAACTATTAATAATGTTGCCAATGAAAAATGATAAAAAATTGCTTACAGTTTTATTTATTTATTAAAAAATAAGTTATTTATTGTTCTGCTGATCATACGGTAAATTCCTTGAGTGTCATTGAATCATTGTAATTAATGTATCTTTAACTCTATCTGTTTTTTTTTCAATTGTCACCCCATTTATGGAAAACATAGAAAAAAAATATCACGTTGCTTGTATGATAAATTAGATTCTAAATTGAAAAGAGTGATTTGACAGCTTGTATTTTGACTAATGAAACAGTGTAAAACTTTGTTTATGTGATTTTGTGGTACCATGAACAGCATGGATTCAAATATTTTAAAACACCTTTTTTTTTGTACATTAGTATAAAGAGGTAGGGGGTGTTGACCTTCAATGTACTAAAATTTTAAAATAATAATAATCCCATAAATATGACTTTTCTTTTCATCTTGATTCACTTTTATTTCATGTTCAAACACATCTTTTGGCTTTGTAATTAACCTCAAAGAAGCAAACATTATAAAGTCAATGAAAACCATCAATCAAATTATCTTCTATTTATACATCATGATCTAATTCTATAATATTTAGATTTTACTCCGATATTAAAAGTTTTTTATTTTATGTTTCAATATGAACCCTAATACAGTTTTTGTCAGTTTTTTTTAATTCCTAAAAAATAAATATTGAAGCATTATTCAAATTTACACAATAGATTCAACATCTAAATGATTAATTATATGTAAAGCCAAGTTTTAGTTTTTGTCTCTATATGTGATTTTGTTCAATGATCAATTATTATATTATCAAAATATAAAAATTTGATATTGATTATATTAAATATTTTAACAATTAGTAGAACTAAAAATAAACACTACAAGATTGATGCATGATTTGCTGTTTTCTGTTTGTTACTTTTGTATTTTTTTTCTTTACTAAATTATTGTGGTTCATCCAAGTTTTTTTTTTTAAAAAAAAATGATGCATGGAAGGATGCATTCATGCATGGTGAATTTATATAAAAGGCAAGTTGTGCATTTATGGCTAAAGATCTAGAATAAGATTGTATTATAGCAGAGTTTTAATTAGTAATAAGAGAGGCAAGAGATGAAAGATATAGAGATGAGAGAGCAAAGATATATGGGGCCATGTGATAAGAGATTTGAACAGAGCTGGCAAAAATGCTTCCATATAATAATAATAATAATAATAATAATAATAATAATAATAATAATAATAATAATTTAATGCTTTTGATTCCATCTATCTAACTCTGCTTTCCCTCCCAATCAATCATATCCGCCAGGATCTTACTGTATATATATATATAAATTAATTTTTAAAATCATTGTGTGTATATATGTGGGTGTGAAGAAAAAGTTTTTTTTTCATATATATAATCCTAGATGGAGAAGTTGGTATTTATATAATATCATGAGTTTCATGTTTACTATATTTTCTTTTATATCATTAATATTTAATAAATTTTTTTTAAAAACTTATATTTGATTTTTTTTTCCTGCGTTGTAGGAATTATTGCAGGCTAAAAGATCAAAGAGAGGGGTTTTTTTTTTTTTTAATAATATGCTTCTATATTGATGCTTTTAAATTGTCTATTTTAGGGGCTTATATAAATATAAAATCAGAACCAAGATACACACACACACACACTCCTACAATGTCATACATGTAAAACAAAATCTGTCATAAATATTTGCATGGTAAAAATCTTTACTATAAAGGTTTTTTTACAGTACAAATTAACAATATAAAAAACATAAGATTTTTTACAAAAACAATCTTTGGTATATATATATATATATATATATATATATATATATATATATATATATATATCTTGATTTGCTCAAGTTACAAGGAGGGTGGTAAGATACTATATTATGAAAGCAATCTTTAAGATTATGTTTGACAACAAATTAAGAGACCATATGATTTACTATCAAAGTTTCCAAATGACCATCCCTTTCACATGGTTGGTTTTCAAGACTTAGAAAGAAAACAAATCACATCTTCCTACCAAGTAGCAACACAAACACCTTTGGAAACCCAAACCCATATCACTCCCAAATCTTCATCAATACTCCCAAGCAAAATACACATACACACTATTTGCTTATATATATATATATATATATATATATATATATATATCTTCTCTTTCTCTCTTCTTAGTTTGTTTCTTTCTATCTAGAATTAATATACAAGTAGCTAGTTTGGTTTTGGCTTGTTGTGCTTGAAGAGATATGATGGGGAGTAGTCACTGTAGAGAAGTAGGGTTAGGGAAAGGGAGATCTAGTAGTACTTCATCATCATCATCATCATCATCATCAAGGAAGGGAAAGAGTAGTAAGACTAGTTTGGAGAAGCCAAAGCAACCTCAAAGAGGCCTTGGAGTTGCTCAGCTTGAGAAAATTAGACTTCATAATCAGTTCATGGCCAATTATAATCATCTCCATAATTCCCTCCATTCTTCTTTTCATCACAATATAAAACAGGTTCTTTCATCTCTTCTTGCATGCCTTCTTTCTTTATATGCTTAGTATGCTTTTTATGGATTTTTTTTAAGTGTTTTTTTTTTTTTTTTTTTTTTTTTTAATTTGATTTCAAGTAGGATGAAGTTGTGAGAGTTGATCATATGACATTTAGTACTTCTTCATCTTCTTCACTCTTTGGCTTTCAATCAAGCACCATGGTATATATGTAACTGTTTAATATGTTACGGTTAATTTATGTATTAATTCTTGAATTTTTTTTTTTTAATAATAATCATTTTGTGGCTCCTTACATGTTTCAGATGGGATTTGGAGAAAGTGAACCAAATGATGGATACTGTCAATCTACATCTAGGTAGCTATATTTCACTTAATTTTCTCATTATATATAAATATATATGTATATGTATTAATGTATGTATATTTTATTTATCTGATAACAGTATACACATTGAAAACAGATACACAGTGAATCAAAACAGTGCAAGGATGCCTGTAACACTTCCTCTTTTGGATCAGACAATGGAGGTAATTAATATATTGATTTTGAAAAATAAATAACTATTATTATTATTATTATTATTATTATTATTATTATGGTAGAGAAAATTACCGAAAAATCGATTGTCTTCTTCTTGAATGCAGTGGACGAAGCGAAGACATGATCGAAGCCATTCGACCGTTTCAATGAGTCAGAATTCAGACAATTCAAGTGGTTCACAAGAGCTAGATTTAGAGCTTAGGTTATCTCTATGATCATGATTTTATGATTATGATATATATATATATATATACACACACTCAAGTTTGTTCTTCAATAAACACAATTTAATTTTATTTCTGATGTTATTTACCCTTACTCAAATGCAAGGTTTGTTTTATCTTGCATTTTATGTTTGATTCATTTTATGTGTAGTAAATTTCACAATTGATTTTATAATTTGTATATTGCTGGGATTGATCATATGTACTGATAATTTTTTGTGATTAAGTTAGTGAATTAATGTTTAGTGCTGTAAAATTTGTTTTAAAACAAGTATCCGCCATTTAATCTGCAAGGATTTTATAAAATCTTATAATGAAGCAAAATAGATTTTTTACTTTTGTTTAATATCATGAATTATGTATCAATTAAAGTGTTCTTTTAGGCAATCAGATTAGCATGTTTGGTGTTTTGCTTGTAAAAGATCTCATTTACAGCAAAATTTCAAAAAGTTTTAAATTAGAATTCCAAAATTTATCTTTTGTATAATTTTTTGTCTATTTATTTGTTTATGTACTCCAAAAGGCTTCATTCATTATAATCCTGGCAAGCCCATAGAGAGTGAAGTATTCATGCTTTTTTTTCAACTCTTTTTCAAAGGATTTTTTATTATTTTATTGGTAACATTTTCATTTTGATTTATAAAAATTAGGAGTAAAACAAAATTATTATATCAATCATCGGCTTCTTATATAGCATAGTTTCTTGTGTAAAGTATTTATTGAGGGAGGACCCAAAATCAAACCTAAAACGCACGCAAAGTAAAAACATAAATATGTTGAAATGTGTATATCTTTAATTTTTTTTTAAATATAGATGTTTGTTATATATTTGTCAAAAATTATATAACTATTTGAATTTTTAATATATTAATTTTTTTAAAAAAATCAAAACTTTCTCTCTCCACTTTGGGATCAGTGAATAGTACAATCAAAAGAAGTGGGTTTGCTGCTATGATTAAAATTTTGGAATTATATATATTTTATAAAGCTTCAAAAAGCATTATTTGATCAATCTATTTGTTCTAGACTTGTGGCTTAAGAAGCGATAACACTAGTCCAATATTCAGAAAATATTAATAGCAAAAACATATTAAAAATGTATAATAATAACAACAACAACAACAACATTATTTATGAATATATTTCCAATAAAACATCAATAATTTGTATATATATTAGTGGTGAAAAGTCAAGTGTTGTTTGAAAAGATATAATTTTAGTTTCATATTTTTCACTCCAATCTAATTACTAGAGGTAATGGTGCACAGCTGCGGCATTATATATATTGATGTGTTTGATCATAGCTTACCCATATTTACTAGGTAAAAAATATTATAAAGAAAAATCAAACTTATTAGACTATAAATCTATGTAAATCCAAATCAAAATACACTAAAAACCCTAACTAATGTCTAAATAGGTCAAACAACATCACAAATATTCTTTTCTTGTATAGAAATCTTTATGTTCTATTTATATGTAGTATACTATTATTCAAGTTTAAATGATGGTATTCAAAATAGCAAATATCAAATAACCTTAAAAAATCATCAAATGTCTTATTATAGATGCCAAGTTAAAGAATTAACCCTTCAATATAGAGTCATCATATCTCTGTTTATCCTTTCTTCATGTGGTTATTGGCTCAAATCAAAAGGCTAACCTGATAGGGTGAGATTGCCCTGACCCCAACATATATGCACATGGACTTTCTTTTAATTAAGGGATTTGGGACTAAACCGAAGTTGCAATATTGCTCTCCGATCATACTTAACGTCCTCTTCAGGTTATACATGTTTCACTTAGCAACACTTCACTCACAGTTTGTCCTAGGTCAAAATCTTTGGTTGGTCAACCCCTCGCACAATCCCACACCACTTGCTCTCAACGAAAACACCAATGTTTAACACAATAGATAACCCACAACCCAAAAAAAAAACGAACCTGATAGGATTGGGTGCCCCACATATATGCACATGGACTTCCCTCTTAATTAGAAAATGCGGGACTAAACCAGATTTGCAATATTACTCCCCTGGTCAAATATGACATCCTAGTCGGATCAGACATGCTTTACTCAGCAACACTTAACTCAACAACACTTCACTTGAGACTTATCCCGTTCAAAACCCTTTGTTGGTAAACCTTTTGTTTAACCCCATACCATCTACTCTCAATGAAAATACCCAATATTACACATAGCAGGGAGTAAACCGAGGTTGCAACACTCATCCATAGAAAACAAAAATAGCCAACGGCCTTTGGGTCAATTGGCATTTGGGTCCCCCGTGAGGACGCTTCGCAAGTGGCGAGAGTTTGAATCCTCGGGGTGAGGGTGCATGTCTGAGAATTGTGAGCACGAACTGTGGGTGGTACCAGCGCCCACAGGCCACAGTCGAGGCATGCACACGCCCATGTCTTAGTTTAGCGGGCCCATTAGTGGTTTCGTTCTTCTTGACAAAAAAAAAACAAAAAAAAACAAAGCCTATAATCTAAAGAACAACAAGAAAGAGTTAAAACAACCAATAATTGCCAGCCAAACTTAAACACCAAACAAGCAAACCATGGTGTTGAAAATGTTATGACAGTATTCATCATAGCATTTATAATAATGGTGATATTAATTAAAAATTCTTATGGGGTTAATTATGAAGATAATTAAGAGTAACCTAAACATTCTTGTAATCACACACACTTACAAATATATAACATTCAATTCTTTTCTGTAGCTGAAAAGGATATATATTCTCCATTGATATCAATTAATTAAACTCCGAATAAACAATTTCCTGGCAATATTATTTTACATCAACATGTTTTTTACACCTCCTTGCAAAGTTTCATGAATAATTTGTTCAGGTGTCTCTGCTTCTTAATTAAAGATCGATATAGTTTTATTGTTTCTTTCCCACGTAAAGATCAGCCATTTAATTATCAAGGTATGGTGGTGTTCTTGACCTCAATTCTTCGAGTATTTATATTTCATATATGGTTCTACGTTCCAAACATTGAAGCACTAGTCTAACAATATTGTTTCACTCATCAATTAGGTGTTCAAAAGTCATAGCTTGATGAGGTGGGAAGAAGTGAATTTAAAGTTACACTTTTGCAATTCAGTTTTGTGAAATTAACTTGGACGTACGTTGTTGAAGGTTGTTTTGAATTTTTTTTTTTTTTTTTTAATCAAATGTTCATGATTTTTTCCTATAAATTCAAAACAAAATTTGGCTTTCCCCACTTAATTACAAAACTACACCAGAAATGGAAGAAGTGGGATAGGATATTTATATATATATATAATTCTTGATGTTGCTCAAACCTCTCCAAATTAATTAAAGAAAGAAAAAAAGGTCCACTTGCCGAATTTACGGCAAGGAATGCATTCTGAAGCCATCTAAAAAGGTTACAATATTAACTTCTCCATCAAAACCTTGTGTACAGTTATTTTAAAAAAAAACAAAAATGGATAACCCCACAACATTACTGAAAAGAAAGATACAAAAAAATCCACTGGGATGGACAGAGACACAACAAAGATAATGAAAAACAGTGATAGAAAAAAAAGAAAAAGATATAACTGAAATAATACTGAAAAACAAAATAGAAATCCCAGCCTCTTAAGCCTAAAAAAAATACATTGTTTGCAGTTAAGATAAATTTTTGCGCCAAAATTCTCTCTTTGGTTGCACATGAGTCATGGACATATTCATGCAGCTTTACTTGCATGTGCCACTGCTAATTGCTAAGATATTCGTTACAGATGGAAAAAAAAAAAGAAAACAAATCCACATTGCATCCCATATTTTTGGACGGGATATATGCATTTCATATTCTTTTGTGTTCATATCTCCAATCAGCATGTATTCTATCTACACACACACATAAAAAAGGTTGAAAAAAGAAAGTTGTAGCCTTTATGATATTCCACTGAATAAAATTCTCGGTTCTTTCATGTGTGCTGTGAGCATTTCTGCAATATATATATACATTATTTTGTTTAGGACTGGTCAAAGTTTTTGTTCGAATTATTTTAAATACATCGAAGATTATGTTTCAAGATTATTAGCCAATGTGGCTGCACATTTCTGGTGAAGTTAGTAGAATATTTGCATGTTTTTGCTATTCAGGAAACACCTGAATTAATTATGTTTGGATACATAATGGACCAAATCTTTCTTGACTCAAAAATGCATCAATATATATATGTCTGGTTTGCTCATATGATCTTCACATGTTGGAATGTGACTATGAATTGTTCTTCCTTGTTTTTGGTCTAAACATCATTTGGTGGTGCTATTCCATGTTACATTGTTGTTGCATATAATAATGGAATTTTAAGTCAAGGCATCTTCTAAAATTTCTTCTGACTTCCCTCAATATTATGTATGTATGTATTTATGTATGTTCATAACTCTTTGTTTTAATTTAATTTGTTCTTTTGGGTTTGTTCTTTCAATCGAAAGGTGAGATTATGCTAAGTATATGCTTTAAAAACTACATGTTTATATTAAACAATTAAAGCAAGTGAAAGATGGCAATATTCTCAAGTCACCATTTTAGGGTTTTAAATTAATTAGATCACAAAGTTGGCTAGATGGTTCTACTGACATATCGATTTCCAATTAACTTATCGATGGCTTGAGAAGGAGTTCTAATTTAGGTTTATAAACACATGGAAACTTCATCTCCATTGATAAGCGCACGTTTGGTTCATCAAAATGAAGGCCAAAATGATCAAAACTGGAGTTGATATGGCATTTTTATTTGTTTTATTTAATGAAGTAAAGGGCGAATGGTGGAAGTAACGATTTTCAAAATATCTCACTTCAATCTTTGATTTATGAAAAATTTTGATCAACATGGGACTTCGGTGTCCCACTTCCACCAAGTATAGTAGTGAGTTAATCACTCACTTTTCTTTTCTTAATCCTTTATTCTTTATATTTTTATCTTTTATTTTTTTATTTTTAAAATTTTCTTATTTATCTTTTTGTCTACATGGCATAGCCATGAATATTCTAACTGAATTATCTTTTTGTTAAAAAAATTATGAACTTAATCAAGATAATAATTGAGTTGGAAAGAGTTCTAGCTAGGATTAATTGTGCAGTAAAAAAAATCATTATGCCGGCATGACTAAAAGCATCAACGGAGAATCAAAGATCAGTGAGTCAAAAGAGTTTTTAAGCGTCTAAAGTATGAGAAGAAATTAGAGAAAATTAAAGATGACAAAAAAAAAATCTTAGAAGAACACAGGGAGTTTTGATTTTTCAATGACGTGAAAGCTCCATTGCAGTAGTACTCAATTTTTTATTAAATATCTAGTACCAAACTCCCTAAATTAGAAAAAGTTCCGAAATCTTTCATTAGGTTTTGATGGATGTGATTGCAGAAACAGACCGGCAATGGATTTCTATATTATATCTGTACATGCAGGGAAGCAGTTCTGAGTTGGCAACTATTTTTGGATAAAATTGAACTGAAACTTTGACAGTTAAATGAAGCAGAAATCTTTTTTAAAGTCCAAATCATTGATACTCTCAATTTTTTTTTTCTTTTTTTTTGACAAAATGTGACAATGCCAAGAATGTGCACAAGCTTAGAGCGCAACAGTAAAAAAGTAATGATTGTTCTAAACAACTTTCTATCAGATTCAGTTGATGTAAAAATGCAGTAAATCTATCCGTTGACAGTACTACACAATAAACGGAAAGTGGAAAATCAGAGACTGAGAAAAAGACGTTAGTGTTTTACCAGAAAAAAAAAAAAAAAAGGCGAAATCATTGAGATAATCCAAATGAAAGCTCCATGCAGTAATGATCATGATACTGCACTTCGTGCTCGATTGATCCACACCATGCAACCATCTCATTTGATCACATTGAGTACACCGGCGATGAACTGTACACCCCAACCTCATCACCTCTTTGGACCACTCCGGGCATGCAAAAATGTGAGGCAACAATACATACTGACAAATATCTGAGGACACAACTCAAAGCACTCAAATATGGTTTGAATGGCCTTCACTTGCTGTGCATCTAATGGTGTACGTACAGCATGCAAGGATATATACACCATTAGCAATGGGAATATATATATATATATATATTGACGAATGGCAATGCGATACTGATCGAGTGAGAGTGTCAGGAATTAACGGTCTTAATTTGGAGATGGGAATTGCCAAGAATTAATTTTGCAGAAACAATTAATTGATTAACAGTCTTGAAGATGAGTACATACTTTCAATGGTGGACTTGCAAGCGATGTATGGGGAAAAGAAGTGATGAGAAGAAGATAGGATGGGGATCCAGTGCTATTAAGAGGATGGATTTGGCTGTCACTAGCTGGTCCTGGTTGCCTTGCCTTTCTTTATATGGAACTGATTTGGCATTTATGACTATGAGAGGAGGGACTTTTGTGGAAAACCAAACCATGCACCCCCCAAAATTATAATAATATGAAAACATGTTGAACCAAATCTTGGCTGCATATATCCTTGAGATCAATGAAATGAAATATAAGCATCCTAAGATTCTATGTTTCATTTTCCAACACATGAAGATCTCAAGTCCTAATTAATTACTTCTTGTTTAGTTTGTTGTGTTTCACACTAGAGCCATTGGATAATTACATGTCTTTAGTGATAATTACATGCCTTCTATGATTTTTTTTCAATTTTCATCAAAATCAAATTAAGTACATACTTTATTTTTTATGTTTTGTTTTGGATTTTTTTTTACTTATTTGACTTATTTTGATCCATGTTTTCTTTTTTAAAATTAGAGCCTAAAACTAAATATCTTTTGAACAATGTGTAAAATATCATTTAAGTAAATGTAGGGACAGTCAATTATAAAGTTACTACGTAAATTATCAAGTTTTGATATTCTTCAGAGTTATGTATATATATAAGACATTATTTTATATGTTCAATGAAATTGTTATTTTATATTATAATCTAATATTGGTTCAACATCTCTCTAAGTTTCATCAAGCTTTCTTTTTTTGAGTTTCATGGATACAAGCTTCAATACAGACTTATTTTATTTGTAAAATTATTATATAATTATGGCACATGCTTTTTGTTCCTTTTCTCTAAGGTACGTTAATATTTTAGGATGATTATTTGGACCGCAAGCAATCAAATTGGAATATTTTAAACGATTTTAATCAATAAAGATGAGTTAGCTATTATTTGAAACCTCTCGATCATATTTTAATTGATTGATATGATTATCATGTTACGAGGCACATATTCATTTTAATTATCGCTATTGATAATGTTGGCTATATATATAAAAAAAATGATCATATATACTTTTCATTTGCTTGTGTATATTATCATGAAATACTTTGAAATATAATAGAGAATATAAGGTCTCGTTAGTATAGTTATTAAAAAAAATAATTTAAGTTACAATTTTTTGATCTATTGATATCAAGTTTTTTACATAAAATATATGTGTGGTGCTAAAAAAAAATATTTGAAGTTCAACTCACATATAGTGATCAGGTATAGAAGTGTTGAAAGGATTAATTATATGTTTATGTATATTTTTAATGTGATTTACCCATATTTTATAAAAAAAAATATTTATGTTTATTATATGATAAATTGGAAGTTTGTGAATTGAAAAAATTGATTGAGCAGTTTCCTATTTGGGCTAATGAAAGAGTGAAATTTTGTGCATGTGACATTGAGGTACCGTGGACAATATGGAATATTCAAATATTTGAAAAACCTTTTCTTTTTGTATATATTAGTATAGAAGTGGTAGGCTGTGTATGAGTTGGCTTTCAATGTTTTCATCTAAAAAAATAATCCCATAAATATGGCTTTTATTTTATTAATCTTGACTGACTTTTTTTCCATGTTCAAACACATCTTTTGTCTTTATTATTATATAATTAACCTCCACGAAGCAAACATTATAAAGTCAATGAAAACCATAAATCAAATTATCTTCTTTCCATCTATTGTGGTCTATTCATATAATATTAGATTTTACTCCGATGTTAAAAATGTTTTATTTGATAAAATTTTATTTATTTTTCAATATGAATTTTAACCCACTTTTTTTCAACTCTTTTTTTTTTTGTCTTTTTCTAAAAAATAAATATGAAAGCATTATTCAAATTCATGCAATAAATTCAACATCTAAATGATTAACTATATATAAAGCCAAGTTTTAGTTTCTGTCTCTATACTATAGGTGATTTTGTCCAATTCAGTTATTATATTGTCAATATATATATATATACTCTTGTTTGCTTTCTTTTCTAGCTAGGAGTAACTTTTGTGCAGACAATCTAAAACATTAATTATTTTATTTGATTTTTTTTCTTTATCATTAGTGTGAAAGGTTACGTTATCAATCAAACAAGATCATATTTTAAGGTGTTAACATCTCATAAGTCATTTCTAAAACAATCGCTACCAAATGAAAATAAAGAAAGCAAAACAAATGATATTGATTATATTAAATATTTTGACAATTGGTAGAACTAAAAAAAAACATTACAATACAAGATGGATGCATGGAAGGATGCATGCATGCACGGTGAATTATATAAAAGGCAAGTGTGCATTTATAGCAAAAGATCAAGAATAAGATTGCATTACAACAGAGCATTAATTAGTAATAAGAGAGGCTATATGGGGCCACGTGATGAGAGACTTGAAGAGTGCTGGCAAAATTGCTTCCTTATTATCATTTAATAATATTCATAATAATAATAATAATTATTGTTATTATCACTATTATCATTGTTTAATTGATTCCATCTATCTACCTATGCTTTCCCCCACTCAATCATATCCTCCAGGATCTTTCTATATATATATATGTGTGTGTAAAGAAATTTTTTTTTATACAATATACTCCTAGATGGAAAATTGTGTATATATATATATATATATATGTATAATATCATGAGTTACTTTATGTTCTTTTCAATCATTAATATTCTATAATTTCTTTTGAAAAACTTATATTTGGTTCTTCTCCGCAGTGTGAGATTCATTGCCCACTAAAAGAGCAAAAGAGAGTTCTTTTTTCAATATGCTTTTAAAATTGATAGTTTTAAATTGTCTATTTTTGGGTTTATTTAAATATGAAATCAGAACTAAGATTTATATATATATATATATATATATATATGAGCAAACATTAACAATAAATGTTTGTATTACGTTTGCAGGAACATAAAAGAAAAAGAAAGAAGAGAGCAGTGAGTGACAAAGACAAACCTAAAAGAGAGAGGGTGAATATATAGGCATATGATAGATAGGTTTTAAATTTTTTTTTTTTTTTTTTTGAATAAAGTTTTAAAATTTTTTCATCCGAGGGAGGTGGTGTATAATGAAGTTTAACAGCTGAGATTGATCCTGGTTATCCCATTTAATTCTATTATAGCTATAATATTTGTGAGAGTTACTATTCATCCAACACGTACAATACTATTCATTAACACAGTAATCAGTGTCTCATTGACCTGTAAGAAATATTGGATTTGAATCTAATAGCTGATGAAGGAACGTTCCTAGATTTTTTAAATATGTGGATGTCCATCATTAGTCGTTGGATTTTGATCCAACGGCCGACATTGATTACTATACATCATTGTTTCAAATAGTAACTACTGTATATTTACTGTAGTAACTACTGTTCATCAATGTTAACCGGTGGATTTAAATCCAATGATTAATGATGGACATCCATAGAGTTTTTATCTATGGACGTTCATAGAGAATTGATCCTAATATATATATATATTGTTAATTCGCTCAAGTCACAAGTTGCGTACTAGCATACTACATCATGAAAGCAATCTTTAACATTACGTTTGACAAAAACGACACTAAATTAAGGGACCAAATAATTTAATATCACAGTTTCTCATCATCTCTTTCACATGGTTGGTTTTCTAGACTTGAAAGAAAAGAAATCGCATCTTCCTACCAAGTAGCTAGCAACACAGACACCTTTGGAAACCCAAACCCATATCACTCCCAAATCTTCATCAATCCGATCCCAAGCAAAATACACTGAATTTGCTTTTATATATATGTATCTTCTCTTTCTCTCTTCTTGGTTTGTTTCTTTCTATCTAGAATTAATATATAAGTAGCTAGTTTGGTTTTGGCTTGTTGTGCTTGAAGAGATATGATGGGGAGTAGTCACTGTGGAGAAGTTGGGTTAAGGAAAGGGAGATCTAGTAGTACTTCATCATCATCATCATCAAGGAAGGGAAAGAGTAGTAAGACTAGTTTGGAGAAGCCAAAGCAACCTCGAAGAGGCCTTGGAGTTGCTCAGCTTGAGAAAATTAGACTTCATAATCAGTTCATGGCTAATCATCTCCATAATTCCCTTCATTCTTCTTTTCATCACAATATAAAACAGGTTCTTTCATCTCTAGTTGCATGCCTTCTTTAATTCTTTATATATTAATTCTTATGTTTTTTAATCCATTTTTAAGTCTTTGTTTTTTAATTTGTTTTCAAGTAGGATGAATTAAAGTTGATCATTTGACATTTAGTGCTTCTTCATCTTCTTCACTCTTTGCCTTTCAATCAAGCACCATGGCATACATGCTAGGGTTAATTTATGCATTGATGCTGAGACTTTTTTCTTTATAATCAATTTGTGATTCCTTACTTCAGATGGGATTTGGAGAAAGTGAACCAAATGATAGATACTGTCAATCTGAATCTAGGTAGTTATATTTTACTTTCTCATTATATATATATATATATATATGTTTTTTTTTTATCTGATTGCGGTATATATATATACATTGAAAACAGACACACAGCGAATCAAAACAGTGCAATGATGCCTGTAACACTTGCTCTTTTGGATCAAACAATGGAGGTAATTAATTTGTTGATTTTGAAAAATAACTTGTTATTATTATGGTAGAGAAAAATTACTGAAAAATCGATTGTTTTCTTCTTGAATGCAGTGGACAAAGAGAAGACTTGATCAAAGGCATTCAACAAGTTCAGTGAATCAAAATTCGGATATTTTAAGTGGTTCACAAGAGCTGGATTTAGATCTTAGATTATCTCTATGATTTTATGATCATGATATATATGCTCGAGTTTGTTCTTTAATAAATGTGATTTAACTCTATAGATTATTTCTGATGTTATGACATGAAATCTAGATATTAGTTCTTAGCCCTTGCTCAAATATAATTAGGTTAATTTGTTTTATCTTGCATTTTATGTTTTTTTTATTAATAAAAAAAAACTCTATTTGATTTGTATATTGCTAGCTAGGATTGATCATATGAATTTTGTACAAATAATATTTTGTGATTAGGCTAGTGAGTTAATGTTTGGTGTTTTGAAATTTTGTTTTAAAACAAGTATATATCTGTCATTTAATCTGCATGGATCTTATAAAATCTTATAATGAAGTAAAATAGATTTTATATATTTTTTTAAATATCATGATTTATGTATCAAAGTGTTCTTTAGGTAATTAGATTAGCATCTTAATTTGTTGTTTTAATTAACTTGTGAAAGCTCTCATTTATAGCAAAATTTCAAGAAGTTGTAGGTTAATTAGAATTCCAATATTTATCTTTTGTATAAATTTTTCTGCCATTTTATTTCTTTATGTATTCCAAAAGGTTTCAACTATTATGTACATATATTGCGAACCCGAAGAAAGGTAAGTCCTGCCCTTTTTTTTAAAATAAATAATGTGGATATATATATAGGCACCCCTTACCACTCGGTTATATATTGCCGCCGCGGCATTCCATTTTTTTTTTAAACTATTTTTTTTTAAATTATTATTTTTTGCTGATAATATTTTTTATTTCAATGTTACAAATTTTACCAGTGAAATAAAATAGTTATATAAATCAATATCTTTTTGATCTATAATTACCACCGAATTCATTGTGTAGAGTATTTATTTTAAAAAGATGTTAATATTGAATTCTGAAGCTTACACAATTAATTATATAGAACAGTTATTTTCAAATATTAACTTCGCATGCTTTTGAATTCTTCTAAATAATTAAAGGAGTTTTTCATTTATTTCTAAAAAACGTTATTATGTAAATTTTTTTAAAAAAATCAAGATTTTATCTCACCCCACCTTAGTATTAGTGAATAAGAGGTAAAAAAAAAAAAATTATTTTATCAATCTATTTGTTCAAGACCTATATTTTAATTAGAAGAGATAACACCAGTGCAATAATAAGAAGATATTTATAGCAAATATACACATAAATGACATAAATACATATTAAAAATGTATAAAAAAACAATAATAAAAGTGTATATATGAATATATTTTTCATCAATAATATGTGTATATATTAGTGGTAAAAAATCAATTGATATTTTAAAAGAAAAAATTTTAATTTCATATTTTTCACTGCAATCTAATAATGACTAGAGGTAATGGTAGGGAAAAGAAAAAAATAGTATAAATAAAATCATACTTACTAAACTATAAATCTATATAAATCCAAATCAAAATACACTCAAAACCCTTCCTTATGACTAAATTGGTCAAACAATATCACAAATATTCTTTTGTTGTATAGGATTAGAAATCTCATATTTTATTTATAGTCCTACTATATAATTAAGTTGAAAATGAAACTATATATTAAAAATAGCAAATACCAAATAACCTTCAAAAAAAAAAAACAAAGAAAAAAACTCAATTTTTTTTTTTTTTATTGATACCAAGTTAAAGACTCAACCTTTCAATACCGAGTTTGTTTCAACCCTTTCTCCATTTGCCCTTATTAGCTCCAAAGACCAAGTCCTCATCCATAGAAAACTACAACAAACAGAGCCTCTTAATCTAAAGAACATCAAGAAGAGTTAAAACCGCCAATGATTGCAAGCCAAACTCAAACACCAACCATGCATGCATGCATGCATGCAAACAGAGAGGACGTAACCAAGTATTAATTAGAGCACGTAGAGCTAGCCCTTCCTTGATTGTTTGTGTTGTTCTTCTTTATTATCATGGAGACCTTATTCATCAAACACACCATTTTCCTTCTCTCTTTCCTTCTTGTCACCACCTCCGTGGAGCCTTTCATCTTTAACTTTCTACCACCCTTCTTCCAGGGTCCTCCATCTCTACCACTTCTGCAACCTCCAAACCTAACAACAAAGCAACAAGGCAAGGTTGGTGTTGAGACAACGGAGGCTGTGGTGGAGAATGGAGGTTCTTGGGAGCTCATTAAGGAGAACTCCGGCGTGTCGGCAATGCATTTGGTTATATTGAGGAATAACAAGGCCGTCTTCTTTGATGCTAGTGTAACCGGACCTTCACTCTACCCTTTGCCTAAGGGGCAATGCCGTCTTGATGCAAGAACAAAGAGAAAGGATTGTTGGGCTCATGGCGTTGAAATGGACTTAGTTACTTACAATTTGCGCCCTATCAAGGCATGCTTTTTTTAATTTCTTTACCAATTTAATTAGAATATGTAGAGCTGAATGATATATTGATTAAGAACACGTAAAAACAAATTAATGTTTAGAGTTTTAAGGTAAGATGAGATCATATGATTTGATTATTCATACAATTGTTGTGCAGGTTGTGACTGATACTTGGTGTTCATCTGGGGCTTTTGATGAGGATGGGAATTTAGTGCAAGCCGGTGGATGGAACGATGGAGGGAACGCTGTCCGAATGCTTAGCCCTTGTGACACCTGCAATTGGGTTGAGAACCCCAAAGGTCTTGCAGTCCAAAGATGGTAATAATAATAATAATAATAATAAATTTTATTTTTAATTAATTATTAATCTTTTGATTAAATAATTCAATTTTTAAACAAAAAATTCGAAAAATACTTCAGAATATCTGTTTTTTTTATTCTGTACCACGTGTTACGCAACAAAATTAGCTATTCCAGATTTAAGACCATCATAAAAATGCATAACTTTCCTTGATTTAAAAAAAAAAAAATTAAAAAATCACAGGTACTCATCCCAGCAAGTTCTCCCTGACGGACGGTTCATAATCATCGGCGGCCGCCGGCAAATGAACTTCGAATACCTCCCACCTCCCGGCCAGTCCAACAAGATAACCTACCACCTCCCTCTCCTCCAACAAACCACCGACGACGTAGAGAACAACCTCTACCCCTTCGTCCACCTCCTCCCCGACGGCAACCTCTTCGTCTTCGCCAACAACCGCTCCATCCTCCTCGACCCCCGCACCACCAAAGTCCTCCGCGAGTTCCCCGTCCTCCCCGGCGGCTCCCGCAACTACCCCGCCTCCGCCGTCTCCGTCCTCCTCCCCCTCGACCTCAACCGCCAAGGCCGCAAATCCCCCACCGTCAGCGCCGAAGTCCTCATCTGCGGCGGCGCCCCTCACGAAGCCGCCAAGCTCGCCGCCGCCAAGAACCGTGTTTTCCTCCCCGCTCTCCGCAGCTGCGGCCGCATCACCCCCACCAAACCCAACCCCACTTGGCGCACGGAGCTCATGCCTTCTCCTCGCGTCATGGGCGACGTCCTCCTCTTACCCAACACCGACGTCCTTATCCTCAACGGCGCTCGCCGTGGCTCCGCCGGCTGGTACTGGGCCACTGAACCAAACTTCCAACCACTCCTCTACCACCCCCGCAACCGCCGCAACGACCGCTTCCGCCCACTCACTTCCAGCACCATCCCCAGAATGTACCACTCCTCCTCCGCCGTCCTCCCCGACACCTCCATCCTCGTCGCCGGCAGCAATCCTATCCCCACTTACAACACCACTCTCGGCCCTGGCAACCCTCTCCCCACTGAAGTTAGACTTGAGAAGTTCTACCCACCTTACTTTAACTCTTCCAATGATCCTCAAAGACCCACACTCATCTCCGGCAGTGCTCCGTCAGACGTCAAGTACGGCCAGGCTTTCACTTTGGAGTTCACTGTGGCGGCTACTATCACCGCCGGTGATGTTGATCTGAAGGTGACTATGTATACCCCGCCGTTCACTACTCATGCAGTGTCGATGAACCAGAGGCTTTTGGTTTTGAGGATGAAAGGGTGGGAGTCTGTTGGTGATCAGAATAGGTACCGTGTTACTGTTTTGGCTCCGCCGGCTCCGGAGCTTGCTCCGGCCGGCTATTACATGACTTTTGTTGTCAACCGTGGTGTGCCTAGCCATGCGGCTTGGATTAAGGTCCATAAATAATTTTACTTGTATTTACTACGTGCGTGCGTGCATGCATGGAGTTTGTGAGCGGTGCATGGTGCCGCTTTCTTTTCTGGTATATATATATATATATATATATATATATATATATATTTATATATTTGTATATGTCCTGCTTGTGAAACATTATAATTAATTTAATTCTTTTTGGTGGATGGGTTTTGGAATTAATTGTTTTTATAGGAACAATTAGTAGAGCTTGAATGTTATAAAGATGATTGGGTATATATATTTTAAATATTCACGGCTTTATAATCACATTGGTGGCAATTGGGCGAAAACTTTGAGAATATATATATATATATATATATATATATATATATATATATATATATATATATATATATATATATATATAACAGTCAACTAGTTTCACCGAGCATGTAAAAATGAATTATTGAGAAGTAAAAAAAATAAAGCAGTAATAATCTATCACTTCAGTCAAGTACTAAAGAAGAATTATTATTCATTCCAACAAATTGGGGGAAGAAATCTGTGTCTTAATTGAGAGCTATCATGTGCATGCACATATCCTCATTTAACTCGTGAAAACCGGAGTTGAAATTGTTTTATGAAAATTATGTACATTTTCAGGCATGTTTCAGTCAGGATTGTATTTGTTCAGACACTTTTAATGGCATTGTTGCATATTCATGTGTTTCACGAATTCAGTGAATCCAATTTTTAATATATTATTTGTGTAATCTTAATTAATAAATTATTCATCAAGGAGATTCTGGCTGGGATGGCATGATGCGAGTTGACAATTAATTAATTAATTAATTATGTATTTATTTATTGATAATGCTCACAAGTCACACGTACTTCTTTTATTATTTCATCTCAATTGTATATTAAAAAAAAATCTCAAATTTTTTATTATTTTATTTTAATTATATATTAAGAAGTAGCCAACCCTTGATTTCCGGAATGGAAGTGAAACTAGTAACACAGAATTTGGGTTGCAAGTTCACATCCACAACCAGAGACTTGTTATTACCGGTAAAATTAGCGAGTTTTCAATTTTGGTAATGCAATTTTATAACAATTTTATAACATAGTGAGGCTTATGTCACTAGACCAAAGAATCGTTGGAGTTATAAAATTATTCACATGCATAAGTATATATATATATATATATTATTTTGATTTATTAACTTGATAAGAATTTAAATTTTATCCAAATACTAGTCTTTTTAATTAGGGAAGTGTGGTTTTATTGAATTTTTTTTAAAAAAAAAACGAAGTAAACGTAGAAAAACATATCACTTGAATGAGCATTGATATGGGCAACAGGTCATATCGAAGTGCTTCATTTCACTTTAATTTCTAGGAACGAGTGGTTCAATAAAAGAAAAGAATTGATGGCCCACAATAACTATGCACACTATTCATTGAATTTGCCTTGCATCCGATAAAATTAAAGATATTGACTCTTTCATTGAAGAACATTTTCATATGGGAGATAGTGATTCCAGACATCTTAAAAATCAGAGTCTTATATCAAATAGAGTTTTTTTTTTTTTAATTTTGTTTTAATTTTTTAGTTGTTGACGGTATCAGATGGCAAGCAAATCTGAGTATTTGGAGAGATATTTGCCCTAGACAAATCAAGGTTTTTAAATGACAAAGATGTGATAATAAGATTTTTACTCTGAAAATTTAGCTAAAAGAGGTTATAATAAACTTCCCATAGCTATTTGTGTACTTGTTACACAAATATTAAAATAATGAATTATTTGTTCATTCATTGCTTTTTTATCAAATTCATATGGACATACTTTAGTCGAAATCTGGCATTGCTCCGTCTCTTTAGCTCTTTAGTAGATATGTGGGGATTTTAAGGGTTTCAACTTAGCAGGATTGTTAAAAAAAATATGAGGTTTGATTTCTAGAGCCATTATTTGCAATGTTTGTGGTTAGAAAGAAATATACATATTTTTGACCTAAGAGATATTTTATGTTTATAGTCTTAGAGTGCAGTTTCTATGTTTCTATGTTCCACGCATAGTTCATCTCTAGTTTTTTACTTTTTTTTCTCATGTTTTATTATATTTTTCTAGATATGGCTATTTGTTTTATATATGATTTGTCCCATTTTTTAAAAAAATAAATAAAATTAAAGATTTATAATTTATATGTAAGTCATTACAAAGATGTGATGCTTATTTATTAGTTTATAAATTATGACCAATATGCATAATAATTAGTAATGTAGGTAGACACAAACCAGTTCTTCTAGCCTGATTAGAGAAAATGAGGAAAACGAGAGAATCGGTCACTAGGACATTTCAATCATTACTTTTTGAATATGCTTAAATAAAACTCGACTAAGATTTGATAACCCATTCGATTCAACGGAAAACCAAATGAATCAGTAATTCTAAAATGTTAATAAAATTTAATTTAGATCAAAACGTTGTAATTTTAAAGCAAAAATACTTTTTCCAAAGAATAGAATAACGATTGAAGATGTTAACTTTTTTTTTATCGCGCTTGTTCTACTTGCGCCATGATATGTAATAATACTTTATTTTCCTTATTCAAGTTTTTCACTTTTTTTATATGATAATTGTATAAACATAGAAAGTGGTCATCGTTTAGTTATGTATTTTTGACTATTTTATTTTGGAGTAATGCTATACTTTCCTAATAGACTACCCGAATTGCTCACCTGAATGACGTGGCTGCTGATGTGGCGGCCACGTCACCAACACCCTCTCTCCTAATCAGCATGAATGAAAAATAAAAAAAAAAACCTGAAAATTTAATGAAACCCTAAAATAAAAACCCAAAAATGTCTCCACCCTCGCGAGGTCCCCACTATCGCCGTCGCCGTAGCTGTCGCCGTCCAATCTATCATCACTATCGTGCCGGCCACTCGCCATCCCGGTTCTCACCATCACCGTTGCCACAACTCACCTCGCCGTCGCCATCCCCGGCCCCCTCTCTCGCCGTCGCCTTCCCCGCTCTCCCGATCTCTCTTTGTAATACGTTTGATTATTTTGATCAGGCTTCTCTACTCCTTATCCTAAATAATGCTTAACTCTCTGCATTTGAACTGGAGTCATGAAATAATCCAGAAAACATACCCCTCGCTATAACTATAGGAACTGTTATGGTGAAACGGCACCGGTAAATGGTTTTAACTACTCCATTGTCGACCCTGTCCAAATGCGGGACTTGAAGGCGTCGTAAAGGCGATGAGATATCCATCTTACATTATTGACATAACCAGCCTCTCCGAACTTCGAAAAGATGGGCATCCTTTGATATACAATGGTGCTTTGAGCCCCAATCAGAGGGCGAACCCCGACCAGTTTGCAGATTGCAGCCATATTGGTGCCTTCCAGGCTTGCCAGACACTTGGAATCAACTGTTCTATACAACATTGTTGTTTTAGCCTTGCTGCATTTTTATTTTTTAGTCACTTATTGTCTTTGTTGTACTGTTTCATCCATTCAATTATATTAAGTAACTTAGTTTTATTGAATCATTGTTGTTGGATATATTAGGAGCTTGTTACTTTATGTACTTGAACGCAAATGAATTTCGTTGTTTTCTTTTTTTAGACAAAACAGAGAATGTTTTCGTTTAATTTTTGTTGTCATGCCGTTTGTATGCAGTTATTCCTGTCCCCTTACATATGTTTGCCTGTGTGTGTGTATATATATAGAGGTTCATGCCGCATGTATGTATCCCTTTTAGTCTGTTCTTTGATACTTTGTATTTAATTTGATTCAAAAAACCTCCATTGAGGCTTAACCAATAATTATAAACTAGTTATTGTTGAGCATTTGGATGACATGATTAAAGTTTACAGCCTTGCAATCACATTTTTTAGGCAACTCTTTTAATAAATTTTTACCGTGATTAATACTATTTAAAATAAATAGTTTAAGATTAAAATTTGTTGTCCAGTTGATGATACTTATTTAAGAAAAGAAGTATGATAACAAGTCCTGTCTAACTATCTGCAGTTTGAATTTGATAAAAAAAAAAAATGAATGGAATCAGGTGAAGAGGCAATTTTCATCTAGCAAAATCAATTCCAAAAACAAAAAAATCAAGTTTTGTACCACACCACCACAAATATAAATTAATTTCACCATACAACGTGCCCTTATAAAAGAAAAGTGTCCAAAGAATCAAAAGCAATTAATATAAAGAAAATTTGAAACAAAAACAACTATTATAAGCAAGATGCATACTGTTGAATCACCTTTAAAACTTCATTTATTGATTCATTGGGAGCAAGATGCATAAGAGCAAGGTAAACCACATCCAAAGGAGGAGTATAAAAAAGCATGCCAAATCATTCCAAGGAATTCCAAATCTTTAAAAAAAATGTCACAATTCATTACAAATCATTCCTGGACTTGTTACTCAATGCTTATATTCAGAGGTACCAGAAGAGCTTCCTCTTTGTCAGTAATGGAGTTTCCTAAGCTTACTGTTACTATTCGCTGTGTTTCCTCTTCCATTACAAGAAGCCCTTTAAACTTTCTTCCATTCCTTTATGTGTAGATATAATATCCTACAAGAATAACAAAGCATGATTAAGTATTTAAATTCCTATAAGCTGGTAGAGAGTGTCAAAGAAAGTATAATGGAAAATTTTCAATATACAATTGAGTACATTGACGTGGAAGATAAATTACAATTACAATTGAATACAATTCAAATTTCTAAAAGTTTCATTTCGAAGTACCTCATGGCCAAGAAATTCAGCAGTTCTTTTTGATACACGATCAGTAACACCATGCTCAGCAAAAGGAACACGACCAAACCCCCTCTGTGATACAATATGGACAAAAACAAAATGAAGCAATAAAGAGTCAATTTTCAAATTTGGAAGAAAAGCATTATATAACTAAAATCACATATCATGCAGTGTTCCTTTTTAGTTACCTGTGATGAACTATCAATGCCTAGATTTTGCAAATTGAAACTATCAACATGCATATTCACTATGCATGGAAGAGTATTCGAAATCACCTTCATTCAAAATTTTAATTGTATTATATTAGAAAATTATGTCAAATACCATAACAAACATGAATGTTAAATACCAAACATTACGGCATTTTCTTGAGTACAATTGTCATTTTAGAGTTTGTGCATTTCCCTTTTTTTGATTTTTCTGCAAAAATAAAAATTGATGTTAGACCGGAAAATTATTTACAAAAGTGGCAAAAATTAATGTAAAATATGATTATCTTTCTCTTATTTCTAATGATTATTTCTTCAACTTTGGACTTCTTCCTTTCTTATAGAGGTTGGTCCTTACTCCGAGCTTTTAAAGGAGTTCGAAATTTCGTAGTTGAAGACGTTGTTTGGTGTTGTTCATGATTTTCTTCCAACAAAACCGGCGGTAGAACTTGCTCTGAATGACTCCCCCAAGAAATTATATTATCCATCAACTTCTCTATTGCCCCATAATTTTCTTTCGATCACAATCGGTTAACATTGATAAGCATGTGTTAAAAGAAGCGAAATCAACCATGTGTTCCTTTTCTATCTTACTTTTCAATGCATTGTCATATTGCTTCACAAATTGCTTTAATGATGTTGTAGGGCCAACATACCCATAAAAAAGGATTTATGCTTTCAGTTATTTGAGTGATAGACATTCCTGCCCAAAAGACTCCTTTGACATAAACAGGAGCCCAGCGGTGTCGATTTTTATACAAAAAATTCAGACACTCATTTTTTTCAATGTTGTAGTCTTTAATCATCTTCAACCAAATATCTTCAAATTCTTGAGTATCCACTACCTCATAAACGATGCTCTTCAAAAATTTTTTTATTACCTTGTACTCAATTAGGCCTGCAAGCTTCTCAGGAACCTGCTTCATTATATGCCAGGGACAAAGCTGGTGATGAGAATTCAAAAAGACAACCTTAGTTGCACGTTGAATTACCATACATTGGTCTGTAATTATTGCCTTTGGGGCATTGCCGGACATATATTCTAACTATGTCTTAAATAGCCAAATATAAGTTTCCGTATCTTCCTTTGATAACAAACCACATCCAAATAATATGGTTTGTCTATGATGGTTGACACAAAAAAAAAGAGCAAAAGGCATGTCATACTTATTTGTTAAGTATGTTGTGTTAAACAATACCACATCACCAAAAGTCTCGTAAGCTACTATGGATCTTGTATCTGCCCAAAAAACATTTCACAAACGACCTTCATCATCCATATCAATCATGCAAAATTTTTTTGAATTTCTGTAGTGCATTCGAGCAAAATAATTCCCAAGTTCTTCAGCGTCCCCAACTCTAAGTCTAAGCTGCCTTGCTTTTGCAATATAATTCCTGCAGTCCTTCTCAGTGAATGTTAAGTTTTAATAACCTCCACTTTTAACTGCTAAAGATTAAAATTTTTTGCTCAAGCCTATACCTGCTCGATCATTTAATTCAAGCATTCTCTTTACATATCCATCCATTTTTTTATTGCACTTTTGAAAATGAGATTTATGTGGACTAAGTGCATGATTATGCTCCAAATTGATACGAGATATGGTACAACGTCCATTATTACTGATTATAACATTGATCTTAGCTTGACAATTCGTTTTGGTGGATAGCCTTGAGTTGAAAGCATTTTTGGCAGTGGATACCCTTTTGCCACCTCTTACACATGCAAGTGTATAATACTTTAATTTTCCATCTTCTCCCGATCTTGTGCTTCGTTTTGTGAGGCCAAAACCTTCTTGCCAAGCATACTCAATGTAGAGATTGTAAACTACTTCTTCAGAATTAAGCACCATTCCTGCGTTTGGGACAACTTTTCCATGCAGTGAATCCTTCGGTTGTAATAATTTTTCTTTCTCTATGTTCAATATTTCCAGACAAGAAGATCCAGCTTTTGTCCCATTTTTGCTTAGTTCAAGAGACATATGTTCGAATTCCACCATATTGTTCTTGATTTATTAGATCTATATTAATTAAAAAAATTTTAAAATATCTGTAATATAATTAAATACATCATTCTAAGCAAAGTGACTATGGCCCATCTAGCAAAGAGTAATGAGTAATGAAGCAAAGAGTAATGGAAAATTCCATCTAGAAGACAATATATTTATTTTATCCTCAAATTCACATGTGAAGAATATTAAAGTACTAACTCCCTCTTTCAATTACAAATAAAGAGTAACTAGCATGAAAACCAATTGAGTTCATACTATTGTTTCAATTTATCAGGAACAAATTAGTCATAAATACCTAGTATCTGGATATATAGAAGGTGCAAATTTAGAAAAGAAAAATATGTTATGGGGACACAATTATGCATAGTGAAGCAACACCACTGTATAAATCTTTTTATCTGTAGTTAAAGCAACAAAATCGATAACATGGAACGACCATTCATCAGCCTAATATTTTGGATTAAGAGTATGCAGTACAATATAAAGAAAAGCTATTCTTGTACCTGCTCTACACCAACAAATGTTCGTGCATTTGGTTAAAAACATGCGGCTTATGCAAACACCAAGATCATTCTTTTCATGTTCCAAAATTCTCTTTTGCACTTCTTCAATCATATTATCCTATTTCTTGTATGCTTTGTAAAGCATGGAGTTATCTGTGTCGCAGTCTCAAAACACATCGATGATCCTTATGAAGTGCAAAAAATTATCCAATTTTGTTTGATCGTAAGTCATTAAACTATATGTCTTTCAATCTTTGTATAACAGCTCAATTCTTATTTCAGTCATGTTTGGTTAAAAACATGTGGTTTATCCAATTTTGTTCTTTCTTTAATATAGAAATTTATATATCTTCCAAGTCTGTGGCAGCTTGCTTCATATTTAAACGTAATGGATTTAAGAGCTTTTTTATCCTTAGGGGAGAAAAAACAACATGCATCTTTCCTTAAAAGAAGAGTTGAACTCCTTCCTTAACTTTTGATCAAGTTGGTTTTCGATTTCTAAAGTGAAATATCACATGAGCTTTCTCTTTATAAAAGTATATATTCTAAAAAAAAAAAAAACTTTCCAACTGTTGAGATGATATCTAGAATATCAGGATCACTTTATAGAACAATCTTATACTCTTTGAATTATGAACCGATAAATCGTGGATCCAAGCTAGTTCTACATTGTAGCATATATTTATGACTTGCTTCATTATGTGGCTGATTAATTTTCTTCCTATCTTGCAAGTGATGTTCTTATAGTTATAGCGAGGGGTGGTTTTTCTAGATTATTTCATGACTCCAATTCAAATGCAGAGAATTGAGCATTATTTAGGATAAAGAGCAGAGAAACCTGATTAAAATAATCAAACGGCTTACAAGGAGAAATCGGAGAGAGCCGGGACAGCGACACCGAGAGAGGGGGCTGGGGATGGCGACGGCGAGGGCGAGGTGAGATGTGGCAACGGTGACGGTGAGAACAGGGATGGCGAGTGGCTGGCATGACGGTGATGATAGATTGGATGGCGACGGCGTCAACGTCAACGACGGCAAGAGGGGGACCTCGCGAGGGTGGAGAAATTTTTGGTTTTTATTTAGGGTTTCGTTAAATTTTCATGTTTTTTTTTATTTTTCACTCATGCTGATGAGGAGAGAGGGTGTTGGTGACGTGGCCGCCACATCAGCCGCCACATCATTCGAGTGATCAATTCGGGTAGTCTATTAGGAGAGTATAGCATTACTCTTTCTTTTGATTGGTGTGTATTTATTGTGCTGGGTATAATTTACATATTAAATTTAATTGATTATTTTTTTATATTATTATAAGTATATTTTTATGTCACATTTGGTCATTATTTATTGTTATAATATATTTTTATAGTTTATTATTTACTGTGGTTGAATCTTTGATAAAGTACGGTTGAACCTTTGATAACCCTTATGCTTTGCTTGTTTGGAGGTTTTGGGAGGTATGATAAAGTATGGTTTTGTAAGAAATCTTGTTTGGATGCATGGTTTTATACATGGTATGGTTTAAGAGGGTAAAATGGAGGTTCTCAAACCTCAATTTTACCTCCACTTCTCAACCCTCTAAAATGGGGGGTTGGGAGGGTTCTGTTTTTGCACTGAACTAAAATATCCTTCTACCTTTTGAATAATTACCAATATATCATATGCTATAATTAATGAATAGCTTATGAATTATTTTTCACTGGACTAAAATACCCTTCTACTTTTTGAATAATTACCAACATATCTTATGTTATAATAACTTATTATTAAAAAATTATATTTTACATGTATGTATTTTAACTTTCAAATGGTATTTTTATAATTTTAATATATAACTTTACTTTACCTTACTTTCAAACCAAACACAATATGCTTCAAAAACCTTCATTTACTCTACCTTTGTCCCAAACAAGGTATGGTTTATAACCTCATTTACCATACTTTACAAAACCTTTCAAAACCCTCAAACAAGCAAATCATTAACCTTGGGCTTCACTCTTGTAAATGTCTAGATGGATGTAAAACATTGAGAACTACGCGTGAAGCATAACAATTACTTATGATTTTGTTTAATAATTTTAAAAACTTATTCCATTGGCTAGTATGCATAAGAATTACTTGATCCATAATCAATTCCAAAATCCCATTTCATTGGATTGGATCAATATTTCCATTATATGTAAATATCACAAAACTCTATAAAAATTCAATGGTATACAAAAACGAAATAAAATCACGATATTAACTAGTTGATTTTTTATCAACATCCTAAATAATTAATTTTAATTTTTAATTAAAAATTTGAAGAATGCTTTCAGATATTTCAAAATTTTTATTTGATTTATCGAATTCGTTCATAAGATCGTTTTAGATCTTCTAGCGTTGAACAAAGATCTCACGGCTCTGGATTACACTCCGAAACCCTAAAACAACCTCCTCTTTCTCTTCGAAATAGTGGCTAGGGTTAGAAAAGGAAAAAGATTGGGGAACTATTCTCACAAGAGAATAGAAGTCTTTGATTTTCATAAAAAATGATAAACATTATCCTATTATGGAGTGCTAATAGAAATATGAGTCCTAAAGCAATTAAAACAACTTTGTCTTTGAGTCATTGTAATTTTAATTAATTATTCGATCTAATCAAACTTTGATTAAAATTCAAACTTAAGACAAAACTCTTAACCCAATTTATAATTATACTTCATCCAATGAAGTAAAATCTTTAATTGATAATTTTATTCCTACGTTGAAAATGAGACTGATTTTAAAGTTCCTTAAGAGTGACTTTAGGTTTTCCCAATGGGCAATGATAAGATACCGAAGAATGTGGGTGACACCTAACTAGTCCCGTGATTCCATATTGTAGCACAATTGAACACGAATAAATTGATCATTATGCACATTTTCGATCATAATTAGCATATGTGTAAAAACCCTTCGTTCTTGTATTCTAATTGAGTGAAAGCCATAGATAAAGTCAAACTCAATAAACACGATCATATGTCAATAACCATAATAAAATAAGATCGCCAAACTATCTCTAGTGTACCACACGAGTGGTTTGACTGCTTTGGCCAGGATCTTCTAAACTCACTTACATATAATCGGATAGGATACTAATTCATTTATTTCCGAGAGGACGAATTTTTTTTTGTGATCACTCACAATTGCTACTTGCCCAACATAACCGCACTTCGAGGTTGGCTCTACGGCCAAAAGATAAATTGGGCCTAACTACTCTAGTAACAGACTAGACATCATAAACACGTCGTAGTCATGATACCCCAAGTTAAATGTCTACTCATAAGATCATAATCAACAATTCCAATCATTGATAGTTTTATGTGATTAGATAGTAACGAGTCGTGTTTGAATTTCCCATTGATGTATTTGTGACACATTATCCCTTCCTATAGTGTTTGATTGACACTCCTCGTCAAAACATATGTTATAGAAATCATAAACTTTTAATATCCAATAAATATTCTTTTATTTATGAACTACTTAAGTGTACAAATACTTCTTCTAGTGGTATTCTTATGATCTCATAATTATTAGAAGGTTAGATTTGACACATATGAATTATATTAAAATTCCAACACAAGTTTTATGAACATCAAAATAAATGTCTAACACAAATATTCCTACTGATATTCGAGACATACTCCCAACACTTATAGCATATACAAACGTGTTAATATATGCAAGGGTAAACATTTATCACAAACATACATAGAATGCCCACATAAATGAAAAAGTAAGAGAAAGAAGAATGTAAAGAGAGAAAAACACAGATGAAGAATAGAAAGAGCTTGGACAAGTTTAATACTATTCATAAGCACAGTGTTTTTGGTGATGATAAAGCAGTGACATTATTCATCGCACCTTTTATTATTCTTACTCAAACCCGTCCTGCCCCTCTATGTATATATATTTGATAAATAGGTGACAAACAACCCTATTTAAGAGAAGTTGGAGCAGAGACGCGGAGCTCAACTACAAGCTCAACAGATACCCATCTCCTTACTTTGCGTGGTTTTTGAGATTCGATTTGCATTCTTTTTAAAACGCATACTCAACACAAGAGATTTAGCATGAATAGGCTAAGAGACCATTAATGAGGTGTTTATATTTTGATCTAGTCTCAAACTTGAATTATAGTGTAAAATAAATAATATATATATATACACTTCCGCTATCTCTAACAATTTAAACATGCCTGGGATAATTTATGATGTTAAATGACTATCTTATTTAAGATTTATGAATTAGATAAAATTATTTTATTATTATAAAGAGTGGTTAGGATTCTCTTTTAAACAAGCTTAAAAATAAAACAGTGATCCCTAATAAACTCCTATTTATATTTTTCATATTGATCAATTTATATCATATAAATTAGTACCTAAAATGAGTTAAACAAATAAAAATAAAAAAGTGGAGTATACAATATTACAAATTATTTGAAAGATTAAAAAAAAAATTAAGTCAGACCAATCTATTTCCACTCGAAGGTGGGTTCCAATTTTATCAATGGCTCGTCCAAATTTTATTAATAAAAGAAATGAATTTAAAACGTATCATAATCGAATAGGAATAAAACTACTTTATAATTATTTGATTGCGGTGAATTTATCTTTTTTTTTTAATTTATTTGGAGTGATTTATTTTTAATTTTTTTAAAAAATCTGTAAAAGGGCTAATTTGGTAATTTTGTATCCACATCAATCGCCCGTGTCTCGCAGCAAACCAAATGTCGAAACTACCCCTGTCACTCGTCGCTGCCTTTTCATGACTCCCAATCCCATCTCTCTTCGTCGTCTTTCTCCATCCCACCAGATAAACAAAACTCTCTCCATCTCTCCTCTCCATTTCGCTTCTCTTCGAAACCGGAGTTCGTGGTAGCTCGTCTGATTCGATTCTGGGAGCGGAGTTATGGATCGGATCGTCGGCGGGAAGTACAAGCTAGGGCGCAAGATCGGGAGCGGGTCATTTGGCGAGATCTTTCTCGGTGAGTCTCAATTACTATATTTCGACAGATGATTTTAATGATTGGATCTTGTTTTTGATGAGTTTGAATGATCGGTTGCAGCTACGCATGTGGATACGTTCGAGATCGTTGCTGTGAAGATTGTGAGTTGCTTTTGATTTTTTTCCCCCTATTTTTTGTTTGTTTTCTTTGATTGTGTTTCCGATATGATCGTGTTCATGTCGGTTGTTTTATAATCGAAGATTGAATTTTGCCCTCCTGATGGATGAAGTAAGTCGAGGGGCGTGGTTTGCATTATTTAGGTATTTTTATCGGTGATGATTTTGGCTCTAGCTTGTAAGAAAATTTTGTTCTATTTGATTTGATTTAGAGAATTGCGAATATGTTGATTGTTTTCGTGAAAAAGGTTGTGTTTTTATGCTTCTTGTGGTTTTTCTATTTCTTAGTGTAATAGTATCAATTTGAAGTTGGATTTTACCTATGGCGCACTAAATCTGCATTCACGATTTTCAGGAAAACAGCAAGACGAAGCACCCGCAATTGCTTTATGAGGCCAAGCTTTATAATGTCCTCCAGGGTGGAAGTATGTATAGCAGTTGTGGCAGATTAAGTCTTTTCCCCAACTGTTGTTTATAAGTTATTGTTGCGGTTCTTCCATGTAGGTGGTATTGCCAACATAAAATGGTGTGGTGTTGATGGAGAAGACAATGTTCTTGTTCTTGACTTGCTTGGACCAAGCCTGGAGGATCTGTTTGTCTACTGTGGAAGGAAATTCTCATTAAAGACGGTCCTAATGCTTGCTGATCAGATGGTATGAAGTGATAACTATGTAATTTGCATAAATTGGTGCAACTTCTTTTAGTATAATTTTCATAAAAAGATTTTAAAAGCATATCTCTATTAGTTGAAGTGATGCTCAATCAATTTTATGAGAGATGATCTGGTTCATTTAAGTATCATCTATGATCTTGCATTTTTTTCCACTGTAATCACTTGCTCTTACCCTACTGGATAGGCATGGGTTAACTGTTTTTTGTTTTTGTTTTTCTGATCAATTGTTGCTTGCAGATTACAAGGATAGAATATGTGCACTCAAAAGGTTACTTGCATAGAGATATTAAACCTGACAACTTTCTAATGGGTCTTGGTCGGAAAGCAAATCAGGTAACTGTCTGGGACTGGAATGTGACTTGTTAGTGAATCAGCATTTTAAACGAAGTTTATCTGGATCTGTATGGATTTTCTAGGTCTACATAATTGATTTCGGCCTTGCAAAAAGATACAGAGATTCCACTACCAATCGCCACATTCCATACAGGTATGGCCACTGCATGCTAACTGAAGAGCTTTATCTAATCTGAACCTCAGCTATTTTTTTTTTCATGAAATGCCCAAGTTTGGATCAATCATGCTAAGCTGTTGATAAACTTTATTAACTTCAGTTCAGTGGATGATGGTTAAAACATATTGCTTTTCTACTATTGTGGGTCACTTGACAATTTATATGTTGTAGATATAGTTTTTCCCCAAGAAAGGTTTATGGTTTTTGTTTAAGACAGAACACTTGATTTGGTAGTAGTTTTCAAATTCGATCTGTTTTATTCTACGCATTAGACTGATCTTCTGTGTGCCAAATAGTGTTGATTGATAAGGAAAGAAGTCCTTGTGATGTTGGAAGTATAATTCTTTCTCTACTCGTTCTCCTACGTCTGATGGAGTTCAGATTCTTGTGGTTGTCTTAGTAAAGACATGAACTTGATTGTTTAGAAATTTGATAAATTAGAGTTGCATATTATTCATAGTTTTGTGTCTCATTGAATCCTATTTTAGCAAGTTATTGTTTAGTCGCTATGAAGTATCCATCACCCAATTCTTTGATTTGTCATTTATGTTAAATCTTATGCTTTTGAATACTTTACTGTGAATTTAACATTATGTCTGATCTGTTTAGAGAGAACAAAAATTTGACAGGGACTGCTCGTTATGCAAGTTGTAACACACACCTTGGTGTCGGTAAGCTACCATCTGCTAGAACTCTATATGAATAATTTTTATTCTGATACTAGTTTTTTCATGGGTATCAGAGCAAAGCCGTCGTGATGATTTGGAATCTCTTGGTTATGTTCTTCTTTACTTCTTGGGAGGAAGGTATTGATTCATTTATGAATGGATTTGCATCATAAACTAGGGCATCAAAGACTAGAATTTAATTATAACTTGAAAAGTTTATTTCAAAACTCAAGCAAACACGATCTTCAGGGGATATTCTCATTCTTGTGGTGTTGTTTGTCATCATGGTTATTTGATCATTTAAATGGTTTTTCCAGCCTCCCATGGCAGGGTCTGAAAGCTGCTACAAAGAAGCAAAAGTACGATAAGATATGTGAGAAAAAGCTTTCAACTCCTATTGAAGTATGCAATTGCTGTTATATTTTTTTATTCTCATTAAGAGCTGGATGCATTTTCTTGTTTTATTTGCTTCTTACAATGATAGTGTTATAACAGGCTCTTTGCAAATCCCATCCTGTGGAATTTGCATCATACTTCCATTATTGCCATTCTTTAACTTTTGATCAACGGCCTGATTATGGTTTTCTGAAGCGACTCTTCCGCGACCTGTTTGCTCGTGAAGGTGTGCTCCTTTATCTATTGTTTTAATCTTCCCATTGCTTGTTTTAATTCATTTTACTGGAAGAGCTTTTTAGATGCTCATCTATTTATCTATTTTTGCTAAAAGAAGAAACAGAGAAGAAAACTGAAAAATCACAAACTTCTTGATATGCTGTATCTATCCATATGCTTGTAGTTAATTTGATCAGTAAGAACTTCCAATCACTTGATACTTTATATTTCTGATATTCTACTTTATGTGGTATTTTCTGTAAGTACAGTGACAATGTGTTTTGCTAGTCGGAGGATGTGTTTAATTTTCAAGATGTGATTATGCTTTCAGTGGTTCAGCTTTTATCGTATAAATTCTAATATTTATAGTTCTGTGCTGTGGGAGAGGCACCATCTTTTATAAAATACCTAGGGTTGACGTATTGTGCCTTATTTGACTGCATACATAAAATTTTGTTCTTAATGCTTTTCTCATTCTTGATAGGATATGATTTTGATTATATTTTCGATTGGACCATTTTGAAATATCAACAAGCTCAAAGGACAAAGCCTCAGGCTCAGTTGCAACCTCGATTCTCGGTTAGTCATTTGTCCTATGATTTTGCCAAAAGAAGTTCGGTATAGCATGTGGTTTTTATTTTGTTTGCTTCAATCATGCTTAGGTAATCATGTTACTGATAGGAACTGTTGTCTATCATGCAGCCAGTTACTGGAGGAGTGAGTGGCCGCACGATTCCAATGGATGTTGACAAGTATCAAGGTTGCACTTAGTTATGTCTTGTGCTCAGTTATACTTAGATTTATACTCATTTCATAGTGGTATATACAGTTCTAACATAATTTCTATATGCCATCTTTTATATTTGCTGTTTTATGATTTTCATGATTAAGCATCTTGGATGTCATGGTTTTAGGTAAATGAGCATACAAGGACTCAGCATTCATAATATTGGTGAATGATATGAGATCTTATCACTCCACTCATTATGGTATTGGAATTACTGCTTTCAATTATCAATATTATTAATGATGCAACTATGAGGTGGCTGCTGATAACTTTGAGGCCACATATGTTTGATTTCAACAAGTGTCCTTGGAGAATGTCTTTCTTTTAATGACAAAGATGTGTGAAAGGAGAAGGATGCAAACCGATGGACTGGTGAGTGAGAGAGGGGGATACAGAGAAAGAAGAGAGTGGGGGTGATCGATCTTTGCTGGTGTGAGGGTGCACTGGGACTATGCAGATAGGGCCTGAGAGAAATAACAAATTTATCTTTTCTCAGCATTTTTACTGATTGCAAATCTAATTCTAAAGTGAGGGGTATGCAGAAATATTTGGTGTTATGAATGCAGTTATAATTTTCATGTGGCCATATGTGGAAATAGCCACTTTTTGTTAAGGTATACATGTGGATATCCTGAAGGTTTTCACTACCTTCTTATGTCTCCTGCAGAAATTATGAGCATGGCAATCTATATAACCAATTCAAGGGAAGCAAACTTTTCCACAATCACGAGAACAGCCTTGAAGTTGAATGGCTTAAGCTCTAGTAGGGCTTCCTTAATATAATGCTGTGACAAAGTATTTGATGTTGAAACTCATCAAGTATCTTGGACTGGATTGTTCATGGATGAGGATTCATGTGGTTTTTTCTTTATGGGAATATTCGACTTCCTTTTGAGTACATATCATGTGACTTCTGGTTTTAAATAAGTTAGTCAGACTGTTAGAAACATGATTGTGAAATATCTCCAATTTGGCGTATAATTCCTGTGAATCCTTGCCAATACCAATTAAAGGGCAAATACGTAGCTATTGGCAATTCCTGCGGTGATACTTTTCTATATAATTCTTGGTAAATAAGGTCATTTGAATAAATAGAATGATTCTATTAAGCACTCACCAATTTGATTCGGATGATAAGTTTAGACAACCGTTAGTACTTTGATGACCACTCATTTTTCTGTTTTTATTAGGTGTTGAGATGGTTTTTGATGAGCTTCTGAATATGCTCTTGAAGCAACTGAGTTTGAATATGCTGTTGCTCAGATCGGGAGCTCTTTGAATTCGTTAGATATGCTCAAATAGCTTTAGACTGTAGGCTGATACATTCATGAAAACCCCAATCAAGAATCTAATACAATCAAATCCCAGGATGGGTTGGATCTAAGACTCTTACTTCTCCAAGGTGGAATTCTTGAGGCCTTAAGCTCTTGACAGATTCGGAACTGTTCATGCTTGGTGAACATATGGTGTCATATATTCGGGACTCCAGGGGCAGGACAGCTTTTTTGAAGTTCACAATGGAACTTTTATTCCTTGTTGGTCCAGATTCCAGCCTCAATCAAATCCTGGATTGAATAAGAATGGATGCTAGAGTGAAGATAAATATGGAGTTAACCTTTTCTTCCAACTGGTGGGTTTTATACTATAACAGTAGTTCCTTTAGGAAGCTATTTGTGTTTTATTTATGGGCCTTAATGGCAGTTGATTACTAACCATCACGTAGGAGCTTCTTTCCAATCTGGTCCTGTCTGTTCTTTAATTTTTTACTTGATAGTGATCAGTTTTTAGAAACTTCTATTTCTCTATGAAGTGTATTTCTTTGGACTGTGTGCTCATTTATCCTAGGCTGGCGTCTTTATTGATTAATTAGCTATACTATTTCAGGTACAAATGATGCATCTTGTCCTGCGGAAGCTGGACCAAGTAATGTGGGGCGCCCTGCTGTTCGTATGCAGTTCAAAACCACATCTGACAGGAATATGAATTCTGATGGCTGCACTGAGAAAATTGTAAGATCACAGTAGTTTTAAGAAGCATAACTATTTTTCTATTTTAAAAATCAACAGATAAATTTTGAAAAGGCAAAATCTTTGGGAATGGAATGATATTTGTTGTGATGTCCCATAGTCTGCTTTATTTCATAAATTTAAAACTATCAGCCTACTTGCAACACTTATTTTGCTTGCCACCCTTTTACTGGCTTTGTCCACACCCCAAAAGTAGTTTTTCAAAGAGAAACTACAGTAAATATGAATATCCCTATTTATAATGCCACACTTTGCACAATAATTGATTTTGTGTTTTGAAAGTCCTGGTAAAAGCAGGGAGGTCTGGCACTAGAGATGTTGATGAGAAGACATGATTAGACTATGGGAACTGCTAGTTTCTACTCTGATTTTAGGTGTGTCTAGCCTGAAGTCTCTCTGGAAGGAGATCTTGGGAACATATAGATTAGGCCAAAACGCCGAAATAGATGTGAAATCTTGTTCCCCAGATTTATTGAAAAATGGTATAAGTTCTTTTTACATTTTATTGCAGCATGTCTGATTTGGTTGAAATCAGGTGGCCATGGTGAGGGTTCTCTTGAGCCTATTGATGGCCTTTGGTATCTGTTGTGATAAAAGAGAGCTGAGTTGACTGTTTCCTGTATCCAGTCAACCATTGTTCTTAAAACATTATTAAGTTGTTTGAAAGTAGGTCTCAAGTGGCCCATTAAGACTTAAAACCGAATAACCTGGAAATTTCAGTTGGTTTGGCTAATTTTGTTGTAGTCAAAATTAATATTGTTTAATATAAATTGACTTTTGATAATCTAAACAACATCAAAGCATGCACATTGAAATGTAATAAATCCAGCAATTATCTATAGGTGTTAAACCATGTTGCTTTTTAGGTTCTTAACGAATTTACCAAGTTTGAATGTAAGAAAGGATTTTTGCTTATAGCCCTTGTCTTATACTTCTGTTGTGATTTAGCACCCATCTTATCAATATTGAATAATAACTTTTCACGCTATCCACTTTCAGTTGAAGTAACTCTGTCAAATATATTGCTATGGATATGTTGAAGAACCCACTATTTAAGGATATTTAGTGACTTTATATTTGTCTAACATTTGAAATATATATATATATTTTAATTTGCAATTATTAATAATCAAAGAGTAGGTGAGGTATTTATTTATTTATTTTAATTAAAGGGTGGTTTGGGCATTTAATACAACTATAATTCATAAATTAATATAAAATAAAGAATATTCTTATAATATTTTCTTGATAATGAAGGGGTTATTTACTACATAAGTGGATAATGCAGGAAGGGGGGGTGGTTATATTAAATTTTGGCAAGGTAGGTGTTAAACCTTAATTAAGGCATATGGCAGTGGGCAACATACAAAAACCCTTAAAACTAAAACTCATTAAATTATAATCAATATAAATGCCATGTTTGCCAGTGATTGTATTATATGGAGATGTAATAGAGATTTTGATTTTATACTTATTGTTAGTAATTTATAATATTAATGAGTTCAGTTAACTTGATCTGATCAGTTGAAATTTATGGAAACTCAACTGACTGGGATCTAGGTTTAAATGAAAACTGAACTGATCTAATTTACCCAATTTAGCTGGTCAATTCGAGTTTAAACTGATTTTGCTTACCCGTATTATAAAGAAATGGGATGAATAAACTTCCATTTTGGAATATTTCTTGCCCTTTTTATGAGGTTATCTATAAATGAATTTTATCTTTAACATTTGCATTTAAAGTTTCTATACGAATCATCTTCCATAACTAAGCAAAGTGGGTTTTGAATCTATGAGCAGTATATTTGGGTATTGAGTTATAGACCTCACCCCTATAATTGCTTCTGCTACCATTTTGTTATTTTCATCAATGACATACACAAAACCTATTGATCCTGCCCATGAATTCACGTCTACTCTTCTTGTCCCTTCTAACATTCAGTATTGTTTTCTGTTGACTATAATTGTGGATCTGTGGTTCTTTTTGACCTTGTGTGTTCTTCATAGTGAATTGATTACTAAATGATGTCCATTCAGTTGTTCTGATGGATTTGCTTGCTATTCCAATTTTCAATATTTTTTACTTATATTCAATTAAGTTCAAGTTATTGGATTTCCATTTGTTTCAGATGGCTAGCACAAATTTTGACAAGATGCCGTCAGCATCATTTGCTCTTCCAAGTGCTCCAAAGAAAAATATTGGAAGCTCTAAACAGTTGCGACCTCCTGATTCATCACAGCACAGCAATGGTCTAGGAAGTAATTATGGTTCATCCAGCAGTTGGATTCCTACATTACAACGCAATGCTTCAGCCAAATGACTGGTAAGTAGGCGGACTTGCCTTAATATTGACAGATTTTATACACATTTACAACCTAGGCATTCTGTAAATGTAGTGTTGGCAAGCCATCTTGAAGGTCACACTGATTTTTGTAGTATTTTCTGTTGGCAGCTGCCTGCCTACCTACCTACCTTTTGGTTCTTCAGTTATGCATAATGGGGAGATCCAATGCGCAAGATCCTTATTGTTGCAAAGTTGAACAAGTTAATTCACTGCTGATTCACTTTCTGCCTATCGGGATGCGTACTGTATTTTATTAAGGTGACTACAGACACATGAAGATACTAAATGTTGGTCTTCCCAAAGCATGTTGATGTTGTATTGATTGTTACAGCCGCAACTATTATCTTTCTAGGTTTTTATGTTCCCTTAACATGGATGATATGTGAAGTATTTTTCTTTTTCAGTTTCCTGTCAATATATCATACGGTTTTGGTTTTGGTTGTGTTACATATGTCTTTTGTAATGCGGATTCCATTTGATTCAGGGATCTGGGCTCTTGTATATTTTTTGTTGCTGTATTCTTTGGTTCAAAGCCATGGATGGTCATCTGGATCAGTTTTAAGCATTAGAACCCAAGTCCTTCAGGATCTGAATAGAACTCTCAATAATCTAGTTTTCAGGTGCTTTGTCATCTGTGCTTCTGTTTATGGGGCTTCTGGTTCTGGTTCTGGTGCTGCTTTTACTGTAAGTCGGCTATGTTGCTTTTTCATCAATCATTTCTTCCAACCTAATATATCCTTTTGTCTAGCTCATCATAGATCTCTCTCTTCTCTCCAGAATGTGATGCTGTGATGGATGGAAAGTTTGAGGTATGTACATCCAACATACAAGTCACAAACATGAATTTTGTAAATATATTGTAGGAAGCATCTCTGGTGTGCTTCACGGCCAATTGACTTGATGCCTGACGCTTGTTCATGTTTTTCTTAGTTTACGGTAATTAGTGTTGCCTTGTGTTAAAACCTACAATTGACCAGCGGTAGTCTGGAGATTTGGAAACAAAAGTTAAAAGTGTGGTTGTGTGTTAATGAGATTCCTTTGTCCTTTATGTGTTCTCCTGTGATTCTCATGTGGTGTTAAATTGTTCATCTCTATTATTGACTTCCTCCCTAAATCATTGATTTGATTTTTTTGTTACAAATTCTTTGCATCCTGGGTTATTCTAGTTTGCTTTATCCAATGTTAGTGTTCAATAATCATCTTTATTCTAGTTAAGTAATCATGCTCTTTGAATCTCTACATATTCACACCACCATGAATTGTCGTTATTACTTTGACAGGAAAACTGCTTTTTTTTTTTGTCACATTTAATATTTTCCTCTGAGCTTAAAACTTGAAAGTGTTTGTGTTCCAGCCATGGCATGTAGTACCAAATGGAATTTTGAGATAGATTTGCTGAACGAACTTTCAATACACAATAATATTAATTATTTTTTTGGAATTCTTATGATTGCCTATATTTAGATGGACGTGGGTCATGATTGTGTGGCTGCCTACAGAAACATTATGTGGTTCCTATTTTGTCTTCTTCTTAGGATGACGTTGCTATATGTTGGTTCATTGTTATCTTGTATATAAAGCTTTATGTGATATATATAATTTTTATTGTTGATAAAACTTTGGCAGAGTCTCATATGTTTGTTGTCTGTTGTTATCATGCACAGGGCATGAAAATGGAAAAGGTTGCACATTTTTTTTTTATTTTATGAAAAAAAATCCAAAAAAATAAGAATGAAAGAGTGGGAGGATGACTTTTGGAATGCCCCCTTTTTTAATTAAATTGAAAATTGTGAGAACTTGACGTCAATTTGTAAATGAGCATTTTTTTAACACATTTTTCATGCATCAAATCCGAATGGCCTTTGTGCAATGCGACTCCTATCAAGAGGTCACAAGCTTTAAGGTTTTAATTATTTGATGATGGTTCCGGTATAGTTAAGGGGCGTTTGGTTGGATGTAATTGAAAATATAGTGGATTTGTATTTGAAAATCCTTGGATTTGTAAATTCAGGAGAGTCAAAATCAGTGTGTGGTTGAATGTATTATTGGCTGGATTACATGCTATGGTCACTCATGGTGAGATTATCCCACCTTAATATTATAAATAATTAATATATATTATGTAAATATGAATTCAAATTTCAAATATTATGATTAATTAATATAATTAATATATACTTAATTTATTATAATAAAATATAATATATTAATTATTTATTAAAATAATGAATATAATATAATAAATTAATTTTATATTATATTACTAGATAAATTTGTTAAAAAAATTTAAAAATAAAATCTATTTGAATCCTCACGTGAGTCTCATGTGAGAGATTCAAACTCTTGGATTTCTGAAATCTTTTGAAACAAACAAAGGATTTCTGAAATCCAAATATTTTTAAATCCAAGTATTTGCAAATCCAGCCAAACAAACCACCTTTTAGGTGACATTCTGTTTCTAAAACTTTGGGCTTTACTTGGGAAATAAGAAGTTAACTCCTCACATCTACGCAAACCAAATTAAGAGTTCAAATTCAAAGTTGATTTGAAGTGGACCCCATGTAAATGATTTAAGGAAGTTTTTGGAAGCCTTTTTTTTTGTTTATTTGTTTTTGGTCTTCTGTTGCTGTACTTTGGAATTGCTTCTTAATTGTCCATTTCTCTTCTAAAATATTATAATTATATATCCAACATACGAAAAGAAAATCTCTTTATGCTCCAATCTAATATAAGAATAATAATTACTATATTTTATGTAAAAACTGATTTATTTGTAACTTTAAATAAATATATCTACCAAAAAAATATCAAACACATATAGCCGTATTTTTTATATTTTTATGATATATTGAGGTGGTTATGAATTTATATTAAAATGGTGAATTTGGTCATACGCTTTTAATTAGTGTACAATTTTCCTACTCCAAGCAGACACATTGCCAGATAACTCTCCTCAGAATTGTTATTTCTTCCGTACTTCATTAATTAATTTTAATAATAACCGAAACAATTAATTTTATAGCAAAAATAATTTTATCTTTAAAATATTTACTATAACTCAGGTCAATTAAATCAAATTTTGTCTATAAAAATTCTCATTCCAAAAACAAGTACATACAATACAATCGAACAAATCAATCCCAAGTGTAATGGAATGCCCAAAAAAAAAAAAAACAAATTCTTTGAGGAGCAAAGGAGGAGTAAGCGATTCCATATTTATTGAGGGTCTAAATGGCAAAAGCTCGTTCACAGGTGACCAGTGCTATATTTCACACGTGCGCGTCACGCGCCATCAGAGCTGCAGGATGATTGCGGGCCGAGCTTTCTCCAGGTCAACGAACCCTAGTATTCGATTTAGCTTATGTTTTTCTCTTTGATTTTTGTTTTACTACCATTTTTTTCTTCGAATTTTCCTCAGAGCTCATCTTGGTTGGAAATCCGCATTCTGGCCTAATCCTCTGTCTGTTCCTGCACGCTATTTCCAGGTTTCAATCTCTTTTGGTTTTTTTTAATTTATTTTTATATTGTTGTTTTCGTTCAGCCTGTTTGTCATCCTGCCATTGTGAATTAAGATTTTTTTTTTTGTTATCTTTTATATGAAGTGTAGTCTTTTGTTGTGATATTCTGGGCCAGTTAGTGAGCAGGATGTATTTGTTGTTATGAATTTGGATTTTTTTGCCTTTGTTTTATGGTTTTTGAAAGCCTGAGGTGTTAGATGGAAAGGAAGGAGCATTGGGAGTTCCGGACGATAAGTGTGTTTTTAGCCACAATGCAATATCTTTATAGGAAACATGATATTCAGTTTGTTCTTGGTTGAATTCGATGTTGTTGGCCTTACCTACTTACTAACTTATCAATGGGTACTGATTGTTCCATAGGAGGTATTATCTATTGAAATCTTTTTGGAGGCACATAAAATGTGATTCCTGAAAATTTTTTATTGTTTATTTTTTCTTATTTTTATCCTATTTTAAAACATTTACTTGCTATTTTATGAACTTGGTAATGGATGCTAACTTGATAATGTTTGGGGAACCTCATATAGAAATGTTTAGGTGGTTGATCACACTAAGAAAGTGCTAAGAGTTGTGGATTTCATTAAGAAGCTATTATCTAGAAGCTAGAGTTGCAAATTATCACTGAGGATTATAATGATTTCTTTTTAGCATGTCTGTGCAGTTTGTTGTTTCTGTTAATATTTTTTAATAAAATATTAAATGGTTTATGTGGGTCTGGTTGAGTTAATCCCTATATAAATGGGGCGTGGAATGTTGGCCTGACCGGTCTGCCCATTCTGAGACCTCTATTTAGACACCCTTATCCAGGTGTTTTGCTTTCTTGAGCTGGATTTTGTTGGTTTAATGGTCTGGTGTTCTTATGTTGTTTCTGTATCATATTAGGAAATGTGAACTGCTGGGTGACTCGACTGTTAGAGTTCCTACCCTTTCCTTGCTTGTATGGTAACTCACTTTCAATAATGCTGACTGAATGTAGGTTGAGCCTACATCTATGGAATAGAGTCGTCACAGGTGGGAGCTAATTTTCTAATAGGTTATTTCTTTAAAGAAAAAATATTTCAGTGAAGTATTGTACTGTAGCACCAATATTGGGGCATTCCTTCCTTACATATATCTACTCGGCTGTTTTGACCCCATTCTACTGCATGTTGTTGTCTAGAAGTATTTTTTTAACCTAATTTACAGATTTGGCTTTCTTTTATGGCTCATATCATTGCCTTGTGCTATGTTTTTTTTCTTGATGAAACTTGATTATGCCCTTACAAATTTATTTTAATATCTTAGGGTTGTGTTCATACTAATAATTTCAGTTGTGGTATGAAGGCAGGAAGGGCGAAGCTTGACACAAATGCAATGGACCATCGCAAGAAGCAGAAAGCACCAGTTTTACGTGTATGGAAACCTGTCTCCACAAAATCAGGTTCTTTTAAAGGTTAGTGAAGCGGAAGCATTGTCTTCCTGTTCCTGTATCAGTAAGTTATTGATGATTGTTGTTAGTTAATAACTTCTTGGACCTATCACTATCCCCTTAATTTTCATTAATATTCCCTTGTCAACCTAGCAAGTTGATGCTAAGACAGTGATTCATAAATTTAATGAAGGTAATGAAGCTGATTGATACCTTCAAAAGGTTGGATGATTAAACTCAACCTAAGAAATACAATTGAGTGTATCATTGTGTATTTCAGACAAGCAAGGTAACATTTCAACTTTGTCATCAACAATGATGGCTAGTGAAGTAGACTGCCAAAGTCAGTTTCAAGTGGCAGAAGAAGAACCTATATCCACTGCCTCGAAGGTGGAGAATTTACCCAGAGACCTTGGTTGTGGAAGTGGCTCTGTTATTGATCTGAAGCTCAAAGAGGCAGTTGTGGAGGAGACATTGCTTGTGCAGGGTTCTGATTTGACCAATGAAGTTGGAAAAATATCTGCTTCTGTCCCGGTATGTTGATAGAAGCTTGTTATCTCGATTTTTTGATGATGTTGTCAATGAGATTGTTTTGCATGAACCTATGTCCTAAGATTCTGCTTCCTCCTCTTGGCATCTCCTTATCCCTCAGCTATTTTCATTTGCCCATTATTCTAGCATGGTTGGAAAAAACATTTCACTGAGCCAAGATTGGACTGTTTAGAAAAATTAGGTTTCCACTAATTTGAATATCATGGCATGAAGAATAAGCGAGCAATCCTATCTCTTGCAATCACTCACAACTCTATGGGGTTCGTTCTTGAAGTGTGTATTGACTTCAAAGTACCTTAAAGTAGGGGTTGTTAAAATAACCCTTTGAAACAAAAAGGTGATGTAAGCTGACACTCCTGATTTGGTTTGATTTGAGATTTTGAAAATTACGGTTCCTTTTGGCTTGAAATTAATAAATTTGCACTGATTTGGTTCAGTTTAAGTTTGATATGAATTGAACTGAACTGTCTCTTTACCTATCTCCTGAATCCCTAAAGTTGTTAAGTACCCTCATGATTTCTCTTTCTTATCTCGTGGTCTGTCAAACCCTTATGCCTTGGCTACCACATTACTATCTTCTGTTCATTTTCCTTTCGCTTTTTTCTTCCCTGTAGTCCATGAGTTTCAACTCAATCTCTTTGCCTTCTCCTTTTTGTGCTTGGGTTTTGCCTCTTTCCCACCAACAACCCCCCCTCTTCTTCTTCTCTTATGTTGGTTATTACTGCAGCTCCTTTGGCCAGCTATTCTGATGTTTTGTTTGGTTTTATGATTCATTTGGAGGGGTTTTTTTTTTAGTTTTGTTGCTAAGATGGTTAATCAATGGGCCATTTCCTGTTATTTCTCGCGAATGCATAGATGCTGAAAACTAATTAGTCATTCTCATTTCTTGGCTTACCTTGATTGTAAAGCGCTTGATGATATATTAATGATTTTATACATGATTTCAAATGCTGGGGATAGGACAAATAGATAGAAAACTATGATTCTGATCATGTGACCCTTCGTATTCTAGTACTGCTTTATTTTTGCAATCCATTGGTTTTAATAGAGACACCTTAAATACTCATTTTATATAAGTCTGCTTGATCCTGTTAGTTGGATTAGAAAAATTAAAACCAATCTGACCAAAGATAATAATAATAATAATAATTAGGTTTTTCTTTTCTTTCTTTCTTCTTTTTTCTTTATTGGATCGTGGTTATTCTTAATATAATCATCCATGCTTATGTATGCCATATGCACCCCAGATTTGAAGCAGAAAGTCCTTCTCAAATGCAACTTTACATGTACCTACTTTGGCCTTTAAACTTTGATCCTCTTGGTGTTTTTGGCTTTACGCAAGTCTGCACTAGCCTTAATTAAGTACCTCCTTGCCAATCAAATCTACTTGCAGAGAAACATTTGCATACTTACATTAAACTGTTTCAATGGTAGGGAAGACATAATTTAGGTATGTTCTATCTTCATCATTCATTTAATAAAGGATTTGCACTTTTGCCATTAAGATGTAGGTAAGAAGTTTCTATGGAGTCTTCTAAAGAATTAGGTTTAGCTTTTGCCTAGAGGTTTTTATTGTAAGAGTGTAATGCAACCAATCATAGATTGCTGGATTTGCTGAGGGGTGCTGGTTGTGGTCTAGTTGTGATCATTGCTGAATATTCTAACAGGGAATTTACAAATTATTTTTCAAGAATCCTTTCAGCTTACGCTGTTCATGTTGCCTAGATGGCCTTACCTTATGTAATAAAATTATATACAAGGCCGAATATTTGGTTTCAAAGATATAAACTTCTCCATCATATGTAAGAATTTGCTTCAAATTCATCCTTCCTTTATTTTTTGTGATTTAAGTATCGTGTGTTGCTTATCTCTGCATTATCCTTTTTGCAGGTTGAAGCTTCTTTGATTCATCTTGTTAATGGAAAAGGGTATAACTTTCATGGGCCTTTTTTCCTGAATATATTGTTTCCTTTTTTTTTTTTTTTTTTTTGGAATGCTATCAATCATGGTTTCTTTTGATGGTAATAATTTTTTATTTGCATTAGGTAATCCAACATTTCTCTTTTCAATTGTGTTTCTCTATTATGCTAACAGGGAATCCACAAGAAGACAAATTGAAGAAGAAACAGGAGTAAAGCTTATCCTCCCTTCAGCATCATCCAATGACACTTGTGTTGGTAACAACATTAAACCATTTAATCATGACAGGAATTTGAGTGACTGGTTTTTATGAATTCATTGCCATTTGATGTTGCTTGGCACTTTTGAAAAGGAACTTGTGGATAAGTTGTTTGGGTCCACCTGCACTTATTGTTAAATCTTTCTTTAATTTTTTTTATAGAAAATGTTGATATCATCTACCAAGTAGGAGGTCATGTGTTATTGTGCACCATCTTTAGAAACAAACATAATATTCATATATCCCTAGAAGGATGGGCTAGAAAGGAAGGATAATTCTGATCAAGAAGGCTCCATACTATAATTTGGACATCAATATTGTTTCTTACCCAAACCGATTGGGTTAAGCAATTGCAGGAGAATATGCATCTACACTATTGAAGGCAGTTTACTGTACAAGTCTTTTTGTTGAGCAGGGATTGAAACTGCCATTGTCATTTTGTAGGCCTGGCTTTAATGAATAAACATCTAAGGATGTGACCGTTTAAGGTTAGTGGTGGATTTTTTTTAAGTGGCATTTTTAAGTTGGATCCATTTACAGTCAGTAGAGTATGCTGCTACATTGAAATGTTTTTTTTTTTTCTTTCTTCCCCTTTATCACTGTATCAAGTTCGAGATCAGGTTGAAGATACCAAAATTCTGATGAAATCTGGGAAAATGAAACTTACATGCAAGAGAAGCAAATGGAATGGTTTCATAAAAATTTTAGGTAAATAGTGTCCTTAAATCAATATTAAAATTCATTTAGACAAATGCATACTCTAACTGAATCAGTAGTATTCTTGTCTCCCACAATTTAATTGTAATAATGACAAAGGCTGTTCATCTCTATCTAGTGTTTCATGTCCAAAACTGAACTTCCGAAATATTTACCAACTTCTAACAAATCCAACTTGTTTCCAAAATGATTATAAATCATTATCAAACACTAAAGTTCACTTTTGTTGAAAAATTTTTATAGAAAGACTTAATGGGAATAAAACACATTTTGTGACTGATTTATTTTAATGGGTTCTCACTTTTCTAAATGACTATAACTTTGAAAACACCTGGTCATGATTTTCTGTATAAAGACCTATTGCTTTTTCTTACTTTAAATTCTTCACGAATTTGAAAGATGTGATGGGGCATATACTGAATGTGCGAGATGTTAAAAACCACAATTATGAGCATAAAATTTATGCTTACAACTGTTGGTTGGTTTTATAGTCAGTATTCTTTGCTTTCTTATTTTTTAAACATTCCTTATAGCCTCGAGACTGAAGCAGGAAAATGGTTTCCCATGTATGGTTGGCTGTCAAACTTATTCAAATTGTTTATAAGTGTTCATCTGGGCAATGGGGTGAATAGTGGTGCCAATATCTTTACTAGTTAGATTTTACTAATATTGATTGAATAGGATATTTGAGATCTATAACTACTTGGCCTGAGGATGAAGAGCTTTTGGTATCTCAAGAGTTTCTATAAGCCCTGAATTTTTTTTTCTTTCATTTTTTTCTTCCTGTTTCTATCATTTGGTGTTATTTTCCTAACTATAAGCCATCCCTTCTTTTCATTATCAAATTTCAAAAATTTTGCAATTTTTTCATAGACAGTCTGCTCAGTTTCTGAATGGTCATATTTCACTTTCAATGAGTAAAACTATCTTGGCTAATTTTATTGAATGAAATCCTGCAGAAGTTTTGGTCTTGCTGTCTCTCATAAAATAATATTTTCTGTTTGATCTGCAGTTATTGAAGGCAATTCTATTGAAAGTGTGAATAGAGCTGCGGCAAAAATTAAAAGTGTAATCGAAGAGGTAGGGTTGTAATTTAGGGGGATTATTGCTTATTGCCTCCTTTTTTTTTTATTAATTGCAGGACAGTGTAAATATTAGATGCCATGGTAACTTGTTTTTAGAGTTCATGTTTACAAATTTCAATACGTTTCTTGGACTTTTTGTTTGGTATTCTCTATGATGTTCAAACTATAGTTTCTTAATCCAACAAGTATGGTTTGGTGCTCTACCAATTATTGAAGAAGCAAACAATGGGCTACATATTAGCAATTATAAGAGGATGGCTAAAGAAAGGTTTATGAGCTAGTTTGTTACTGGATGGACTCAATTGGTGCTATTATAGTTAGAGATAATCGATATATGAAATGATATTCAGCATATAGAATCTGAATTTTGTTCAACATTATTTCGGTATAGCATAATTTGGGCTTCCTACTTGGTTAATAGACTACTGATCTTGTTGGTTATGACATTTTGCATTTTTCCTAGAATGTTTTCATTGTGCGCATTGATTATGTTAAGCACCAGCTGATTTTATTTATTTTATGCTTTGAGAGACTATTATAGAACAGCAAAAACTTGGATCGCTATGCCACATAGCATAACCTGTATCAAGGTTCTAGAAAGCGCTTAGTGTGTCTGTGATGGCAGGTTTTCATGTTGTTTTGGGTCTCAACCTATGTTAAGTGGCCTAATAAATATGCAAGATGATTGGTCAAACTTTCCATATAAGCCTATCTAATTAAATTTGGATTTTAGACAAATCTGATCGCTTTAATCAAAGTCTCTACCATGCTGCACTTTCCTCAAAGCACATCAAGTTGATTGGAAATTGCCAGACATGTAAACACAGTGAAGCAGGTAATTATCTTCTTCAGTTAATCTGTTCATTGAACCTTGGGCTGATGAGATCGCTTATGCCCCCTTACAGTTTTATTCTCCTTACTAGAAGGATATGAGATATGGGGATTTCTGGGATAGTTTGGGTACCTTTCATGTTTCGCTCTTTGATGTCATATCAATCTACTAACCCTTGCTCTGCCAAACTCTCAATGTTTGATAAATGGTTTGCACCGACGATAAATTTATTATGTTTTTCTTTTCTTTCTTATGTAAATTTTATGTTATGTATGTCATTGTTTTTTCCATGGAAATCTAATTAAACCAATAACTTCTTAGTTTGCCATTTTTAAGAGGATCACTTTCTTCCCGTGGAATTTATAAACTGGTTTGTGCTTTCTAATTAAGTATTTTCTGATAACCCTCTTGAATTCCAGGCAATTAAAATCCCCAGCCTTGATTATTCTCACTTTATATCTCTTCCACTGGCTATCCATCCTGAATTGGTCAACAAACTTCACAGCTTTCAGAATACTATACTAGGTTCTTCTGGTTTGATGCTCCATGGGAACTCGGACAATGATCCTGATGGACGTAGTTCAGATGATAAAGATGATGTGGATGGACAATTGACAAATCAGAATGTTGAGGTTAAGCTTGGAGTTCAACATAACAGAGAACGTGTGAGAGTGCAGATAGATGCTCCACATGCCAGTTTTGATGATTCAGAATATTCAAGACTTCAAATTTTGTCAGGTATGTCAGCATTTAGATTTTTAGTTTGAGTTTCATTTATGGGGATCATTTGATTGTCATGCTGATGTTAAAGATTCAAATTTGCATGTTGCAAAACCCAGCCTAATAAATAACTTGGTATTGTACTTTAATTGAGCAATACAAATGAAAGGAAAAAAGAAAATAATGAAAAGAGGAAGGCAGAAAGTTTATGTTTGCATTTTCTCTCATTTTTCTTTTCTTCAGCTGACACTCGAATAATGTTCCTTCTTATTTCTTATTTTCCCTTGATTTATCCACACTTAAAGCATTCAAGTAATTTATAGTCGAACTGTTAAAACGACGGAAACACTGTTATTTGATCTTTTTGTTACAATTCCTGTTTTTGCTGATCCGCGTGATTCTTTTGGATATAACCACATAATGCACTGATGGCTGGAAATTTCCTATGGCAGAAATGCCTGGAGTGGTTTTCCCATTTCTGATCTACTTTTGAATTGAATAATTTCCCACTAATTTCTCTGGCTGGTCTTTTGATGTTCTCTATTTTATATTATGTGCTATTTGAAATTTGAAAAGGTACAGTTAACTAGAAATGCAGAGCATGGGCCTGCTTAAACATATTGCATCAGCATTTGATAAATTGACCAGCTTCTTTATGTCTTAGTTCATTCATCTTTGTTTCTTCATTAAGATATTATTTTGACTGCACATAGACAAGCAATTCTTTCATGTCATGGTCTGACTTTTACTATAAGAAATTAAATTTCATTTTATTTGTGTAACAGATTTGGGAATTGATAGTTCAATCTTTATCAAACCAAAAACATTTCACTTAACTGTTCTTATGCTGAAGTTATGGAACAAAGAACGGATTGCAGCAGCTACTGAAGTTCTTCAGGTGATAGACTTTCGTTACTGATAGAGGTTTAGCATTTGAGGACTGATTGACCAATAATGGCATATGTATTTCACTCGTGCAGAGTATCTCTTCAAAAGTATATGATGCTTTGGAAAATCAGCCTGTTTCTATTAGACTTAATGGACTTGTAAGTCTTGCTTTATATTTTCTGTCATTTGATACATTTTATTTAAGATTAGTTTTATGTTTCAACCGTGGTTGTATTATGTTTTTTGTGGCGAGCTTTAAGTATGCATTTAGTATTTTCCTTTTGAAGTTTTCACTGACATCTGTATGACTACTCAATTTCTATTAATTAGATGTTTGTATTTTAGCATGACTTTCCTTATGCATGTGTTGTACTTCTAATCAATGTACTAGGACTAGTTAATTGTTTGTTTTGTCTTTCATTCAGTTCGAGTGGTAATTATGTAAGAACTTTTGTGGTTGCAGGAATGCATGAGAGGTTCGCCAGCTAAGGCCCGTGTTGTTTATGCACCAGTCGAGGAAATCGGAGGCGAGGGGCGATTGTTAAGAGCTTGTCGTATCCATAAACAATATCATAATCTATTTCATTCTTTTAAAGTTTGAACTTTTTTGTGTTAATGCACCCAGTCTGTACTTGACTTTTGCAACTTCCACAGAGGTAATTATCAAAGCTTATATAGAAGCAGGTCTTGTTCTCGATAAGGATGCTCAACAACCACTGAAGGTGAGCTGCAGTGTCTTGCTTTTTCCCATTATAGACTTAAGTTGTCTTCTGAAGCTAATATAGAACACAGCAGCTGAAAAGTCACTTTTTTGAGATGAATGTACTTATTATATTCAGGTCATTGTCATCATTATGTTTTCTTATGATTGATGAGCCTTTACATTTTGGACAGAAAATTGACTCAGGTTTACGCTTAGGTAAACATTATATGTGTTATAACTTGAAAAATAGAGTGATCTGGATATTAGTATACGTATAGAAATAAGAGTCTCAAGCGGTGGCAACACAAAGCATACATGTTTTATTCATTGTACATCAATTTTTGTCTTAAAAGAAAGAATTCATCTTTATTGCTTATTTGGTCATGATCATCTTTTCATTGATTTTGTTTACACTTCCTGGCTGGCCATACAGTATTGGTTTCACCATGTATAATCCACCCTTAATTTGCATAAATTTCACTGTTAAGTAATTATCTGCTTTTGTGCTAATGCTCATGCTTCCCGTCAATTGCAGCTGCATGCCACATTGATGAATGCAAGGCACCGGAAAAGGTCATTTTCTTAATTTCTGTGGCATCTCTTACACAAATGTCTATTATTCACATGTTACGTCAAGTATAAATTGTTTCAGGTCACTGAAGAAGAATAAAAAGACTAAAAGATTTGATTCGTTTGACGCTCGTGGCATCTTCTTAAGATTCGGGTCCGAAAACTGGGGAGACTATCTCATTCGGGAAGCACATCTTTCTCAAAGATTTAAATTCAGCCGAAGTGGATATTATCATTGCTGCGCTTCGATCCCCTTCCCTGAAGCAATGCAGGTTGATTGATTTCTTTATGCCTGGCTTTGATCATCAAGAAGTCTTGTTGTTCTGATTAGCAACTTTAGTTAATCTCTCTTATAATATCATCAATATTTTCAAGCTGAAATAATTGGGATGCTTTTCCCAACAATCTTGTTGTACAAAATCTCATCGCTGCTTATGATGCCAATGCAAACTTTCGACAATTTGTTAGGCATTTGTATTTCAGTGGCAAGAAGTAATTTGCTGTCCATGTGACATTTGCTGAAGATGTTGGCGGTTTCCTAGTGTTATTCAGTCACTTATTCTCATTCCTGTCTAAGATTGTTCCAAGTATTGCTTATCAAGCCTGCTGGCAATGTTTAATTATTTGCTATTATTTTTGTTTATTTATTTATTTATTTATTTATTGAGTTCATAATGTCATGCCAAGGATGCATTGAAGAAACATAAGTTTTCTATTTCTTATAAATTTGTTGTGATTATTTTAGTTATATTTCATGTGTGAATATAATATATATATATATATATATATATATATATATATCACAAAAAAAAAAAAAAAAATAGAGAGGTGAATTGACATTGACTAGAAGTGTTTGTAGTGTTCTCCATTCTTGATATTATTGAAGGAGCATGCAAGATTGGCATGATGATGCAAAAGCCACACAAAAGGAGCCAAAATCAAATCCATGATGATTTTTTTCTCTCCCTTTTCAATGTACAACATGTCCTAATGGCTACCCTACACTAGTGATAAGTCTCTCTCTCTTTGTGGTGTCACACCTTCTTGAGACTTATCTCCATCCCCTGTTTCAAACTAACCACTGCCCTCTTTCCCATTGTTTTTCTCCCCATTTTTTGAAAATATTATTGTTCTCATTAAATTCTTTTTTTACAACAGTTCCTGCAAATCACTCCTGCAAAAGAATAATACGTAAAGTAAAATAATAAAAATTCAATTCCTACACATTACTTATCTAAAATTCTCTATAATACTTATTAATTTTTATAGTATGAGAGTTGATATTTTATTTTTTTTAACAAAGATACAGAGTTTGAAATGTCGGGTATGTGGAGCCTTGATTGTGTGACACCTCCTGAGGTACGAATCCAAAAAATTTATTTTATATATATGAGCAGTTCTTTGTAAGTTGTAATTAACTCTATAATTAATCCTCAACATGAATGCGTCTCAACGCTAAAGTTAAGAACTCATATATCATGTTATTTTTAAAAAAATTTTGTCACCTTACTAAAAACACACAAATTAAAGTTAATAGGACAGAGAGAAGGCCAAAAGAGCTGCCCCAGTTGCACCACCCCTTACACAAACAATGAGATACAAAAGTGCCCAAATCCAGCTTTGTTATCACCATGATTCATAAGGAGTGGTCTTTTCATTGAGCTTTTGTTGGAGTTTCAGTGAACCATACTACCTGTAAAGGGCCATTGCTTTCTTATTTAATGACCCATTTGTAGGAAAGATCCACTATCACACTACTAATTAGAGATATAACATGAATCTTAAACAAAGTTTTATTTTTATCTTTATTTTGTTTGCTCTCCCTTGCAAAATTGTGTGATTACTTATAAATTTTTAGAGAAACCAAGTCATGAGTTTATGAAAATACCCCTGATTTAGTTTTACAATTTATCAAAGTAAATAGATTGTAAAATTTAAAAATTACAGACATGTGTTATACTTAAATAAACAAATGTAGGTTTGTGAGAAAATAAATATATAATGAAGATTTTGAAGTGTCCATAATGTTTTTGAGTTTGTTAATAGCCCAATGGAAATCCTCAGTAATATTGTGATGAGGGGCAAAAATGTCTTTTTAGATGTTATAGGTCCCAGGTGGCAATAAATTAATGGCCACCACAAGGCACACATAGCCAACACATGCATTCATTCATGTAAGGATTGATAATCCCCAAAACCACAAGCTCCTTTTTTATTTATTTATTTTTAAGAAAGAAATAAAGAAATAAAAGAAATATCATTCCCAAGTTCACTCACTCATGAACACAAAAGAAACAAGGAGGAATGTCCTAAAAGCAACCCCTGTCTTCATTTTATTTTACTTTATTTTGATTTGATTGCCAAGAAGAAGTTGGATAGGGATTGAATGATGTGGTTGCCACCTTGTGTACTTGGATGGTGTCTCAGCCTTGAAAAATAAAAATAATTAAAAATAATTTTCTTTTTGCCTTTCTAAAATAAATAAATTATAATGCATTGCTGAAAAAAATTCTCACTTTTAATATATATATATTTATATTGTATTCATTAGTTTGGCTTTTTATATATTACTAAGTTACTTATAGGGATGATAAAAATTGACCTGACTTGTGATTTTTGACCCAATCCATCTCCAACAGAGCTGTTTTTTTGGGTGAAGATCGGGGTATAGAGTGGGACGGGAATTTTTTATGAGGGGGAAGAGCTCCTGCCTCGCCCTGCCTGTCCTGCCCTGTTAAAAAATTTGCATTTATACCTCTATATATTAATATATACATATAATTTAAAAAAAATTTAATTTATAAATCAAAATTGTTGTTATATAAATTGTACCATTTTTATTTAATGTAGTATTACATGTTTTGTAATTATTAATATAAATAAACTAAAAATAGTAAAAAAATTTATTTTCTTATGGTAACTTCGGTAAAAGCAGGCGGGGTGGAGCGGGTGAAGTGAGTGCAAAAATCCGAATAGCAGTTATAATATTGAGAAGATTAAAAAAAACAGGGCTTGCCTCTAGACAAGGTACATGGTTGAGGGCACGGGCCCGCCCCCGCCTGCCCCATTGCCATCCCTAGTTACTTCATGTTCAATCTTTATTCTCTCAAATTTTATTTTATGCTATCAAAGCCAATATCATGAACAAAGAAAATGATATTACAAACAAATATATTTAGTAATAATAATTTCTGTAGGCATGATTTTATGTGTTTTATACAATTTTTTATAAAAGAAATACATAATTCTTTTTAACACATTCATGATTATATTGATTAACTACTCAAGTATCTAATTGAAAACTTTTATGGGGAAATGGCTGTTTAGTCCTTGAAAGATTTAAAATTTCCCAATAAATCTCTCCAACATTCAAATATCTCATATGATTCGTTTTTTTTTAGTTTAATTTTTTTATAGTCCCTGCAGCTCACACCATCAGTTTATTTTGTCTAAAATTTCAATTTTGGCATGCTTACAAAATATACCTTTTTTCATACTAAATATATTTTTGTTTGCCGGTATGTATTTATGTATAAACACATAGATCTTCAATTAATTTTTTATTTAATATTTATTTAATATTTAGTATCTTACATTCCCATTTTTATAATATGTGTTTTTGCTTAAAAAATAATGCATTGAGTTAAGGACATGTTCATCACTTGACCCTGGAGTAAACAATGTTAGTGGATAAAATAACTAAAAAAAGTTATAAAAAAAGAGATTTTTTCATAATATTAAAACTAACCGGGATTTTTTTAGGAATAATGAAACCTAAAAGTGACTTTTTGGAAATTACAAGAAACTTTATTTACCAAATAATTATCATCAATAGTTGATTTCTATAACACCCTTGATGCTTAAACCTTAATCATACTCTTAAACCAACAATTAACAGTGATTAATGGTAATCTAGAATGTTAGACTTTATAAAAGTATTTTTTCCTAATTTCAAAGACAAGTTCAAAGCTAATTAATAAGAATGGCAAATGTATCTAAAATAAAATTTTCCTTTCATGCAATGCTTGATATATTTAGTAATTATTTAATAATTATATGTGGACCATGATGCAAGCTTGGACGAATCTAACAAGTATATTGTTTAAATTGACTTTAATTAATTATTGATTATTAAAAAAAACAAGATTCAACGCATGTTTGTTTCTGTTTAAGTTTTTTTCAAGATTTTTTTTACATACATACCCTTACAAAAATTTAAATCACGTACACAATTCCATGCACTTTTATATCTTTTAATAAGTTATTAATTATTATTCTCTCCAGAATCTTGATTATGGGTAAAAATCTAAGAATAATGAAGTTAATATATTTTTAAAACATAGAATCTATTAAATTAATAATAATTTTGTTTGATTTCATTTTTCTTCTATTTCTCTTAAAAGGAACAAAAAGGAAGGAGAACTTGATTTTTAAAATAAAACCATGAACACAAAGAAATCAGTGAATGTAGAATTTTCAAATGGCACGAGTCAACTAATGCCTAAACTATGACAAACTCAGTTGAAAATTTTTAATTACTTAAATTAGAATTCAACTAATTATATTAGTTATTCATTTTCAATATAACTTAACTGACCAATGTTTGACTAAGATGATATAATAATTAATTAAAAAAATACTTATTTTCTAACACAGCTTTTTAGTGGCAATATTATTCAACTCTTTCTAATATAAAAAAAAAATATATGCTCATCATATTTATTTAATAAATTATATAAAAATTTTAATTTATTTGAAAATGGCACTAAACCGGCAAACTTATATTAGGCCGTGTATGGTACGTCGAAGTGAGGACTGAAGTGATTGAAGTGGGAGGTGATGTGACACTTTTACTTGTTTGATTCACCGAAGTCGAAGTGGAAAAATGGCTATTTCCTAAACTTCTCAGTTTACTTTTTGACTTCGGAAATTTTTTTGTAAGTGGCACTTTACATCCCACACCATCCATTTTGTGTGTTTTTATAAATATTTTATCAAATATAATAAATAATTTATTTATAAACCCTATTTTTATTTTTTATTAAAAAAATAAAAAAAATTCATAATTTAACACTTCTTTCAACCAAATACATGAAATTAAAAATTTTCAAATGAAAATTTCAGTTCAACGAATACCATAGTTTTAAAAACCGGACCGGACCGGCCGGTTCAACCGGTTTAACCAGGAACCGGGTGGTAAACCGATCCGGTTAGTCACACCAAATAGGAAAAAACTGGACCGACTGGTTCAACCAGTTCAACCGGTGAACCGGTGAACTGGTTGAACCGGACTGATTTTTTTTTAAATTAAACAATTAAATCCGGTTTAAGAAAATATTTATTAAAATTAAATCATTAAAGTTAAACAAACCTAACAGAAAAACTTGGTTTATTTATTTGTATGCGAAAACATTGATTAAAATTAAACAAACCTAAAAATAAAATCCGGTTTATTTATTTGTATGCTTGTATTTTATTGTTGTTGAAGTAGTGTACTTGTATTTTATTTCATTCCTCAAATTTTTGAATGATTTTGTTGATTTGGTGTTGTTGGTGATGGTAGTTGTGTTGTTGTTGTATGCTTCTATTTTATTATTGTTGTTGTAGTATAGTATAAACTTATATTTTATTTAATTTTTTTATTTTTGAATATTTGTTGTATGATTGTATCTTTGTATATTTATACTTTGAAAAATATAATTTTATGTAAAGTTAACACTTTGTGATCTATATAACTTTGCAATATGATTGTATCTTTATGTATTTTTTACTTTTTCTTATTTTTTTATTAAATTATTATTTCTTATTTTTTAATTTTTATAAATTTAAAAAATTTATTTATTTAAAAATATTAAATATTATTGAACCGGCCGGTCCAACCGTGAACCGGTTGTCTAACCGGCCAGTTGAACCGGTTGGACGGTGAACCGGTTGTCTAACCGGATCGACAACCGGTCCGGTTATTAAAACATTGATGAATACAGTAATAATAATAATAATAAATAATAATAAATAATCAATGTTGACGGTTGTTGCTCACGTGCAATGCAGGTGCAGAAATAGCACTGACGAGATAAGGAGGGGCCCACTCCAGCATGTGAGGACCAGAAGGGGGCGGTGCTCACGCACGCAAAGAAACAAGGAAAGAAAAGAAAGAAATCATGAAAAGTGGCGCATTTTAGCGCCAACTGTGGAATTCCAGCCTTCATTCTTTCGGCCAGAGTACCAAATCTCGCTGCTGCTCCTGCTCTTCCTGCGATTCAATCCACTCTTCTTCCTTTTTCTCTCTGGGTACTTGCTTCTTTCTTCTTCAATCCCTTTGATTCCCTCTCTCTTTCTCTCTGATTTCCATGTCTTTTCATCCTTTGGCGGCTCCTTTTTGTCAGTGTACTTAATTCTAATTCGGTTGTTGCTGTACTGGAAGTATGATTGGTTTTTGGAAGAATTACTGAGGAAATTTTTGATTTTTCTTTGGTTGTTTTTTTTTTTTATGAATTTCTAGGTTTTTAAGGGAATGTCTGGGATTTTCTGGGGGTTTATGAGTGGAGGTTGGATAGCGGGATGTCTTTGGAAATTTGAGCATGGTGAAGATGTTTATGATTTTTGCTGTTTTAATCGGAGTTGATCAAATGTGGTATGTTATCTTGCTTGAACTGTGGTTTAGTTGCAATTGAGTGTGAATTGAATTTGTCTTTTTCTATTTTTTTTTTTGTTCTTTTTAAGCAGTTGAATTAATGAGATCTGATATCGTGATATGGAGTTGGATGATTGACATATTGAGGTTTTGTTTTGCGTAATGGTGATTGAAAGAAAAAAAGGCTGCAATTTGTTGCCTTGATGTTCCAGTTCTGAATTCTGTGAGATATAGCTGAAATTTCAGAAATTCTGATGATAATTTTGGGATTTAAGAGTGCAACAAGATAAGTGTAATAGTTTTTCGAATACATATTGAGGAGTTATTGTGAAGATTATTCAAGTGGAGATATCCTCATGTGCTTGTAGCTCTGGTTGTTGATTGACTGATGGGGTGCTTATATTCGAAGGGCTGTATTGGCCATGTGGCTAACTCCCCAAGAGAATCAAGGGGGAAGGAAACTAGAGCAACTGCAGCAGTAGATGTGGGTCTTTCTCCTGATTCTTCTGATGTGTTGGCAGGAGAAGCCGATGATCAACTGCACCATTTGGGTGGGACAAGGGACTCTGATGCAGGGATAAATCGGCTTTCAAGGGTTTCAGCACAGTTTCTTCCTCCTGAGGGATCACGTGCAGTAAGGGTTCCCTTGGGAAACTATGAATTAAGGTACTCATTCCTTTCGCAGAGAGGGTACTACCCAGAGGCGCTGGATAAGCCCAACCAAGACAGTTTTTGTATACACACTCCATTTGGGACAAGCCCTGATGATCATTTCTTTGGTGTATTTGATGGGCATGGAGAGTATGGGGCACAGTGTTCGCAGTTTGTGAAGCGGAAGCTTTGTGAAAACTTACTTAAAAATAGCCGGTTTCATGAGGATGCAGTTGAGGCTTGTCATACTGCATTTTTGGCGACAAATACGCAGCTGCATGCAGATACATTGGATGATAGCATGAGTGGGACTACTGCAATAACTATATTGGTTCGAGGCAGAACAATCTATGTTGCTAATACAGGTGATTCAAGGGCTGTTATTGCGGAAAGGAGAGGGAAGGATGTTGTGGCTGTCGACCTCTCTATTGATCAGACTCCTTTCCGAAGTGATGAGCTTGAAAGAGTCAAGCAGTGTGGAGCTAGAGTGTTGACCTTAGATCAAATAGAGGGACTGAAGAACCCAGATGTACAATGTTGGGGTACTGAAGAAGGTGATGATGGAGACCCTCCAAGATTGTGGGTTCCGAATGGGATGTATCCAGGTACAGCATTTACACGGAGCATTGGTGATTCGATTGCTGAATCTATTGGAGTTGTTCCAACCCCTGAAATTTTTGTTATGGATCTTACTTCAAATCATCCATTTTTTGTAATTGCTAGTGATGGGGTATTCGAGTTTATGTCCAGCCAAGCTGTTGTTGACATGGTAAGGAATGCTTTTTTAACTTTATCTGTCACAATGGTACTTTTATTTTTATTTATTTATATATTTTTGTTTCTTTATCCTTGCAAAATGTTTGGTCACAATGAGCTTGCTAAGAAAATATTAAAGATGACTTACTAATGCAATTTTACATGACTATTTTGTTTAAAACTTTAATAGTGGGAAAAAATAACATTGTTGAATGCACAAACTAACATTCCTAGTATGCCCACTGATTGGTTGGATTGGATTTAGCTTTAAATTTTCCAGGAAAATTTTCCATAATCTTATATATGTATATATCGCCTCCATTAGAATTTCTAAGGTCAAATCTTTGGGTTTCTCTGTGAAGCTAACTAATGTGTGCTTACTAACTTGTATAGTTCTCATATGATATGGGGAGTCAGATAGTAGTTACCCACTCTTCTGGGATAGGAAAAAGCTTATATATAATATATGAGTAGCCCGCAAAAATTCTTCTACTTTCTGTCAGTGATCTTTGAACACAAAAGTATTTAACTTGTCTAGGGCATATATGTGAGTTGGTTAGGCATATGCTCTGAATGGAACAGAATATTCCCGGTAAAGCACACAAGAGATAAAGAACAAAGGTATGTCTCTTTGCATCTAATTTGCTGTCATGTCTGAATGAAGTATGATAGGCAGAATTATATGAAAATAATACAAACCATAGCCTCTTTTTCTTTATTGATTGGAGTTTAGAATGAGGATCTGTAGCAGATATATTGAAGCAAAGTAGAATTAATATCCAAATGAAAGTAAGGTATGGCTCCACATAATTATGGTGACTTTAATTTGAATACCAAATATGCCCTGGTATGACCCAGTTTTCTTGATGTGCTTGACATTTTGTAGGGAGCAATATCCATTACATTTTGGATTTTTCTCTACATTTCTGTTTGGTCAACCATATTTTCAATTGTCATTTATCTGATGGTGCTAGAAGAAAGTTGGTACCAACTTGGGTAGATTGGGCTCAATCAGGACCATAATAGTTCCATTAGGCCAAAACTGGCTCCAAGCAAAAAGAAGTACCTAATTGGAAGCAAACCTGCATTTAATCAAGTCTAGCATCCCCCAGTTGTGATAGATTCAACATCGTTGGACCAAACTAGATAACCATGCACCAATCACTTGCCTAATGTTCAAGGTATTGTTGGAGTTCAATACTATCTGTACAAGTTTGGAGAAAATTCAATCCACTGAATAAACAATTAGACATTGTATGGCTGAATTGGTTATTTCTCATTCTTGATATTCAGGATTGGCATTTTTGAAATAATGTGATTTGTTTTATTTGTTTATGCCTCTTCATAGGAAGTTGATGGCTTATGTTTTCACTCAGTTATTCATGTCACAGTGTTTGAATGATTTTGCACCTGTTGCTTAATCGTTTTTTATATGGTTCAATGCACATTCCTTGGCATAATGTAACGATTTTCATGTATAACTTCAATTTAGCATTACTTACTTTGATTTAATAAATGCAACTTATATCAAATGCAAATAGTATGAACCAAGGAAGATTATGATGAGCACAAGTAGTGTCAATCCACTATCACTTTAACAATAAGGCGACCCAATCTAGGATCTTGTCCCCGTTACCACTTAATGAAGAAATTAATTAGCCAAATATGCTCTACTAACTAATGTGTATACGTATTTTATTGTCACATTCTTTATTCTTTGTTGCAGTCTGTGCAAACATTTTCTTCTTGGTTGTTTTTTTTTTTGAGTAAAATTATTTGAAAAATATTATGAAACAGCCTCCATGTTTGGTTGGGGTATAAGCACTGTACCTCCCAACTAAACATTTTCTAACATCTTATAAGCCTATTAAAAAGATCTAATTATTTAAATAAACCTATCTAATAAATTAATTTAAATAAATTATTAATATTAATAAACACTTGTTAGTATTTAGAACAGTGAAATTGTAATCTTAAAATATTTAATTTTTATTAGTATTAATCAAGTCAAGCTTTGGTAAACTCAAGTAAAACTTTCCCCTTCAATTTCATAACCTCGAACTCTTATCCCCAGCCAAATGCATCCCAACATCTGTTTGCATATTCCTTCGCCAATTGTGTTTGCTTACTGGTACACGTGATCTTTAAACTTTCACTGTAACTGATGTTGTAGTTTTTGGCTGTATGATTTGTCATACATCATAGAAGATTTTTTTCTAGCTAGGGCAGAAATCTATTTATGAAGCAGGATACATGCGGTAATATTGTCATTAGAAATCTTGTAGTTTTTAAACATACATCATCTTTCTTTTTTTTTTCTGAAACTTCCTTTATATGTTGTAGTTTTTGGCTGTATGATTTGTCATACATCATAGAAGATTTTTTTCTAGCTAGGGCAGAAATCTATTTATGAAGCAGGATACATGCGGTAATATTGTCATTAGAAATCTTGTAGTTTTTAAACATACATCATCTTTTCTTTTTTTCTGAAACTTCCTTTATATGTTGTGTTTATGCATCGGCACAATTCAGTACCAATCACTGAATGTATAAAAGATAAACAAACTCATGTGGACACTGTGAGCCATTCTTTAGAGGATTGCGCTATTGGTCACTTTTGCTCTTTAGGAGCATATGTCTGAGATGTGAAAAACATTTAACTGATTTGACTACTGAGAACTATAAGATTGTTGTATGGGATCTGGTCAACAGTTTGTAGCTGGCATCATACTGCTTCTCTGGGTTATATGGTGTAACTGACTATATATATATTGAACTTGTAAGTTAGTGTGCATGATCCCTTTTTGTTTTTCTCAGGTTGAGAATTTCAAGGATCCTCGTGATGCCTGTGCCGCGGTTGTTGCTGAATCATATCGACTTTGGCTACAATATGAAACTCGTACTGATGACATTACCATCTTAGTTGTCCATATTAATGGGTTAACAGATGTATGAGTTTTCTTTTCTATTTGTTTTTTTTTGGCTAGTCATACCCTCTTATGTGATAAAAAGGTTGCCTTGCTTGGACAGTGAAATATTTAATCTTATCTTACCAGGCAAATCATGTTCATAATTCTCCTTCTGTGCCAACAAGACCATTGAATCAAGTTATTGAGGTAACAGGATCAGAATCACCTTCTGCTGGTAGCTGGAACTCAAAGAGCAATCGAGCAAGGCAGGATTTGTCACGGGCACGGCTTAAAGCCATTGAGAGCTCCCTTGAAAATGGTCGTGCTTGGGTTCCTCCCTCTCCATCCCATAGAAAGACGTGGGAAGAAGAAGTAAATCATATATCTTTAACTGTTAAACTTAACTGCATGTCAAACTTCCCATTAGGTCATTTGTAATTTTATGTTGTCCACTTAAGTGATTTTTTTATTATGCTTCTTCATCTCCAGGCACATATTGAGCGGGCATTGCATGATCATTTTCTTTTCAGAAGACTTACAGATTCTCAATGCCATGTGTTACTGGATTGCATGCAAAGAGTTGAAGTCAAACCTGGGGATGTAGTTGTGCAGCAGGTTGGTAGAATGGTTTCATTCAATTATCAGAGTTAGTTATTATCCTAGACTATACCATATAGATTTGGTTCCTCAATAGGTCATTTTTCAGACTCCCTAAATAGAGGTGGTATTCCCATGATGCAGGGAGGAGAAGGAGAGTGCTTCTATGTTGTTGGAAGTGGTGAATTTGAAGTCTTAGCTGCTCAGGTGCCCTATATTTAGTTTTTTAACATTCTCACTGTATTTTTTTTTTGTTTAACTTGTATATATGGGGTTTGACTTAAGCTTCTTTTGATGGAATGCCCAACCCTTTTTGGCTATTATATTGGAGAAATTTATCTTACTCAAGTGCATCTTCTGAACTTATGATGATGGTGATCAAGCATAACTCACGGTTCAATCCATTGCTTGCTGGTTTCTGGTTTCCTTCCTTAGCTGGATGCCTTCATTGTAGGATTGTGACAATTGGTGGAACCTTCAACTAATATCATGCACATATATGTTAGTTTCCTTGGGACCTGCTGAGTCAATTGTGTCTGCTCATCAAAGCCTTCTCATATCATTTTATTGTTACTAATTATATCAGATGGTATAACACAACATATATTCTGAGTTCAGTTTCTTTTGATAAGATGCTGTATTTTAGTTGACTATAATGAACCAGAAATTGTGTTTCTGGTTCAAATTCCAATCTCATTAATTTGAGGCCAAGCTGCAAACCTAGTGTCCTAAGGAAAGCTGGTTTGTGAATTGTAGAAGACTTTTTGGCTCGTTAGAACTTCGCAAAAATTTTTGTCTGGCTAGACATTTAGTTGTGGCTTCAGTAAGGCTCTTGGGATGCTAGACGGAAGCGTATAACTTCCAATGTGGAGGCATTGAGATTTGATAGTCAAAGTCATAAAATTTTGGTTGCATGTTTTCTAGTAATGGACGAGCTAATCTAGATTCTTGATGGCTGGCAGACAGAGGAGTAATATGAGCAAGTACAAAGAGATCAACTTCATTCTATATGTTTTCATAACCACATAAGTCATCTCAGTTGGCTTATTTTGCCGACAAGATGAACTTTGTCTGTCACTTCCTTTAAATCCATACCGAGATTACTGGTCTACAGTGATCTTGCTAGGCATTACTTTCTGCATGAAAATTGATCTACTTTGCAACAGTTGCTTAAGAATGCAAATCACAAATCAAAACTAAATAAAATAGAGGCATTTTCATTCATTTTCATATTGTTGTATTTGTTAACTAGATCTAACAAATATTTTGAATTTAAGTATCCACAACCTAGATATGGAGCTTGATATATGTTATACAGATTGTGTAGTTATTTTCCTATTTATTATGTCAATCACCTACAAAAGTGTTATATACATATATGTTTTTCAGTTCAGAATTATATTAAGCTTTAAAGCTGAACAAAATAACAAGGTACATGATTACAGGAAGAGGGTGGGAAGGATGTGGAAACGAAGGTTTTGCACCGATATACAGCTGACAGGTTATCATCCTTTGGGGAGCTAGCTTTAATGTAAGACACGCCTTTTTAATTTGTCCTAGTCTTTCATCAAAAAGCTTCCTGATAAACATGGATGCTGCATGTTTTGAATAGTGAAGTGATATCTTGTGTCTTGAAAGAATTTAATTTCAGTTGAAGTTTGTTAGACAACCAGGGCATACTTGTGTCAGTTGTGCAGTAAATTTTTTATAATATAGTTTGCAAATGTTTTTTTTCCAGAATATTAAATTGAGCTGAATATTAACATATCTGCATGAGCAGATATATTAATTCTAGTGCGATATGATCTCAAAGAATGGAACAGAACAGTGGATTGTTGCTTGAAACGAGAGATTTCATTTTCCTTTCTCTCGTTGCAAGCAGAAGCAAAGGACTTGATATAAAATTCTCACGAGATTCTGAAAAGGTCCCTATTTGTCAAATTCAGTAATCTCAAGGGTTTTTTCCATTAGCCCATCAAATTTCCTCTAGCAATTTTAGTTAAAGAAGCATGTTTTTCTTTTCCCTTCTCCAACTTCTTACGTTTAACTTCTTTTCTCATTCATCTTGCAGCTGTTTGCTTTCTGAGAACTTCTGATTTTACTGCTTGATGTTCTCTGATTTTTATAAACAGGTATAATAAGCCTCTTCAGGCATCTGTTCGTGCAGTGACTGCTGGAACCCTTTGGGCTTTAAAAAGAGAAGATTTTCGAGGAGTCCTTATGTCAGAGTTTTCTAACATATCATCATTGAAGCTTCTCAGATCAGTAGAGCTTTTTTCAAGGCTGACCATTTTACAGCTAAGCCAAATTGCTGATTCTCTGGTGGAAGTTTCTTTCTCTGATGGACAACATATTATCAATAAGGTTTACTTTAAGTTTTGAAATGGTCTTAATTAGATTACTTTCTTCAGTAGTGACAGCAAACAAGTTTCTTCTTTTAATAGGTGGAAATGCTACAATTTTTTTTGGCTTTTGTTTTTGGGAATCCATTATTAGATATACTTTGGCTTTAAAGTTTCTCTATGTAATCTATCTTCTGTTTACTTCTTGATGTTCTATGATTGTTTTATGTCATTGCTGTGCAGGACGAGTCACTGTCTGCTTTGTATATCATCCAAAAAGGTCAGGTGAGACTGACAGTCAGTGTAGACCTGTTGAGCTCAAACACTAGCGGCCTTGTTTCCCTTAATCTTAGTCAGGAAATTCACACTGAGGACAAAAGTGAATGTCTAGTAGAAATGAGGGAAGGTGACCATTTTGGAGAATGGGCTCTTCTTGGTGAGAGTATTAATTCTGTAGCTGCAGTTGCTATAGGCCATGTTGTTTGTGCAGTTATTACAAAGGAGAAATTTGATTCAGCAGTTGGGCCTTTAGCAAAATTGCTACAGGATGAGCAGAGGTATCTTGTGTTTTAGCAAATGAAGAAATTATTTGTCACCATTATGCTATTGTTCTTAAGCATGCTGTTACCTTCTAGGTTAAAAGATTGTATAAGGTCTATCAAGGAGCCCACACCAGAAGTGGATGCCACAAAATTGACAAAAATTAAATATTCTGATTTGGTATGGACTTAATAGCTACATAGTAATTATGCTGGCAGTGCTTTTGTGACCTGATTCTCTCTGAGCGATATAAAATTGCGCAATTTTTTATAAAAATGAAAAAAAAGCAATATGTTTTTATTCACTGTTTCATTTTAGAAAGGAATTTACAAGATTTTTTTTATTGGCCTACTTAATGCTATTTAGGAATGGCGAACATGCATATATGCAACTGACTGGTGTGAAGTAGGCCTTGTTCTTATGAAAGGTTCAGGTTAGTTTTGCTATTGTGCTTTAACTGAAGCAACAAGCATAGCATCAATCTACATTTTATTTTGATTTAAAAAATGCTAATATTTTGATGCATTTATTTTTTTAGTCAAAATAGGACAACATTTATGTTCATATGATTGTTGTTTGGTTTCTGTCCTGGTTGTTTTCCAGAGAAAATGCTTAGTTTGAAAAGGTTCTCCAAAAAGATAATTAAGCAACTTGGAAAGCAATCACAGGTCTTGATGGAGAAAGATCTAATGAGGAGATTGAACCCATCACCATGTGTGCCACAAGTACTTTGCACTTGTGCTGATCAATCATATGTTGGCATATTGCTCAACTGTTGTCTTACTTGCCCATTGGCAAGTATACTTCACAAACCTCTCAATGAATCATCTGCACAATTCTATGCTGCATCTGTTGTTGTTGCTCTAGAGCAACTGCACAAGGTTGGATTCCTTATTCTGTAGAAAGCTTTTGCATGACTTATTTTTCTCTTCTATACCATTTTCGTATATTTTCATCATCAAATAAAATTTTGTCTTGGCTGATATCATACTTTTTTAATTCAGGATTCTATCCTTTATAGAGGAGTTTCGCCAGATGTCCTTATGCTTGACCGAAGAGGTTACCTGCAGGTGAGTTTCTGCATTAATATACTATTCTCTTAACCAATCATAATATGTTTTGTTTCACAGAAAATATATATATTTTATTTTTTTAGAAATAGCATTTACCTTGCCTCTTAGCAGATACATTGTCTTGTTCAGATTATAGATTTCAGATTTGCGAAGAAGCTAAATGGTGAAAGAGCATTTACCATACGTGGTATGGCAGATTCATTAGCACCAGAGGTAGTGCAAGGAAAAGGACATGGATTTCCTGCAGACTGGTAAAGTTGCTTTTGTCTTCAAACTTTAATATCACTCTCTGGTTAAATGTTAAATGACTAGAGAATTTTCTACTCTTCTGTGAGACTGTTAAAAGCATGATCACTAAAATTGCTCTCTATATTCTTGGTTCGTATGGATTTCAATGTCTATCAATTATGATGGAGAACTAGGATAGAAAGAACACATTAGGATTTCTAGTGCCATTTTCACTATAATACCACTGAGTATATTCATTTTAATTTGTATGTTGTGGGTACAAATTTACTATTCAGCAGTTGCTGCAGTTCATGTAAATTTATAATGAAGGCAATAGATATTACAGTCATTCAGAAAAAAGTTATTATAAAGATGGTGAATGCTGCCAAGAAGGTTGGAAGCCATTAAATTTTGCCAATGCAAAATAATTGGATCTTCACTCTTTGGGGATTACATTATTTAAATGATTTGAATAAACTAGGGAAATCACTGTACTTTTAGTATTGATTGGATGATTATTAGAAAAATGAAGTTCAGTGGTTTTTTTCCTTGGTAGTTCTGTAAAAAATTGACTATAATCTGAAATTGACTTATCAGAAAGCATCTTAGTAAGTCCATTTCAGATAACTTTATTTCTTTAATGGCTCTATCGACATGATTTAGACATTCTTAGAGAAGGCAAATCCAATTCTTTGTTCCTTAAGCCACCACTGGTATTAGATGGTGCAAAAATCTTGCATTTAGATGCATAACGCCAATATGCTAGTAGATATCATATCAAGTAATGCGCTCAAAACTCCTTTTTCATTATTCATGTCTCCCATGATTAAGTTTTCAGGTGGGCGTTGGGGGTGTTGATATATTTCATGCTCCAGGCTGAAATGCCTTTTGGATCATGGAGAGAAAGTGAGCTGGAGACATTTGCCAAGATTGCCAAAGGACAACTTACTCTTCCCCAGACATTCAGCATGGAAGCAGTTGACCTCATCACCAAGGTTGGCATTCATTTTCTTTTCAATTTTTGTGCTTTTGCCATTTGGTTTCTCACTGCATGTATAAAAATAAGTTCTAGATTTAAGTTTAATCAGCTGAAGAATTTACTACTTTGTAAAAGCCAAGTGCATGTGTTCAATGTTTTAACAGTTACTTGAAGTTGATGAAGCTGCCAGACTTGGAACCCAGGGCTCTGATGTCATCAAGACTCATTCATGGTTTTCTAACTTCGATTGGAATGGAATTTACAATGGCACCTTTCCAGTTCCTCAGGAGATCACTTCTCGAATAGATTTGCACCTTGAAAGTCATGTAGAAGACATCGTATTGCCTGCATCCTCGGCTCTAGATGGAGATGAGCTCAATACTCCAGAATGGCTTGAAAATTGGTAAAACCCCACTTGTCTACTCATGACAAGGAGCACGGGAAAATGCTTTGCTTCTCGCAGAAGCATTCATTGGAGCTTTCATTGATTGGTCGCCACCTTAATCCATCGAGTCTTTTTTCGTTTTTACACTAGTTGCGATGATCACAGATAAAATATTGGAACATGGAAAAACACAGCGAGGACTCTTGGTTCGGATCTAGCTTGCCATGCCTGGCTTCAAAACTGGCACAATTCCTTCCACAGCACCTGCACCAACAATGCTCTTTGTTTATTGCATTGACAGTGACAGATATGAGTTAATATTTGGTGTAGATCGTTGCATTGCCCTTCTCAGAGCTTTAACTGTAAAGGTGAGTTTCAAATTATTTAGAAAGTATCTGGTATTCTTTTGTCAGAATTTTTATTTCTGACTGAATGTTCTCGAATTCTTTTTGTTTTATCTACGACATTCTCGTCTCCGGGTGACAAGTTAAATTCGTTCTCTTCTATAGTGAAAATTGTTCATGATTCACTTGTGCATAAATAAGAATGTACGGGTTGTTGTATTATATGTAACAGCATTCACACTATATAATTTTGTAGAGTGCCCTCTTCTTTATTGAGCAAATGAAGCCTTATTCCGGTAATATAATTTATGTATTTTATTCTTGTTCTAAAGAAAAGTTATGTTTTCATTTACTTGGGAGAAAAATAAAATAACTCTCCTTTTGCAAGAGTGGTATTTTGTTTGCATTCTTTGTATTGGCTTTTAATGCACTTATTTCTTTTACTTGAATATTATGAGATGACCTAGGATGTGATGTTAACTATGAGATAAATGGGGGAAATTGTTGCAAGTGTTCCAAGGTGTGCCATTCCTTGTTGAAATCCTCTGTATATGTGTATAATGTTTTTATTATTTTTTTTAATTTTAGAATTGTTTGCAATCATTTGAAATCTTACATACTAAAACCTATTTGGAGTTACATATCATCTTAAACTCCGGATGGATTAGATTTAAGTTTTCGTTTTTTTTTCGTTTTTTTTTTTAAATCTGGGTAGAGTTCATCCTTGTTCCAAAAATTTTCTCAAATTTATGGACACAATTAAATGAAGAGAGGCTTATTGCTTTTCATTTAATAGTTGAGAGCTGATATGTTTTTATCATTTATTTATTAACCAGAAAATTTTAAAATTCGTATTCAACACCATTAGGCCTATGAAAGTGGTTTATTTTATTATTAGCTAATGCTAGTCAACATCTCATAATGCGTTGGCCAATGTAATTAAAGTTTATTTTATTCATACATATTCAATGATTCACATTGGTTTGATTTATTACATTATTCATTTGTTTTTTTTAAACCGAAGTAAATAATCACATGCAAATGTTTTTGGAGTGGTTTTTAACTATCTAAAACAAAGCACCGTTCTAATCCTGATTAATTTCTAATACTCATCTAATGCAAACCCCTAATCCAATCCATAGACCGCGGGGCCCACGTGATCACCAGAACACACAACATCATGGCTTGATTCTAAACCCTCTCAAAACCCATAAGCGCTGTTTTCAACGAAGAGCATCGGCGATGTCCCAAATCTCCAGTTTTCGACTCCTCTCTTCCAACCCTCTCTTCAAATGCTCCTTCCCTTCGACCATCTTCCTCGATAAACCTAGATCCTTCTTCAGATCCCAGTCCCCTTTCACTGTTCTCTCCTACAAGAAGCCTCATCAAAGCAGAAGCAGCCGGGGCGGCGGCGGCCGTGGAGGCTGGATTTTCCCACAGCGGAGGAGCAGCGGTGGCGGTGGTACCCTGAGGGAGGAGAAGATTAGGGAGAAGGCGGTTGAGATGGAGAAGGAGGAGTTTGGGTTTAATAAGAGACGGGCTGAAGGGAGGGATAAGAGCGGCAAGCCCAAGACTCTTCAGCTGAAGACGAGGAAGCTCAACCCCGTGAGCACCATTTGTTATGCCCAGGTGAGGAGCCATTGGATTTTCAGGATGTGTCTTGTCTGTCGGTGTGCTTTTCTTCTGTAAAGTTTGGATTGCGTTGTCTTAAAGAGTTGGCTATATAGTTATTTTATGCCTTTGTTCTTCATATTATGAGAATTGTAATTGTTATAATTGTTTTTATTTTCTTTTCACTTCGTAATTTTCACCAGTAAATTTGAAATTGAAGTATAAATTTTCACGCATCCTTTCAGAAAAGACTTTTTCTATGAGTTTCATTGTTATTGTTTGATAATCGTGTGATTCTTAGCTCCTTGGAATTGTGCCTGATTTGTTTCAACTCCCTTTTTTTATACAGATTTTGGGGACCGGAATGGACACCCAAGATACTTCTCCATCAGTTTTGCTCTTCTTTGACAAGCAAAGATTTATATTTAACGCTGGAGAGGTACCGTTTTTCCATTCACCTAATTGTTTCAGGCAAACATTGATATGCCTGTTTTTAAGCAGTTCCGTATCCATTCTATTGAGCTATGGCATAATTCATATCATGAACTGTAGATGCTTTCTCACTTTATTTTAAACTTTAGCATGTGCATTGCTGATTAAGTTTTCAACATTTTACTCTGACTAAATGCAACCTATCTGAATGAGTTCTTCTTTCTTTCAGGGATTGCAGCGCTTCTGTACTGAACACAAAATTAAGTTATCGAAGGTATTCTATTTGGGAAACTTAATTACATTCTCTTTTTTGCATATTAATGTATCCTTCCCTGCCTTAATCATATATCAGCCCAGTTTTATTTTGTTTCCTTCTTTAGCATCTTTACTATCATCAATTTGTTTCTTGGGCCTCCTTGACTTTATGGGTTTTCAGAGAAAAATGTGCTTCTTAACTGCTATGAATGTTTAGTGCTTAATTGCGTGCGCGCTTGTGTGTGTGTGTGCGTTTGTGCTACAATCATCAGTTTTTAGAATTTTAGCAGAGAGAATATGATTTGGACATATCTTAATTGATCTATCATTTATATCCAGATTGATCACATGTTTCTTACTCGTGTTTGTTCCGAAACAGCTGGTGGACTTCCAGGTATATGCATTATCTGTTTGAATTTTTATTTTCACTGTGCACCCCATGCATATACATAAATGAAGCAATGTTAGTAATTCAAACAATTTTGTATTATTCTGATTGAATGTACAAAAGGCAATGTTAGTACTTTCGCTTAATAATTGAAAATTTTGTCAATAAAACCCATCTTTTATTACAGGTCTTCTACTGAGCTTAGCAGGCATGGGGGAAGAGGGAATGTCGGTAAGTGGACATTTGATCTTTAAACCTTTTTGACTGGTCCGGTGAAATCTACTTCTCATACATTGTGGCTGTTGTCTTGCCTGTCCTTATAGGTTAACATATGGGGTCCATCTGATCTTAAATATTTTGTTGATGCAATGAAATCATTCATTCCCAATGCTGCTATGGTTCACACGCATAGCTTTGGAGCAATGGAGAATAGTGGTAATTCGGCATTTTCAAGTTCTGAAGCTGGAAAACATACAGATCCAATTGTTCTTATTGATGATGAGGTGGTTCGGATATCAGCTATTTTGTTAAGACCGCGTGATAGTGGAAAATCAACAGATGCCATGAATGAGTCCAATGCATCATTTTTGACTTCTTTGGCTCAAGAACATAGCGCAAATCAAATACATGATCCTTTTGTCCAATGTTCACAAAGTATCCTTGTTAAAAGGGAATCACCCTTAAAGCCTGGTGATATTGCTGTACTATATGCCTGTGAATTACCTGAAATCAAGGGAAAGTTTGATCCTGATAAAGCTGCATCCCTTGGGTTGAAACCTGGACCAAAGTATCGAGAATTGCAGTTGGGGAATTCAGTTATGTCTGATCGTCTTAACATTATGGTATGTAAGTAGGGAGCTCTGATTGGAAGCTTTCATTTCTATAGCAACTTCTTTATCTTGCACTGTTTTTTTTCTTAATTTTATTGGTGATTTATTTGCATAATAGGGGCTGATATGCCTGTTCATTGCACCATCTTGAGTCTTTCAGAATCTCACAGTTTGCTTTGCCTCATTATTTTTTATTTTTTGTTTTTTGTTTTTGGTTTTGGCGATGTAGCAATGCATCATATGCCATTGTATAATTACCTTTACTGCTACAGGTTGTGCAAAGCACTGTTGTTTAGGTGACAAAGATATTCCTTATTTGCACCCAGTGGACATTTGATGATATTTTCAGTTTTTTTTTAACAACGTCCAGGTTCATCCAAGCGATGTTCTTGGTCCTTCATCCCCTGGTCCTATTATACTACTTGTGGACTGCCCTAGTGCATTTCATATCCCAGATCTGTTGTCTGCAGAATCTCTTAACTGCTATCATGTGGATTCTGTTGACCAGCAAAGGGAATGTACAAAAACTGTTAATTGTATAATTCACTTGGGTCCAGCTTCTGTAACAAAGAGGTTAGAGTACCAGAAATGGATGAAAAGGTTTGCCCATGCGCAACACATCATGGCAGGACATGAAATGTGAGGTTTGTTACATTTTATTTATCCTTGTTTCTCTTCTCCTTGTTGTGTTTCTAAAATGTCATTTAACTTTGGTAGTACCTTTTTTCTGATATCTGCATGTATGATGGTTGCTTCTTTGGAATGTGCTTGTCTACTTCAGTGTGAAAAAGAAGTTTATATGCCTTTCTACAATGTTTTACTATTAGTGTGTGGGAAACGTTAGGTATTTGCATTCCTGTTATGTTCATTGGATGGTGAAATAATCTCTTTCTCTCAATAAAAAAGAAAAGAAAGAGAAAAAGGAGCATCTTGTTTACTGGTTCGCAAATTTTGTTGTGATCATGAAAATTGTTAGTTGGTCAAATTTAAGTTTCAGGATTTTTTCCCCTCATAAAACAGTAATCTATTGTTGGAACAAAACCAACTCCTTGATTATCATCTGTATATGCTATAAAGGAGTAAAGGAAATTGCTGCTTGTTTTGTATTGCATGTAGAAATGCCTTTATAACATTTATAGAATCAAACACAATCTTGTCCATAAATAATGTTTACTATTTTCCTGCTGGCAATGCTTTCAGTATAAGTTCAAAAAGTTTATTTTAGGAGAACATGCGAAAGCTAGTTTCTCTTTGCTCATGTGGCTGTCTTTTACTTATCATTTCATTGGTATTTTAAAAGTTGCCTTTCAGAAAGCAAGAGGTTTGTTGAGTCTACTATCACATGTTTACACAAACTCTTCTGCTCTTTGTCAGACTTGTCATCTGGTTTTAGATATTGATGCAAATTTCAGATGATGAGATGCATTAAGCCTATCTTCTCTTTCCGTAGTCTAGAGGCTTAAATAGTTGATTTTTTTTTAGTATTCACAAAATCAAATTGGTGTGCTTGTAAATTTATGAATTATTTGTACATATGCTGTGATGATTCTTGTTGAATAAGAAGTGATACTCAACTGGAAGGAGTGAAAAAATTCTCGGAAATTTTCCTTATTCAAATTGCATGATTTAGTATAGGCATACTAGTACATACAGCATAGTTTATTAGCTTTCCATTGGTATGAAAAAGAATTACACAAGGATTGTTGTGATAATGCTACAAAATTCAGTAAGATTGTTTTACAAAATTACTTGATTGATGGATAGCTGCAAGTTGGACCTGATAACTAGATAATTCCAATGCATTATTGGATATCTTTCAATTAGGTGAATAGTATAATTGTGTGAACCTGAATATATAACATAGAATGTGATTCCTGTCAGTAAATTATTCTCTTTCTTCTTCCCTATACTTTTTTTTAGAATATAAAAGTTAGGATTCTCATAGCCAGCTTCCTGTGAAGTTTGCTTTTTGTAAGTCCAATTTCATTGTTACTTATTGGGATTTTTCAAATAAGATGTTTGTTTTTCATCAATGAGCGCATCTTTAGGCTTATTTTTGGGTAACAGGAAAAATGTGGAAATCCCTATTCTGAGGTCAAGTGCCAGGATTTCATCACGGCTTAATTATTTGTGCCCTCAGCTCTTCCCTGCACCAGGTCTTCAGTTTCTGCATATTAATGACGAATCTTTGAAATTGGCTGGTCCGTGGGAGGTAAATTGGCAAATGAATTGCATCATTTCTCTTTGACATTACTGGTTATGGTATTTTATGGAGCATGGATTTTTCTCTCAGGCCTCTTCACCAAGTATGTGTGAAAGCATTTCTGCTGAAAATCTTCTGAAGGTATGATATCATTGTTCAGGTATATAGCAAAACTGTTTGCTTGTATCCGCCAGTGTTACTTGTTGCTTTAAATTTAATCATAGATCATAATATCAAGTCACTACTCAAATGTGATCATTTTTCAGTTTAAACAAGTTTCATACAACAAAACTTTAACCAGGTTGCTCGGTGTGTTCTGTTTGGCAACCTGCTGTGTCGTATAGTTCGCGCTTGAAAATGCTAAAGTTGCCACTGCTGTTCCTGGAAGTAAAATGCTAGAACATTCTCAGCTCTTTGTTGCAATATATTAAGTGATGTTAATGGGTTTTTAGATCCATTCATCTTTTTTTTCTATTCTTTGACATGTGGGAGCTTTCTAAAATTACTTCCTACCTAAGATGTTTTAAAGGTATTATTAACTTCTTAAGAAAGCATCTGAACATGCTCAAGTTTTAATTAGTTCTGAGGTGGAAAACTGGGAATTATTTCTAAAGGATACAATCACTTTAACTCTATCATGTCTGAATATATATCTTTGTTTTCACATCTTATTTGTAGTTGAATTGCTATACTTATTTTGTTAGTGGGAGTTCAAATTTTTAGCTATGTATCAGTAGGAAAACCAGCATTTCTCCAACAAATGAATGTAATGTGCCTGGTTGGATTTCCATGGTGGGGGATTGTCTTGGTAAATGTGTTTTGAGATTGCATTTATATTCTTTAGTTTGCCTCTGGCAGCAGAAGATTCATAAACAACTGAATTCAAGCTTTTAGTTATGCTGAGAAAGTTGGGCACATCATTGCTGTGGGAAATGTTGCCACTATAAAAAAAAGTGTCTTTTATGTACTAGTTGGAGTTCACATGTGGGGGAAGGATTATTGGCACAAACTTGCTTATTTCTGCACTGTTTCGGCTTCTATTTTATAAAAATATGCTTAGAGCAATGAGTTGTATGCTATTTAATCTGTATTTTCTCCTTGTTTCACATTTCAGTTCCATTTACGTCCTTATGCTCAGCTGGGATTGGACAGATCTGCTATCCCAAGCTCACTTAAAACTACAGAGATTGTCAATGAACTTCTTTCAGAAATTCCTGAAATTGTTGATATTTCTACTCATGTTAGTCAGTTTTGGCATGGTAGTTTAGAAGCAAATCATGCTGCGCTTCAAAAAGATCATTTTGGTATGGTGGAAGAACCATGGATAAGGGAAAGTGCATGTGTTCCCAGTGAAAATATGGGAGAACAAAAGGCAGCAGCATCTAGAAATGATTTTAGCTGTCCCAAGGGGAGTTGGGAAAACAAAGTTGAACATAGTTCTGAGGTTCCTGCTTGTTTGGATAATATATCAAGGGAAGACATGGAAATCACCCTTTTGGGGACAGGTTCTTCCCAACCGTCCAAATATCGCAATGTCAGTTCTATTTTTATCAATCTTTTCTCAAGTGGAAGTTTACTTCTGGATTGTGGTGAAGGAACTTTGGCACAGCTGAAAAGAAGGTTATCTTTACCTTGCTACATCTGCTGTTTCTTTAGATTTCTGAAGTTTTAGTTGTGTTTGTACAGGTTTGGTGTTAAGGGTGCTGATGATGCTGTGAAGAGCTTAAAATTCATATGGATTTCCCACATTCATGCTGATCATCATGCTGGTATTGCTAGAGTACTTTCCCTGCGATGTCAGTTATTAGAGGATGTACCTCATGAACCCCTGCTTGTGATTGGACCAAGGCCACTGAAACAATTTCTGAATGCTTACTCCAGACTTGAAGATCTTGATATGCAGTTTTTAGATTGCAGGCACACGACAGAGGAATCACTGGAGTCCCTTAATTTGGTTCATAATTCAGGTGAAGACTGTTCACCTGAATTTGCAGACAGATATTATGTAGGTGAGAAAAATGAGTTTCCTAGATCCCAAAAATTAGAGTCAACTTTGTTTAGTCAAAGTAGTAAAATGCAAAGTTTTTGGAAGAGACATGGAATCCCAGTTGATACCACTACAGTTCTGCCACAACTTATGAGACTGAAGCATGTACTCAAGGAAGCTGGTTTGGAAGCATTATACAGTGTACCTGTTGTGCACTGCCCACAGGCATTTGGTGTTGTTCTTAAAGCTGCTGTGAGAATAAATAACACGGAAAAATCTATACCCGGCTGGAAGCTTGTTTATTCAGGCGATACCAGACCTTGCCAAGCGTTGATAGATGCATCCCATGATGCAACAGTTCTCATACATGAGGTTAGTAACCTCATCTTGCTGTTAATTATTGATTTCCTTTTATATCTGGTTCCACGGTAATCTTTGTTGTGTGCAGTCTATGCTTGGATTTATGAGCTTTAATTTTTCATTGATAGAGCCTTGAGCAGCAAACAAAATCTTACACTCTTTAAAGCTTAACATTTCAAAGAAAATTTGAAGGGGTTGAAAGATTTGAGTGGTCTAAAAGTGATCTATGCTCTTGTGATTTTATTTAAAATTCAAACACCTAGATGTTATTAATGTTGCAATAAGGAAGTAACATACTAGCCCTTATGTGGTGAATGTGCCACAATATTAGAGTTTGCTTTATTATGATGTGATGGAAACCTTGGCCAATTTTAGACTTGGCATCACTATCTAGAGTTAATTATGTGATCAATATTGCCATAACATCAGAAGACTTCCAGCTCTGCCATCTTTTAGGCCATCTTCAAATTCATGTTATTGTATATTACCCACCTAATTTAACCTAGGTTCTTTAGTATATAATAAAAGGCTGTGTATGTAAGAAGCCTTAGAAATTCGTGAAACTGTTTGTAACAATTAGTCTCACTTCTATTGAGAGGCCCAGAGGGGGATAGATTTTACAAAACCCACATGATACTTATTGGTCACAAATTTTTATAACTGATATTTTCAGAAGTTCTATGCATCCGTCCATTGTTTGAGCTCATTACTCTATTTAATCAACATATGCCTTGCTAGCAAATTTGATTTGATAATATCTAAATTGTCTTTTGAGGTCAAATGAAGGTTTGCAGAGAGACAATTGTAATTGTATTAGACATATTTGTTATTTTGTTCCATGTTAATGGCCATGAAAGGGATCAAACCTTACAGGCTAAACCATGGTTTTGAATATATAGGGGCCATAACACTCGGCAACTTGTGGGTTATTTCTACTTCTTTGCCGTTGCAAATGCTTCAAGTGGCTTAGTAGTTAGTATATGCTTGTGCCCCAAGGTCATGTACCTATTGTCATTATTGGTGCAGGCAACATTTGAGGACAACTTGGAGGATGAAGCAATTGCAAAGAACCATAGTACAACAAGAGAAGCTATCAAGGTCGGCACATCTGCCGGTGCGTACAGAGTCATCCTCACACATTTTAGTCAAAGGTACCCCAAATTTCCTGTTTTTGATGAGAGACACATGCGCAACACATGCGTCGCGTTCGACTTGATGAGTGTCAATGTGGCTGACTTGCCTGTTCTACCAAAGGTCCTTCCTTACCTCAAAGTTTTATTCAGAAATGAAATGATACTTGATGAGCAGGATGATGCTGTCGGCATGGCGTTGCAGCAATAGATTAAAGACATTCTACCTTGATTGTTTTTCTTGAGTCAAACCTCATGATTTGTTAGTTTGGGAAGTTACAATGGTTTGATTTTAGTTTCCAACGGTGTTTTTCCCCCCAAGCTAATGGCAGTAGAGGCTTATATTCCAATTGTTCTTCAAGAGATGGTGTGATTATAAGGTTCAATTCATAATGATTGTGAGGCGGAAGACTTATTCATTTTATGAGTTGCAATCAATCTTCTTCCATTGCAATAAGAGCACATTTTTAAAATTTGCTTTTATTCAACAAACTTGTGTACGTCCTCACTTTCTGTAACGGTCTAGTTGTTCGTTTTGGCTCAAAAAAACTGCCTTTAAAATGATTGATGGTAAACTCTAATCATGGTGATTAAAAATCTTAAAAAATGAACCAAATTCTCAAATTTAACAATGATAGCATGCTAAACTCACAAAAACTGCTGAAAAACAACAACATTAATACCATTTAGAGAGTAACCTTTTTTAAGGGAAAAATGGATCACTCTTTTTTATCTCAAAAGCAAAGCAGATGTCCATTTTTTAGATCGTTACGTGCAGCTAACACCAAGACTTCTAAGCTAATTTTGTTCCCATCCATCTTTTAATGTTTATTTTTATTTTATTTCTGAGGTGCTAAAAGAAGTTGGAACATTGTATTCCGGTCAACTTAATTTTTGCATGATTTCTTGAATAAATGAGATCATGAATTTAGACCCAAACCCCAAAACGCCAATCTAATTATATACTGTGTTATAAAAACACATTTGGCTCATTTAACCAACTTTCATAACCGATTTTTATCTCTAAGCATTACTTATTAACCGTTTTAAAAATATTTCATTAATTATCTCTTTAATAAATACCACCATATTAAAATCAATATTATTATATATATATATATTCTATACCAACGGTTTTTGGGGTATTGGTACCGAATCTTTTATGTAAAACGTAAGATGAAGATACATCCATTTATCGAACTTATTCCATGTCTGTACATGTAACATCTTTTAGGCTGTGTTTGATTGCACTTTTTTTCCCTGAAAAAATTTTTCACGCATCATTTTCCAGCTAAATAGACTGTTTGTTTGCCCAATTTTTCCAAGGAAAATTTTTCCTTTTATGTTGTCACATAACCCTATTTTCCATCAAAACAAGGGAAAACTTTTCCTACCTCCACTATAGGAAAAGTTTTCCATGGAAAATATAAGGGGTTATGTGAAAAAATAACATGGGAGGGCTAATTTTTTCATTTTAAATGGAAATTTTTTGATTTTCTAGCTAGAAAATAATATCAATCATACAGCTATTTTTCATTTTCCAAGAAAAATCTTTTTATAGAAATTTTTTTTTTCCCACTCATTTTCCATGTTGTCAATCAAACACAGCCTTAGTGATAGTATTTTGTCTATTGGTAAAAAAAAAAAAATAAATTATACATGTTGTATTGGTTTACATGAGTCATCAGATAAAGAAGCTGATTTTGGCACATATGGTACGCCACCTTAATTTAATATGCTGAGACTGGTTTGGTTTGATTCAGATTAAATTATATACATTTAAGACTTATACACTAATAAAATAGAGAGAGAATTATATATCTAAATCAATAAAATAAGTATTGATTTGTATTTAGATGCTTGTGTGATGATTTAACCCAAAAACTTAATTTACAAATAAAGGGAAAATGATGTTTGAACTGCAAGTCACTAGATGTACGTTAGACGCCCTTGTTTGTCAGTGTCATTATGGCATCCAAAGTCCCAAAACCTGTTTGTTGTTCATTTAATACATCTACCTAACATCACAAGTATATCAAAATCTAGCAACTCAAATCATCAACTCATCCATGATGTAACACATTTGACATATTTTAGTTAACATAAAATGGAACTTTATCAAATTTTTAAAAACTTAGTCCTTCACAAAAAAAAATATATATATAAATAAAGAAATAAAGAAAAAAGGTTATCATATTAAAATTTTGTTACTAATTATGTCACTAATCTTTATATACTTATATAATTCAGGTTGATTGTCCAACTTAGTATACTATACTAATTAATGGAAAATACACTTATACAACAATTTTTTATCAGTCAATACAAAAACATTTAGTCGGCCCTATTCATGTTAAATCAAAACATGTATTAGTGTATATAATTAGGTTTCAAACTAGATCAACAAATCAAGTGTTAATTTTTTTTTTTTTATAAAAAAATATAGACAAGCTAATTATTTAAATTTTTAATCTTTGATTTGTGAGGGGAATGAAGTACCAATCCCCATCTTACTTTAAATGGAAGAGAGTTGCATATATTAAGGTTCTCAATCTTCACGTAGTTTTTATCATGAATGTTTGACGTCTGTTCTAACTGTTATGGTCTTTTTCACATAAAGAATTTTTTTGTTTTATAAATACAACAAACACATATTCATTGCTGACATATGTATAACTAAAAATTAACATGCAAACTATGCATTTTTCATCCAATCAGTATCGAGATTAAACTGCAAATCCAGTTCCACATAAAGCCATTTTATAAAAATAAAATGAATCTGTCTCTTAAAAAGAAAAATTGACTCTGATTCTCCATTAACCCTTTAGATAAAAACTGCTTATTAAGACATTATTAGACAACCAAAAATACACTTACATCCATCTCTATAGACGTTTATGTACATGTTCAAAAACTTAAATCTCTATAGGTTAAAAAAGAACAATTAAAAAATTTTCATAGGTAATTAAATGTGTAATTACATGACGTTGGAAGGCCAAAACAAACAGTGAGGGATAACTATGGGTCGCCAAGTGTCCACCAAATGACGTGCGATATAGTTTGATATTTCTATTATTACCCTTCTTAAAAGGACAAATTATTCTATGCAAACATTTTTACTTATATTTTTATCCTTCAGTCCATCTCTGTCAAAGTTTGAGCTTCTTCCACCCTTTCCACGACCACAGGTAATATGCTATGCTATTAGATACCATGCGGTGTTTCATTTGATGTTTTTTTTTTTTTAGTTTATCTTCTATTTATTGTGAATGATTAGTAGTTTGCATCATTGATTTCTTGCTATGAGTTTTGTGGGGGAGAAGATGGGGAACTAGTGATAAAGAAGGGTAAGAAGGATGATTACTCACTTGTTTTGAATGTATTGTGTCTTAAGAGATTGTATGGTGTTCTTGTTTCTGGTTTTTGTTTTTGTTTTTTTTTTTAAATAAGTTTGAATTATTTTCAAATTCTAATCAGTCTTTCTGATTTTGCTTTGGAGGGTGTTCTTGAAGAGAGAGGACTTTTGGTAAGCTCTATGTTCATTAACCAAATTATTGTCTTGAATTTTCCAGCTCTGGGTTTCAAACCATGATGATGGAGAATTGAATTGTTATTATCTCTGTTTACCTCTGATTTTAGATTTGTTTATGAAGGCTTTTAAAATTATCTGTTTTTTTTTTTTTTTTTTTTTTTTTTGTGTCACTGATGCCTTGGATGCCATTAATTGTTTGGGAATTAAAAAAGGTAGCGTGTGAGGTGTGAGGAGTGGTTTAATAGTTTCAGTTTATCAATAAGTTCAGAAATTATAGTTTAAATAATTCTTATTATATTAGAAATCAAGCTTTGGTTAGTGTGAGTATGTAGATTCTGTTTGTGTAATTGCCTAGAAATGTGCAGTATATTAGAAAATGATTCAGATATCATATAATGTTTTTATTTGACCCTTAATGTCACTCATGAAGTTTGCTTTTGCTTCCTTAGTGCTTGGAAAAGGAAAACGTGTTTGCATGTGTCTTTGGAGTTTTCTGGTCTGTGTTTCATGATTTCATTCATGGAAATGTGTTCTTGTCCCCATTTTGCCGATGTTTCTGGAGTCTAGATAATACCAAAGGACTTTGATATATTGTGAGTTACTGGATGATCAGATTTTTTTATACTTCTTTAATGCATGGAAATCGTGTTCTTGTTTCCATTTTATGAATCTCTGTAGATAATATCAAAGCAATCCATATTGTGTCTTGATTATCAATTTTTTTTATGTTGATTTTTGCAGGTTTGGAAGAGTTCAGGCCTGATTTATTAGACACCCTGAGTAATGTCTAAAATGGAGCATGCTATTACTCAATATCAAGATGCAAGTCAGACCATAACTCAGAAAATATTCATCTTTGTTGGAGTGATAGCCTATACTGTTCTAATTTTAAAGATTATGACTCTTCCCACTAAACATGCTTTGTCTCCTCTGTTTCCTGGTTTTACCGTCCCCGAACTCGATGCAAGTTCTCGAACCGATGATATTGATCCTACAAGGATGCAAAACATTGATGTTTCCGTGAAGGGAGGAGAAAACAATCATGGTTTCATTGTTGAACAATTGGAGCCAAATGTGGGAAAGCATGGTAATACAGAACTACAAATGGTTACTGAGATAATAGAAGGTATGTATCTTTGTTGCCTCCCAGATAGTGTTAATAAATACGATATGAATTATGTCTCATTTGATTCTCTAATTAAGAAGAAACAGATACTGATCTAATTCAATCTCTGATCAGAAAACCATCCTGAAACTTATTCCGGAAACGATGATACCAAACTTTCAGCTCCAAAGATTCAGGATATGCACCAACAACCAATTTCAGGCATCTAAATTTTAGTCTGTCACTGACTTCAAGACCGGTTGCTAATTAGTTTTTCTGACTTCATTTGCAGCTTGGATTCCTCAGCAGGCACAGATCAGAGTATGAATATTTCCTTATCTGTTGTGAAATAATACTCATCTTTCTTGTGTCAATCCAGTAAACTTCTTCAATGAATTTCATATATATACAATGCAAGAATATGATGTAATGGCTTTTGTGCCATATGATTTCCATGAGCTTAAATAAATAAAATTGGTTATTCTGATCAAACTTATTACATATAGGCATCAATATTAGTTCAGATTACTGATGCTGAAGAACATTGATGAGAATTACTTAATTTTACACCCTTTCCATGCACAGCTTTCTTTCTGTTTAAAACAGTGTAATTCTCAATGGTAGCAGGCAAGTGTATAGTGCTATTTATATTCATATTTGCAAACTTTAATGAAGTATATATGAGTAGATACAATTGGTACCATAAGAGAAATGAGAAATGAGGAAACCTCTGTTGAATAACTGTAGATGCTAATCAAGTATATATTATATGTAATCAACTTGGTTTAAACATTTAAAGCTGATATAATGATGATGATAGGCCAACTTATATATTGGAGCCTAAATTTACCTCATTATGTGTTTCTAATAATGGAAGGAATCTGTTTACTAATCTGTGGAGACAGTGTATCTCTGTTGAGGATATGATTATTTAGAGGATTAAATGGTTTTTTGTTGTTTTCTATGGCACTCATGTGATCTCTGTCATTTGTGCCATCAATTATTGTGTGATCATAATGCAAGACAAAAAAAACTAAACATATATATACGAGAACAGGGACAAACCTTTGTTTCTTTGCAATATATATATATATATAAGCTTGTTTATTATAAATATACTAATTATGGAAACGTATTTGAATTATTTGAATTTAACCATAAGATGTTATATTTTCTATCTGGTTTTCTACTTCTAGATGTTCTGGTAAATTATCCATATGGTGGGCGAGTGGTGTGTATACGAATTTTTTTTTACTATAGTATTGTGTAGTATTATGCAAATATTATAGAAATAAATACTATAATATTCATCCCCTGTCTATTGGATTTTCTATGAGAATATTGTTTTATATTCTTTCAAAGCTGTAAAAACAGGTAATTTACTATTTTGGGGTTATAATACATACTATATCATTTTAGACAACATGGAATAGACAGTCATTGTCACGAGTGTTAGTATGTTTCATTTGAAAAATTATTCGAAAGTTGTTAAACTATTGTAACTAGTACACTGTTGTATCTATTTATGTTTTTACCAGTCTCTTGTGGGATTACGGTTGTTATATATATATATATATATATATAGACAATTGGGGATTTTTTTTGACAATCTATTTTTTTCAACCTTAAGCCACATAGTTGCCTGCATGTTTTTAAGAGTTTCATTCTTTTATCTGGATTTTTTTCTTTTTTCCTTTTTTGGTACAATAGGACAACTTGAGCACTGATAAATAATAATATAAAAATGAGTGGTCTTTGAAACATTAATTCAGTCTGAATATTTTAATAGCAACCTATAGTAGAACAGGATGAATATGACAGGATATAAAAAAATAGAGCAAAATCAAAATTATCATGATGTGATGGATTTTATTATTTCTTTTGTCTTTCATATTATTAATTAAATTAACAGATAATCAATTCTAATTAAAACCAGTAATAGTTTATTGACATATAAATTATCATTTTCTAATAAAACAAATACATAAAATTTCATATGCAACACCTCTAAAACCTTTAACTATAGCTTGATATTTATACCAACATATATACACACATATATCTTTAGAAATCATTTTTGTGTATTTATCTAGCTGTTTGGCATAAGTCAATTTAATCATTTCATAAAGAAAACTACTTTTCATCTCTTTTTCAAATATATATATATATATATATATATATATATATATATATATATATATATATATATATATAATAAGATAAACAAAATACATGGATTACATAGAGGAAGAATAAGAGCAAAATAAGACAAACAATAAAATACACAAGGCAAAAAGATACATAAAAAAGCCATCCACTATATCATATTTATATATCGTTCTTTGTTCTTCTTTTTTTCTTTATTAATAAATGAATAATTTATTTTTTAAAAATAAACAACATATAAACATATTAAAAAAATAAAAATAAAAAATAGTTCTTACAAGACCATATTAGCTAGTGGGTAGAGTATGCAAAATCAAGGAATTTTTCTCTTTATTTTCTTTTTTTAACCTATAATTAAAAAAAACAGCAACATTCCCGGTAAAAAAAAAAAAAAAAGGAGGAAAGTTAGTTTAGTTAGTTGAGTTGAGTTTGAGTGGATATCCACCTGCCAGTAAATTTAACAATCACTTCCCTCTCTCCACAACCTTTCAACCAACCTTTACTTCTTCTCCTCCTCCTCCACCACCTCACACCACCAACAACAACAACACATCCTTTCTCTTCTCCACGTCTTCTTCTCTCTCTCTCTCTCCCATTTCTTCTTATTTATTTATATATAATTTCCCTCTTTCTATTTACTTGTTTTTTTTTTTATTTATTTACAAATAATTTTCACATATATTTTTTTTTATATTGCAATTTTATTTTGTGGATGAATCCAGCCATCCCTTCCCCAATTCCCTCCTCACCTCCCATCCACCCTCCTCCCCTCCTCCAGCCTTCTCATCCTCCCTTCATTCCCATTCAGAAAATTCCCTTCTATCTATGGTAATGATTTTGGTATCCAATCCAATTCAATCTTCTTCTTCTTATCATTCATTCACTTATTCATTCATTGATCACTTTGTTTTTTGGTTTTTGTTTTTTTTTTAATATAAGTTTTTTCATTGCAGACAAACATTAGTCCAAACATGGACATCAAAACAATATCAGTCTCAAAAGACAAACCATCAGTATTGATGAATAAGAAGAAGATTGATCCATTAATCTCTATCAATGGAAGTGGTACTGATCCTGACACCAGCCCTTGTCCAAGTCCTCAGCCTCTTGATTCTATGGTGGCTGCTAATGTATCTGAAACCGGTTCTTATTCGCCTTCGACCTCAACTTCTTCCTCTGTTTGCACCAAATTGAATGATACTGCCATGGTTAGCGACTCTTCTGCTACTACCATTACTAATACGACGACTACTAGTACTCGGAGTAACAGTTTAGATAGCTGCAGTATTTATTCGGCTCCCATTCGAAGGCACACTGGAGGGGATTGCCGGTGGGAAGCGATTCAGTTGGCGAATTCAAGAGATTCCCCTATTGGCCTGGGCAATTTCAGGCTTCTAAAACGTCTAGGCTATGGTGACATTGGTAGTGTTTATCTTGTTGAGCTTAGGGGGACTGGTGCTTATTTTGCGATGAAAGTTATGGACCGAGCTTCGCTTGTTAGTAGGAATAAGGTGCTTCGATCCCAGACCGAAAGGGAGATTTTGGGCCTTTTAGATCATCCTTTCTTGCCTACATTGTATTCCCATTTCGAGACCGATAAGTTTTATTGTTTGGTGATGGAGTATTGCAGTGGTGGTAATCTTCATTCTCTTCGGCAGAAACAGCCTAACAAGTATTTCACTGAGCAGGCTGCACGGTTAGTTCTAGCTACTTTTTTTTGTGCTTATTATTTGTTCGTATTTGCTCTAATTGGTGAAATTCATTATCAAATGGTAGCTTAAGATTGAATATTCAGGCCATCCTTAGAAATACTCTCTTCGGCATGTTAATACTGTCTATGATCCAGGTTTTATGCCTCCGAAGTCTTGTTAGCTCTCGAATACTTGCACATGCTCGGCATTGTTTATAGGGACTTAAAGCCGGAAAATGTACTTGTTAGAGAAGAAGGCCATATCATGCTTTCCGATTTCGATCTATCACTTCGGTGTTCTGTCCATCCAACATTAGTCAAATCATCCTCTGTACACGGTGGTGGCGGCGGCATACTAGACTCGGAAAACGCCGTTCAAGGGTGTATTCAACCGACAGCATTTTTTCCAAGAATACTCCCAAAGCGGAATCGAAAATCTAAATCTGACTTCGGAGTTGGCAATGGTAACCTTCCGGAGCTTATGGCAGAACCAACAAACGCGCGATCAATGTCATTCGTTGGCACTCATGAGTACCTAGCTCCGGAGATTATTCGTGGTGAAGGGCACGGTAGTGCTGTCGATTGGTGGACATTCGGAATTTTTCTCTTCGAGCTTTTGCATGGTACAACTCCATTTAAAGGTGCGGGGAATCGAGCTACATTGTTCAATGTTGTAGGACAACCTCTAAGATTTCCTGACACACCTGGTGTGAGCATGGTTGCCAGAGATCTTATTCGCGGTCTTCTTGTAAAGGACCCGCAAAAGAGAATTGCTTATCGAAGAGGAGCGACCGAAATAAAACAACATCCATTTTTTGAAGGAGTGAATTGGGCATTGATCAGGAGCACCGCTCCACCCCATGTGCCCGATCCTGTCGACTTTTCACAGTATGCAGTTAAGGAGAAAAAAAGCGCGGAAAATGGTGTTGATGTTAGTATTAGTAGCGGTGCTACTGGCGGCGGTGGTGGCGGCTGCAGCGGAGGAGGAAATAAGGGGAATAATGCAAATGATTCTTCGTATATTGATTTCGAGTATTTTTAAGGTGAGTTACATTGGATCACTGCAATACATAGTGATCTATTTTTCTGTGAATGATGTCGAAAAGTATATAACTTCAGATGGGAGCACTGAGAGTGCTATGATCTTCATCTTGGTTTTTACTGAAACAATGGAAAGGAATGTGTGATATAACTCAATGCTCATAAGCTTACTAATTGAACAGAAATTTTAGCAAATAGAGCTTCCATTGTGATTGGAAGGATGCTCCTTATTTGTAACTTACTCTGTTTTGCTTTATTTCATGTATAGTTGTGAATTTGTTGGTAAAATTCTCTTGTTTTTCTTTTGTGAACATGGATTGATTTCAATGCATGGAGGTAAAATTTTATTTATTTTTTTAATAAAAATAAATAAGTCACAATTTTATTAGATCAAAAGCAAGTATAAATACATGCAGTTCCATAAAATTAGCATAAGATAGCAAAATAGAAAAGTGATCACAAACAAACGGTGATAAAACATCCCAATTTCTTTTTTAATAGTTCAAAAAAGCTTTTGCTCCCTTCAAGCTTTATTAATAGTTCATCAAGCTAAATCAATCATGTCAACGGCTTTTGGGTCAATTGACACTTGGGTCCCGCATGAGGATGGCGAGAGTTCGAATCCTTGGGGTGAGAATGCATGTCTGAGAGCTGTGAGCACGAATTGTGGGTGGTCTCAGCACCCACGTGTGCACGGGCCCCACAGGCCGCAGTCGAGGCGTGTGCACACCCCTGGTTTAGTTTAGCGGGCTCATTAGGGGTTTCGTTCTTCTTGACAAAAAAAAAAAAAAAAACAAAAACAAGCTAAATCAATCAAAACTCAAACCTTTACTTTTACTAATCCATGTTTTTTTTTTAATCAAAACTTAACTAATGTTCTTAACATCAGTGAAAGAATTAAAAACTATGGGATGAAATTATTAATTTGACCCATTCTACACATGAAAAACATCAAGATGGATATTCTTAAACATTGATCCGAATGAAACAATTCATTGTGGAACTACAATCCCAATGTCCCCTTGTAATATTCTCTCTATTAAATCAACAAAGCATGCATTTGATAATTATCTAGTCTACCAATAATCTCATTTCAAGGAAAGAATCAGGCAGCTTCCATAATGGTCCCCATTAACATTGAAGAACACATTATACAAATTTATGTTCTAATAAAGAAAATAAGCTAATTAGATCAAGGCTAAACACAAATTTGCTAATTAATTTATGGAGGATGATTAAATGTAGGAGGGCCATTCATCTATGTGAACACAAGAACAAGGAGCATTAGATACAAAAAACCTCTCCCATTTTATATGATCCTTTCTTATATATATATAAAAGGTTTCTTTTACCTATGTATCCTTTAGAAGATTTGTTTTATGATTGAAAAATAATTATACATATGACTTGACCGTAAACATGTGAGGTGTTTTTCGTGAAGGAAAACTATGATTATGGGACTATGGGATAGGCAAACTTTATGTTAGTTAAGTAATTACTATATCAATATTCACATAATCTATTATATTACTAAAGATCTAAAAAATAAAATAATTTTTTAATTTTGTTATCTAAAAAAATATTAACATTTTTCTTTCATACTACCAATTTTTTCTATTTATATTTTTTTTTATTTTACAAATAGAGGCCAAGTTAAAAGAAATTAGGAGCATGCACAGACATGAAATAAATTCAACAAGCACATATACTCTATGACAAAAACACCCTACACAAAAGAACTTGGTAGAGTTTGGGGTTCAATTTTGGGTTTTTTCTAAAAAAAAAATATATGCTGCATAAAAGATCCAGTACCAATAACCCAAAATGTAGTTGTTTAGTTTTTTACCATATATAATTCACCATAATATATTTCATCATCAATACATTAAAAACTCCAAATTACATAAAATAAAAAAAATTCTAGAACTAAATCAAAACAACAAAAATACAATAGATATACATTTTAAATAATTCTATCATATGAAAGACAGCATAATCTCTTATGTCTCACAAACATTCTGACTATTTTCTTCTCATCTTTGAAAAATTCGAACATGCCTGAAGTAGCTAACTTTTGCAAGCTAATAAAACCAATTCAGAATTTTGCCTTGTTCACTGTTTTCCACAACTGAAGTTAAGAACTGTGTCTCCACTTAGTTCCTAACATTTCTCTTTTTGTCTCTCACTCTTCAAAAATCAACATGATCACTGCATTATCTGCAATAGTAGTTAACTGAGTAATGCAGGCCCCGTTTGAGACTTGCTTGTCACCTCCGTCAAATCTTTTGTTGTTATCAAGCTCCACATTATATAAATCTCTAAATCTCCAATCCATAATTGCATCCAAATTAAGACTCCAAGAACTTTGTAATAATCATGTGTCAAACTCCAGATAAGCCATGCCTCAAACCATTGCTATGTAATACCTATTGTAATTTTGCTGAACAAGCTGAGGTTCTTCTTGTGTACCATTCATCCTCATCTTGGTCCCATGGGGTATATATATATATATATATATATATTTATTTATTTATTTATAAGCTTCGATGCCATGGTAGATACAAACTGAAAAAGTTCGGTATATTTTATTAGATTGCGGAGGAGATTAAAGCATTAACAAAGATCACAACACCAGGAATAGCATCTGGCCTCCTCTACTACATGCGAAACCTTATATCGATGCTTTTCTTAGGACGGCTTGGACCAAGCGAGCTAGCAGCGGGAGCTCTATCGATTGGATTTGCGAACATCACTGGCTACTCAATACTCTCCGGTCTCTCCATCGGTATGGAACCTATTTGCGGCCAAGCATATGGCGCACAAAATTGGAATCTGGTGAGCCAAACACTTCATCGGACCATTCTAATCCTTCTATTAACTTGCATACCCATCTCTCTCTTATGGCTAAATGTCAGCCATATCCTTCTTCATCTTGGGCAAGACCCTGCAATCACCCACTTGGCCAAGAACTACCTCCTGTATGCTCTACCTGACCTTATTGTATTGTCCTTCATCAATCCTCTTCGCATTTTCCTTCGAACACAGAACTTGAATCATGTTCCTGCAGTTTGCTCAACAATATCGACTTTGATTCACATCCCTCTCAACTACTACTTCGCGATCATTCTTGGCTTCGGCATCAAAGGGGTAGCTACCGCGGTCGCCGTCACAGACTTCCTCTTTCTCTTCTTTGTAATATCATACATTTACCTTAGCGGGGTATGCGAGAAAACATGGACAAGGATGAGCATGGATTGCTTCAAAGAATGGTCTTCTATATTGTCACTAGCATTACCGAGCTGCATCTCGGTGTGCTTGGAATGGTGGTGGTATGAGTTCATGATCATTTTATGTGGTTTGTTGAAAAACCCCGAAGAAACAGTTTCGGCAATTGGTATTTTGATGCAGATGACAGCATTGGTCTATGTCTTTCCTTCATCACTGAGCTATGGAGTGTCGACAAGAGTGGCGCAAGAGCTCGGCAGAGGAAGGCCAGTGAGAGCAAAGACGGTTGCATGTATAGGTACTATTTGGGGTGTGCTCATGGGAATCGTCGCAATGGCGTTCAATGTATATGCGATGAAGTGGTGGGGGTTGATGTTTACAAATAGTGAGCGGGTGGTGAAAATTGTGATGGCCGTGTTGCCGGTGGTTGGACTGTGTGAGCTTGGAAACTGCCCGCAGACGGCGATGTGCGGCGCGCTAAGAGGAAGCGCGAGGGCGAAGTTAGGCGCTCACTTGAACTTGGGTTGTTTCTATGGTGTCGGTATGCCGGTGGCATTATTATGTGCATTTCTGTTGAAGCTTGGCCTTACCGGATTGTGGTTGGGGTTGCTAGCCGCACAAGGGTCTTGCGCGGTGGTGCTCGCGGTGGTGCTTGTGAGGACTGACTGGTATTTTCAAGCAGAACAAGCTAAGGAACTTACTAGCTCAAAAGGAGAGGAAGGAGCAAATGAGAATTTGATGATGGTTTAGCTTTGGGTTATAGCTAGAAATCTAATTTTGATTGAGTTTATTGGATTCAAAACCTTAGATAGCTTACCAAATGAATCCCGCCAAGTAGGATTTTTTTTTTTAAAAAAAAAAAAAACCAAAAAGGGAGTAGAGCCCCAACTTAAAAGTGTCAATGGGATTGACATATATAAAAATGTATCAATTATAATAATTTAATGACCTCCTGAGGATTATATCTCTTTGTTGTGCAATCCTGAAATGATAAAAATGCTATTCCTTCCACAAGAATCTACACCATGACTCATTAAATAGTGAAAGAACAATACTTTTACAGTAATACAGCATGGTGAGTGAGGCTTCAATATTTTATTTTTCACTATCTTTATTAACAATATTAAAATGAAAATTTCTCAATTTCTAATAGCACTTTGATGACATTATGTAATTTTCTTCATGAGTAGAGACTTCTCCCATTGATCGATACCAAGTAGTTTTGATCTTTGATAATTATGGCATACAAAACATTTGTATTTAAGTAGATGGTAAAAACATATATTATAATTCTTAAATTCCATAAAGTTGTCTTGTAATAAGAATACTAAGAAGTCATTATTTAAATTATTAAGGGTGTACTATATGAATACTATCCTTCCATATTAAACTCAGATGTACTATTTTGTAAAATTTCTACAAAACATTTTTTAAGTCTTATTTTTTCTTTTTCTTGGGCGGTCCCCTAAATAGCTTCCACTTTCTTTATGGAAGAACATATTGATTGTCTAAAAATAAATTCATACTATTTTTATCGATTTTCTCTTAATTCATCAGTATCATGTGCCACGCTTATTTTTTTTCAAATAAATTCATTCTTTAATAGGTTATTTCTAGTAACCCTTGACATCATATTCGATGCCCAACATTTTGACTTATGCATTATAATTGGTTTAACAACTACTCTATAAAACCAATCTGTCTAAGATCACATAAAACTCTAAAAGCTTCTCTTTATTTTACTCAATTTAAATTAATTCTATTATAACATCTACGATAAATTCCCTATCATTTTCTTGTAAAACCTAAATATTGAAGACTTCTACTTCTATCAATCTCAGAATCATCAAATCTGAACCTTTCCTTCACTTCGAATCATTTTATTACTGAAATTACATTTCAGTTATTCCATAATTATTCTAATTAACTTAAAACTCTTAATTAGCTTCTAAATGGTTTCTCCAAAAAAAATCCCAACTTTAATTAATTAATTAATTAATTAATTGTCATACTGTTTATCAATTTCATTGATGCACACTGCAAGTGGGAGATATTTCCCAAACATTCAGAAATCACCATCATATGCTCAGCAATCAGTTATCAAAGTTTTTAAGCATTCTTTAAAATCAGGATAAAAAAAATTATCTAATACTAAACTTTGACATGTAAAAAGACAGACTGATTGAGAAAACAAGAACACAGATACAAAACCAAGAGCAAGTAAAACTACGTTTAACTCTCAAAAAACTCTCTCTCTCTCTCTCTCTCTCTCTCTCTCTCTCTCTCTTTAGCCAATTAAATGAAGATCAACAATGGATTCCATGTCTCAAAACTAAACATTATTCATTGAAACTAGTGAAGTTTCCAGAAGAGGGATCAAAACAAGAATCATATGATGCATTACAAGGAAGACATAGATCAGAAGAGAGAATAACAACATGCATGGAGTGTCTCATAAGAGAATCACTGAAGACAAAGAGAAGTGATTCAAGAAACTAAGGCCAGCCACATGATTCACATAGATAACATCTCTTCTTCTTTTTTTGTTTTTATTATTCACAACTAGCTAGGTATGATTTATTTTTTAGTAAGTATCTTAAATGATTTGTGGCTAATGGAAATAGTTTCTACCAAGAATCTTAAAGATGGCAACATTAAGTGCCAAGCATGTGTTGATGAAAATTTTAAAAAATATGTTTATTGTTGTTGTTGTTGTTGTTGTTTCCATTAATTTTAATACTAATGATAATAATAGTGCTACATTAAATTGTCCAACGTGGCATATTAAGGTTAATGATCAAGGACGGACTTTGCATGGTAGAAGCTATGCCTGATGACTCGTCACCTGTAACATGAGTTATTTATTTATGACCAAGTGCCACGTAGGACTAGTTTCTTCAAGTTATCCATCTCCAATTTTTTTTATAAAGTCATTAAATAACAACTATAACAAAAATTCAATGGTGCTTACTTTGTTTGTTTTTATAAAAGATAAAATTAAATCATCCTTGCAGCAGGAGAGTGATAATCCATTTTTCTTCTGAATAAAAAAAGTTACATTTCGACTCTTTTCCAATACAATGGTTAAGGCTTCATAGTTTATCTATATTTATTAAAAAATAGAATGAAATTAAAACCATGCCAGCATACATCATCTAATACGATGTCAACAATTGTAGTATTTGGATAATGAATTAACCACTTTTATCTCCTCAAATAACTCTTTTCTAAAATCTAATTAAGATAAGGGTATGATACAATTAATTATTATGTATATTACTTATCTCATGATTGAGCTTTTGAGCCAGATGAGATGAGTATGAACTCGAACTTTTAAACTTGAGTAAAGTTCATATTACTAACATGAACTCTTAAGAAATTTATTTACTTGCGTGATATATACCCTGCAAAAACTCGTCAAGAAATATACATGATACATAATGGAAATTTAAAGTACCAACGCTTTAAAAATAGTGAAATTAAATAATACCAAAGGTTCGTGGTAAGTCATCTCAACGGTGAGTGACAGTGTAACATTGTGTTGTATAATATCATACAGTATTATATAAATACTATATAAATATTATAGCAATATTGTTCATCCATTGTTTACTGAATCTATTGTGGGAGAAGTTGTATACACCACACCTCCAAATTTGAAAAACAAAAAAAAAAATTTAGCATTATAGAGTTGTGCTCCTTAATATATCAATTTGACTATAACATGTTAATTCACTCCACATAATAGATCTTTAAAAAATTGTTAAACCATACATAACTACACTCATATGTCTATTTGAAATTCCATTATAGAGCGGTGCTTGCCTCTCTTGGCAATATATATATATATATATATATATATATCAAAGGGATAGAAGGGAAGAATGAACAATGTATTATTTGATAAAAATAGACAAAGGTCAAAACTGCTCCCAAATTCCTAACACAGTCACCTCATTCAATTTTCTCTTGATAAAGATGACCTAGTTTTTGCTTGATACGTTGAACAAATCAGCTATTTAAACATTGCAAAATGGAACCAAAAAACACAAATACTAACAATCAAAGTATATATTCGCAATTTCAGTGACGCATCAAGACATGAAAAAAAGGCAATTTGCCAACAAGAAGTTGGAGAAGAAAATTTTTCTCCCATTCCAATTTCACTTTGCATTTCGTCCCTTCATTCTTAACCGTTTTACAACTTCAACCAACCCAAATTCTTGGGTTGAAACTAACAGCAGCAAAACTCGCTTGTAACAACCCACTGGGATCAAAAGAAATGCTTCATATTCAACTCAAAAAAAATCATAGAGAAAAAAAGAAATGAAATAAAAAGGAAACGCTCATTAAAGAGGGCGAAGAGAAATATTTAAAAAAAAAAACAAAACAAAAGAAAGAGCACGTGACCACTTGGCGCAAACATTGTTAACTGCCTGTAGAACAGGTTCCCGCCATCAGAAACATCAACATCTCAAAACCATTCATCTAAGTAGACCGCCCATGGGAAGATAGAGAGAGGTTCTCATGTATTTTTTTTTCCTTTTTTTCCTTTTTACCTTTCCTTTTTTTTTTTCGGCAGCTCAGATTGGCTTAGATGTGAGTTTTTTTTTCCCAAAAAAGATTTCGGCCACAAAATATCCATGGCGATCTCTGAAAGTTCAGTAGCCCCTCCAATTTCAGTACTTGTTCCATCAGTACTTCAGCTGGGTTAATTCACCAGATGTAATGCCATTAATGGACTTTGTCTCAGGTGGCTGGAGAAAACCAACAGAAGATAACAGTGTATCAGAAAACCGAATTTCAGATCAACAAACATAAACTGTCAGCATAACTGACAAATTAGATTGGCAGGAAAGTAAAGGTTTTGCATGAGGATTGTTCTGGTAAAGCTTAAATTATAATTTAAAAAAAAAATAGCATGGTGATACATCTAAATATGAGTAACTGCAAAGCGGAGCAGAGAGCGAAGAATTAATAATGGTGAAGAATTAATAATAGTAAATTACCAATGAACGATTCACATTGGTTGTTGGTTGCCTGATCTTCTTGTCTTGCATTACTTTCTGCCGATTTTCGTAGAAATCAAAGTCATCTAATATTGAGGTTTTGGAACAATAATTCTTGAAAATATTCAGCATCTCAGTGCCCTGCGAAAATTTCACCTGGCATACATAAAAAAATAAGTGTTAGTGCCAAAATATAAATATATATAAATATACACCCATAAATTCTTCCTTCCGTCAGTAGACAATACAGTAGTAGGTCGTCCAAAGATATGAAACACAGCTAAAACATAGGAGGGCTTAGGAATCCACACAAAAACATAATCAACAAACACAGAAATAAGCACCTATATTAATGTAAGTGCATTAGAAAAATCCGCACAGATGTTCTGTTTCAATTTTAATGTCCTGTGAATATGTAAATGCGTCCAGATAATGTACTATATGTAACATTTCCTGTGTGTTTCCAAACAAAAGATACCCACTCCATATTCCAAAATAATCAATTTTTGTTACTGCAAACAGAATTATTACTTATATCTCACAGCATAGAACTTGTTCAAAGTTCAAAGATTATATTCTCCTATGGGAATTGGGAACCCATAATACTTACTTCTTGAGAATCACGGCTATTAGTAACAGGTTTATTCTCATTGTTCTCTAATATGATATGCCGCAAATGAGTATTGGGGATGTCTTTTATGATGTGCCACTTCACTGGAAAAAATCCATTCCACTTATCTTGTTGCCAAAAGTCCATGTTCTTGCTGTAGTCAACTTGACCAATCATCTCAGCAACACCACAGAACTGACCACTTGCATTAACCTGATAAGATAAAGAGTGATTAAGGAAAGAAAGCTAATATTTACTGATAAAAAACAGAATCAAGGTTATGCACAACAAAATCAGTTTACTGTCTAGTGAATAATACATCCCTCCCAGAACCAACTAGCCTTAAATAATAGCAAAGAAATTTTCAATGCCCATTCTGCTGCTACAAATACGAAATCAAATATACTTTGAATGTCATCTGATCTTTACGAAAAATCAACCAGACCATAACCTTGTTCAAGTTTAAACAACTTCAAAAGATTAGTCAATTAGCATAGCAAATACTGTATAATCAGTAATAAAATGCCAATGAACTTCACTGGCATGTCCAATCACGTCACATTATCCACAAATTTTCTTGTTTATCAGCATATAGTTACCAACAGTCTGGTCTCCAACTTGTTAGTCCAGTATATGGGAAAGAGGGACCACTCCACAAGGGAGAGACCACTGGTTCAAGTCATACAGATCTCATAAAGAATACAAGTTACCAAAATCCCGGAGAGTTCAAATATTGCTTATTAACTACTGCTTTCAGAAGCTAAGAGACATATTGCCAACTATTTGATGCTGCTTCAGACAAGAGTATGAATATGTCATAACATAAAAGATTAGATAAGTTCGAATGGTGACACAAAAGGAATTAACCCACATTGGACAAAGAGATAGGGTGGGCAGAACACAAATACTTGAAAAGAAAATTGCACTCCAACAACAAGAAAGGCACAAATAGCTCTGCAAAGAGAAGCCTATGCAAACTGCAGCGACGAATATCAGCTGCATACTAGCAGATACTTGTACTTGTAAATAAATCTATCGCAAAGATAATTTGTACTCAATGTGCAGTAAAACAAACAAAGCAACTTACAGAAAAAAAGAGGAAAACAGGACACTTGGTTCCCTTCTGCACCATTTTCTCCTGTGCAGATTGATAAGCATTGTCTAGTCTCTTATTACCATTCGGAGTGCTTGCCCATACATTGTATTTAATGCTTTTGTGTATATCATCCTCACTATATGACTTTATGACAAAGCATAAAGCATGGTCATAGTTAGTAGCAAAATCTGGAAGGTTGAATTCATCCTTAACAACAGGAAATGAAGCATTCATTTTTTTAATTCCCTCGGTAACCAATGGTGGTGCAACTTGATCAGCATCAGAGCACAAGTTACTTCTGATGCCATTTGTTCTTGGACCACGATTCTGTTCATTTAGCATGTCAAGGTCACCAGTTGTGTAAACTTTGGTTTTTGCTTTGGGTTTTTCAGTCCCAACCAAACTCCGTCCAGTTTCCTTAGCATGCAAGAGGCCACCTTTTCCATGGTTTGAGTATGTAGAGAACTTGTTCACCGGAATAAAGCTTTGGGATAGAACCGAAGCAGCCTAATATAAAGAGCAAGTGATGAAAAGAGATTATACATCAAACGTGCCATCATTATTATTTAGATAATCAATATCAAATTTTCACATTATCATTGCTTAATATAAATAAATAAATCAATACCCTATTTACGGGCTTGAGAGATTCATTATGAACAGCAGGAAGTGGTGAAACTCCCCATGCTTGTGGAGATCCCTTTTTAGTTGTATTTGTTGACTTTGAAGAGATTGAAGGTTTTGCAGGAGTGAATGTATGAGTTGGAAAAGGCAAATTCAGTATGGGAGCAGAGATTGCTGGATCTAATCCAAATCCAGTCCCAGAAGATCCATCAGTCAATAAAGATGGATTCCAGTATGCAGGAACCAGTTCAGGCCCATATGCAACTGAATGAGGAAAATATTCTGGAGAAGAGGCCTGAGGGAAAACTGGGTTTGGATAATACGGCTGTTGACTAATATATTGTCCATCAACACTAATCATAGCTCCAGGCACCAAAGGATAGGGAGCATAGCCAGGTTGTGTCCCAGGAATAAAATAAGCAATAGAGGCATTATCTGTAGAAATAGCCTGAAATAGAACATAAAAGCAAAGGTGAGCGTTACTACAACCAATTCAAAGTTCATATACATCCCATGAACTCCAGTAGATATATTTTGAAGTATTTAGCTTTGTAGGAACAGAATGTGATAGTTAAAGCCATGGCTGAAGAATCAAAAACCTCTCCCATTAAGAAACAACTGTTGCACAGACCACCATCCACCCAAGTCAATGTCATGTATAAAGAAGTGGCCATATTATCCATTACCATCTTGAAATAAAATCAAACTTAGTATGTGGAGTATCAAAAACATAAAATGTAATCTGACTTAAATAAACTGGCAATCATCAAGCAGAGAAATTGACCATTGTGTTGTTGTTAATTTAGGTAATAGCACTTCCTACAATGCAATATATACACCAAGTGAACAACTAGAAGCTTGCATCAAGGAATATTATAGAAATGCACCAAATCTAGGATGTAACAGGACAAATCATTTTATCTAACTTTAATAGAGATTGTAGACTGAGCAACTTACCTGAAGAGGAACTTCAAAGCCTTGCCTCCCAAAAGTGTAACTTTGATCATCCCATTCTCTAAATGAATACCCTGTAATCATTCTTATTATTAGATCGCAAAACATAAAAACTAAAGCTTGCCTTAATAGTTGCAAAAGTTACAAAACCTGGATAATAGTAACCATAATAGTCATTCACTGGATACAAGATGCTCTGCCCAGCAATGACACCCTCTTGATCGAATTCACTTTCTTTCAAACTGTTTGTGACATCTCCTAAAGAGATACCTGACGCTGCATCAGATGGATTTCCATCTTTTGGACCATGCTACCAAAAAAAAATAGCACAATTATCAAAATTGTCGAGGTAACCAACTTCTCAATAAAACATATAGACAGGTATTAGCAAGCAGAGATGCAACCACAGTTAAAAAACATGAACCTAGAAGACAGAATCATGCGAGGGGCAAGCAATTTCATGTACCAAATTGGAATCTCCGGCTTTAGGAGTTGACTCTATTTTCAGTTTCTTCACCGCAACGTCCAAAGCTGAAGTGCACAAAAGTTAAGGCATCCAGTGCTAAAACTAATAGAAGATCTTTCAATTTATGCATAAGTACTGATCAACATATAACCAACTATACCATTGGTCATATATCAAGCAATCACGACATATCTTTTTCACACAAATTACAATGTAAAGCCAGAAGTCACCAAATGTAAATCAGAAAAATTTTAAAACCAAATCCAATATTCATATAAGATTGCAGATCAACTAAAATTGACCAAAATTAACACAATTAAAATCGATGGTACACAGAAAACAAGGAAAACATTCTCTTGAATTCACAGAAAACATAGAAGCCTAAACAATTGACAGAAATGAATGAGTACCTTGTCAATGAATCATAAAAGTCTAAAGATTAAAGAATGAATTAATCAAAACCAAAAACAATGGAATAATGAGAACTACTTGTTTAGTGACCTCCCACAAATCACATAAATATCATACAAATACATAATCTTCTGACCAAAATGCCGACTTTAAAAAGCAATCAGAGATATTTCACAAAAACCTGAACTTCTTGGCAAGACACTTCAATCAGCCTATAGATCCATCCAATCCATCTTCAAGGGATACAAGTGCTCAAAATCATCAAGCAGAATTCAGTAAAGTCGCATAAAATCACATCAGCATGTGTATACATTATATGCATCTCTCTCGATGAAAAACATTTCTATCAAACTAAAGATCCCATCAACATCATAAAACTGAGCAAAACCGTAAAAGCTACAAAATTCCATCAATCATCAAAAATCTAAGCAATTGTACTAACTACATCAAACGATCAAACAACCTTCCTAAGCATCACATCAAGGACAAAATACAGAACCAAAAACTAAGATCTACAATCCAAATCCATTCAAACTCCAAATCACGGCCAGATCAATCCACAAATTCCCAAAATTCCACTCCTAAACCAACTCCAAGCCAAAGAACAGCCACCAAAACATTCAAAACTTAATTTCCTCCATTCCGATTGGCAAACGTCCAAACAATCCCCGGAAAAAGCAACAAAGCAACGCAGAAAACATCAAACAAGGGGGAAAATCCGCCAAAAAAACAGCAAATGAATAAAAAGGATACGAATCTCAGCAGCCATGACAATTTGCACCAAATACACAAAAACCCTAGGGAAATAGGAACGTTTCCGATATTCTCCGGCGACGAGGAGACGCGAAACTTGGGGAACAAGGGCTGGATTCCGACGCTGACGAGGAGACAGAGGAAAGGGAATCAGTGGCTGGTGGGAAATGAGAATGAAAACGGGGTTTTGTTTTCGAATTTAAAAGTCAAGAGAGGAGAGGAGAGAGAGAAAAGTAACGGCTGATGAATTGCCACGTCATCAAAAAAGAAGAATCCTACGGTTCTATCCGCTCGGCCGTCCAAAACAGCCTCTTTGATGATGTCCGTTCCCATGAGGATGATGATTCAGAGACCGCACCAGCAGGTCGGCTAAAAATAATAATATATTGAAAGGTGTTTTTCGCAAATACAACCTTTCTGAAATTTTTTTTTTTAAATTATCTTTTTCAAAACTAAACTCAAACACCAATAAAAAAACAACCTGGATTTTTACAGTACATGATTATTTTATTTTTAAAATAATAATAACAATAATAATAAATGAATGAAAAGAAAAGAATTTTTGGTGAAGTTTTCTTCAATGTAAAAACTTTGGGGGGAATTTTTAAAAATATCATGACTTCTGTTTAAAAATAATAAAACATTAATTCCCATTTATATATATATATATAAGTTGGGTAAAAGACAAAACAAATGGGTAATGATCATTTTCACTGCTGCAATTTTTAATTACTGAAAAAAGTAAGGAGAAACCACTTCCTTACGCTTACCTGTTTATAAATGAATTATTTAATTAAAAAATTTTGAACATTTAATTATTAAATATAAATTTGAGTGTGGATTGTATATACACTGCGATTTAAGAAGCCACTTCCTTTTTTAGATAATATATAAGTGATATTTTCATGGGTCAATACCAAAGTAATTTATTTTGATATAAATTGAAATAAATAATTATGAATTAGTTTTTGTTTGTGAGAATGTATAAAACAATTTAAGAAAAATAACAAACAATTTATTACGTCTTTATCTAAACATATACAGAGCGAGCGTACTGAGAGTCCATTACATAAAATTAAATATTTGCCGACAAATATTTTTTTACAAAATTTAAATTTGAATCACTTAATTAACCTGCTTTAAACCTCTTTCACCTGAACTTATAGTATTTAAATTTTTATTTCATTTATAAATTTGTTTAGAGACATCCACACTATTAATTACAAAAGGTACATAGAATATAAATATCATGAGAATTTATACAAAATAGCCATAAATTATTTAGATTGTTTTTAATTTAAATAAAACATCTAAATTCAACCAAATATATTAAACAAAAATGAAGCCATATGTTCATTAACAAGAAAAAGACTAAGAAGCCATGGAAATATCCTTTAAAAAAAAAAAAGGGAACCAAAAGATAGCAATAATTCTATCTATATAATTCTTGCTTTTTAGGAAGAACAATGAATGCAATTAAAATGTCATCTAGTAAGGAGACTTATATCACCTAAATTTTATCATCATAGTTTTTTCATTTATTAAATGATTTAATCCATAAATTGAAGAAGATGTTTCTTTTCAAAGTCGCTTTCCAAAGCCTTTGTTGTGAAGCATTGGGGCACCTTTTTTTAGAATTATATTATTATTATTATTATTATTTATTTATTTGTATTGTTATTATTATTCAATGACTTAATCTTGAAGCTTCATGGAACAAGTCAGATCCCACATTTCAATTTGGAGGTTTCCAAAAAGAGGAGAAAGTAGGAAGAGGTTTTGTGGGAACCATGTCATATTTATGGTTCAATTTTCTTTTTTTTTATTTTCATTTCTTTATTTGTTTCTTTCTTTCTTTGTTTGGATACAGAAGATATTTAATTTGCAATGGAAGTGATTTTTTTTGTATGAATTAATAAGTTAAGGCATTTGAAAAAAAAATGATAATTAAATTGGATTATATAAAACTAAAAGGGAAAATCGCTATTAAAATTTCATGGAGAAATTATTATTATTATTGAAAATGGAAAATAAGATATTTGTCCTTATTTATGGAGAAATAAGATATATATGTGTTTATTTTAAATTAATATTTTATGAGTTAATTATTTGTTCAGATAAGTAACCCTAGTCCATGTGTTTGAAAGATTGAAGTGAAGTTCCAAGCAAGATCATGAAAAATATTGTGCCAAAAAAATATTACTAATAATAAAATGTGCCAAAAAAAATCTAATAAAATAACACAAAAACACAATGTAAGGGATATTAAATATTGACTTGATATCTTTTCAAAGTGATTTGATAATTGGGATATAGTCTAGGTCTTTCTATTGTTTTTATAGGGTTATGTTTGTTAAGTTGTATAGAATGTGAGATATTTTTTTGATCGAAAGGAACTCTAGCAAGAGCCGGAACAAAAACAAAACAAAAAGAAAAAAAATAACAAACTACTCAAAGTTTAAACCAACTAGTCTAGTGATGTCTTCAAGCCAACGATGGCGATCGTGTCCACTGTGAACAGGGAAAGTGTCGGGTTTCTCCTTCCAAAATTTGCCAAGGCATCTGCTACCAAGTTGAGCTCCCTTAGGCAATATGCTACTTCCGTCTGAGGATCTTCCTTGATCATTCTTTTAAGTACCTGAACATCAAATTCTCCATCGTCGCCAGAAATAGAGATATCTTTCTGCAGTTCTTCCAGGGCCATGATGCAGTCAGTGCACACCCGGTCCGGTTTCAGTCTCTGTCTTGTACATTGGTCCAGAGCCACCCAGATTGCCATCAGCTCAACATGAACATTAGAGTTTGCTATTATCGAGCTTGCGCCAGCTAAAATAATTGTACTTTGACCTCTGGTGACAATAAAACCTACACCACCAGAATCAACATTAGAAATCCAAGAAGCATCACAAAAAACATTAATTTGGTTTCCAAAGACTGAGTTTTGCATGTACTCCCTGAGTTTCCCTTTGATTGCTCCAAAGGAATTTTTTGTCGTGTGCAGAGCCTCCATAAAAATTTGAAGTGGTTGATACCTCCTATTGTTAAAAACAAGATCACAAGTAGTCACAAGAGTTTGCAAAAATTGGTAACTAATCTCGATCATCCCGCCAATCCATCATGAGCCACCTTCTCCAAAGACATTGCCCAAGTTATCACAATTCCAACCAAGTATACCTAGTCACTAACTTCCAACAAAATCTAATTATCCCGCAATCATTGACTAAATGGTCCAAGCGTTTCATTAACAAGTCCACGTAAAGGGCAAAGAGTTTAGGGACCAATGTTAAGATTATAGAGGTACTCATATGTAGGAATTCTGCCATGTAAGGCTCTCCAAAGGAAAGTTATAACCCTTGGAACAGCTGGCAATTTCCACAATTTATGCCATCCATTCCAATTTCCATTCTCATCAACAAGAGCTTTGTTCAAATAATTGTAAATGTGGCAAGAAAGTTTCCCAAAAGAAGCAGTTGACCCCCATCTCCAACAATTAAAATTATTGGAATTAAAAGTTATATCATTTAGCAAATTCCAATCAATAGAGGGTCCAAAAACCATTTCAATACCAGCCTTATCAAGCTTATTATTTCTCAAGAAATCATTTATGCCAAGGTTGGCATCCAGCAGATTAATATCAAAATAAGTTGGCTTTAAAGAGATAGGAGTATCAAAGATCCAAGACTGATTAAAAAAATCAGTATCACTTGGATTACAGAAGACAATAACAATGTTAGATCTAACTTTTGCCGCAGCCTTATAGAGCATCCTGTAAAACCAAGAAATTTTTCCAGTCTTAGGTCTGTCCCAAATATTGAAATCCCCATACTTAATGTGAGCAATGTGAACCCACATTTTATTATCCCTGTTAAGCATCGAAAAGACATTTTTGGCCATAAGAGAAGTTTGAGCAATCCTTAAATTTCTGATCCCAAGTCCTCCCTCAACTTTACCAAGTATAGTAGTGTCCCAATTGCTGGAATGAAAACTGCCACCAGCTATGCCTTTACCTCACAGAAAGTTCCTGGCTAATTTTGAAATTGAGTCCAGAATGGTGTCAAGAATAGGATAGATAGCAGGATAGAGGATATACAGGGATGGACATAAGAGTGGAATTGACAAGGACTGCCCTACCTGCAAGGGAAGTAGCAGCAGCATTCCAAGAGTTCAAGCTATGCTTGGTTCTCTCAACTAAGTTCTGAAACTGATGGATTTTTAGCCTACTAGGAGAGATCAAGACTCCAAGATATTTAAATGGAAAGGTTCCAATGTTCATATTCAAAATAGACAGGAGTCTATTCCCGATTCTCCTATTGCACCAAAGAAGGAAGGAACACACAACAGACTTGTGAAAATTAATTTGTCGACCAGGTGAGGGTTTTGTAAAGATGAAAACACATACCGCAATTTCTTGCAAAGAAGCACGGGAGGCTTTAGTGGTGACAATAAGATCATCCGCAAACATCAAATGATTGAAATTATTGGCTAACCTAGAATTAAACCCCGGAATCATATTATGACTCAAAGCATAATTAAGGATTGCAGAGAGATTCTCGTGAAACCAATAGAAAGAGAAATGGGGAGATAGGATCCCCTTGTCTTAGCCCTCTTTAACTGTTAAACCAGGGAGTAGGCCGACCATTAATCGAAAGGAGAAAGAAGCGAGGAAGAAAGATAGCTCGGACCCATGTAATCCAAACCTCGGGAAAATTCATAATCCTAAGTGTAGCAAGGATAACAGTCCATTCCAGGGTATCATAGGCCTTTTCTACATCAATTTTGAGCAACATCCTTGGGAGAGCCCCGGGTGTCATACTCAAGAAAATGTGCAATCTCTTGGAGGGCAATAATATTATCGAAAGTAGATTTGCCAACTAGAAAACCAGTTTGTTCGAGCCCTATAAGCTTGTTAATGACTAAGCATGTTGCTTAAAATTTTAGAAACAAGTTTATAACACACATTACACAGTAGATATAGGCCGATAGTCACCGACTTTGCTAGGAGAGCCATTTTTAGGAATGAAAGCAATAAAGGTCCTCCCCCAAGAGCCGGGAATGGTAGCCTTTTGGAAGAAATGCCTAATTGCCTCATAAAGGGGATTTTGCACTACCTCCCAATAGAAGAGATAAAACTCTACGTTTAAACCATCAAGGCCAGGGATTTTGCCTTTCGGCATAGATCTAAGGTGATGTTTGGTTGGGAGTAATGGAATGGGTTTGATTGCTTACAATGAGTAAGCCTTTGTTTGGGTATGGAGTAATGGGATTGGGGAAGTAATGAAGAAGTATTGGGAGATGTTTGGAGGAGGAATGACATTCATCCAAAAAATGGGGGGATTGTGATTCCTTATGAAGAAAAAGACCATTTTGCCCCTCTTTGAATTCTTAGTTTTTTTATGAAAAAATATTTAGATATTTTACAAAATCAATTAATATAGTTAGTAATTTATTTTTGTAAATATATATTTTTGGTATTATAATTAGTTCCGCAAACTAATTTTTAATTAGGATGAAAAAAAATTAATATTAACCCGCCGTTAATTAATTGTTAGTAATAATTATATTAATAAAAATTTTGAGATTTTGTGATATATTAAAATTAAATATTTATGTATAGAAATTAATTAATTAATTGTTAATACTTAATTAGTTAATATCTATAAATGTTTCAATAAGTAATTATCACAACTCATTATTATATATACAAATATATAACAATATTTATTTAGATAAAGGGCATAATAGTCATTTTCTCATATTCTTTTCTTTTCACTTTTCTCATTCCTAATAAACTACCTCTCCAATCCTTTCAACCAAACATAGTTGTCATTCCCATTACTTTTCCAATCCCCCTCATTTTCATTGCTCTCTGACTCCTCTCCTTTCCATTACTCCCGACCAAACAACCCCTAGGAGTTGTAAAAATTTCAGAAATGGATATGGGCTTAATGAACAAAGTCCTATCAAGCATCATTTAACCTAGGCAAGTCATTGGGCATTCTACACACTAACTTCGAAATGTCCAGATTATTTGCGTAAGACCACAACCTCCTATAAAAATCGGAGAAAGAAGAAGCAATGGCATGCCAATCGGTAAGAGTATTGCCAAGATCATCGGTAATGGCTGAGATTTTGTTCTTATGAGTTCTAATCTTGGCATGATTGTGAAAAAATCTAGTATTAAGGTCCCCATTCTTAAGCCACAAGAGTTTAGCACGCCTGGGCCCATTTAATAGCATTCTCGCTTTAAAAGGGCGTAATGCTTATTATACAAAGCCCGAGAGAGAAACATTAATATCATCAACATTACAATGATCCACTTCAAGATTCTCCAAAGCATGGTGATATCATGTTCGGTGGCAGTAATGGCAAGCATCCAAAGGAGTTAAATCAAAAACTTTCCAATTCAAAAGATGCGTTCTGGTATAGAATGTGAGATTGAGAGATAGATGAAAAGTGAGTGCTCTTTTGTTTGTAGAGTATGGATAAAAGAAAAAGTAAAGAAGAAGAAGATGAAAAAGATATCTCTTGTTTTTGCCTTGATTTTGTAAAGCAAAATAAGATCTTTGTTTCTTAGGTGAGGTGAAGTTATTAGGGTTTGTAATCCTCTTGTAGTTTTGCGGTCATTTTTTGTACTTTTATAATTCAGCTAATTAAAGTGAAGCATTGTACTCTCGTAGATATAGGCCTGTTATTGGCCTAATCACGTTAGCTTTGATGTCTATTTTTGTTCTACTGTGAATGCTTGTATTTCCTCTCTTTACATAGTATCTCTATTGTGACATTGCTAGGAGCTTGTGAAACGCACATCAAGTGTTCGATGAATTGTTACATTCATTCCGTGTTTTCTCTCATGCAACAAAAGAAGTTTCTACATAATCATGGAGTTAATACCTTAACACATTTGCACTTTCACTTTATATGAGCTTTGGAGTTTGATTTTGTATTCACTCTTGAACACCCTATGCATACCCAGTGTCAATAAGCCAGAAGGTAGTTGATTTCTATTTAAATTTCTCTCTACACTTGAAGATTAAATATTTCTTCCTTAATTTTAAAGACCAAAAATTTAAAGAGCAGATATAGGGGCCAATTTTCTAAAAAAAAAAAAGTTTAGCCGCCACTGCACTAGTACAGTAATTAAGGCACTTAACTCTTACACAAGGGGTCGAGAGTTCAAACCCTCTCAATGCATGGTTGAGTTTTGAATGATAAAAAGTGTCTAAGCTCAACTATGTTGTTTTTGAGGTAAAATTTTAGGATTGAACACCCTTATTTGTGTTCAAGAGCTTTTATCTAGACTAACTATCAATTTTTTTTTTTTTTTTTTTTTTGACAAAAGCAACAAGCCTTATCAAAGAACAAGTATATATAGAGGTGCACTAGTTACGATGACTTAATGATTTCTTGAGGATTTGAAATCACTTGCCATGTAACACTAGAGAAAAGAATACAAAATCTCCCGTAGATGATCCACTAGACTCATTTGAAATAGTACTATAAACAATAAATAAGCCCAGATTGCGAATAAATAATACTACTATAATTAATACCATAATACATTATTGCTACAGTACTTCACCCAGAGTTTTAGACATATTTATTTGGTCACCCCACTGTGTATGACTACCACCGGCAAGAAGGCAAACTTTGCTTGGTTGAGACTCTTAGGTGTGTTTGGTTCGGAAGTGATCCACCGAAGTGAATGAAGTCTGGAAGTGTGACTTCGATTGTAGTGAAATTTTCATTTGGAAGTCTTTAGTTCCATGTGTTTGGTTGAGGGAAGTGTTAAATTATAAATTATTTTTTTTGTCTTTGTTAATAGTGAAAAAATGAAAATAGGGTTTATAAATAAATTATTTATTACATTTGATATAATGTGAATTTTTTTAAATTAAAATCTTAATTTTGTTGCAAAAATTAAAAAAATAAAAGAACAATAAACAATAAACAATAAAAATAAAAAATAAAATAAAATAAATTAGAAAAAAAATAATAAAATATTTATAAAAACATACAAAATGGGTGGAGTGGAATGCCGAAGTGCCACTTGGGAAAAAAAATTTCCGAAATCAAAAAGTGAAGTGGGAGTTTTGGAAGTGGCCACTTCCCCACTTCGGCTTCTACTTCCGTGAACCAAACAGGTGGAAGTGTCACATCAGCTCCCACTTTAGTTACCTCAGTCTCTACTTTGCTGAACCAAACACACCTAATTGAGGTAGAATTTGCTTGGTTAGGGTAGGGGTGGTCAAGCTCCATTGTTTGGTTGACCCAAATAAACCCTAGTTTCAATCATCACACTTGTTTGATGCAAACTTTGCTTTGATATGAATCATATGGGTTAAGCCATAGTATGATTGAGGAAGACACTCATGGCATAGGAACGTTGTATCAATGCTAATCTTTGGTCAAAGCTTAAAAGCAAGTCTGAAGCTTTGGCCATGGAATGGGCTTTGAACCAGTGCAAGAGATGCAGTCTGACGCCAAGAAAAATCCTATCCGATTGTCCAAGTTTAATTCGCAGTCTAAACTAAGGAGATGAGAGAGTAGATTTGAAGATATCTAACACTTTGCAAAGCATTCAAAATTTGCGAGGAAGATGGCTGGAGATGCAGGCCGAAGTCATTGACAAAGAGTTTAACATTGCGGTGGACGCTTTGGCTGCTTTTGGATGTCGAAATCCACACTTATCCCTCTTCTACAGAGGTTTGGAGATTCCAAGATGGCTGATAGAGGCCGCTACCCATTTGGGCCTTCATTTCTGAACTTCGTTTAGGTTTGTTGTTAGCTACTGAGTAGCTCCTCTTCTACATCGGCCAATTTGAGGGACTAACTTTTTTACATAATTATAATTGAGGACTATAGCCAATTTGATGATTAATCAATAACTATATAATTAAATGATTAACCATTTAAAAAACAAATGTCAATTTGGTATGATTCCAAATTAACAATAGTTTTTTGGTTTATTGATATTGGTTTTTTTTTGTACAGGTGCTTGTTTCGAGGTATTAAACCTCAAAACCCACATAAAATAAAAACATATTTGTTTGTTGAATTTGGTTTGCACTTATATATAGTTACACTTTACAATATTTGTTTACGGAACCAATTTCTTTTGCAAAACATAAATAATGATAATTAATTTTGCAGAAACATTTCGTTTATTTTAAAAGGTAAACAATCCACTTCTAAATCATAGGAAACTATAATTTAAAAAAAAATTCTTAATTCTTGTCATTATTAAGTTGTGATGAAGGATATAGACCCAATGGGCTGTCAGAGACACGTGGCGAGATCCAAAGCCAGGCAGACCACGTGTGCGGTATGAGGCTGATGAGCTGGACTAGGCCCCACTGAGAGTCGCGACAAAATACCCCCTCGTCATCTTAGGCCACTTGTCACTCTCTCCTTTCTCCACTCTCGCCCTCCTCTTTCTCCCTCATTTACAGCGTTGCCCTTCTCCGTCCTTTGCATGCCTTCACGAGTTTGGTTCCTACGAATCCTACCCGATACGAAGCTCATCTCACATATAAAAAAAAAAATTGAATTTTATATATCTAAAAACGTCCAAATTAAAGTAAAAAATAAAATAAAATAATCACTACACAATATCCAATAAAAGCCATATCAAGCTACATGCAAAACGGGTTGCAGTCTATTCGGAGTCATGATCCGATAAGAAAGGGCGTCATGGTAATTATGTAACGTAAACAAGGGTGGTTTAACCAGTGTGTCTTATAAATCTAGAATAACCCAAAACTCATTTCTCATGCCAGTTCTCATCTCATCTCCAAATCTCATCTTTATTTTACATCCTCAAAGAGTACTCATCTATGTATCTCTCTCTATCTCTCTCCTTACCACTTCCTTCTGTGCATTATTAAGTTCATTTATAATATTAACATATATTTCTTTTACTTTGCAGACAGAGAGAGAGAGAGAGATTATCATGGGATACTGGAAAGATAAGTTGTTACCAAAGATCAAGAAGGTGTTTGGCTCAAAGAAGGAAGGGGAAGAAGGTAAAGAAAGAGGAGGAGGAGGAGGAGGAGGAGGAGAAGGTCATGTTGCAGTGGAGAGTAGCAGTAAGGAGGTGGGTTTAGAAACTGATCAGGAAAAGAATGAAGAGGTGGAAGAGAAGATGGTGGTTGCACCTGAGACTTCTGAACCAGCTAATTAAACCTCTTGAGTGATCTGTTTGAGCCATGAGGAGGCTTTTATGTATATGTATAGAATTTTAATGTTATTTTTAGTGTATTTATAGTTGTAACAAGTATGCATATGCCTCCTTTCTTGTATTTTGCATGATTTGTTATTCTAATTAATTTGGTCTTAATTTGTTGATTTCTTTTACCTTGGCTTCCTGCCTACGTCTATGTTGGTTGTGTGTTAATCTATGATGTGTATTGCTTAGACTTTTTTTTATTACTATTCCTTATCCTTAGTTATGAAAGGAGGAGGAAGAAAGAGGAAAAAATCCAGTAGAAATATTGTATAATTTTGTTTACTTGATCTTTTATGGGAGAACTCGTATTTCTTATTTTTTCAGGTTATAAAATAAGAAAATTTATCAATCTTTGATATATATATCATCTTAGGTATATATATATATATATATGTAAAAAATTATTATTGGTCAATGTAGTCCGTGGCCCTAAATCGGCTCCGAATGGACCGGGTGCGCCCAAGAGAAATCAACCCAAACAACCCGGTTCAAGGACTAATAAATTAAAGACATGCATGTAAATAATATATGGAGGTGACCTTATTATATAATTGCCATGCATAATGCATTGTTGTGAGAGTGAGTTCTCTGGGGTTTTGTTATCTAAGTTGTTAAAAGTTAAAACCATATTATTAGGGTTGAAAGGTTGTGCATGAGTTAAAAGAGTAACCAATAGTAAGGTGGCATGTGTTGCCACAGTTCAAAGTCTGTATTATATGTTGTAATCAATGGAAGTCGTTTAGAAATAAATATCTTCCCAACTTGCCTCTCATTTCCTGTCTCTCATATTCTCTTTGCCTTTTCCTTCTTCCCTTCTCTTCTTCTCATCCTTTTCCGGCTTTGTTCCCACTGCTTTGTTCCTGAATCAACTGTAGTGCTCATCAATGTGTTAGTTTGTTTTACATGATAAATTTTTATGGAATTATTAAATCAATATAACGAATATGTTATCGTATTATTTTTATATTTCATTAATAATTTCTTTTGTGAGGCGATAGCATGTTGTCTTTGCTTATTTTTAAAAAAAAAATCCGGTTATCTTTGCTGATTGTATTTTATGTGTGAACAGTTAGTAATTTTGCAAAAATTAAAGAAAGACAAATATAATCACATAAATTAAACATTCACACATAAAATACAAAAATAGTTATTACTTTGTAATTTTGCTTTAGTACAAACCTACAGTTATGATAATGTTACAACAATTAATAAAAAAAATAAAAAACTTTACTGCATTTAGCAGCAAATTAAAATAATTAAACACAACGAGCACATCAATAAAATTTCCCTACTAAAAGATGAATAATTTAGAAGCAGGAGATATCAATGATCACTAGTTAATTAAATTCTTGATTATGATTTTCTTGCAATATTATTAAGCATGACAAAATAGACTGTTACTGTTGGGCCTTTGTCAAGTGAGTGCCTTTAACAGCCTTTGCAATCCATGGTTGGTGACTTAAGTGCATGAATCATTTGGGCCCTTCTCATATCCTTTATTGTGTAAAAAGTTCAAAGCCATGAGCATCTGATTGGAGAAGAACAAATAAAAGTCAAAGCATCAAGAACACAAATTATACAAAAAATGAATTAAATAAAAAAATAATTGATTGACAAGTGACAAAATATATGAAGATGTTTTTTTCAAATGAAAATGCAAACATATTACATCAACAACATGTCTAAGTCTAAAGTTTATATTTCAACACATTTGTGCTTCATTTTGCATGAACTGATATTCAAATTTGTCTTTTAAATGATATTTTGTTTGAATAATTCATTTCATAAGATATATATATATATATATATATATATGGTATGAAAGACTTATTTAGTAGGAATAAATAAAAGATCAAAATGATCTTTTGGCTATCGTGAGAGAGAAAAAAGGGGAAAGGAGCTTGGATCATCGCTGATCTCTATCCATCGCAACGCCAGCCTCCTCCTACACCTCCTCGTTTGATCTTCTCTTCAACCTATCTCTCACCCACTGCCTCTCATAAACCCCATCTCTCCATCGTATGATTAGGTGGGAGATCCTCGGAACCCTTGCAATGGCAATGACCACGGCGACGACGAACTATGTGTCTCTTTTAGATGGGTGTTTGTAGTAGTTTTTCTTGTCCTGAACTAAATTGTATGTTTAAATGAGGTTTCTTTTTCAATTTGCCAGGAATATTGGCATTTTGAATATGCTGTCAACTGGTGATGGAATGCCTATGATGATTCAATATTGACATTTTGAATATGTTGTCAGCCAAAAGATCATTTTGATCTTTTATTTATTCCCAGCAACGCACAACCGTTAGATTTCAATCTAACGGCTGTACGAGGACGTCCCTAGAAATGAATTCTAGGGACGTCCATAGAAGATGATATCTCATATATATATATATACTGAATTGATTACTAAACGACAAAAGTTAAGGTTTTATATGAATGAAAGGCAATAGGTTTTTCCAATCCAGTCCCTTTTTAACCAAACCTAACCTACAACTTCTTCATTGTGTATTATTTATTTATTTATTTATTTATTTGTTTTATAAAGCAAACTTACCTTAGTGATCGTCACATGGCATAGATTATGATATAACGAGTTAATATATATGTTGCCAAATTCTATGTGTACCTAGATTTTTAAATTGTTTGTATTTTTTTTTATAGAATCAACCGTATTTTAGTCAAATTTTAATAAGCGGTAATTACTTATAAATCCCCCACAAGTTTGCAGTTTCCCGGATGGTCCCTGACATGTTTCACTTTCCTGTTTAGTCCTTCCTTTTCAATCTATTTCCATTCAAATCCAAAACAGTGAAACGGCCGTTATGATGAAGCCAACGTGGAGTGGAAATGTCTTTTTTGCCCTTTGCGCAAGTTTCAAAAAAATAGCGTGGAAATGTCGAGCATACCCTCAAGCCTTCGGGAACCGTCGAACGGTTGAGATAACCCACCGGGGAAACCGTTCAAGCGGCTCTTTTGCTTCTTCTTCCGTTTCTTCTTCTCCATCTTGCGCCTACGACTCTCTTCTCCTTGTTCGGTGTTCAAAGACTGTGTTTTTCCCTTTTGCGGCGACGACTGACTTGCCACACGTCCGCCTTCGCACTGTCGGCCTTCTGCAAACACTGCGAGACTTCGTGCAACAAAAAAACAAGCGAAAAAGGTAAGAAGAAGTTGGGTAAGGAGAAGTCGACCGACGTTTCAGTGTATTACTTTAGGGTTTTTGGACTTTCTGTGTAGTTTACGGTCTTCCTGTGTAATATAACCAATTTGAGTGTAACATCTGATCGTTTTGTGTAATCTGAACTGAATACAGAAATGGCCGAAACTCTGGTTAACGGTAGGTGTTATTTGGCCCCTGTCGTGGATACCATACAGGGATTGAAAAACGTAATGAACAACACCCACTGGAAGTTACTCCGACAGACCCCTTTCGCGCACCTGATGGACCTGCCGGCCGTGATCCAAGAAAGGGGGTTCTGGATGCACTGCTCCGTGTATACGATGCATGAACCGGAAGGTTCAAGATCGGCGAGAGTATGCTGCAGTTCAGGCCCGAGGACGTCGTCCTTGTAATGGGGGTCCCCAGCGTGGGCGAGACTGTGTCATTAAAGCCTGAGGGGGAGGAGGAAGCCTCTGAGTTTGAACTTTCTTATCTGAATAAGTTACACAAGCAGCATCGCGATACTATCAAAGAGAACTTGTTCAAACTTGTCAGCAGGAAGGCTGGAACGGAGGAGACTTTCGTGAAGCTCCTCCTGGTATTCTTGATGAGCACCATCTTCTTCCCCAACACCTCTCTGAATGCGCCCACCTTCTTAGCCAGGTACGCCGACAAATTAGACACTATCGGCGACTACGCCTGGACGCATGCCATCCACAGATGGGTGATGGATGATCTTCCCAAAACTGCCGCACGGGTGCAGCTGCGCTGCCAAGGGAAGATCAAGAGCGCCGGATACCTGAAAGGGTGCACGGTCGCCCTCATTATATGGTTCTACGAGGTGTCCGGCAACGTGAAGAAACAACGCGTTGGTCGGACACCCCGTATACTGTGTTACGGGGACAGCACATTCACAAAGTCGTCCTCAATTGATCCGCTCTTGAAATCACTGGAAGGGAAAGAGGCGAGTTCTCTTCTAATCTTTTGAATGCCTAATTGGTTGATGTTTCTGGTTGATATTATTGTTTTATGTGTAATATTGTTCTTTTCGGTGTACTACTGCATGTTTCTGTGTAAGATCTTACCGTTCTGTGTAATATTCTTTGTTTCTGTGTATCATACGTATGTTTTCGGTAATATCCTACTTTTATGTGTAATATGCTTAGTTTCTGTGTATAATGCGTATGTTTTGTGTAATATATAACCGTCCTGTGTAATATGTTACGGTTCGGTGTACTATTGGACCTTCCCATGTAACATAGTCTTGTTCTGTGTAATCTACGATTCTTAGGCTGACATCTTATATTTGAATCCTTCACAGTTTTTTGATCTCGTTCCTTCCAACCCTGAAGAAACGACACTTGTTAGTGCAACTGTACAGGGGGCTCAATCCCCCGATTCAAGAAAGAGAGCCCGACGGCTTTCACCGGCGAGGAGGGGGACAACAAAGAAAGAAAGAGGCCAAAAGGCCGAAGAAGAAGACCTGCGAAAGCAGAGCCGCCGACGAAGTGTCGGGAGACGGGGTGGGGACCACTCCGCCAAAGCCAATGTCCGAAAAAGGTCTCGCCGTCAGTCGGCGGCGCAGACGACTGACAGGCCGGACGACGCCCCCCGCGGCGATGATGATGTCCGAGTTTTACTCCACCGCCTTCTTGCCGAGTTCAATGTGCTGCGGGCTCGTATGGACGAGCGCGACGCAAGAGATGCTCGGCGAGACGTGTCACATAAGCGGCCGTCGGCGGTGCAAGAGGCAGACGTCAACCGGAATGAAGACGTCGTCCTTCCTCGTCCTTCAGCTACCCGTCCTCAGTCAGGTACGCCATTCAAACGGGTTGCCCGGAAGGTTACCCGTGGTGACACCGCCGAGGCAATATCTCCGGCGCTAGCAGAGGCCAGTATAGAAACTCAGGAGCCTGAGGTGCCGCCCGTTGGTCCAGTAGAAGCCCAGTTGGATGCGCCAGCAGCCGCTTTAGAAGTAGACACGTCTACGGCCGCCGGGGACGTAAAAGATGCAGCTGAAGAGGCACCCATGCCGGAACGGTTCACCAAGGAAGGGCCAAGTGATGAGGGCCTCGCTGAAGAACGATCGATTGATGAGGGACCCGATCGGCGTCCCCAGAAGAGGGCTACACTGAAGAAGGCCCCAGTGAAGAGGGCCCCTCCCAAAAGGGCACCACGAGCGAAGCCCCTGCCAAGGGAGATGCCCCTAAGGAGAGGTCGGTCCCAAAAGCAGGCGCCCACACGCATACAGTTGTCCGACGAGTCGGACGACATGCAGGCAGTGCCGCCGACAAGGAAAATGGCCAGAGGCCAGAAACCGACGACCCGCGGGAGAAAGCGTCCATCCCCATTGGCGCAGTCATCCGAGTCATCGGACGACTTATTCCCGGCGGCGATGCAGGCCGTCGACATTCTTCTTGAAACACTTTCCGCTGGGAAGAGGAAGAAAGCTACGAAGGACGAAGAAGCACATCTTGCGATCGTACCGTACGATCCCAACCCGCCAACTCGGCCTTATACTGAGATGCAAATCCCGCCTAGGCGTGATTTCATGCCGACGAAGAAGACATACCCTGGCTTCGCAAGGCTCAACCAACTCGAACAGGCTGCCATTGATCTCTTCTTGAACACACGCGTCGACAGGTAATGTTACATGTAATGTGTAATGTTGCATTTTTAGTGTAATATATGGAAACTATGTGTAATATTTATTTGTTCTGTGTATGATTTAGCGTTTCGGTGTATTATCTATTGTTTCTGTGTAATATAGCGGGTTCCTGTGTAATAATAGTAATTCCTGTGTAAGTTAATATTCTATCTGTTTATGTTGCAGTTCGGTCGTCTGGAGAGATGACTATGGGTACACAATCCATCACAACCTCTTCATCTTGCTTGAAGGGAAGGAAGAAGTGCCCGACGACGTGGTCACCGTGCTCGTGCTAATGTTGCGTGAGGAGTTGTTGACAAACCCATTCGCGCATAAGCGGCGAGCGATTATAACGTTACCTCTGGCCCTTGCGATGCGGAAGTCGGAATACGCAGCCGACCAGTCGTTATGCATGATGGAGGACGTCATCTACAGTCATAAGACCGTGGAATTGATTCTTATGCCCATCATCCTCCATGGCCATTACCATCTCCTCGTCCTCGACATTGCGGGGCAGACTTATATGCATTACTCTTCCCTTCAATCTAAGACGTATGATGACGACGCTATAGAAATGGTAAGTTAAATCTGTACAACAAAGGTTAGTTATACACGGACAATATCACGACGCACTAATCTTTCTCGGTTTCTAGCGGGAGCTGTTCGAGTTCGTCATCGAGGTAAACACTGGCAAGAATCCCTTCAAGGCACTACCAATGATGCATGTCCGGTCTTGCCCGCAACAACAATCTGGTAGTGTGGATTGCTCGGTCTTCTTGACTCGTTACATGGAGCAGATAGTTGATAACGAAACGCTCGACATCCCCCCGCCGGACGTCCCATTCCTACGTCTTCAATACGTCGCGCGGATATTGCTTGACGGTGTTCGCCAGAAGGCTAGTACAACTGACAAGGGACAAGCGGCACAAGGACAACGCACAGACGAGGACGGGCAGGCTGGCGTCGACAACGAACCCACAAGGTCGCAAGCGGCCGTCGCCCCCGGAAGTGAACAAGTACAAGGCACAGACGAGGACGGGCAGGCTGGCGTCGACAACGAACCCACAAGGTCGCAATCGGCCGTCGTCCCCGGAAGTGATCAAGTACAAGCCACACATGACGATGTAACCCCCCCAAACTGAATAATTTATCAATTCATGTCAAACAATACATGTAATATAATGACTGGGTAGTTATGTGGTAATGCACTTAATATCATCAGCCTTCACATATGCGTGCATCGAATCCCTGCGTATAATGATGTATATTACACAGATCAAACGTATATTACACAGAAAGTACAGCACAGATAAAATGTACATTACACAGAAAGTATCTTATATTACACAGATAAAATGTATATTACACAGAAAGTACAGTATAGTACACAGATAAAACGTATATTACACAGATAAGGTGCGTCGCACACAGACAAGCTATATGTTACACAGATAGTAATGTTTACTACACAGGAATGTACCAGGTACGAGGTTAACACAATTAGGTAAGTGTAATAAACAGCAAGTAGTACAATCTAAACAATAGTTTTATCCATCCGTTGCTTTCATAATTACGCTGCGATGGAACAACGTTTTAACAAAACTTTCGACAACAAAAACGCAGGTCTTCAGCAACTCAGTCCGCTATGACCGCGTTACACGAGCGACGGTTATGGCCAGGTTCGTGGCACCGACTACAATGTAAATCGCGGACTTCGAATCCCTATGACTCAATCCGTTTCCTTCGTGGACGACCGGGCCGTTTTCTGGAGATTGGTGGCCGGATTCGCAGTTCTTAATGCTCGTTAGATGGTTTGTCTGTGTCGGGGATTGGATATATAGGTTCAAAATACGCACGGCGGTAGCATTCCACTGTGAAGTAATCTGCAATGTATTTGTGGATGTTCGTGTCTGTTTGCATGATCGCCGCACATGCGTGCTTGCATGGGAGCCCATGGGTTTCCCATTTCCTGCAAGAACACTTCCGCTGTTGAAGGCTGACTGAGTTGTTGTCGTCGTCATTAATTTTGTAAATGTCAGGGGTTGAACGTCCGACCCTTAAGAACCTGCTATCTTCAACAATCTGTTCGAGTTTTTTGTGTATCTCTGGACATAATGCCGTATCCCACCCCTGTGATTGTGCGCATCTGTCGGCAATCATATTCATTAGTTTGAACCTGTGGGAATACACGTAGACGCGATGTATTGTGTGTGAAACAATTACACACATAAGCATAATACAGTAGCAAAAACAAATATCACACAGAAACGTAAACCATTCCGCAAGCGTGAAGTATACTACAGAGGAAGTTAGAAAAGTACACAGGACCATAATACATTACACAGAAACGTCGTATATTACACAGGAACGTACTAGGTTACACATAAACATACGATTGCGCAGGAACGTCGTATGTTACACAGAAACGTAATATATTACACCATAATGAGAAATATTACACAAACATCGCAGAATGAAAAACGGGAACTAGAGAATCACATGCGGAAACTCACCTTATCGAGTCAACCATGCTTGTAACGGGGAGATGGCGGGCCTCTTTGATCCAGGCGTTAAATGACTCCGCAACGTTGGAGTACATCTCACACCACCGCATACCCTTAAATAAATAATTACACCAGTGATCTATGTCGGACTTATGCAGTAACCAATCATGGGCCTCTGGCGATGTCATTGCCGGCTCATAAACGGCATCGTCAAACTCTTTCGATGTGTACGCGTACGCAATTTTGAAGTTTATAGCCCAACAATGCTCTCGCAACGTTTTGCCAACTTTAACATTCGCTTTCATGAACTTTGCCTCCAAATGTCGTAGGCAATACCCATGCGGTGACGATGGGAACACTCTCGCAACGAGTTTATAAGACCCTTCGACCGATCCGATACAAATGTAATAATTTCGGAGTAATCGCCTTCACCGTATATTGCCTCACCGAGTGTGGCAAGAAACCAAGTCCAATTGTCTTCTGTTTCGTTGTCAACAATTGCAAATGCCACATGGAAGAAGCCTTCATTCCCATCTTTGCCGGTTGCCCCCAGTAGTATCCCGCCGTACTTACCGAGCAAGTGCCTTCAACAAATAACAATGGTCTGCACGCCTTTTTGAAACCGACTAAAGAAGCCCGAAAAGAGAAGAAGGCACGTCTAAATCGCTCTCCGTCCTTGTCAACCGTGACAACGCTACCGGGATTTGTCGCAGCCACTTTGTCTGCGTACCACAACAACAAATCGTAGCTGCTCACCTCACTGCCATGAATGGCGGACCGAGCGACCTCCTTACCCATCCATGCACGTTTGTATGGTAATCGCACGCCGTGCTCACGAAAGATGTCCTTCTGTATGTCGATGGCGCGATACAGTGGCCGTTCTTTTAGTCTCCGCATAATACGGTCCCCGACCCACTTCTTGCTAGCTTTCGGGTGGGACTGTTGTTCCGATGCCCCCCCCGCCCCGGCAAGTGTGCTTCCCTTGCATTGTCTTCACTCGGAAAGATTCTTCGTTCTTCTCTTTGGATGCGTGGACACGCCACTGGCAATCCGGCGAAGCACACCTCACAGTCATGCGAAGTCTGTCGTTCTTTATGAATGTGAACTCGAAATTGTTCCTTATTGCATGGCTGCGCAAGGCATCCTTGAAGTTATCAACACCATCGAACAGGTGCCCTACTTGCAATGTGGAGCCATCAGATGTTTGTGAACATGAAGTAATACTGAGCGCACATGCGGGACGATATTGGGACGAGAACGACTCCTTGTCCGCATTCATGCTTTCTGATATTGACTTCCTGCGGATGGCGACGCGTTAGGTATATTACGAATATTTCACAGGACGGTATAATACACACAAAAGCAGTGGAATACATAAGAAAGCAGTATCTTGCACAGGGAAGCTATATATTACACAGAAAGTACATATGTTACGCACAAAAGATATATACTACACAGAAAAGATGTAAGTTACACAGATAATCAATTTAATACACAGTAAATTCATAAAATACTCTAGATTACACAGAAAATCAATAGGTTACACAGGAAATGTATTCCCGCGGAAATCGCGATAATACACAATACACACGAACATAGTAAGAGCTATCTTTATTGCTGGATTACGTGGGTGGTAGGGAGATGTTATTGGCTGTTTCCGCTGCCTCACTGACTTCGTCAACGATGATGTCCACCACATTCTTCTTGAAGGTATGATGTATTTGGCACATGCGTTGGAAATCCACATCTGACTCAATTGGGCAAACCGTGTTGTACGCGTCGGGCGTGACAAACTTCACAATGACTCGAGATGGATCCAAAGCCCATCGCTCGCAGATCTCTGCGACAACAACCTCCCAGGCTGTGAGGACCGTGAATTGTAGTAGCCGTCCTTCGCCTTTGAAGCGAACAACGGCACAAAATGTCTCCATCGTGGCTAACACCTGCGTAGACGTCGGTTTTTGGGTAAAAAAACAAAAAAAAATACAACATGATGGACCCCAAATGCAGACAGTGCTTACCTGTGGATTAATCTGTGAGGACGACGACAAGATCACTGCGAGAGAACAGAGAAGAACAAGAGGAGAAATAGAATGAAGATGGAGATGAAGATGAAGTATAGTGAATATGATGGAGAGGAGCCTCGGGAGAATTCTTGATGTGATTGGGCGGGAATGAAAAGCAATGACACTTTTGCCATTTTCAAAAAAATACACTCACGGTTGTCACGGTAGGGACTAAAAGAAATTACGCGTGAAAGCCAGGGACTGCAGAGGAAGTGCAAAAGTCAGAGGGACTGCAGAGGAAAAGAGAAACTCTTGAGGGATTTATAAATAATTTTCTCTTTTAATAATTGTGATTTTATTCATTGAAGTACAAAAAGAAATCATAAAATCACAGTGGAAAAAAAAAATGTATTTATCAAGTTTGATTTTGACTTTATATGGTACATCATTGTTTTATTTATTTAACTTTTATATATTATTATTATTAGAAATCTCTTGAAATTTATGGAGTAAGAAAAAATAATAATAATTTGATTTACTTATAGTATTTACTCCATAACTTCATCATAAAGATTTTGAAAAATCACCGGACTTAGTTAAAAGCAAATAAAAAACAAAAAGGGAATATGAAAGTTTAATGTGGCATCATGGTCACACCATGTTCCTCCAAACATTATGGATTTGTCTTTCCTTAGATTGTATTTTTAAGTGGTCCACATTTAACTTATTTGCATGATTTTAATTGTCAACAAAAGGAATATTTCCTGTAATTTTTTCAAATAAAAAAATAAACATTGTACAAACTAAGCATATTCAAATTTCAAATCATGTTTACCATATTAACCTAGCCCCAATAATAAATTACAATATATAAATTAATGGCCAAGTTAAATTGTCATTTATCATATATGAATGTAAAAACAAAACCCAATTACAAATGTTGATAATTTTTTTTTAAATGGAATTAATATTTTATTATATATGTGTGTATATTCTTGACAAATATAGACAAACCCGGCCAATGGGAGTGAGTCGAACCTTTATCTCATGACAATCAAGTGTCTTAATCACTTGGCTAGTGCCATGCATGGTGACAACGTTAATAAACCCAACATTTAATTTTAAAATATAATTTTTTATTTAGGCCTTAGTTTATAAGTCCAAAATTATGGCATAATCCGTACAATATTCCACTCAAAATAAAAGATAATGTAAAATGTGTGACTTTTTATCCATGTAAGGTGTGTGAAATATTTATATAATAATTTTTTTTATTTTATTAACCCAACACACATTTATTCTGTAAGAATAAAAAATGCTATAATTTTTATAATAATCACTTGCACTTTCTACATAATAAAATTATGTCATATTTTTTTTATTTTATATCTAAATAGGACCTAATCTCCCTAGTGCACATAATAACTATAAGATTCTTATATTGTTATTATGGCTATTATTGATAAAAGGGACAACCTTTCACTTACACACAGTATTACAAGTATTGCGAGAGTCAAATTTTTGACCTTCTACGGAGCAATCAAATGTCTTATTATTTGTAACGATAATGATACTTAAGTTGCTTAGTCAATCAAATCTTATTAGATCATATAAAAATTAATACTAAAAAAAAAATTTTAAATGACTCAAACTTTGTTTTACTAATATTTGTAATTTTTTCTTATTACAATTATAAAAAGTTCTCCCATATTTATAATATTCACAAGTAAAACTATAAACTCATTAATAAGAATATAAAAAAAAAAAAAAAACAAAACCAATAAATTCACCTAATAAATCCTCACACATAACATAACTAGCCAGTAGCAAAACCATGCCTTTCAAGGCCCACCACTTGACTTCCTTTGAGTTCGAATTCAAAATCCCCCAAATCCTATCACCGATCCGGTAACCTCACCACCTCCAAACGCTTCACCCCAACAAACCAAGAGCATCGAAGGTGAGCGCAAACTTAGTCTAACCGAGGGTGACCATACGGAGTCCAATTCAAAACCGGGCTAAAAGATGCAGTGCTACTACTGACACACGTGGTGATGCTGCCCCAACGCTCCATCACGCTGGGATGATCGCCAGATCCAACGGTCAGGATCGCATCAGAATTCAAACCCGTTGGCTTTCCCTCCAGAGATCGGTATTACTAATCCCTCTCATATCCTCCGATTTCCTCCTCTTATTCCGCTCTTCTTGTCCCCCTTTCAAACCCTTGAAATCCAAAACCCTCACCATGGCCATCCCTAAATACTACCTTAATCACTGAGGATTTTGCTCTTGTCGGGTGGCTGGGGTTGGGTTTTGATCCGTGCTTGGTGAGAAAGAGGGGATTTGGGGATGTCGAGTGGGAGTCGGAGGTCGGTGGTGCCGTCTTCTTCGTCGGGGCTGGCGAAGCGGCCGGCTGCTGCTGAGAATGCCGCCAAGGCCTCGACTGCCGCCCCGCAGCACGCGAAGAAGAGGGTGGCGCTTGGGAATTTGACAAATCAGAGTGGGTTGGGGCGGGCCGTGCCGCGGCCTGCCGCTGGAGCTAAGGGGAACAATGTGGGTTGATTTTGTTTTCGTGGTTCTCTTTTTGATTGTTTTTATTCTTTCGATTGGGACTTTATATGAAATGTTGTAAGATTGATGATGGGTTTTGCTTGTTTTTGGTTCTTTTGGCAAATTTTTGTCTCCGAGGTTCGTTCTTTTTTTTTTCTTGTATTTTTTTCTTTTGCCTTTTATGATGCATCTTTTTATTACGTGCAATTTTCGAAGTTTAATTTTTGTTGTGTTTATTGTTCCTTGGATTTGAATAAACCTTGAAAAAGTTTTCGTTTTGATGAGTTTTTTTTTTGCAGGGGTTCTTGATTTTTTTTTTCTTTTCATTTTAAAGATTGGAATGAGACTATAGTTGAAAAAGGAGTAAATTACACTTGGATTTACTTGGTCATGCATTATCAATTTGTATGGAATATGAAGTTTAGAATTCAATTATGGAAATAAATGTCATTTGGGGAGATAAAACTAATGATTTTCTTTTTAATTATAAAAATAGCAGATTAAGATAAATCAGAGAGAAAGACAAGGTCTTGCATCCGTTACTATGGAGGATGCAATTGATCATAGGCTTGGATTGCTTTCTCATCACATTCGAACTGTGATTGTTATCTGTAGTTCAGCTTTATTGACAATTTGATAGATCGAATTTTGTCTTTGAAATTGAACTAAAGTAGATTAAAGTGCTTCATATTTACTTTGTGTAGCAGTTCCTTTAAGCTTATGCTCATGGCAAGACAAGCTCCTTAAGTCAACTATGCCCATGCTCAAGAAAGTTTAAGCCTGAAGTATGGCATTTGTTAATAATATTGCAACATGAATTATTTAGTTGTCGGCTGCTAAGTTCTGGACCTGAAAATAAAATATGACTTGACTTCATGGTTAGAATTAAATTGAGGTATCTGTGATTGTTGATCAGTCAGAAATTTCGCATCCTTACAGTTTTGTTATCAATATTTGTCGCTTGATGATCGTTTAAGCAATGCATTATGAGAAATTCGTGGTTTAAATTGTTAATTAGATCAATTGTGAATCTGGTCAATACAAGAGTTTGAATGGATTGCTGTGAGGTTGGAACAGTAATAATAAGAGTCGAGGCAGAGTACCAGTGAAATTACAGGAACTGAGTTTAAAAAACAAAAACATTGGAGAAACAAAAAAATGTCACTGAGTTGCACAACAAACACTTGGAGATCCTGTTGACATGTTTTCAGATAAGAAGTTTCTATGTCGTAGGGTCTGTAACCAGCAGAGGAGAATGCGGACCTACATTTTTTGGCTTTATGAGAAAGGATGCAGGAAGATAGTAACTGAGATGTATATTGCTCTCAAATTGTTGTGACAAACTTGGACTATATGTTGAAATGATTTATTGCTTATGAGGGGTGTTTGCTTTTGTGTAGTTGTACCTTCATGATTCATGGATATGCATATAAGTTTTCTTTTCTTTCGTTTCATTTTTTATTTTTTGTGGTTTTTGCCTTTTCTTTTCGAGTGTGGTAAGCTTCTCAAGCAGCTTATCTTACTATTTTTTTATCAATTTATGTGAGTCCGATATTTTTGCTTCCTTGCCTTTTAGTGCTTTGTTAATTACAAGAAAAGGCTCAATTAAGTTTTATTATTTTTGATAATTTTTTATGATTTGTGAGACACCATTTTCACCTGAAAGGATTTCATTGCGAACCATTACTAACAATTGGCTGTGTTCAATGCTTAGGCCAAAAGCGGAACCTCAGCATCAATTGTGAAGAAGGCACCTGTAACTCGAGTCCAGGAAACAGCTCCTAGGCCTGCTGCCAATGCCTTTCTTGCACCTTGCAATATTGTTATATCCCCTGATCGCTCAAGAGATTCAGTTTCCCTGGATGAAACAATGTCTACATGTGATTCCATGAAGAGTCCTGACTTTGAGTATATAGACAATGGAGACTCTTCTATAGTTGCTTCCTTGGAGAGGCAAGCAACTGACAATCTTCGCATCTCTGAGAATGATGATGATACATTAGGTACATCCTTTCACATAGCAGTTTGTGTGTTTTTGCCTTCCACATGGATCTTTTTCTAATGGATACTCTATATGGATTGAGTTACTAGGAAAGCATATTTATTGATGAATCTTTTATAATGTTGGTTTGTCTGATTTAACTTTAAATATATATTTTCTCATCAGACTGCACATTGAAGAGAGATGTTCCTATTAGTATAGGAACATTGGAGGACATAATTGACCTTGACAGTAATCACAAAGATCCGCAGTTATGTGCAACTCTTGCATGTGACATATACAAGCACTTGCGCATTGCTGAGGTGAGGCTTTGTTTATGTAAAGAAGACTTTTTTTCCATGGACCATGTGTTACTAAATGCTTGTTTGTTCATCTTGATCAAACCTCTGTTTTTCTCTTTTGGGAGGATCAGTCATGACTATTAGATTTTGGCTGAAATGCGCAATGACATGTGCAGGCATCTCTTTTCTGGTTGAGTCTGTTTTCAAAATTTAATTTGTTAGTGATAAGACTAATATGAAAACTTTAATCACGTTCATGTATATGTTTAATCAATACAATAAAGGCTGCTATCATTGGATTGCTTTGTCGTAAAACTCTATTTTGCAGCCGCTAATGCCTTGCTCTTCATATTATTACTTTATGGGCTCATCTTTCAGTTGCATCATTTTTTTGCAATGCCATATTATCAATACATTTTGTGGAAATTTATCATACTCATTCACATGTAGCAAAGAAATGTTATACCGGCAATGGTCAATTTTTCAGTTTTCTTTCCTTGCATTAATTTTATGTTTATGAGCTTCAGTATATACTTACGACCAGTTCTGCAAATGGAATTTGGCTTTCAGGGTGTCTGGTCATTCTTGGGTAACAGTTACTTACAAATTGTTCAGAATTCTCTGTGGAAAACATCACGTGTGGTGGGGTGCCAGTGCCCAATTACCGTGATGTTTGTTTCCGTCGTACCACACTTAATTTTTAGGCCCTCACGGTGGTGGCCTTGTCAGATAGATCTAACAAAAGACATACTCATATAACCGAACTATCCGCTCATAGAGACAAGTTTTAATTAGATATAATTCACTTGTCATTCATGAGGATGTATTTCCGTGTTGCATGCTTTAATGCTCTGTTTTTTTTCAAAACATTTTTTTGGCTTCTGTTGACTGTTTTAAATCTACTGTGAGTCATTACTGTCAGATCTATCTTATTCATCTTTGCTTTTACAGACAAAGAAAAGGCCTTCCATGGACTTCATAGAGAAGATGCAGAAGGACATAAATGCAAGCATGCGAGCAATACTCATAGATTGGCTTGTAGAGGTACTGACGAATATAACCTCACAGTAGCTCCTTCTGTGTGCAAATGCTGTGCTTATAGTAATAACAAAACGAGTTAATCTTGTTTCATCACAGGTTGCAGAAGAATACAGGCTAGTGCCTGATACGTTATATTTGACTGTTAATTACATTGACCGGTATCTTTCCACCAATGAAGTAAACCGCCAGCGGCTGCAGTTGCTTGGTGTCGCTTGCATGCTTATTGCTTCGTAAGATCTATTGCATTGCAGAATGTACTGTTGTTTTATCATGTCTTTATTCGGTAATTTTAATAACATTTTACTTTGTTTTCTCACTTCAGGAAATATGAAGAAATTTGTGCACCCCAAGTGGAAGAGTTCTGTTATATAACTGATAACACATACTTTAAGGAGGAGGTGCTTTTCTTTTATCTTCCAAACTTACCCAATCTAAAATTTAATCATGGGCAGCTCTTCTCACTTCTTGCTTAGCAGGTCTTACAAATGGAAGCTGCTGTATTGAAGCACTTGAAGTTTGAAATGACTGCGCCCACCCCAAAGTGTTTTTTGAGGTAGTACTAACAACCAGCTTGTTAGAAATCACAGTTTCATTGCAGGCTTTGTGTTATTTTATCAGAACATAACATTGTGTTGTTTTATACCGGCAGACGATTTGTCCGTGCAGCACAAGCATGTGATGAGGTAGGTGCTCCTTTGTTCTAAATTCACTTTAATTTTTCTCATCAGCAACAACAGTTCACTCAGCTCACATTCTTTACAGGTTGCACACTTGCAACTTGAGTTTCTGGCCGACTATCTTGCGGAATTGTCCCTTTTAGAGTACAGCTTTCTTTGCTATTCTCCATCTCTAGTGGCTGCTTCATCGCTTTTCCTAGCAAAGTTCATCTGCCAACCAACAAAGAGACCTTGGGTAAACTACCATTTAAACTTTTACCATCTCTTCTCTGTATTACATCCAGTTTCTAAGTGAAATTAACCCCATTAATGTTGATACTTCAGTGTGCAACAATGCTCCATTACACCTCATATAAACCTTCAGAGCTATGTGAATGTGTGAAGGCTCTGCATCGTCTCTTCTGTAACAGTCCTAGCAACTCCTTGCCAGCAATCAGGGAGAAATACAACCAGCACAAGGTAAATTCTAGGACTTCTTCTTGATACCTTTCTTCCATATGATGTATTATGTCCTTTTTCAACAATTATTTAAAATTTTCAGTACAAATTTGTGGCCAAGAAATACTGCCCAGCTACAATTCCATCAGAATTTTTCCAAGATTGTGGCATTTGAATCCAATTTTCCGGTTTGGAGGATCCACAGACGAAACCAATGAGTTTACTCAGCTGACGACTATAATTGATCAGGTCCCAGGCAGGGTTCATCATCTGATGAATGATGGGATAGGATAATGTCTTGGACTTGGTAGTGTGGTTGTGATTTTTCCAACTCCCAATCTTTGGGTTGTGATGCCTTTGCTGCTTTGGTGATGAGAAAAAGGATGATGTAGAAGTTGAGCATCAGTGGTTTCAATGCTGTTGATAATTTTATGTTGTTATTCATCTTTGCTTTCTATTTGTAGTCTTTGGATTTCCAAGAAATTTTCACTATTCTTCAAGCTTGACTTAATCTAATAATCATCATTCATGAGTAAAAATAACAAATGGTATAAACATAAACAATGATATAATTTTGACCTAACTTGTCCCAAAAAATTATATATATCTTGAAAGGTACGATTTGCATCAACTTCCTTAGGAAATATTTTTAATAAAAGCTGCTTTCAGTGTGCATCGAAGGTCACTATTATTTCAACAGTTGGAAAAATATTTTTAGAAAATATTTGAAATCAATAAATACTATGTGTTATAAAATATATAAAACATTGAATGTCTATTATAAAAAAAAAATCAGCACTGTAGCAGTATGGTGCTGTAGCAGTTTCACACGGGAGAACTATAGCCGCTGCCAAATTTTTACTATTTCATTTACTAAAATGTCCTTGATTATCGGATCAAATCAATTCTGACAGTCGATTTATTCCTTGAAATGTTATAAATGCTTTTTTATTTTTGTATTATATGTATAGAAAAAAAGAAAATAAGAAATAGAAAATAGTGAAATGTGTGTATTCTGATATTTTCTTTCTCACTCTTTTATTCTATTTTATGGCAGTATATATACATATTTTTATATTGAGCATAAATTGTTAGTTGCTTTTACAATACAATACTATGTGTATTATCATAAAAAAGATAAATGGCTATAAAAATACGATTATTTGATTAATTCAACTTCAAAGACTTCGATTATAAATTTTTTGGGAATGAAACAAGGGTTACTTGGGCAGATGACGCTATTGAATTTAAATGGTATGATGTTCTTATTCATCAAGTTATTTCCATCATTGCGGAAAAAACCAATTTTTTTATCATTATTATATAAAACTCCATATTCAATTTTTTTTATAACAATATGTCGATGGATTTGTTGGTTGAATGGTGAATAAGGAGACCTAGGGCCAAATTCTTAGGTGGACAGTAATATTGCAATACTATATAAACACCGATGATTATAAAAATATTGTACTAGTAGATCTTTTACAGAAGAATATTGTTCCTTTCTCTCTATAATTGTATAGGAGTGAATTTATTAGTTCAGTTTAGTTTATAAAAAACTTCAGAGTATATAGATGGTAGGATTTTAATCCCCTTGTGTGATATTTTACTGAGTTGATAAATTATAAGGGGTTAATCAAATTATTGCAGTTAGTGTACCACCGTACATTGATGTTTCTTTGATAACCCTGGTCCTATGTGACATTTGGCATAATTGATAAATTAAAGATGGTTGAACAAGTTATTACATCTGATGCATCATTGTACATGCATATCTCTTTGACAATCCCTTATGGTTTAGTACTAGTAAGCTTTTGAGGAAAGAAATATATTTTTATGTATCAAAAATTTATATTTGTTTGATTATATGTTTTATGAGAAATCTTTGAACATGAAATTATTGATTTATTCTTCATCAAAGAAAAAAAAAATCATGATTTCTTGGTCTGGTAATGGCGAAAAACACCCCCATAGTTTGGGAAATGGCCAAAAACACCCCGTTAATTTCCAAATCCATAAAAACCCCTTCCTTTTAAAGACAATGATTTTCAAACCCCCAAAGTATGAAACGGTGGTTAACGGAGTTACTTTTCAAATTCACTGACGGAATTGCCCCTACCTTGCATGGGAAATCGTGGTGCAATCATTAAGCCGGTTAGAGAGGAAGTGGAGGGTTTTTCGTAATGGGAATCCCAAGAGAGGCAGAGAGCAAGTGTTCGTTTTTCTTCTTTGCTTAACTTTCTTCGACTTTTCCCTCTCCGAAGCTCTCTCGGCTTCGACATCCTCTCGTAACCTCAGTCCACCGTGCGCAAGTATCCCGCACTTCCATCGGTTTGCGGCTCAAGGTATGGCGGAAGCCGTGTCTAAAGCAAGGCTTTTATATGAAGTACTGCTGTTACACGGAGATATTCGTCGGTTTTGTTTTTGCGTGGTTCTAGTGTGCGGGGGAATTTCTCATTTGGGGTTTCTAGGGTTTAGGGTTTAGGGTTTAGGGTTAGGGTTTTGGGTTAGGGGTTTCGCCTGTGCCCACGGTCATTGAAAGAGATATCGGTTGTTGTTGTTTGTGTAATGCTTACAATGTGCGTTTCCCCTTCCATTTGATATGGTTGCGGTTTGTAAAAGAGATTTCAGGTGTAATGAAATGAGTTCGTGTTTAAAAGAGTTTGTCTCCGTTTAACGGTGCATCTCTCTGTTTAAGTATTGAGCTTTTCGTGTAAAACATTTGTCTCGTGTAGCGTTTGATGTATCCCGTTTAACAAGTGTTGTCATTTTTGCGGTGTTGTGATTATGGCGGTAAACCTAGTCAACGGGAGATGCTACTTGACACCGGTGGTGGAGACCTTGGCCGAATTGAAAGTCCACATGACCTCTCGACATTGGGAGATCATCCAAAGGACACCGTTTGCGGCATTCACCGAGGTGGAAGCCGTATTCCAAGAGAGGGCCCTTCTCGATTCGCTTCGCAGAGGTACGATGGCCGCACCAATAAATTCGGGATCGGGCGAGCCTCGCTCGCCTCAGCCCGAGGATGTGGCTCTCGTTATGGGTCCGCGCTGCGACGGAGACGCGGTCCTGTTTAAGAAGAAGAAGACACCGTCAGCTTTCGAAGGGAGATATTTTTCGAAAAGCTTCGACAGACACAGGGACGCCATTAGGCGCACTCTTGAGCGTCTTGTTGGACAGAGGGGGGGAGAGGAGGATTTTGTGAAACTCTTGATGGCGTACCTCATGGGGACAATCCTCTTCCCGAATACCTCATGCTCGGTGCCCACTTGGATCGTTGATTATGTCGACGATCTACCTGGCATGGGGCGGTACGCATGGGCGCAGGCGACGCACAAATGGCTTATGGAGGACGTTCCACAAGCTGCCGCTCGAGTGCAAGCCAGATGCGAGGGGGGGAAGGTAAACACGGGGTACATTAAGGGTTGCTCGATCGCGCTGACCATCTGGTTTTACGAGGTGACCGGAACCGGCAAGAAAGCCCGTTTCGGCAAGACCCCAAGGGTCGTGTGCTATTGCGAAAGTACTTACCGGAAGCACGCGACGATAGAAACCAGGTTGGTCGGCTCTCGAAGGAAAACAGGTAATAAATCAGTGTTAATGTGTTCACAAAGAGCAGTTAATGTATAACGATAGGCTTATCCGTGTAGGAAATGTAGTTTGTGTTTAACGCTTGGTGTCTTCGCTTAACCTTGTTATACTCCGTTTAAATGTGTGCCATAGCGTTTACGTATATATGTCAAATGTTTAAATACGTTTGTTTTGGATCAAATTGAATGATTTGTCTGAGATTGTTTTCTTTATATATGTTAGTTTCCTGAGCTGGTCCCGGCGAATGCTGTGGAGGAGACTTTTGTTGGGGCCAATTGGCGGATGGATGCCTTTGTTCGCGGGAACCACTTGCACGACCGCAAGCGGAGATGCCAGCCCTTCCGCCCGTTCGCGCCGACGTGGTTCCCCCCCTTCCAGCCCAACACGCAACCCTCGGCGTCGGATAGGCCCTCACCTACCCCGCCAATTGTCAACGCCCGCACCGGCCGCGACAACGGGAGTCACCCGGATCCCCGGAGTCCCCCCGACCGCGGCAGCCCAACCGACGTCATCGGCCCGACGACGTGACTACATCCTTTATGCATGCATGCCGGGTGATGATGAACGCTTTCCCCGATTGTCGCTCGGGTTGAGGCATTGGAGGCAAGGTTTGATTCGTTTGAAAGGGCCGCACCGTCGGGACAAATACGTGACTCCGCCCGGGACGGATGAGCCGTTGGAAATTGAGGACGACGACTTCGTCGTGAAGGCCATTCCAAGACGGCCACGTATGACGAGGCCACGTATGAAGAGGCTTGCACAAAAGGCGACGAGAAGTATACCGCCTGTGTGTCCACCACCGGCCGAGGATGAAACAATGGCAGCACCACCCGGCGGGCCGATGCGGTTGTTGAGACCGTTGCGGTTGATGACTTCACCGCCCGGTGGCGGAGATTGTAGACCCCGTTGGCAATGCCGCGTCTGCGGAAGACTCCGAAATCCCCGTCGCGGTGGAGCCGGCAGCAGCCGGCCGACAACGGCGCATCCGGGGTGGTGGCCACTAATTTTGAAGATGAAGAACCACCCGAGGGTGTGCTTCCCCTTGATGAGACTGCCTTGGCCGCGGTTGAGAAGACCGTTGCCTCTATTGTGGAGGAGCTCCTTCCCACGGAGGAACGGCCGACCCACATTGCCACATCCGAGTGTGGGCGCGATCCCGCAACAAAGAAGAAGCATCTACGGATGATCTCAATAAAGTCGTTGCCGGGGGCGAAGGGAACGTCGCCGAGAAAAAAAAGAAATCGGTCACCTTCGCCAACCAGCAGTATGAAGAAGTGCGGAAAGACTTCGTTCCGGCGAAGAAAAATACGTTGGTCAATCGCGCCTCGACGTATTCGAGAAGGAGCCGATCAAGATTTTCCTCAACTTCCCCATGGACGAGTAAGTATGATAGTGTAGATGTAAATGTTTATATAGAGATCATCCCATTTACGTTGTTGCGTTTCCGTTTAATTACGGTCGTTACCATATGACATAGTAATATATCGTTTAACTAACGATATTACTGTTTACCCCTATCCATTATCATTTACGTATGTGTTCTTTCCACTTAACGTCTACGTGTTATTAATCAATCACATGTGTTGCCGTTTAACCGCAGTTCCGTCGTCCTGGAGGAATGATTATGTCGGCACCACCCGGGCCAACCTATTCGTTCGATCGACGGGAAAGAGATGGTGACCGAGATGATGTGTTGGACGCCTTCGTGTGCATCGTACAAGACACACTTAACAGAAAGCCATATCCTCATAAGAAGCGCGCCTCCATCACTCGACCACCGGCGTTGTTTATGTCGAAGGTGGAAGACGCACATGAGACGACTTTGGCTATGATCGGAGATGCCACCAAGGTCGTCAATGACGTTGACATCATCATCCTTCCCATAATCTTGAATGGCCACTTCCATGTCGTGGTGCTCGACAATAACAAGAAAGAGTACGGGCATTACACCTCATGCCCAAGTGAAGAGTACAACAGAGACGCGGTAGCAATGGTAAGCTCTCTGCGATATAGATTTCGATTATCGAGTGACATAGATGCTTTCTATTCTAACATCGGTTTGTATAATGCGACAATGGGAACTATTCGACACCTGTCTCGAAATGGAGTACGGCACGACGGCGACGGCACAAGCACCCGCTTGTTCACGATGACGACACACCGCGTCAAAAGAAAGGCACCGTCGATCGCGCCGTCTACGTGATGCGGTTTATCGAGCAATTGCTCCGCGGTGAGAAGCTGCGGATAGCGCACACGGACGTCCCCTATCTCGCGATTGAAGTACGCCGCCCACATACTTAAGGAAGGACGAGCATCCGGCATCAAGCAACGCGGGTAGGGTCCAGTTGTGGGGAAGTAAAACAGTTTTCTCGAAATTCATTTCAATTGATTCAATTCATTCTTTGCCAACGACATGGCGAAATTTCAATGTACATCTAATAATGTTCGTTATTCTTTCATATTCAATCATTTTTTGCTTAAAATTCCATGGTACCGATTGAGGGTCGTTGTCGCTTTATAAAATTAAGTACTTCGTAAAAAATGACGCTCGTCACTATTAAAACATTGTGTTACACATTAACAATACGGATCTCCGTGCAATATACACCGTTACCGTTTAACACCGGGGGGAACGGGTTGATCACATACTCCTTGTTTAGATATTAGTGGTAAACGTTTAACTCCCTATGTCCCCGTTTAAAACATGGAGGCCGTTGTTAAATGAAAGAGACCGTAATCTACTTCCGTTGTCCTTTTTAAAGGTGAGCGACCCTATTATACATAACTTTTTAAATGTCTCCATCAATCGCGCTATGGGTCCGTACGCAGGGAATTCTTTTCTCAATGTATGTCACCCATTACATGTTGTTGTCTTCGTTTAAAATGCAGAGCTATCAATTAAACAAGGTATTCTCTCGTTTAGCTTTTGTCGTTACATGTTTAATATTACAGTCCCCGTTTAATATGGAGGTTATTCTTCGACGGGTGAGGCCCTATTCTACTTGCGCTGTTTGTTTTTAAAGGTGAGAGTCCCTATTATATGTAACTTTTTAATTGTCTTCATGAACCGCGCAATGGGTCCTCAAGTACGGAATTTTTATTTTTTTCAAGTGTGTCACCAAGTACGTGTTGTTGTAACCGTTTAAAATTTATAATTATCGGGCCAAGAAGGCAATCTGTGTTTATCATTCGCCGTTATTGGTTTAATATCACCGTTCCCGTTGAATATTACGATTTAAACGTTGTTGTCATGCGCACGAATGGTTAGAATTTGCTTAAGGAACATTGTTCTCCATTTAAAATTCATGCGTGGCTGTTTAACATGCGTCTCGCAACGGTTAACATTTCGAGAGAGTAAGAACGAAGTTAAAATATCACACTAAGCAAAAAGTTCTTATTTGATGGATGAAAACTACACTAAGCGGTGTCAAAAACCGTCATTCCGTTTTATACATTTTCGCGCACGGAGCAGCCTCTCCACATCCCTCTTATGGGATACCACTCGCTCGACTTCGCGGAGAGAGATTCTGCTTTTCCGTCAAATCCCCGACCAAATCTTCGAGGAACCGCTCCGGGGATAGGTCATCGCCCCGCAAAGAAGATATGAACGATTTAGATAAATATTTTTAAAGACGCATAGACATCGGCGGGGACGCACCGCTCGTCCCGAGCCGCGCGGGACATAGCTCGTAGAACGCCACCAGGGCAAGCAACGTTCCGGGGCCGCCTCTTCGTTCTCTCGGTTTCGCGGGCCGGGAAAACGTGGTCCCATCCACCGTGACCGTTGCCACGAAAGCGGAGGCGCCCGGGGAGCCTTCCCCGGTTGTGGAGTACGCCGGCGTGGAGCGGTGCGTCTTCCGGGCAAGACGCGTTGAGAATTGGCACATACATACCGCTAGATCTCGCGAGTAATATCTCGGGTGCGTTTCTTGTTTCCGATTCTTCTTTAAATACAAATGTATTCAACGGACGTTTGCACTATTTCTCGAGTCCGATGCCAATAACTATTCGACGTTTGAATTCCAAAACAGCGAATTTAATCGTAACAGTATAACGAGTAACGTCCACCGGCGGGTTAACCAATGCACACTTTCCCAATGGTATCTCACAACACTTCGTCGAATGCATGCATTACTCGGAATGTATATCCCCCGTTTACGTATCTGTTTAACTTTAAGACTTAACATTCACATTAAGAATAACGTTTAACTTTCGAATCCGTCGTTTAACTTGTCGCTATTGTTAACGTTTAACGTTGCGGTAAAAAAAAATGTCATGTCGTTATTGTGACATATCGGTCATTGACAATAAAATAAGTTTGCGTAATTCATTATCATGTAATTCATCATCCTAACATAAACATATTAGTTGTGCGCTAAAGGTAATAGTATCTCGGTTAGCAATCGGTGTTAACTTTCAAATATAAAGGCCTCGCCAAAATGATTTGCTATCCGTTTAAAATTCGTTGGCTCTGTTCAATTATAGTTCGTGATGTTCACTCTTTAGAGTTCCCTTATAATTATAGGAGTCTCCGTTTGCTATTCGATTCGATGTGACAATAATTGCTTCACAAATATCCGCAACTTACGCTTCTCGCAACGGAAATTACATGAATTTCAAATAGATGTGCGACCGATTTTAGTTTTCATAATTAATGGTGAAAGTAATTAATATTGGCTAATGACTCACGCCGTGAGTAATAAAAATGACCGTTTAGGTTTGTATGTTTAAATATAGATTACTCGTTTAAATATTAATGACTACGTTTGGATTCGGACGACCGCCGTTTAAATATAGAGAACTCCATTTAGATGGCGCAATTTACACACGACATTAACTCGAACATAATCTCACTCCCCCTTTTGTTGTCATTCAAATCTTGGAGCAACTTTTCCACACGTGCCTTTCGATCTTTTATTCCTTCAAGTTTTGCGTTTAGTGCACGGACCAGGTGTTCGAAAACCCAATCCAACTCTTCACCACGGTGTAATCCCCGACGGCTCGTGAAGGCCCCGCAATGAAGAGTTGAAGGTTTACGTATGGGAGGTGGCTCTTTTTTTGTTTTTACACTCAACCGACAAGTCTTACAGTATGCATTACCTCGCGTCGATACGTCATCGTCGGCAACCGGGGCCTTGGTAATCTCCACGCCGCCTGAAGGGCACAGGCCGCTTGAACGCCACCTCGGCAAGAATGTCTCGCGCCTCCTCGGCGCTTTCCGCGGATGAAGAACCGGAGAAAGGGGTCCCGTCGACCGTCACCGTGGCCGGGAAGACGGGGTTGGTGTCGGGGCCTTCACGGAGAGTGGTGTACTCCGGCGAGGGCCGGCGTGTCATCCGGCAAAAGTCTCGCTAGACGTGACTTAAACATTGTTGTGGGATGTGGATAATATCTCGCGTCGTATGTTGTTTTCGCTTGATGCTTACATACAATCATAACTATTTGTAAAAAAAGGCATTGGTTTTCGGTGAAATAAATGGAATATAGTAAATGGCATCGGTTACGTTCACGCTTTATCGACTCCCATTTCCACATTAAATTGGAGTAATTAATAATAAATTCACATTGCATAGTTTAGTTGATTACGTTATACCGTAACTAGCCTAAATTCAACTCCATTTATGCATGCGACGTTTCAAGCATTTTCCAATGCAAATTTTCTGGTTTTGAACCTATTTTGTAAACATCAATGAGGTATTTAATCTATGAAACTCGCCATCATTGTTTAAAAATAACCGTCATCACTTACCCTTACACTTTACCGTTTAACTATCGATATCTGCGGTTAACTATAGACGAACGAGAACGAGGGTTCTCCCCGTTGAATATTGCATGACACCGCTTATTAGCGTGCGTCTTCACTTAACATTCCATGTTTATGTTTGAATTGTCTTCCTCACACATCGAGGACTCGTGTGAAAACTATTCTCGCTATTTACAAACACTCTCGCTTTTCAAATATTGTGGCCCACCCTTTTACAAGGCGTCGACGTTTATAATGTAGTGCCGATGTTGAAATATACACGTATCGGTGTAAAGATCAAAACGTAACAGGGGAACAAATTTCTTTTCTTGACAAAATTTTTAGATGAAACGGAGATCTATTACAACCAGCGTAGGGATACTAATTTATACATCTAAAAACCGAAAAAACATTATCATATCCCCTTCAGCCCCCCGGATGAGCTTCTTCACTTGGGCCGTGCGGGTTCTTAGTCGGTCGAGTTTTTCGGAGAGGACGACTTCCTTCTCCGCAAGCTCGACGAGCATGTCCCTCGAAAGCACTCCAACTCTTCGCCGTTGGAGTGCTCGCGGCTGAGTGAAGGCGCCGCATCCGAAGGCGTTGCGGTGCGAGGCCCCGCAATGAAGGCTTTTAACAATTTAGAAAATAAATAAATTTCCCGTAACATGGACGCAGAAGTCTTACGGTATGACTTACCTCCACATAGTCGATCGGCGGTAGCGGCTGGGACGCGTATTCATCCTCCCGGGGTATGGAATACGGAGGTCATTGTACGCCACCTCGGCCGCCGCGGTGTTCGGGCGTCCTTCGATGTTTTCGCGGGGTAAGGGCTGTAGTAAGTGGTCCCATCAACCGACACCGTGCCCAAGAAGGCGGGGATGTGGTCGGGGCCCTCCCTAACGGTTGAGTACTCCGGCGACGGCCTACGGGTTCTCTCGGCGAGCTCGTTGAGGAGGGACTTGTACATACTTCTTTCTCTCGTGTGTAATATGTGAATGTGCCTTTGATTACCGTTTATTGTTTAAATAGAAGTTTAGGGGTCGCAAGTTCGCCTAACGTACTCCGTGCATTGATGCTTACGTGTGGATTTTGAATTCAAATGTAATTGGGAAATAGATGGTAATGAATTAGCATTCGTACTTGGGATTTCACCGCCGTATCAAATTCCCGTGTCATTAATTCGGACTATCTTACATTCCGGAAGTTCAAATACAAAATAATGACAACAAGCGATGTGCATGTTTAGCGTTATTGGTTACCGTTTATTACCGATATTTCCCGTTTAACAATCATTGCGTACGCTTCAATTTGTGTTACCATACAACGTCTCCGTTAAACACCAATCCGCCGAAGATGTGTAAAACTCGCCGCCGTATCTGTTTAAATATGACGTCTCTGTTTATGCGTCACTATATTACATTCCTTCCGGAAGTTCAAATACAAAATAATGACAACAAGCGATGTGCATGTTTAGCGTTATTGGTTACCGTTTATTACCGATATTTCCCGTTTAACAATCATCGCGTACGCTTCAATTTGTGTTACCATACAACGTCTCCGTTAAACACCAATCCGCCGAAGATGTGTAAAACTCGCCGCCGTATCTGTTTAAATATGACGTCTCTGTTTATGCGTCACTATATTACATTCCTTCCGGAAGTTCAAATACAAAATAATGACAACAAGCGATGTGCATGTTTAGCGTTATTGGTTACCGGTTATTACCGATATTTCCCGTTTAACAATCACTCGCGTACGCTTCAATTTGTGTTACCATACAACGTCTCCGTTAAACACCAATCCGCCGAAGATGTGTAAAACTCGCCGCCGTATCTGTTTAAATATGACGTCTCTGTTTATGCGTCACTATCTGACATTCCTTCCGGAAGTTCAAATACAAAAGAATGACAACAAGCGATGTGCCTCGTTTAGCGTTATTGGTCACCGTTTATTACCGATATTTCCCGTTTAACATTCACTCGCGTACGCTTCAATTTGTGTGTGACTCTTTAAATGTGTCACCATTTAACATTAGGTTTATTCAATTAAAACTTCAGTGCGTACAACGAAATTCGTTTATTCTATGTTTAAATATCGGGCGTCATAACGAAATAAATGTGTGCTCCTTAAAGATTATCCTTTTACGAAGCCTAATCGGCGACACTTTCATTGCAAGTTCTACGATTGTGACCGGACGCGTGGCGGCGCGCAATGTAACTCGCGGACATCAAACGCTTGCGACTCGATCCTCCTTCGTCTAGGACGACCAGGTTGCCTTCTCGTCACGGGCGGCCGCAAAAGCAGATCTCGATTGTTGTCCGTGGGCCTCTCATTGTCGGGTATGGGAAATATAGCTTCCTTATACGCCAACTTGTAAGTGTCGACGGTGAAGTGATCGCTAATAAAACGATGAACATTGCTTGTCCGTCACCAATATCGCAGCGCAAGCGTGTTTGCACGGGATGCCATAAACTTGCCATCTCGCGACATGAGCAAGTTCTACTAGCAAGGTCTACAGAGTTACCGCACTTGTCAATCACTTCGTAACGATCGGCGAGACAACGAGCAACGTGAAGACTTCGGCTATCCCGCACAAGCGTCTCAACCTTTGAACGTATGTCCGGGCATAAGAAAGTATCCCATTTGTTCGCTTGCTCACGGCGAGTGCATAACATGCGCATTAGCTTGTACTCGCACAACGAATATCGGAAATCTTAAAGAAATTTACGCGAATATACGAATATTTAAACACCACTACATCGGAGTAAACGAATAAAGTAATAAACTAAAGATCGAAGAAGAAAAACATATACGACGCTATTTAAACCGAGACAATGATATTAACATTTGTTATCTTACACAGGATTCTACCGGACTAAAGGGTTAATGTGAATGTTAAACACCGACGACGATATCAAACTGCGGACGGTGCATGTTAAACACCGATAACGAACATTAAAGTGTAACGGGTAAGCTTAAGCGTTACATGTATTTAACCTTCGAGTACCTTATAGCGTCGACCATTTTCGTCACCGGTAGGTGTCGAGCTTCTTTGATCCACGCATTGAACGACTCGGCTACATTCGAATACATCTCGCCCCATCGGTCACCTTTGAACGAGATAATTCGACCGGTGTGACATATCGGATTTGTCAATCAACCACTGAAACGCTTCGGGCGATACGGCCCGCAGTTCATTGACGGTGTCATCGAATTCTTTAGCCGTCGTTGCCCACACGATACGAAAGCATATGGACCAAGCACTCCTCCCTCAATGCCTTCCCAAGTCTGCCATTGGCTTTCATAAAATTGGCCTCCAAGTGCCGAAGGCAGTACGCGTGCGGGGATGAAGGGAAAACTCTCGCAACGGCGTTCACAAGGCCCTTTGACCTATCCGAAACGAATGTAATTGTCTCTTGGTAGTCTCCTTCGTCGTATAAAGCATCACCTAACTTGGAAATGAACCACGTCCAATTGGCGTCGGTCTCGTTGTCGACAATAGCGAAGGCGACGTGGAAGAAGCCATTGTTCCCATCCTTCCCCGTGGCACCCAAGAGAGTACCCCGATACTTTCCGAAGAGGTGAGTACCATCCACAAACATAGCCGGCCCGCATGCCCGCTTGAACCCCAAAATGCACGCGCCGAAAGAGAAGAACGCACGTTTAAAACGCTCACCGTCTCTTTCCACAAACGCGACGCCGGGGTTTGTCTCGGCCACCTTATGGACGTACCAAAGCAACAGATCGTAGCCGGAGATGTCGCCGCCGTCGAGGATCACCCGGGCATGCTCTTTTCCCACCCAAGCTCGCTTGTATGGAATGTGGACACCATGCTCCCGCAACATGTCCTTTCGAATGTCGATGGCCTTGTACAAGGGCCGGTCCTTCGCCTTTCGAATCACTCGTGCGCCGACCCATTTTTTGGACGCTTTCGGGTGTGACCCCGACCCAATTCCACCACCGCGGGTGTGCGTCGGGTCCGTTGTCTTGATTCTCGAAGGTAGTTCTATTATATTCCTTTGATGCGTGAACGCGCCATTGACATCCACCGGCCGCGCATTCCACAGTGACCCGGTATTTTTCGTTCTTCACGAATTTGAAATCAAAATTCCGACTGATAGCAAAATTGCGAAGTGTATCTCGGAAATGTTCAACGCCATCAAAACGTTGTCCGACGTCCAACGACAACACTTCATGTCGATCTAACGACGATGGCAGGCATGCGACACCATCCGGGTCGCCATGTGGTGGGACGAAGCGCTCCCGCATTCCGAATTCCTCGCCAAGCACTTCGGTTCAAACGCAAACGATCGAATTTAAGCATAAAGTCCACTTATTTAAACGCCTAACTTAATAGTTACACGTTAACGGGCATAGTTAAACATAGATGTAATAATGCAAACGGTGTATGATAGTTTCCCGTGAAACATGATAAAATTAATCGGAGACTCCCAATTTAAACGGATAATTCATTCTTTAATACGGATAATGGTAGTGTTAAACACTAACCGACATACAACCGCATAATTGTTTTAGAGCAACGCATTACCACGACAATAACTCGTTTTGTAAGGCCGCCGTGGCACGTCATCCGTCTCGACAACCATATCGACTACACCGCCTTTGAGGATGGAGAACACATGACACATGCGCTGGAAGTCCACCTCGTTATCTATTGGGCAAACCGTATTATGTCCATCGGGTGTGATGAACTTCACCCTGGCGCGACAAACATCGAGACCCCAGCGCTCACAAATCTCACCTAACACTGACGCCCATTCAGTTGACGCGGTGAATGTCAGCACTCGTCCCTCCCCGTTGTATCTAGCAATGGCACAAAAACTGTCCATATTATCGACTTAGCAGAAGGTAAAGGAGAACAAGAACAAAATTATGTAATTCGCCTTCTAAGCTCTCTAAGCGAACAAGAAACCATAAAGGGGGAAAAAACTCACATATGTATGCATAAAAGCCAGACATGACATGATGTGATCGGGCGGGTTTTTTTCCCACCATTTGCAGGGGCAAAAATGGATTTTCGTAACACGGACCCATTTCATGTGACGGACGGGGGGTAGAAGGGAACCAAACTATAACGGAGGGGCTGTCCGGGGTGTGCAAAAATAGGAGGGGGTTTTTGGCCAGTTTTGAAATTCCCGAGGGGTGAACAGTAATTTTCCCTTTCTTGGTTATGTGGAAAGTTTTTAAATTTTTTTTTAATTTAAATTCCTATTAGATATATGGCCAATAATTATTTTGACCTGAAATTTTGCCGATTTTCATTTTTTTTATGTATAAAATATTTTTGTAATAAATTCATAACATCTTTGGTGGAAGTTTTTATAAGTAATGGGGGAATCAAATCTTTGCCTGCTTGACAAAAATAAATTATATGCTGAAATTGAGATGCAAATAGTCTCTACTTCTCAACCCAAGTGATAATTCATTGTGCAAAGTGGGGGCATTATGGGAAGACTCGCTTCATCCCAAAGATCCTCTGCTTCTATCCCTTCAGTCATCGAACTTCTCCTTTTTTTTTCCAAAAAAAACTTCTCCTTTTTCTTTACCATTTTTTTCCCTCGTTATTATTCATTCTCGTTTATCCATTTTTATAATTTGCCTTAAAAAAAAAATCACAGTACCTCAGTAGGGGCATTATGGGAAGACTGCTTTCATGATGAAATCCTCTGTTTCTACCTTTCAGATATCAAACTGCTCCTTTTTTCCCCACTCTTTTTTATATTAATCTCATTCATCCATCTTCATGAATTTTAAAAATCAAAGTAGTGCTGCTAGTGCAGTTCAAATCAGAGCCTTTGTGTGAAGACTAGTCTCATGATAAAATCCTCTTCTCTTCCCACTCCTCCTCCAGCCATCAAACTGCTCCTTTTTCGTTAAATTTCCTTTTTTTATATATATATTATATTTATTCTCATTTATCCATCATTTATAATTTATAAAAAAAAAACTCAGAGTAGTTTAAAGCAGGGGCATTGTGGGAAGACTAGTTTCATGATAAAATCCCCTGTTTCTCCACCTCTTGTCATCAAACTTCCCCCTTTTTCCTATTCCTCTCTTCACTACTCCTCTCTCTCTCGCTCTCTCGTTTCAACTCGAAAGGTATAGAAGTGGAGAAGAAGAAGAAGAAGAAGAAGAAGAAGAAGTTTCTCCATTGTTGTATTTAAGCTTCGGTTTCCAAGAACTATCCATTTTCCAAAATCCAGTGCAAAGTCTCAGAGCACCGACAGCAAGATCAAAAATTCCTTGATGTTTGGCTCCAAAGTAGTCAATGAGATCCTGCTGAAACTTTCAATTGCTTACCCATTCCGTAAACCATGATGAGGTCTCTGCAATCTCTGGTTGTTCCCTGATTTCAGCTGGTTTTTTTTTTTCTTCTTTTTTTACTCGGGTTTTTTATTTCCTTGAAGTTTCCTTCAAGATCTGGATGTTTGTTCCTTTGTTTTTCAAAGTCAAATGAGAATTTTTTTTTTTTATGTTTGATTGAAAGCTTTGGATTATTTTTCAGATCTGTGCTTTTGATGTTCTAATCTTTTGCTCTAATTTCAACCTTTTTGGGGTTCTCAGATACCAGACTGTGAGCACTGAATGCATTCCACTAAGCATTGGCAAGAAGCCCTTGCTGAAAGCCTGCAAAGAAGACGACCTCGTTGGCAACAATGGCGGTGGCCGAGCCTTTGATCCCAAGCCTTTGAGAGCAAGCCAAGACCACCAGCATCAGCATGAGCCTCTACTCCCAGAGCCAGAGAGATCTTTGGTCACCGTACCCAAAACTCAGAACGAGAGCAACGGCGACGTCTTGCTCCAGTGGGGGCGTAGGAAGAGGACTAGGCTCTCGCGGGCCGAGAGCCGGCCGGCGCCGGAGGATGACCATGAGTCTGAGTCCTCTCGCCCGCCGATCAAAGTCCGACGAAGGTCAGCCGCCGGGTCGAATAGGTTGGGGGCGGCGGCAGCGATGCCTCCGCCGCCACCGCCGCCGTCTTTTGGCCGACTTAGACCTTCTCCTCCTCTTCTTCCTCACAGGTTCATTGTCAGATTCCCAGATCTTAAATTTACCATTTTCATCTAGCTTTCAAATTTTTTTTTTTTTGTATATATTGGAGAAAATGAGTAGAATGGATCTCATAATCCCAGTTTTCTCTTAGTTTTTTATGCTTTGATCTTTTAGTTATATACTTGTTTAACCTAAATTTATCGTTTTTATCAAGTTCATACATTCTTTTTGATTGCTTGATTTTTTCACTTATCTCTTGATTATGGAAATGATTGTGTTAGTATAGATCTCAAAATCCAATTTTTCTCTTCATTGTTTGTGCTTGGATCTCAAAAACCATGATTTTTTTCTCCTTTTTTTTTTTCTCTTGAATTTTATACAATCCTAAGCTTTGTGGTTGTAATTCAACTCCCATGGTTGGTGCTATTGCTCTTTCCATATCTTTTGCAAGTTGGTCTCTACTTGAAACAAAGAAATCCACTGGATTTTTTTTTTATTCCTTTGAATATTGAATGCCTTTTGCTGCTTTGCTTTTTGCTTGTATGCTCATCTACTTTTTATCTTCTTCTTTTTGGTCATTCATAGGATTACTGATCATTCAAGCAGTTCGTCAAGGCCAGAGAAGAGACCTTCAGCCGTGCAACAAGAGAAGAGTTCAAAGATGGCAATTGGTGACATCTCCTTGAATTCTGAAACCTCTTGTCCACCAAAATCAAATAGAGAGACTGTAGATGTAGCTGGAGCAAGCACCAGTACAACTAATGAATGGCCAAGAATTCTCATAGCTCTTTCTAGGAAGGAAAAGGAAGATGATTTCCTTGCTATGAAGGGCACTAAACTCCCCCAAAGACCCAAGAAAAGACCCAAAAACATAGAGAAAACTCTTCAGGTAAAGCTTTTTTACTTTTACTTGTGAGATTTTATTTGTTATTCGAGTGAGATGATTTGAGGATAAGAATTCACTCTGGATTTGCAGTATTGTTTCCCTGGACTATGGCTGTCTGAGTTGACAAGAGGAAGGTATGAAGTCAGGGAAAGGAAGTGTGTTAAAAAGGTAAAACAAACACACCAACAAGCATACAAACATTGCTTCTAGTTTCAGAACTCTCAAAACAACCAAACATTGCTTTTATTGTTTAATTTTTCCTTGCATATTAGTTGTTTGATTAATCTAAGAAACAGAAAGAAGGCAAAGTTTTTCTTTTCTTCCCTTTTGCTTTAGCTTTTGTCTCATAAACTAATGATGAAAATGAGGACAATTTGCTTGCTTGCTTTGTGGTCCTCCTTTTTTTTTTTTTTTTTTTTTTTTTTTTTGGGTGAATAGGATTGATGATTAAACTTTGTTTTTTGTTTCAAGTACTGTTTGAAGATTGAATTAATTTTGTGTGTTGGGTGTTGCAGAAGAAGAGGGGGCTGAAGGGGATGGAGAGTATGGACAGTGATTCTGAATAGCAAGATTCTGCAATTGCCAACACTTTCCATTGTTTGTGCTTTTCCTCTTTTCTTCGCTCTTGATGCTGATGTGCCTAGTGTTTTTTTCTTTTTTAATTTTTAATTGGAGGATGGAGGAGTTGTTATGTACCTTCCCTATCCTTCCTCTTGGGTTTAGTAAGACAATTTCCCATTGAGGGGAAAGAGAAAGCTCTCTCTGCTGGGTTTTTTTCTCTCTCAGGAAAAAATTGTATTATTTGTGCCTATTTGGAGATTCTGTTCCTTGTTTATATATATATATATATATATATATATATATATAGACACCCACTCATCATCTGGTGTATTTTTAAAATTGTATTTTTAAAATAATTATGTAAATAATAATAATTTGATTATGATTTAATGATTATTAATTAATATTTCTAATAGACATTAATTTACGTATTTATTTAAGTAATATATTATCATATATATATATTTTTCGTTTATGTAAGCAAAATTTAAAAAGCCAAAAATCTTTGAATATTAAATAATTGTTTCTTATAAACATATAATTTTATTGGTTTAGCCACTCATTAATGGTTGAGTGGGAATGATAAAAGTAATTTTAATAAAAAAGAAACCAATAGCCCCTAATCTTGGAAAGTCTGAGGGACTGATCACAAAGAATAAAAATTGCTAAGAATTTATAAGTAATTTTCCTTAATTTTAATTGGCTTCTTCACATTATAAAAAAATAAAAAGAAAAATTAAACCATCGGTTTGTTCTGTTTTTGTTGATTTTATAGAAGAGCTATATTTGTGATTTATAATTTTAATAACTAATTAAGAACACAAAAATAAGTTATTTAGGTTGATGAACGAAAATATTTTTAATGCAATAATATTATAGAAATTTGATGATTATGTATTGGTTCATGTGAAAAATGAAAATAAAATAATTATTTTTCAAAAGATATTCCAAATTAGAAAACTTGAAATAATTAAGAAATCTATTTAATAGGTTAGTTTTTGAAGTTTCCTTTCTCTTTAGATTTGGTTAAGTTTCATATTTTTTTTTCCCATGTTTCTAAAAATAGCGCTTAAAATTTGCAAAAACATCTCCCCCCATCACTGACTTTCGAATTTATTTAAAAAGCTTGTTTTTATATACTAATTTCATAAATGGTAAACTTTTACAAGTAAAGGAAAATTTAAAATAAAAAATTATTTATAATTATTACTTTAATGCAAAACTTTGTTTTGTTTTTTTTTGGAGAAAGTTAATGCAAAACTGTAAAAAATTTGTAATTTAAGTTATTTTTATTTTTTTATTAAAAAATTGTGTTAAAGCGTTTTTGCAAATAGCGAAAAGCTGAGGGTTTTATTGTGAAAACCTCAATGTGATGCCTTTGGGAAAGTCATCAGTGAAGCTTGACGAAACCCTAGATTCGCAAAGCCCTTTATAAAAGCTCGGGGTCTCTTCTTCCGACCTTCCTGGATTTCGATCAGAGAGTTGTAATCCGTTCTCTTTATTTGATTGATTTTCTCTCTTTAATCATTTGAAAAATCCTCTTTTTTTTTCCTCATCAGACTAAATTTTTGTGGTTTGATTTTTGTCCTGCATCTTGCGGACATGTTTGTGCTTTTTATTCTATTGTTTGTCCGGATTTGTTGTTTGTTGCCATCTAATCAGTTGTGGTTGTGAAACTTTGAGTTCCTTGCATAGTTTGCAGTAATGTTTCATTGTTTATGATCTGCTATTGAGCAGACTCTGTGCTTTTATTTTTCTTGATTTTGTTGATTTTTGAGTGTTTTGATCATACATTCTTTGTTCAAAGGAGGATCTTTGAGTAAAGAGAATTCGTTTGCTTTGAGAAAGATAAGAAATATAATTTCTCCTAGTTGTTGCATATTGTGTTTATTTATTTATTTATTTATTTTGTAAGAAACTACTATTGTGTCAAGCTCATGCCATTGTTGTGAACTTTTTTTTTGTGTTTATGTATATATATATATTTTCTGAAGCTTAAAAAGGGGATAAAGAGAGATAGAAATGATATGTGGTAAGAACTATAAATAGATAATGTAAAAAAAATCTCCTTTTTCTTTGGGTATGATCATATGTGTTTCTTGTGAAGTGTTTTATTGTAGAAGTTAAAATGCTTGTGAAGTTTGTTCAATATAATTTCCGGCATGGTTCAGTCAAAGGATATTGTCTCCATTGTTACGTATGTATGGTCAGACATGGATTCCATTGCTATTCTATCTGTCTTTTTTCTTGAGCTTATAATTAATTAAACAGCTTGTTTTAGTTGCATTTGAGGATTTCAGTTTCAGTTCTCCTGTATTTATTTTGTAAAATTTTTTTAATTCCATGACTTTTGTCGGCCGGTATCCTCTTCTCCTAGTTGTTTTTTCCTCAAGCATTATATGCTTTGTCACATGTGTCTTGCTTATCATACACATTATTTTATATTTGGGTTTTGATATGAACATTTACTTAATTATATCATGGATCTTGCTTCCACATACATGTTATTTTATCTTCATGCTTTGTCATGGACATTTACTTGATTATGCCAAATGTTGGAGCTGAACTTGCATGTGTATTCAAAAGAAAGATTTTAATATTTGAAGATTTATTAAACTGTTTGCTAATCGATTATCTACGACTTTGTGATTATGAGAATGGATATGATGGCTTAAAAGTAAAAGGTCTGAGCAGGAGAACATTTTTGGTGGTTATGAGATTAAGTTGGAAACAAAACATAGAAGAGGGCCCTTGCCCATGCTCAAGTTGTATCATTGTGGCTTTCGCAACCTCTTCAATAGCAAACAAAATCATGCTTTTGCATGATGATGGGTTGAAAATAAAAGGCGTGGGCTGCATTCTGAGTGTGAATGCTGGCCTAGAATCCTCCCAATATTTGCATTCCAATTAGCATCTCATAACTGCTACTTGTATGTTTTCTGCATTTGATCAAACCTTCAGTCTGATCCATTCAAAATTTCTATAAAATTTTTATTCTATCACCGAGCAGTATTTCCTCTGATCTGTTAACGGTGACGTTTGTTTGCTTTTTCAGGAAATGACCATTCGGCGAAGCTCATTGGCCATCTATTTTGTGTAATATTAAACTTTTAGATTATCCAGATACTCCTCTGTATCTTCTTTACATTTTTTGCATTGTACCTGCCATTCTCTTTGATTTTTGGTCATGTAGACCATTGCTTGTGGGCTTATGTAGATTGTGTAATTACTGTAAAAATTGCTTCATATGTACAATAAAAATGCTTTTAAAGCAATATGTTTTGGAGAATTAGTTCATCCGTGTGAATGATACAATCTGCTTTTCAGGTTCACAGGTTATCTTGTCACTGACTTGTTATGAAAGCAATATGAGATGATTGTAGGTATTGTGCTAATCTTTGTTGTATTCTTTTGGAAATGTGTTTGAAGGTCGCTAATTAATATTTATTATTACCTCCTGCCAAACACTGGGCAGTCTTCTGTCTATATTTAGGACTTTGCTATTCTTCACAAACAACCTATTTGATAATACTAAAATAGTTCAATCTTGTTACCCAAACATTTGTTCTCAACTCATCCTTAACTTAGTTCTTTTGTCAAAACAAATACATATCTTAAGAAAATAATCTATGACACTGAATTTATGTACAAAAAATTAATAAAAAAAAAGCTTTCAGAATACTTCAACAAAAAATAGAAAAAGAAAAACATTTATTTTCATTATATATATATATATATATATATATTCACGTAAATAGGGAAACAAAGGAAAGGCACCGCGTCTAGCTGGGCACCGCCGTTGTTCATTAGAGGGAGCAACGCGCGCCTCTTCGCCAAACCCTCAAGAGAAGCTTTCGAAATAGTTTCATCAATCCATTCCTTAGGTCGAAATCTTCGATCGTGCTTGTCTCTCCAAGCTCGGCTTCGGTAAGTTGCTTCTTCTGATAGATCCGTGCTCTTGTTATCTTTGTGTTTCCTTTCTGCGCTGCTTGTGAAACCCTAGATTTCCCTTGCTTCACCTTTGTGTTTGAGCTGTTTTCGTTACTGGTTTTAGGGTTTAGGGTTTGTTTTGTGCTTGAGGTGTGGTGTTTGTGAATGGATTGTTTTGGTTTATTTTTCTGGATTCTATGTGTAAAAAATTTTTGTTTTGCTGATTTCAAGTATTGCATGAAGTGATGACTTAGTTCTATCTTATGACTGCACAAGAAGATCCATTTGGTACTAGTGCTAACTGGATGTCGTATTTGTTGCTTTTTGCCCCTATTTTTTTTTTATCATTGGGGCGTTTGTTCTTTTCCCATTGAATATGTGCTTAGTGTATATTGTTCTTGCACTAGCTTCTGTTTCATAAGTCGTAACTATTCGTGTCTTGTAGCTGCTTACCAGACTTCCTTTTTGGCGAAACTTTTATTTTGATCTGATTTTATTTTCTTGGATGCCTCTTATTCATCATGTGATGTGAATTTGGCAATTCCTTTCTATTTATAATCTTGATTATATGAGACATGGAATTTCCCTGTACTTCATCTCTTTGTACTTCTTCCACATGTAACTAGCATATGCTTGCTGAGATTCCCTATCATTATTTGCACTCTTTTCTAGATGGTAACTCAGGCAATGTCAGAGGCTATTGCTCTAACTGAGAAGAAGATGGACATGAGTTTAGGTATGTGTCTTGATTTCTTTTATTCTCCTATTGTAGTTTTAGCAGTTTACACAATGCTGCAATTTGAATTACTTGTCTCTTGATTGTAGATGATATTATCAAAATGTCAAAGAAAACTACTTCCAAAGGGAAAATACCTCCTAGAACTTCTGTAACCACCTTTTCTTTAAAAGTTTCTTCGTTTTGCCCCGCTATATATTCAAGGCAGGTAACACTTCTCTGTGGTTATAGAACAAAAGCCAAGGATTCCTGAATGGCCGTGGCCCCCAGGGTAATTTTAACTTTCATCGCTTCATGGATTCTAGATCATCTATTAGACAGGTAGGTCAGTGTCCTTGCTTGTTTGTCTATCTAGAATTTGCAACATGGATCTATGCCACATGTCCTAGACATTATGGTTACTGTTTTGTTACTTCTATTCCTAGGGTGTGCTTGCCAAGAGGAGGACACATTTCCAAGGAAATCAGTTTCCCATCACTACTAATGTTGCGAACAGGGCAGCTGCTTATTCCCCCGCAGCTGCTTATTCCACCGCCAACAGGATGGTTAATTGGAACAAGCCAAGGTATTTTTGCTTCATGTCAGCCTATTTTTAGTGTGATTTTCCCCCTTTCTTTGACATACTTGTATCTTAACTGGTAAACGTGGCTCCTATCATTTAATGGTCAACATCCTACTAATGCATCAATCAAAAAGCATTTGTTTTGGAGGTATTTACATACAACTGAGGCGTCTGAGTGGTTTAAAATGCCATTGATTGTAACTTGGTGCTAACAAATGTACTGGATGGTTTTCAAACAATGTTTGCTGTGGTTTAATTACCAGGCTGAAGAATTGCCTATCCAGCTTTTATTTGGATGACTTGCGAGTAACACTTGCAAGTTTTGAGAGACTCTGATCTCTGTTAGGTGAAAAATTAGAGTTGCATAGTGATTTGGGTATCAGATGTTGTATATGCTAATTCTTTGAAATTGAATAAGGGAGGTTCATCTCTACTCCATTAATGACTCTGCTTTGCATTACACGGTGGTGTTGTGAAGGATGTTAATGTTTTCAAATTATTATGTTGGAAGGAAGCTTTTGTTTCCATCAGTGTAGTATATCTGTTTGTTTTTTTATGACTCGTGTTTGCTGTGAGGGAGCATGAAGTTTTTAATATATCTCACGTGTCTGCCGATACCTGCATACTTAAATCCTGTACTATCAAAGAGTTTGCTCATCATTCCGTTGATTCTATTGGCACTGTGTTGCAATTACAATTTGAGTTTTGATACATTCTCCTGTTTTCTAATGATCATTAATAGTGCAAACTCTCTGAATATCTGTACAGTCAATTTGCTATTACCAAGCCTTCCATGGTTTCGATGGATTTGTTTTTTAGATTTAATTAATAATCATAGCGTAAGTATGGGCTATTTTTTTAGAGGCCAAATCCTAAATATTTAAGGAGATTTGTGGTGACTACATTTTGTTTTTGATTTATGACATGATGATGTTTATTACATGAAAACACTCGATGGCATATGATCTGTAATTTTATTGTGCTGCAGTTCAAAAGGTTGTGCGCTTGCCCTTTTGTAAACATGCTGTGTTGTATTATTGTGGGAGGGAATCTTTGGTGCTAAGCAGTTTTTCAATTATTCAGGGTATCTTGGGATAATAGAATCTTATATATTTTTTTTTATTGATGAAATGTGATAACTTTGTTTACGATGCTGTATTATACTTATAAGTTTGAGTTTTCATGTACTTAAAAAAAAGTGTTTGAAGATGGATATATGATCACTAGTTTGCACTGAAGCCTTCATTGAGTCATGCTTTTGGGAATTATTTTATTGATTTCAAATCTTTTTGGAGTTCCACGGTTCAGTAGACTGGTTATAGAATTATTTTTTGTTTCTGGCTTTTATTCAGGGCAGCAGGCACTTCCTTTAGGAGAAGTGATGGTGAAAAAAGCTTTGCTGGAAAGGTAGTCCATTGTATTCCATTTGTTAAACATGTATGTAGAAGAACATTGGAAGTTGATCAATTTATTTTTTCTGTTTTTAGGGGGAAAAATAATTAGAAATCATTTTTTGTTGTTGAAAGCATCAAATTTTTGTTAAGCAGCTTTAGTATGATACGGTTTGTAGCCATGATCTGATTATTTGATGTTAGGTTTATGCATTGGCCAAGATCACATTTCTTGTTTTTATATATTCTTGGTGAGAGCTAGACGATGCAAATTTCTTAAAGCTATTATTTCTAGATATTTTACTACTTTCTTTGTAGGCCTGCCTCCTATAAATAGATCACCGTGAAACACTAATGATACTTTGCTAAACTCTTAAAACTTTTATTTGTAGATTATATGTTTGTGTTTTCACCATCAATGTGCATTACACTACAATGATTCCTTAACACTTCTAAATTCTTTCAATGGTTGAGTTGGGCTTGGTGTGTTGAAAACTGGCTAGGTTTGTCGTGACTTCTGAATAATTTCTTTTCATCTGTTATGTCAGCTAGCTTTACCTTTAACATGTTTCTGTCTAAATTCAGCATTGTTATGAGTAGGTTGCTAGCGGTATTGGGTGCAAATTAACATGTTATGGAGACCCAAACCTACTCAAATGCTTCTCTCGAATGTCATATAATTAGCAGCTGAAATCTTCTTCATTGTTTATGCATGGAAAATGTTTATCCCTAATAATTCAATTTATTGTTTAGATGAGATCCTTTGTAAATGCATTCAAATATGATTTGTAGGATAAGATGCTGGTGCCCAAGCAGAAGCCTCAGACTTTAGATGCCCGATTCGCCAACATCAAGGAGCAGAGAATGAGGACAATGACCCATCAGCAGCAGATGGTGCGCGGCAGCATTCTACAGACCGTGCCTGCACAAAGGCACCACACCAATCAGCAACAGCAAGGTCGTAAGACAACCCAATATGGCAGAGCCAGCCGGCCATTTGGAAAGTTCGCAAGATGAATGTCCGATCCACCCATGGTATGGCGCTCATGATGTTTTTTTTTTTGATGAATGTCCATCATTACTATGTTTCTTGTAGAAATTCTGTGACTGGAATTGCTGATGTTTCAGTCGTTTGCCAAATACGAAAATTCCTTAGTTATTTAGGATTCTTTTTTGTTGGCGTCATTGCATAATGTTTTTTGTGCACAAGCTTATTTCTAAGTTCTCCAGGGTGAGTGTTGCTCCCTCTCTGGGAGCGTTCATGCAGTAGTACAAAGCCTTTATAATTACTCAAGTTGATTAAAAGGCCACCTGAACTTGAGTTCATTTCAGCTTCTAATATCGGGTCTTGTAGAGCTTATTAGAACTATTTTGAATTGATTTACATTCCCATTTCACCTGACCAAGAGGAGCTCTAAAGAGCAATGCTGAGAAATTAAACAAGCTACACTTGTGGGGGTGTTTGGCTCCCGGATTGGGAATGGGGAGGAGTTGAATAAGAATCAAAATGAGGAAGCGGGAGTGAAGTAGGAATGGGAAGAAAGAATATGTAGAGTTGGTAAGATGAGGGTAATTAATTGTGGAGTAAAATGATTTTTTATATCTTAATGAAAGACAGTAATATTATACATAAAATATAATGTTAGGTTAAATGATAACTATTTTTTAATTTTAAAATATTTTGAGTATTATTATTTGTAATATTATGATTAAGTATTTCACTTTAATTATTATATATTATTAAAATTATCTATTTAATTATTGTTTGAAATGAATTATTATTTTAATTCTTAATCCATTATTATTCCACTTTAATTATTATTTAAAATTATTAAATATCTATAATTATTAATTATTAGTGGTAAATTTCATATTTCAGTCTTTGGTAATCTTTCAAAATGAGATGATTGCTTATTCTTTGTGCACTCTTTAACTGCTCTTCTTTTACTCTAATTCTTGAACATCTAAAATGAGGTATGGATTCACAAAGCAATGATTCTCATTGTACTTTTTGGAACCAAACACTTTCTTAATTCTTTTGTTATCCGTTTATTTTAAATTTAGATGTGTGAAAATTCCTTCAATTATTTTTTGTAATCTTATTAAATTATTTTAACCCTCCTGGCTGCCACTAATATAATATATGTAAAAAAAATAAAAAGAAAAACCTTGCAAACATTATTGACGATTTGATTTTTATAACAAGGAATACAGCATGCATTAGATTCATTACCAAAACAAAGCAATCAAAATCATTCAGCACTGATCAGGGCTCTCAATTCATGTTGAACTTTCAAAACTTCAAGCCATGATTCCTCAGCAGCCAGGAGCCAACGTAGCTTTTAACACCACATTTCAAGCACACTCAGTAGGACCATAACAACAGCAAATAAGAAAGACATCATTGTAATTAATAAGAACCAAACAACTCTACTCTTAGCTTGCTACATCCTTCCTCCAAAGGTTATTCAACAAGTTATTATCATCCACTCCCCGGCTTGAATATTTGCTAGTCCCATTGATATAAGCTTTTGGAGCATCACACACTCTTGTCGGTCTTCGCAAACCTCCCGCGTACTCGTGGCTGACTATCTGCTAAAGCCTTCCTGCAAGCATACTGTAACAATACGAAAATGATACGTATACGATGTCAAAACTTCAGTAGTCATCCAATCCACATTGCAGAAAAAATGCAGAAAGAAATAGTACAAAAGAACTCAAATGTCCGTCTGATTAAGTTTCAACAGAAAAAAAAAATTTTCTTATGTTGTTAGCAAAGTAGAAAACACTGAAATTATCGACTTAAAATAATGCAGAAGAATGTGAAAGTATCACCTTGATTTTCCTGCTAAAGTTTCTCTTGCTCTTCTTCTTCATGTATCTGCATAGCTTTTGCTGCCGTTCTTCGATCTTATTATCAGTCTTGAGATGGCTGATGTTTACAGAAGAATGAACAATGCTTGTTGTGCCAGGGCAGGACTTTTTGCTTCCAAGAGTCTATTCATACAACAAAAATCAATGACCTCCAACACGAATACGAAATAAATTACATTTAATTTTTTTTTTTCAGGAGAAAAACCTTTTACTGCAATTGAAAGTATTATCTGAATGCAATTAAATTTCCAAGTCCAAAACCTCATAGATAAAAATAAAACATGCCAGAATTGGAAAGCGAACGAATACGAAAACAGACCTGAATATCTCCATCACTGTAAGCCCTCCTGATCCCATATTCATCCTCAAGATCTAATCCTTGATAATTTAGAAAATTAGGTCCAACATTGCAGCTGTCAATCAAACCCGTTGATCTTAGACATTCGGAACTAACACTTTCCGGCAGTAGTTCCTCGCGAACCAATTTAGCGGCCTGGACAACGACTTGATTTTTCTGCATTTGTGTCGAAACTACATTGACATCCGATAACACAGAAACTGAACCTTTGTTTGAATCATTTTCTAGGAGTTCTTCACTGTCACAGAATATGACACTGAGTAGTTCATTCTCCAATGGTTTTATGTCGACAGTTTTAGAAGTCTCTGCGGTTAAGAGATCTTCTTCATTACAGGACAACATCGAAATGGCAGCGGTCATGGGGTCAAGGGCAAATGCCAGTTCTTGTGTTGCATACTTTGGTGGCTTGAATAAATCTTCTCCTAAAAGATCATATTCTTGTGGTATTATGGTTTCAGCAAAATTCCCCTGCAAAACAGAATTGAGTACTAACAACCAATGAAGAGAAAGAAAACAAATGTGAATTATTTCCAACAAGACTCAAGACTCATTTAGAGATTGATGAAATTGCATGGAAATTGTTTGAACTCATGAACAAGATAGAAGAGGAGCTGTGGAACAGCAGTAAGTCTATCAAGTATCATAATCATATACAAGTGAGGTTTAATAACATAACACATTTTCAAAGCCATGTATCACAAGCAACACTTAATCAAACATCCATTGAATGGCTGTTTCAATGATTAGCAAGAACTTATTCAACATCCAGTTAGTCAACAAGAGAATTTGGTTTTTGCAAACATTTTTTCCATAAGAACTCTGCAACAAAATATAATCCTATGCTTTCTCTTTACTGTCATTCTTCACTGAAAATCCTGAAATCAGAACCCATTCTTTGGGACTAATTTTCCCAAATGACAAAGTGACAGTAATCAAATCACATACTTTTTTTGTTTTTGTTTTCCTTACAGAATAACAAAATTGAAAGCACCACTCTTCAGTGAATAAATACCATAAAAGTTAAAAGCAACAATTTAAAAATAAAAATAAAAATAAAAATTGCTTAAGAAGAGCACTTTCACTGCTGCTCACATGATGATCAAACAACGATGTATATTTTTAGCCCATGTATTTTGTCTGAATGTTTTATTTTTTTACTTTATATTTTGCAAATATTTAAAATAGGCCTTGTCTTGTACCGTTTATGCAGTTTCTGATGTTCAAAACAATCCATGCATATTTCCATGTTTTTGTTCATTTTGGTCTGTGAACTTCCAATATATGCAATACAGTGATCATTTGATATATCACTTATTAAAAAGCAAATATATTAGGATTACAAAATTTCGTTGGCTTAATAAATTATATTCAAAATTAAAAATATTCTACTGTTATTATTTTTTTTAATGATGCTGACATGTCATTTCATAAATTACTTAACGACAAAAATTCAGAAAAACAAAATGCTTAATTTTAAAAATAAATAAATATATTTTCAGGCGGCAACATTTGTCCATGTAAACCTTTAATATCCATTTCATCATTCATAATTTTTTTTTTAAATATGAATATATATATATATATATATATATATATATATATATATATATATATGTGAGCATAGTTCCAATGGAAGTGAACATCAACCTTAATTAAATTTAAAAAAAAAAAAAAGAGAGAAAACAAAAAATGGGTATCTGTGTCATTTCAATCTCATCAATGAGTTCGCACCTTCCGTGCCAAAGAAACTGCTCAAATAGATGCCATTTTCAGCAAATGCACCAGCAAAGTAAGAAGTGACCATGGAGCATCCACATGGGCAATTTGGTCATTTTAATCTCATGTAATCAAATAAATTACCACCACCTTCCATTCCAAATAATAAACAAATAAAACATACTACCCCCCTCATTTTCATTTTGAACCCCCAACTTAAACAAATTTACATTTTTAATTAAATTTCACAACAAATCAGAGCATTCAAAAAAAAAAAAGAAGAAGCAGGAGAAGGAGAAGAAAAGAATTACCCAGTATGGAGCACTGAAGCGGTGGAGCAGCTCGTCGCCGGGGAGAGGGATGTGGTGGTGCGGCACCGCCGGAGATTCTTGGAAGCATCCCGGAGAGAAAGGGAGTGCATACATATTGGTTCTCACTTGTTATTAATCAATTAACGCTGGTCTCTCCGAAGCTGAGAAGTAGTGTGTGTGCGTCTCTATATAGCTCTCCATCACTTCAAATGTAACTCCATCATAAAAGTACATACTGCCAAAATAAAGACATAATTAATTGGGTCTTCATTTATAATTTATATATATATATATATATATATATATATATATATATATATACTTGTAAGTCAAGAAGCAATGGCGGCTAAAGATTAATACAAATAAATTTTATTTAAATTTATTGTAACAATTTATTTATTGATAAAGGACAAATGTTCGGATTAGTTTCAGGAGTTAATATCTCATGGCTTCCTCACTTTATAGTATTAGGGTTTATATGGAAGCATAACTCAAGCCACTGAATTAGTGCCGAATTAGATGGGTTTGGTTGTAACAAATGAATATGTAGTATTTTTTATATAGTGTTAGGGTCAGGATTAGTCATTATTTATTATGAAGAAATTTATTTCAAATAGCAACATAAATAAATCAAAGAACTCTTTTTCATAATTGTTATTAATTGAGAAAAAAAAAAAAAGAAGAAGAAGATAAATGTTAGATTAATTTTGGAAAAATAACTAAACTATTTTTCAAATAAAATATTAAAAAATAAAGAGGAAATTAGAAAATTTAGGTAAGAAATATATAAAATTAAGCAAGTATTAAACTACAATGTTTAATTTTTTTTATTTATTATTTTAAAATTTTTAAAAATATAAGTAAATAATTTTTATTTTTTAAGTCTATAAGAAATTTAGTTTTTGAGAGCGACCGGCTCTACACCACCGTGTTTAATGTACACACAAGATGCGATCCTAAGTCTCTGCCATTTATAATTATAACAAAACATAATTCCCTAGCTTTTTAAATATTAATTTATTAGAATAAATTATTATTAAAGCAACTCCAAAATTGTAAAACTTATTATTAAAAAAGTTTAATGCCTTAAAATTAATGATGAGCCTCCTTAATAGGCTTACCATGGAGCTACCCTTAATATGATGTTTCATTTTTTTTCTGTTAAGATATGGATATATTAATTTTTGCAAGTGAATTTTCTCTCTATGTGCTTTAAAAAAAAAAAATGGTAGAAGAATTACTTGTTCAGATAATTTCTTTGACCTTTTCAATGATATGTGATTAAAACATATTTTGTCCCTAATAAAAGTGTGAAAATGAATAAAAATATCACATTTCAGTAGAAAATACTTTACAAATACTCCATTGGAAGTATATTAAACGGGTATTTTTTTATAGGACACCAAACTATGGCTCGTTTTTATTTTCGGGTCCAAACTTTAATTTGAATCAAAATAATAACTCAATTTTAATTTTATTTTACGAAATGGTCACTATAGGGATTTTGACCTATTTTTTATGATGCAGATAGTGGCAATATTTTATCAGCAGCTAGCATAGAATTACCAACTAGACGGACAGTATGTCATGTATAAAGTAATAGAGAAAATTTAGCATTTACATCATTAAAAATATGTTAAAATTTTTCCAGTGATCACTCGATGAAACAAAATTAAAGTTGGATAATCACTTTGATTCAAATTGAAATTTGAACCCCAAAATAATAAAAAAAATCATAATTTAGTGTCATGATAAAAAAATTTACCCTATATTAAACACACGCATAAAAAAAATTAAAAAAAATAAAAAAAAAAAAGGAAAATCTTCCTTGTTCTTGATGCCTCACTAAATTAATTACAATTTAAACAATAATATTGTGTACATAAACCAGATCTTCATAATGTAAACTTTCTTCCATTTCCAATAATAATAATTATAGCCCTATGATGACATAAAACAACTTGCTCCACAATTGATCTGAGGCTATTTCCGTCCGTACAAGTCCCATCAGTACAACCTATTTCAGCCCAAAACAAGCCATTTTTAATTTATTGAAGGACAATGTTTGGTTGATCCCTTCCTCTCCATTTTAAAAAATAAAAAATAAATAAAAATAACCAAATATATATATATATATATATATATATATATCAAGTGGAATTTAATTAAGGGCCAATACATAATTGACCAATTGGCTCTTTCTACTTTAATTTCCTTAAACAACATGAAAGCACTGAAATCATCTTGTACTACTTCATCATTAACTCTCTGATTTATTATTAGTAACTCACACTAGTTGTAAGTTAAAACTCTTTGAGGGTCATTGTCTTGTTAGATTATTTGATGGAACTTGGAATCCAACTTAGATCTCTCCTTCAAGAATGACAAGTTCCATTGATGTGGACTTTGAAGTGATTAAAGTTTTATGAAAAGACAAACTTTATTATGTAGTAAAGATATTTTCAAGATTGATATAATTACCTGCCTAGTTTTTAGGGTCTCCATGAGTTCAACACTATTTGACCCCCTCTTTTCCAACCATATTCCAAACCAAACTCTTTTATCTTTTTTTTTTTTTTTTTGAAAAATATATTATAAAAAAAATTATAAATAGAGAAATTCAAATATTATGTATTTTCTCTATTTTTCAAAATTATCTTCTTCTAAGTTTTGGTGTATATATAATACTCAATTTTCTCATTTATTTTTAGAAATTTAAGTAGATATATGAGGTCATTCATGTTCACTTGTATATGAACTAATAAGTTATGAGAGTTTATTTTAATTAGGACTCCTGGTTTTGTCAATTATAATTATTGCATTTTTTTTTTTATAATAATTTTTGGGTTCTTTTAATGATGTTGTTTTGATAGCAACATAATTTTAGTGCAATAAGGGTTGTTAGAAAGGGACATACATCATAGAGAATATAACAGAGTTTCATGGGAATCATATTTTCAAGTTAATCAGGCCAAAAAAAAATTTAATTTTTTTTAAAAAAAAAGGAAAAATAAAAATCAATTCAATATTATGTGCTAAAATGGCTTCACATGTTCATTTGCATAAAATGCCATTTCTAATGAAAGATAATAATGAATGTTTTGCCATTTTGGTCTTCTCTAAATGCCAATTGATTTGTGATGTTGTAATAGTTGACAGTGGGACACAGTGAAAATGAATGATTTGGCATTTTTCTTTCTTTCTTTCTTTTTTTTTTAAATAAAAAAAGGAAAAAAAAAAAAAAAAAGGAAATGATGTCCATCTGTGGGTCACTATTACCACAAATGTAGAGGCATTTTCATTTATACTAAGTTGGTTGTGTTTTTTTGTGTTTTATTAATATTTATTTGGATTTAATTATCTAACATTCATTTAAAGAATTATGACTCTTTCTTTTTGTTTGTCGATATGGTATTGGTGCTAAATTAATTATAATTTTGGAGAGGGAAATGAAAAATTGAATTCTTCTTTTTATAAGGGTAGGGTGGTAATCTACTTATATGATTTTTGAATTAAAAGACAGTGAGGAAAAATAAACCAAGATCCTGATGATTTTTTTTGTTAGTTTAATTAATATTTTAAAATTTTATTGATTTAAAGGATGATTATGATTTTTTTAGAGATCATTGTAGCACTCTTTAAATTGATTTCTTTTCTGAGATTAGTCACTTAAATAATTACTTATAAAACTATAAGTTTAAATAAATAAATATTATTTATCAGCTTAAATTTAAATAATAACAAAAAAAAATAAATGCTAACTAAATTTAAGATGGTAAAGCACCCAAAAAGAAATAAAATATTAACTAATAAGTATTATTTTATTCAAAATTTAAACAAAAATGATTTTTATTCAAAATGTTAAATAAAATTCATACTATCACCACTATAAACACCACAACCACCAATAATAATAATAATAATAAGAATAATGGTATGAGTAAATTAATTTTATAAGCTTAATATTTATCCATATAAGAAGCATGATAATTAACTAGTTAATCAAAGAAATAAAATAAGTGAGACATGTGACACAGATCATTAAAAAAAAAAAAAAAAAACAAAAAAATCCCAAAACAAAACAAAACAAAAATAAAATATTCCAATAGCTTAATTTCAAAAGTACATATGATTTCCATAACTTAATCACGTGAGCAAATAATAGATTTTTTTTTAGGTGCATGGGCAAATAAAGTATTTTTGATATATATATATATATATATATATATAATTACAAATTAATTTTTAATTATTTATATTTTTTAAGTGATTATGAATTCATGATTTCGTCAAAAACACATATGTCGGTCATAGAAATGTCCAATTAAAACCAAAGTGCTAATTAGTAATAAAGTAAAATAACAAATTAATGTTATTAATCTCATCAACCGATAAATACATGATTTTTACTAAAATTACTAATACTATGAACCTTATTTTTTAAAACAATCCAGTGTTCTGTAATATTTCTTAGATTTCAAATTGTATCCTGAGTTTGTATCCTTGTGATACTTCTTAGATTTCAAATTGTAATATCTCTTTTTTGTTTTAATAATTCATGAGTTTGATCTCATTGGACTTTAATATTTAAAGATTTTGGTTTTTTTTTTTATGTTTATGAAAATTTTGAGAACCTGTTTGGTACCACTAAATTTCATAAGAATGGTGGCGATTTAATATTATGTAGAAAATTATAATAACTGTTGTTTGGACATTGTTTTTACTGTAAAAAAGTATTGTGGAATCATATGATTCTATAGTAATTTTATAAAGAGGCGGGGACCAATTTTTTTTTTCTCTTTGTTTTTTGGGTTGGTGGAATTATAATAGCTAATTTTATTTTCTAAATTGGATTTCTATGGAAAAACTTTTTCTATGCAGATCCAAACACCATTTCGTATGAATTTTTCCTGTAGTAAATTCCACATAAATTATCTTCGAATCCTATAGAAAAAATTTCCCATGAAAAAATTTATTATGCATCCAAACACGGCCAGAGTCTTTTAATTATAGGAATTCTCAAGGTTTTTAAGTTTTTTGAAGTGTTGAAACTTTAGAATTATATTTATTACTCGTTTAAACTCTTTGCCTTTGTGGGCTTTGATTTATAATGAGAGAAAATATCATTGAAGTCAAAGCCCTCTTGGACCCCTATATGGGGGCCCATGTTCACCTTCACATCCCCTTCATCCTTAATGTCACATAATTAAGTAACAAAAGTGACATTCATTAACAAAAACTAGCAAAAGGGTTATAATACAATCAAAAGATGTCAGGGGTTTAATTGAAATAAATTTAAACAAAATGACCTTTTAGTGAATTGAACTTATCTCAAGATTTTATTTTATTTTTTTCATGTGATTTTCTTTAAAATTAGAAAAGAAAGTTTTATGGTTTCTATAACTAAGTCACATGACTCACATCTGATTAACTAATGATAATCATCACATGGTTCACATCTTACCACCTTTTACTTTTAATTATATAAAATTTATATATATTTGGCAATAATATGAGATTATTTAAAATAATAATGATTTTATTTTGAAATGAACGTCTTTTTTTTTTATTCTTGGTTGGAAATACCACGTCTTTCGTTTAAGTATCTTCTAATCTTCATGCATTTTTCTCTTTCATATTTATTCATAATTTTTACATAAACTATTATTTTATCTGATTATAAATATGTAAATATATATATGTATATATATATTTAATAATATGATCAATCCACCACATATACTTTTGTTTATATATATAACATTTGATTTATGCCGTAGCTATTGTTTTTTAATTAATATTTCTCTCGTTTAAAGCAAAACTTGTTTTTTTTTTTACAAAAATAATTAAATAAAGAAACTTTTCTATCTTTTATGAAAATCTTGTTAATTGTGTACTATATACTATATTAAACTGAGAAAAAAATAGTGTGGCTCACTTTTTGTCAATAATAATAATAATAATAATAATAATAATAATAGTTTTGGCTTTGATTAATAAAATATCAAATAGTATCAAACCGAATAAAAAAATCATATTCATAGTCATACTTAGTTTAAAAATATGATTATATCAAAAACATAAACAATAATAGTTTAAAATTAATCTAAACAATCTTTATTCATATTTAATGTTCTAAAATATAATTTGTAGCCATAATTAGTTGTCAAAAACTTATTTAAAAACAGTGAAGCTTCCATTATTAACCTAAAATTATATTTTTGATATAATATTAATGGAGGGATTTTAACCAATATATTATCACACTCTAATCATTGTTGGTTTAATTCTATTCAAGTTTTCTAATAAGTGTGGTTTGGACGCTTGTTTTTTTTTATTGTACTTATTCTCATTTTTCTCATGGTTTATATATATATTTTTTTGTTTTAATAAATTATGATTTATTTATTTAAAAATAAATAAAAATTAGCAAATTATGTGGACGAGGACATGTGAAACACTCATCGCAAAAAATCAATGAAATTAAATAATAACTAATGCCAAAAAATTACCCACTAAAGTGCAAGGAAGGCCAATTAGTTATTTGTCATTAATCAAATCATAGTTCACATTTTGCAAAAAGACTCCAAATTAGTCATGTGATTAGTTGGAAAGCTTAAGTTACTTATTAGATTCACATTTTTTTCATGCATCCATTTCTTTGTAGAGACTTGTGGGGTTCATCATGGTGTCCATGATCTTGATTTTTTTAATCCATTTTTGTCAATACAATAATAATAATTATTATGAAATTTCAAATATTCTCTATATTTTGAAAATGAAAGAAAACTTGACCTCTTATATAAAAAAAAAATGTGTTTAATAATTTAATTAGATTTAGAGAGAGAAATTTTGCTCATATTTTAAATGTCAAATTGATGAATGAAATTAACAATATTAAACATATTTTTGTTTGTAATTAAAAAGTCAGACAAGACTTGGTCATGATATTAAATGATTTGATGGCCTAAGCTTAAATGTCATCACACCATTAATGTTTTGACTATTTCATTATATTTACCTTTCAATTATAACTTATGTAATAACACTAGTGCTACTATAGTTGGAGCATTATTGACATTTACTCCATGCCATTAGGTTCAACAACTCGTGCATATATATAACAGATAATGAACATAACACCCCTCTGAAATTTAAATATTCACATATAAACCTTGCTATTTCAGAAATGAATAAAGCATCCTTTCTTTTTAGGTTTACGTCTATCTGGGTCCCCACGTGAAATTACACCGTTAAAAGCTATTTGAATTGTCGGTTATGCCCCTCCACTCACCCACAATAGTTGCAGGTAATGAGTGATGCATTTTCCGAGATAGTGATGTGAATACATTTATTGTAAGTGATTGTTTTTATTCTTGAATAAAGATAGTAAATGTGAATGCATTTATTACAATTAAATGTTTTTTATTCCATAAAAATTTTATGGTTCCCCAAAAATAAATACAAACTCTAATAAATAAAATAAACGCCCAAAAGTAAACGCAAACTCACAGTCGTAAACAAAAACTCCAGAAAATAAACACAAACTCATAGAAGTAAACAGAAACACCCAAAAGTAAACGAAAACTCACATAAATAAACGGAAACGTCCAGAAGTAAACAGAAACGCCAAACGTAACCAGAAACTCTCACAATAGTTGCAGGTAATGAGTGATGCATTTTCCGAGATAGTGATGTGAATGCATTTATTGTAAGTGCTTGTTTTTATTGTTGAATAAACATAGTAAATGTGAATGCATTTATTACAATTAAATGTTTTTTATTCTATAAAATTTTAGCGTTCTCCAAAAATAAACACAAATTCCCAGAAATAAACATAAACGCCCAAAAGTAAACAGAAACTCACAGTCGTAAACAAAAACTCCAGAAAATAAACACAAACTCATAGAAGTAAACAGAAACACCCAAAAGTAAACGAAAACTCACATAAATAAACGGAAACGTCCAGAAGTAAACAGAAACGCCAAACGTAACCAGAAACTCTCACAATAGTTGCAGGTAATGAGTGATGCATTTTCCGAGATAGTGATGTGAATGCATTTATTGTAAGTCCTTGTTTTTATTCTTGAATAAAAATAGTAAATGTGAATGCATTTATTACAATTAAATATTTTTTATTCCATAAAAATTTTAGCGTTCTCCAAAAATAAACACAAACTCCCAAAAATAAACATAAACGCTCAAAAGTAAACAGAAACTCACAGTCGTAAACAAAAACTCCGGAAAATAAACAGAAACTCCGGAAAATAAACCCAAACTCCTAGAAGTAACACAGAAACACCCAAAAGTAAACGAAAACTAACATAAGTAAACGGAAACGTCCAGAAGTAAACAGAAACGCCAAACGTAACCAGAAACTCTCAAACGTAAACGGAAACGTTGTAATATAAACGAAAACTCCATAGGGTAAATGGAAACTCCAAAAAACTAAGCGGAAAGTATTACATAATCGCTTCAGTTGAATGCACAAACAAAGAAAACGTAAACGATGACGGGCTAATGGAGAATCCCAAATGTAAACGTAAAAGTAAACGAAAATGCCCAAAAGTAAACGGAAACTCACAATAGTAAACAAGAACTCTTAGAAATAAACAGAAACTCAAAGAAGTATACATAAACGCCCAAAAGTAAATGGAAGCTCACAGTTGTAAACAAAAACTCCGAAAAATAAACACAAACTTCTAAAAGTAAAGGAAAACGCCCAAAAGTAAACGAAGAATGGAAACATTGTTTACAAAAGCATGCATGGTAAGAGAAAAGCTGCCTGAAAAAGTCTGCCTTTCTCTTTTCTCCGTACAATTTCAAAAAATTATGACAAGATGTGGCGGGCCTTTTCCTACTAAAGTCAAGGGCAAAGTTGGTATTATGTAAAAAAGCTATTGACAGAGTTGGATGGAGGGACTGAAAAGGAAGGTAAGCTAAAAAGGAAGGATGAACATGGATATTCAAATGTCAGAGGGACTGATTGGGATGTTTACAATCGTACAGGGACTTATAATTAATTTTCCCTATATATAAATATAAGATTTATTTATTTTGAAAAAAAATACATAAGTAATGATATTTTTACAAAATAGATTTATCGAATGATATGGACCCAAGTTTGGGTCTATGTCAGGGTCCACCTCATTTGTTTTCAAAAAATAATTTGTTATTATCTATATTCTAAATTTAAACCTTTGATGTTAATGAGGGTGTGCGATTTATTGTTTAGAGTTTAGAACTTAAGATTAAGATTTAGAGTTCATAATTTAGGATTTAACGTTTGGTATTTAGCGTTAAGGTTTTTAAAATTTGAAATATAGAGTTTTATAGTATTTACATTTATGATTTTAGGGTGCGTTTGATTGGCAACATGGAAAATGGGTGGAAAAGAAAATTTTTCTTTGAAAAATTTTTCCATGAAAAACGAACAAATACACGTTTGATTGGCATTATTTTCTAGCCAGAAAATCAAAAATTTTCCATGAAAAATTTTGATTTTGTTGTTTGATTGCTTGTATTTTCCATGGAAAAAGCCACATTTGTTGTTTGATTGCATCAATTTTCTATTTTCCATGGAAAATTTTCTCCATGAAAATATTTTTGCCTACCTAAAATGCTATTTAATCCCAATAAATCATTGTTTAAGATTTTGTAATAGATATTTTTTGTGTACACAAGAATTCAATCTCAAAATTTGTTCAAATTTTTTTCGAGTGTTTAACTCTGATTAATTTATTACTACATTTCATTTTTTTAAATTATTAAATTGTTAAAAAAATATTTAAAACCCAATGATAATTATTTTTATACCATTTCTTAAACTATTTTTAATTATTTCTTGAAAATATAAACAAATTTAAGATGCAGTATATATATAAATTTGACCGATATTTTCATACTAAAAAAAAAATTTTTATTTTTTTATTCATGTTCCAAATGAAGCTTTGAACCATTGTTACAACTCTACACTAAAATTTATTTTTTTTCACAAAGATATTTTATGTTAAATAAAAACTCAAATTTAAAAATAAAAAGACTAAGGCTTGTACTTTTGGCTACCTAAAATGCTATTTAATATAAAATCAATAATTTTTATCAAGTGATTAATCAAAAAAATTATTCATACTTTAAAAACCCAATCATATTAAACTATTCAAACAACGTAATATATAGCTTGCAATTTGCATATCACCCCCTGAATTAATTAAAAATCCTGCTCTTTAATTTTTCAAATAACCCCCTCTATTTTCCCTGGAAAATTTTTTCTAGGGTTGAGGTAGGAAAAATTTTCCCTTGTTTTGAGAGAAAATAGGGTCACGTGACCACCTCCATGGAAAAATTTTCCATGAAAAATTTAGGCAATCAAACAACCTTTTTTTTGTGGAAAATAACCCATGAAAAATTTTTCCATGGAAAATTTAGGCAATCAAACGCACCCTTAGTGTTTAAAATAAGGGTTGGTAATATTTTATAATTTTAAAGTTTAGGTATTAATACTGTTTAAATTTGAAATTTATAAAAAAATAATAATGATTTGAATGCCAGATTAGCATCCACATCATTCGGAAACTTATTTAATAAACCTAATATGTGACAACACACTAGTCTCAGTGTCTCACCAAAATAGGGATGGCAATGGAGCAGGGCGGGGGCGGGGTGCCTCCGCCTGGCACAGCCCCGTTTTTTTTTTTTTAACATTCTCAATACCAAAACCGTCCCGCGCTTTTTTTTACTCATCCCGCCCTCCCCGTTTTTACTAAAATTGCTATAAAAAATAAAAAATTACATAGTCCAATATTAATTAATGAAATTTTTATTAAACCCCTTATAATATATACTATTTATTAATAAGTTAATATCAAAGTAAATAATATTTGTGAAGTACTATATTTTGTAATTAAATCATTAATACATAAGCTTAATCATGATACACAACTATCGTAATTAAGTGAATATAATCTTATTTATTTTGATTTATAAATTGAAAAAAAATTAAAATTATATGTATATATTAGTATATAGGGGTATATATGCAAATTTTTAACGGGGCGGGGAAAGGTAAAACCAAAACTGCCCTGCCTCGTTCCCCTATTTTCAAAAAAAAAAAACTGCGCGTCCTGGGCGGATCGAGTCAGAAACCACGGGACGGGTCGGGTTTTGCCATCCCTACACCAAAGTAGTGATGGCAACGGGTCAAGTCGGGTGTGGGTTTTGCCATACCCGCACCCGAACCTGCTACCCTACCCCTATACCCGAACTCGTACCACGATGGGTTTTCAAAACCCCAACCCACACCAGCACCCGACGGGTATCAGGTACCCGCGAGTATACCCAACCCGCCATAATCCTATTTAAAAATATTTAAAATAAAATTAAAAAATTAAGTAAAAATTAAAATAGCCATTCAAAGCAAGACAAAATATATAAATTCAACATAAAATACACATTCAAATCATAGGTTTTTTTCTTGTTCAAATGACCATTCAAGTAGAAATTAAAATAGGCAGTCAAAGCAACACAAAATATACAAATTCAACATAAATTACACATTCAAATCATAGTTTTTTTTTTCAAATTACCATCAATCATCATCATCATCATCTTCATAGAGATCAATTCTCTTCCAATCCATGAGTAGCTCCAAGCCTCTACTTGTTTTAGAACTCATTCCCAAAAAGCTGGCCTTCTGAAATCGCTGGAGAAACCCTAAAAATCGCAGCCGCGGAGAAGCGCCTGACTCTCTTTACCTATCGAAACCCTAAGACAAAACCTTTAAATTAATTAGTCCCAAACAGCTACTCATCAATGGATAGCAAAGAAGATGAAAAACTTATTAGCGGAATTGGGGAAGAATTAAAGAAAAAAAATCACACCTTCTTGAACGCGAGCGAGAGATCACGGCGTCGGTGTTGCGGCTTCTCCCTTTCTCTTTTCCTCAACAAAATTCTCGCTACTTATTTGATAGAGTTAAGAAAGAAAATAAATAAATATTAGGGATGCTTTTGTAATATATTTTCAGGTCGGGTTTGGGTACGGGTTCGGGTATCAAAATTCCCATACCCGCACCCGTACCCGCTTTATACTTATCGGGTTTTATCCGAACCCGACCCGAAATCCGGTCAAACCGGGTATTAATCGTCAAACTCGGATCGGGTCGGGTCGGGCCGGGTCGGATTTGGATATTTTTGCCATCTCTACACCAAAGACCTATGGAGGTGATATGGTGACTATGTTCCACAAATTTGAAGCTAGACCATGTGTATTGATAAAGTGATATTTCGCCTTATAAAAAATGTGAGCTAATTAACATGACACTTTTCTAAAATTATATAGTCTTGTAAGAAATGTAAATATTCAACAAAGTAGATTCTTTTATTAATATATGAACCTTTTTTGCTTGAGAAACTTTAATCTTCTATATATATATATAAAAGGCAAACATAATAAAAAAAACATGCTAATGTATCATCAAATATTAAATTTAAATTTCATATCATAAAATTAATTATAAAATGTAAAAATTATGAATAAATAAATAAATAAAATAAGCAATATGTCTTTTTTGGAAAAAAGCTCCACAAACATATGTTAAGTGCTTTTAATTTGACTCTTAAAAGTTCTTTTTTTTTATACTCATCAATTTGTGGCTTTTAAAATAACATTAAACGTCTATTTCTTACTTTAAATACCGTAAAATACAACAAGGAAAAAATCATTAAGTATAACTCAAGTTCATAATTTTTTTTTTATATTTCATAATTATGGTACATAACTTTTGCAAATTGCATCATAACAAAAAAAACAAAACAAAACTATTCTTAACTAAAATAAAAAATGACAAAAATATCCTTACTATATGTGATCTTAACTAATTGTTAAAAAAAATTATGCTCTTACGCTGTAATTCAACTATAATATTTATACTGTACGTAGCTGTGTATATATAATAATAATAATAATAATAATAATAATAATAATAATAATAATAAGTGAATTGAAACATAAATATTTAGACTTAAACTATTTAAGTAAAAGAGAAAGGAATTTGTGAGTTTAAAATAAGTGAATTCAAAATGGTTAGCTGGTGTATTTGAAAAGAAGGACAAAAGGGGCAGTAATGATTTGGGGCACATGGAAAACAAGCGTTTTGTAAAATAGAAAAGCAAGTCCACACCGTGGAGCCCTGTTAGCCTCCACAAGCACACACCAAATTTCGAAAAAAAAAAAAAATTTAAAAAAAAAAAAAAACAAGGGAGAGATAGAGAAGCACGGAACAGTGATTAGTGTCCACCCAGTAATTGAAATATCTTCTCACCAAACTCCAACGCCCACCATCACCCTCAGCTTCTTTGCCAAGTTATTTTGGTGATACTTGTAAGCAAAGTCAAGGGTATTTCGGGATTAAAAAAAAAAGAAAATTGAGTTTACTATAGCCATTGAATTTAATTATAATTCATTTAGATATTGTGACAGACAGTATTGAATTGTGCAAATAATAAAATAAAATATATAATATTTTATATAATATTCAAATTAATAATAATCAGTTGATCATGATCCAACAGCTCTCAATCAACATTTCTAGTGGATACCTAGATGATTTCTTACGATATAGATATATTTGTGTGTTCACAAATACAACAAATGTTATAAAAAAAAGACATAATATAGAGATGTATCAGTTACAGTAGTTTAAACGGTTTTATTTTTTTGAGAAAAAATTATGAAGGGGAGAAAACACTGCTTCTTTCACAAGAGATTTATTGATAAATAGTATTGAGCCCCAAATGTATAGCGCGTAAACAACAAGATTTTGAACCCTCACTCTCTTGCTCATTTTGTTATAAGTTGTTATTAGATTATCAGTAATTTTTCAATTATAGTTATAAAGGACATGGAAAATAATATCATGGAATAAATTAAAATTTTCTAAGCTTTTTATTTTCCTCTGTTCTAAATCTGTGACCTATTTACAAGGGTTTTCTATGTGATTCTACTAATGGTTGAGGTTTTTGACTTCGTATATATATATATATATATATATATATGCGCCTCCTGTTTTAACGTGCTTAGTTAATTTGTTAAACGTCACTGCTAAAATAAAGAAATAAAGAAATAAAAAAAAAAAAAAAAAGCAGAAATCAAGCAACTATTCTGGCAATAAGCATTAACAAAGATGCACTTTCAAATCCAAAAAGTCAACAAATCCGCCAATCACAAACAAATATTTTTGTTCCTAAAATAATAATTAAAAAAAATTAAATGACGTTGAAAGAGCAATTGACTGCCGACTTCCAAGGACAAACCGTTTCGGCGCACGTGAAAAACATGCCCTTAAACCCCATTTTATTCAAAGCCCCTTCCACACACTCCAAACCAACCCATTAACCCAACTCATACCCGCCCCCCTTTATATATATATATATAAATAACCCATTCTCATCTCTCCTTCATCATCATCAACATCATCATAAAGAAAGAAGATCAAGAAGAAGAAGGAATGGATATGAATATGAAGAAGATAAAGGGTGGTGGTGGAGATGATCATCCAGAGTTGGAGCTCCGTCTAGGCTCGCCGGAGCCCAGTCCCAAGGCCAACTCCAGTGGTGGTTCATGCATGGGAGAAGGCAGAAGCATTAATCAAGATCAACTTCGCCAAATGACCATCTTTTATGCTGGTCATGTTTGTGTTTCTGAAGTTACTCCCTTTCAGGTTAGTTTAATTGTCTTCTTCTCTTTAAAATTCCATCTTTAAATATATATATATATATAATGAGTTCTTTTGATATTATAGTGATATAAATAATGGCTGATGTTTTGTTAAAATATATATTGTATGAATAAACAGGCAAAAGCTATTATATGCATGGCAAAAGGAGTAGCATTGAGAGGAGGAGGAGGAGAAGAAGTACATCAAAAGGAGATAATCATATCATCTCCTAATTCTAAGTCTTCACCATTATCTCCTCAACGACAACAACAAAATAATAATAATAATAATCAATATCATGCATTGCCTCAACAAGCGCTTTCAATGAAGAGATCACTGCAATGTTTCCTCCAAAAGAGAAAGACAAGGCTTGATTCATCTTCTCCTTATTGTTTTCTTAAGCACTCTTTGCCAACCTTAAGATCTTTATAAATAGGTTTTTATATTTTGTTTATTTAATTTTTTAGTTGTTGTTGTTGTTGTTGTTGTTATTAGAGATTAATTATTATTAGTGCTTGGGAATTTTTTTCAAGGTTATGTGTGATTTGATGCATGTATATCCTTCTTGTAAACAAAGAGTTTATGGTTACAAATTTTATTTTATTTTATTATGAGAATGTTGGCAATGGATTTCTTTATATTCTATTTAAAAAACAGAGTGATTTTTAATTAATTAAAGAAAAGAATTTTTTTTATATATGTGTCTGTATATAATGATTAATTTTCAAACTTAGTTTAATAAAATTTCGTCAATTTTATTATTAATAAATACAAGAAAAAAAATATAAGAACAATGATAACAGTAAATAATTCTGACTTTATTATATTTGAATAATTTCTTAGAACATGTGAAACTTTAAGATTCAAATTTAATTTTTGAGTTCCATGTTTTCAATGATCAAAACATTTTTTTTCAATGTCAAAAGCTTCGAAACGCCCTTTATAAATAGGTTTTTCAAATTTTAACTTTTTCTTTTTTTTTATAATTTTACAAATTTAAGCTCAAAAAATGATATTTTGCTTTTAGAATATAAAAGAATTTCAAATTAGAGATAACATTCTTATTCAAACTTTAAAAAACAGTTTCTATTTTTTCCAATTCTTAATTTTATATAAATTAATTTCATAATTTATTTATTTTTTTTAAATAAAAACCTTCATGCAGTGTGATTATAATAACATTATTATTAATAGATGAAAATGTTTGCCATTTTTTTTTTAAGACAAAGTGGGCAACCATTTTAGAAGCTTACACAAATGAGAAGTTAATACTTCAATCACTCTATATAGGAGACCTGATATCAATATATTGTTTATTAGTAAATTAATAATAAAACGTTAAACTAAATAAATATAATTATTTTTTATATATAAATATGGATAAGTCACGGATTTGAAATATCAACTCTTGGCAAATATAGTTGAATAATAACTTACAATATGCACATCAATTATCAACTTAACCATGATAATAATCTGACTTGGCTGAATAACTAATTAATTTCAACAAACCAGACTATTGAATTTGAAGTTGGGCTGTAAATTAGACCCAAATTTAGCCCATGAACAAAGTAAAGAAAAAAAAAATTTATTTCATGATTGAGATTACTTAATTTATATAATTATGCATTCTAAGTAAGTGTTCCATAAATTAAAATTTTTTAAAAAATATATTTCTACACTCACAACTTGGTGTTTTAAAATATATGATTTTGCTCAAACATTATTATTGGAAGATGATCAACTAAATGTATACTTCCTAAATTAAATGGGAATGCATTTATTGGTTTTTCATTTATATCTTTTAATAATAATTATTTAAAATCAAATAGCTTGTCAAAATTTTCTTTTTTTTTCCTTTCCATAAAGATAACTTATGAGTTCTTGCCATCAATTTTTTTTTTTTTTTTTTTTATTTAGGAGGAGGAGATGCCCTTGCCAACCATTTCCACGCTTCTTCCATGATTGGCCATCTACAAAAAGTACCAAAGTTATAATTTTTTTTTAGTGGTTAAATGGGTCCCACCATTCACCAAATATTAATCAATTTTATTAATTATATAAAATCATACAAAGGATCCGACATTCTTTTAATTGTAATCCTAACTATAAAACTCAATTAATGGAATCTAAATTACATTTATAATTTCAGTTTCTTGGTATCTCTTGATTCATGAGCACTGGTTTTTTCTCTTTTCTGAGTTGCAATATTTCTAAATTTATAAAAAAATAAAATATCAAGAAAACACAGTAAAAACAATATAAAGTTAATGATTGATTCTTACATTTTTGTTGAAGTTTACACAAGATAAAAAAAGCAAGTGTATTGAAATATTAATTCAAAGCTTATCATATTTGACATTATTTATCAATAATAATAATAATAATAATAATAATAATAATAAAGTAACCAAGATTAAAATTCAAATTTGATCTCTTTAGTTGAAAGGTGACTTTTTTTTTATAAATAGTTTTTTTAAAAATATATATAGTAGAACCAAAATAGTTTTTCCCTATTGTTTAAAAATAGTTCCAAAAATCTTTTAATAACTAGTATTTCCCCCAGCCAACACCTTGATAAACTTATTTTTACAAAAGAAAGTGCCTTTTTTTCTATATATATATATATATATAATAATTATATAAAAATTCAATATTAATAAAAATCCCAAATACAATTACAATAAAATTCTAGTTTTTGTTACTATTAATTAAGTTAAACTTTATCAGCTTAAATTATATTTTTTAAAACAATCTCTTGGCAAACAATTCTTATCACAGTAAAACAACCCAAATAAATCTTCTTCATCTTTTTTTTTTTTTAAAAAAAAAATGGAGATGGCCCACAACAAAATCTGGAAAAAAAGTCAAAATCTTCAGAATTAAATGATTGACTGAGTGCACTTTGACTAAGCTCTCAAAGGTGTTGTTTGCTTGACACCTAACCCCACAAAAAGTGAACCGCTTTCCTTTGTACATATCCCCTTTTTCTTATATATATATATATATATATATAAAATTTTACTAATAAATATATATAATTATTATATTATATAAATTTATTATTATTAGTATTATTATTAATATTAAAATCTAACTTTCCATTCCTTTCCATTCCATTTCGTTGGCCATGGGCTCACCTGGCACCATCCTCATCACCGGTGGCGCCGGCTACATCGGCAGCCACACCGTCCTCCAGCTTCTCCTCGGCGGCTTCCGCGCCGTCGTCGTCGACAACCTTGATAACTCCTCCGACCTCGCCATCAACCGCGTTGCCGAGCTCGCTGGGGATTTCGGCAAGAACCTCGCTTTCCATAAGGTTACTCGATTTCTCCATTTGGGCTCTTTTTTCTTTTTCCTCCCTTTTTTTTGCTTGTTTTCGAATCTATGCTGTGTTTGTTTTTTAGAATCTTCTGAGCGTTTTTTTTTTTAATTTTCAGATGTGAATTTCAGATGAATTTGCTCTGATTTGGATGTAGAATTCTTTGTCAAGGCATTGGTTGAATCTGATTGCTTTGAATGATTTTTTTCTTTATTATAAAATAATTTAAATCAAATTGTTAAATAGAGGGAGAAGAAAAAAAATTCTATCCATTCATTTTTCTTTTCTTTTTCTTAGGAAAAAAGAGAAAATTTATGAGAATGTACACTTTTGAAGCATTTTATATCAGTTGATTATATGTCACTAGAATGCCGCTATCCATGATGAGAAATTACTGTTACTGCAATAAGCTCCGATTTAATGATACTGTGGTGTTGTATGAAAAAAAAGGTTTATATCTGTTTTTCTGATTTCAAGGCAGGTTGGTGAGACAGGTATTAGGACTGAGTTTTTTTTTTAATTTTAATTTTCTTTTCTGATTTTTCAAACAAAAACGATAATGTGAAAGAGGCTTAAAGCTATAATATTAATGTTACTGTGGAGATATTTTATTTAAAAGTTTTCTTAGATATATAGTAATCTTGAGCCATGTGTGAAGAGTTCAAATCTGGGACTGCCCATGTTAGTGAGCAATGACATTGTATCAAGGCCCACCTGCTTTGCTGTTGACACCTAAAAGAGGCATTTGTCATGTTGTATTATTTTTCTTTTTCTGCCCCGGAATCTCAACACACACACACACACACAAACTTTCTCTCTCTTGAGAAGCATTTAAGAATTTTAAGGAACATTATAGTTAAACATTGATCTTCTGAGAGGAAATTATATTTGCTCTTTGTTTGGAATTTGCTTATTTGGCAGTTCCTATCAGATTTCAAATTATATATATCTTTAGCCTTTAGGTGATCTGAATTAGTGCTTGAGAAATCACATTTTTTCTTACAAGGATTTCATCTGGTCAGGTTGATATTTGTGATAAAGAAGCATTGGAGAAAGTTTTCTCATCAACAAAGTAAGCATTCTTCACATGACCTTCATGATGCTCTCCATTCCTTTAGAAATCGGGAGCTTCTTGCTTGTGAGGATTATCTTTCGCATTAATTTCTTCCACTTTGTGCTTAACTGCCTTTTTGGTCGAAAGTGCTTTATTTACTTTTTCATTTCAGTTGGTTTCAGAAACACACATATATCCCACATCAGGAATGTTTAGGACCCATGCCTATCTGTAAGCGGAATCTATAATATTTTCAATTTATTCAGAAAACAAGAAGAAAGTACATTTTGAGGTTTAACACACCAATTATCCATATACAGGCCAGAATTTTTATGTGTGAAAATTACCTTAGGTTTAATGGATGACAACTTGAGTTACCTATACCTTGCTTCAAATAGTCAAGTTGATTGTAGTTTTAAAATTTAAGTTTATTAAGAATACTAAAGTAAACAAAATTGTTAGAAGTATTCAAAAAGATAGAAGAATGCTGCGATAATGTAAATGTAGATAAATTCCCAAAACACATGAAATTCAGCAAATAAATGAAGAAAATTTGCTTAAAGATTCTAAAAAGATAAGTACAATATGAAATGCGAAAAAAATAGTTGAAGAATTATGTAAAATAGTTATTTATCTAGTGGCACTAAGATTCATATTAAATAAATATATATAGTCAGGTCAAATAACTTGTTGAATAGGCTTGATTTTTGGGTAGGTCAGGTTTCCCTTGGGTAGAATGAGCAAAGTTAGGTGTCATAAAGCTCTCAGCTGTACATACTTCTTGTAGAAAGTTCGGGTGTGATTAACTTAGTGTGAGGCTGAGGTTTTATTTTCATTTCAATTAACATAAATAATGTGGATTGATTCATGATTTAATCTAATAAGTGTGGCATTCCATTTGTTGGATGAAACTTTTTGGATGTGAAGTGGGAAGAATTTGATTGGTCATATTATTAATCTGATCTCTAATGCATCTCCCTATTTTTCAGGAAAATTCCATCTTAAAAAAGTACTATATTGTAACAAAATTATTGTTTGATTCTATCTCTGCAAACTTATAGTTCCTACTCTGTTTTTAAGTTCTATGTGCAACTGGTTTTTGTTGCTGCACTCCTTAAATTTTATTGGGTTGTATATAAGCAATTGCGACACTGACCTCTATAACATCTTTTTTCTTATTTCAAATGTTAAGGTTTCTCTGGGAAAATTTGAAGTGTTTAGACCACTTTACAAGGAGGATTCTGTTAATCAAGCCCATGTGCTTTAATAATAACGAAATAAACATTACCAACATGGACTCTGTGATTTATATGCTTTTTTTTTGGTATACTATAGATGCTTTATCGTTAAAAGAATTTTTTTCATTTTCATCCTGTTCAGTCCTCTGGCAAACAATCATAACCCTTCTAGCAAATTCACCATTGAGGGTATTTTTTGTGATAAGAGAAGAATTGGAATAAATATAGTTCTGAAGAATGGAAGGACCAATGCCAGTCAGATAAGAATCAAATGTCGTACTTGGGAAATACTGCTAAGGATATATTATGCAAGGAAGTTTCCTTTAATTGAGGGCATAAACATTGTTACTGCAAATTTGATTTTGATATGTTGTTAATTTTGATTTTCAGGTTTGATGCAGTTATCCACTTCGCTGGTTTAAAAGCAGTTGGTGAAAGTGTTCAGAAACCACTGCTTTATTATAATAATAACATTGTTGGTACAATTGTACTCTTGGAAGTAATGGCTGCCCATGGATGCAAAAAGGTATCATAGCTCAATTTTTTTATTAATTTTATTTTAATTTTAGATTTACATGTTTAAGATTTGAGATTCTTCTCCTGCTAGGTCTTGACATAGTGTGTAGCTGGTATCTGATATTTATGTAAGAGTATCATATTCATTTCTTTAACCATGAAACTGGACTGGATAAACATTTTTTGAGATTGACAATTCTTAGGTTCACCCACTTGCTTATTCGCACATTATAGTCTTGTTAACCTTCAAGTTCATTGGCTGGAATTTTGCATTACATTTTTGTGCTTCCAAAGCATTTTTCTTGTTGATGTTCATTTGTCTGCACTTCCTACTTCATATTTTTATGGGCTCACCAAAACTACATATGCCTCTGTCATAACCTTGGTGATATTTCAATTAATCTTGGCCCACAAAGACAAATCCATGCTTTGAATTGGTGACAAGTTTCATAAGGTTGAGCTAGTTGTGTTCAAAATTTTCTACATTTTGCTTTTACCAGGTTTCAGGTAGATTTTACTTACATATAGATGGGCCTATATTGCTGATTAATGGATCATTCTTCAGTGACAAAAGATTCATCACCCACAAGAATCTGTAGAATTATGTTCTTTTTGTGTCATGAAAAATGATTTGGGTTTCAATGCCCAAAAAATTGCAGCTTGTGTTTTCATCATCTGCTACAGTTTATGGATGGCCAAAGGAAGTACCCTGCACAGAAGAATTCCCTCTGTGTGCATTAAATCCATATGGCCGGACTAAGGTTTACTTGTTTAAATTTTTCAAAATTTATATCACATTTACTGTACCCTTGCTTGATTCAATTTGTAAAATCTGTGTGAAATTGCAGCTTTTCATTGAAGAGATCTGTCGTGATTTACATCAGTCAGACCCTGATTGGAATATCATATTACTCAGATATTTCAATCCTGTCGGAGCTCATCCTAGTGGATTTATTGGGGAAGATCCTCGTGGGATTCCTAACAACCTCATGCCTTTCGTACAGCAAGTTGCTGTTGAGAGAAGACCTGTGCTTACAGTATACGGGAACGATTATTCAACCAAGGATGGTACTGGGGTATTGATTCTGAATCTGTTTATATTTGGCCACTTCCCTATCATGCATTACAGTATGGCTTCTCATTTATTCTTTAGTTTTTTTGGCTGGTGCTTTGGAGTTGAATTGGTTTCCTTCTGTAGTACTTGTCTATGCTTGATTTTTGCTCTTATATTGTCCATGGGAAAATCTGTTCACATACATATATGCTTGCTTTTTTGTGGAAAATTCCCAAATGTGTACAAGGTTGTTCCCTCCACTAACAGGTTTTTATGAAAGTTGTTGGGAAAAAAATCATTCTGCAGTTCATAAATCCTTACTTACATTGTACAACTTTTTTGCAGGTACGAGATTACATTCATGTTGTTGATCTTGCAGATGGACATATTGCAGCTGTAAAAAAGCTCTTTGAAGGCCCTAAAATAGGTAAATTGGCAATGGCAAACTCATCTTGCTGGTGGTTTCTCATAAAGAACTTTGGTTAAACCTCCAGGTTTTCTTCTGGAAATCTGTCTAAATATGATAGTAATTCAGCTGACATGCCTCAATTTATTTTCCACTTCTTTTATTTTAGTGAAGATAACTTTAGTATGTGAGAAACTTGTCAAACATCAAGAGAATCATTTCCTTGTCGTATATCCTAGTGGAGCACCAAACTTGAAATGTCAGTAAAATGAAATAATCTTTGGAGAGTTTCCAACATGTTGATCAGCTGAAACAAGGGCACAGAATACACATAAAAGTGAATCAAGTGATACAGAGTCTCGTTTCTTGAAAGTTGGAGAAGGATAGTATTTAGTATTTGATATATCTTAATTCGCTGTAATTAGTCACATGTACAAGAAAAGTGGAGAATGTTATTCGATCTGAAATTCAACTAGTGTTCTTGAAGACGAAACAAACCTGGTCTGGTTTTTACTAAATTATGAAAAGAATTTTTACGATCTATTTTTCCTGCATGTTACTATAACACCATGAATGTTCATAGTCGCAATTTTTTTTTCCCTCTGACCAAGGTTAGTTGCATTGCAGGCTGTGAAGTTTATAACCTAGGCACCGGAAAGGGAACATCGGTTTTGGAAATGGTGGCATCTTTTGAGAAAGCCTCTGGAAAGGTGTTGTTCTCTCCATAATTTGTCTGTCTGATTTCCACCTTGCACAAATTCATGCTTCATGAGCAAAACGTTTTGCTATTCTTTTAAATATTTTACCGAAAGCATCATACAAACATCATACTGCACAGGAATGGAATTCGGTTCCATTTCGACACACGTCCTAGTTTCTCACCTTTTAAGTTCCTTTCAGAAAATCCCGCTGGTCATGGCCGGAAGACGACCTGGTGATGCTGAAATTGTATATGCATCTACATGCAAAGCAGAAAAGGAACTTAATTGGAAGTAAGTAATAATTCGTGAGCGCATAATCCATCACCTAAAATGCTATTGTCCTCAAGCCTGATTTCGATCTCAAAATTCTTCGGCTTTGTTATATCACAGGGCGAAATACGGAATTGATGAGATGTGTAAGGATCAGTGGAACTGGGCGAGCAAGAACCCATGGGGATACGGATCACCCGACTCGGCCAATTGAGCGGCAATCATCTTGGTCTGTTGACATAATTCTTTCATTCTGATGTAGGAATAACAGGTACACGAGCTTGTATGTACCTCCTCGGCAATTGACTCCTGCTAATTTCACTTGTAACCAGAGATACAGTGCCAAGGTTTCTATATTCATTTGGTTTGATTGTTAGTTCAGGTAATAATAATCATTATGATACAACCTTATTTTTTTGTTGAAAAAGTCCTTATAACCAAATGAATATTTTCAACTTCATGTATAATTTTTTAAATTAATTTAAAATAAATTATAAAGTTAATTTTCCTTTTTATTACGTTTCATGTGAGCTGGATGAATACTGTAGTGGCAGAATGTTGCATTTTTGTAACGGGCAAAATATATTTTTATTTTGGTTTTCCTTTGATGTTATCTCAAAATGAACATATTGGACAAAAAATAAAAAAAATTAATTTTAGAATTAAAAACAGTTAACAAATTAAATTTGTTTGAAATAAAATATTTAAACTATCATCCTAAATTGTACTTTTTTAGTTGCAATTTTGCACGTGCTATGGTGGTCCTTCCAAGTTAGAATTTCGATGGATGTCGATAAAACTCATTAGTCTTGAAAAAAATACCGAGAAATTTAATTTTTTTGAAAAAAAAAAAATTCAAACTAAAATATGCTGCTCAGAAACCCGCTCAGGGAACTCGGGTCATTTTTTCTAGAGCTATCTTTTGGTGCATTAAAAAAAGGCATATTTATAGTCTTTTATTTCTCATTTTTCGCCATCCTAAAATTTTTAATACATTTTGTTTGTGATTTTTTTTAGTTTTAGAATTTAAAAAGTAAAAATAAGGGGAGATGATTAACATTATCAAGAAAAAGCTGTTGTTTGATCGTATGGTAGTGCTTGTTTGATCGTATGGTTTTGTCTTTTTTTATGCTGTGAGCTTGTTTCTGTTGATCAATAACTAGTGGACTATCTTAGGTTTTTATGTCATTTTTTTTTTAAGAATTATGATAATTTATTTCATTTTAATAAATTTGGGGCTTATTTATTTATTTATTTATTTATTTATTTAAAAGAGCGAATAGAGATGAACTCGGGGAGGTAAATGCTGAAAACGTCGCCATTCAAATTTTGAAAACTGAAGGACTGGTATGTAATTTCGACAGCAGGAGAAGAAGTTTTGAAAAGTAAGGGGCCAATGGCTAATTTCAATAAATTTCCATTAAATAATATAAATTCGAAACGCGTTTCGTTTCCATTTACCTTCGCATCATCCCTCGCCTCTCTCTTCTCTCGGTCGGCAGTTCGGCAGCTCCGATCTCTCTTTTCCCGTTTTTATTCTCTTCGAGGCTTCGATCCGATCGGGATCTCAATCCAATCCTCTCGAAAAATCTATAGAAAGAGGAGAGAGAGGGGTCATGGAGAATTTGATCTCTCTGGTGAACAAACTCCAGAGGGCTTGCACCGCCCTCGGTGATCATGGTGAGGAAAGTGCGCTTCCAACTCTATGGGACTCGCTCCCCGCCATCGCCGTCGTTGGAGGCCAGGTCAGCTCTCTGATTCCCCTTTCTTTGATCTCGTGAGATCTGGCTCTTGACTTCGTGCATTCATATGGATCTGAATGGATCTTGGTGTTTTTGTGTTTGGGGATCTAGTTATGGGGTTTGATTTCTCTATATTTTGGTTGCTTTATTTTTCAAGCTTAATTGTTTTGGAATTTTTTTATTACCGATTACCATTTGCCTCTTTTTATGTTGATTGTTCTTGAGTTTATTATCGGATCCATTATCTTCTATTTTTTTTTATAGGGCAACGAGCATTTTTATAAGGTTTTCTGAGTTTCGGAATGTTTAGGTAGTCGGTGGGCTTGGTAATCAGTATGATTGTTATGAGGACCTGCTATCTTTTCTAGCGTAGATAAATGATTTATTTGAAGAAGACAAATGGAAAGGTGGCCTCTAATGCGCTTTCATTAGGCAAACATCCCCATGTAGTTATTTTGCATTCCTTGCTTTAATTTCATTTATATGTTGGTATTGGTTTCATGGCATTTTTTGGATATTTTATAGAGTTCTGGCAAGTCTTCGGTGTTGGAGAGCATTGTTGGGAAGGACTTCTTGCCCAGGGGATCTGGTATCTATAAAGATGCCTTTTTTTGGGTGATATTTTCCGCTTTATAGTATATGGTGAATCATTGATCGCTTGATGTTTGTAATATTCAACAGGCATTGTTACTCGACGGCCTCTTGTGCTGCAACTTCATAAGACTGATGAGGGGCGGGAATACGCAGAGTTCCTTCATCTCCCAAGGAAGAGGTTCACTGATTTTGGTAATTAATCTTACTTACCTGAGTCCATGCTTAGTTATCTCTATTTAATTGTACTAAAGGCAAGGAAGATGCATGAAAACAGAATTTGCTGAAGAAAACTTAATGAATGGCTAAATGTTGTTTTACTTTGTATGCTGCCTATTGATCTTGACAACGAACCAATCTGCTACCTAAGTACCCTTTTGCTGAAAACTCTTTGCACTTGTTTTCTTCAAATATAAACTCCTTAAAGAAAATTTAGCTGGGGTTTTTTCAGAAATAGACTGTAAAGAATTAGATCGGCATTTCGAATACCTAGCCCGTATTCATTCCACTTCTTGATGTGCATGCATTCTAACAAAAAAAATCCATACGGATCGGGATACCTTAGATGAAGTAGGGGCTTATCCTACATTTGTTTTGTTCTTATTAGACTTGCCCTGCTTTGACTATTTCCTGACACAACATATTTGTGTATTTCATCTATAGTGTTTGGAACAAATTTTACTATGCAATTATTAATATCAAGTGCTACCAACTCGTGAATTTTCATCTTGGTTACTGATGTTCTCCTTGTTAGATTTGTTTATCGTGCAGTGATTGCCTTCATGAAAAAGCCGACCATGTGCTTCTCTATGATGCTTTCTGTTGGCTGAAAATCATGTTCTACAGGCTACAACTATTTTGTCGTTATTGCTTTTAGTTTGTGGGGGTTCTATTTTGTTTGTGAGATCCATAGATTTTTGCAGATGTCGATAACAAGAAGAGTTGATATGAACTTTGTTTAACAATATATGAATAACTAGGATATCTTCATAAATTTTACAGCTGCTGTGAGGAAAGAGATTTCTGATGAAACTGACAGAGAGACAGGTCGCACGAAGCAAATATCCAGTGTTCCAATTCATCTTAGTATATATTCCCCCAACGGTAAGATGTAGATTCATGATTCATGATAATATATATAAGCTTTTTATGTTTTTCTATCTGGGAGAATTATTATGTGCCATAAAACATTCATGTACACATGTTTCAACTAATTTATGATGCTAATTCATGTTCACAGAAATTCTTGGTAATGGTGTATGAGAGCTAGGTAGACTTCAATGGCAATTTACTTGAAATATATTTGTATAGATTTCCATATTAACATTAATTGGCATAATCACTCATAAGTGATGTCTATTTTGTCAAACAAAATATCTTAAAGTTTTGTAATTGTTGTTGTCTGATATTGATAATATTACATGGGCAGTTGTCAACCTGACTATGATTGATCTTCCGGGACTTACAAAGGTAGCAGTTGGTAAGTTTCTGGCTTTCCTGTGTAAATTTCAATCATTTCTCTCATTAGTGCTACCTAGTGTGAAATACTGAGTAAAGTGCCTTGCAGAGGGTCAACCTGACAGTATTGTTACAGACATTGAGAACATGGTTCGGTCCTATATTGAAAAGGTGATTTTCCTTGCGTTTTGTAGTTTAAGAGCAACTTAAAATGGAAATAACTTCCTTAGTTATCTACCATTAATGCGCTGGAATTGGTTGTAGCATCTAGTTTTGAAGCATATCTTTTCCTTGCCAGTTCTTTTTTGGTTTCTCTGCTTTACACAACGGTGGCAACATCCATTCTCATCTGCCAGAAAATTACTAAACAACTATTGAATATACTTGTACAACACATGCACCCATGTTTGATGCATTACTAAATGAACAAAGTCCACGTGTTGTACGCGGCTCTATTTACATTTAAGGGATGATATCCATGACATTTTTTTTCTTCTCTTGGGGCCATCCTACCCATGATAATTTTTTTTTCTTATATTGGAACAATTATGCATACGTTTTACTTGATTATCGATTGTGTTCCTTATTTATGCTAGGTATGGTTAATTTTTCTTTATGCTTCATCTTTTTGCTAATATTAATTTATAACCAGTTTAATGCATCAGGACTTGCAAGAAGATTTTCACTTTTGACAAAGGATCTATTTTATTGCAGCCCAACTGTATTATTCTTGCAATTTCACCTGCTAATCAAGATCTGGCTACTTCGGATGCAATCAAGATCTCTCGAGAAGTTGATCCTAAAGGTTAACTTATTAGTCATAGTTTTAGATGCATCTATTAGAGAACTGGATCTCATTGCTCTTTATGCAGGTTTGTCGGTCCATGATAGCGTAACAATCCAAAATTTTAAATTTAAGAATAACAAGTTTTAAGTCTGAAAGTTAAATTATAAATTATGTTTTGAGTAGTTCATTCATGAATTGGTTGGTTGATATACTTGACAATTTGATCAATCAAGACCAAATGAATGTAAATGGACCAAACTAAATTAGGTTTAAATTACGTTTTTCTTGAATTTTAAAAATTTGTACAGTAGCAAGCTTCAAGAGTATGACTTGCTCAGTTAAAACTAGATCTTTGTGAGAAAATTCTTTAATAGACATTGAAATATCATCACCAAAACTATTAAATTGTGAACAATATGGTCTATTAATGTCGATTCTTCACATTGTTATCGAAGTTAAGTTTGTGATGGCTGTCCCTCCTACACCACAGTGAATATCTATGCTCATTGTTTACATGCTATAAGCTAGAGGCCACCAAATTATGATGGCTGTCCCTTGTGTACCACAGGCAACATCCTTGCTGTGTTTTATAACTAGTTGAATTTGGCAAAAAATGTGATTTTGCTTAGTTTGACAGTTAGGATGTTGCTCTAGGTTTTGGAGAACTTTGACTTTTTATGCACGTGTAGCCTTCAGTGCAGGGAAGTGTTGGATTGACAGTTTAGATTGGACTATTGAGATTATTTCTATTTCCTGATTTCATTTTTCTTAAAATTCAGGGGAGAGGACATTTGGAGTGCTAACCAAGATTGATCTTATGGATAAGGGTACTGACGCAGTTGATGTAAGAGACTCTTTTCATAGCATTGCCTACAATAATTTTAGAATTCTTCATTTTTGTATTTTTATAATCATGTTAGTGAAGCTTTAATGATGTTCTGAAAGAAGTTTCTACCTATCATGACGTTGCCCTTTCGATCTTTTGTGTTATTAATTTTCTTTAATCCTTGTTGGACTAACAAGTTTTGGCCATAGGGATTGTTCTGTTTCAATATATTGTGATTTCTGGCATAATTTACTTATGATACTTTATAGGCTGCAGCTACTGAAATTTCAATGTTTGATTTGCTGCATGTGTCTGATACCTCGATGCATGATGGTTTTAGTGATTTCAAACAGTCCATATCTGGTGCCATGCTTAGTGAAGGTTTAAGGGTTGCTCTCTTATGTTAATTGTGCTTCATGGCTTCGGTCAACCTGACAAAGGATTACTGATAGTGTAGTTCCATGCCAGCTTTACTTTCAAGTTAATGTTGAGAATGGACATATTCACCAAATATAATGTCTGTCTTGTGTTTTTTGTAGATATTTGATGGCCTACATCTTAACCTATGTGGGCTTATTGGAAATTTTTAACTTGTGTTTTCTTGCTGGTTATTACCTTGTAAACATGATTTGCATATTTGACAGTTGTGTCTTGTTGTTTTAGATACTGGAAGGAAAGTCATACCGCCTGCAGTTTCCATGGATTGGTGTTGTTAACCGGTCACAAGCTGACATCAACAAGAGTGTTGATATGATTGCAGCCAGACGTAGGGAGCGGGAATATTTTGCAAACACTCCTGAGTACAAGCATCTTGCTCATAGGATGGGTTCTGAACATCTGGGGAAGATGCTGTCAAGAGTATTATATGCTCATATATCCTTTCTATTTGTATTTCAGGTTCTTCATCTTAGGGGAGATTATAAATGGAACTTTATTTTTTTTTTTTCTTGCAGCATTTAGAACAAGTAATCAAGTCTAGAATACCAGGCATCCAGTCCCTCATTAACAAAAGTATCGCTGAACTCGAATCTGAACTTCAGCGTCTTGGAAAGCCAATTGCTGCAGATTCTGGAGTAAGCCTGTTTTAAAAGGCATTTCTTATTTTACATGATTTCAATTTTTCTTGTGGCGTGATTTTATAATCAACTTCATTTTGCTTTATGTGGCATATCCTTTTTGGAAGTTAAATGTGAAGGTTCTGCTGAGCGAAGCATTTTCCTGTGTGTGATTCAATGCCTATTTTATCTAAAGCAAATCTTCAGATTTGTTTGAAAAAAAACTAATTATATTTAAATGGAGATACAATGTTTTTGACTTTATATATTGTGAATTGCAACATAATTTTAGCTTGTTAGATTTAAAGGCACTATTTTGTGGATCTCATTTATGCTTTTGCCAGTTAGATGCCTTTGTTTATCAGTTTATCTCACTGTTGCTTAGATGCTACCTTGCACTTAAGCTTATCAAAATTTGAACATGCAGGGGAAATTGTATGCAATTATGGAGATCTGCCGTATTTTTGATCAGGTTTATAAAGAACATCTTGATGGAGTGTAAGTGCCTTCGTTCTTTATTCACTTTATCAATCCCTTTTGTCAACCATTTGAAACGATGGAAATTGAAATACTTTCCTTGCATTCAAGGGCAGCTATCATTGTTGAGTGAGTACAAAAGTGGGAAACATGATGGGCAACTGAGTTAATAGAAAATTTTATATTAAAGAATTTTGGAAAGATGACTCTAGGTTTGCATCAGTAGTGGTTTGAAATTAATATATCCTCTGTGATTGCCGGCTGAGCAACGTCCCATTTGCTTGAGTTTCTTAATTAAGTTGGCATATTATATGTACATGTAGACTGCATGTGACCAAAGTCCACCTGTTTGAGTGTTGTACAGGGTGCACTTGTTTATTATTAGTGAAACATAGCATGTATGAGCTATAAATCCAATTTAGTTATGTTGATTGATGAAGCCAAAAATCTAATTTCTTGCATCTTATGGAGATTTTGAAAGTTTTGGGTTACTGATAATTAATGTTTATTTCACTTATCTTTCTTGTTCTTTTTTCAATCAATCTTTTTATGGCATGTGCTTCCTTGCCCAGAACAATGTAAATGAGGTGGGATCCATTTTACAGACCTTTTAATGGCACGTGGTTGTATTACTTCTTCTTCTTCTTCTTGTTTAGCATGATCCTGTTTATCTTTTAGTCTCAATAAAGCTATAATCTATCTTATATGTTCTGAGTTTTCTGTTCTTGAATGAAGAATGTTGTTGCATTTTTTCTTGGTTCTCTTATACTGAGCATTGGATTATACCTCACAGGCGCCCTGGTGGTGAGAAGATATACAATGTTTTTGACAATCAACTCCCTGCTGCACTGAAACGTTTGCAGTTTGACAAGCATCTCTCTATGGAGAATGTCAGAAAGTTAATTACTGAGGCCGATGGATACCAACCTCACTTGATAGCCCCAGAGCAAGGATACCGTCGTCTTATTGAATCGTGCTTAGTTAGTATTAGGGGCCCTGCCGAGGCTGCTGTTGATGCGGTATAGAAAAGAACCTTTATTATGGATATGATTTCTGCAGCATTTTAACAAATGATTGACTCTTCGCTAAATGAGCAGAACTTGAACTGAGTTTTGCTTAAGTTGGTTGAACAATTGCCTTAATTTACATGTCACTTACAAATTTGACAAGTTGATGTTTCATTTGATAACTTATTACTTTTCTCTGTGGTCAGGATTAAGGAAAGGATCATAATTGTTTTCTTGATCTTTCCAGGTTCATGCGATACTAAAGGAGTTGGTGCACAAGGCTATTAATGAGACTATGGTATGTTTCCTGCACTGCAACCATTATTTTGTTTGCTTATGTTCTACGAGTATTTCAGTGTAGTTTATTCTTCCCCTTTATTTCTGACTATTGAGTGGTTGTGTTTTGGTTTGAGTTTCATTTAGTCACAATTGATAAAGATGACTTTTCATTAGTTTCATTGTGGAGTTAATGACAGTGGTAAGAACATGGTGCATCCTTTGTTTGTGCTAATATGCCGAGTATCTGCTGTCATCATTAATTGATCCTTTACCAATTGCTAACTTCTTATAGTAGCATACAAATTCTAGACAAAAAGTGAATTCTGTGTCAGCATAATTTGTCATGTTTGTGCTCCTTTCTCTCTTCATGTGGACTGTTACATTCTCTAAGGAATCCATCAAAGTGAATGAAGTTATAGATTAACAAAAAATTTCATATGTTGAATGTAAGACAATGTATGAGTAACAGAAAGTTGGAGTTTGGTTGGAAGCTAGGACTGAAATATGACATGATTATGTTCTGCGTTTGATTGATATTTTGATCGTCATTTTAAATGTGAAGATAGACAAGTTTAATTGTAAGATCTTTGTCCAGAATCTTCAAACATACTGCCTTTTATAATATAACTTTCTTCGCATTTTAAAATTTTCTTTAATAGTGTTGCTTTTGTTTTTCTAGGAATTAAAGCAATATCCAACCCTCAAAGTGGAGGTGGGAAATGCTGCTTTTGATTCATTGGATAGGATGAGGGATGAAAGCAAGAAAGCAACTCTCAAGCTAGTAGACATGGAATGCAGCTATCTCACTGTTGATTTCTTCCGAAAGCTTCCTCAGGATATTGAGAAAGGCGGAAATCCAACTCATTCAATTTTTGATAGATACAATGACTCCTATCTGAGGCGAATTGGTAAATTATTCTCCTTGTTTGGGCACCTTCTTGTTGGTTGAGTAAAAAACTTTATCGTTCTCGCTCTTGGGTGTGGTTGCTATCTTAATGGTGTTTTGGATTTTGTATGGTAGCCTGCTCTCTTTGAACTTAAAATTTATTTATTCTTTTGATTCTTCATTTTTTATTTTGAGAGATCTTAGCATATGATTTGCACTGTTTATCTACTGCTTGAGTGTTTTGCAAATTATGTGTCCAGGCACTACTGTTTTATCATATGTTAATATGGTCTGCGCAACCTTGCGGAACTCCATCCCCAAGTCTGTTGTTTATTGTCAAGTGCGTGAAGCTAAACGCTCTTTGCTGGATCATTTCTTCACAGAATTAGGGAAAAAGGAGGTGAGAATTTTGTCAGAATACATATGGTTAAATTCTAGTTTCTATCACTATTATAATGACTTAAGGCATTATGTAATATTTACACTTTTCTTTTCACTAGCTACCTGGTTTAAATTTTTCCTAGTTAGTGTCCTGCGTCAATTTTTTTTTAAATTTCTTTCTTGAGGGAGTGTTAAATGGAGCAAAGTTGAACATTAATCGGTTGATATTTGTGTTACTAGGACACAGATAGGGGTGTCAACTATCCAAGTATCTGAGAGTATCGAACACTGTATAAAAGATTGAAAGATAAGGAACAATTCATAAGGATAAGAGGAAGAGGATTCATAAAAAAATGGAGCTTAAAAAGGTGAGGCAATTAAAAACAAAAGATTGAGATATGTAAAAGAGAGTGAAATTGGAAACTCTTTTTAACGTAAAATAAGATACACTTGAATCACGTGTGGTGGAACATGTAATTCAAACATGTCCTAAATGTATCATAACAGATATGTGTCCCCTTAATTTTTCCTTTCATGCACTGTATCTGGGTAACATTGGTTCATAATAATTGCACATAATAATGGAGTGTCACTTCCATGTGCTAAGTAAAAATTTTTAGTGGAATGATATATATGCTAAACAACACCCTTCAACCTTCTCAGACTTTGTGGCTATGTTTTAAGATTCTAAGTCATTAGTTTTGAAGTTATAGTATTTTCCCATGATTGGAGGATTGTTTATGGTTTCTATGTGGCTTGGAATTATAACTTCTTTCATTCATCTTAGTATCTGGCAAGATGTGAACCAACTTGGATCTTTTCTATCAATTTATTGAGGATCATGCTGCATATTATTAGTTAATTTTGGGCAACTGTTATTGATCTCTGAGAATAAATACTTTTTTTAATACAAACTTTTGTAGATATTTATTAAAATGACCTAGCTTTGGCTATGTGCCATCATGCCTAGAATCTGCAAACCATACCACCATCCCCCCGCGGCGCCGTTCTTTTCTTAGTTGTTGAAGTGGATTTGACTTATGATGAGATCCTTGAAACCACAAAATTTTCATTTTCTCTGCAAGTCATTAAAGCAGCTTGTTATCATCTTGACAAATTTTTGAAATAGGCGTTTTTTTATAGAGAGAAAAAAGTGTTCATGGTGTTAAATAGAAACATGTCAATATTTTTGATGGATCAAAACTCTCCTAGTAAATTGTATTAGGAATCTGCGGTAACTTCCGGCAGGAATGATAGCACCCGATTTGTCATATGAAAATGCATAGGTTGCATTAAATCTTTGATAATTTCTTTGTTGCATCAGTTACATGAACACTATCTCAAAGTTTATCTCAATCATTGTGAACAATGACATTCTATTTCAATGATCTGAAATCAACATGAAATGTTTATATTCCCGACTATTATGCAACATAAAACCTTATGTTTCTTAACCTCTTACTGGCAGGCAAAACAATTGTCATCTCTGTTGGATGAGGATCCAGCTGTGATGGAACGTAGAACAGCTCTTGCAAAGAGACTGGAGTTATATAGAAGTGCCCAAGCTGAGATTGATGCTGTTGCATGGGCCAAGTAGGTGATAGTACTACAGTTTGTATAATTTGTGTTTTTTTAGCCACTTCTTGAAAAATAGATAAAAAAGAAAAAGCTGTGATTCATTCATTACCGACTACAGAGGATGACGACGAACATTAAATTTTATCCATGTGCTTTGTTACCAGGTTATCTGTCGCCATATTTTGTTTTACTGTGCTTTATGTGTGCAATGATGTTTGGGACTAACATCAGTTTTCTTGTTAGCTAGCAATTTCTTGGATGTTGTTAATGGTTTCTTTTTCTTTTTCCAACCATTGAAATCCTTTTCCTGATGGTGTTGTGCTTCTTCTCTTTTTATTTTTCAATTATTTTTTAGACCAAGTTATTATTATTTTACCATGCAGTGTTTTAACTATTAGAGCATATTGATTTTTTTCTTAAATTTTTTGTGGGTTTATGTTTGTACTTGTACAACCCTGCAAATTCTTGATTATAATGATTTTTTTTATTTAGATAACCATGCTTGAAACTGCCAATGGTTGATGTTATTTTCTTGTTATAGTTGTTGGTTCCTAACTTATGTTAAATAATTTCAACTCAATTTATTTGTTGAACTTTTTCTCTATTGTTTTTCAAATTGTGTGATGATGTATTGTCTCATTTAAAAAATGTAATGCAAATTATATATATATATATATATTGTGTATTTTTGGTCCAGTGGAATTCATACAAAAGTTTTCTGAATTTGTTTCTTTTTTCCAAATTATTTAGGATTAAAATAATATCTAAAGCCATGAGTTGCTTGACTGTTACTCTGCTTAATATTTTTAGCTGAAGGTTCAAAGCCTATCATCTATGTTCACTAGCTAAGGAACTATAATTATTTATCTACTCAAAATAAACAAGGAAATAGACACAATTTGTTAATTTCCATAAATTACCATAAATATTAAAGAGAGCAGCTAAACAGTAGCCCTGCTTCTCCAATTACATTCCAAACAAGAAGATAAAATATTTTTTCTCACAAACGGATCAGATCCAAAACAAGATCATAAGACTTAAAAAAAACAGTGAAACAAAAAAAAAAAAAAAAAAAAACAAAAGAAATAATCAAATCTGGAAGACTAATAATTTGAAGTCACTGAATGAGTAGATTAAATATTAGTTTTTTTTTTCTCTCATTCCATCAGTGTTCTTCGCAACATTAGCTGCCCCTTGTGTCATGTTCTTCACTTGTTCTCCTCTCTGTATATTCACACACACACACGCACACACACGCACACACACACAAAGCATAGTAAGTCAGTACATAATAACAATTTTTTTTATAAAAACATAAATACAATTTAAGTATATGTTCTTGTAATCAAAGATTTTATTCATGTTATTGTCAAAAATTATTGTATATTTTGCTGTATTATAAATTGAAATTTTTGTGAATGAGCCACTTGTAATATGTTAGGCTTTTTTTTTCATGATTTATAAACCAAATATAATTATGTATTCATATATGTTTAATTAACCTATGATACAAGTTACTAAAAAAAAGGGAATATCACACACACACACACACACACACACACATGATAAGCTTTTAGAGTGATAAAAAAAAAAAAAAAAAAAAACCCAGAATTATAAAATCTTAAAGAAAATAAAGAATTTTCATGAAATGGAAAAAAGAAACGGTTGATGAGGCTATTGATATCCCTAGTTGGTTAGAGGCCTCCTGTTTGTTCTTTGGTCTCTTTGCAAGCCTCTTTGGCAGACTCTATTGTGTTATGCATCTTGTCCGCTGCTTCATCCTGCTAGACCTACTTAATTAAGTAATAAGAATCATAAACACAATCACAAACATCATATGATAAATTAAGAAGAATCAATTAACTATACACACACACATGTTATTGAACAAAAAAGTACTAAAGAAGAATAATATTATAATTACATAAGAAAGAGTGACAGATTGATTACACCTGGGCATGGCCAGCAGCCTGGCCAGCCTTGTAGTTTATGTTATTTTGGTCAGCCATTGATGATGATGATGATGATGATGATGATGATGATGATGATGATGTTCCTTGAGGTTGAAGATGATTAATATTGTGTTATAAATGCTACAGTGTAAATGAAGTGAACTAATTTGATTATGAGGGGAGCACTTATATATATGTATGTATATATAGCACTTGACCAGGGACCTCTGGATCTGTCAAACAATTTCATAATAATAATACTCTTTATATATGTGTGTGTGTGTGTGTGTGAAGACTAATTATTAGGATTTTTTTCATTGTAACTGAGTAAATAATCTGCTGTCAAAATTGTATTTGGTATCCATTATTTTCATAAAAATTACGCAGAATGAGAAGGATGACAACAATCTTAACCCACCTCTATTTACATTAACCAAGAATAATTGCATGGTAGTAAATTATATTCTTATAGATTTGAATTTGCAGGTCCTCACAAAATTGAGTAACAGTTGCTTTACCAATGTAAACATAATATACAGACCTCTACAAATTATTGTTATTTGTTCATATATACAATTAAAATTTTTTATTGAAAAAAAGCCAAAGTACCCTTTAATTAAAAAAAGAACGAAAATCAAGGGTCAAGCTCAATGTGGGAGTGAAAAAGCTCAGGTAAAGGTCGACAATTTTCAGGACCAAAATAACAATGGCTTCATTGAAAATCCTGGTTGCTTTTGAAATTCAATGATAAAACAGAATTAGGGCAGCCAAAGTATACATAGTAAAAGGCTGTCAATTCCTAGTTTTCAAGCTTCAAATTCGGAGTCATCAAAAGAGATATCCCTGCAGAAAGAATAAATCCTTCTTAAGTGTAAATGATAAGACCAGCACCAGCAAGCAGCAAACAAGTAAAAGGTAGGATTGATTCCCTTGCTTGCAAGCAATGGTCCAGAGAGCAGTAATGCATACATCTGGTTTGATCTGTGCAGCTTGTTCTCCATGAACATTGAAACACCAACAGTAACAACAACATAACGAGAAACCCAATTATATCTAAGAAATGAATCAAATTTATTTGGAGTCATAAACCTTGTTTTAGCTTTTAGAACATATTATGGAATGTTAGTGAGACAATTCAGAAACAAAAAAGTTTTGACAAGAGTTGATAGGAGCTGCAGATCAGCTTGCTTACTTACAAGTTGTGACCTCCAGGTATTTCTACTTGATTACACATATGCATATTATGCACGTCAGCATTTACACAAGGAGAGAGAAGCCTGGGCTATCTACTTGGAGAGTTCATCAAGGTAACGATCCATGATGTCGGAGATGGAGTCCATGAATGCTGCTTCACTGGTTCCAGGAAGAACAGCATCTTTCGCTTCACAAATAATATCCTCGATCTTGGATTCCTTCTTGAGGGTTTCCCTGCATAGGATGCTTCCAATGTCATATGGAGTCAACCCTCTCTCAACACCCTTCTTCAAGAGCATGGTAGAGATACGAAGTGTGTGACAGCATTCAGGTGAAAGATCCCAGCCGTAGAACCTCAGAAGGGCAATATCTTGCTCAGCATCCAGTGATCTTATATAGTCAATGGTCACAGAATTAAAAGGTTCACGGGATTGGGGCCAATAAAGCCATTCAAAGGTGCAATCCTCGAACTGCACATGGCATCCAACATGTGAAGTTAGAATATATATTCGGCTGATATGTATATCAGAAGGATCAAAGACATCAACAACAGCAAATGTTAATTTATAAATTACGCAAGAGATCATCTTAAACTGTGAGAAAACAAGTTAAAGAGAAGGCTACACCAGCTATGCCACCTCCGTGCAGCAAACATCTCAGATATACTAATTTGCAAAGAATTTACCTAAAAGATCCTAGAGTAGCTTCTATTATACCATATATGTTTTCATGTTATTACCATAAACATAAAAAACAACCCTACTATCATAACTATCGACAACGGCATAATGATAATATTTTTCCACATGACCAACATTTCATGAAAAAAGTTCTAGATAGTTTCAACCATACCTACTACTGCTCCTGATAAAATGCAAAGAGCCATTTACAGTAAATTTAGATAATTTCAACATAGCCTTTTGTAGAGCATGTAAAAGACATGACAAAGGTAAAAATGGAAAGCAAAAGCAAAGGACTACTAAAAACAGCATTTTCTGAAGGAAATATTATACTAGAAAATAAGAAACCTAGTAATCCTTGCTCAAGCTCTACCAAGAGTATAAGGAATAAAACATGTATACTCACATTCTCTGGTAAGCAATATCCATGATCAATTGGGACCAGTACAATGCGCCCTTCTTCCCCTTCTTTGTGGATTAAAATGTTGCCAGCATGTCTATCTGCATTTGCCAATCTTATGTCCAATACAGCAATCTTATGAACCTCTTCCACAGGGAAAGCACGGGGCCCCATATCCTCACAACTTCCAGAGTTTTCCACAAACATTTGCAAAGATCCAATCTTAGAATTCTTCACTCTATAGCCATAACCATCAGGATGATTAAAAGCACCATGCAAACATCGCACCATGACTGTTGGGGGGACACCAGAAAACCCTACTTCATCACCTACAAATGAGTGGCGGCCATTAATTGGGTGGTCAAGCATGTATGCTGCAACTTCCCTTAGGGCACCCTCTCCAACCCGAGTCCCCCTCTTCAATCCTTCACCATCTGTTGACAAGGGAAGTCCTCGAGGATTGTTCTCAGCCATTGGTTCCTCATCAATTGGCTTAAAGACAGCAACAATTCTTTCCCCCGAGAAGTCATGCATGAAATAAGCTCCACCTGATCCCTCCGAAGACATAATTGGTGAATTACCCTTCTCCAATCCAGCATAAGTAGCCTGAATGAGATCCTTAATTATTTGTGAATACTCAACTTTTGGGTTTGCAATTACTGGTTCAACCCAAGCATCTCCCTGCTGTTTTCTGGTAATAATCTGACGATTTTCTGCTCCTGACTGGTCCTTTGTATCAGGTGCTACTATTGAAAGCTCAAAATCCTTCTCGACTGGCTTAGTCCTGATCTTTGCTGATTTGCCAACAAGCAAGTGGATGACAGCATCATTTTTTCTACACACATCATCAATTAGTTGCTGGTCATCAAGCTCCTCACCATCACAAATAAGTTTCTGGTCATTAAGATTAACAAAATCCTCACCCTTCTTTGCTATTTGCTGCTTAACATAAGCAATGTTGCGGGACCTCTCCACATGAAACTTGAATTTTTTCCCACATGTAGTCTTTACTGTAAGACAACACAGATCAGAAAGGCGAATAACCAGATGAAGTACCTTCCCATCAGTCACACCGTAGTCCCGAACAAGGGAATCATTCCGAGCAAGCTCTCGGCCATCAAAGACCAACTTCTGCTTCTTTACCACAAATCCCTTGAAACTCTGGATTCTGAGCTTAACTGATGCAATGGAATCAGATTCCTGTACAGACAATGGCATTACTGATGAACCTGGGACTGTAAGATAGATGAGAATCGACTCAGGCGAACAATGTGGTGACCGAATGCCGTCTGACATGTAAGGTGAAAGTGGCGAATCTTCCCCAATGGGGCTGAGTGCTGCAAGGCCGGCTGAAGACATCTCCTAATTCTAATTAATAGAAAACCCAATACACCCAAGAACATATGGAACTAAGAAGCTATCTCAAGACCAAGAATCCATTTCTGGCTCCAGTCTCTCTGATGAAAGAACTCTCCAAGAGTAGAATAGCCCAAGATTGCCTCACTCCACAAAACGATCAGGAATTGAAGCGGATACAAGGCAAAAAGGTCAGACCTTTAGATCATACCCCAGCAGGCCCAAGAGAGCCCTAGGGACAAACCACCTTTTTCCTCATATTGATCAACCAAAAAGGCCTTAGAGCTACAAAGAGGGGGAAAAAAATCTTTTCAGTAATCAGGGTCAAATCCAATAGCCATGCTAAATCTAAAGTCAAAATAAAGTTTCCAAACAACTACAAGAACTACAATACATGAGAAAAGACCAGATCCTCACCAGGGAGAGACGCATCAGTGGCGATAAAAGCAAAATGCCCCTGGATCGAACTCTAGAAGCCCCAGATAAACAAAAGCCAGGGTCGATCCAACACTTCCAAACCCTAGAAGGGAAAAAAAAAACAGTAGGGAAAAAAAGCAAAACATCATTCAAGAAATTAGCATTCCATTCAACAAAAATGCAGCACAGGAAACCAAGCTAGATCTCAGAATCAACAAACAGGAAAAAGAAATCCCAAAATCTAACACAGAGATGACGATAACACACAGATCCTCACCGAAAACGGGCTGCGATCAAGGCCAACGCCAATAAAAGAGGAGCCAGACGATGAAACAAAGGAGAAGATCCGATCTTCGCCTTCTCTACAAGTCTCTCGCAAGCTCCTCCCTCTCCCTCGCTCTCTCTATCTCGAGAAATCAAAGGAAAACAACGAAGTGAATGCAAAGAGGCAGGCAAAGCCGACGCGATGGGAGCCTTCGCTGTATATATACCGATTGACCCGGAACTACTGACCGTATTGATTTTTGACGGCGTTACATAGCGGCCATTTCCTTAGTGTAACCTTCCTGGAAGGAGAGCTATTTGAAGTTACGGAAATACCCGTTTTGGAATTCTAAAGCATTCCTTAGGTAGTGGGTTGGTGTATAAAAAATCAATAATAAATTTATTTTTATTTCAAACTTAAATTGTTTCATTTTTATGCTTTTTTTTTTAAGAATTAACTTAAATTTTATATTATGAAAAAAGAGACAATAGTAGAGCAATTTGACTTTTATAAAAAAATAATAATTTTACATAAACTTCAAAGACTAAAAACTTTGAAAATTATCGCCTTTGAATTTGATCTATGGTATTTTTTAAAATTATATAAGTTATGTAATAATAATAATAATAATACTAATAATAATAATAATAATGGTGGGGATAAAAGCGTCTTTTTAAGTCCACGGGTTTACAGAAGGGCAGGAGGCGTCCAACAAGATAGAGCAAATGACGTGTTAGCTTGTGCGTTAGGTATAACATCGTTATATTTGACGGTGAATGACGTGGTCCGTCAAACATTGTAACGCCACGTCATGCTTGGCAGTCTATTGGTCCCTTCTACAATATCTAACGTGGCATTCAAGTCTGTGTCCTAATCTTTGTTTTCACCATTTTGCCCCAAACTCGTGATTGTTCGTATTTTTAGGGGCTTCCAAGTCAGGAGGGTATTATATAAATTTTACTATTTAGGTCCGGGTCGGTTATAAAATAAAAAAATTTGACATAATTTTATTACGTATTACGTATAAAAGGTAAGTAATTATTTTATATATTTTATTTTTACATAATGAATGTTTGGTTAATAAAATAAAAAAATATTACATAAATATTTCACACACTTTACAATGAATTTGCGTTTGGTACATGAGAAAGTATTCAACTTTCTCTAGATTGTAACACAAGGAATCTTTTTACCATATTTAGTAGAGTTTTTTTTATTAGAAAGTATCATCACTTGGCAAAGTAATTCCCCCAATTAAATTCCTATCAATCACTTTCCCATCAATTAAATTCCATCGCAACATTTCTATACTAATGCACCAAACGCAACCTGAAAGAAAACCACACACACTTTAACATAAAAAAAATATTCCATTACTCACATTATGGCATAATTATGTGAAAATATTATATTATACCATAATATACGGATTATGACATAATATTGAGTTATCCAAACATGGTCTTAATTTAATCTCCTCTAATATTTGGTTTTTTTTAAATTTTATTATGAGTGAGAATTCAGATGTGATTAATTTTGTTTCGTGCATCAACTTAATAGGTGTCGATATTTTATTAAAAAAACTATAAGCAGACTACCAAAGATAATTTTATTGATTAATTACTTATTTTTTATTGGTTAATTTGACCAATTTCCTAGTTACAATAAATATAAAATATATAAACAGAAATAAATAACATCTTATATTTATATAAATTCACATAAAATCTGTAAGCATCTATTTATAATAATTTTTTTTATTTTTATTTGACTAAAATCGTAGCATATTCCTTATAAAAATTGTTTTACTACTTGTCTTAACTCTTATATAATAAGCTTGCGACTTAAATCAGATAGTTGTTTTTATGTGAGAAGCAAAACTCATAATAAAATACACCCCTTTTTAATTACAAATTCTTTAACCAAAACGTTAAACAAATCAAAATTTCCGCATAGAAGTGATATATAACATAAGAAATAGTTGTAAATTTTGAGGGATGCCTCAAACGCACCCTTTAAAATAATAATAATGGTGATGATGATGATTAATAAAGTAAGGGGTATCGAGAAAAAGAAAACCGCTGTAGGTTTTTATTAATAAAGTGATTTCTAATAATAAGAATAATAATTAAACATAGTGGACTTACATGAAAATTTTGAAAAATCAAAATAAAAAATCAGCATAAAAAATGTATAATAATGCATAGAATCACTTTATTACTAGAAATCACTTTATTGATAAAAACCTACAGCATCTTTATTAAAAACTCTGGATTCTGTGCACAATTATACATCCTTAATAAATCATAAAACATAATTTTATATAAAATAAATTTTTTTACAATATTTTTATTTTTATATTGTTATTATAAAATTGTTTTATATAAACCTCATGCTCTTATATACATTAAATTGCATTTTATTAATCATGATTTTATTAAATTGTAGGTTAGGTTTTTGTATAAAAGATATATTGTCTTTTTCCAAATAGATGAAAGGCATAATTGTCTATTCATATAAAAATTTTTTTTTAAAAAAATTATTTAATAATCCCATCCCTAAAAAAAAAACTCCGAGTTGAAGGAATGAGATAAGAGAGATTTGGAGAGGTGCTCCTCCTTCTCTTTGCACTCCCAACCAAACAAGCATCGCTCCCTCTCACTTTTTTCTATAATCCCCCAACCAAACAAAGGGTAACAGTCACGTTGGCAACAACTTCCTCATTTTTTGTCCAATGCTCCTATGTCATCAGATTTCTCATCAAAAAACCCAAAATTGGAATCAATTGCTCAACAACAATAAAAATCATAAACCCTAATGGTGTGTTTGGATGCAAGGATTGATCCCCAAGGATTCGGGATCAATCCTTGTGGCATGTGCATGCCCATGTTTGGGCATGCACCTAGGGGCATGGGAAGGGATTGAGGGGGGGGGTTGTATGCCCCTCAAACCCTTCATGCTCATCCCCCTCATTTTTGGGGGGATTGAGCATGCCTTGGTGAGTAATTTACTTCTTTACCCTTAATTATTTTTTAAGCCATGTTAATTTTTTTTAGTTTTTAAATAATATTTTGAATAAAAATTAAAATATATTATTATGGTTTGTTTATTTTTGAAACATTACATTTATGAAAATTTTGGTGATTTAAAAATAATTAAATTTGGACATTTGTTTATTTTAATTAAACATAATTAAATTATATTTGTTAATTAATATGTATAAATTTAAAATTTTATTAAAAAAAATAAATACATAAGTAACTCCTTTAAATATTATTTATAGAAATTAGAGTCATTTAATAATTATTTCTTTTACAAATAAGATACATTATTTAATTAAAATAATCAAGGGTATAAAAGTAATTTTACCAAAATTTTCCTCTACATCTTTTCATATTCCTATCACCATTCCTTACAACCAAACATTACTTTTATTCCCATCCCCAATCCCCTTTCCTATTATTTTTAGGGTGCGTTTGGATGGGGGTAATGGAATGAAGAGGAATGAAGTAATGAAAAAGGGGGGAAAGGAATGGGTAGGGATGGTAATGAAAAAGGTGTTTGGTTAGAGGGGTTATTCATTGGGAATGGGAAAAGTAAAAAATGGAGTTGTGTTAATATTATCTTTTTATCCCTTGTATAAAGAAATGGTATTTATTTTTAATAATCATTATTTACAAAAATAATGAAAACATAAGTATATATTTTACTATTACTGATTATATTTAATTAAAAATTAATTTTAAAGTCTTATTAATTTGATTCCGTACTTATAATTTTAATTAATTACAAATAATATTTATTTTAAATAATTAATATTTATAAAATAATGAAAAAATGTGAATAGTCTTTTATTATTTTTGATTATTGTTTAATTAAAAATTAATTTCAAATAACTATTAAATTTTATTATGTACTTATAATTTTTTAGTTAATCACAAATGATATTTGTTTGAAATAATTATTATTTATAAAATGATGAAAACATAAATAGCTATTTTATTATTATTAATTAATATTTAATTAAAAATTAATTTCAAATAACTATTAAAAGTCATTACGTACTTATACTTTTTTAATTAATCACAAATGATATTTATTTCAAATAATTATTATTTATAAAATAATGAAAACAAAAATATTTAATTTATTATTATTAATCAATATTTAATTATAAATTAATTTCAAATAACTATTAAATGTCATTATCTATTTATACTTTTTTAATTAATCACGATATTTATTTCAAATAATTATTATTTATAAAATAATGAAAACAAAAATATTTATTTTATTATTATTAATTAATATTTAATTAAAAATTAATTTCAAATAACTATTACTTTATATAGTGTCATTTTGAAGTTTAATAATGGCATAAGGGTCTTTTACTATGGGGGAATGGTTCATTCCCCCCAATTTGGGGGAATGGCTCATTACCCTGGGAGGGGTAATGGTGACCCCCAGAGTAATGATTACCTAAAAAAAAAACACAAACATGGGCATGGGAATCAGGGGGTAATGGTTACCCCCTTAGAAGGAATGGGAATACGGGGAGGGGGAAGGGGAAGGGGAAGGGAAAGGAGAATTCGAATTCAATTTTTCTTTTTTTTTTTTTTTGTTTTTGAAAAAGTCCAGAAATAAAATTGAGAAAATTTAAAGAAATTGCACAGAAATAATCATCTCTAATTTCAAAAGGAATAAGAACTAAAATCATGTAAAAATCTGAAACTATAACATAATCCCATAAATTTAAGAATTTAATTTTTTAAATTGCGCGTGTACGTATATATATATATATATATATATATATATACGTATTGAATATTTTAAGTTCGCTTAATTATTATTCCAACTTGTAAACCATCGTAAACCATCGCACCTTCTCAACATTCGTCCCTCGGTGGGCCCCCACAATTTTCGAAACATTCAAACAACTATTCATCTACTTCTGTCCTGCTCCGCTAGATCGTCTCGAGATTAATACTGTATATCATATCTTGAGGCACATCTACGGCCAAGAAATGAATCATTTGCAATTTGCAGCAGTACCCCAAGAAATGAATAATTTCAGAAAACTCCTCAGGTCAACTGTGAACATACCAACTTAAAAAAAATGTTATAGGAATATGAAAAGGGGGTCAATCCCTAACCCGTGCACCGCCCCAATCCCAACCCCTCTACCGCCGCCGCCTCCGTTGCATCCAGCCGAGCCAATCTTCACGAACGGGTGATGGACACTCTCCTGCTCCTCATCGTCGATCCCATGCGACGATGGGATGCACTCAATGCTATCTAAATCCATTCAATTCATACAAATTCCAACAAGCCAAGAAGGAATCCACTCCCCCAAATTCCAAATCTCACATCCCTCTCCCCATCCCACTCAAGGATCGAATTAGGGATTGAATCGCGAGACACAGAGAGAGACAGAGAGAGAGAGAGAGAGAGAGAGAGAGAGAGAGGGAGCAAGAATCGCCAACCGCCACGTTGAGGAGGGAGGGAGTAGCAAAGGAGTTTGCGACTCATTTGAAGGCCAAACATCGAAACTTTCTTCCTCGTCTCGCAGTTTCTCAGTGCTTTCCCTGGTTTGAATTCCTTTTCAGGCAAGGATCTTTTGTTTTCGATGTTTTTTCTATCAAAGGTTTTGTTGTTGCGGTTGTTTCTTCTCGATTATAAGACCTAATTCGGTATCGTGAAGTGCTGATTTGTTGAAAGCTTATGCTTCTTTTTTTTTTTTTTTTTTTATTTCTAGGGTTTGGAAAGAGGTGGCTTGATCCTAGCGTTTCCCTGGACTGTGAGGCTCTCCTCTGATTTGTCTCTATTCGGTGAGAAACTTGGTTTTCGAATTTTTTCTGTATTCTTTTTCATGTATTTTGAGTTGATTTGAAATCTTAGTTTGATTTTACATTCTGCATTGTTTTTGGGTGTGATTGCTGAAACAGAACTTTGTTTTCTTCTCTATCTCTAGGTTTTCCTTGGATCGGTATTATTGGCTGATTGATAGAGAACACTACTTTTGAGTTTCATTGTAATAATTGGTTTTAAACAAATTTATGTTTTTAGAATATTTTCAAAAATTATGGGGAGGCCTAAGTTGAAGCCTAATTTTGCAAAGCTTTAAATTTATTTTGAAAAATTAATAGAGCTTCTCTTTCTACCACCGTGCCTTTTAGCTTGGGCTTTGGCTCAGCCAGCTGTCTGAATGTGCCTGCTTCACCCTTTCACATCGTCATCTTTTTGTTCCTGCCAGCTAGTCGTTGATTGTATTGTGTTGGCTTTATCTTTCGTTTTCATCAATCTCTTGGTTTTGTGTGTTATATGCAACAACAGTTGGCTAAAATGTCCTGAGTGTATAGTCAGCTGTTTACTTACAATGTGTGTCAGCCATGTAGTTTGAGAGTTTGCTGCTTACTATTTTGGCGTGGTGTATTTGGTTCCTTATAGAACCTCATAATTGCATATATATTTTTATAAAATTTGTTATCTGTAAGCCTTTTTAACTCCTCATTCTTGCAACAAATACCTCAGGCTGTAAACAAAGCGAAACTTCGGGAGCAGTTTGGTTTCAAACTATAGTTTGGCCTCAGTTTTAGCTCAAGTCTAACCTGAGCTGTCAAGTCTTGGCACAGGATTACAAAAATTAAAATACATACCATCTATTCTACTTATGGCTTAACATATAAAATTTTATCATGCTGAACTTGACTTGGTTTACAATTGTTTGAGCTTGAATCATATATAATCAATTATGGCCGTTTAACTCAAACCTAGCCCATTTTTAATTCAAATTAGTTTGAGCAAACCAAAATTAGAGCAGAGTTCAGCATCTTGTATGTTACAGAACTAATATATATATAGCCCATCAGCCCATGTCGTTGTATCACCATCCAACAGTTCCTCCTTCTCTCATGCTCCCTTCCCCTTTTCTCTCTCGCTAAACTTAACACACCCATCCGTCTCTCTCTTACCTTTTCATATCTATGAACATCTGCAGATGATTTTCTTATAAATATAATATTCCTCTGCTCCGAATTTTTCTCTGTAAATAGGTCAGCCAAACAACTAAAAAAGATAACACACAGCTTGTTAAATCATAAGAGGGACTTTTTGTGTAAAAGTTTGGGTTTAATGTTGAACCTAGAAAGTTAAAAGATTATGCTATAATTTGAAGTTTAACTAAAAACTTGCATGCTTTCATTTGAAATTGGCCCACTTTTTTTGGTTTTCCTGAAGTTTGTGCTTCCCATCTATCCATGGATCCCTCTCTGAACTGATCTGTTTTGTCAGTTGAAGCACATGGATGTGGTGAGATCTTGGTTCCTACTTTTGGTGTTTCCCTGTGTTTTCTCCTGAGATTCATGACTTGCTTAAGCATGGCGGTTGTTTGATTTTGAATGCCAATTCAGCCAAGTTCTTATATATGTGAAATTTAATAGTTTAATTTAATTATTCACAACATTGGAGACTAGGATTATCACGAAGCCCCATTATTTCAAAAAAGGAATTCTGTGATCATTTTTTTTATTTGGGTTTTGGGTGTTGGCAGTGTCGAGGGCTATGAAGAAGATGTGCTAGAGTGAAGATAGCCAAGAGTGTTCTAAGGCTTAAGCTCGTAACTGAAGGCTCTGGGGTTAGCAGTGAATTTATCCTGCTTGTCTTTGCCCATTTCTGAAGGTGCCAGTGCCATGCTTTGGTTCTTATCTGGTGTTAATTCTGTTTTGTTTTGATGTGTTGGTAATTTCATATTTTTGTTTAATTGTTGATGATATCAACAGATTGAAATTAGTCAATCAGATAAAGCATTTTGCCCTTTTTATGATCTTGTGATCTAAAATTTTAGTGTTGACTACTTTGAATGCAATGTAGGGAGGGTCAAGGTTGAAAATAGCTGAGATGGCTCTAAGTTGGCTCATGCTTGTGTTTCTCAATGAGAAGGCCTAGTTCACCTAAAGAAGACTTTGGTTATAGAAGTGGATGAATCCTGATCATCATTCCTGTTCTTTTAGGTTCTTTTCATATTCTGAGGTATATATGGTTCAAGTGTTTCTTTCAGCTTGTGCTTGTCCTCATATACCTTTGGTGCTTGTTATTGGACTCAGTTACTATTCTTATTAATTGTTTTCACTTTCTTTCCTCTTAGTTTCATTTCTTTTTTTCAAGCAGGTCCTCTTTTAGTTCAAGAATTTAGCTTTTAAGGACCATGGACAAGCAGCTGAGACATAGAATCTTGATGGTGTCCGACTTTTATTACCCTAATTTTGGTGGTGTAGAAAATCACATCTATTACTTATCCCAGTGTTTGCTTCAGCTTGGTCACAAGGTAAGATTTGTGTTTGTGATAACTGTTGGCAACTTGATGAATGATCACTGTAACAAAAATTTTTTGGATTGTATTGCCCTTTTTTTCCTCCAAAATTGTTAGTTTGTTGTTTACGCTAGTGCTATAAATGGGTGTTGCAGGTGGTGGTTTTGACACATTCATATGGAAACCGGTCAGGTGTACGATACATGACTGGCGGTCTGAAAGTTTATTATGTGCCTTGGAGACCTTTTGTTCTGCAAAATACATTGCCTACAATTTATCTGTCACTTCCCATTATCAGAACTATTCTGATAAGGGAGAGGATAACAGTGGTTCATGGGCATCAAGCTTTTTCTACACTCTGTCATGAAGCTCTAATGCATGCAAGAACCATGGGTTACAAAGTTGTTTTCACTGATCACTCACTCTATGGCTTTGCTGATGTGGGAAGCATTCACATGAACAAGGTGTTGCAGTTTAGTCTGGCAGACATGGATCAGGCTATATGTGTATCTCATACCAGCAAGGAGAATACGGTCTTGCGGTCTGGCATACCTCCAGAGAAGGTCTTTGTCATTCCAAATGCAGTGGACACTGCTATGTTTACCCCTGCTCACAAGCGGCTTGATTGTGATACCATTGTCATAGTTGTGATAAGCAGATTGGTCTACCGGAAAGGTGCAGATCTTCTTGTTGAAGTCATTCCAGAAGTTTGCAATTTATTCCCCAATGTAAGTTAATATGATCTGGCTAGATACTTTTTCTGCTTTAGTTCTACTTTGCCCATTGTGTCATAGTATGCCTGTTCTATATACCCATGTGCTTTGGTTTTTTCAATCTTTTCCCCAGCCATCTGTTATCTTACACTGATGTTTATGAAGGTTCGGTTTATAGTAGGAGGAGATGGACCTAAACGTGTGCGCCTTGAAGAAATGAGGGAAAAACACTCTCTTCAGGACAGAGTTGACATGTTAGGGGCAGTTCCACATGCACAAGTCCGTTCTGTCTTAATTTCTGGTCATATATTTCTAAATAGGTATGCCTTCTATGCAATTATTTGCTTTCCTTGTTCAAAAGCTTAATAAGTTCTTCTATTACAGTTTACACTATGCAGCTCCTTCTTATTTATTGTCTTCATGTTTCTAATCTTTTCTAGATACTAATTTCATTGCGTTGTGCTTAAAGTGGCTATGCAATATAATTCTAGAAATGTTGTCTAACTTTGAGAATAGCTGTCGAAATTATGACTTTAGAAGCTCATTAGCTCTATATCAAAATTTGTTGTTTTGGCAGAAGAGGAGGCTGGATTTGTTTCTCTTCTAGAGAGTTCACCTATCAAGTTATTATGATCTATCACATGTCATTTGAACTTAATCTGCTCAAAACTTATGCATGATCTATTACATGTCATTTGAACTTTCTGCTCAGAACTTATGAATGAATTCTTGTCAGTTCCCTTACAGAAGCATTTTGTATAGCCATTCTGGAAGCTGCTAGCTGTGGATTGCTAACTGTGAGCACAAAAGTTGGAGGTGTCCCTGAGGCATGAACTTTGGATCTTCATTCTGTCAATTACCTTTTAATGGAGAGCTTAGATCTTCAACCTTTAATTAATTAATTAATTAATTAATTATTTATTTTTTTGTTGTTACAGTCTGAAACTTCTTTATGTCATTGTATGCATTTCTGATTTCTTTCTCCTTTGTTGCTTCACAACAGGTTCTACCAGATGACATGTTATTGCTTGCAAAGCCGGATCCTTATGACATGGTGCAAGCTATTAAAAAAGCCATCCACATGCTTCCATGTATTGATCCACATCTCATGCATAAGAGAGTATGTATTCAGACCTTTAAAGTTACTTTTCTATGTGAATTTTTATCTTACATTCTACGACAATTACTGTTCCACTTATAGTTTACTCTTCTGTTGTCTGGATCTGGAATTAGAAGTATTCAGACTCTTTCCTGAAAAGTGAAATTTCTAAAATATATTTTTTTTCTCTTAGATGAAAAGCCTATATAGTTGGCATGATGTGGCTAAAAGAACGGAGGTTGTATATGATCGAGCAAGTCAATGCTCTAAAAAGGACTTTCTGCGCCGTCTTTCAAGGTTTGTTTATTCCAGGCCAATTAATGGCATCCAAATAAATGAACCTTTTGCCTTGTCGACAATTGGAATTAGCATGTTGAAGCAATAATCAACAGCTTTCAGTTTTGATGTACGACATGTTATTTTCTTTCACAGGTATCTCAGATGTGGTGCATGGGCAGGAAAGATCTTTTTCCTAGTCATGCTTCTCAATTTCTTACTCTTGAGTCTGTTGCAAATATGGCAGGTGACATCGCCCATTCTTTTGTGCTTAAATTTCATCTACTTTTAAGTTTCAATAATAAGATGTTTTGACCTCTTTTCATGGCTTGGTCTGAAACAATCACTTCATGGATAGCATTACCATTCTTTTGAAAAATGTCAAACTAAAAATCCTATTTACTCTTCTTACTTACTTGTTTCCATTTAGCCTTCGGAGAATATAGAAGAGGTCCCTGATATGGAGGTATCACCGGATCAGCAGGAAGATATACCGCTCAATTCTTGTGAAGGTCTGGGACATGTCTCATTTATTTGTGAAAGTTCTGTTTATTTTTGTTAGTGTCACTCATCACATGCATTTCTTCTGATTGCATATTTTTCTAGTTAGGAGATGATGGTGCATGTTCTCTTGGTGAGGCAAATATTACTTGATAAACATATGGCGCACTTAGGGCCCGTTTGTTTCCCCGTAGTGGAGAGGGAAGTCACCGAGGTGGAGAGTTCCGGGCCAGTTCATAGTGTTTGGTTCACCGAAGTTGTCACCGAACTGGCGATGTGACAACTTCGGCACCCCTCCACTTCGGTGCTACACTTCGGGAAGAAAAGGGCCGAAGCCACCACTTCGACCCCTGACTTCGGCGCACGTGAAATACACGTGATCATCCCTCTCTCTCTCTCTTTCTTTTAATCATTTGATTGGTAATTGTTTGTCTTGGAATTGAGCATTATTTTCCTTTTTTTTTTCTTTTATATTCTGATATTATCTATTTTGAGTTTAGATCAATATTTATATAATTTATAACTTATTTTTAATATTATATATGTATCAGACGAATATTCAGGGTATATATATATATATATATATATATATATATATATATATATATATATATATATATATATTCCGCTTTTTAATTTATAAATTAATTAACTCACTTAGGTAGGTCGCATAATATATTAATATGGTAATAAATTAATATTAGATGTGCAATATTTTCCTACAAAGAATAAATAATTTAATACCATGATAATAGATTAATCTAACCATTTAGGTAAATCTCATACTTTATTAGGATGGGAGTAAATTAGTTAAAGCACTTAAGTAAATATCATAATTTATTAGCATCATAATAAGTTAATATTGGATGTGCAATATTTTTTTTAAATAATAAATTATTTATTACAATGGCGATAAATTAATTAAATCACTTATGGAAATATTATAATGTAATTAACATATAAACAAAGGTATGAGGGGTAACTTTACTCTTTCACCGAAGTGGTGATTATATCCCCACTTCGGTGTTACCAAACACCAAAAAGTGACTGAAGTGAGATTTTTCATATATCTACTTCAACCATCCAAACACAAGAAGTGGTTTCGGAAGTCCAGTTTTCAGCTTCAACCAAACACACAGAAGTGGACACTTCCAGCTGAACTGTTCGCTTCCCCCTAAGTGCCACTTCCAGACTTCCACCACTTCGGCAATACACTTCCGAACCAAACGGTCCCTTAGCTTCCATAGTCCTTTATCCTTAGCTAAAACATGATGTAAGTACTGTGATAAGTATACTAACCTATTGTCTAGTTTCAAATTTCATGAATGCCACTCGGCATTATTAGGATCTGATATGAAGTCATGCTTTCAGTGATCTCATCTCGTATCTCAAAACAAATAAACAAAATTGGACCTTTAGATATAGATCTATGACTGAACTTTCAATGGTAAGAAATAAACCATGGATCACTGCTCCATGTTGAATTTTACTTGTTTATTTTTTGTTTCTTTTCCTTCACAGCAAAAGAATTCAAGAGATGTTCCGATCAAACCAGGCCTATGTAGTAGTCAGAATCAGGTGAAATCTATGAATTCATTTGTTCAGCATCGTCGAGAGGCAGATGATTCATTGCGGGTGAGTATTCCACCAATAGTGTCAAACCGATAAATCAATTGATATGCGATTGTGATCTTCGACAACAGCTGATGGGAAGAAGAAACACTAAAAAATCGTAAGTTTCTGACCTCGATATTCTCGTAAGTTTCGAAGAAATACTAAAAAATCGTAAGAAATAGTACTGGTTCAAGGTATTTTTCTTAGTCTTGCTTGCATGTTGTTTTCACCTCGACATTCTTCTGATTATTTTCTTTTATTTTGTACTTTTTCTCTGCTGCAGTTGAATCTTGCCTGTTATTTAAAATGATGTTTTTGTTTATAAGTAGATGGAATTTTTATCCTTCAATTTTTTTTTGTTCTGCTTACATACAGACATATGTGTGTGGATATGTGGTATTTGTACACAAAACGTCAGGGGAGAGTTTTCTTGTGTTTGCTTATTAGTGAAGAGAATAAGATTGGTAAGCAAATAAAAGGACATGTATTTAAAAAAAAAATCCTTTTGTTTTCTCCTGGGAAAGTTTCCTATTTTTTTCTTTCTATTCTTTGTCAATCTTGATATTTAGCAAATGAATTCACATTATTCAATGTCTCAAATTATACGGTATGCCCACCTATTGAATCATTCCAGACATGATATATCATTAGAAAATTAATTTCAAATAAAAATCTTAAGAAAAATTAAAGAGAAAACAATAAATTATAATAAATGATGATAAGAAGACGTATTTTTATGGCATCGCACAAACTCTTTATCCAAGCAATCACCTTTTGATGTTTCAAAGGAGAATTCGAATTCAATTTTTCTTTTTTTTTGTTTTTGAAAAAGTCTAGAAATAAAATTGGGAAAATTTAAAGAAATTGCACAGAAATAATCATCTCTAATTTCAATAGGAATAAGAGCTGAAATCATGTAAAAATCTGAAACTATAACATTATCCCATAAATTTAAGAATTTAATTTTTTAAATTGCGCATGTACGTATATATATATATATATACGTATTGAATATTTTAAGTTCGCTTAATTATTATTCCAACTTGTGAACCATCGCTAACTACCACGCACCTTCCCAACATTCGTCCCTCAGTGGGCCCCCACAATTTTCGAAGCATTCAAACAACTATTCATCTACTTCTGTCCTGCTCCGCTAGATCGTCTCGAGATCATATCTTGAGGCACATCTACGGCCAAGAAATGAATCATTTGCAATTTGCAGCAGTACCCCAAGAAATAAATAATTTCAGAAAACTCCTCAGGTCAACTGTGAACATACCAACTTAAAAAAAATGTTATACAATTTCCAAATTTTACAAGAGTATATATGAAAAACATCTCAGAAAGAACGTTATTCTAAATTAAGCGAAGAAGCTTCAAAACGAGAAGGACTAAAAAATAAAAAAGAAAAAATTTAAAGGACGAGAATAGAAAAAGGGAAAAGGAAAAGCAACGAACACAAAGACAGGGGTGGCGGTTTTCTTCTCTGGCGACCTCTTCTCGCTCCCTCTCTCTCTCTCTCTCTCTCTCTCTCTGTCTCGCGATTCAATCCCTAATTCGATCCTTGAGTGGGATGGGGAGAGGGATGTGAGATTTGGAATTTGGGGGAGTGGATTCCTTCTTGGCTTGTTGGAATTTGTATGAATTGAATGGATTTAGATAGCATTGAGTGCATCCCATCGTCGCATGGGATCGACGATGAGGAGCAGGAGAGTGTCCATCACCCGTTCGTGAAGATTGGCTCGGCTGGATGCAACGGAGGTGGTGGCGGCGGTGGAGGGGTTGGGATTGGGGCGGTGCACGGGTTGCCGCCGGCGACTAGCGTGCATGAGTTGTTGGAGTGTCCTGTGTGTACTAATTCCATGTATCCTCCGATTCATCAGGTTGGATCCCGATCTTGTGATTCATTTGTTTTGTTTTGTTTTTTAATGGGTTGGTTTGGGTACTGGTTTTATGTAGTAATGGATGCGGCTAAAGGTGGTGGCTTTAGCGTATTTAGGGTTTATGATTTATTGTTGTTGAGCAATTGATTTCCAATTTTGGGTTTTTTGATGAGGAATCTGATGATCTGGATGCATTGGACAAAAAATGAGGAAGTTGTTGCCAATGTGACTGTTACCAATTGCTGAATGTTCCCGATCTGGGATTGGCTGTTATTTTATGGGAGGATCCAAAAGAATTCATGACGTAAAAGCGGTTTTTTAATTGGACTAGTCTTACTTTGATTATTGTGTTTTATGATTTATTAAGGATGAGATTGGGGAAAAGCTGATTTTGGGATCTGAAGTAATAACCTTTTTAAATGTTAGATTTATTTTTTAAAATTGTTTGGTAATTCCTTTCGATGGTTTTGATTGCCATCTGAACAAGCATAGGCAGTCCATCTTTGCACTAGTAGTAGCACAATACCTCTTTGTTCGTGGGAATTTCCATTGAAATACACAGTCTTCAGATTCTGGTATTCACTCATTTGTTTCCAGGTGAGAGTCATAATAATGGAGTAAAATGTCAACGGCTGCTGCTTAATGTTCATGTAGAATTCAATTATTTTCCTCCCAAATCATTGACCAATCTGTTTTTTCTTCTTCTTTGCTTTTTTTTTCCTTTTTTCTTTTTAACTTAAGTTCATTGTGAAGTTGGAATCTTGGATTCTTATTGTAAGATTGTTTTCTTAAGGACTTTATATATATAATTGACGCAGTAATGGTGTTTTCTTGTTGATGGTTTCTGTTGAATTCATTTTTGTTCTGCACGTGTAAATCGTTCTTCTTGGAGCACGCTGCGCGACATATCTGTTGATGTGAGAAATTTGGATTGCAGAATAATTTTTGTATTGTTGGGAATTATTATTTTCTAAATGTTCAAGCCTGATGTGTCACATAATCTGTGAGTGGCAACTCATTATTTTTCAAACTAATCTATTTGATTTTTTTAATCCTCTGTATTTGAATGAGTCAATTGCCAATATAATGTTTTCCACTTCCTTGGGTCTTTTTTCTTGCTGCTTGCATAATGCATTAGTATAACCTACTGTTTTCTCTTATGAACTGCAAGCTGTTATTACCTGAAGCGAAAACTAAAACCTATTAATCACTTTGCTTGTTATGGTGTTCTACTTTTTGGTTTCTGTATCAAGTCTTATCATGCTCTATTTTCTTGTTCCTCTTCATCCTCAAAGACAAATCCCATTTGTGGCAATAAGATTTTATGTTTTTGATGCTACATATCTTTGTTAAGAAATTGTGTTTTTTCAGTCTGAATTTTGAATGTTCGTTATCTTGCACTTTATTTACGTACTAGATCTTCTTCGAGTTTGGTACTACTTTACATATATGTGGAATGATTTGAAGCACTGACATACTTGCAAGATTGGTTTATTTTTGTATGCTAACAAACTCCCTTAGGAATAAGGCTTATGCGATGAGAATTTAGATTTTCTGTTAGATTGTCAATGAGATATTTTTGGTATTAATACTTGGCACCCATTGTCTATTTAAAATGTGATAAAGAATCTAGATTGACTGTGTTTCTATTGTCCATTATATCTTGTGAAATTTACTTGGGTGGTTGTGTGCCATATTTAGTGGTGCAAAATGAGTGTAATCTTTAATTGGTGTCAAAGCAGTAGATATTAAGCCATTCTCCAGTCCAAAGCTTGTATGCCATTCAATTATGGGATTTGACCATTTCACCTGGTGTTTGGCCTTCTCTATCTTTTGTATATGCAGCTAACATCCTAAGGTTGCTGTTATTGAGTTGTGGGTTTTTGAAAATGGTTTTAATATGTAGCCAGATATTTCTTTTACTAAATTCTAAATTGAATTGTATGTTTCATTTTTTATCCCTGTATAATTTTTGATGGGATGTTTTGAAATCATGAAATAATCTACTTAGCTTTTAGAAGTTCAAACTAGATTTGTTTGTCTGTTGGTTTAAAATGATTTTAGAATAAAATATTGCAAGATTTATCAAGTTCTACAGGATGTTTTATTCATAAAACTCATTTATTGAAGTAGGCTGGTTAGGTTCTTATTGGATTTTTTGGTGGTTTGTTTTGATCATAAGTAGTCTTTAGCTTGAATAAGTTATATATAGAAACAAAATTTGTGATTTTTTATGGAAGCCAGGCCAGGATCACTGACTACCGGTGGATGGCAACGTTGAGAGGAGGAATGTGTGTCTCTGTTAATGATTATACATTTTCAAAGGCCCTACAAAATTTCACATTTTTTTCCTCTTTGAACTGACATTTTGTCTTCCACAGTATATTTATATATATATTTTCTTTGATGTTTTATGGCCTGTCTATTGTTGGAAAATATGATGTTTATGTACCGAACTTATCACAAGATTAAAACGGTATGATATGATGGCTAATTCTGTTACCTTTTAAGAAGGCTTATTGTGAAAACTATTAGAGAATTAAGAAACTAAGATGGGCTTGTTTTGATTTCAATTCTATGTATTGAGTGAGAAAGCTGATTTATTTTGGAAAAATAATATGTGAACAAAGCTTCACATGCATCTGTTATTTTATTTTTTATTATAATTTACTAATATAGCCCACAGAATTTACCTAAAGGACAAGGTGGAGTGGTTGAGACTTATGAGGACTATATGTGAAGATACACATCGTGCACAGTTTGGGTAGAATTTCTAATGCTTGGAAAGAGACTCAATGATATAACTTAGAACGGGAAAAGGAGGGACATATCTCTCACTAGTATAGAATTTCCCCTTGTATGTCATTCAACTGAGAATAGGTTGGGTTGCCTTCGATTAATGGTTCATGTGCCCATTTTCATGGTTAATATTTCCACATGTTCTACCAATTATACAAAATAATGTACAGTATATTGTTCCTTTGTTAAATAGTCAACAATCTCTAGTACAATTATTTTGGGTTTTAGTTGTCATTTGTTAACCATAAATCTTATATTTATTTGCTACATAGGATTGCACACCTTAGATTTTTTTTTTACAACAAAGAATAAAACAAATTTAGCTACTGGCCTCTCTTGGGATTTGACGTAATTAAGGCACTGGTGGCTGGTAAAAGCCTGCTTACTCTCAGTTGGTGACTTGACTGGTGATGGTTAATATCTACTGTTATCAACTGAGTTGGAACTTTGCATAGTTATTAGATTTACCACCTAATTAATCATAATGTTTCTTCGATGCGGTATTACCTATCTGCATGAAGTGGATTTATTTGCTATCATTATAGATACGTTTTGATTCATTCTTGAAAATATTGTTAGAAATGTTAATTGCTTAGCTGAAATAATGTTTCTTCGATGCGGTATTACCTATCTGCATGAAGTGGATTTATTTGCTATCATTATAGATACGTTTTGATTCATTCTTGAAAATATTGTTAGAAATGTTAATTGCTTAGCTGAAATATCTGCAACTTTTTCAGATGTTGCGTTGTTATGAATTTTATTTATAAGGAACACAATCTGCATATTCATGAGTGCTTTCACATTCATAAGAAAATTTATTATCTTTAGATTAGCATGCTTAGCCATATTCCTGATGTCTGAATGAACCATCCCAAAGTATTCTCGTTATTTGATTTACAAGGACGCATTTTCCTTTGTGTGACAAACATATGCTTTCCACAGTGTCATAATGGGCATACACTGTGTTCAACCTGTAAATCAAGGGTGCATAATCGTTGCCCTACTTGTCGACAAGAACTAGGAGATATCAGATGTTTAGCATTGGAAAAGGTTGCTGAGTCACTTGAACTTCCTTGCAAATACTACTCGCTGGGATGTCCCGAGATCTTTCCATATTACAGCAAGCTCAAGCATGAAGCACAGTGCAATTTCAGACCATACAACTGTCCATATGCCGGATCCGAATGTTCTGTTGTTGGTGACATTCCTTCCCTAGTTGCGCATTTGAGAGATGACCACAAAGTGGACATGCACACTGGGTGCACATTCAACCATCGTTATGTGAAGTCTAATCCCCGAGAGGTTGAAAATGCAACCTGGATGCTGACGGTAAGTATGCACATTGCATTTTATAACTTCACTGATCATTGCTGCAAACTTTGCTGTTTTAGGATGATGGTCTGGCACATGCAATTAATTTTCTGGTTTTCATATGATTGTGTTGCTTGTTTATTTAGCACTTCCATCTGATATGCTTCAATTGCTATCGACAGGTTTTCCACTGTTTTGGGCAATATTTTTGTTTACACTTTGAGGCTTTTCAGCTCGGCATGGCCCCGGTGTACATGGCTTTCCTTAGGTTTATGGGTGATGAGAATGAGGCAAGGACTTACAGCTACAGTCTAGAGGTTGGTGCCAATGGGAGGAAGCTCATCTGGGAGGGCACTCCGCGTAGCATTCGAGACAGCCATCGCAAGGTCAGGGATAGCCATGATGGCCTCATAATCCAACGAAACATGGCACTTTTTTTCTCTGGAGGTGACAGGAAGGAACTAAAGCTGCGGGTCACTGGCCGGATATGGAAAGAGCCTCAGAACCAGGAAACTGGAGCTTGCATACCTAATTTGTGTAGTTGAAATTTGAAGGCTCACTGGCTTGCACATATTGTTGTATGTCTTGGTTTATGGTTTGTGCTGTATGTACCATGCCAACTTCTGTTGTATCTTTGGCAGTTCTCTTTCCACCCACTCCACTCTGTATTTTAACTATGATGTGTGTGATTTACTGAAATTTGAGCTCGTGTCACATGGATCAATAAGCTTTTCTTCTCTCTTGTAAGATGGGATCTAAATTGTTTGTCTTGAATTTGATTATCTTGTTTGTTGGAGTTCAATCGAATTCTTTTTCTACTAAAAGGGCAGGAAAATTTAGTCTCACAAAATTTCAGTAGAATTTGATTCATTTTTTCAGTGTTTATTTATTTAACAGACCCCTTGATTTTTAAATTTTGTTTGAAGATATAAAATGATGGATTGAAAAGGACGCACAGAAGCACTATAAATTTCTTTAAATATAAGCGAGAGGGAGCCATCTTGCATGCTATGCTGTCCATATTGTTACTTTCCAATCAATCATGATCACAGCTCAATAAATCATAATCAGGATTTGTAGGTGTGGCCGTTTCATTCTTAACAGCTTACAGAGCTTTCCACTCCCCCTGATTATTCGCCAAAACAACCTACAGAAACTCCAGTCGTTGCCCATCTCTTCACAACGCAATCCAGGAACCATTCAAAAACACAAAATAAAAAAAAAGGATTTAAAAAGAAGAAAAAACAATTTGAGGAGAACTTTGTAATAACCTCTTCTCTAAGGAACATCAAAGGCCTTGTTGCAGATCAAACCATGAAAATGTAACAAATTTGCTGTATTTATTCTTATTATGATAAAAAGAACAATGGTTTTTTTTTTTCACTCTATACAGAGATAAAAGGAATGATAGTAAATCATCGATGCTGAATCTAGAGACAATATCATCCATTGCATTAAGCTGTCATGTTCTCATTGAAGGTTCCTGCAATCAGAATACACTGATTGAACAGCCACAAATTTCTGCTTTATAAAAATATACTTGTGCTTTGTGGAGTTTGATCCTGACTCTGAAGCACCTTCATCCATCAGAGATGAGCTAAAAATATTTCTTTTCATTGTATAACTGCTACCAAGGTCTCCGAGAGCTTTGTGTCAATCAATAGAATTCCCAAGTTCACCTACAAGTCAGTAGTTACAAGGATTCATATTTTCTCAGTCTACCACTGATTGGGAAAAGCTTCTCGGTAATTTATGTCCTCCCCTTGCATAAGCTGGTGGATTGAAGCATCAGTGGCACGTGCGCTCAAAAGCCTTTTTGATATCCTATCCTTTGCAGTTGTTTTCTTTCGCAACATGGAATTAAGTGTTGCCTTCTTTGTCTTACGGCCCATTCTGTTGCCCTCAAATGCTTCCTTATGTTCACCGAAAGCTTGGGAGTAGGAGGTTGAAGCAATTGCTGCGTCCCTTAGAACAGCTTCATTATGCTCACGAACTCTAGCAAGTTTTGCCCGTTTAGATGTCATCTTCATCTCTCTATCACTTTCACGTACATTTTTAACTGCCTGCTTACAGAGTTGCTCAACTGTAAGCTTGTCCAGGTCAAGATTTTGTTCTGTATCTATTATGCCACTTGCAGAGGGCTCGTTTGTGGTCTCTACACTACTAGGAATTTGTTCTATGGGATTCCCCTCAGTATCTCGAGGTACAATGGGTCCATGGAAAGGACAAACTTTCAGATCCCTTCTCTGACAGAGTCCCCCTTTCTTTAATGGAGCATGACATGGTTGGATCTCAACCGGCTGCTCCTTATACACAGTTCGATGCACACTCAATTCTGCAATTTTTTCTGCTGGAATGACAGCATCAGAATCCACCCGACCCCAATGACTTTCAAGCTCCAACCCTCTTTGGTTTGCAGGAGCATCTCGATTTAAGCCCCAGTTATCCAAGAATGGACCCCATGCAACTACTGGTGCTACGCTCAAAAGTTTGCGTCTTTCTGGAGTCAAATTTAAGAAATGGGCATCAGATGATTTACTGGCACGAAGAACTGGAGCCTTGTCATCGTTGGAGGTAACTGCATCAACAGAATCCTTGACTTCACTATCAGGCCCACTGGATTCCCCAGGAACATTGATTTCAATCTTGCCATCTTCCCAGAGATCCTTCTCATCATCGTTTTGGACAGGACCATCAACAAAAAGACAGCCTAGCTCAGTGCATTTTTCCTTTGCTGACAAAATATAATTGCGAAGGTCAATGAACTCCTTCAATGCGGTATCCCTAAACTTATCTGTGACATCGACCCTCACAAGAACCGACATCCACTTTTGCACTAAAGGCAAATGCTTTGAGACTAGAAGCCTGAGTAATTCCCTCAGGACATCAAAAATCGCCTTGTTTTCACTGCTTTCATATACCTTCTGCCCATCTTTTAAAGCATCTAATCGAATCTGCTGCAATGCAAGAGGTCTAGATTCTTCCACCTCATCATCATCAGAGGCAATGTAACTAACAAATTCATCGTCCCCTTTTGCATGAAGAATTTCTACGCATTCTCTGATTTCATCAATTGTTGACTGAATCTTGTTCTTGATCGAGGAATAGCTTTCCTTGAACTTTTGGAAGTTTTTGAGTAAGATCTGCTTTGATCTAATTTCCCTTTCTCTTCTCTCTCGTTGCAACCGAGCTGCATTTTCCAATCGATTAGGAAAATGTAATTTAAGGGTGTTCTTCAGGTAATCAAAACCAAGTCTTAGCTGCCTGTAGTGAATTCCAAAAGAAGCATTCCATTTCTCCAGTAGTTCTATGCTCTTAGAGCGTAAAGTGGATGCAATGGTTGAAGGGGGTGGAAGAGGCAGATTTCTCCTGAAACCGATGCTTAAGCTGAGGAGCTCATCAAAATTTACTACAAGGAGAGTTCTGAACAACTTGGATCGCATGAACAATTCATCAATGATAAGAACAGCCAGGTACCTAACCTGTAGCACATGCAACATTTGGTCCACTAAGAATCTTTTAAATTTTCAAAACAAAAACACTTTCACCAGAGCACATAGTCTGAAAAATGACAATGGAAGAGATGAGGAAAAAGATGCAAGCAATAACCTTCTGATCAATAACACAAGAAAAAAAAATTCTGCTAACTCACTCAAAGGAAGTCTACTCTGCCAAAGTTTCTTGAGAAAAAGACATCGTGATAATTAAGACTTAAATTCAATGAAGCAACTCCTTTCTTCAGATAACCAAAAAAAAAAAAAACCGTTGCCAAGACTAGCAATTAACTGATGGAATTTTCTAGCTTTCGTAAGTGCTCACAGTTTACAGTTTTTTCAAATTCAATCAAGTTGGCCATTGTCTTCTTTAGAATCATAAGACAACATCAAGTAGAACAAGACTAAGATTAAAGAGAACCATTCTTCAATCTTTAATTGATAGGTAAGAGCAATGATATCAAAAGTAGGAGGTACAAAACACTAGGGAATCAACTAGAAAAAAGAAATAATCTATTCGTATGTAGACAAGTAGAAGGTTTCTAAATGCTCCATATCCAACACAAAGTCACACTCTCGATCAGAACCCTGAATCCAGCTCCTTAAAACAAAAGGCCAAACCAATGCTGCACTACACATCACAAAGAAATTTTATTGTATTTCTTTACAAGCCTATGTTATTAGAATGCAATTGGGTTCTGCTTTTTGATATGACTGAGAAGGCATGTAAGGTGCTCAAGTAAATCACCCAAGTTGTTAAATTCACAATAATATGGCAATCTGAAGTCCTCTTATTTTGAGTAACATGCACACATATCATTTTTGCTTCTCGGTTTGACTGGCTGCTTAGTAATATCGAATCACATGATCAGTGAATAAACTCTCAAAATTCTCTAGTCAAGAAAAATACAGAAACAGCATAAAGATTCAAGGCAAAAACAATAAGGTGATGCAGAAACAATCATTGCAGAGAAAAATTTAAAAGTATTGCCCCAAGAAGGATCACTAAGAAAAGAAAAATATTACACACATTAAGCTATCTACCTATAAAAGAACAATCACACATACATCAATCCAAACAATCCCTCACAGGTTCACTATTCAATAAAAATAAAAAAATAAAAGGCTCACATTTAAAAGGCTCAACATGCAATCACAATAGTATCAACAATCATACAACCGAACCTGTCCTACAAAAATCTCTCATGCTAAATTCTCAATCGCATAACATCAATCAATATGCCCTATTAAGGTAACAAAAATTATCGTTTGCCCAGCCACAAGTTCTTTCTTTTGTCTCACAAAGCACAACGATAACTCCAAACAACAACGCACTGAATCAAGATTCCAAAGATAAACAAGAGCACATCAAATACACCAATAAAGTGAAATCCATCCACCGACTCAAAAAGATCCAATCTTCCCCGAATCCAATCACCAATAACAAACAAAACCAGACAAAAAACATCAAATCTTCACCAAATTACGAAACTATTAAATCAGTCACCTGCGAGTGCGGCTTCTTCATCTGATTCATTAGGGCACGGACAGCGTCACGAACCTCATCATCGGAGGGCCGCACAGCCGATTTGATAGCCTTGAGGAGGCGAGGATCAACCTCCTGATCCGTGGAATCAGTTGCCATCTCAATCAAGCGCACGACCACCCCCGCCGTTCCGATTTCTCGCTCTTGAGACATCGTCTCCTCGCTGTCCATTGATCGGCTTCGACCGAACAATGAGATTTATCACTGTTCACGAACGTAAACCAATACTTTCTCGGATATGTTTGACTACCACGTGGCATTACCTTATTCGTTGGATCCAGGTTCAAAAGATCCAAAGATCTTTTTATTGCAATTTTTTACGAAATATTGTTTTTTGGTGAATGTTTAAGAAAAAATTTAAATTAGTAAGCATAACATCTCAATATCAGTAATTTTTTATGTATATAATTTTTTATTTCGCTCCCTTCAGGATTCGTCTCATGATTTATTAATTTTTTTTCCCATGGATAACTCAATTTTTTCCTTTTTAGTCATTTTTTTTCTAAAATTTTATAAATGCCCTTTTAAAAACCTTTTTTAATTATTACTATTAATTTCTTTTACGAATGATTTTATTTGATATTTATTATTTTAGTAATAAAATCATATTCAATTTTTCATAAAAAAATAATTTATTATAAAAACATGCCTTTCCCTGTAAGTAATTGAATAAATAAATAAATTAATTAATTAATTATCGAAAGAGAGACGGAGAGACGTCTCAGTTTCAATCCTGACGAGCAGCGGCAGCACCAGCATCATCAATAACCCTAATTCCCTCCGGTCATCACCATCTCCAACTCGATCCTCCGGTGATGGCACCTCCGCCACCCGCGCCGCCGTCCATGCCTTCCACCCAGGGCGCGCAGTACGCGCAGCAGTTTCTCACCACCGCACTCTCCCAGCGTGGCCCCTCCGCTCTCCCCTACGCTGAGGACGCTAAATGGCTGATACGCCAGCACCTCGTCTTCCTCGTTGAGGCCTTCCCTTCTCTTCATCCTAAGGTTACCCACTTCGTCCACAACGACGGCCGCACCGCGCTTCTCCTCCAGGCCGAGGGCACCATCCCCATCGCCTACCAGGGCGCTGTATACAACCTCCCAGCGTCCATCTGGCTCCTCGAGACCTACCCTCGCTCCCCTCCGGCGGTTTTCCTCACGCCTACGCAATCCATGCTCGTCAAGCCCCATCATCCCCTCGTCGACCGCTCCGGCTCTGTCCACTCCCCCTACCTTCGATCCTGGGTCTTCCCCTCCTCCAATCTCGTCGATCTCGTCCGATCGCTCTCCCACGCCTTCTCCCTTGACCCCCCTCTCTATTCCCGCCAAACACCTTCTGCAACCCCAAGTCCTAGCCCTAGCTCTAACCCTAACCCTAATCCTATTCCTTCGTCGCACTCGTCGCCAGCACCAGCAAGGGTTTTCTCATCATCGTCATCGCCGTATGCTCGCCCGGCTGCATCGGTCGAGGACCCTGCTGAAGTCTACCGCCGCAACGCGATCTCGAAGCTTGTTGATACGATCCATGGAGACCTTGCTGCACTTCGTAAATCCCGCGAGCTTGAGGTGGAGGGGCTTTTCACTACCCAAGCTGCTTTGAAGCAGCGAGAGGAAGAACTCAGGAATGGATTGAGAGAGATGCAGGATGAAAAGGAGGCGCTTGAGCAGCAGCTACAGATGGTACTTATGAACACTGATGTTCTTGAAGGATGGGTTAGGGAGAATGAAGGGAGGGGTAGGAGGATTGGAGATGTGGATGTGGATGATGCTTTTGAGCCTTCGGATCCGTTATCCAAACAGATGCTGCAGTGCACGGCTGCGGACCTGGCTGTGGAGGATGTCATCTATTCACTGGATAAAGCGGCACAGGAGGGATCAATTTCGTTTGAGATGTATTTAAAGAATGTGAGGGCCTTGTCTAGGGAGCAGTTCTTTCATCGCGCAACCGGAGCAAAGGTGAGGGCTGTGCAGCTTCAGGCTCAGGTGACGAGCATGGCAGCGAGGGTGCCCCCACAGTATGCTTCATAGTAAGAGAATGATGAGGTTAGCTGACTGTTAAATTTTTAAATATTATATTAAGCGTTTGATTATTTTTCTTTTAATTTGTATTGCTTGAATTGATTTATGGTTTGTAATGGCGCATTGATGTATATTCTGCCCTATGAACATTCTATGATCATTAGCGTACTTGATTTTGAATTGAGCTATATTGTTTTTCAAAATCAACCACTTTTGATGATGAAGATGATGATGATGGTGATTATTATGATTATCATTATTACTATTATTATTATTATGATGATGATGATGATGTTTTCTGGAATTTTATTTTCAAATTTGAATATGCATGTAGCTAATGGTTTGATATCATCATCAGTTGTATTGGTGCATGATTTGTTATAAACATGCCATTCTTCGCTTTGTTCAATCATTCTTTAATAAGTTGTTTTTCCTTGTTTTTCTTCACTGTGATTCTGTCTTTTTTGTAGATGCCTACCTCTATTTCTGGCTGTTGTTTTGAGCTCCCACCTTGTTAGCAATGGTTAATTGTGAACCATACATTTCACAAGGGGTTTTATGAGTCACCAAACAGTTTTTAGCTCTTCATGACACTTGGTCTAATACAAGTAATAAGTATTTCCTTTGATGTCCTTTTGGCATTTAAAGTAAGCAAATAGGAAAAACTTTTTTAAGCTTGAGACTGATATTTCTATTGGATCTGTTGTATCTGATGAACAAAGCTAAACTAATGAAGCTTTTCAACCAATATATTCAAATTCGTGGAAGATGACAAGGTTTACAAGAAAATTATTTTTCAGTTACATAACTATTAGGAAAAGTGTCAACTTGAAAATATTCCTCTTAGAATGAGCTCTGCATGTCTTTTCATTTCAATTGTCAAAATTAAGCCGTGCATTTTTACTTAATAGTTTTGCTTTAAGTGGTTGGTGTAAACCCCCTACATAATATATGGTCTGTACCATTACATAGCACTTGTGTAGGCTGTAGTTTTTTTCCTCGCCCTTTTGTTGTATGGTGATTCTTATGCCTTAGTCATTTTCTGTTGCATTGATCGTGCGCTTTTTTTTTCTACATCAATAAAACATTTTAAATCTTAATAAGTCACTCATTTATTTTGATTTTCTTAAAATAATCTTACTCACAAAAAAAAAAGTGATCAACAAAACCTACCTACAATGCTGTTTCAAGTCTTCACAGCTTCACCAGTGTAGATTTCTTTGTTGAAATCACTCAGTTGTCTTTGGAATCCATTTGGGAATTTAGGTTCTTTGTGCCTTTTGTCAGGTTTGTATAATCTCATAAGCTTCAAATTTTATGGTTTCCTTTCTTGTCTATGAGCGAGGGTAGTTTCATCAAATCAAACTCTTGGATCATGCTATCTTTCTGACCATCAGATCAGCTTCCATTGATAGTTATGAATTGATATGTTTGGCTGAGAATTCCGCTAAATTACTTTGCATTCATTGGGTTTCCTTGTCTTTTCATCTTCTGTGCAATGGAAACAATATAGAAGGCTGCTACTGGAATAGAACACTAAAAAATAGTATTGTGTTCCTTACCACCTTTGTTTTCCCCTGATTTAGTCTGAAGTTTGAAGATTGTGTAACACTTTAACTAGAGTTATCTAACATATACAATTCCTTCAACTTTGTATGTATTGGATTTTGTTGGAAAATCATTTGTCTCTTGATTCTAGTCTTTACGATGCAATTATAATCCGGGCTTGAAACAAATTATGCTAAACATACTGGACCTGAGCTTTGCCACTCCACAACCTTAATTATGAACCTGACTCCTTGTAGTAGAGCCAAACCGGATTAGCTCATTTGGTAATCCTAACTATCATTTAGCTTTTCTTTCTTGTTTCTTGCAAAATTTGAATTGATATGATTTCCCAAGAGATAGAAGGGTCTTTTAGTTTAGAACTCTGGTTAGTTGAATGCTGCAAGCCCAATGTTTTTTCGTGTTCTCTTAAATACAAAAATTTAGAAGTAGTTGTTGGTAGCTCATTGTGTGTGTATGTATTTGATCTTGTGAGCTGGTCAGTCCAAAACCAGAAAAGGTTTCAAGCTTTTGAACTGGAGAAATGAAAATTGCCCCTTAAACTAGCTATGATGATATAAATAGACATATTTTTGGGATCACTACAGTTTCCAACATATTAATGGTTATTCAAACTGATCTGATCTTATACATAAGGTTAAAGCAATTTGTCAATTAAAAATATTGAGGCCTTTGTGAATTTCATTGTCTTTTGTTATTTTCATTGTTCAATATTGGAGGCTTTTGTTCATCTGCATTCATATAAATGGATTATTGTATTCCTTTCTGTATTCTATAGCACTCCATGATTCTTGTATTTCTTTTTATTAAATTGGCTGTTAGTTATGTAACTTAGCTAGATTTAGTTTCCCTACACATATTCTCAGGTATATCTTTTATGCTTTATGCTATTATTGAAAGCCTTTGGACATTTGGCCCTTTGCCTAATTGTGCTTTTGCGTTTTGACTAAAGATTACTTTGCTTTCTTTGTTACTTCATTAAATGGTCATTGCCATATATTTATATGCTATTGGTCATCTCATCTTTGACATACTCGACATTTTATTATACAAATTAAGAAATTTTACTTAAAGAAAATTAGGTGTCATAATTTGATGATTATTTGCATTTTTTTTTCTTTATTTCATGATTTGGAAGAATGTGTTCTGATATTTGGTTAAGATAAGAAGGCAAGATATACCTCCAATGCATGATTTGCCAGGCAGACTCCTTTCTCAGGTTGAGGGCTTTATGTTTGCAACTGCGAATTATTGTTATGTCTGAGAATATTCCCTAATCTTGCGTGTTGGATGACTGTTTAATCCAAAATTTGAAATTTCTGTCTTAAATTTAACCTGATTACCTTTGATATGGTATTTACGATGTTCTCTTGGCATGATGTAGCAGTGAATGGACAATGTGACCTTGTGGCTCATTTCATTAGTTTTTTTTAAAGTGATGGATGGTGGCATGGCCTTGTATCCTGGACAATACTGTCGAAGTTGATTTTGTATGTTCAAACTTGACTTCTGTGCCATCTCATGTTGAACCTTGTTATAGACAATGGTATTTAGGATGTCTTTGTCCACAACTGAAAACTCTTGCATTTTATCTTCTATAAATTATACAAGAAGGTTAATATTAAATTCTGCAATTTGTGACAACCAGTTTATTCAGAATGTCTAAAGCCTTACGAATATATGGTCATTTCTGCACAGGTTTTAAGGTTTGTTTACTGCCAATTCAACACATAAAGTTCTTAATGTCAAAGATGCATTGTATCAACACGGAAAGAGGCCCATTGAAGCAAGGCAGATTATGCTTAATTATTAGGAATTTGTTTGCACATTTCCATTTCACACGCTATTTCATTATGCAAATGGCCATAAAGTATCACAAAACGAGCCTTTCTTGAAGTATTGTCCTACATGAATTGAATGAAGGTTTTCTTCTTCTATTTAGCAGATGAATATTTTGTTGTGATGGGCTTCTTCTCTGTCATCTCTTATGTACGCCATCCGTACATTGCATACTGTTTCTATGAGTTTTCTTGCACATTTTCTGTGATGTTTCTCTCAGGTTTTATTTTGCCAGTTGAGATTATGTTTGGGTTGAGGTTGACAAGTACTGTGTTCTGATGCTGCAGAACAATCATATTTTGTAGCAGACGGTGTTAAATGGAAGTATGCTGGGATTACATCCAACATCAATGATATTCTTTGAATGCATGAACTATAAAGGGCAGATAGAATACAAAATGTGGAAGTGCTAGAACATCATTTGAGAAGGTGGAATGGTTAGAGATGTTGTAAACATCACACTATCTTCTTTTTTTGGGGTTTTTTTTGTTTTTGTTTTGGAAGAGCTTTAGTATTATATCTGTGTATTGATAGTGAATCTCTTGGGCACTTATATTACCTACATTTTTTGGTTTTCAGTGAACCATGTAAATCATTGTGTATGTGTGTGTGTGTGTGTGTTTTTTTTTGTCTTTTATTTTTATTTCTTTTTTTTATGTGGGTTATGCATGTCTGTTCTTTGTGTTGGTTGGTGATGGTGAAGTGGCAAAATGTGAATGTAATTGAGTTATATTTTATTCGGTAATTATTTTTGAGTAATTAGCAGTCTTGCCGCTAGTCACTGTCCAGGATATGTTGCCAGCCGTCTGGTTACGGATATACCCAATTTCCAATTTGCTAATAAATATTTGTTATTATTTAAAAAACAAAAATTTAAGTTGAAAACATTTAATTTGATTAATTGTTATCAATTTTCTTCTTTCCATTATTTCTTTCATTCTTTCAAGTTTTTCTATATTCTCTTTATGCAAAAAGAGTGACAAACTAGTGTGATATTTTTATTTTTATTTTCTTAAAAAATAGACAATCCATGCTGCATTGGATAAACTATGAAATACATGACAAAAAGATCTGTGAACACAAACGCTACAAAACCACTAGCCGTGAAAAGTATAAAAACAAAGATGGAGGAAATATGGACAAGCCACATATTTTTTCCACAAAATGTAATATTTAAAATGCTTAATATAGATTTTTATTGTATTGGACTAAATATAATAAAGTTAAATTTTTGGAAGACAATATTTATAAAAATAAAATTTGAGAATTTCAGAAGTTAAATGAAAACTTACACTTAGCGACTTCCTCATTTATTGTCGTGATATTTAAGTCAAAAGATATATTTTGATCTTGATAAGATAAATATATTAGTGGTAAGTTTTTTGTTGAAATAAATTTATATAATTAATTAATTAATTAATATTGATGAAAAATGACAAGTGTTCACACGATATAAATGCTGGTCTATGATTAGGCTCATTATATAATTTATTGATAAGGCAAATCCTTTTTTCCATATTAACAAACTAAGTAAAGGACTAAAAAGTAAAAACCCCACCAATAACAAAGGATTCAAAATCCGGTTCGGATTCGGATTCGGATTCAGTTATCAGTTATCGGGCGCCGTCGAAACCCAAATCCACACCCGTTGGTCCGGTTCGTCACTGTCGCGGATTCGGGTCCCTCGATATCTTTCGTGTTGGATGAGGTCACTACCCGGTGAGCCTAACTGTCCCCGTAACCGCTCCACCTTCTCGGAGAAATTGGAAGCCATTAAAGATCGATACCAAAGTTAGCGCGCTTCGTCTCCGCGATCAGAGCGTTTCCCCAAAATAGCACCCAAATCCCTCGTCAGTCCCCCTTCAAAACCCTAGAAATCCAAGTCCTTCCCGTTCTTCTAGGGTTTGGTTGCCCCCCCCGCAGCCCTAGATGTCCTTCCGATGGACCTCTTCCTAGCCGCCGGAGCCACCGCTGTCTGCCTCCTAGCTGCGATATTTGCCCTCCGATCGCTTCCCGAGAAGAAGAGCAAGCCTTGTGGCTGCGCCTGCTCCTGTTGCAGCGCGGAGGCTGGCGGCGGTGGAGGGAGGGGTGGTATGGCGAAGGCGAATGGTGAGGTGGCTGGAAAGAGTAAGGAGAAGGAGGCGGTGGTGGCGGACAGGCAGGTTGGGGGATCCATGATGGAGCAGTTAGTGCCGGAGATTACAACGCACGCGCTCAGTTATTTGGATTATCCGAGCCTTTGCAGGCTTTCGATGACAAATTCGTCCATGAGGAGGGCTGCCAACGATGATAATGCTTGGAAGGCGCTTTATCACAAAGTATGATTCTATTCGATTTGACTGCATTGCTTTGTGTTGGCAAAAGTCCTGTATGAGGATTTGTATATGTTAATATCTGCCCTCTGATTTGAGTTTCTCGATATGATTGGATAATTTGTTGATTGATCTTGTGAAGAAATAAGAAAATTCTTGTGCAAAATGAGTACAGTTATCGAATGAACAGCAAGAACTGTTTAGTTAATTTGAGTGTCGAATTGCTGAAACGGGTGAAATGCATTACGTTGAGAATTGTCCAAGTGGATATATTGCTTTTGAGAATTTTACATTATTTTAAAGTGGTATTTATTGCAGCAGAAGTACAATAAAGTAGCTTTTGACTGATTGGAGCACTCTCATCTTTTGTCAAATAATCTCTTTCTATGTGTGAATCAACTTGAAGCATGCATTTCATGTATGTGGCAATAGCATTGCAACTTATGCTTTTTATGACATAGTTTTTTTTCTTTAGTTCTATAAGTAGTGTAAATCAAAATGATGAATAAAATTTTTAAGATCAGTTTATGTGTCAATACAGCGTTTATGCACAATAACATTTTACAATTTTGATGTATTTCAAAAAACCCAAAGCTTAGTTGTAAAATTCCTCAGTAGAATTAAATAAACAAATGCTGCAGCATTGGAAGATAGACATTCATCATCAACATTTTTTTCCACCTTTTGTTGTACATTATTTTGTGTGTTTCTCCTGCTCATTTTATTAGACTTATTTTTAAAAGCATTGTATTAAGTTTCAACAATTATGTCTTATTAATAATGTAGAGATAATTAGACATTTTTAGTTTGACCGGGATAATTTCATTTTGTAGAGTGATGTATCTGTTAAATGTTGGACCGGGATAATTAGACATATTTAGTTTTTTCATTATTCAAATTAACATGACAACCTCTGTTTGTAATGAACTGCTCCAATGTTGGTGTTGCCATTATTCAAGAAATAATTTTTGTTACATATATTTGTTCAGATATAGTCCCCAGTTAATGCACAAAATCGTCTTTGTTTGTTGCCTTAAAGAAATTATGTCTGTCATTGCATGTATCCTAATACAATTTTAGTTCACATGAATCATCTATGATCCCTTGAGCACTGTAAGACATTTGAGTTGGGTTTAGAATTCACCAGATCACCTGTCCTCTGTGTTTGCTAGTATGTGTTAATCAAGGAGCCTAATTTACTCCCATTCCGAAATGGTACACGTAATTGGTGCAAATAAAATCTAGTCTAGTGGGTCATATTTCAACTTATGGTACTTTGGTTATTATTTACCGTAGCTTGCCAGAAGTGATTTGGACTTTTTCTGAAATCGATACTTGTGATCATTGGTCAATGCCATCATGTTCTTCTCCATATCAAATTGAGATTTTGCTTTGTTTCATCTTCCTTTCACTGGATTGTGATATATTCACGGTTCAAACATAGTCTATCTAAACTTTATTGTATTTTTCTTTTTATGCTTCTAGTGATATTATGGAGCATCTCTTTGTTATGTATCTGCTTGAGTACATTTTGAGTAGTTTGGGAATGTATATGGTGGATACTAATCTAGAAACCATTACTCATTGTTTTTAATACAAAAAAGGTGGATCTTGGCTTGATGTCAAGCATAGCAATAGTCATGCCATGTAAAATAATAGTTTTTGCTTTTGTGATCTTTTGATAAAACTTGCTTCTTCCTATGTTGGTAGTCCATCCACCGTATTGTTGCTCAAACCACGCTATGTATGTGGTTTCTTTTTAAGAGTCAGATGTTCATGTTATGGGCAGTACAGATACTAAGTTTATGTTAATACTGATTTTGATAGGTTGTTTAAGTTTACTTTTTTATTATTTGAATATCAGACCTTATAATGAGGATGCTGCTATTTTTGTTGTAAGTTGCAGTTGCATATTTCTATTGCTGACTGGTGGTTCATTACCTTGGCAAATGGTCTTCAGTAACATAAGTAATCCAAACTCAGTAGTTCTTAGCTTATGTTTCCATTATTCAAGTTATGATCTCCAGAATTTTCATGTTTGTGTCCCGTTTCTCAAAAGGGAACTTGTTTTCCATTAAGAAATATAAGATGCCTCAGAATTTGGTCCTTAGGTCAGAAGATGTTAAACTATGTTGAAGTTTGTTTATTTGGAGAAATGTTGTCATGAATCATTATCTGGAATTTGGCTGGCTTAGTTGGTTCTAAGGAAGATGATAGTATGGCCTCCCAAAATTTAAAAAAAAAAAAATTTAAGATCTTTTCTTTCTGTTTGACAAATGCTTGCTAATTGGACACAAACCAAATTGAACCTGAAGTTCATGTTTCATTTCTGACATACCTAGCCTTTGTGACAACATGAACTTTTTAATCGCCTGAAGTTTTTAATCGTGGAAATATCTCTCAATTTTGGATGACCCAGCTGTGTAATGAGAGTGTCTTTTCTTTGTTGGAAATTTTTGCAGTGCTTTGTTTCATGGAAGAACCCATACATAGAGGTTTTGTTTCTTCATAGGGATTGGTTCTTTTGAGAAACCATACCTTTTGATGTACAAACACCAAGAATTTAACACCGCAGATTGTTTGGTATTTATGAAAATGAAATCAATATTATATAACTTGCGCTTTTCAAGCTATATTTTACTTCTGTTGTTTATATCTTGTGTTTCTCAGCGCGACGCCCCTAGAACAGTAAGTGTTAGTAGTGGGATATCTAATGCATGGCATTTAGATGATTACTTCCTGTAGGGGTTACTTGTTTTGAATTCGGAGTTATTTTCTCTCTTCTGCAGGACTTTACAGTGGAACAGGACAGTGTCACCCCGCCTAATGGTTGGAAATCTTACTATGCAGCTACTAAAGCTATTGTTAATCTTAATTCTGAATTCTATAACATCATCAGAGAGAGATCGTTGACGGCAATGAGTCGCTTTTGGCTTCAGGCAGATTATGTCAAGTGTGTTCATGCGTCTGGAGAGCTTTTTTCAGGGTATGACGTCGACTTTACTTGATTATCTGGCTTTCATAGCAATCATTTATACTGGAAGTTGTTGGTACTTCTGTTGGTGAACACTTGAATTTACTCTTATTTTAAAACCTGTAAGCACCCGATCATATATCATGATGACTCAGTATAGAAAATACCTCAAGGATGAAGTTCTTGGGCTCTTTTGACAAATTTTCTTTGGGGCTGTTGTTTTGTAACCCAAGTCAATAATGAGTGTGTTTTCTATGCATCTATCTGGGGATGGCATATGTATCCTAGCTTGCCATTCAGTTCCACCTTTGGGAAGTTCAACTATTGAAGGAGAAAAAGCTTTAGTAACTAATTTGATCATTGATATATGTGTTCTCTGAGTTCCTCAAGCTTGTATTACTAGTTAACAACACCTGCTACAACCACAATATATATATATATTTGTTGTCTAACGTCTGTATGAAATAAATTCTTTGAAAATTACTTGTGCTCAAATACTCCATTTTCTTATTCTCTGCTTCTCGCTATAACGCATTATTTCTTCCTATCTTGATTTTGTATCTTGTTGCCCCAATTCTATTCCTGTTCTCCTTTTCTCCATTTGGAGCCCCTTTGACTTGATCACTCACTCTTCTTTATTAACCTAAAACTCTTTTATCTTCTCCCATGCAACCAGCTAATATACACTCATTTGTCTGTGAGTTTGCTTGACATCTAACTTGAGTTGACTTGCAAAGAGACACATGCATGGGTTCCGTTCTAGCTTGATTAAGATTTTCATGGGGCTTCCAATCAGAATTGTATTCAATGATATCACTGGACAGATCATAAAATATCTTTGCTAAGCTTTCTTCCGATTTGTTTGTACAGATACACTGCTGTGATGCACAGTTGGTCTCTGGCGTTCAATTGGGATCATGGGGGACAAGGAATCGCATTTCAAATTCGTGACGTGCGAGTTCGTGTTCTTAGTGATATGGCATGGGTCACCATGAAAGCTTATGTTGACATAGACTCTGGGCCGTTCCATGTGACAAATATCTATGAATTTCATAACGGCCGGTGGTACATGGTCCACCATCATAGTTCAGTGATGCTTGGTGAAGGAGATTTAGGGCAACCAAATGTTTTCATTTGAAAAGATATTGAATAATAAGACAATGTTTTTTCATACTCTCGTCTTTCTTATTCTCAATTTTTTCACCTAAAGCTGTCAATAGAATCTCACCAGTATAGTTTGATAACCTGTTTCACTTCTTGATTGCCAGGTTCATACAATCAGTTCTGCATGTGGCTATTGCAGTATTGCTTGCTTATTAGTTATTACAGGGATACTCATAAGGAGAGGGTTTTGGAGTTCAACTGGTTTGTCTCTTACACACTTGTTTATTCCTGGTTAGTCATGCTAAGCCAAAGTTGGCTTCATTGATCTCATTCGGAAATATTCAGCTTATGTTTTCCCAGTTGTGTTTGAAGTCCTGAAAATGACAAATGAAATGCTTCTCTTGCTTGACAGCTACTGTTCACACCATTATTTTTGAAAAATTATTTGTACCAAAAATAAAGAATGCTGGCAGATCACTCTGACATATCACCACCATTTTACCTTGACACCATCAAACTAATTTGATTAAAAGTGTTAATTTAGATTTGATAATTTACTGTCATTGAAAAATAATATCATGGCAGGATTTATCTGTATAGCATTTGATCATTATCGCTGTAGTAATATAACTATAACATTAAATATAAGAATTTGAAAAAAAAAAAAGAATCCATTAGTAGAAAATAATAAAAAATCTTGGCTCTATTAGGGCAGAGTTTATGTATGTATATATATATAAACTTAAAAATTAAATATGTAATTATCTTCAAAATATTTTTTACCTTCTGAAAAACTTCCAAAAACTTTATTAATTCAGTCTTTAAATTCATTTCGCGAAGACGCCTCGAGGCCTGTACCGCCCAATCCCATTTCCTCTTCTTGTTGTGGGAGAGAGAGAGAGAGAGAGAGAGAGAGAGAGAGAGAGAGAGCGAGGATGGACGAGGAGATGGAGAAGAAGATCTCCGAGGTGGTTTTGGACATCTTGGGCACCGCCGACATGGAGAAGACCACTGAGTCCAAGGTCCGTGCCGCTGCCACCGAACGTCTCGGCATCGACCTCTCCCTTCCTGAGCGGAAGCGCTTTGTGCGATCCGTGGTTGAGTCCTTCCTCAAAGCCAAGCAAGCTGAAGCTGAGGCGGCCCAAGAAGGAGGAGAAGAGGAATCAGGACAACAAGGGGATGATCAAGAGGAAGAGGATGCCGGTGGAAGCCGCGGTGAGAAGGAGTATGACGACGACGGAGATCTCATCGTTTGTCGGGTGATTTGATGTTTGAGAGCTTGATTTCTGTTGATTGTTGCTTGGTTTGAGACCTTGTTAAATGGGTTTAGTGTCTTTCAGCTTTCCAACAAGAGGAGGGTGACGTTGCAGGAGTTTAGAGGGAAGACGCTGGTTTCGATCAGAGAGTTCTTTGAGAAAGATGGGAAACAGTTTCCGACCTCCAAAGGTACTGCTTTTGTTTGCCATTTGATGTTATATTATTGGTTTTTGTGACAATGGAGATTAAGTGATGAACTGTGCTTGAAACTTATGCTGGAGTTTAATGGATTGTTTTGATTCTTATGTGAGTTTGAAGGATGCCGAGTCATGCTTGGAGTTTATGAGTGATGTTTGTGACTTTTGTGATAGGTTTCCAGAGTGTCCTAATTCGGTAATTGGTAGTAAGGGGGAAGTTACTTAAAGAGTGGAGGTTTAGCGATGAATTCGACTTAGAAAAATTTGCAGTGATTCTCCATTGAATTTGAATGTTGAACAGTCAAGCTGCAAGTTTCTGAATGATGCCTTGTGGATTTTGTAATAGGTGTCCATAGTGTTGTTATTAAGGCAGAAGTTCTCGTAGACCATAAAGGTATACTCTATGAGTTGAATGATGGTAATTATGTTATTCAGGCTATCTTCACTTGAAATGAAACTCGGGTTTTTTAAAGCAATAGTTTGAGAATAATATATTGCCTTGGCACCTTCTAAATCAGTTCAGGTTGAGTTTTTCCCCCTTCTTTTTTAGTTAATGTTGCTAACATCTTCGGCACGTTTGTGAGAAACAGTTTTTACGTTCCTATTGCCACTGCTGTGCACTTTCCATGCAATGGTAAAACTGAACATGCGCTCGAGTTAGTATCCCGTTTAAAAAGTGGGTTCATTTAGATGAAACTTTTAAATGCATATTATCAGCTGTTTAGGTGCACCATATTTCTTAAAAACTGCATTTTTATGTACTTTTATATATGAAGACGTGATTGCATGCATCTGTCCTTCAGAGAAATACTAAGATGGGATAGAAGAACCTATGATTGAAAAAAGGAGAAAAAAAATCCATGATTAGTGTTCACAACCACATCCATTATATCTATCAGAAACTTGATTCACATCTGCGATTCTGCATCCACAGTTGTAAGGTTGTCAGCATTGTCAAACTTCATTTTGTTAAAATAAAATAAAGCAAAGCTCCTTTCTAGTTAAGCCTTTGTTCTCAATGAGCATTCTCAGGCAATTGGGCTGGGTAGGATGTGGATCAGTACTACTACTTCCAATGTCAATACTATTGTTGGGCGTTAATCCTTGAAAATTTTATGGGTTCACATCCATTACATATTATGCGTGCTAAATGTCCTGAACCTCAAGTACCGTACTGGTTCTCTATGTTTAAATAACTGTATTTCTAAATCAAGTCTCAAGCGATTTTTGTAGTTTAACTAGTGGTTAATTAGACCAGTATGTATCATTTAAAATTTTATTTTGGATTTACGCACACCCTGCATTTGTCAAATCCTGACCTAAATGTTTCCAGTTGTTATCCTATGCTCAAATCACTAGATTTAGTAAACAAAAAACAAACGGTTCTAACAACTTCTGTCTTGTTCTTTGGTTAGTTTACAATGAGTTTGTCTAATAAAGAATTTTGTCTAATACCTTCCAACGTGAATTTCAAGGGGTCTATTTAAGAGTTCTTTAAAAACTATTGTCGCAAGGAGACTATCTGAGCAATTCCAGCCATGAGTCGTAGTGCATCTTACCAACTATTTTCGGTTCGGAGATCATGTGCAAGTTCTTGGAACCCAATTTATTGAAATTCAAAGATAACAGATTTTGTTCATCATTTAGATTTGGCACAGCCTTACCAGAAGTTCAAAGTAACTGTTTATTGTGTTTCGGTCTTTTTGTTTTCTCAGTTGAATAGGTTCTAATACTTTCTATGAAACTCCATGATCTTCCTGTTTTTTTGGCTGGGGGAACATGTGCTAGTTCTTGGAACCTGATTTGTCGAACTTCACGTTTTATGGAGGGAATTCCAGCACTGAGATTTTTTTTTTTTACGTTAATTTAATTTAATTAATAATAATTATTATTATTTTGCTGCCTTACAAGAAGTGCAAACTGTCCATCTTTTCTCAATGTTGTATTGTTCATTTGGATAAGTTCAATTTTCTTTATGGAACCAATTTGATGAATTCTTTTCCTCATTCTCATCTTTGTCGAAATGACTTATAATAACCCTTGGCTTGTTTTACATATTTTTTAAGGGATAAGCTTGTCAATTGATCAGTGGGAGGCCTTCAGGAATTTAGTTCCTGCAATAGAGGATGCTATCAAGAAGCTGGAATCTGGAGAAGAATGAAGCGCATGTGATTCAAAAGAGTATGCATTTGCAGAGTGTCTTTCATTTGCAAATGCCTTTGCTTGTTCATAAATCTAATGCTATGAAGTTATAACTACAAATCATGTGTCCTTTTTTGTCTTGCATGGAACACTCATGTGATACATGCTTTTTGAAAAATTCTAAATCTGTTCCTTTTTGTTTCTGTTCCCCTCCTTCATATGGTGCAATATGCATGAGTTGCTACATCTACCTAATTTTGCTTGTTGAAAAATATAACTAACTTCAAACTTTTACTGAACGAATAATTTATGGTTTGTAAATCTGGATCCGCACTAGAGACTTTTATGGTGGTGCTGTGTGCATGAGATTTTCAACGAATGAGGAATTTTTGGTCATCATGTTTTGGGGAAAATTTGAGCACGCAATGCCTGCATGAGAACGAATGCATTATCCGTTAGGATTGGCCCAAAAAAATAATACATTTTCATTTATTGTCAATGCCAATAAAAATAAGATAATTTGTGCATGATGATTTTTCCGGTAAAACCAATAGAGAAAAATGATTATATACTATTTTGGTTTTTTTTTTTCTTTTCAATGAAAAGAATGCACCATTATGCAATTCACTCTTTTGTAATTATTATTATCTTGAGAGTGAATTGCATAATGGTATTTCACTCTTTTGTAAAACACGTCTAGATCCCTTAAACTATTTAGCAAAACAAATTGGGATTGAAATAACTAAACTAACTATCCTTCATAAATTTTCAGATCATAATAAAGATGGGGACCATTTGAAAGGAAAAACAAAAAAAGAAAAAAAATCTAATCAAGAGAATCTTAGTCCCACATGACTCAATTGCTCACACCCAACAAAATCCAAATAATAAAAGGAAGGAAAACCAACAGCCATTCATCCACACATCATTCTACATTTCTACTCTCAAGTGCAAACAACCACAATATCTCAAAATCCAACTCCCACAAAGACAAAACTCCACTACAAATCAAACAACCCCACACCTCTTCCTTCATGTGATCACCATCCAAACACTTCCATCATCTCCATCCCACAACCACTCACCACCCTTTCTTCTCCTCCTCACCACAAACACCTTCTCTTCTCCTCCATATCATCTCTCTTAATTATATAAGGAACACACCATCACACCAAAACTCTACCAAGCCATATACATATTCCTCTCTCAATACAAAAACCAACACAAAGCTAATTAAGCTATAATATATCATGGGCTGTGCTTCTTCTAAGAGAGTAGAAGCAACGGTAGCCGCCGATGTTTATCGTCCACCGCCGACAAGCGTTTCGCTCTTCGACGTGAGTAAGATCGAAGAACCATGGATGATCACCAAAGTCACCACAGAAGAAGAAGAACAAAAAGATGATGATGATGATCATGACATGAAGCCTCAAGACAAGAAGCAACAGACACTTCTCCCTCTGGCTTTACTTGAAAAGCTTGATTCCGTTGAGCTTGCACCCAAGTCTTGGTTGGAAGTAAGCAAAACATTGGAGGAACTCAAGCCAATACTCAACACTCGGAAGCTTGAAGAAAAGAATCAACAGGTGATAAAAAAAGCTTCAAATCCTCCTAATAATAGCAGTACTCTAATTACAACAGTGAAGAAAGTGAGTCATCATGAGGAGAGTCCAACCAGTATAGGATACTATAGGCCAGTGAAGGATAACAGTTTCATAGTGAGGGATAGAGAGGAGAGGGAGAAGAAGCAAGGAGGGGAACAAGGGGAGAGGAAGTGGAGGCCAAGGGATCCTTTTGAAGGGTATGAAGAGAAGAAGGTGCCGGGGAATGAGAGAGGGGTGGTGTTGTATACGACGACGTTGAGAGGTGTAAGGAGGACGTTCGAAGACTGTGAGACGGCACGGAGAGTGGTCGAAGGGGTTGCGGTGGATGCCGGAGTGGAAGTGGATGAGAGGGACGTGTCTTTGCATGGGGAGTACTTGAAGGAGGTGAAGGAGATGGTAGGGGAGGAGGTGGTGGTGCCAAGGTTGTTTATAATGGGGAGGTACATTGGAGGGGTGGAAGAGGTGGTGCAGTTAGGGGAGGTGGGGAAGTTGAGGGAGATGATGAGGTGGGTGGGGAGGAGAGGGGAAGGGGGGTGTAAAGGAGGGAGGAGAGATTGCCGAGGCTGCGGCGGAGCGAGGTTTGTGCCGTGTTTGGAGTGTAAGGGGAGTTGTAAGGTGGTGGTTGTGGTGGAGGAGGAGGAGGAGGAGAAGGTGGTGAGGTGTGGAGAGTGCAATGAGAATGGTCTCATGTTGTGTCCTCTTTGTCATTAATTAATTAAGGTAGTGTTAATTAATTATGGTGATTAATTAGGATTTAAGCATATCTATGTTTGTATAATGATGTTATATGTTATTTAGCTTTGTGGTTTGGAAGGGAGCTCGTAGTACGTGTTTATGAACTGGTACTTTTTACATCTTGTTATATATAGATGTAATTGTACGTGAGCATATATATATATATTAATTAGATCTTTCTTGTATTTGTTTGTCTCAGTGAATAATTAAGTACCAACATTTGCTCTATAAGAATCAGATATAATATTGTTTTGCACATGCAATGAAATGGTAATTAATTAAATGAGATCAGTGAAGATTAGATATATCTATATATGTATTCATCTATGAATTATGTGCAAATAATAAATCAACATCAACTAGTAGAAGTAGAAGAATTCATCATGTTTAATTTACCTGCAGTACATTTGGTTATTGCAACCAAATTTCCTGTATCCGTTAAAGCCTCACAATCTCCATTTGATCATTAATGTAACCTGAAATCATAATAATAAGTTGATTAGTTTAGTTAAATTATAATTCTAAGTTGATTACTAATTCCAGACATTGAATTAGTTTAGTAAAAAGTAAATTATAATAATAAGTTGATTAGTTATATGACGCATTACAAACACCCAAAAAAAAAAAAAAAAAAAAAGCAAAACATCATTAAATTCTAAATTTTATTTTTAAAATTTGTTAATGTTATAATAGAATATGGAGGTTAATGTCAAGCTTTTGGTTGTCTACATTATCAGACAAAGGCATGCAAACAAATACATTGTTTTTGTTAGGGGATCAACTAATTAATAACAAACCACTAAACCTGTGGGCTGTATATCCCTTGTGTTGCAACAATATAGATTTTTAATTACCTTGTTAGACTCATTCATATATATTTTAATAAGTTGATTAGTTATATATAGTTCGTAGTTAATATATAATAATATTTGATGTTGTTTTTTGTTTGTTTAGCATGAAAAAAGTGTAAAAACTCTAATCTGGCAACATGAAATATTCTTTTTTTTTTTTCATTTAATTCTTCTTAAATTTTGATCATATAAAGAAAAACTCTATTTAGCCTATTAGAGTGGAGAAAGCTTTCATTTTTTTTAGATAGTTTGTTAACACTATTACAATCCTTTTTCATGTGTATATATATAAAAGATTTTGTTCAAGTTTAGATTGAAATTAAAAGCTCAAAAATAAATCATAAGATCTAAGAATCCATCGATTTAAGTTTTAATACATTATCATAAAGTAGTTCAATCAAGTATATTTTAACAAATTAATGCTATAACTGTCTCCTCATAAAGTGGGTTAAAAGTATAGCATATACAGCGGTGCATCAATTACAGTGGCTTAACAATTTCTCATAAATTTATTATATGATGCATACTAATATGCGGAACAATAACAGTTAGCTATGTGTATCCTAAGGTGATATATCAAAAAATATATTCTTATACCGATAAATCTCTTACTTTTAATTCTAAAAAAATAAAAAATACAGGTATTTATATAATGTTATATAGTACTATAATATAGCATAGAGATTTGAACTCACCCCTCACAAAACCACACAAACAACTAGACTTCCATGAATTTTAATTTAAAAAAAAAAAAAAGAATGAAAAAGTTCGAGGAGTAATAGAAAGATTAAAAAAAAAAAGCCTGGATTTATACGAAAATACAACAACTAGTTGATGGTTAAGTAGTGAAACTAAAATATGACAACATTGCAGGGGGCTAGATATAAAAACGTCCTAAATCGGACGGCATCCGGACGTCCACCGGATCATAAGAAAAACAGTTGGGGTTGGGGGGGGGCGGCTGTCGTGTCAGCAAGGTCTCTGGCCGCTTTCTTTTGGGCCCCACCCGATAGCGCCGGTGGGACCCATAGCCGCCGGTATATTCCACTTTCCAAATTTACCCTTAGATCACTACCGTGCATTCACATCATCCCATCGATTGGCATCATCCCACGGTTCTCGCCTTAACCCCGACCTTTTCGAGACACCAATGATCTCGGATTTTGCATAAACAACCGCGGGTTTTCCTTTTTCTAGATTAGTCCCTCCATTTTGTAAGCATCGAAGAAAGCGAGAGAGAGAGGGGGACACCGAGAGAAGCGTAGGGCTGGGCATTGAATCCGAGAAGGGGATGGAGGGAGGGGCGCAGAAGGGGGATGCGGAGATGGTAGAGGCGCAGCAGGGAGGAGGTGGAGCTGTGCCACCGGCGCCACCGGCGCCGATGCCGGGGTTGGAGAGTATACAAGCGACACTTAGCCATGGGGGACGGTTTATCCAGTATAATATATTTGGGAATATCTTTGAGGTGACTTCCAAGTATAAGCCCCCGATCATGCCCATCGGCAAGGGCGCTTATGGCATCGTCTGGTGAGTTTACTGTTTATGGTTTCTTTCTGGGGATTTTTTTGGGGTTCTTGATGGATTTCTTGATTTGATTGGCTTGTTTTGGTGTTCTTAGTTCCGCTTTGAATTCGGAGACTGGGGAGCAGGTGGCGATCAAGAAGATCGCGAATGCTTTTGATAATAAGATCGACGCTAAGAGGACGTTGAGGGAGATCAAGCTTTTGCGCCACATGGACCATGAAAACGTCAGTGAATTACTCTCTCTCTCTCTCTCTCTCTCTCTCTCTCTCTCTCAGTAGATCATGTTTCTTGCGAGTGAAAAGTCTTGTTTGTTTCTTTATCATTTTGCTTTTCTAGTTGTGATGTGTTGTGCGCGTTGTTGATGAATGGAAAAGAAAAGATGCATCCGGGGAAGGAACGGATAGCTGAGTTTCAACCTTAACAATAACTTACATTAGTGACAGATGGAATACATTTTGTGTATTTGTACCAATTGTACGGTCCAAAATCTAATTGGATCAATGGCAACCTGTAACGTCGTAGTGCTCTATAAGGTTGACTTCATCTTGATTAGAAGAAAAAAAACAAGGCACTACTTGCAATTATGGTCATGGGTTGAAAATCAAAATTTTCTATGCCTAATACCAGGGAAAAGCAAAAGATCCAAATTTTGGTATGCCCGATTCCAAAGGAAAATCAAAATCCTAATTCTTGGTTCATAAATTGCTTACTTGTAGCTGAAGTTCTCCATCTTCTTATGTACCCATATTGAAGGAAATATCGATGGACATCAGAATTGAAATAATTGAAAAAGAAAGTGGCCCAAGAACTGTCTCAGAATTTCTTTATCTGGCTGTATTAACATGTTTTGTCAGCAGTAGTTCATTAGCCGATATTCATCCTGCATATTTGTTGCTTCTTATTGTTGATCTACTCTCATAAGTACTTGTTTCTTGTGTGACTCTTGTTGTTTGAACAATGGAAGACAAGTTGACTTAATTGTTATAAAGCCAAAATTCATTCGAGGACCTTGGCAATGCTAAATCACCTATAGAAACTAGATGAAAAGTGGCAACTGAATCATCAGATAATTAGAAACCATGAAGGATGATAAAGCAAGCTTGAACAAATTGAATGAATACGCTTAGATTCATGCAAAAATGACATTTATGCGGCTTATTTGCGTCATGGCATAGACGTAGACTTAATTGGCTGCTTTTTGATGATGCCCTAATGGTGGAATTTTGGAATATAAACACAAGTTCAGTGCTTATAAACAAGATAAACATCGCAAACTAAGCTTAAACTATGATGATGACTAGGTCCCTAATAATTTCTTTTGAATGGGAGATGGTATTTTTTTTCCTACTTGGAGCCAAATGGGTAGAAACTTCATATATATAAATGTTCCATACTGGTTTTAGTTAGAACTTCTCACCTAATCTTTTGGGTGAAGAATTTTGATTAGACAAAACTTAGGAAATTTTTCTAGATTTAACATTTGAGGATAATTGCTTAGATTCCCACACTTCCATCAACTTCAATGATGATAATAATGAGAGTTGCTTGAAGTGCGAACCGTGCCAGACCTAGTAAATGAATTTGAGGGAGCAAACAGTTTTATTTCTTCTCGGTCAGTTCAGTTGGATTGAAGAGACTGAGCTTTTTATGCTTTATGTAGTTTGATTATAAGACTTGCACATGGTTTGACTTCTTTACTTCTGTAAGTTGTAACGTAGCCAATTTGATGTTTTTGCTAGTTTTGGCTCTTGTTTTGATTATTGTTGATTTTTTGTGATGGATGCTCTAAAGTTCTGAAAATTCAAAAGCTGTTGAGTGGTACGTCTTTAGTATTACTATAATTTATATACTTTGATAATGTTTATTTTCTTATATATATGTGTATATATTGCCTAATTGATGCTCTAATTGCTCTATGTAGGTTGTAGCAATCAGGGACATCATACCTCCTCCACAGAGGGAAGCATTTAATGATGTCTACATTGCCTATGAGCTTATGGACACTGACCTGCATCAAATAATCCGCTCCAATCAAGCTTTATCTGAGGAACACTGTCAGGTTGGTTTCATTTTGTGAGTGTTACATGTATATGGGCTGTTTCCATTATTATTATTATTATTATTTTGGAGCTGCCGTTGTATGTCATGGGCAAAGACATACCAAAATGTTCTGTGATATTTCTTAATGGTGATGTCATGAGAGTTGGGCAATTGCACCTAGGGTTTCTAGATAATCATGTGTCGATGATCTTAGTAGCACTCTGAGAAATGGCATAAAGCGAAACAATTCTCATTCATTCATTCATTCCCCTTTCTTTGAAAGATCCATTGTTCTTTCACTAAGATAGAGAACTTATTCAAGTTGGAGTACAAATAGAGTTAATGATCATGTAGACATAATAGGACTTACCTAAACTTCTAAGCCTCGTTGATCAACTTAAGCTTAAAAGAAATTCAAAAGGAGTAATCCACTTGATTTGGCGCATTCTGCTGGGCAAAACATGAAATTGTTCCCTAACACTGCAATTCAAAAGATTGCATAACTTTAACTTGCAGACATCTTCTAACCCTAAACCACACCACATGGTTGTGTTTGATGTTTAAGCAGTATATTTTAATTTAAAATTTTCCAAATCTTCTGGGCTTATAGTCTGCCTCAAATGGAATCAACATGTTTTTTTACTCATAGTTAAGCATGTGATGTTGCGGTTAGGTGTATCTAACTGGCAAACCTATCATGCTCTTTTTCAACAGTTGACTATTCAAAATTTGCCACACAATTCCTCGGAAAATTTCCTATATTAAACGATCTGCCCTTTTTTTCCCGAGTTTTACTGAATCCATTCTTTTCATCAGGAACTAAATATGAATTTTCTTATCCCATTTAGTATTATCGCTTTATCTTGTTGATTATGGAGATTTGGTATGGTTACATTCCTAATACTTTTGTAATAAGGAAGAATGGGCACCAAATTAGAAGCCTTCATCTTGTAGAAGTTAACTCCAACATAAGGACCTAGAGAGATTATTCACAATACAGAAGCAATCTAGTTGTAAAATTTCTAAGGCTTGGCATTCTTAATATTATCTCATTCTTCCTTCATAGTATTTTCTTCATCAATTTGCTCATAGTTTGCCACTTTCGTCAAACTAATCCTCCATTAGTTTCTTCCAAAACAGCAAGGCATCAGGAATTCATGGTGGGATCGATTAACATAGAAGAAACTCTATTTTTCTGCAGATTTTTTGGTGATCCATTTCTGATTGGTGGTTCTCTACTATGAGTGGTGAATGAATCATCACTGTATAGGATTTTGATGTTGGCGAAAATATACAACCCTACAACGAAAGATAAAATTTTATAATTAAGGGAGTAATAAAGATATAAAAGCTGTAAGCACATTTGGTTTTAAATTTTCTCATCAACCTGTCATAAAAAAAAAGATGAGGTGATTAAGACATATGTGTTTATTTTATAGAACATTATTACCTATTTCATGTTTGAGCTGGTCTCAGGTTATATATACTCATTGATGAAAATATCTTATATATATTATATAGGATTGACTTTAAATATTCCTACTATTCTGTCTTGTTTTGGGATTACATCATCAAAACCTTGTTCAATTCTGTCCTGTCTTTTACATTGGAATAATTTGGCTTTCAAAAGAAGAATTTATAATCTTTTGTAATATTGTAGGAGATTAGGGTGGGGGGTTTGGTAATTGTAATACTTTCATCCTTTGACTAGTAAATTTTTTCCAACTGTCTTGTATTGTCAATGCTAAAAAAATGATTTACTACTACACTTGAGTGCACTTCAAGAAAACATTGACGTGTATCATCTATTGTCTTGAAATGCTGCAAGGAAAAACTTTTTTTTTCCACATAACGGATTTATGGTGGACTGAGCAGCCTTTGAGCTTTTCAATGTGTCCAGATGTTTGTTTCTTTTGATATGCTGATATATTTTGATTTGAGTTCACCAAGAGATAGAAGGATGCAATGCATGTGATGTTCAATATGCATCTTAGAGTTCCTCATCTTAAGAATGTGATCAAGCTTTATTGTGCATGCATGGAGGATGTGACTAATCATCCAACTATTTGAGAGTTAACATTGAGGTCGTTCTCTCTAGTTTTTGGAGATTATTCTAAGTTTTGGACACTTTGTAAAAAGTTGCTTCTGCTATTTGGGAGAGCTCACTATCTATGATAAGAAAACTTATTTACATCTGGCTGCATAGTCTGTCTGTTTTGTAACATTTTTCCTAAGGTCCGGAATGCTTAAGATGGGTTCTAAAATCCTAAACTTTCTGCTGTATTTTGTAAGTTATATACTGATACTGTAGCTAATCTCATTGTTTGATCAATTTCTTTCGCGTTAGAGCTTTATTGCGAGACTTCTTAATTTGCTATATGGTAGATGTAAACATGTAATAAGTTTCTTCTGTATGTCTTGTGCAGTGTGTATTTCAAGAGCAAACCCATATCTGCTTCTGAATTTTTGTGAGGCGGCTAAAGAGCATCAATTTTATCACTTTTCTTAGAATTCAAAATCTCGTTGGCCTTTTGAGATGTTCCAACATATGTTTAATCCTATTATTTGAAGTTAAACCTTATATTAATGGTTAATATCTTGATTATCACATCAGACTACTTTTATTGAATATTATTCTATTGTATCTTTGTGCTGTTATGTATGGACGGCTATCTGATTAGTTCCTTTTTTAATTTTGCAATTTGTACAGTATTTTTTATATCAGATCCTTCGTGGTTTGAAATACATACATTCAGCAAGTGTTCTTCACAGAGACTTGAAGCCAAGCAACCTCCTCCTGAACGCAAACTGTGACTTGAAGATTTGTGATTTTGGGCTTGCGCGTACTACCTCCGAAACTGATTTTATGACGGAGTATGTTGTTACAAGATGGTACCGAGCACCGGAACTATTATTGAATTCTTCTGAATATACTGCTGCAATTGATGTGTGGTCTGTGGGATGCATCTTTATGGAACTAATGGACCGGAAGCCTCTATTTCCAGGGAGAGATCATGTGCACCAGCTGCGCTTGCTGATGGAGGTGAAGATTTTCCCTTATTTCATGACTATCAAATTCTATTTTCTTGTTTTACTCAGACATATGTGATTGTATTGAACTTCATAGAGTATATTTCTCTAGGCTGTGTATTGATTAAGGCTAAGTATATGATAAGGGAAAAATACGAATTTGCTTTTCTTGGGTTTCATTGAATAGAAAAAGAAAAGGTGGATAAGCAAATGAAATCGATTGTATTGATACTATTTTCCCTTATTTTTTTTTGTCTTTCATCATTTTTTTAAAATTCCTTTTCACTTCTTATGTGTTCTATACCGTGTTCTGAATTTTCCTTCATTGTATATCTTTCTTAAAATTCTGTAAGTCATTGATTTATCCTCCTATCATTAGTCAGCTTTTTTAAATGCTGCCATGCTTTGCTCATGGATGGATCACAACTAGATTGACTCCTTTTGACCGGACATTAATAACAGCCCATCTTTGCTTAGTTTGGTACCTGTGCCCATGTTAAGTTAATAAGTATACTTAACGAGTTATTAATAATACAAACATGTCATTGAGGATTGATCTTGGCATAAAAACGGATCTGGTTATGCAAATCATCATTATAAATAATGAACCTATACATCATTGGATATAGCCTTCATACAAATAGTGTATAGATGCGATACAAGTAATACCTTTATCTATGTATGTAAATAACTTTAGGTTTATAGTGAATGTTTGAATCCTTATAATATCTAGAATTATGGGCTTCAAGCAATCCTATTGATATTTGCTGGGCCATGGCATATTGCAGCTTATTGGTACTCCAAATGAGGCTGATCTGGGTTTCGTAAATGAAAATGCAAGAAGATATATCCGTCAACTTCCTCGTTACCCACGGCAGTCATTCCCAGAAAAGTTTCCACACGTACATCGTGCAGCAATTGACTTGGTTGAAAAGATGTTGACATTTGATCCAAGGCAGAGAATAACTGGTATGCGTTTGCCTTTTGTGCCAAAGCTTACTTTTTCTTATTGATTATGATCTTTTCATCGAAGTTGAACAACTGCTGTATATTATAAAGGCAAAAATAAGAATGACAGCTTGATTATATTTTTGTGACGTTTCCTGACCTAAATCTGAAACATATATACCACATAGATTCATAAATTGAATTACTTTGTCTGCTAGTGGAAAATAAAGGTTGATAACCCAACACCTCATTCAACATCTATCAAAGCTATAAATGTAAGAATGAAAATCTGAAACTAAATCACACTGGATTAGGTTTAGATATAAACTGATTGTAACCTGATTAATTGTAGCATCTGATATCATTTATGTTTCATTATGCAAGAATTAGTTTGGAAGGCAATTGGTATGAATTGGTGGATAGTATTTTATGACCCATTGTTTGGGCATTTCTGTTTATGGTTTTCACCTCACCATTCTCTTCTATGAAGTTATCATGATAGATTTGTTGATTGAAAAGTTCTTGAAACTAAATCTTCGCTCAGATTTTTTTATCAATTTATATTATTAAATTCAAAGACTTGTTTTCTTGATTATAGCTTTGATTTTGTTCAGTTTACAAATACTGACAGACAAATATATGCATATCTAATCATTGTCCAAAACATTGTCGAACATATATTTTTTATTACATTTTAAATCAAACTATAGATACTTATGTTAAGACCCAAGGTTTAGTATGCCAATTTTTTCTGGTATAGATGGTTATTATGTGCATAGATGTGCTATCTATATCTCCTCTTGAAGATTTAAGGTTAAATTTGTAGCCTCTGGAAACATGCATCTTAGATTTTCAATTAATTATTTGGAAGTAATTGAATGAAGTTTGGCCAATGAGTGTGTTCTTTTACATGCAATGAATCAGTGGTTTAGTACATTATTAATGCCGGGTCTAGGTCAAAGTCAACCACTTCACTTCCGTTGGATGTGCAGTGCAGCTTAGGAGCAAAAAATTTATTAGTGGAAGTTCCTATTTGTTGCTGTATTTGATTCTAGAAATAATTTGTGTATGAAGATAGACCTTTATGTTTATGCTTCACAAATTTGCAATCAAGACCTTGATGGTGACAACAAGGATGTGATATAATATAAGAGGTTGAAGAAAATTTTTATCCTCAAGCTAGACTATAATGCATTTTAAAGCACTTTTGATTGGCAAATTCTACTTCACTTTCTTCATGTTTTCGACATAAATACATCATCCTCATAAGATACAAAAGTCTGATAGTTGGTAAGGACATGAATCAGATGTCAGTGTTAGAACATTTAAGCCATCCATCATGGCACATGTTCAATATAACTTTCATGCTTGTTTCTTGCAAAATTATCGTACTCTGTAACTTTTCTTGATAAGCATGTGCTCTCTTTGTTGTTCATATGCAGTCGAAGGTGCTCTTGCACACCCTTACCTAGCATCCCTGCATGACATAAGCGATGAGCCTGTATGCATGATGCCCTTCAGCTTCGACTTTGAGCAGCATGCACTCTCCGAGGACCAGATGAAAGAGTTAATTTACAGAGAGGCGCTCGCATTCAATCCTGAGTACCAGACATGAAAACTTTGGAAATCTTAATCTTCATTGACCCATTGGCCTTTTAGGAGTGCCAGTTTATGTGGAATTGTATGCAACTTCGTCTGGTTTCTAGCTGTATATATCTGCAGTCCGAAGCCCTAATTTTCTTTTCCAAACTTAAATTGAACCTGGAGGGCAGGGACTTGGCTGATTGGATTGGTCATGAAGGATGATAGTGTATGATTTGTTGTTCTCTTCTGTATCTTAGAATTCATGCCTTTTGATTCAAATTTAACTCATTGTCTGATCATGTTATATCTCAATAATTTAGGGTCTGTGAACTGTGGTTAAATCTGGAACAAACATCCAGATAATAAGATAAAATAAGGCTGACTTTTAAAAGTGAGTTTTTTTAATTATTTATTAAAAATATAAAATACCAGCGTTAAAATGTTAGACATAATATTTCAGTTTCTCTGCCTTTGTTGGTTTAAGGTTTTAGATTATATTATTTTTTAATTTGAAATAATGGGTAATGGTTTATGTTGATATATGGATCATCCAGTCATGGTGCCTGTCTGCTAAAGTAGATCTTGTAGCTTCTTTTGAGCACACTGACACTGGTGACCAATTTGATTCTCAAACCCTAATGCTTCCAAGATGATCATCACTCATCCATTCCTGCCTTGGCTTTTGTTCTTTCCTTTAGACGTCTGTTTTTTTTTTTTTTTTCCTTCATGTAATTATTTATTTATTTTGATTGTTGACTTAAAAAACAGTGCAAGACACTAAAGTTGATTTTGATTTTCAAGACGATTGTTTTTTTTTCATGTGTCTAGTTTATTTTTCCTTGTTTTTAATTATCCTTATTTTTACAGTTGATATATATATATATATATATATATATATATATATATATATATATATATATTAAAAAATAGTAATAATTGAAGATTGCTTCTTATCATCACCACGGTGGACATAAAGAAGTTGATTATTTATTTATTCAATAATTTCAATCAGTCCAATTAAATCCATTTACATGGAATTTTGCATATTTATGTATTATACTGATCAATTTTAAAAAGAGAAAATTTTCGGCGTTTTATAAAATTTAAAAAAATAAAAATAATTGGAATGGTTAGTTTGGCTCACACTTTCATGAACTTTGAATTTTATAAAAATAAGTAAAATAAAATAAAATCAATGTTACTTTGATTAACTTCCAACATGATTCAAAGTAAACATTATACATAAAAATAAAAATAAAAATAAAAATAAAAATAAATAAAGAAAAAGTTACATGTAGCTGAGGTTTGTACAAACATTAGCATGGAATTATTGAGCAATCAATGTTAGGGCAACGCAATTGGACAAATAGATCCAACTTAAGCTTCTTTTAGTTTCTTGTTGAGAAGATTAGATGGGTGTTAATCTCTTTTGGTACTTTTGTTTCCCACCTGTCCATTAAGTTCAAACCTAACATCTTGAGGTTTTATATCCTCAAATTCAAAGCATGGTTATTTATTTATTTATTTATTTATTTATTTATTAGTAAATTGAGGTTTAAGTGAGAAAGCCCTAGACTTGTGTAGGGGACCAAATTGACCACATATTTTTAGAATATTCCTTTATAAAGATCCATTAAATAAAATCCATGTGATTGAAATCATTTCAATGCATGACCTAGGGCCGCATTGGTTTATATGTCATCTATATTTTATATTTAGAGCAATAAATGTTGAAATTCAGGAAGAAAAAAAATTAGGTTGAATGCGAATCATGTCAAGATTGTGATATGTAAATTTTCTGAATAAAATATTCATTATCATATATAAAATTTTTAGAACATGCAAGCCAAAGAAGCAACGTTTAAGATGTATTAAATAGCTGATATATGTTGAAATTTTTAAATCCCTTTAATTGAGTTTTTTAGTGAAAATTTTAATAATTTTTTTTACAATCTTGTTGGTGGGGTTGCAAATGAACTAAGCCACTCGTGAGCTATTTGGAGCTCGATTTGAAGAAAGCTTGTTTATTAAATAAATAAGTAAGTTTGAACTTGATTTTTCAAGCTCGATTTGAGTAAATAATCGAGCAGAGCTCGAGCCTCACAAACTGCTCGACTCATTAAGGATCGTGTGAGAAATCGATGTTGTAACACATGATATTGTAGCAATTTATTATTATTATTATTTTTTAAATCATTACTGTAGTGATGTCACAGTGAGTAAATTTTTGCAGCATATATTACTATAGCCATATTACTATAATTAAATTACTCTACCGGTCTGTACAATAGCTATAATACTATAGCAACTGAACCGAGCTTGAGCTTGGTATTTTCTTAGCGATTTAAGATTTAAGCTCGACTTGACAAAGGAAGCTCAAAACAGGCTCCGCTCGAGCTTTGTTCAAATGGTGTCGAGCCAAGCTTGAATATAACAAACTTCGGCTCGGCTCAAGTGCAACCAAACTTATAGGTGACCATTTGAATTGGCCTTCAAGAAAAACTTCTCAAAATTGTTTTCCATTGAATTAGTCTTTCAAGAAGCACAAACAAATTTGCATTTGAGATAATATTTGGTATATATTTTCTACTGTCTCTATGTTTCTTGAATTCAAAGCAACCACTGAAAGTGATAAGTGTTTTTAAATAAATAAATAAATACATATTATCTCTTTTTTTTTTAAAAAAAAAAAAGTTAAAACTAGCCCTTAAAACAAGCAAGTAATTGTATGAGCAATCAACCACACGTTATGATCTAATGGTTAATCTCATACTATGAAATGTTATTATACATATCATAAATTTATATTTTGTGATTACTCATGACTAATATTGATCCCATATGGCAATGAATACTTTAAAATTTTACAATAATTATAAAAATTAAATCAGACCTTAATAGCAAGTTTTGTTATGATGATAAGAATCATTGAGTGTATGAATATTAAATTAATGAGGGCACTTAAAAACAAGCATGATATGGTTCTCAATGCAATGATAGAGATGATAGAGGATTGTCCACTCCAAATATTATAACAATATAATAATTTAAAAATTATTTTTGTGGTTTGACACAATGAGGATTAAATTTTTTGTAGGTCACTAAGTTTTAGACTTATTTCATTAAGGTTACCATATTTCAATTTGTACCCAAAAGGTTACTAACTTTCGATTTTGTTTCTCCGGGAGGTTACTCGCGAGTAAGCATATCATTTCTGCTGACGTGGCTACTGGAATTTTCACAGTCAGCATTACTGTGCGACTCACCATGATGCCATGTCACCCATATGGTCAGGTAATGAGGATTAAATTTTTTGTAGGTTACCAAGGTTTGGACTTGTTTCATTAAGGTTACCACGTTTTAATTTGTATCAAAACGGTTACTACAATTTGATTTTGTTTCTCCGGCAGGTGACCCCCCGAGTAACCACATCCATCCTACTGACGTATTGACCGGAAAAAACACAGTCAGCCTGATGAGGCCACGTCACCAGGTGGCAAATGCTGATGTGGCACATGGTGACGTGGCCTCATCAAGCTGACTGTGTTTTTTCCGGTCGACACGTTAGCAGGATGGATGTGGTTACTCGGGGGTCACCTGTAGGAGAAACAAAATCAAATTCTAGTAACCGTTTTGATACAAATTGAAACTTAGTAACCTTAATGAAACAAGTCCAAACCTTAGTAACCTACCAAAAATTTAACCCTTTATTTTGCCACCTCAGCATCTTAGTAAGTGGCACAGTAATACTGACTGTACAAATTCCGGTAGCCACATCAGTAGAAAGGATATGTTTACTCGCGAGTAACCTCCGGGAGAAACAAAATCGAAAGTTAGTAACCTTTTTTATACAAATTGAAACATGGTAACCTTAATGAAATAAGTCTAAAACTTAGTGACCTACCAAAAATTTAATCCGACACAATGACAAACTGCATGACGTTTCTTGATAAATAATAATAAAAATGATAATAAAAAAAAATATGAAGCCACCTAGGTATTGCCTATAATGTTTTAGGGAAGAATGATATATAGGATTAATTCATTCATCTTTCTGAATTATATAACCTAAATAACTTATTGTAAATATACAATTAAAAACAAATTAATATTATTCTTGATTTATAAATAAATACAAGTAATACTTGTTTTATTTCAATTCCATTTTCATTTAATTTGTTGATGTGAACAAGGTAATGTGCATATCACAGAAAGAATTAAAATATTTAGAACAAATTGATAAATTTATGTCTTTTGTTTTTATGGATATGCTTTCTTAAGCATAAAATATTTTGTTTATGAATTAAAAATTATATATATAATCTATTTCATTAGATTCACATTAGGGCTGAGCATGCATTACATTAGGTTTCACGCCCTTCAAGTCAATTAATGTTCCCGGGATGAGGATATGCGTCTAAACTGTGAGCACAAATTATAAGTGATTTTTTCCTCCATGTGTCCCTGTGAGATCACTTGCATGCTCTTGTCTCTCTAGTGGGTAGACACTCATTTTGGCGAAAAACAATACCCAGAAACCTAAAAGGTTATATTCATCGTTTTGATATATGTCTAACCTAAACTTACTGATTCAAAAAAATAAAAAACAAAAAACAAAATTAGGTGGAAGTTGTGGGAATTGGGAAAGAGCTATTTTCACCGCATTTTATGACATGAGTGAAGTGAATCTGAATATGTATTTTTTTTTTTTTTGCACAAATAAAAAATCCGTGAAAGAAATTCAGAGACATAGATAGATGTGGAGTTAATATCTTGATACACATATGCCATCACTTTACATAGGCTTTAGGATTCAAGTTTAGATCTTTCCATAAATGAACACTTTACGCAAATGACTGAATACCAAGAAGCCAAAAAATCGCTAGTTCATTCATTATATATATATATCATTATTTTATTTTTATTATTTTTATAATATGTTATTTTATTATATTTTGGTTTTTTTTTCTTATAAACAATTAATTCCTCAATTTATACACACACTAAAAAAAAATCAGAGATCTCAAAAGGCAACTGAAAATATCCATAATATCACTTTTATTATCTTTAAAACTCAATTTGAATTGTATTTAATTGTTTTACTTAATTTTTTTCAAGTAAAAAAAATAATTAATACCATGAAGTTCTTTTCTCACAACGAGTCAAGTAAGACATTATAAGATGGTTTTTCTTTTTTTCTTTTTTTTTTTTGCCCAACTATTATCACATTTTTTACGTTATCCTATACGTCACCATGCTATATTTATGCGCGCTCTCTCTCTCTCTCTTTTATTTAATTAATTTATTGTAGAGAAACATCACCTCAATCAATGGTGGCATATCATTTTTAATATGTGGCATAAAAAAGATGTTGAATAGTTCAAACACATGGAATAGTTATGAAATGTGCTTAGCTTGGTTGAACTATAAATTTTAATTACCATTAACTATTTTTAACTTATGATCATTTGCTCCTTATTAAGAAAATTAGTTACTTGAAATCACTTATTTACTGAAAACAATATATATATATATAATTAAAATTCATATTAAAAGTAAAAGTATTGAGGCACATTAGGTATTTGGTGCATTGGATCTTGCATCATCTTAATCCAATCCGTGGAATCAATAATTTCAAACTATTAACCAATGATAAGAATGTACATATAAATGTACATTATTAATAATATTGCACAAACACACACTACACATGATCAAGTATCTTCCATTAACATCTTATGCGGTGAATCTCAAATGTAATTACTGTTAATAATTTGGTATTTATCACCCGATATATATATATATAAACTGTTTCAGGGAAATTTGTTTATATCTAATTTCTGTATCACCGGTTGAGAGCATATGGCTGGACGATTAATTTCATATATATATATAGAATTTACATCCTCTATGGACGTCCATAGATAAAAAATCTGTGAATGTCCATCATTAGCCGTTGGATCTTGATCCAACGGCCGACATTGATTACTATACATCATTGTTTCCAACAGTTAACATTGATGAACATCCACAGAGTTTTTATCTATGGACGTCCATAGAGAATTGGTTATATATATAATATGCATTCTTAGGGTTGTTGGCGCATCAAGGAGTTAATGTTGGAATTGACACATGCAATGCCTTGCCTATTTTTTGTGATTTTATTTGTTTATTTTTGGGGTTCATTTAGTATGAATTAATGGTCTTAGTAACCAAGAGGGAAGCATGCCATTATGGTTGTTGGGAGTCATTGAAGAAATAATAATTTTAAAAAAAAAAAATTCACCTTGCTTTCCTTTCACTCATATGTCTCTTTATATGATTTTGAAAATTTAAGCATTTATCATGCATTTCATTATTTATTTATTTTTGCATATGCACCCTTGTAAAGCTTCATAATTGAATCTATAATCCTATGAAAACCAATATCATAAAAAAAAAAAAAATTTAAGAAAAAAGATAAATTTTAGGAAGAGGTACACAATAGCTCTGGCTTTTATATTTCAAATCATTAATTAAATCAAATATGAAAAATAAAATGAAATCATTTGGGGTGTGAATATATTCAACTTTTATTCTTGTTTATTTATGCCTAATTTGAATGGAAAATGGTTGATTGGTGCTCATACGTCACAAGCCAATGGTTAAATTTGACTGAAAACCGTTTCTTTTTAATTACTGAAGTTTAATTAAATGATTAAATCTTAGTCAAAATAAATTTTCTTAATAGAAAATAAAATTATATTAATGATGGAAAGTCTCACTTGACGTCTCTTCTTATACTTTATTTTCTATCCATTTTACCTCTATGCCTTCACAATTCTCATTACCAATTTTAATTCCAATTTTATTTAATTTTGTATTACATTTCTCCATAAAATAATATTAGAATTCTTCAAAATGTGTACATATATATATATATATATATATATATATATAGAGATAAAGTAGTCAAGGAATCATTTGTCCCATTCCATCTAACACCCATCATGCATCTTGATCACCTAAAAAATTATCAATCAAACACCATTATAATCTAATCTATCCATTCATTGCATCCAATATCAATCTCCCAAATTATAAACAATAATTTTTTTTTTCTTCAATTATTAAAAAGAATAATCTACAAATTCAAAATTTAAAAAATTTAAAATTTAAAAATAATTAAAAATGAAAAAGAAATAACATCACAATCCCAACAGATCCACATCCCTTCCAAGTAAGTTACACATGCTTGCCAAACATAACAACCTCTGTGACGTCAACACACGTCATCACCCATCTACTCTCCAAAGCCCCCCCAATACTTCATTCATCTCTTAGAAAATAATAAAAAAAATTAAAAAAAAAAGAATTTTAAATTTATTTTTTAATAAAATTAAATAACTATCTCACCATTTTATTGTATTTATTTATTGTATTTATTTATTTATTTATTTGCAAAAAGAATCAAAATTTAGTTCTTTCTTTGCAAGTTGGGCATGGCGTTCTATTTATAGCCATCTTTAAGCAGCCATCGGAGTCTCTTTTTATCTTGAAAATCTTCAACCATTTGGTAAAAAAGATTCAAACTTGAATGCAAAGATCTCGCCTTTGTAGGTTTCTCCATCTGTTGATATAGTTTTGGAATTGATTTTCTTCCTTTTGAGGTATATATAGGTTTGTATATTGGCTTGGTGGTGAGAGGAATGGCGGTGGTTGCGGAGAGTGCGATCAGGTCCGATGATCAGCTTTCTGGCACCGGCGCCGGACGGGATCAGGAGTTTCAGAATGATGTGAAGAAGCTCGTTGACTTGCTGTCCAAGTTGAATCCATCTGCGAAGGAGTTTGTGCCATCATCGCGTGCTGGTGTCTTGGCGGCGGATGGGCGGCCCGCCGGAGGTCACCGGCTGTCGGCGGACGCTCCTGTCTTCATTTCGTCGGCGGAGTATTATGGTAATGGTGGTAGCGGAGGTGATGGTAGTATAAAGGATTCCAGCAGTGACGGGTCTTCTGGTAATCAGAATAATCAACAGCAACGTCGAGTAAAAATCTCATCTTTCTTTTTTTTTTTTTTTTTTCTTTGTGTGTTTGGAGTTGTGATTTGATGTTTTTGCTTCGGCAATTCAAGTCAAAGATGTAGTTTATTATATCAATTTGGAATTTTATGTTGAAGGTTTTTCTTTTTCAGGTCAAAGGATTGTGATTTATTTGGAATTTTATAGTTGGAAGTATTGAAATTTTGATCTGAAATTTTGCAGAGGAGGAATGGGTATAATCAAGGGAGAAGGAGGATGAGTGAGAGAGCTCGGAGAGCTCAGAAGGAGGAGAGTATTAGGAGGACTGTTTATGTTTCTGACATTGACCAGCATGTGAGCCTATTGAATAAGAAATATGAGTTTTCTCTTTTCGCAATTCTTCATCTTCTTGTAGTTATTTGTCATTTCTGTCCATCAAATTTCTCTTGATCTATAATGCTTGTAATTGGTAAGGACCCGATCCTTCGGGTGTTCTGCTGATCTGAATCTCTTGATTAATATATTTCAGGTCACTGAAGAGCATCTCGCTGAATTGTTTAGTTATTGTGGAAAAGTAAGTTATTTCATAATCTGATTTGTATATTTGGAAGTGCATAATCAACTGCTAAATTCTCAAATTGTGTTTTTCTTTATTTTAGTGCTATTTTATCAGTCTGTGAATTTTACAATTATCTGGTCTAACAAATTTCTGCAAGTTTTTGTGTCAGATTATTAGGAATTGATTTTAAGAATTAGTGAGAGAATTGCTGTTTAAATATAGTATTTAGTTGTTTAAGGTTAGTCTATCTTTTTCTAAGATAGTGATGCTGTTGCTCTCAAGCAAAGTCAAAAGAAAATGAGAATTTTATCTGACGTCTTGAATTCCGTGTTTCTGCAAGGAAGGAGCCACATATAGACTAAAGATTTGGATTTGCAAGTGAGACATCAAGGCCTTCGTTTTTCTGTCCACATAAGTGGCCTTACCATTACTCAGCCAAAAGGAAAAAGAACTGATTTAGTGCTAGACCATTACATTATAAAACATGAACAGGTACTGCTTGAACTATATTTTGGACCACATCTGGCTGTCAGAGAAGAATTTCTAGTGATGGAGACATTTTCAAGTTTGAAAGTTGGAACAAGAATAGAACGATACACTAGATGATGATCAGTTGACAAAATGAAATGACAAGTAGGCTATTATATTTGTATTTTTTTTGTTTTCTCTTGTTCTTTTATGCAAGAGAAATTCAGGGAACACTTGGCCCTCTAGAATGCTTTGTTTTCTCCTTATAGTAGCATATGGGTTTATACTTTATATCACTAATTGGTTTAGTATTTGATCATTGCGTCTGTGTGTTTGTGCTATTTGTGCAACTCAAAATGGGGCAGACATTTTCTTTTTCTCATCAGCATGCAATGTCCAAATGGACAGTATGATTTATTTTGCAGATTAGTCTTAAAAAATCTGTCTTTACTCCATTTTAGGTAATAATCGTCAATGCATTTGTTTAAAGAACTTTTTGGACTACTGTCTGCTTTTTTACTGTGTATAAAGCAGGTTTGACAATCAAGGTGAGTGTGTAATAAAATAACATTTTCCTAATCAGGTTTTGAAAATATAGACTAACGACGACATCATTGAAAGATTCGCAATTGTTTGATTATTACCCACCCCTTCTAGTCAAGGTTTGAAAATGTAGACTAACAACGACGTCATTGAAAGATTTGCAATTGTTTGATTATTACCCACCCCCTAAATAATCGTCTGATAAACATGCCGTAGGATGTGAACTAGAGAAATATGTTGTTAATTCAGTGCTGTTCAATAGCACCTGTATATCAGTCCAATAGCACATGTACATCAGTGTGATGTGATCAAAGCTTGATAATTCGTCCTAGATACATTATAGTTGGTGTTATCTATCTATTTATGGAAAGTCAAGGTGAAAACAGATTGAATAACAATAAAGGTCTCAGAAAGAATTGAAATTCTATCTTGATACAAATCATTTTCTTGTGATAGTTAGGCTGCTCACTCTGAAAGTAGATTTTGCTTACAAGTTCTATTTGGAACAACTTCCTTGACTGGAACATTTGAGTCAGCCAGAGAATTTTTGTTACACCTTTGATTTTCTAGTTTCACACCTTCGAATACCAGCTAGTTAACTAGGATTTGGCTTGCAATACCTGACTGATGGGTGTATCCTTTTGCTCAATATTGAAGTTGTTATTTTGAAGCATTAAGGGCTTAACTACATTATGAACGCCTTGATAAAAATGGCTGCTTTCTTAGGAACATCTTTATTGTGAGTTTCTTTTGTATTGCTTCAATCTTTAGTATTAGGACTTTTCATGTATAAACAATTATCAATATGTCGATCCTGTGCTCATTTTCCTATGGACTGATTTTAGTGCCTATCTTAGGCGAGTAGTATATTTTTTTAGGGGAATCAACTCAAAATGCTATCTTTGTATCGCTGAGTCTATTGTTCAGGCACGTGTGAAATCTATAAGGGAATATAAATAGTTTGCATAGACCACTCATTCTCTTGTAAGATGATAATTAATTTGTTGAGAGAAAGAGGCTATGGAATCATCACAATTGATGTTAGAAATTCATCATCTACGATACTGTTGACATTTTCAAAATTGCAACGGCTGATAATTTAGTTCAAACAACTAGTATCTTACATTTTGATTACCTTTTGCCGTTTTCTTTTGAAAAGATGCAAATTTAAAATGATAGACATCATGAAGATTGAATGATATCTAATCAACATGGAGGCATATCTAAGAAGAAATAACTAATTTTAGCTTGATGGCACCAGGAGTTCATTGAATATGTCTCTCCCTTTATAGTCAGAATACATCTGTTGTAATGCCTTCGTCATAAAAGGTCTTCATCTAGCACATAGGCCCTGTTTAGTTTTTAAGTTTTAAAAAAATGGTTTTGAAGATCATGAGAAGAAAGATTTTTTTATTTTTCCCTCAGTAAGGACCTACTTGGCATCTCACAATCTGAGATTGTTTTGTCAACTAGACATACAGAAAGAATATTGTTCTTACAATTTTTTTTTTTTTGAGAAAAATAACTTAAAAGTGAAGATATTCAGCTGGCGTGAAGAAGTTTAGACCTTTAATTCTCTGTTGCAAAGCTCTATCTTATGGGATTTTGAAGAGATAATATTTTGAAGAAAAACCTCTCCCTTCACCTTTTAGTGTCTGAACAGCCATTAGTCAAATGTTGCAACATATAACTCTTTACTCAAATATGTAGGATTGGATCTGTGCTTGATGCTTCAAGAGGCCATTTGTATGCAGAATCTCATCACTCCGCTTAACTTTTATGGATTTCTTACTGTCATCGCTCTATGTGATTATTTCTAAATGACACCTCTTACTTCTCCAAAAAAAAAAAAAAAAAAAAAAAAAGACGTTTATTCCAAGCTGGTTTATATGATCAGAATCAGTGCCTTATTGTAAGAATGAAAACTTTGAACAATTTGAGTGCGTCTTATAATTTATATTGTGGTTTGTGTAGCATTAATAAATTTCTGATCAATTGTTTACTGTCTTCATTCTAAAGGTAGTTGATTGTCGGGTTTGTGGGGACACCAATTCACTTCTTCGATTTGCATTTATAGAGTTTGCGGATGACTGTGAGTTCAATTGATCATTGTTGATATTTACAAACTTGTAGATAATATGTTCCCAATAAGAAATCTTAATAAATCATCTTGATTGGATTTATTGTAAAAGATGGTGCAAGGGCAGCATTAACTCTCGGAGGGACAATGCTAGGCTTCTATCCTGTTAGGGTCTTGCCTTCGAAGACTGCGATCTTGCCTGTAAATCCTACATTTCTTCCAAAGGTTTAGGCTAATAACCTCTTTCTTAATCTAAATTCAAATAGTTGTTTTTCTTCTGTAAGTTATCTGACTATATAATTTCGATACAGTCTGATGACGAGAAGGAAATGGTTACTCGCACAGTTTACTGTACAAATATTGATAAGAAGGTACAAATATCTCCGCTCATCATGTGTAACCCACTTTTGAGTTAAGAAAATAATTTTTAGCCATGAAGAGTTTCTTCTGCTTTTATATTTTGCATGAATGAAAAGGGTTTGGAAAGAATTAACCGCTTTCTATCTTCAGGTCACGCATATGGATGTGAAAATTTTCTTCAATAAATACTGTGGTGAGGTCAGAACACTGCCTTCAGTATAGTGCTTGATCAGTTCCACAAGATGGTTATACCTTTAGAAGTTTCTTCATCTGTCAGCAAAATCTCCTCTGCGCAGGTATCTCGTTTGAGGCTGCTTGGGGATCATGTCCATAAAACCCGCATAGCTTTTGTCGAATTTGTTCAGGTATATTGATATTAGCCCCAAATTTGATTTTTCGAGTATCTGAAGTTTGGTAGTATCGTATTAATGTCAAAATCTTTGGTCTATGGATGCCAAGTTAATTTTCATTTAGTATCATGACACATGCTTTCATTTGGTTCTCGATTGTCAAAAGTATGAAAATGAACATGAGGGAGAGAAGTAGACTAGTAGGGGATAATATTTACACAACTTGCAAATTGGTATTTGTAACTTCATCTTCTCATTTAGTAATCATGTTTGGTTTCAGTTAAGACTCATGGAAGTAAATGACCTCAACAGATGAATTGGGTTAGTGTGTTCTCATTGTTTGGGGACTATGTCTACAAATTCATCAAAGATGCTGAATATTTTTTAGGGGAAAACATACATTATGAGAAATTATCAAATGTTGTAGTGTAGTCAAGAAACTAAGAAATAATTTGCCCGCATGCATTTATTAATGTTATGCATTGAAAACTTTGTCAATAAATTGCAGGCAGAAAGTGCTATCATCGCTCTGAGTTGTAGTGGCTTGTTCATAGGAGATCTTCCAGTAAGGTACATTTCTTAATTTCTTGCTATAAAAGTCATTGCCAATAGAATCCATAGCGATATTCATACGATTTTTTCAGGGTGAGTCCATCCAAGACACCGGTAAGGCCTCGTGTCACACGACAACAGTTTGCTAATTGAGGTTTAGCTAAAGACTGAAACTGATTGGCAAACTCCTTTTCTGCTGGATGAAAGCATGAGCTGCATGAACACCATTTCTAATGGCCAGAGCATATTTTCAGCAACCAAACATCAAACCCCCCACACCCACCTGAAAATTTTTATGTTTCGGGAGACCGTTCTTTTTTCTTTATGTAACTCTTTTTTTTTTTTTTTTTTTTTTAAATGCTATCACTGAACTTGCAGATTAGGTTCTGCAACTGATGCTATTTATTAACTCTTAACAGTGAATCATCTATCACAGCAATGAGCTGATGAGGTATATCAAGTATGTTGAATTTCTAGTAAAACTAAACTCTCTTTTCTGGTTTAACATGTTCTTGGTTATACTGACTTAAAGCTGAATAGTGCTGGCAAGTGCATGAGGCTAACTTTTCTGAGAAAATTATGTAGTGTGTTTATTTTATTTTGATGATAAACCATTAAAAGTTGTTCAAGCGGTACATTTTAAAGCGTTTGGACGTTGTCCAATGGGGCTTCTTCAGGCTGACCCCTTTCTTTTTGGTTGGCTTAGCAATATAATTGAAGACCCATGTATGTCACCTTCTGTTTTTTTTATTTTATATTGTTTAAAACGATAAATTCCCTTTATAATGAGAATTACGCCTGCAATCACGTCACTCGAATTTAGTTATGAAGAAAAGGTTATATTTATATTTTTATTTTTATATCCATGAAAAGATAGCATGACAACTAATAAAGCAAAAGAACTTGGCAAAATACCATTTTAGACGGACCCGTTTGTAGGCCGGATAATATAAAAAATCTGATGAACAGTTTTAGGTCAATTGGCGGTACACATCTGAAAACTGTGAACACGAATGATGGATGGTCTCAGCACCCACGTGTGCGTGGGCTTCACAGGCCACAGTTGAAACGTGCGCATGTCCCTGTTTTAATTTAACATACCCATTAGAGATTTCGCTCTTTTGACAATATATATATATATATATATATATATATATATATATATATATATAATCTGTGCAACGTTTTGATAGCATTTGAAACACTTGCTTTAGCCATATCAGTAAAAGGGTGTTTGTTTGTAAGGAGTGGAATGGGAGTCATTACTCTCCCATTCCACTCCTTTGTTTGGATGGTCATCAATGGGAGTGAGAGAGGATTGGGTGAGGAATGAGAGGGGATTGAGTGCGGAGTGTTGCTCATTCCTCCTCCACTCTTTGAGAATGAAATTACAAATTTACCCCCTTATTTAATAAGTAAAACTATAATTAATTAACATAATAATTAAATATATAATTTTAATACTAAATAATAATTAAATAGATAATAATAACTAACAATTAAAATAACAATTTTATTCAAATAATAATAATTAACAATTAAAATAATATAACTCAAATAATAATTAAATAGATAATTTTAATAATAAATAATAATTAAAGTAAAATAATAATAATAATAACTAACAATTAAAATAATAATTTTATTCAAATAATAATAATTAATAATTAAAATAATAATTAAATGGATAATTTTAATAATAAATAATAATTAAAATAAAATAATAACAACTAACAATTAAAATAATAATTTTATTCAAATAATAATAACTAATAATTAAAATAATAATATAAATAAAATAATAATTAAATTGATAATTTTAATAATAAATAATAATTAAAGTAAAATAATAACAACTAACAATTAAAATAATAATTTTATTCAAATAATAATACTTAACAATTAAAATAATAATATAACTCAAATAATAATTAAATAGATAATTTTAATCATAAATAATAATTAAAGTAAAATAATAATAACTGACAATTAAAATAATATTTTTATTCATATAATAATAATTAATAATTAAAATAATAATATAAATCAAATAATAATTAAATCAATAATTTTAATAATAAATAATAATTAAAATAAAATAATAACAACTAACAATTAAAATAATAATTTTATTCAAATAATAATAAATAATCATTAAAATAATAATATAAATCAAATAATAATTAAATAGATAATTTTAATTATTATTAATAAAATTAAAATAATAATATTCAAAATATTTTATAATTAAAAATAGTCGTTATTTAACTTAACATTTTATTTTATATAAAATATTATTTACTTGTTTCAAGGGTATAAAAATCAAGTTAATTTATTTTTTTTCTTACTTTTCTCATTCCTAAATAACTACCCTCTCATACCTTACCAACCAAACACATCTTTCATTCTCAATCCTCATTCACTCCCTTTTATTTCCATTACCCATACGGCCCCTAAAAGTATTGATGTGGCTGCTAAGGGGTCGTTTGGTTCAGAAGTGAATTACCGAAGTGGTGGAAGTCTGAAAGTGGCACTTCGGTAGAAGTGAACAGTTTAGCTGGAACTATCCACTTTAGTGTGTTTGGTTCAAACTGAAAACTGGACTTCGGAAACCACTTCCTGTGTTTGGATGGTTGAAGTAGGTATTTGAAAAATCCCACTTCATCACTTTTCGGTGAGGGAGTAAAGTTACCCCTCAATGCTTTTTACACTTGTTTAATTAGATCATATGATTTAATTAAATGATTTAATTACTTTATTACGATGGTAATAAGTAATTTATTTATTAAATAAAAACTTTGCACACCACATAATTAATTTAATATCATGCTATTAAATTAAATTAAATCAGTTAATATATTATACTTAATTATTAATTGGTGAGAGTATGATTTAATTATTTCATTACCATGATAACAATTATTTTATTTATTATTGAAAAATAATTCAAAGTGAGCTGAAATGGGAGGCTGAAGTCGTGACTTCGGGATTTTTCCAGCTGAAGTCAGACACCGAAGTGGCCGAACTCAGAAGTTATCACATCATCACTTCTGAGTCCAAATCAGTGAAACAAGAAGTGAGCTGGAAGTGGCCACTTCGACCACTTCAGTGAAACAAACGGCACCTAAAACAGAGTTGTCTTGATCTCTGTCTGATCCAGTGACTCATGCTGTCATCATTGTGCTAAGGCTGACATTTGAAAACAATGTCAGATTAGTGATTTTGTTCCGAGTGATACCTTTTTTTTCTTTTTGGTTTTTAAAACATGCTGTATATCTACCATGCAAGAGGCTTCCTCATCCTTTAAACCTGACAACAAATAAACAGTGAGCCGCAGCTAGACACTGACAATAGCTACTACAAAAGGTCATGTACCTGAAGGTCCTGAACTAAAACTAAATAAGAGCAAACCACCCTTTCATGAAAAAATAAGTTTAAAAAATGTGTTCCTGATGCCTGACTGCTAGTAATGGAGATGGAGGACTTCTATTTCATACAAGACAAGCACCATGAGATAAATCATGGCTGAGTAGCAAACACAGTACATATAACATGAACTAAGTTACTTGCACGGGAAAGAACACAAGAAGACATTAGACGATAGAACAGTTTATCATCTACAAGTACACAAAGGAGAAGTTCCCAATCTCGTCTAGTGATATGCATCATATTGAATACAATAGCAAGCTCGAAAGACAATCAAATAGTTTGGTATTCATCACTTCCATCTCCTTGTGGAGAGTCGCCTGAGGCAGGCGGCATTAATTTCAGTAGCTGGCATGTTATTGGATGAGTAGTACCTATAGTAGGTGATCATGCACCACTAGCATATAAACGGGTCCATTCCTTTGCTGCACCGATTCAGGAAAGTCTCATTTAAGAAATCCAACAAACAAACAAATGATAAGAGAAATTAAAGATTGGCTGGTTGGTTAGGTTACAATCATTAAAACACACTATCAATCAGTTTCACAGAAATAACTGACCAGTTTCAACAGCTTCAGCTTCATTAGCTTTCCAGTGCTTTGCAATATTGTCCGAGAGGGGATCATCTGGGTTGGGTGCACTAAGAAGTGCTTGAATACTGGTCAGGAAATTAAAAATGATGCATAATCAGAGTGTGTAACAATCAACTGCACTATTTTAGTTACATTAATAATCATACAATTGACAAGAAGTATACAGGTATTAGTACCATGGTGATGATTCTCAAAAGCAATTCCAGGATATTATACCTCACTGGCAGTAATAACGAACAGAAAAGATAACAAGCAGCATGCAGACCCAAAAGATATACATACATATATTGATGTCTCCAAATCCAATAATAGGTATCAGATCTCCCTTTTTGTGACAATCCGCCTATAACAGCCATCTACCCAATGAGAGCAGACCAATAGCATGACCCAAGCTTCTAACTATGCTGTGTGGTCAAGATTATCATAGCATAAACAAATATCAGAAATTGCAAAGCCAGATGGTGCGGACTTCCAAAAGAACAAAAGGGCATGTGCAAATACCATGGGTTTCTATGGATTGGATATTGGATACAATGATACTATCATCCATTAAAATCAGAACCAAACCATTGGCCTCCAAGCAAACATGCAAGATGCAACTGCCAAATGCCTGTCCCAGCCAGAAACCTGAAGATCCCCAATGGTAGCATCAACAAATGCAGCCAGAATTTCCAGGTATCTAGAATCAACAATGGAAATGGGCAAATGAGAGGAAAGCACCTGACCTCAATCTAAAACAATATAAAGACTACCACAAAGAAAGAGCTATCTGATCTTACAAGACTAAGGTGGGAAAGAACACACTGAACCTCTATACTCTACAGATAAGCATAAGCATCGTCATGCACATAGTCCTTTTTGGCAACCTATCTTAAACCAGACATGCTCGGATCAAATTGCACTAGAAAACAGATATTTGCCTAGTTAGAGGCCAGTAAGAAGACACTATGGACAAGAATGCTTGACAATTGTCAAACCTAGACCAAAATTTATCATTAATAAAGCATTGTACTGGAAACCAAGTAAAATTATTCACATTAATCACTTGCTACTATGGACTGCAATCCCATGACCAGCATTGCATCCACATAGTCTACCAATAAGATATTCATGAGAGAAACCAGGTAACAGACACAACAGACAGATCCACTTTTCTTAGAGATGACTGATCACACTTCTACTCAATTGATCCACCCCTCTGCATAAGTTCCCACTCACATTATTCAGAAGAGTATTTCATTGGAGACAGACATGAAGAAAGAAGCAAACCTAATTGTTTCCGAGGGAGAAACAATGTAAACAGCAGTTTAGTCATAACAGCTATGTTGGACAGGGTTTTAGCGAGGATTAGTCCAGTGTACTAAGGAAGACTAGACTAGGAAGAGTTAGAAAGAGTCAATTCTTTAGCATGGAGAAGACAGAGGTTCAAATTCAGAATTAAGACTTTGCAATTTAGATGAATGAGAGAGAGATTAGCCTAATTTTATCTTTTTACCCTTTCAAATAACGGTATATTCCGTATAATTAAAAAACTTAGTATAAAAGCATGAAAGTAAATGATAAAATTTTGCTCACAGCCCCCTGAGTTTTGTGCTTATTGATATGTAGACCTATTTCATACGAAACCTGCTACAACTAGGCTCTAGCGCACACACACAAACACACACAAGTACACCTAAATATATGGAGAAATTTGCATATACCCTATAGAGAAGGTAATTGCATTTCAACTCATAAAACAATATAGGGTGCACACAACAATTATATCATATGGTTATACATGCAAACTTCATATGATAGTATAATTGGACCACATAACCAAGGCAAAGGCTTTTCTATGTGGATGGTGAATTACCATCTACCATCATGTTGTCTATTCTTTTATGGCTACTCTTGGCGTGAAGAACCAAATCCAAAAGTAACAAACTGTGCATGCAAATAATATTCATCAAAAACAAAAACAACCATTAAAATTTCACAAGTTGTTAATCAGTATTATTATAATTTAGATTAGATAATTATGACTTGAACTTACTTCATTAGAAAAAGAAGAAAATAAACTCACCAAAATGCCAAATCCAAGATGCAGATGAGAGGATACTCCCTTCAAAGCCAGGAGAACGTGGTTTTTATTAAATACAAATGTTTTTATAAAGAATATTAATTGGCTTAGTAGATAATATTTAACGTAATGAGGGTAAAACAGTATTTTCAATGGCAAGTTAGCATAGTATTCAAGACAGTCCCAACTTTTTTTTGGAACTTGGTTGTTAATCAGGACCAAACACTCCTTGATGCCAAGTTAATATTCTATCAAACACTGACAATATGAACCTTAAATACTTCCCAAAAAATAAAGAGGTGAACCTGTTTGCCCAGTTTCACATAAAATAATTAGCCAGGTCACAACAGATTATTTTTGTCATAATTCACCACGGCCTTCCACCACCACACCCAGCCTAAAACATCAAAAAAAAAAAGAAAAATCAACTAGTAAAAACAACTACTACAGATATAGTACCTCAACAAAACTGTCCGAATCTGAAGAGCTGGACTCCACTTGTCCTTCAAAATATCAAGGCATATTCGGCCAAGCTGCATGGATGAGGCATATTTCTCTGAAAGGAACCACATTTCAAGATAAAAAAAAAAAAAAAAAAAAACAGGAAAAAGCTTGCCTTGTCAATGTTCGGGTGGTAAATCTTGGTGAGAAATCGAACCTGTAGTTCAAAGACAATTAGCAAATACAGGAGATGTAGCATGAAAGCTTTAAAATCGGTGAAACAAAAACAACACAAGAGTAAAACCCCTCCTTTAGGTATGTTTGGCTTTACAATCACATTGTTAAAGCAAAGAAACTCAATCATCAAAATCACAAAGTACAAATCATGCATGTCAGGTTGAGGGACAAATTGATCTTATCAGAGCAAAGAACTGCCCAAACTACAACTTTACTCAGCATCCCAACCAAAGTCACAGATTTGTTAATAGTGGATATGATCGGTGGGTTCTTGAAAATAAAGTTGAAAGTCATCTCGGAATCAAAAGGAAGGTGTTTTCTCTCCATATGGCGATCACCAAGTGATCATAACATTTAATGTTAATATGTTATTCAGAGATATTACACATATATCTACAAACATGCCATTGCATTGTGGAGAGGGCTGGATAAGGACTTAATTGTAAGGAGGGTTTGAGTTGAGGTCAAGAAGATACTACTTAATACTAATGAGAATGCAGTAGGATCAAAAGATTTCAACAAGTTTGATATCATCAACCTGTGGTATTTGAAGAACTCTTCCATTGTGCACAAGAATTACACTAACCACAGATGAAACTATTATCAATTATACAACACCCTCATCATTAACATAATGAAAGAAAACATTATAAGGCTACAATGAAATGAGTGGACAATACATGAGCCAGATAATTTCACAAGAAGACAAATTCTTTGGATTAGCTACATTTTTTGGTCCATCTCCTGAATGTTTCTACTACAAACAATGCTAAAAAGATAGATCAGCCAGGTTCTAGCTTGCAGGATTAACCCAAAATTTATCTAATACCAAAATGAGTGCAGTGGATAAGTTTCTTTATTCCTCAAGTGAAGTTCATGTGATAAGCTGATCAACCTTGCCATTATGGATTTCAAATGGTTGTGTAACAGTTAATTCCTAAGACTTCATAAACAATGGAAACCTCTAGCCCACGTTCCCTAAATGGCATTGCTTTCTCAAGATTGCGCTACTTTCGTCTCTAAAAATAAGATTTTGCAGGAAGGAAGCATGTTGTTTTTCATGAGGAAGAACAATCTGACAATTCATTTGGTGGCTCCAATTACTCCCCACAGACTAACCTAAAGAATGCCTGAGTTATGTATCCTCTGACATCTAATCTATGGTGTGGATTTTTGAGGCATAACAAGAAGCCCCTCAAGGTTTTAAGTTATCAGCCTTGAACTATTGTATTTTTATGATTATTTTGGTTCTAAATAAAAAAAAATGATCTGGCCATCTACCCGAGTTGCGATCTTTAAGTAACAGTGCAATAATCTTTTTGCTTAAGGAAAAACTAAATTCAAGTAATCCATCCAACAAAAAGCTTATGTTAACAAAAAAAACAGGAGACTGAAAACACAATCCGTATGGAAGCCGTGAAATGATGAAAACAATTAATCTTCATAGGAAATAGGAGCCTTCATCTTGGTAAAGGCTTAACTCACAATGTAATAAATGTGATGTACACATAAAAAGTCATGTTACACAGTTTTGTAACATATAATAATATTTCTTTCTCCAAGAATGAATCATCCAAAACTTCTTGTCATATGTAGAATTTGAAATGATTAAATCAGATCAAAGGTTGGCATGCCTATTACATGCCTCACATTAATCAAATCATAAAAAACACTGACATAAGATCATAACTTAGTGAACAATTTAGAGTCTTTGCTATGATAAAGATCACATAGCAACAGCAGTATCTAACCTTTGGGGCGGCCATTGGGTACTCTTCTGGTAAGAACAATTCAAGCTTGAAGACACCTCCTGATCACCAGAAAAAATAAAATAAAATAAAATAAAATAAAGAATAAAGGCAAAACCAAATAAATGTAAAATAATAATATTAGACATATATATAGCTATTACAATTTCACACATAAGCAGACAGTCTTAAATCGTACGCAACCACAGAAGCAAATGTTGCCATAACAACTAAAATGCATCTATAGGCAGTAACAACATCCCAAACTCCCCATTTGTTTGTTCAGGTGTCAAGCAACAACAGTTCCTTATTCCCTTTTTAAACTCACTCGAGAAGGCTAATAATCGACCTTCTTCCTTCAAAAAGTCATTCTTAAGCATCCAAAAAATTTTCAGAAGCCTTTAATCCTTGATATAGACCCTAAAGGCCTCTATCAACTCAACTCAACTCAATGAATCTGGGCATTTCCTTACAAATCCTCAATCTTTAACCTTTTGCAAGGAAAGAAAGACAATTCCAATTCTTTATCATCTTTTTAGGTAAAACACTTTCCAACTTCTGTATAAATATGCCAAGATATCAAAAAATAGCATCTAGCCTCATTAGTCAACTAAAATACTCCAAAATCTAAAAAACAATTACTAAATTATTTATTGTTAAAGAAAAGAAGTGACGGTTCATTGACCATTTCTCAAACCCATCATGCAACATCGACAAATGGAAAAACAAAATTAGATAAATTCTTTGAAAAAGAAAAAAAAATCATTCACAGATAACAAAACAAACATCCATCGATTAACCTTCATACGGAGACTGTGTCGGCCCAAGTATCATGACATTGAAGTAGCGCATATTCTCCTCGGACGGGGATGCACTAATCCCAGGAGCTGCAATTAGCATCAGAAAACACACCACAAACATCCTCAATCAAAAAATTGTCCAGCAATCGAGAACGCATCAACAAAGACAAAACCCTAAAAGAACTCGCTCTCGATCCAAAGAAATCCAAAAAACAATCACAGTCAAAGTAAACGCTACCCGGTTCACTGAGGAGGCGCTGCGTCTCCTGCTCATCAAGAGATCAATAACCGTAAGTCATTGGAAGAACCCTTAAAAAACCAAATAGATAAGAAGAATCGGAGCCCTGAGAACAGATTCACAAGGCGATCGTACCTTGATGATCCTGCGCGGAAGGTTACTGTTCGCCATTGAAGCGATTCCAAGGTTCTTGCGATCAAGAGATCCGAAAAAACGATGAAGAAGCGAAGCCAAAGAAGAGAGAGAGAGAGAGAGAGAGGAATGAAGACGAGGAAAAAAAGACAGACGGAAAGGGACTTGTTAAGCGTGGTTCCGAAGCTAAGGAAAAGCTCGGTTTACTATTTGCCTCCCGGAAATAAAATTATTTATTAGCACCCGCTTTTTATTATTATCATTATTTATTTTGGGGTTTTTAGTTATATATTCTTTTAAAACTTGAATTTTAGATTTTTTTTTTTTTGAGTTTTTTCTTCATCTGAGGCCCTGTAAAATCAAAATCATGATTTAATAATAATATAATAAGGAAATTTAATAACGTAATGAAAAGACATTTCTGGCCTTGAACTTTTGTTTATCTCCTTCTTCTGTGGTAAAAACAGTAATTAGATTAGATGAGTTATACTTTTTTGGATATATAAATTTATTTTATATGCAATTAAAATTTCAACTAAAAATAATCATGTAGAAAATTATATATATATATATATATATATATATATATATATATATATATATATATATATAGACACATAAAGTATACAGATGCAAACAATGATGTAAAGTATAAATGAGGACTGGCTCAGATCAAATCTAAAGCAAACAATGATATAAAGTATACAGATGCTAGAACTTCATAATAAAGTACAAATTATCTTTGCCTTTTTTTTCTTCCTCCCATGCCAACTCATATGCCTTCAAGTCTTATTCATAATTGATTATACAAAACACTCCCTGAATAGTTGATATAGTGATTTATTTACATTATTTGAATCAAGATTACAGCTACCGTAAAGGTTGATTGATGACTTTACATTTGATCGACGGCCATACATTTCAACGGTTGAGGCCGTTCAGTTCATGAGTATATTTATTATTGTTCAGTTCTTTATGGAAAATCAAAAATCATTTAAACCAGCTCTTTCAAACTATAGTTGATATAGTGATCTGATTCAACCTATCTCACATATATATCATGAGTATTTTGCAAAACAAACTTATAAATCATCTTACATACAACATAACTCCCAACAATAATCCGAGAATAAATGCGTATTTCATAAATTTCACCAAAGAATTTCGGCGCATATATGCCTCTGTAGCAAGTTGTTGTTGAGCTGGAAATACGGCTTTTTGCTGAAGATAGACCTTGTATACCATGAAAGAAAAAGCACAGAAGAATCATTCAAGCTCCTTTATCACATTAGTTTAACATATTACTACGCAATATGAGCTTGAAATATAGCTGAGCTTCATAAATCGCATCTACAAGTTCGCGGCAAGAGATACACGAGATTCTTGTTCATTGAGGCAGCTGGCCACATGAGCAATAACACCAGCACCAGCATTGTAAAGCCATTCACTTTTAACCTGAATCAGAGACCATTGCTAGTTGGTTTAAGAACAAAAATTAAAATGCATAAAGGTCTTCACGAATGTCCAAGTGATTCGATTTGTACATGAATGTTGTTGTGAGCTAAGAATGGCCAAAATGCAGAGTGGAAGCTAACATCGACTTTCTTCCATCCCAAATTTTGTAAGCCGCGTATCATTTCCTCTGCGGGGAATTGAAATGCATTAAAAGAGATGATGGGGAGGGAATTCAAGAAACAGATGATAGGAATTGGGAACATTTAATGTCGAATACATGCCTTCCATGATATCGTGATATTTTGCAGTGGTTTTGGTGGTTGGTGTAGTTTGAGCTGCCTCCTTCGCTCTGGCTGCCTCTGGAGGAAAATGAGGACGCTCAGATAATACCGGAGGGCAATATTGGACATTTACAATGTGCTTATAACCATCAAGAGATTGTCGCGGGGGCTGCAGATAGCAAAGAAAAACATGACAGAATGGTTAAGAATAGAAAAGAAGAACAGACCATTTGAAACGTCTACTAAATCAGCTTCACCAATGTCAAGATGTTATTTGGATAAGTCAATCATGTTGCTTCTTAAAGATAAAAGTATTATGCCTGTATTTGCAGGAAATATTACCGTTGATGAGTACATGCTACCAATAGTTACCTTGGACATCTATGAATTAGCTCCTAGCTTTTGGATAAGTTCCTCAACATGTGGCCTCAATTAAAGTCCAAATAGAAGGGACAGCAAAACTATCATAGACTCTTTTAAAAGATGTACATATAGAGTAATGGTGCTCTTAGAGAAAAAATGTTCTAGAAATAAATCAAAGAAATGTTATAGCAGTTTCATGGCATGCCATTTGCTGGAATCTAATAGAATTCTCGATCATCATTCCCTCAGTGATGAAATAATATGTTGAGTGCAAAAGTCAAAGAGTAATAATTTCACCAAGCAAGTCTTTTGAATGCGTTACACTGCTATAACATACATACACATAAATACATGTAGAATCTTCAAGCCACTTTAGACTACTATGAATCTCAATCCTGGTCTGTTTCTCATTGATGTTCCCACCAGGACTCCAACTAAACTATACTTGTCTCTTAAACAAAGCAGCGCCAATTGACCCTAAATCTATTACGATGGAGACGTGATGCTTAAACATTCGATGAACATGGTTGATATGAAATTCTCCAATGCCACATAGAATGATCATGTTTCATACCAAATTTTTGTCAAAGCCAATTGGAGGATGCAATGCTTACATAAATTTACCTTCAGATACAAAATATATTTGAGCAATCAAAGAGGCAACACAAGATATTTGCATATACAGCTTTGTGTGTAGTTTTGACTTAAACATAATTAATAGTTACTTATGAGGTATATAAACACCTAAAGATTTTGCATAAATATCTAATAAAACAGAAACATGATGATGATGCGGCAAAAAATTGGCAACCACTCTCAGAGGCTTGGAGAGTGTAAATCAGGATCAAATACCTGAACTAGCTCCGACTCTCTTCTTATTGAAGAAGTGCGCCACCCAACCATATCTGAATGAAGTTCAAGAAAACTGATCCCAAAGACCAGATTCAATCTAAAAATCCTTATTATTAACAAAATATCAACAAACTAGCTTGATATATACCATTGCTAAGAGAAAACACACGCACACATATGAGGGATACGATCATATGAAACATTGGCATAAACAATACGACATCGAAATGTAGCTAAAGCTGATCTGCATAATAAAATAAATAGTAAAGTATATTAGACAATAGAAAACCAAATCAATCTAAGAAAAATCGTATTCAACCTTGACTTACATGAACTTTTTATCTTCGTAATCTGATGCCATCCTTAGTAGAAGGGGCGGTTTGCTGGGTCTACCATCTGTAAGGAACAGCTGACGGCCAGTTCGGCCAACAAATATGGGAGCTAAAGGTGGTGCAAGTTTTTCCAAAATGGGAACTCCTAAAAGAAATGGTAGCTGAAAGGAAACATATGTGAGCAGCATAATCAATATAACCATATAATTACTAGATTTAATAATCACATTAAGCATAGAAGAAATTAACAAAGAATAGAACATATAATCAGAATGCATGTAACAGATCATAACCACAGAGAACAGCTATACTCTACATCACAGAAGTCAACAAAAAATGGAACAGATAATCAGAATGCCTTCATCTGATCATAAACCATGAATAACAGATACACTCAATTGGAATAGTATATATAAATCTCTGCATGAATCTTGTCAAGTTGCCAACATATAACAGCATTACGAATCTCCATGTGGTACACTGAGGGGACTCAAAGTCAAATAAGAGGGTTGGCAGACCCACTGCACGCAATTATTTGTTTCCTTTTTTCTCTTTTTTTTGTTTTTAATGATAGCTCCCACTGCAGGCAATCATGGTTCTAGAATTTGGCCCGGTCAATAACCATGCCTAACTTTGGGGTTTTGACCCAAATTATACCAAAATGGTCACTTTTGAAAAGGAAAAATTCTTGCACATATCGAAGAACGAACAGATAAGGATAAAGCCATAACAAAACTGATAAAGACGAGATTGACAACCATTTCTGAAGTTGAAAGGTAGAATATGAAGTTGTACGCATGATTGCTCTCATTCAGTTCAGGTCACCCAAACAAAAAAAAAAAAAAAAAAAAAGAACACAAGAGAAGAGAGAATATAGCCTCAAATATGATGAAGGAATCATTTAAGAGAGCTTACTCATGTGCCAAGGAGGCTTGCCAATAGACCAGCATGAAAGTAAGCAGGAAATTCAAGTTATTGTGGCCAAAAAGGAAACGAAGGGACTTAAAAAAAATGAACAAGACAGGAGATAAATCAACCAAAGGAAGAATAATATAGGAGGCATAGTGCTGGAGAAGTAAAGTCCAAAGATACAAGCAAGAGAACTGGCTTAATCCAACATAAATAATTTTTTTCACACATTTATAAGTCTAAATCATATACATGAAGATTTAGGCTGGCCTGTGTCCTACTAAAAAAGGTCAAAATAAGTTAAAGAAACTATGAGAAATGAAACCTAAATCTTGTTCTCAAATTTTATTATGTTTCTACAATTAAGAATAAATATGAAGGTCAAGAAAATGAAGAATGCTTGCTAACTTGAATAAATTGTAAAATCTTTCATGATGAAGCAGAAGTACAAGTCCTCTCGTTCAATCTTGCACAAAAAAGTAGTTCTTACATATTTAAATTGGCAAACGTAAAAAGAGCTTGAAAAAGAGACTCAATATTAATAGAAGATGTACATACAGAAACTGACCTGTTTATTTCCTCTAACACCCAGATGTGGAGTTGCCAATGTGATAAAATTAATTGGCTCCAATCCAGAAATTGTATCTGTATTAAATTTTTGTGATAATTTTGCAAAATTTCCATCACAAGTGACAGTGTTGTGCTGAAGCTCATTTGATGATTTTAAAGAATATAAAATGGCAATGGCATATCTTGCAAATAGTCCGCCAAGAGAATGAGCTAAAAATGAGATTTTCCTCAAACTTTTTGTCTTTTGAACCACATTTAGGACCTAAACTCACAATGCAGAAAGTTATGAAGTGTTAGTCACTAAGAGTTCAGATTGCAGAGTTGCCATAACATATCAAAACATTCTAAATAGGATAATATTTAACATTTACCTCATCTGCCAATCTTCTTCCAGCTCCATCAATTCCACCAAAAGTTTTTGTGTAAGTATTTGATGAGCTTGCTGAAAAGTGAATCAGAAAATAGTTGTCAAAGATATCATTGATTGAAGATGGCTTCAACAAATTTACTCATCAAACAGATTAGTTAACAGAAAATTGCCAGAGATTGTAACATTTCACACCATAGATCAAAAACTTGCTCCCCAGTTGCCTAGTTAACTCATTCTTTGCATATGTCCAATCACTTGGGCTGGAAAAGTTAATGACTTAACATCAATGATATTTTGTAGCTGCAACATGAGAATATTAACCATAAAAAGGAGAGTGCACCAAGGAAAGAAAGAATAATGCGTGGCAGGAATAACTTTTAAGTTGCACAATAATCTCATGCTAGAATTTTGATGAAGGATTTTAATTCAAACCAATAATTTCAGTTCAAGATTTGTGAAAGTGGGAAAAAGTGTACTGTAATTGTGATCAAATTTTCCTATTTGCACATATCCCCATGCATAATCAATGGGAAAGATCAAAATTGTTAACTCTCTTGCCAATAAAATTCAACACACAATGCAGTTCAACTGATGAGTTATAATCAATGACTCACAAAAAAGTGTTCATATTAACTGTAACCATGCTTATGTTCTGCTTGTGAAACATTCTTGTTCCACTAATCAATGTGCGTAATAGTAAAGTAATAATTTCAGCTAAAGACATATTGGCATTTTATGACAATTTAACCTAGGAAATTCAAAAATATGCTGTTAAATACACTCGAATGGAGATCATTTACTTAGCTATGTGCATCAATGAAAGATAAAGAGCATACAAGACCTGGAGAAGAAACAAGTAAGAATATGATGAGAAGAAACAAGAAATATCATTTCTAGACTAAATACATAAGATATCGGTAGTATAGGAGTATAGAACCAACACTTTGATGTAAGCATGTAGCTTTGGAGTTTTCCGAGTTGATTAAGGCTTTATTAAGAACTCCTAATAGGTAAATTAGCCGATTTATACTAATTAAACCACACAAGTTGGATAATGAAATATCATACAAGAGCCATTGTTTATTCCAGAATAGAAAGCCATCTGAAAGTCATAAATTTGATCTACATGTCATTAAAGATGTGTGAATCAAAGGTTATTGTGCAAAAGCAGGCTCATATTGCGGAAGACATGACATGTATTCTTTAGCAATCAACTACTACTGAACCTAGCCTTTGTTAGTATGGTAGCACAATGTGACCTCGTAGTTCCATGTATCTATTAGCAGCTTAAGTAATAGCTGTAAATATCTGTCTACACATATGACGTAACTGCTTTCCATATTTAGGCCGATTTTGTAGCTAGCATTAGCTGATTGTCAGGGATGTAGATCAAGATGATCTCTATAAAAGAAGGGGTCTTACTCAATTGAGGGGAGCAACACAGCAAAGCTCACAGTATTGCAAACTAATGTATAAAGTGTAAATTGTGCATTGACAGCACATGCTAATATGGAGTTCCAGTGAGATCAAACTTCATAGATGTTGTGGACTAACCAGTTTTACCTCGACATGATACCATGAACAAGGACAAGGAGATGATCTGGTTCATGTTCGATCTTGGGAATGTCCTTGGTTCCTGCAATACTTTCCTGAGTAGTACTCATTGCTTGAATACCAAAACTTAAGTTAAAACAACTGGAAATGCGTCCTACAGAGAGCAAAAGACGAACATTATGGAAACAGATGCATAAGTATATATTAGTATAATCATTCCACAGAAGTAGGATGAACAGAATATATATAAAAAAATGTGCCGTATCACATCTCACTAGTGTAAAGCAAGAGAAAAAAAACTACAGTGAACAACAAGGCTTAAAGAATTTTTGCCAAAACTCATGGGTTCTATGAATGCATGAAAATAGTTTTGCAGTGAGATCATGCACTGTTATGTAAAATAGTTAATGGAAGGAATGTTAGGAAATGCATCATCACAAAGGAAAATATTATATAAAAATTATCCAATAAGAACAGATGAGTTTACATGATGTTCTATTCGTGGTAGAAGAGGACAAAAGAGGAGAAAACATGAATGCAGCAGTCAGCAGAGCCCATAACAAATGAAGCCCTTCTGAATGGCTAAAAATTAGCTCAGGAACAGCGCTTGTAGTTGGGCACAGCTCCATCATATAGCATAACAAGCTGAGCTTGAATCGTAATCAACAAAACTCAAGCAGGGCACAGCTCCATCATGTTCAGCTAGATAAGGAAGGTTTTATACTTTCAGGTTTCTAGGTTACCCATCTTGTCATATATAATATGTAGTATAAAACTATAACACCATAACTGTTTGATGCAGCTAATACTGGCAGGAGAACATCAACCTTGTTAAAATCTCCATGACAAAACAGTAATAGAAGGAAAGAAACAATTGCCAAGATTTTATTCAATAAAAAACTTTTCCTGGAAGTTGGAAATGACAACAAAACATATTAAATAAAACAACAAGATAGGCGTCATCTACCTAAAATCCCATATTTAAGGACTTCAAATGCTACAAAGGCATAGATTTATTCCTTGTCAACTTTATTTTAAAAAACTAATCCTTAAGCTCAAAGCAAAACTCTAAAACTACTCTGATAATCAAAATTATCTAATTTATAACTGCTGTAAGATTCCTTCCTTTATATCTAAACCAACCTAAGAAGAGTTGCTTAAAACAGATTTCCATCATATAGCATAACAAGTTGAGCTTGAACCATATACCCTGCCTCAAGCTTAGGTAAAATCATCTAGTAGAGCAGCCGTCGACCCCATCAAGATCACCTTATTAGCATCCCCAGATGTAAAACTCACCAAAGTAGATGATGTTCTATGCTGCATTAAGAATGACATGATATCCACTTATTTCTTACAGCATACAAACAGTACCACTTACAAGTAACTCTTGTCTAAGTAGGTCGTTAACATATACCCCGTGAGAATCATATAAGGTCTTCAAGATATATATATATATGTATGTGTGTACCACTACAAACCCTGGGATACATACCTCAACAAAATTTTTAATTGCTTGCAATTAGTTGGAAAACCCAAGGTTCTACATATACAGCCCTGCCGGGGCAAGCATCAACAACATAATTGGTTTTGCATATATAAAGGTATAAACATCTCATGGATATAGATGCAATTAGTCTTGGTTTCAAAGGAATAAAAACATAATTATGAATTCTAGAGGGGTATGAATACAGAAGTAACAAAGATGACTAGCATAATCCATTGTGGGTTCAGATTATTTAGATTGTTACACTTACCTCACTGAACAATACCAACAATTGACCTCATAAAGTGTTAGTCAAACCTAACCATGGTTAGTTCATCAAAATTAGAGGACACAAAACATAAAATAAATAAACAAATAAACAAATAAACAAAAATGGTAACACCACCACCGCCACCAAATTAGAGGATACAAATCATAAAATAAATAAATAAATAAAATGATAACAACAATAACAACAACAACAACAACAACCTTTAAATTTTACAATTGACCACTTACAATTTTCTATATTACAACCATATTCAGTTAATCTGCATACTCCTCAAATAGACCAATGAGAACTATTTCTAGATCTTATATGGAAGTGGAAGTGGTGCAGTACTCATAAAAGGGGAAAATATAAACACATTATTCAAGACTACCGATTTGTGTTAATAAGCTTATGTGAGAGCAATATCAAAGACACAGATAGAGATATTTAGTTATGAGACGTTGCAACATAAACCAAAGCATCAACACCTGTCAAAAAGAGGCGACAATTTACGGTGATATTGAGAAAAATAATGTGAGTTCAAATGTTTGTAATGGGGTAAAATAGCACAATCTTGTGAAAAATTGAAGGTCTATCAATAATTTCAATTATTCATATAAGACAATATATGACACTCTGATGGAAGTGTTCAAACTTTAGAGAAGGAAATTTACCGTGATGAGTTTAACTTACAAAATAGTCTTTTATCAATGCAAATACATCCTTTTGTGAATCCTGTACTTTGATAGTCTGCTCAAGGACACAGCTTTTTGAGCACAGAGGAAACTTTCCTAACAATGCACTCTATTATGTAACAGAATAGAAATCACCAAATTAATTCTTCAAAAATGTATTTTCATTCTCGAATCATGCAGGAGGGAGCTAACAGAAAATAGTAGGAAAAATGGTAGAGATAGGAAGATATGATGAAATTCATCGAAACAATCAAGAGAGTTGGATCAGCAACTCAAAATACAAAAGCCCTCAGGAAAATCTTTCTAATATAGAGCATTCATTAAGCTAAACTCTATTGGTCAAAAGAAATCAATAGAACTGCTTGAAACTTAAAAAGCTGGAATCTTAATGCATTTTTCAGCTTTTACCCAACTAGCTTACTGCTTAAGCGCCTGGCATGGTACATTTCTCACTTACCAAATGACATATCTGCAGCAAATCATTATCCGTTCCATAAAGTTCGATCATTTAAAGACATATTAATTAATTATATTCCACAAAAAAAAGGCTCTCCAACTATTTGCACATTGATCAGAAACATGTACAAATTGAAAGCATGGCAAAGAGCAAACCTGAACAGCACAATCAACACATCTGAACGAAACTCAACAGTAGCAGAGACATAAACAATACTAAAACCTATAATAAGCATGCGAATCGAATCAGCAAAAAAGAAAGAACTACCCAAAAAAAAAAAAAAAAAGTTTTGTGCCGCCTCAAAATCCCAACTTTAGAACATACGACATCGCCCGAACAATCAATCAATCAAGAAAGAAACCAAAAAGTATAGAGAGAGAGAGAGAGAAATCAAACCCGAGGGACTCCGATAGTTCGGGAAACCGGTAAAGGACGCGCGCCCGATATCCCTGGGCTTGATCCGATGACAAGGGGAACCAGAACAACAATAACAACGGGCAGGGGATGGGTCGCACGCCATCTTATCTTCTCCTCCCCTTATTTATAGCACATACATTCGTCACCCTCTTTCTGTTTGTGGAGATCCGAAGCCAAAGAAGAGGAGAGATTTGCTGGCGTCTTCGGTCGTTGATCCGTGAAGGAAGGGAACCATGACATCACCGCCAACGTAGTCGCCGTTGTCGACGCCGTACTGCGCCTGCGGACTTCGGGAGTGCTGCAAGACTCTTATCTATCCGCTCAGGACTCTAGCCTGTGCGCCATGCCCCAGAGCGGGCTGAGACGTCACGCGTGGGAAATCAGGCCAAACGTAGCACCAAGGGATGGTGGGATAATATTATATTAAAATTTTTATTATGGTAATTTTACGAAATATTAATTCAAACTAATAATTAATATTTATTTATTTATTTATTTATTTAATTAATAGCATAATTGTGGTTTGTCGGTCTGACAACAACCACTGCGGTGAGAGTCTGTTTTGACCACCGCCCAAACTTGTTTTTTATAAAAACAAAATTAAAAGTTTGACTTTTTTTACATGTAAAAATTTGTTTATATTATAATAATAATAATAATAATAATAATAATAATAATAATAAAGTAAAGATTTTTAGATCCAATTAATAGTCATAACATGGGATGCCCAATTAATATTCATATCAATATCTACATCATTCTTAAAAAAAATACTTAATTTTTTTTATCATGTACCATTTTATAAAACTGATCAGAGTTTGCGATTTATAATTTATAATTTAGAATATAGAATTTTGGGTATTTTAATTTTGAGTATAAAATTTTATAATATTTGAGTTTAAAATTTTTAAATTTAAGTTTAATACTAATAAGAGAAAAAAATATGATTACATCCCCGTTATTAGAATTATTAATTAAAAATATCAATGCCGTCTAAATAACATTATACTTATAAAATAATAACAATAATTTAAGTAAAGAAAAAACTACTAATTTATTAAGAAATCTGTCCCATGGCAACATTTGTTACAAGTAAACAACTAATTTTTCACCTAAAAAACCTATGCAATATCTTGTATTGCATGACGCCATAATTTAGAAAAGTCACAAAAGCATTGTGCCCTGAACTCTCTTGGTGGGCATCCAAACAAATAAATCAAAACGAACGGTCATGATTATATTATTACCCATAATTTGCATTATTAAACCCAAACAAGAGTTAAACTCTGGCCAATGAATTGATCAGTAGCTTCTAAGACTCACTCTTGATAAATCTCAAGATACACTTGATATATGCTTCTTTAGCCTCTCTACCTTCCCTAGGTCCATGACGCAGCCACTAGAGACAACAAGAAGATAACACCACACTACAAGGCTGGAGACATAGAGATGACAGGCTCCGTCGCACCAACAGGACGGCCACTGCATGAGAAAAAAGAGCCTAGTGCATTAAAGGAATATATCAGAGGCTGGGAGCACGTAATATTACTATCAATAGTCTTACTAGAGATAATGTTTGTTATGGGTTTGTGTGCCATGTGGCAATAGTTGTGTATTGCATGGTTGTCATAACCAATTATATATAAATGATGAACTCCCACAAGGCAACACGCCCCGAACCCGGCTCACCGAACTCGATGCATTGACAAACGGCCGTATGCCCACAAGACCAAGACCAAGTGGGCACACAATGCCTCAATACCTATCTCTCAAATATAAATCATAACAATACTAATTCCAAACAAAATCAAAGAATTCAAGAAAGGAAAATGATCAGGTTTACAACCAAGATTCAAGAATACTAAAGGTCTTGACAGACAACAGATTTAATAAACAGAGAACTAATCTCCTGCTAATCATCTGGTGCTCACTCAACGAGCCCCGCTAAGCTAATCACCACACACCTACTCCTGATCTAAAAAAGATAGAGCAACTATTTATGAGCTAAATAGCCCAGTAAGCAACCACTAAAAACCAATGGTAATATAGGGATTACAAAATTCATGATTTCCAAAAACATACTTAAATATGATGTTGTGCAATAATTATCAAAATCAAAACCCATACCTCAGAATATTTCAGAAACGTACTTAAAATTAACGTTATATAATAAATATAAAAATAAAACCCTGACATAAGAACGTTTCAGACGGACATAAATTTTCCATATAAACATGCATATATGTCCCCCAAATAACTAATGTCAAAAACAAAACACAGAATTCATTTATTTACCCTCGGCGACCCGAGCCAGATTATCAGAATTCATTTATCTACCCTCGGCGACTCGAGCCAGATTATCAGAGGCCGTTATTCTCTACCGACGGAACGGTGCGAAACTATAGTTTCTTATCATAATCAGAAATGCATGTCAACATGGTCAATGTTTAACCCCCAATGACAGGGTTATTGCAAAGTTAATTGGGGACTACAATTTGCTATATCAAAATATGTCGGTTTCAAAATCAATGTCAACACAAAATAATGAAATTCGGTGATCTCATTTTCTAATAAGCATAACTCAAACCATTTCAAAACAATTAAATAAATAACAATTAGATAAATCATTAAATAAATAAATATATGCATAAATGATCAATAAGTTTGAAATTATTTATATGCATAATATCTTAAACTCAAACAATTAAATATAATATCGTGAAAATTTATTCCATAATAAAACCCAAAATAACTAAATAATTATGTTAATATTTTTCAGAAATCAAAAATTATATATACATACAAATATACAGTATATATGTGGTTTACTTACCTAGAAAAATATCCCCAAGCTATAGGACCCACTCAGACACTAAAATCAGGATTCGGGCACAGACCCTATAACATGAACATAATACTTGCCTTATATTTCGAAAACTTAAACACAACTATTTCAACATGACCGATAAGGACTAAAATATGCATAACTTTGTCTAATATCCTCCAAATCACAAAATTCTTTCTTTAACGAAAACTAGACAGACAAGGCTATGACGTATCCAAAATTTGCATTGATCAGAATACTATTGAATTTATAACATCAATTTGAATGCCCATCTATTTCTGGAAATCAGTAAAATCATATACTACAATTTTAACATGCATATCTCTTCGAATACATCCTCAAATAACATGATATTTTAGGAGTCGATAGTTAATTCAATCAGGAAAAACTTTCTTATTTTTCATCTTGCCTGATTCAACGTTTAACACCATCAAAAATATTAATCAAACTCCATGTTCTGTACAGATTACTTTTTGACGTAGCAACACTAATATGATTGTATCTCATAAATTACAGATCTATAAAATCTGAAAATGTGCAGCTACTTAGTTGATATCGAACCCTATAACTTTCTTATTGCTCACTTTGCTTGATTCAACTTCTAAAGTCATGTATTATGACCGTCAATTTTCAGGTTTTGCAGAGAATACACCAATATGGTCATATTTTTACAATCACAATTATATAAAATCTGAAATTTTTGCTGAAATAAAATCTAGGTTTACTTTCCTGGAAAAATCCCCAATCCCGCTGGAAAGACAAAACATTTTATGCATTTCTATACTTGGAAATCAAAATAAACGAATAAAATAAAAACGCGGTTATTTATGGAGATCAAACAATACACAATCAAAATCCTAAATCCGAATAAGCGGATGCTTACATTAAGAAGTAGGGGACAAGGATTTGACGGTGAGATCCTTTCCTCCTCATCGCCACCGGTGTTTCACGAAAACTAAGAAAAAAGCGAGGCTTGGTCTTGGTGAAATCCTCCCGTGGGTTTTCAAGGCCTTCTCCTTATGATCTATTGGTTACGGGGATAAGATCATGAGGTTTTAAAATTTAAAAGATAAAACAAATTTTTAAAATTATCCGGTGGTTGAGATTTAAATGGGTGGGTTTTACAGCAGGATTCCAATATTACTCTTTGCCTTCCTTCTCTTTTTTTCCTCTCTTATTCTCCTTCTTTCCCCTGTTCTGTATTCTCTTATCTCTACATTCCCTTCATTCTTGTATACACGGTGTACATGTAGCTGAAGTCACAAGGAGAGCGCACATCAACTGGTGCTTTTAGTTGAGATCGATGATGGCCTCTCGAGCTCTTTAGGAACATTTATCCTCCAGTACTAACCAGCTGTCTTCGATAGGATCCACGATGCAACAACATTCAGATACCTTCGAAACACTGTAGAAGACTCTCGTGATGTAGCAACCCATCATGTCAGACATGCTCGTCAAGTTGGTAAAACTTGACAAACCCCCACCGTTACTGCTGCTACCCACAGGCCCAGCAACCGTCGCTCTGGTTCCCGCACCGCCACCACTACACTCCCCAACTACAAACTCAACTACACTAGACCACCTTCCAAGACTAGAGATTCCACTCTTTTCCGGCGATAATGTGTTGGACTGGCTATTACAAATAGAACATTAATTCACTTATCACAATGTGCCCCTTAACCAAAAACTCACAATCACAGTCTTTTACCTCATTGGGCCAGCATTACAGTAGTATCATTGGCTTCAGGCCACGGCACAACGGACAACTTAGGAAGCTTTTGCACACCAAGCAAAGATCCGATTTGGTCCATCATCCTTCATCAACCATGAAGCTTAACTTTTCAAGTTGAAGCAACGGTCATCGGTGGCGGACTACCTCCATGAATTCGAGCGCTTATCCATGCTCATCCCTAGCCTCAGTCCCAATAGTATTTTGAATTGTTTCCTCTCCGGCCTTCGTGACGATATCCAGCGCAAGTTGTATCTCCTTAAACCACCCTTGCTTCTTAATTCCATAAGGATGGTGAAACTGGTGGAAGACAAATGCAACACTCGTCGCACTATCTCTGCTAGACCTCCTACATTCCGCGGCCAAAACTTGCATAATGCATTAAACCAAACTAGGGGAAGATCCCCCTTCCTCATGGTCAAGCGGCTCACCCCCGCCCAGATGGCTGCCAGACGAGAGAAGGGATTGTGTTATAACTACGATGTAAAGTTTTCTCTGGGACATTGATGTAGCACTCCATAGTTCTTATGTCTAATGATGGATGACGATGATGATTCCTCACCTGAAGACGCTCTATACCCACTGACCATCGAAGAAATGCCCCACCCAACAGAAGAACAAGAAACTCGTGTAGACACCCCCTGTATTTCTTTCCATGCTATGACCGTACACGTGGTCTCTTTAACATTGAAGTTGGCAGGCACTATCAATGGACGACAAGTGACAGTTGTAATTGATGGGGGCTCTACAAACAACTTCCTACAAACCCGTTTGGCATAACACTGGGGGTTACCTGTCCACCACTAGCAAAAGCTTTAAGTTACTGTTGGCAACGGAGACTCACTGAACTATGCAAGATCTTGTTCGTAAGTACCACTGAAGCTAGATAAGGTGACATTTCATATCAACATGATACTCCTTCCTATTTATAGTGCAAACATCGTACTAGGAGTTAAGTGGATGGCCAGCCTTGGACATATCATATTCGATTACAAGGGACTATGGATGGAGTTCGCATGGAAAGGCGAACATGTCCGATCCATGGCCATTCACCAACCTTCATACAACCACACATCTGCCTCAGGATTGATGAGGAAAGCATTCCAAGGAGATAGCACCCAGTATTTTCACTTAGTTGTAGAGTCAAAGACTCCGGATTCTTCACCCAACATTGACCCAGACATTCCCTTGAAGTTCAAAGCACAACTGCAAACACTTCTACAACAATTCGCTACCTTGTTTGACACCCCAAAGGGCCTACCCCCAGTGTGAGCCACCGACCACCGCATTCCTCTACTGCCAGGCACAAGACCGGTGAATGTCCGTGTGGTATTTCGGCTTTTTCGAGAGTGTGTTGTTGTCCAAACTGACCTAGAATGGTTATGTTGTAAGTTTTGGCTCGTTTTAAATCATTTTGGGCTTCGAACGCAGTTCACAGAGTAAGCACGCCCGTGCTTGGGATCGTGCTCTTGGTCGTGCACTTCACAGGATGGTTTGGACTTTGCTCCCAGTGACCTGTAAAGTGCACAGGTATAAGCACGCCCGTGTTTAGGCCTTACTTGAGAGTGTACGGCTGTGCTTAGGGCAGAAAAGCCATGTTTATAGCAGATAAATTCCGCCCTGTTTCTCTGTAAAGTGCACTGGAAAAGCACGCGCCGTGCTTCAGCCCGTGCTTGTGTCGGGATGACCCTTTTCGAGGTAAAACACGGTCAAACTAGGCTCTGCACGCCGGTGTTTGGGCCGTGTTCAGCTAGGGGTATATAAATCCTGAACTTTGAGCCTTAATTCTCCCGATTTCTCTTCTCCTTCCTCTTCTTCCCTTGGTTCACATTGCTTTGATTGAGAAGAAAGGGCCATTCCTAGACCTTTTTCCACTCCCTTTGACTGAAGATTCTTGAATGTAAGCTTCTATTCTTTCTCTTTTCCCTTGTTTCATGTTATTAGAATGAGCATACTAGCCTTAGGTTTAGATCTTGAATTTTGATTCATTTTTGTTGAAGTTGTTGAATTGTTTGGGTCATTTACCTTCATTCTATTTGTATCTTGAATTGATTATAGAACTCAAGGTCCTTCTACCTTGATGAAACTTGTTTATCTTATTCTTCATTTGGAGTACTGTAGCACTGAGGACTTCATTGTTAAACCTCTGTATTCTTAGCTGTTTGGGGGAGTTGGTCTCGGTAGGAGTTCTTTGGAATCTTTAGGGACAAGTTCATGCTTCATCCAAGCCTTTTTAGGGTTTTGTGGTTTGTAGCATGAAGAGATTCATGCTTATCTTTCTTTTGTGTTTTCGATTAGTTTGAGCCTTGTGTTGGTGTAGCCGTGTAGGTGGTGAAAGCTCGGCTAAAGACAAGGAGCCGCTGGAGGAGTAGCCCCACTGAGGAGTCGTTCTCCTAAGTTGCGAGTGGGTTTTGATTGCACAGTTCTTGTTAATTTTCTCTAAATATATGTATAACTAATTTTGATGGAAAACTTGGGATTTATCATAATTGAATTGATGATTTAATTGCTCAAAAAATATTCTCCAATTTTGTTATTGGAAGAAAAATGAATAATGTTGTATTGTTACCTATTGCTATATTGGTTTGAACTGAAGAATTTCATACACATATTACACTCTTTGATCCGGCTTATATAAATGTGAACATTTGTCCGAGACAAGGACCATGTGAAATGTTTTATTTGAATTGCATTACTGTTACTTCTCGTGATATTTTGAACCTGTCTGCTGCAATAGGGGGTCCTCACAGTCCAGCCTTTAGAGGTGGGTGGTGGACCCAGATGATCTATTCACTTAGGTGGCGCATAGAGCTGTGACTAGATGTTCATCGTGTGTCCGGAGTCACTATACGGACCCGATGGGTCAACGTCAAAAACATGAGTGCCTTAACGACTCTGAACCTAGCAGTGACCATGGCTAGAGTTTAGAGAGGTTTTTAGACCATTGTTCGGCTGCATGAGATGAAAAGCTCATATTTTTAAAAACTATATTTTTTATGCAAATTTAATCAGTTTACTGAAGAGCTTTGTGATTTACCGGCCTAAGCATCTTATATATATATGTTGGGTGTTTAAGCCTATATGTATTACTACATAATTTGATTTGGTCATCTTTTTATTTTATTTTGATATGAGGGATTACTGCTGACCCATTCACTGAGTGACTCTAGTTACTCACCCTCTCCCTCTCTCTCAGGCTATAGCTAGTAGAGGCGTTGCGGAGGACCAGACTGCTGTGCATCTTCCAGTTGTTTATTTTTCAGTCCTGTTTTCATGTATGTTTTTTTCTTGAACATATGCATTGTATAAGGACATGGGTCCACTAGTGAAATCGACACTCTTATGCTTGGTTATATGCCTCTCTAATCTTGAAAACTTTGTTGTATTTATGACAAGCATGTTTTGCTGAACTCTTTCATCAAGATACTATTTAGTAGCTTCCTCTGTGTGCCATTGTATCCTATTTTGTGATTATTGATATCCGTGAATTTCTGTTGAGAGTTTTTCTTATAAGATTGTCTGTTAGTCTTGCGGCAACTCGAGGGTTGAGTGGTGTGGGTGTCCCTCCTCGGGTTGTTGTGGCGGTTGTCTCGTGCCAGTCCTATGGGACGGGGAGTGACAGTCCGGCCTTACCGCTACCCCATTTTCAGAAACAAGAGATCGAAAAGCTTATGGGAGAGATGCTAATAGACGGTGTTATCAACAACCCTTATTCCTCGCCAGTTCTCCTAGTTTACGTCTTGGTCTTCTTCGACGACATTCTCGTATATAGTCCTACATGGGACTCACACCTGGAACATCTCCAAACTGTCCTTACACTCTTGCATACTCATTGTCTTTTTGCTAAGTTAACGAAGTATGCTTTTGGTTGTACAGAAATCACCTATCTTGGACACAACATCTCTTGGCAAGTACTCGGGGTTAATCAAGACAAGATAGAAGTCATCAATGCCTGGCTGCAATCAACATTTGTCAAGAACATGTGAGCTTTCTTAGGACTCGCCGGTTATTAACACCGCGTCGTTCACCATTATTCAGCTCTTGTTGCACCTCTTACCACACTACTTCGTAAGGACACGTTCGTGTGGAGTCTGGACGCGATAACCACTTTCTACCACATCAAGGAAGCATTAACAAAGACCCCAATCCTCGCTCTTCCAAATTTTCAAGCTCCGTTTGTTGTCCAGACTGATGCATCTAGTACCAGCATCGGAGCAATACTATCCCAAAGACGCCGACCCTTGGCATACTTTAGCAGACAACTATCACCCTGCATGAGCACGGCATTAGCATACGCACGAGAAATGTATGCAATCACCGAAGCGATCAGCAAATGGCGCGTCAATATCTGCTTGGCCACAGGTTCATCGTGGAAACTGATCATCAGAGCATTAGAGCACTATGTGACCAAACCATCCAAACCCCCCAGCAACAGAGGTGGCTGACGAAACTCTTAGGATACGATTTCGATATTGTATATAAATTAGGCGCCTTGAACGGACCTGCAAACGCCTTATCTCGGCTACCAGACCCATCCATGCATGCACTATCCGTCTCCAAACCAATGGCCGCTATATGGGTTGTTCTCCGCCAAACCTACAAGGATCACTCCAAAGCACTCGAGCTGTACAAAGATGTCAATGATCATCCATTTGATCACCCATTCTTCACAGTGCGTGATGTGTTATTACTATATAAGGGCCACGTCTACGTGCCACCAGACTCCACCCTCCAGCAACTCCTTCTCATTGAATTCCATAGTTTCCCAACTGGCGGCCACACACCCTTGCACGCATCAGTGCAGTCTTTTACTGGTCGGGTTTACGACGAGTGGTACGTGACTTCATTGCAAGGTGCACAGACTATCAAACAGTAAAACCTTTTAACCATTCACCCCAAGAATTGCTTCAACCCCTTTCTATACCAGGCAATATATGGGGATCCATTTTTATGGATTTCGTCACTCCCTCTCTCCATCATTTGGCAAAACCACCATCCTGGATGTGGTTCGTTTGCATGGAGTCCCCACTAATATTGTCTCCGATTGCAACTATTTATGAGTTGTTTTTGGCGTGAATTATTCATCTGCAAGGAATAGTACTCACGATGAATAGCGCTTACCATTCATAGTCGGATGGCTAAACGGAAGTACTAAACTGGTACTTGGAGGATTACTTACGATGCTTCGTTACCGATACATCGAAATAATGGGTACGTCTACTTCTGTGGGCAGAATGACATTACAACATCGCATATCATTCAGCTATCTAAAATGACACCATATCAGGTGGTATTTGGTTGACTGCCTCTGACCTTACGAGACTACCTGGAAGGCTCTTCAAATGACAGTGCAGTCGATGAGCTTCTCATTGAGCGCACTCACCTGTTGTCAAGGCTTAAGGAAAATATCAAGCGAGCACAAACTAGGATGACCACTCAAGCTAACAGTGGTCGCACCGACAAAGTCTTTCAGATCGGCGATTAGGTCTTTCTCATACTACAACCCTATTGGCAGACATCACTCCATCCACAGCGTCGCACCACTAAGCTTACATGTTGCTTTTTTGGCCCTTTCCAAATTACGGCCAGGAATGGTGCTGTGGCCTACAAGCTGGATCTACCGGCCTCGACTAGAATTCACAACGTAGTACATGTATCAAACTTGAAGACATGCCATGGTGACCCAACATCTCAACTCATTCCACTACAAGCACACTTTATGGACCAACAACCAGTCCTCTCACCCAAGGCATCATCGATACACGTGTACTAGTTCAAAATGGACACCCGAAGCTACAAGTGAAGGTCTAATGGCAACACCAACCAATAGCGGCAACCACTTGGGAAGATGCTAACTCATTCTTCCAAGAATACCCACAATTGCATTTTGAGGACAAGGTGTCTTCTGAAGGGAGGGCAAATGATGCAATCACCATAAACAACAAGAAGACAACACCGCACTGTAAGGCTAGAGACATAGAGATGGCAGGCTCTGTCTCACCAACAGGACGACCACTACATGAGAAAAGGGAGCCCAGTGCATTAAAGGAATATGTCAGAGGGTAAATGGTTACTGAGGGCACATAACATTACTATCAATTGTCTCACTAGAGATAATGTTGTTATGGTTTTGTGTTCCATGTGACAACAACTGTATTGCATGATTGTTATAACCAATTATATATGAATGATGAGAGCCCATAGGGCAGCAGGATTCCAATATTACTCTTTGCCTTCCCCTTCTTTTTCTCTCTCATTCTCCTTCTCCCCCTTCCCTGTATTCTCTATCTCTACCTTCATTTTCTTCTCGTATACACAGTGTGTAGCTGAAGTCACAAGGAGAGCACGCATCAGTCCATTAGTTCTAATATTTTGTCCAAAGAGAATATTTATATTTTATTATTAAATATCTAAAAATGATAACATTATTTAACTTATAAAACAAAAATAAAAGTATATATTTAAAACTGGTAATGGCGAAAAACACCCCCAAAGTTTGGGAAATGGCCAAAAACACCCCGTTAATTTCCAAATCCATAAAAACTCCTTCCTTTTAAAGACAATGATTTTCAAACCCCCAAAGAATGAAACGGTGGTTAACGGAGTTACTTTTCAAATTCACGGACGGAATTGCCCCTACCTTGCATGGGAAATCGTGGTGCAATCATTAAGCCGGTTAGAGAGGAAGTGGAGGGTTTTTCGTAATGGGAATCCCAAGAGAGGCAGAGAGCAGTGTTCGTTTTTCTTCTTTGCTTAACTTTCTTCAGCTTTTCCCTCTCCGAAGCTCTCTCTGCTTCGACATCCTCTGTAACTTCAGTCCACCGTGCGCAAGTATCCTGCACTTCCATCAGTTTGCAGCCCAAGGTATGGCAGAAGCTGTGTCTAAAGCAAGGCTTTTATATGAAGTACTCTGTTACACAGAGATATTCGTCGGTTTTGTTTTGCGTGGTTCTAGTGTGCGGGGGAATTTCTCGGCTGGGGTTTCTAGGGTTTAGGGTTTTGGGTTTTGGGTTTTGGTTTAGGGTTAGGGTTTTAGGGTTTAGGGTTAGGGTTTAGGGTTTTCGGCTGTGCACACGATCATTGAAAGAGATATCGGTTGTTGTTGTTTGTGTAATGCTTACAATGTGCGTTTCCCCTTCCATTTGATATGGTTGCAGTTTGTAAAAGAGATTTCCGTGTGATGATTGAGTTCGTGTGTAAAATATTTTGTCTCCGTTTAACGGTGCATCTCTCTGTTTAAGTGTTGAGCTTTTCGTGTAAAACATTTGTCTCTGTGTAGCGTTTGATGTATCTGTTTAACAAGTGTTGTCATTTTTGCAGTCTTGTGATTATGGCGGTAAACCTAGTCAACGGGAGATGCTACTTGACACCGGTGGTGGAGACCTTGGCTGAATTGAAAGTCCACATGACCTCTCGACATTGGGAGATCATCCAAAGGACACCGTTTGCGGCATTCACTGAGGTGGAAGCTGTATTCCAAGAGAGGGCCCTTCTCGATTCGCTTCTGCAGAGGTACGATGGCCGCACCAATAAATTCAGGATCGGGGCGAGTCTGCTGAGCTTCAGGCCTGAGGATGTGGCTCTCGTTATGGGTCTGCGCTGTGACGGAGACGCGGTCCTGTTTAAGAAGAAGAAGACACCGTCAGCTTTCGAAGGGAGATATTTATCGAAAAGCTTCGATAGACACAGAGACGCCATTAGGCGCACTCTTGAGCGTCTTGCTGGACAGAGGGGGGAGAGGAGGATTTTGTGAAACTCTTGATGGCGTACCTCATGGGGACAATCCTCTTCCCAAATACCTCATGCTCGGTGCCCACTTGGATCGTTGATTATGTCGACGATCTACCTGGCATGGGGCGGTACGCATGGGCGCAGGCGACGCACAAATGGCTTATGGAGGACGTTCCACAAGCTGCCGCTCGAGTGCAAGCCAGATGCGAGGGGGGAAGGTAAACACGGGGTACATTAAGGGTTGCTCGATCGCGCCGACCATCGGTTTTACGAGGTGACCGGAACCGGCAAGAAAGCCCGTTTCGGCAAGACCCCAAGGGTCTTTGTGCTACTGCGAAAGTACTTACCGGAAGCACGCGACGATAGAGACCAGTTGGTCAGCTCTCGAAGGAAAAGAGGTAATAAATCAGTGTTAATATGTTTACAAAGAGCAGTTAATGTTTAACGATAGGCTTATCCGTGTAAGAAATGTAGTTTGTGTTTAACGCTTGGTGTCTTCGCTTAACCTTGTTATACTCCGTTTAAATGTGTGCCATATCGTTTACGTATATATGTCAAATGTTTAAATACGTTTGTTTTGGATCAAATTGAATGATTTGTCTGAGATTGTTTTATTTATATATGTTAGTTTCCTGAGCTGGTCCCGGCGAATGCTGAGGAGGAGACTTTTGTTGGGGCCAATTGGCGGAGGGATGCTGTTGCGCGGGAACTACTTGCACGACTGCAAGTGGAGAGGCCAGCCCCTTCCGTCCGTTCGCGCCGACGTGGTTCCCCCACTTCCAGCCCAACACGCAACCCTCGGCGTCGGATAGGCCCTCACCTACCCCGCCCAATGGCAACACCCGCACCGGCCGCGACAACGACAGTCACCCGGATCCCTAGAGTCCCCCCGACCGTGGTAGCCCAACCGACGTCATCAGCCGAAGACGTGACTACATCCTTTATGCGGGCATGCCAGGTGATGATGAACGCTTTCCCCCAGCTTGTCGCTCGGGTTGAGGCATTGGAGGCAAGGTTTGATTCGTTTGAAAGGGCTGGACCGGCGGGACAAATACGTGACGTGCCCGGGACGGATGAGCCGTTGGAAATTGGGGACGACGACTTCGTCGTGAAGGCCATTCCAAGACGGCCACGTATGACGAGGCCACGTATGAAGAGGCATATTTGCCAGCGACATGGCAGAAATTTCAATGTACATCTAATAATGTTCGTTATTGTTTCATATTCAATCATTATTTGCTTAAAATTTTATGGTACCGATTGAGAGTCGTCGCTGCTTTATAAAATTAAGTACTTCTATAAAAAATGACGCTGTCACTATTAAAAAAATTGTGTTACACTTTAACAATACGGATCTCCGTGCAATATACACCGTTACCGTTTAACACCAGGGGACCGGGTTGTTCACACACTCCTTGTTTAGACATTAGTCGTGAACGTTTAACTCCCTATGACCCTGTTTAAAACATGTCGGCTGTTGTTAAATGAAAGAGACCGTAATATACTTCCGTTGTCTGCTTTTAAAGGTGAGAGACCCTATTATACATAACTTTTTAAAGGCTGTTGCTCAATGTATGTCACCCATTACGTGTTGTTATCTCCGTTTAAAATGCAGAGCTATCAGGTAAACAAAGTATTCTCTATTTAGCTTTTCTCGTTACATGTTTAATACTACAGTCCCTGTTTAATATGGCGGCTATTGTTAGACGGGTGAGACCCTATTCTATTTGCGCTGTTTGTTTTTAAGGGTAAGAGACCCTATTATACATAACTTTTTAAAGGCTGTTGCTCAATGTATGTCACCCATTACGTGTTGTTGTCTCCGTTTAAAATGCAGAGCTATCAGGTGAACAAAGTATTCTGTATTTAGCTTTTCTCGTTACATGTTTAATACTACAGTCCCTGTTTAATATGGCGGCTATTGTTTGACGGGTGAGACCCTATTCTACTTACGCTGTTTGTTTTTAAGGGTAAGAGACCCTATTATACATAACGTTTTAAAGGCTGTTGCTCAATGTATGTCACCCATTACGTGTTGTTGTCTCCGTTTAAAATGCAGAGCTATCAGGTGAACAAAGTATTCTGTATTTAGCTTTTCTCGTTACATGTTTAATACTACAGTCCCTGTTTAATATGGCGGCTATTGTTTGACGGGTGAGACCCTATTCTACTTGCGTTGTTTGTTTTTAAGGGTAAGAGACCCTATTATACATAACTTTTTAAAGGCTGTTGCTCAATGTATGTCACCCATTACGTGTTGTTGTCTCCGTTTAAAATGCAGAGCTATCAGGTGAACAAAGTATTCTGTATTTAGCTTTCCTCGTTACATGTTTAATACTACAGTCCCTGTTTAATATGGCGGCTATTGTTTGACGGGTGAGACCCTATTCTACTTGCGCTGTTTGTTTTTAAGGGTAAGAGACCCTATTATACATAACTTTTTAAATGTCTTCATCAACCGCGATATGGGTCCTTAAGTACGGAGTTATTTTTTTACAGTGTGTCACTAATTACGTGTTGTTGTATCCGTTTAAAATTTAGAATTATCAGGCCAAGAAGGCATTCTGTGATTATCATTTGCCGTCACTGGTATAATATCACCGTTCCCATTGAATATTACCATTCCCTACGAAACGTTTCATGATAGTGTTCATTATGCATCCGTCTCTATTTAAACCGTGCATGTCATGCGCACGAAGGGTTAGCATTTGCTTAAGGAACATTGTTTTCCATTTAAACTTCATGCGTGGCTGTTTAACATGCGTCCACAACGGTTAACATTTATGAGAGAGTAACAACGAATTTAAAATTTCTGAATGAGAGAGCGTTCCCATAATTAAGCAAAGTTCTTATTCGATGGATGAAAACTACACTAAGCAGGACAAAAACCGTCATTCCATTTTATACATTTTGGCGTACCGGAGCAGCCTCTCCACATCCCTCTTATGGGATACCACTCGCTCGAGTTCTGCGGAGAGAGATGTTGCTTTTTCCGTCAGATCCCCGACCAAATCTTCCAGGAACCGCTCCCGGGGATAGGTCATCGCCCCTGCAAAGAAGACATCAACGATTTAGAGAAATATTTCTAAAGACGCATAGCCGAACCGTACGATATGCGGTAATTCCGGTTGTTACACCATCGACATCGGCGGGGACGCACCCCTCGTCCTAAGATGCGCGGGACATAGCGCGTAGAACGCCACCGGGGCAGCAATGTTCGGGCTGCCTCTTCGTTCTCTCTCGTTCTGCGGGCCGGAAAACGTGGTCCCATCCACCGTGATCGTGGCCACGAAGCGGAGGCGCCCGGGCGCCTTCCCCGGTTGTGTAGTACACCGGCGTGGAGCGGTGCGTCTTACGGCGTACGCGTTGAGAATTGGCACATACATACTGTTAGATCTGCGAGTAATATGCGGGTGCGTTTCTTGTTTCCGATTATTCTTTAAATACAAATGGATTCAACGGACGTTCGAACTATTTCTCGAGTCGATGCCAATAACTACTCGACGTTTGAATTCCAAAACCAAATTTAATCGTAACGGGATAACAGTAACGTCCACCGACGGGTTAACCAATGCACACTTTCCCAATGTTAACTCACCACACTTGGTCGAATGCATGTATTACTCAGAATGTCTATCCCCCGTTTACGTATCTGTTTAACTTTAAGACTTACCGTTCACATTAAGAATAACGTTTAACTTTCGAATCCTTCGTTTAACTTGTCGCTATTGTTAACGTTTAACGTTGAGGTAAAAAAATTTCATGTCGCTATTGTCACATATCAGTCATCACAATAAAATACGTTTGTGTAATTCATTATCATGTAATTCATTATCCTAACTTAAACATATTAGTTGTGCGCTAAAGGTAATAGTCTCTGGTTAACAGTCGGTGTAAAGTTTGAAATATAAAGGCCTGCCAAAATGATTTGCTCTCCGTTTAAACTTCGTTAGCTCTGTTCAATTATACTTCGTGCAGTTCACTCTTTAGACTCCCGGCGTAATTGTACGAGTCTCCGTTTGCTATTTCATTCCATGTGACAATAATTGCTTAACAAAAATCCACAACTTACGCTTCTCGCAACGGAAATTACATGAATTTGAGATAGATGTCAGACTGATTTTACTTTTCATAATTAATGGTGAAAGTAATTAATATTGGCTTATGATTCACGCTATCAGTAACAAAAATGACCGTTTAGGTTTGCATGTTTAAATATAGATTACGCTGTTTAAATATTAATGATTACGTTTGGATTCAGACGACTCCGTTTAAATATAGAGAACTCCATTTAGATAGCGCAATTTACAAACCACATCAACTCGAACATAATCTCACTCCCCCCTTTTCTTGTCATTCAAATCTTGGAGCATCTTTTCCACACGTGCCTTTCGATCTTTTATTCCTTCAAGTTTTGCGTTTAGTGCACGGACCAGGTGTTCGAAAACCCACTCCAACTCTTCACCACTGGTGTAATCCCCGACGGGTCGTGAAGGCCCTGCAATGAAGCGTTGAAGGTTTACGTATGGAAGGTGGCTCTTTTTGTTTTTTACAATCAACTGACAAGTCTTACAGTATGCAGTACCTGCGTCAGATACGTCATCGTCAGCAACCAGGGCCTTGGTAATCTCCACGCTGTTTGAAGGACACAGCTGCTTGAACGCCACCTCAGCAGTAATGTTCTGCGCCTGCTCGGCGCTTTCCGCAGATGAAGAACCGGAGAAAGGGGTCCCGTCGACCGTCACCGTGGCCAGGAAGACGGGGTTGGTTTCGGGGCCTTCACGGAGAGTGGTGTACTTCGGCGAGGGCCGGCGTGTCATCTGGCAAAATTCGGCTAGACGTGACGTAAACATTGTTGTGTGATGTGGATAATATCTGCGTCTGTATCTTGTTTCGGCTTGATGCGTACATACAATCAGAACTACTTGTGAAAAAAAAAGGCATTGGTTTTGCGGTGAAATAAATGGAATATAGTAAATGGCATCGGTTACGTTCACGCTTTGCTGATTCGCATTTCAACATTAAATTGGAGTAATTAATAATAAATTCACATTGCATAGTTTCCCTGACTACGTTATACCGTAACTAGGGTAAATTCAACTCCATTTATGCATGCGACGTTTCAGGATTTTCCAATGCAAATTTTCTGGTTTTGAACCTATTTTGTAAACATAAATGTGGTATTTAATCTATGACTGCGAATTCACTGGGCGAAACTCCTCATCATTGTTTAAATATAACCGTCATCACTTGCCCTTACACTTTACCGTTTAACAATCGATATCTGCGGTTAACTATCGACGAACGAGAACGAGGGTTCTCTCTGTTTAACATTGTATGTCACCGCTTATTAGCATGCGTCTTCACTTAGCATTCGATGTGTATGTTTGAATTGTCTTCTTCACACATCGAGGACTCTGTGTGAATACTATTCGCACTATTTACAAACACTCGCGCTTTTTAAATATTGTGGCCCCCCCTTTTACAGACGTCGACGTTTATAATTTAGTGCCGATGTTCAAATATACACGTATCGGTTTAAAGATCAAAACATAACAGGGGAACAAATTTCTTTCATTCAAAAAATTTTTAGTTGAAACGGAGTTATATTACAACCAGCGTAGGCATACTAATTTATACATCTAACAACTGAAAAAAACATTATCATTTCGGCTTCAGTCCCTGGATCAGCTTCTTCACTTGGGCCGTGCGGATTCTTACTCGGTCGAGTTTTTCGGAGAGGACGACTTCCTTCTCCGCAAGCTCGACGAGCATGTCCTCTAGAAAGCACTCCAACTCTTCGCTATTGGAGTGCTCGCGGGTGAGTGAAGGCGCTGCATCTGAAGGCGTTGCGGTGCGAGGCACTGCAGTTTAGAAAATAAATAAATTTTTGAAACATGGACGCAGAAATCTTACGGTATGACTTACCTCCACATAATCGATCGGCGGTAGCAGCGGGAGGCGTATTCATCCTCACAGGGTATGGAATACGGAGGTCACTGTACGCCACCTCGGCCGCAGTGTTCTGGGCGTCCTTCGCTGATTTCGCAGGGTAAGGGCTGTAATAAGTGGTCCCATCAACCGTCACCGTGCCCAAGAAGGCGGGGATGTGGTCGGGGCCATCCCTGACGGTTGAGTACTCCGGCGACGGCCGGCGGGTTCTCTGGCAGAGCTCGTTGAGAAGGGACTTGTACATACTTCTTTCTCTGTGTGTAATATGTGGATGTGCCTTTGATTTCCGTTTATTGTTTAAATAGAAGTCTAGGGGACGGAAGTTCGCCTAACGTAGTCCGTGCATTGATGCTTACGTGTGAAATTTGAATTCAAATGTAATTACACCAATAAATAGTAATTAATTAGCATTCGTACTGGGATTTCGAATTAATGACGTCTTGTCGTCATTAATTCGGACTCAATACATGCTTTAAACTCACAATGAACTCTTCAAATATCAAGCATTGTGTGTAACATTTTAAACACTATGTGTACCATACAACGTCTCCGTTAAACATTTCGCCGAAGATGTGTAAAACTCGCCGCCGTATCTGTTTGAATAGAACGTCTCTATTTATGCGTCACAATCTTACATTCGTTCCCGAAGTTCAAATACAAAAGAATGACAACAAGCGATGTGCCTGTTTAACGTTATTGGTTATCGTTTATTACGAAGATTTTCCGTTTAACATTCACAGCGTACGCTTCAATTTGTGTCACCATTTAACATTAGGGTTATTCGATTAAAACTTCAGTGCATACAACGAAATTCAGTTATTCTGTGTTTAAATATCAGGGCGTCATAACCAAATAAATGTGTGCTCTTTAAAGATTATCTTTTTACGAAGCCTAATCGGCAACACTTTCATTGCAAGTTCTACGATTGTGACCGGACGCGTGGCAGCGGCTGCAATGTAACTCGCGGACATCAAACGCTTGCGACTCGATCCTCCTTCGTCTAGGACGCCCAGATTGCCTTCTCGTCACAGGAGGCCGCAAAAGCAGATCTCGATTGTTGTCCGTGGGCCTCTCATTGTCGGGTATGGGAAATATAGCTTCCTTATACGCCAACTTGTAAGTGTCGACGGTGAAGTGATCGCTAATAAAACGATGAACATTCTTTGTCCGTCGGCAATATCGCAGCGCAAGCGTGTTTGCACGGGATGCCATAAACTTGCCATCTGCGACATGAGCAAGTTCTCTCGGCAAGGTCTACTGAGTTACTTGACTGGTCAATCACTTCGTAACGATCACCGGGACGGCGAGCAACGTGAAGACTTCGGCTATCCTGCATAAGCGTCTCAACCTTTGAATGTATGTCCGGGCATAAGAAAGTCTGCCATTTGTTCGCTTGCTCACGGCGAGTGCATAACATGCGCATCAACTTGTACCTGCACAACGAATGTCGGATATCTTAAAGAAAGTTAAGCGAATATATGAATATTTAAACACAACTACATCGGAGTAAACAGAACAGTAATAAACTAAAGATCGAAGAAGAAAAACATATACGACGATATTTAAACAGAGAGAATGATATTTACATTTGTTATCTTACACAGGATTCTACCGGACTAAACAGTTAATGTGAATGTTAAACACCGACGACGGTATCAAACTGCGGACAGTGCATGCTAAACACAGATAATGAACATTAAAGGGTAACGGGTAAGCTTAAGCGTTACATGTATTTAAACTTCGAATACCTTATAGCGTCGACCATTTTCGTCACCGGTAGGTGTCGAGCTTCTTTGATCCACGCATTGAACGACTCAGCTACATTCGAATACATCTCGCCCCATCGGTCACCTTTGAACAGATAATTCGACCAGTGTGACATGTCGGATTTGTGAATCAACCACTGAAACGCTTCGGGTGATGCGGCCCGCAGTTCATTGACGGTGTCATCGAATTCTTTAGCCGTCGTTGCCCACGCGATACGAAAGCATATGGACCAGCACTCCTCCCTCAATGCCTTCCCAAGTCGCCATTGGCTTTCATAAAATTGGCCTCCAAGTGCGCGAAGGCAGTACGCGTGCGGGGATGAAGGGAAAACTCTCGCAACAGCGTTCACAAGGCCCTTTGACCTATCCGAAACGAATGTAATTGTCTCTTGGTAGTCTCCTTCGTCGTATAAAGCATCACCTAATTTGGAAATGAACCACGTCCAATTGGCGTCGGTCTCGTTGTCGACAATAGCGAAGGCGACGTGGAAGAAGCCATTGTTCCCATCCTTGCCTGTGGCACCCAAGAGAGTACCCCGATACTTTCCAAGGAGGTGAGTACCATCGACAAACAGCAGCGGCCTGCATGCCCGCTTGAACCCCAAAATGCACGCGTTGAAAGAGAAGAACGCACGTTTAAAACGCTCACCGTCTCTTTCCACAAACGCGATGCTGCCGGGGTTTGTCTTAGCCACCTTATGGACGTACCAAAGCAATAGATCGTAGCTGGAGATGTCGCTGCCGTCGAGGATCACCCGAGCATGCTCTTTTCCTAGCCATGCCTGCTTGTATGGAATGTGGACACCATGCTCCCGCAACATGTCTTTCTGAAAGTCGATGGCCTTGTACAAGGGCCGGTCCTTCAGCTTCTGAATTACTCGTGCGCTGACCCATTTTTTAGACGCTTTCGGGTGTGACCCCGAGGCAATTCCACCACCGCAGGTGTGCGTCGGGTCCATTGTCTTGATTCTGAAGGTATTTCTATTATATTCCTTTGATGCGTGAACGCGCCATTGACATCCACCGGCCGCGCATTCCACAGTTACCCGGTATTTTTCGTTCTTCACGAATTTGAAATCAAAATTCCGACTGATAGCAAAATTGCGAAGTGTATCTCGGAAATGTTCAACGCCATCAAAACATTGTCCGACGTCCAACGACAACACTTCATGTTGATCTGACGACGATGACAGGCATGCGACACCATCCGGGTCGCCATGTGGTGGGACAGAAGCGCTCCCAGATTCCGAATTCCTGCCAACACTTCAGTTCAAATGCAAACGATCAGAATTTAAGCATAACGTCCACTTATTTAAACACCGAAGTTAATATTTACACGTTAACAGCCATAGTTAAACAGAGATGTAATAATGCAAACGGTATATGATGAGTTACACAGAAACATGATAAATTAATCGGAGATGCCAAATTTAAACGGATAATTCATTCTTTAATACAGATAATGATAGTGTTAAACACTAACTGACATACAACTGCATAATTGTTTTAGAGCAACGCATTACCACGACAATAACTCGTTTTCAGAAGGCTGCCGTGGCACGTCATCCGTCTCGACAACCATATCGACTACACCGCCTTTGAGGATGGAGAACACATGACACATGCGCTGGAAGTCGACCTCGTTCTCTATTGGGCAAACCGTATTATGTCCATCAGGTGTGATGAACTTCACCCTCGCGCGACAAACATCGAGACCCCAGCGCTCACAAATCTCACCTAACACTGACGCCCATTCAGTTGACGCGGTGAACGTCAGCACTCGTCCCTCCCCGTTGTATCTAGCAATGGCACAAAAACTGTCCATAATATCGGGTGACCGGAGGAATTCAAATCCAGAAACCAACTTAGCAGAAGGAAAAGGAGAACAAGAACAAAAATATGTAATTCGCCTTATAAGCTCTCTATGCGAACAAGAAACCATTAAGGGGGAAAAAACTCACATATGTATGCGTAAATGTGAGACATGACATGATGTGATCGGGCGGGGTTTTTTCCCACCATTTGCAAGGGCAAAAATGGATTTTCATAACACGGACCCCTCTCATGTGACAGACGGGGGGTAGAAGGGAACCAAACTATAACGAAGGGGCTATCCGGGGTGTGTAAAAAAAAAAGGGGGTTTTTGGCTAGTTTTGAAATTCACGAGGGGTGAACAGTAATTTTCCCTATTTAAAATATATATAACAAATATGTTGTTGTTAGCTACACATTTTGCCTTCTATAGTACATCAAGCAGAATGATCTTTTTGGAATATGAACTTAGATAACTTTGAGGTACCAAGAAAATCTCAATCCATGTATAAAACATTTGATAAAAAAAAACCATATTTTAATTATTTTTTAATTTTTATTAAAATTGATCACAATATTCTTCTATTTATAGCACCAGATGTGAAATAATAAAATCAGTGGACTTATTCTCAAATATTAAAAACAAGTTCAATTTTTTAATTCTCTTTTCTTTTAATTAAAAAAAATAACACCGAACATCATCTAAAGCGCTTGACCTCTCAGCTCACTTCAATATTTTTCAAGACTGATAATACAATTTGATTATTTGTTTTAGAAATCCAATTATTCTCGTATGTTCTGAACTTACATTCACTATCAATAGATTCAGTGATTTTTTTTCTTTCTTCAGTCGAGTAGTATAAATTATTTTGTATCTCTTGCTTTATCCAGTATCATTCTATTATCTCTTTCTTAGTCTATTATCAAACTAAATTATGATTTATTTATTTTTATAAAATTAAAAACAACAAATTCCATAATTTAATCGGGTCGGATCTTTTCAAAGCCATCGAGATCCGACCCGTATGGTTTTCAAATCTCCGACAAGAGCTTCTTGGCTAAGCCGACCCTTTTTCATACAGATGTTCTTATTTTTAGATTAAGAAAACGCCAGCAAAACAAAAGGGGAAAGAAAAGAGAGAGAGAGAGAGAGAGAGAGAGAGAGAGAGAGAGATCTGCGAAAGAGATCCATCGCGGAGATCCCCGGCCATCCTCTAAATTCAATCGATTTTTTCGTAATTCCTTTTTTGGATTCGTTTATCCAATTCGGCATTCTTCTTCTTTGATTTTTTGTGTTCATTTGTTTTTGAGTTCCAATTTGGGATTTATCTCGTGGTTCGGTGATCGTGGGATTAGGGTTTGGATAGGAGTGGTTGCATGGCTTCCGCGCAGGTGCTTCCCAATTCGCGGAAGCTTGGGCATCTGGAAGCTGGGAAGAAGCGGGTATGCCCTCGAACGTTAAATCTGACAAGTGTTGGATTGATTCCGAATTGATTTGTGAATTTGGGGATTGTAATCTGGAATCAAATGTATTTCATGTTCCTTTTTTTGTGTGATTTTTAGCCAAGGTTGCGTATTTGTGATCCTGTCTGCGTTTGTGTGAAATCTTTTGCTATGTGCCCAATTGATATTGATTTTATTTGATGGTCTGGGAAATTTGGGGGGCAAATGGTTACTAATCCATGTTCACTGAAGAAGATATTTAAAACCTTGATTTTCATGGCAGTTTCAATTTGTAACTCTTTTTACATAGCAATGTGGAATCACTTAAACTCATCCAATGTCATCAAAGCCATTTTTTTCATTTTTCAAGAGAACTTTATTCTTAGGGATATCTTTGATATGGTGACTAGATTTTATTTATCATCGGATTACAGATTCCAATAGTTTCTGGATATTTTGAATGACTGATTGGAAGTGTTGAAAGCATGCTAGATTGGACTTGGAAATGCTTGTGAAGAATAAACTCGAACAGTCAAAATTTTAAATTGAATGCATCAGTTTATCCTGACCTCATGTTTTCTAGAAGGAACTTGGGTCTGAGGTAATCTTCCTGAAAGTAATATCACTGGTTTAAGACTTGTTCGTTGACTTTTGTGGAGGTTGTGATGCTAATGAAAGTTAAGAATTTAATGGATAGGACTACCTGCATTGTATTAACCAGTGTATGTTACAATCCAAAGAAAGGTAATGCTTGGATCAAGTTCAGGTCCAAAATCCTGACTTATTTCAGATGTGGACTAGGCTGTGAACCATTAAAACAGCAACTTGACCTGATTTAGTCCTTATCTAGTATGCGCTCCTTACATAAACATCTGAACTGCTACTTATCTGTAACCTTTTCTTCATCCGTCACCATCCATCTTAGATCCATTTCACTCCTGGAAGTGATGCTTTGATAAATGGTAAAGTATGAAAACCTGGCCTAATTTATCTTGAAGTTAAGTGATTATTGATCATGATATGAAGTTCAAGGGCTTCAACATTGGGAGGATCTCTGGTTTTGTTTCAATCCTTATTTTTGTAGAGTCATGGCGTGATCTATTAGTGGTTAATGTGTGCATTTTGCTATGCTGTAAATTTTTTTACTATGATATTATGTTTATTTATGGTGGTTTGAATTCCCTTCATGCTTTATGTGTGCTTACTGCATTCTTCTTCAGCCTCTATTTTTATTATTTATTTATTTTTTTGCTTGTTTGTAATGAATTTGTTGCTTAACTTAAACTTGAACATATGGTTCTGTAAATGCTGTTTGAATTCTCTAGGATGTGCCTAAAATGGAACAGAATTTTGACTATGGTGGCAACCTAATGGCCTTTAATCATACTCCTTAATCTGCAAAGAAGCAGCTGTTATGTAAAATGATATGACAATTTATAAAGATAAAAATCTAATGACCACAGATCAACATTTAAAGTTGAAATTATTAGGGCAAGCTTGGTTTGATACCAAAAATTTGATGTGAAGTACTACAAGTAAAAGTGATAATGATGGGAAATGGGATTTGAGCTAATATTGCACAGGTAAAAAAATTGTGGATCCACAATCTTTTGAAAAGGCCTTGTGATCTGATGCTCAGGTCAATTGCTGCATGGTTCTGAAATTCTACCTTTTTTTTTAATCAGAAAACAACAGTAAAAATTGCAGTACTTCTGAACCTTTTTTTCTTCTATCAGTTGGAGGAGTTTCGCAAGAAGAAGGCTGAGGGTAGAGCCAAGAAGGTTGCATCTACTGGGCAATTACAATCAGCTGATGCGGAACAGTTTGGGAAGTTCTCACAAAAGCATGAACATGCCACAGATGAAACTATTTCAGAAAGATATGATTTTGGAGTTACCAATTCTTCAGTATTTCTTAAGGCACAGGAAGATATAGAAGTTAGTTCTAGTGATGGAGCTAATACTGGGTCCTTAACTGGGGAACATGCTAACTTTAGTGTCCGGCTTGACAGCAATCATGTATCACATGACAATATAAGACAAGAATCTCAGAAGGATGGGTTATCTACATTGGATGAAAACTCAGCCTTCCCACAGCCAAGTGTCAATGGTGAACTTGGCAGTAATGAAGAGTCAAAATTTGGGTCAAGAAGTGGTGGAGAACTACTTTATCCCATTAATCCATTTCATGCAAAACCAGATGTTGAACAGAACAACCATATCTCAAGTTCTTCCCTATTTGTTGATGTTCATTCAGAAGAAAATAAAATGAAGTCAAAGTTTTACAGCGAATATCCTGATGCATCTGGGTCTAATCTTATGGGCACTTTGTCCGACAAATCAGCAAGCTTTCTTGGGCAGAATAGGTTGGGGATAACCACTACTTCGGTCAATTTTTCTTCAAATTTTGAAGGTAAATTTCTAAATTGTTATAATTAGTTTATTATGAATATTCTTTTTTCAAGTTAATTTTCCTTTTTATTTTCTGATATGCCTTTCAACAATCAAATAAACAGAGTCATCTACTGAATTGGGGCTTCAAAATACGAGCAACTTGAACCAAGACTATTTCACGAACGATAGAAGAGGGAGATCAATTGCTGATTCCATTAATCGTCACCTTAATGTTGATCATGGTGCTTGGCGTGTTTCAGAACCTTCATCCACAGATCTTGGTCTATCCTCATGGAGCTCCCATGGACAACATTCATTTCCTTATGCGAGTTCTGGAACTATTGGTGGTCGATCACGCCCGTCATTCCTTGATACTCTTGGTGTGCCAAGAGCTTCTTCTACAGCTTTTGCTGCATCTTCCACGCCTGAGAAATCTAATCCACCAATGCTATTAGGAGGACCGAATTTCTTGGGGACAGAGGTTCTGTCGTCATCGTCCACTCAGCTTTTAACAGAAGAAGCTAATGCTATTGATTATACTTTGAATTTGGAAAGTCAAGTTGGTAGAGAAAAGGAGTTTCCCATCAATACATCCAATTCTCTGAACAATGGGCAGATTGTGGCACTGGAGGGAAGCGATCACAATGCACAGGGACAAGGACATCAGGAGTTCCCATCTACCAAAAAGGATGAGGGTTTTGCAGCCCTGGAGCAGGTACATAAGTTTTTCTTTCTTCTTTTTATTCATTTATCCGTTTATTCCTACTCTGGTTTACAATATTATAAAAACCATGAAATATAGAAGGAAAATGGGAAAATTTGAATGCTGTATTTTGCTCAAAACTAGAAACGATGAAAACATAGATTTGGACTGGGAGGCTTCTTTCCTCCTTAGTCCTTACCATTTTTGCATTTGCCTTCTACCATGTTTGAACCTTAAAAGCTGTCATTGAACATCAAAACTAGTTATTTGATGTGGAGACAACTTATCATACTTCAATTCATTTCTTTTCAAGCAATTGAGAACAAAACTGGGAATTCTAACATTGAGGAACTTTGTCTGTTCAATTTTTGATTTTATCCACTTTTTGCATTTGATAGGCTGCACTAGATTATTTAGATGTTACAAACTCCTTTGCATTTTCTGAGGCAAAAATTCCAAAAGATGCTAATAGAAGTTTCATCATATTTTAAGCTATTCAGAGTTCTTTGAACCTTGTTGGTCAACTTGCGTAGGAATATTTTTAGTTTCTGTAGCTTTTCTGGCCAATATACACAACAAATTCTTTGTATTTATTTCTTGTGTATGCTCATGGAATGGATGAGTTGATTGGATGGTAATTATAGTCTGAGAACATAGCTTATTGAGAATGTGGAGGAATGTACTTTTGGTGTTTTATGTTAGAGTAACTTATAATACTCTTGCTGCTATTGGTCTAGAAAGTTTAGGCATGATTCACGTTTAACAAACCAATTGTGTATGGTTCAGGTGTTGAGAAAAGATTTAATTCCACCCATCTCTGACCTATTTCTATTGTCTGCTATTATTTCTTCAGTTCTGTCACTGATAAACAACAAGATATTGGTTAGATACAATTTTCAATTAAGCTAAGCTAAATGCTTTTGAAATTCCTTGTTTTTTTTCCATGGGCTTCTACATGGAATAAAAATATGATATGTTTGATTCGACAGCTTTGTATGAGAAGGAACTGTTTTAAGGTGATGGCTTATACTGGAGTGGTTTGATGAAGATTGTCCAGACATGGGAATTGGTCTTTTTATATTTTTTATATTTCTATGTTTATTTTTGGTCACTTTTGTTTCCTGGAAATCTTATTAACCCAATTGCTGATCTCTTTTAAAAGTGTTAAAGAAATATCTACAATTTCTCTCCATTCCATAGTTTCATCATCTATAAAATTATATGAAATTTGATGGTTCTAAAATGTGGACCTAACATTATCAAATTCAACTTCTTGCCTATGCCAGACTGCATCTGTTAATAAATAACTTTTGCGTTTTAAAGCATGGTTGCATGCACCTTTCGCCTCAACATGTCAGGAAGTATTTTCAAGGGGGTTATGATGTTACCCTTCTCTTGTCTTGCGTAGCCTGGGTCCTGCATATACATTCTTCCTTAATGTGTTTGTGCAGATCACAGGGGTTTCGATGGACAAGTCATGACAAGTATGATTGGACCTCCCCCGGAAGATCTATTTTAATCATTTATTTGAACTTAATTCAATTCTATTAATGTGGATCATAGACTACAAGCAATTCTTCTTTGAAAGCATGGTTTTATCAAAGAGACATCTGCTGGTGCATGAAAGGTGGTGATACATTCATTCAATTGTCATGTCAATATTTCATTTGGGTTGACAATTTTGCTTTTGATGCTGGTTTGAACTATATGTTTATTGCATATTGCTCATCATCCATAAGAATAAGATTTTCTTATTAGTATAAAATCTCATCTTAAAATTATGAACTTTTTCATATAACCCTATCGTGGTGTCATTGTGCAGCACATTGAAGATCTGACACGAGAGAAGTTTTCATTACAACGAGCCCTTGAAAAATCCCAGGCATTAGCAGAATCCTTGGCTGCTGAGAATTCTTCACTGACTGATAGCTATAATCTACAGGTTTGTGCTTTGAAAAAGGTTGTCTGATAAATGAAAGGAAGATGAAAAATTCAACTAATCTTCTTTTTCTTGGTTTGGTCATTGGAAGAAAATTCAGAAACAAAAATCTTTAATTAGTGCCTTATATTTTCTGCATTTTTCTTTCTTGATTCAAGTGGCTAAGTTTGTGAACATTTGGTCTCAGGGAGAAGTTGTAAACCAGTTAAAATTTGACATGGAACGCTTGGAGGAGGAAATCAAAGCTCAGCAGGTCAGCCCCCAGGCCCGCACCCCTATGTTATAATCCTGCATTATTTTGGTCTTAGAGTACGATCTCTTGACAAATGAAGTCTGAGGAAAATCCCTATAGGAATATCCTACCAGAAAAGATTTGCCTGTCTTCCCTTGTGGCTGTGGGAAAATATTTTTTTATCCAGCCCAAAACTCTTCTCAACCTAATGCCTTCTTAATGTGTTTTTTAATGAACCATCCTTCAACAGGGATTTTTGGTGGAAACACTGTCAGTGTTTTCCTGAATTTTTCTTTGTAAATAATTAATAGTTTTAGGTTTAGGCTTCATTTAGCTGTGTTGTGGGACATGCTGGTTCAAAATGCATATGTGTTATATCAACTTAGTTTAAACATTTCAATGACTGCAACTTATTACCATTGTTTACCAAGCTTTCAATCTAAGAAATTGCAATCTTAACAACTATTCAGTTCGTCGTCGTAGTGATTTTGCCAGTGAAGCTGTATCCATTGCACTTGTTGCCAATTGTTGTTTCTTGTATCCTTGTCATGCTTTCAAATTATATTGCCAACTATTAAAAGTTTGTTAATGCATGAAATTGTTATTCACAATTCTCAGAAGCTGCATTGTTTCATTTATTTGACTTTGGCCTGCATATAACCAGCATTTGAAAATCCTGAATTTCTGTCATATGACTGTCGTCCTTGTTCCTTGTTCGTATCATGTGTGATTTTAATTTGTGTCCAAGTTATTTAGTATTTGATGTAACTCAAATATTATTAGCTCGATTCTTTCTGTGTCTTTTGTTTGTAGCTGGCCCTCGAGTCTGTTAAAATGGAGTATGCAAATGTACAAATGGAATGCAATGCCTCTGATGAACGAGCAAAGATACTTGCATCAGAAGTCATTGGGTTGGAAGAGAAGGTAGGCATTTTATTGGTATGCAACTTTCTTGGAGTGCTTTTGTTTGCAATTGTTTTGAAAAGTGATGTAGAGCAAGAATTTTTTTTCTAATTATAAAATTGGTAATGTATCCTTTGTTCAATGTGTTCAATTTTTGTTTAATTTATCTTCCTGTGGCAATAGTTTTACTGTAATTTGTGTACAGATGCCATTTTACATTTGACTCGACAATTTCTGTTTTTGATAATAGTCAGCATTGAAGGAAGTATAGTATAAATTTGTTGTTGACAAACCAAGCATGCAGCTGAACAGCTTTCTTTCATTCAATTCATTTCCTTTTACTTTGCAAATTGGTTACATCTTAAATAATTGCATTCTAATATATCCACAATTGATTGTAGTATGTAACTTTCATAAAGTTGTCTTATGCATTATCGGTTTTTTATATTTTTTTATTTATTTTTTGTCCTAATGTTTATCTCATTCATGTTTACATCAAATTCTTGTAGGCATTGAGATTAAGATCAAATGAGTTAAAGCTGGAAAAGCAATTGGAGAGCCTGAATTATGAAATTTCTTCATACAAGTACTGCGGGAAATACCTGTCTTTGCTACTTTGTGCTATTGCGTCCAATTTCCTCTTCTTTTTTGACTTGATTATTGATAGAAATGCTTTTAACTACAGATCAAAGGAAAGAACTAACTGTTTGAATTAAATATTGAATTTTTACTTTAGTTTTAACATCCTGTGCATTATGGTGGCTTACTCTACGGTTTTAGGTTCATTTGTGCATATGGATATTAGAATTTGTATCAAATATCTGGTGATTAAAAAAAATTCAGTCTTCAGTGACTCCTTGTATTGTTTTTAAATGGCCAATATTCACCACTGAGTAAAGTGTATTTGTTTGAGCTTCTCATATGACATCAGAAAAAGTTTGTTATTTTTTTATTACTTCATTAATTTTTTTAGCAGTTACATGGGGGGACCAATATGTAAGAACCTCTATCTCATATCTGTTCTTTTTCCTTGACATGTCTTGGATGGTTTGGCCTTCTGATTTGGTGCAATTTGGATGCTGTTTAGGTGAGCACTTGCTGTTATTTGAATTACTTGATTCGGATATGTGTGATTAGACATTTGCTGTGATCCAGCCATACGAAGCAAGGAGTGGGTAATGGGTGATGAGGATAACCGGTTCCCTTTTAGGGAATGACAAGTTTTATGTAGCTTGTAGCTAAACTTGTATATGAATCAGGAGTGGTCCATGTGTGAGACATAGATCATTGAAGTTGTTTATCTGTGGTTTATATAGCTTCTAGAATAGTGCATTGTATTGGTCTCTTCTGTTTGCACCAACTTCCTGTCAGTATTCCTGATAACTCTACGGAGGAAACTACCTTTGGTTTATTTCAGAACTCTGGGTCCTAATTTAAGAAATGAACTCTTTGGCTTGTACTGAAGATTTGCAATAGTATTGTTTTCATTAACCATGCAAGTATACGCTTTCTGTGCTGTAGATGATGGCATCCCTATCTAAACTAAGTTCATAATAAGTGTCTATTGCAATCATCTTAAGGTTCTCTCAGTTTGTTGGGTAAAAATTTTTGTTAGATGAACATCTTGAGCGAATATTACAGAGAAGGCATGCCTGTCCTGCGGATGGTCAGTTACACTTGATCCTTACAACAAAAATTGGATCACATTTTGTCTGTTATTAGAAACGTATCTCATAAATTATTCAAACTAGAAGGCATTTCTCATGGATTCTCTAAATGTAACAGTATCAATTTTATATATGGAATAGAAGTTGGTAACATGTTAATTTCTTACAATTTTTGTCATGGTGACACATGGATGCATTTACTAGTGAAGATATATAGTCTCCAAATTTGCCATGAATGCTTCTATCTTCGATAAGTTCTAAACACAGCAGATGCTACCAGACATCATACGATGCTATGATATGTTTTTTTTTTATGGTACAGTGCCTGAATGTTTTGCTTTATATCATATCTGTTGACAGAGTTCGTAGGTTTTCAAACAACCTGACTTGGATCACCCAGCTCAGGACTTTTTTGCTTTGATTACCAGTTGATTGCTAATGATGCCTCTACTTCAAAATAATAAAGATTAAATCAGGATGATCTTTGAAAGGTGCTGTAGTTGTCTTGGGAATGCAATGCATATTTGGAGATGAGAGTCTGTTTAGATTTAGTGTTTACCTTGTTTGGGATGAATACTAAAAGAATGAGAAGGTCATCCTGACTATGGGAAGCAATTTATTGTTTATTGCTATGTAGAGTACAAACTATGTTTCCCGTAGATAATGGTTCTTGGGCCATTTGGGTGTGCCTTGTTGTTGCATTTTGAATAACTCGTTGTACTTCTTATGACTGTCTTTCTGTTCCAAGCTTTTAAATCTGTGACTGATCTATTTCCTTTTGATGGCGCATACAGGCGTAAAGTATCTATTCTAGAGAAAGAGCGCCAGGATTTTCAGTCCACTGTGGATGCTTTGCAAGAAGGTGCTAAGTTCTTAAATTCTAATCTGTTAACTCTATCCTTCCCTATCATAGTTCGTCTTAATTGTTTCATTCTCTAGGTAATCACCCCAATATGATAATAACTTTTATCCCATTCTGTAAAATTTTTGAGTTATTTTCTCTAATACTATTTAAACGGATTGGCCTATCAAGAATTCCATACACTTGTAATGTGATCAATCATTCTATATAGTCATTTTCTCTGTAGTTATACGGTATGGTCTGTTCGTGGTTGGCCATCCATTTAATTTCTGGTTGTATTTTTTTTTTTACAGAGAAGAAACTCCTGCAATCTAAACTTCGGAAAGTGTCTGATGGAAATATCATTGATTCTAAGAAGGCTTCACCTATTAAAAGAGATGCAGCAACCTTCACTGATGAGGAATTTGGTATGAACTATTATCTTGTCCTGGTTTATGTTTTTTACTAGTATAACTAATTATAGAGTAGAAGCTAGCGGAGAGATGCAACCTTAAATAGTCTTCATGGTGAGCATGTATTTAGAGATTTATTGTAACTCTTTCAGTGTCTTCTCCCTCTTTCTGTTGTTATTATTTTGAATTTATTATCTGTTTATGATAGGGGCCTCCATCATTCATTGTTGAAGTATTAGGACTTAGGACTTACCAATTAAGCTCAATGGCTCTCTCTTAAAATATGTAGCACAATATGTATATATTTTTATTGTCTCATTCTTATCCTTGTGGTCAAATATTGACTAATTAACTATTGTTTAGCTGTTTTTTTTAAAGCTCAAGCAACCCTTTATTCTACAGTTGTTGCCTGCAACTTGAGCGATTGAAACACATGTAATTACTTTGGATGTAACTTGTGTAGTTACATTAGCTTGGCTCAACTCATATAATTTGTCAAGGTAGAGGTATGATTGGCTTTAAACTTTTAAAATTATAATTGCACAACCCACCAACAGTCCCTAAATTTTTTGTTCAGACCATAAGTGATCTGAGTTTAATTTTCTCAATCAGAAGCTAAAACACTAACTTAGGTTTTTGGAAGAGTGACTTCCACCTTTGATGATCCACTTGCATAATAAAAAAAGGAGAGGTATTCTGAAGTGCCTAATTTCTAAACTTTATCCTCCTTCCTTACCGGTTGATTTTTACACAAATAATTGATAGATAACCGTAAAAATTTAAAGGCTAATCATTTAAAAAAAATTCAAAGATCAATTTTTTGAAAGGGCATCCACCAGAGTCTAGGCATCCACCAGAGTCTAGTAAGTGTTAAACATGTGTAGCTTTGTTCTTACAACTCTTCTTTTCTTTATTCTCATCTCTTACTTACATCTCAGTCTTTACCTTTAAATTTACACCTCCATCTGGCTGTCTCATTTCAGTTTCTCTTGTAATCCCACCCATTCCGTCTCAAATTAGAGCAATTTTTATATTACTAAGTAGACTACAGCTCTGCATTAGCAGAAAAATCAACTTGAATAAAATTGATTCTACAAACTGAGAACTTTATGTACTCTACATTTGGTTCTTTTTCATTCACTTACTTAAATCTTGTGCTTCTATTCGAAACACTGAAAGTTTGTTTCCTGTCAGAAGCTCGAACTTCACATATTGTTACTGGCTTGTCTCCTACATGGAGGAAGTCCATCCAGCATTACTCTCATTGCCGCTTTTACAGCAATAATAAAAAAGTTCTGGAATGGTTTGACTTCTCTACTTACGAAAGCTAGACTTCCTGATCTGCTATAATTTGAGTACACATTCACCTACTAGCTTCTAACCTGTGGTTGCGTGAGGCCTGCTCTCAAGCGGCGGTTATTTCCACATACGCCACTCTTTATGACTATTCCTTTTCTTTGAATCCCATCCATATTCCTTCAACACCTTTCCTTTTAGCCTAACTAATTGTCCTTTTTAATCTTTGCCCATATGACCTGATTGGGTTTATGCACATAACCAAAATAGTCTTTAGTTGCCTGGATTTGGTTGTGCATTCAACCAGGTCAAAATTCACCAAGGATTCTTAGATCTAAAATCGCTGTCTATTCAGTTAACTTACCATTTAAATTGCTAATGCAGCTGGATTCATAAATGGCGTTCTGTGGAATTTGTTGTTTTTTTTTTCTTTAGTGTTTTCTACAGTCAAACGTCAAAATGTTGTGATTAGAGTGTTAATATCTGGTGAAATTAGATCAGCACTTGTTTAAGAATTGTTGATGAAGAGACTCTGAAATTTTAATTGACATTTTGACATTTTCATCAAGGATGATCTAGTTTACTTTTGGATGCTGACTTTCGACTGGTTGATCATGAAGTTGATGTTGCAGAATTCAGTGCCATGAATGTGAGAGGACCTTCTGTGGTTCTACCAAACAATGCTTCAACTTCTTCATTGGCTGACGATAGGGGAATTAATGATTCAGATGCTTCTAACATTATTCCACATGATCAACTTAGAATGATTGACAACATAAATTCTTTAATATCAGAGGTAGATACTTCACCTTTTCCATTTTTTATTTTTTATCTTTTATTTTTGTTGTTATTAAAATTAAATTCAGTCCTAGTTGAAAAGGTGATACCAAAATCTGTTTCTTTGCTAGACCATCCATAATTTAACAATTCTCATTCGTCTGCTACTACAGTTAGCATTGGAGAAAGAAGAACTAATGCGAGCATTGAAAAATGAGACGTATAATAACTCCAAGCTGAAGGTAATCACAAGTTGTTAATTGCTATATTTTTGGAATATTTTTTGCATGGATAATCTGCCCGGTGGTTTACTTCATTTTAGCGATTGCCTATGACTACATGGTTATCTTTGTCTGGTACTGTTGCATGTTGAGCACATGATTCTTGTGGCTAATTCCTTGTAAAGTCATTTTGAGTTTTGAAGTAGCTTGAAATTTTTGTTAATTACCGTTGCTATATAATGGGATAAACTTGTTTCTGCCCTATTGTATTCTGTTATTCCCTTGTATAACTATATACATATTGGCAGGGGTGACTATGCACAGGTATACACATGGAATTAAGGCCTTATGTTTAGTTTGATTTTCATGCTCCTCAAAATGTGAGCTTTTGCTTTCTGTCGATGGAAGTTGAACTAAAGCTTGTATAAATTTTATGCCAACCAATTGTCTGATGTGTATTTATGGAAACAGGTATGATAGTTGTTCCTGTCTAACTGAGCTATTCCCATTTTTCCAAGAACAATAATCCCACTGTTGGGTGGAATGACTTCTTTCGTATGTGTTTTGGCAACAATGTCTGGGAATAATACAAGTAGCGATTAATATGAAATACGAAAGATTATATCTTGTAAACTAGAAGCATCATTAGAACTCATGAAGAATGTAGAGTTCTCTAGAAAGCCCTCCAAGCTTCATGTAACCTTGTGGACTCTTGTAGAATGATGTGGAAGGCTCTAGAGGGCAAATTAGGGCCGTCCAATCGAATGCATCTCAATGTCCAAGGTATTCCCATTATTCTTGTCATTGTAATTCCCTACCCAAATTGCACTGGAATGTTTCATCAGTCTTCAATTCTGGATCATTGCTCAGTGTTGTTTTGATTATAGATTCAGAGGTATCGAGGCTAAAATTTTCTATGGAACTCAAAGCCAACTCCCTGGTATATGGCTTATTCTTCCCAAAATACAAAATAGCCTATAATGTTTAGCAGGGTGCCATTGTAATTCCTTATGTGCCTATAACTTTGCTGGTTTTATCAATAGTTGTGCAATCTTTTTTAGCTAGTTACATATTCTTTGCAGAAATCTACTTTTATTTATTTATTTATTTATATTGGGTATTGATTTCTTGTGATTTGTGAGTATAATCAAGGTATCATATCTGATCCATTCACATTTTTTTTCTTGCTTATACCTTGTTAATTCAAAGTTTTATTAATTTTTTATGAATTTGTTTTAATTTTTAAGGATTTGAACAAGGATCTCTCTCAAAAACTTGAGGTTCAGACACAGAGGTTAGAGCTCTTGACAGCTCAGAGAATGTCCAATGAGAATGCCCAGGCAAAGCCTTTGGATGTTCATAGTATGAATGATTCCATAGGCTATGCTGATGAAGGAGATGAGGTGAGAAGGAAATTTCAAACTATTTCTGTTTGTCCATTTTGTCTTCATTCTTTAAAGTAATGTTCCAGTTTAAAGTCTTCTTTGCGGACTTCAGAATTAACCAATTCATGATCTACCTCCCATTAGTTCTGATATCAAAGGGTTCTGCTCTGGAAATAAAGAAGATAATGAATTGGTTGATATTGACACGCATGAGTGACTATCCTGGCATTGTTCTGCCCTGAAAAGCTGAAAGTAAAAAATATTGTCATGTGAACGTGGTATTACTATAATATATATATTATAAATCACAAATAGGTTCCTCTTTTAAAAGCTATGGTTGCCCACTTGTGTTTATGGTTAGTTTCAGAATATGTTGACATCAGTGGGACTATAATCTATTTTAGTCTTGAACTATGAATAATTTCTTCTATAGCATGTTAGTCATTTAGATCTTATTCATTTGAATGAGTTATTAAATTACAATAAATCAGTCCTTATGGGAAGTCAAAAACTTTTTAGATTGCTGATACTAATGCAGATTGTATAATAGATCAATCACTTCATACTTCTAAGGTTCTTGAATCTCTATGGTTTATTCATCTATATTTTCATGTAATAAAATTTTTGGCTCCTCAAAATGTCTGATTTATTGTACCTTAATAACTCATTCAAATTAATAAGATCTAAATGGCTACCATGCTATAGAAGAAATTATTCATAGCTCAAGACTAGAAGCCATAATATTGCCACTGTGTAGATTTCTGAAGAATGATCAGATCCACTCAAAGACCCGTCAAAATTCGTGATCAGTCCCCAATTCTGACAATGTTAATTTCATCAACTGATTACTTACTGTGAAAAGTGTAATAGCATAACTAGTTAGTAGTCATCAATTCCACTAGTTATCTTCTATTCTTTCATGAGGGTTGGAAGTCATGATGGATCGATATCATCATTATTTAACTGAGAATTCCTCCACTGATGTTCTATCCACCAGGTGGTCGAGCGGGTTTTGGGGTGGATAATGAAGCTCTTCCCTGGGGGTCCAGCAAAACGTCGCACCAGCAAGCTACTTTAATGAGAATTAGGAGATCAGAAAAGCAAAGACACCGATCTGGGGCGATAATTGTCTTGCTTCGGCATATCCTATACGGTCTTGTTCATAGAGCTGGACACATCCATCTCTGTATAGTGTCACTAGGTTAGCATTTTTTGTTATAGAGCTGGGGAGAGGGTAAAAGGAATTCTTGTGGTGTAATCTTCCATGAATGGTGTGTTGAAGTGCACCGTTTGATTGGCAATAAACGGAAAAAAAAAACCCCTCGCTTCTTGTTTTTGTCATGGGGGTGAAAAATGTAAGGACGAACTGTCGTGATTATCTGTGTGATGGTTTCCGGAGATGTATTTGAGGCTGGTTTGATGTTTAAGTCCAGTGCTCGACTGCACAGATGTATGTAATCAAAGAGGAACAAAGATTTGGAAGTAGTATAACTCCATATATGCATTCTTTGTAGCTGTATTTCCGAAATTGGAAAATGATACCCTTGGGAAGTGAATCATAAGCAATGCTTTGCTTTGGTTTCTGAAATTCAGATGTCTCAATTTTGACTTTGTTCTGTGTTGAAGGTTCGCAAAATTACATTTGAAATGTTCGGCGCAGATTTACAGAAAATCACTGTTTCTTTTATTCTATTAATATGGATAAATCACAACTATCTGCATTTGACTCATTTGACTTGGTAGGAAATGAAATATCATATCATTTCCTTTTACTGATGTGGTGGTGGTTAGAGAAAGGTTTGGTTAAAATTGCTTCATCATCTACATTGTGACATTAGTTAAAAGTGCACCGCTATGTACATCAATTGTTAACAAGAATTCACTTTTTGGTTATGGTGGTATGGTTATTAGTTTTTGCAAAAAGATTTTTTTTTTTTTTTTTTTTTGGGTTCTATTCCTTCATAGTTAAGTTTAGATGATAAAAACAAATACCAACGAGATGAACTATTACCAAAATAATAATAATAATAGTAATAAATAAAAATTATCATGGAGACTAATATGCTATTAACTTGAAAATCTAAGCTAATCATTGATCTAGAAACCAGTGGTCATTATTGATCATTCTGAAGTCTGCTCACTTAAATATTTATTAAAAAATATATATATATATATACATACAATCAAAAGTGAAAAATTATTTATAAACTTTCTTCCACCTTCACATAGCTTTTCTTAAGCCAAACAATATGAAACAATAACTTCATTCATGATAAATGCAATCCAATTACTTAATGCTGGTCCACAAGCCATGTCCTCACATTATAGAACAAGCATTAGTATTCTCATCACTAAACATATTACTAGCCTTCTCATCAATGAATGAAGTAGTGTAATCAGGCCTGCCATAGTAGTACTCTTGCATGCTTAAATCATTGTAACCATGCTTACAGTAGTTATACGAAGACGATGCAGCGGCGATGGCCGGGTGATTACGAGCATAGCCTGTGCCGGTGGTGGCTGCATTCTGGTGCTCAAAGTTATAATATTGATACTCAACATTGTGAGGAAACGGCCATAACACCGCCCGTCTCCCCGTCTTTCTCACCGTCTTCAGTATTTTTTCCTGATCCACCCATCCAGTTACCGTCACCTTTTGCGTGATCATATTTATATCTATGTTATCTATCCCTGAAATTAATAGTCTCACATTGATTAATTAAATTAAAGTTTTATTTCCTATATATCAATTTTTAATCAAATCTGGTTTAAAAGAGAGATATTTATTATTTACCTTTTAACTTCATTAATGCACGTCTTATTTTTTTCTCACATCCATCACAGTCCATATGCACACACATCTCAACAATCTACATAACATCAAAACAAAAACTATTAATTTAAAAATTAGATTCACATGCATTCATTTGAGATGATTTTATGCACCAAAAATACAAAAATAAAATAAAATTCTCACCGTCATGTTTGATTACTTGCCCTCCCTTCAAAAGCACTCTCTCTCTCTCTCTCTCTCTCTCTCTTGATGGTTCATGGCAACATTTCCCTCATATTTATAGAGAGGGAAAGAAGGAGAAGAAAACTTGGCGGTTAAGTAGCAGTGTGCGTTTACTTTTTATTATTAGTCAATTATAAAGCTATATTTTTTATTCTCAAAGGAAAGCATGCAATTGTGGTGAAGTTGTTTGTTCTTTTTTTTTCATTTGTACCCTTAAAAGTTGGAAATATTTATACCTTCATAAGCTCCGAGTATCTACACCCTGAAAAGTGCAATAGTATCTATACTTGCATATTCATTCCACTTTGGCTAATTATAAAGTTTTTGAAGGGTGTGTGTACCAAACGAACTTTGTTTCTATTCAATTTAATTCTTCAATTGGTGAGTTTTGCGTCAGAGGGGAAATTGGCGAGAAATTTCTCTCGATGGCGAGATGGACACGTGGAGACTTAATCTGCTTCCAAGTGGCATTTGCTTATTGGCTGCTTCAGTTCAGCAGGATGAGGTTGGATATATTTCATCACGGTGGATTACGTGGATTGATGAGTCCGAATATTAATCTTTTATATGTAACCAATCGGCAGGTGCCACGTAACCAGTGTCATTTTCCATCACAAAAGAGAATTTTTTATATATACCAGGTAAAAGTGAATAAGTGAATATTTACGTATATACGTATGGTATATATGTAGAGGCGGTATTATCTCAGGACTTTTGTAGATTCATTATCTACGAATATTCATAGATGATTGTTAGACCGCGTCCCAATCGACAGTGATAATCATTTATCACTGTGCTAAAAAATAACAAAGAGTTTGATAAACAATTCTGTATAATATTACTATATTTATAAATAATATAAATTGAAATAAATATCAACTATTAGATCGCAGATTACATAATAACTAGATTGATCACAACCGTTGAAAGGGATAAATTAAATTCAATATAAATTATCTAAATTTCCTTCTATCTCTTTTTAGCGTTTTGTTCAAGTCCACAGTAAACTTTTTCTCAAATATCTAATCTTTCTATTAAGATAAAAATTACTGTACCAATGCATCTTTGAATACAACAGTATGAAATTAAAAAAATAATATTGAATTAATGAACAATTATATTCAGAGTTACAAGAGCCAAACCTTGAATATGCAAATATTACAAAAAAGAAAAAAAAAAAAAGAAAAAATCATAATGGTACAACTTAGGAAACAACTAATTAGTCACTTATGATTCAATACAAAGTCTGCATTGGTTGAAGGTGATAAATTAATGAAATGAAAGTGTGTCACTTGCAGTACCCTCCAGAATTGTAGGCATATGATCTACTACTGGTGGCTTCTTCAACTTTAACTTCAATTTCAATGAACACTTGTCCACATTTTTATTCACCAACTACACCAAAATAAATAAATATTAAATCAATTTAGTCAAAAATATAAAAGTTTTGTATCATATATTTATCAAATAATCCTATATTGAAAAAAAATAAATAAAGAGAAATTGATGCGGTGATAATTATGACTCTGAAGTAAATTCCATAAACCCTTTAACCACAAATTTCATCAAATAAATATATTACTTTAATATTTGTATATATAATGAAAAAAAGACCATACCGTCCATTGTTTAACATGACAAGAATAAGAATCATTGATCCTTTGCTTCTTGCTCATCTCATGTTGTAATTCGAGAGGCCTTTTGAATTTGTTTGATTTCTTTGAAAATCTTTGAGAAGTGAGATCCGAAGATGGAAATGGAAAAACAAAATCATGAAATTCTTCTAAAATTGGATTACGGTATTTTAGTAATAAGACAGCTAACAATTTTTCATCAACTTGTTCCTTCTCTGATTTCCTTGCATCATCTTCCATCTTTCTTTTCTCTTAATAAAATCTAGAAACAAGAAGAGAAATTAACAATAATCAATTAGAAGGCTACGAGCAAATTATAAGAAAAACATGAGGGGTTTTACTCCTAATTTGAGTGGGATTTGGACTTTGAGTGTGTAACAAATTATGCATGGCTCTACTATATGATACATTTAATTTGAATATATATATATATATATATATATCGTATCATAAAATAGTAAGTTTTGGTTTCTGATTTAATCTCGTTATCTTTTTATAAAAAGTACCACCGAGTGTTATCACTATAAAACTTTTTTTTCTTAATAAAAAAGATTTTTAAAGTAGTAAAATTTATTAAACTTCTTTTACTTAATTTAATTTAATTATTTATTTAATGGATTTTACAAAAAAAAAAAAAAAAAGGTTTGCGGGTGTGTTTTTGGGGGTGTGGAGTGAGAAAATTGCTTATATAATATACCCCTATAAAAGTGGATAATTATTTATATCTCTTCATAAATACAAAACATTATTTATTTGTTTGTGTATTTTATTGGTTCAAAATCAACTTATAATTTTATAATTGATATTTTGTTAAACAAAAAAGAATAATTTAAAAAGGTATATAAAGTGTGAACCTGAAAGTGTTTGTAGCTTTCTACCCATTAATTTAAATATGAACTAATTTTGAAACAGTTAGGGGCACTGCCATGGACTTCGTACCAAAACATGATTAAATATATATATATATATTATATATGATGGATTAGCCACATTGTCAAAAATAAAACAAAAAATAAAAAGGAAGTTAAAATAAAAATATGGAATTGATTAAACATTGAATTAATAATTTGAACACATGAGTCTGTTATTGTATTTTTTTTTTTCTTTTTAAATGTTAGCTATGATTGTTACATTGATTAAGCAGTAAATTATAAACAATTTAAGATTTTTAATTTATTATAATAAATTATATATATATATAATGAAAATATTAACTATACTAATTTTTTCCAACAATATCATTCAAATAGAATGTCTTGTCTGTAATTTCTTTGTTGTGGTTTCTCTCCCTCTGTGGAGTTCTCCTCCATTGAACACCTCTTTGTCCTCATTCACCACCTTCATCAAAATAATTAAAAAAATATCAACTAATTAATTAATAATATTCATAAATTGAAATGGGCATATTAGGATATCAGAATTTGGTACCAGTAATTGATAAATATATATACATGTATAATATCCATACGTACAAGCATGTATATATATTTATCACCCACATGGACGGAAGTATTTTTAATATATATCCTAATATCCATACGTACATGGACGGAAGTATTTTTAAAAACATGTATAATATCCATACGTACAAGCATTTTTATAATATATATCCTTCCGTCCATGTTTTTTTTAATTTCATACTATATGACTTAACACCAACATCTACCCAACCTAAAATATTATTTAATTTAGTACACATAAAAGGCACATGTAACAAGTCTATCATTCTGATATTCAATTAATTCAAAAATAGAATAAGCTTTTACACATATTTATCTTTATTTTTTTATAAAATAAATTTGAATTATATACTTTATTACCACCATATTATTAAATATTTAATTATCATATTGAAAATTAAATATTATCAGAGACTCACATTGGAAGCCATGACCTCTGGTAGTGCGGACACTTGTGATGTCTCATCTTCAATTGGGCATATGTCCTTACTCTCATTGACCACCTTCATCAACAGAAAAAAAAATTATTCACAAATTTACATATATTTAAACATGTATGCTTTCTAAAATCTAAATATTATATATTGATATTCTATATACATACATATTGACAAAGAAACAATTATAATATTCTTATGCCTTAATAATCACTTCTCTAAAATATGAAATACCTATATTTAAATAATAAGATTTCTATTTCAACATATATATATAACAAAATCTATTGACAGTGGGCCTCCTGTACGTGTATAAAGACATATAACATCTTTAGAATAGTTCGCCCTAATATGTATTATCCACTTTATCAAAAAAAAAAAAAAAACTGATAAATTTATTTCCGTTTCAGTAAATTTCTCTTCACAAAATTAATTAGTTCTAAAATTTACTATAATAAAAATAATATATACATGCATAAGAAAAAAAAATTAAAACAACATCTACATGTATGTCAAACCTTTTTACTAAAATATCAAGATTAAATAAAATATAATAAATAAATAAACAAAATAAAATTTTAACCTTATGTTCTTCACTAGAGGCTGAATCGATTTCCTGCATTCTTTGCTTTTTATTTATATTCGGAAATAATTTTTCACTTCTTCTATTTTTTTTAAAGGGTTTTTTGACAACTAAATTGAGTGGTGATTCAGGGAAAATAAAATCACGTAAATTCTCTAAAATTGGATTTTGGTAACTTATGATTTGAATGGCCAACAATCTCTCATCTAGTTTCTCTACTTTTCCACTCTCCACATTAATATTAATCACTTTCCTTTCATCATCCATCTTCCCTTGTGAATAAATCTACAAGTTAAAAAATATATATATATATATATATATATATATATATATATGTATATATATACATACACACACATAATGAATAAGAAGAAGTTAATTTATAAGGGAAAAAAGTATTTAGATTTGTAGTCCTAGTCCAGGTTGAACTAGAAATTTGTTTGTAAGATGGATCGTAATGTTAGTTTTATAACGTAAAAGACTCAATTTCGATTTATCTCTTTTTGTTTTTAAATCCTTTTTATATGACTAACAATTCAATCCTTTAAAAATGTAAGCCAAATTTTGGATTTACCAAATTTAATTGATTAAAGTGTTTCAATTTGACAACTTGATTTGTTTTCTCAGTTTATTAATTCATAGTAATTATTAGTATTAAAATTTTTATTTTTATTTTTAACAAGAATTTCATATCATAGTAACTGCTTGATACTAAAACAAATTTAGAGGTTTTTGAGGTTTTCCAATTTTAGTGTTTCATTGTGCTTCACCATATTTTATTGAAAATCTTCCACCTATATAAAATTTCCACCAAAAGAAAAGGCTTTGTTGCCTCAGTTTGCTATATTTTATATATATATATATATATATATATATATATATAATGAAATATGTGCATGCCTACATAAACACTTTACACATGAGACTCAGTATCAATAGTTTAAGAAATCATTAGCCAAGTAGCTATTTTATTATAAGAAGCACCGAAGAAAACGATATAATTTCACCCAAAAAAAAAAAACTTACCAACAAGCAATATAACTCCTCATTGATACACATTACATACTATGCTTCAAAACCGAAGCAAAGTTCTTACTCATTGATATCATCATAATATAACCAACTGGTTGCGAAAGCTAATGTGCGTCAACCGACATAACTTACGCAAATATATATATATATATATATATATATATATATATATAGGGATAGATACAGTATGCAACATGGATAACATACTGTACTCTTTGTTCTATTATAATGCATAACAGTTATAAAGAGAAGTTGGATCTTCAACATTTAACCGGTATTCTGCATACCTGCAGCAATACCCTTCATTGTCAGGATGAGAGTGTCTTCAAGTCCGGGGGCGTACTCGCTTGTCGGATTCAGCTTTACAAGTTCTGCTGCTGGCTTGTTGGGTTCCATGATGTCCTTTGATAGATGAGGCCGCAAGTTCACATGGTAGCACGGGTCTCTGATTCGCTTCAGAGTGTATGCTTGGCAGACATTCAGAGTGGTTATGTAAGCGTCTCGCAAGCATAGTCTTTGTTTCAAGTATGGATCACCTTCGAGAAGGTCTTTGTGACCAGCAACCTGCAAAATTTCAGTGGTTATTCATCAGTAATAAATGGGATATATGATTTTGATGTACAAATGTGATAAACAGTGATTTGCAAGAATAAAGAATATCTTTAAGACGAAAAAACTTTCGAGCGCATGAACATGCTTCCAAACTCCTGATAAATTGAGATTTTAGGTCGTGTACATCCTCTTTAACAAGAAGGCTGGAGAAACAATTCTGGTAAATATCCTCAAGCATTGTAATAAGGAAATTTTGATTTAAGGCTCTCATAGAGTTTTTTAGAATAAAATTAAACTAATTAAAAAATTTAATTAATTGGTCATACAATATCTGATCTAATCATCTAACATAACCATGACAACAATCCTAACTTAAAACTTCATACTTTCTGCATCGAAGATGAAATATAGAACTGTTAATTAAATGCACAAGGAAATGAAACTAACCTGAAGAAGAAGGCTCTTTGTTTCTTCATAGTCAGCCCTCAGTCGCTCACCAAATAACCATAGATCCTCAGAAACCAACAGTTTGTCATATAGAGCAGCTATACCTGGATCTCCCTTAGCAAAAACCATCTCAACCAAGTCGATTGTGACCCTAAAAAACGGCCATTCGTTGTACATCTCTTGTAACATGTGAAGGTTCCTGATATCCTTTTCAAGGACATGCTTGAATGCGGCACCAAAGCCAAGCCACACGGGAAGGTGAAACCTGGTCTGTGTCCATGCAAAAATCCAGGGTATTGCACGCAGGGATTCAATGCCTCCACTGGGCTTTCTTTTAGAAGGCCTGCTTCCGATGTTCATCCTGCCATATTCTAGCTCAGGTGTGGCCTGAAAGAAATTATAACAATAACCATAAAACTTTGATATGGTACAATTTTATTCATAAAATAGGATATATGTGATCCCACAGAAAAGATGAGTATTTGTCCTGCTTGCTGGCCATCACAATACAATATAAGGGCAAGAAACCCAATTTACTTACTGTACTATAAGTCATGAGATAATCTATGGCTGTGAAGTACAGTTCTTCTAAAGAATGCAACACTAACAATTCAAGGGAAAAATGCATCCTCCTCAAAGAAAAAAACATAGCCTACTAATATTTCAAAACTATCGTCTAGTTTCATAAAGGTTACTACATTTTCATCCATAAACCAGTTTTGTCCTCACCATTTTCAAGTTTGCCCTCAAGAATTCCAATAGTTGCACATATAAGCTAAAGAGCGAACAGGAATTCAAAGATTAAAATGCAAAGAGAATGTCAATCATTTAAAGGAAAGAAGAAACTTAATAGCAATTTCAGTAAAAAAGGTAATTAACTACTAAAGAAAAATACTTACCAGACGAAAATATTCAACAAAACGTGGTTCTTGGAATACAATCGATCTATATTTTCTCGTTGCCACAATAGCCATCTCATCCAGTAGCGCACGCCACTCCGGCTTTGGAGAAATTGGTGGGTGCATACCATGTTCAAGAGTAGCAGCTGTAAAACGCTGAAGTGTTCGGAAGCACAAATGCTCCTCGCCAAAAGATTGTTCAATAACCTCTCCTTGAACAGTGACACGAAGTGACCCATGGATAGTATCTGGTGGCTGAGATAGTATAGCCAGATGAGTAGGACCACCTCCTCTTCCAACAGTCCCCCCTCGTCCATGGAACATTGTAAGCTTTATCCCAAATTCCTTGGCAACCTTTACAAGTTCTTCTTGGGCTTTATATAGCTGCCAAGCTGCAGAAAGGCGTCCTGCATCCTTCCCGGAGTCTGAGTATCCTATCATAACCTCCTGCTTTCCATTTATTCTGTTCTTATACCAATCAATAGAGAAGAGTCGGGCTACAGCTGCAGGAGCTGCCTCGAGATCAGCAAGTTTCTCAAACAATGGCACCACTCTCAATGGCTGCTTCACATGGCATTCACGTTGCAACAGCTCAACAGCAAGCACGTCTGATGGGGCAGTGGCCATTGAGATAATATAAGCCCCAAAACTATCTGCAGGAAGTTCTGATATTACATGAAATGTATCTAAAACATCCGCAATTTCCTCAGTTTTAGGAAGGTCAGGACCAAATAAAGGGCGCTTGCCCCTAAGCTCAGATAAAAGCCATTCTTGGCGCCGCTCCTCTGGCCAATCACGGTATGATCCAATACCCAGATACTTGGTGATTGCATCAATGACATCAGTGTGTTTATCTGATTCTTGCCTGATATCAAGCCGAACAAGCGACAGACCAAAGGTTGATACTTGACGTAAGAAATCAAGAAGACTCCCATCAGCAATAGGTCTATCACCGCAAGCGCAAAGTGACCTGTAACAGAGCTCAAGAGGCTCCAGAAACTGCAAAAAAAAAAAGGATTAACAAGGAGACCTAAATAAGATAGAACAATTGTTCCGCTCTTTAAACAAACATGCTCACTACATATATCAATATAGGGGATAAACTTTATAGGCACACATTGATACCAGCAACACATAGAAGGGTGGCCAACCCAATTGGACATCAACCTTGGAAGCAAGTTAATGAAAGCACAAATTTCACCAAACAAAAGTGATAATGTTTTCTAGATGGAAAAACATAATTGGAAAACTTTATAATTAAAAAAAAATCACCAACAGACAGTGACTAATGCAGAAAGAACCACTGATATGAGAGAATATAACCTGCTCGACATTGGTGAAAGTGCTCTCCTCAGGAATGTCAGAGAATCCATTTGAAAGCATATGGCGAGAGCGTTCACGTGTATTGTACAACTTGTCTCTCACATCACCAAGAATAACACGATAAGGTTCATTTATAGGAATTTGTTTCCAAAACTCTGCAATCAGAGAAGGGATAAAATTAAACTAGCGACAAAAAATATATGTCCTTTACAAATCCTAGCATATAACAAAGAGAAAATGAATTTAATGACAGTTGCAAGAGATACTTTTTTTCCTGATAAAAAAGCAGCAAATTAATAGTAATAGACAAATACGGCCATACAATTAACATTTCCAAGGATTCGTTCATACTTATATGAAGATATTCACTAAAATTTACACTCATGTGCAGAATTTAATGACATGAAGAAAGCATGTAAAAGGAATGACAAGCAAAGAAAAATCTCCCAAACACAGAATTTCACTCTGCATTACATAAGCATGAGAGCTAAAAAAATTCCTGTTCATGTGCATAACAATGATTCCAGTTGTCAGACAGCAGGAGCTTAGCGAGCTTGGAGTGTGAAAATCAACCCAATATATTTCAAATCACAAGTTCACAAAAAAGATTTAAGGGGACGCAGGCAATAAGACATAATAAAGAAGATTGTGCAGAAGATGAATATTCCTATGGAAGACATTATATTCCCCCTTATATTCTCAAATAAGTACATACCAATATAGTGTTTGGCATCCTTCTTTGATGATTGATGTAGTTCGTTTGCTCGCAATCGAAGTTCTTCACTGCATCGCCACATGGACATCTGCAAGAATATTAAGTGATGTCAGTACTACATCATAAGTAATATTAGAAGAAGGAACTTACATGTGAAAAATTAGAAATTTTAGCTAATTCAATTTGACAGACATTAATACCTCAAACATTAGATCTTCAATTTGGGAAAAGTACAAATTTGCAGCCATCATTCTAGCCAACAAACACACATCTCTCGTAACCTCAGGAGTGACTCTAGGGTTTCCTACAATCCAAATGAAGGTGTCAAAATGCATGTAATTATACAATGTTGCTATTGAAAAGTGTCAATTCACATATTGAGCATATTACTGGCATTGCTTGGCTAATTGTGAAACATATAGATGAATATGGAATGTGCAGATAAAAAAGCTAGTTCAAAATCATTCATGTGAGAACTTTCATGACACAACATTAAACACTTAAAACACGTAATACGATCCTAAACATAAGCAGTAGACCTAAATATATTATTGATTTGAAACTAAATGATTTGATGTTCAACTTAGATATAGACTAAAATGATTTGGTGTTCAACTTCTTATAAACTTGTAATTTTTCAACCCAAGAAACTAAAGCATATCAGATCACGAATTATCATAATTTTCAAGAGGCAATTATGAAGCATAAAACATGACAGGAATCCATAGTGAAGTACCATCACGATCACCACCCATCCAAGAAGAAAATTGAATCAGAGGAGCATTGTAAGGAACACGCTCCTTTATCCCAATGTTCTTCAGAGCAGTATCAACCCGACGTAGGAACTTCGGAACACCCTTCCATATTGTTTCATGGAAATAACTCATCCCTGCTCGCATTTCATCTTGCGGAGTGGGTGGAGTTCTTCGAATCTCATCAGTTCTAAAAGCAGCTTGGATCTACAATGACAAAAATCAAGACAAAAGAAGTTGAATGGGTGAGATGGGCCAAATAGTTTTCAGAGACACCAACTTTGTGTTATCCAATCCAATCAAGCAGCTTGGATCTCATCGAAAGTGTCACTAGAAAAATAAAAAACGGAGCAAATACACACACTACTGACAGAAAAAAACCTAACATCAGGTATGATGCATTTAATCTACATAACAACAGCAAAGTTATTGAAAAAACTATTAGATCCAAAGCGACAGCAATGGCATCACAATAAAATTCATGGACCAAAATATGACATAATATCATAATCAAATTACCTCTCTTTGAAGAGCTTCGTCAAGCTCCTGCTTGTCATCGGGAGTAATGTCCTTTGCATTCAACTGTGTCAAACAATTCCTTATCCTACATAGCATCAGGAGATGTCCCAAAAATTAGTGAGAAAGAAGATTATGAGCTAAGTCTATATTTAAGAACATCATTGTATTGTGTGAGCACAATACAGTGACCAATGTAACAGAATAATCCTCATCTTAATTACAAACTATCCAAACTACTCAAAATGTTGTTAACATACCTAGCATGCTTCTGAAGAAGTGATCTCCTAATTGACTGAGTGGGATGAGCAGTGAAAACCAAATCAACTGTCTGGCTCTTCAGAGCATCAAAAACCTCCTCAGGTGACTTTTTCAGCTGCACTACCAGCCTTTTAAGGGTCTCCTCAATGTCTGACTCAGTAGTCGCAGAATTTTCATCTGCAAAATCACCTTTCTTCTTCTTGATTCTTCTGCGGTAAGCAATCTGGACCTCTTCAGCCAGGTTGGCCAAATTGAGCATGTGTGAGAATGAGCTGGTAATTACAATGGAGTCTCCAGGGTCCAAACTTGTCAGCACATTCCCAAGCTCCTCCAGTTTCTTCGGATCGTGTCCCCCTTCATAGTCTGCTGATAACTCATAGCACTCTTGTACCTAATGGCAACACATGATCAGAATTTGAGCGATGTGCACCACATGACATAAAATTAAATGCGCTGATATCTTTCTTAACGGAAAGAACAAATGCTAAACATCATGTAAAGTTAGGAATTAGACAACCAATCTAGGACGAAGAACTCCATGACAACTAAAGTGACAATATTGATATGCAAATTAATACCCTGATTTACATTTAAAACCAGGAAATCTCACAAGTTCCTTTTTCTTTAAAAAGAAGGGCAGACATGGTATCATCCATCAAGTTGGCTTCTTTTCACTCAAAAAAAAACAAAAACAAAACCTCAAGTTTTCCAATTGCCACTGAATTCCATAAAGAATCCCAACAAACTCAAAGAAATTTACTTGAAGATGCTTCTCCAACAGTCAACTAACAGTACGGCACGAAACCAAAGTATAAACTATTAAAAAAAATCGAAGGAAATCGAAGTCCTTATCTATATATCATCGGAAAATAAACCAAATCCAACCACCCCCGGCTTAGGCTTCAGCCATTATCAGAAGCAACGAAATCAAACTTCCAAACGAAGAAAAAAGGGGAAATTTTTCATACCGTCTCTCGGATATCCTCTCCGTGCAAGTCCTGGAGGATATCAAGAAACCGATCCAAGAGCAGCGCATCATACTCAACAAGCTTATCATCTTCCGAGACCTTCGAAGGCGCCAGCAGCCGCAACTGCGCATCGATGGACGTCATCTTCTCCACAGAGTTCCGAGCCATCTCTCTCTCCTCCACCAACCAATCCACCACCCAAATCCACTTATATAAAAACAAAAATCGCGAGAAACCAAACAAGAAAAAAGCAAATCAGGACACGAGAAATCTGCCCCTCTAGAGGGCGAAAGGGCGAGGATTCAGATGGCGATGGGTCGATAAGCGAAGCCCACGAGATTGGACCTCTGGAACCCTAGCTTTCGATCTGAATCCCTGCGAGGAATCCCGTGAGACGATCAAAGAAATGGGGAGAGCGAGAGAGAGAAAGAAAGAGAGATTGATCAAAGAAAGGCGTGGGTTTTGGCTTTTTTCAGGGGGGTTATCGTGCGGTTATTTATAGAAATGCCAATTTGCGCCAAAACTGTCGCTTTTTAACGGATCCCATTCGGATCCGAATTATTGCAAACTCCGAATCCATTTAAACTCGATTATATCGTTACCTATACTGATTTTGCATCGGGTTAGCGGGTTAGCGGGTTATTGGATCACAACGATTTCCATTTTTATTGTTTGCTTTATTTTTTTATTAGCTTTTCCATAAATGTTCGGATTCGGTATTGGTGAAAACCGTGGACTGGAATATTCCAAGTGGATCCTTTTTCTTTTTCTCCCCCTAATTTTTTTTAATTAATAATTACATGTAGACCTCCACCAAATTTACGCAAATTATTATTATTTTTATAATATTAAAAATAACATGTCTCCTGGGCAGGTACTGATAATCACACTTCCCCCAATTTTTTTTTTTTAATTTTGTTGTCGATGTAAATATAAATAAAAAAAAGTTGAAATTGTAATTTATAAAATTAAATTATAAAAATATATATATTTATGTATCATTATTGAAGGTATTTAATTTATTTATTTGATTGACAGTATAAGAATTTTAGATGTACTACTGGAAATTTAAGTTTTGTGTGTTTGAGGGAATTTTATGCGTGTAAATTGAAGAATTAATTAATCATTTATTTTGTGGCACATAATTAATTAGTTAGCATAATTCAAGGCAACTACATGCCTTTTTTGAGTGGAAATCTCATTATTATCACATTAATTTATCTCCAAGTCTATTAAATCTCTATATATATATATATGATAGGCAAAGATTAATCAGTTATGTTTCTTATTGTAATAAGGTAGGATAAATATTAAAGATGAAATCATAGTCTCTCGCAATTGTAGCTATCATCATAAATAATTAGTTATTTGTTTTATGGCTTATGCATCTTATTTTTTGTATCTTGATCGAATTGTATTAAGTGTTATGTAGTTAGGCTCATTTTTTAATCATAAACATGTTATTGTCGACACATATCATCGACGGATTTGATACTATTTATAACTATGCAATGTGACTTGCATGAAACAAATTTTACAGCAGAAACACAAATTTCAAACATATAGTTTAAAAAATAATCCTGATAATAATTCATTAATTTTGACAAATGATATTTTTAATTAAGTTGAGATTTTCTAAAAGTTCAATCAATTATAAACTAAATAAATGACACTTTTCATTACAACATAAAATTATATATCATTTAAGTGAAAAATTCAACAAAGTGAACTATAAAACAATGCTCAAGCTTACAAGAATGTGATTTAATACTGTGCTTTGATTCTTTGAAAGAAACCTCTAAACTAAAAAAAATAAAAATAAAAAAAACATTAAGAATCTCCACCAAACTATTAATTAGTACCATGGGAACCCATGATCATTTATTTGGTCTATTGGATCTAATTGTGGAAGAAATTAATTTACATATATAATTGTTTAGCTATATTTATTTTTAAAAACTGTAATAATATTAAAGAAGATTTATATTAATATATTAATGGAAGGTGATAACATACATAAGTGGTATCTTTTTGTCATCATGTTTATATAATGGAATGAAATGTGGCTTTCATTAGTTTGAGAATATGACAATGCTATTGACTTTACAATGAACGTAAAATATTAATAATAGATTGAATTTGATACTTATCAAACATGATCATGATGTAATACTATTAGGGAGGCCATTTTGGCATCTCTAATGATGTCATTGATATATAGACATATAATATAAAAGCAAAAAAAAAAAAAAAAAAAAATTCAAAACAAAGAATATGAATTTTGCAAACTCCACAAATTCAAATTGTTTAGCATTTTTTTCCATAAGATAAATTTCCAAGTTATCTAAAAATTTATTGATTTCTAGTTTCCCATCTTGACTCCTAGTTAATTTTTTTTTTATTTATAAAAATCACCTCGACCTCGTCATTGCCATCTTTCATGAGAAACGCCTCTTCTTCCGGAGTTACAAGTCTATTTTGATAAGTTCCATAAAAAAAACGGATAAAAAAAGGGTTTTAAAGAACCGGTTCTATATAATTTTTAGTTTGACCAATTCAACCAATGATTTTGAATAAGTTTTTTGGTAGAATTTTTTTTTTCATATGTGATGACTTTTTTAAATTTTGCAAAAACAAAAAAAAAAAAAAAGAGTTGAAAAATGAGGCAAAGAAAATTTTTAATTGAAAATTTCAAATAATGGATGTTCAAAAAAAAACAAAAAACCTTGTTGGAAAAACAATCACATTTCAGAAAAAGAAAATTCAAAGAAACATTATATAGTTCATAGTATTTATGAAGAATTAAAAAAAGAAAAAAGGGGGAGAGGTATTTGGTCTATTTGTTTGTTAGAACTTAGATTTGGTATAATAGATTTGAAGGCATTAAAGAATATAATAATGATAAGTGGCCTTCTTTATTGAAAATATGAAATGAAGGAATATAACTATCTTCACATTCCCAAGAAATTTATGTATTCAAAATGGCATAATCCAAGGATTATTCCTCTAAATTATTATAAAAGAGATGATGAAAATCATACCTATGATTTCAAAATGCATTAACTTCAAGAAAGATTTTTTTTTTAACATAACTATATTAATTCAAAACATGTGCAACCATTTAATAAATCAAAACAAAACATGAACCATGTTCTTTAATCAAGATATCATCAATTTTCCATTATAAAAAAAAACCTCCCAATTTTCATATAACTAATCATCTCATTCCACTACTCATTATTAGCATTGATTTTATTCTATTGATGTGAAAGAACTCTTAAAAAAAAAACATAAAAATGATAATTTTTTTCCTAATCTCTTTGTCCTTAAAATAAGATAAAGATGTTTGATAAATGTTAAAACTTTCTTAGATTTTCCCTCATTTTCTAAGCATAAGACAAATTAATGTTAAAAAAAAAAACCATGAAAGTGGGTATCATGATTTGGAGCTATATATATATATATATATATATATATATATATATATATATATATATATTTGTTATCTTCTTTCTAGCTAGCTTGGAATAATAATTTTAGGTGAATGAGTCCTACCATAAGAGGACAAACAAGGCTCCATAAGGGACACATGCATGCTAGACCATAATGGGCAAAATTAATTCAAATTTAGGTTGAGCCAAGTCAATTTGATGTTCTTCAACAAGTATATGGCTCTATTTGGATTAATTTATTTTAATCAGAGCATTTTTGTGCCAAAAATGATTGTTTACATTGATTTTTTTTTCAAAAAATTTTTTTTTTTTAAAAATAACCACTGTAATAGTTGAACTGTAATAAATACTAGGAAATATGAAAGTGCTTTGAAAAGAGGAGCTTCTAAAAATGATTTTGAGAATTGTTATTATTATAATTATTATTCAAATGAAAACATAGATGAAAACTTAAATAACTTCTCCGTTACTAAAGTACATTTGAATTAACATATATAAAAGACTTTAACTTAGAAAAGCTGTTGAAAAAATAAATCCATATATATATATATGTATGCTTATCCAAGAGGGTTTATAGCATAAAAAAAAGAGATAATAGCATCCATGTGTGAAATAAGATTAAAGAGAAAATGATTCTATTCTTCTAAATGCTTAGCTCTCCGTATAAAAATAAAACTAATACCATTGAAACAGAATATTAATTTATTCTTCCAATATAAATAAATAAATAAGTAGGTTTGAATCTTATTTATGTTTTTATCCAACCAAGTTATGAAAAGAGTGGTTTTAGTGATTTATCTTAGTGAGGTCTTTTTTTTCTTCCGTAAGTAATAAGCAATCTTAAAAGACAAATAAATACAAAATGTGCACTAGTTATAATGACTCATCGATCTTTTAAAATGTACTATAAGTGACTTACATAGACCGTTTTACCATGCAACTTTAAAAGAGAGAAATATATATAACATTTTCCAAAAAAAACTTGGATTCAATAAAGATCTAAAACAATACATAAACAATGCTACTATAGTAGTTCAGTCCTTCACCTTACTCACACATTGCTTAATAACATATCACTAAGCTAACCAATGGTTGTTTAGTTGGCTCTTTCTATTTCATGCTTCTCCTTTTATCTTTATTATAGTATCCAATGCCCTACATAATACAAGCTTTTGCATGACTAGGTGGAGCCAAATCAAGAAAAGAGCTAGCATAAAATATAAGAGGCTACTAAATGGGCCCTTTTTTTTTTAACAAAATAAATAAAAAAATAAAAATAAGTACCACTTTCTTCTTTGTTATCAATGATATGCACTTATTTATCTTCTAGCCTCTCCTTTTTCTTTCAACACTTTCCTAAGTTCTAGCCATTCTTATTCTCTTAACTTTATGCCAAGAACAACCTTAGCTTTATATATCACCCCAGGCTAAATAAGGAATATTTTTCTTCTTTTTAATTATTTCTAGTGTGCAAAATATTGAGAAAGATGTAAAAGGGAGAGCAGAGAATATCTTAATAAGAATATATAGTTTCCTTAATAAAAGTGGGAAGAGCTGGAATCAAGAAGAAGAGGTGGAGGATGTGGTGATTACAAGGAATGATTTTTTAAGATAATATTAACTCTTTTGGTAAATAACTACGGATTAATTTTCCAAGCAACCGACGTTAGAGAATGCGAAATTTATGCTAGAAAAATCATACAACATTTGTTAATTATCACAGGGCACTCTATAATGATATTAAAAATAAAATAAATGGTAAAATACTTTTATATATATATATATATATGGAATATTTTCAGATAGAAAATGTAAAACAAATTGAAGATGTAAAATAGACACTCTAGGAAAGCATCTTGCAGTTGATTTTTCAGAAGTTTTAATTTGTAATTCATTATAATTACTTCACGTGCGTTTTTAGAAAGAAAATGAACGGAAAAATTTTTTCATTTTTTATCTTCAGTATAATACCCATTGTTTATTTTTTTTTTTAATTTTTCTTATTTTTCTATATACAGAATGAACTGCAATAAAATTTAAGTTATCTACGGGATAATCACTTTATATTATATAGAAGCTACCGAAAAAAGAGATCAAACAAAAGAATAGTCCTATGAGACAAACAGTAAAATGGCAAAGTCATTCTAGAGGTAAAGGTTCCATGGGAAAACCAAAAACCAAGTGATAGAGATTAGCTCATGTTCTGAGAAATGAAGCATATTTCTTAACACTATTTGGCCATCAAGTATTATTGTGACCTAATAATAAAAAAAATAATAAGTTACTCATGCTATGATTTATCAATGGACTCATTCTTGGACATAATCCTAGCGATTATTTGCTGCAAAAAAAAAAATCAGTATTGGCGTTGGTTAACTGAGATGATCTCAGTACTTCCATCATATTCACCAAAATCTATTTTTGTTCTAGCCTTTCTCTGCAAATGGACATGAGGAGATCCCCGAAATAAAACGATAGCACATATCGAAGGGGCATATCAGATGTCATGGCTTAATATAGAAAAAGATATATCAATATGTTCGTCAGAGTTGGATAGATCGAATCAAAATATACACAGAGCTTCAACCATAAAAATTTACCATAAAAGGCTGCTAAATAATAATATGATGAAGCTATTATGAGGATTCAATTATCCTCCTCAGACACAATCTTGAAACTACATAATATGAACTGATCAGCAAAAGACTTGACGACGCAGTTCATGATCCAAACAGTAGTAGGAGAACAATACTCACTCAGAAGAGAACATGCCAACCTGCTTATTTTGAGCACTAATAATAACTAATTGGAACATGAATTTACATTTCAGCAAAGATAGATTCATTTCTCTTCATAGATTGATTCTAAAAACAATATGAATAAAGCCTAATAAATTTAAGAACAGACCTACAAACTATAATTACAGAAATACAGCTGATGCTACTCACAGATATGTGGTTTTGGCAGGCAACCTGCCCCAAACAAAATATTGTGATTGGGCTTATCGTACAAGTCAACTGTCACTCCAGGTGTCGTCATCACCGCCATCGTCACTACCGACACATGCCTGAAAAAATGACATAGGTCAAACAAAAGGGAAATAATATGACAGCAAAGAGGATAGGAAATCGAACATTGAGAGTACAAACCTGACGGATTGCATTTGCCTTCTCCAGTATGGCGGCAACATGGACATTGGTGGTTGGTTGCGACACATTGGTCGGCTTTGCTGTTGTGGTGCGCCTCAGACTAAATGTCTGCATATTTACAAATGTCAGTAGAGAACCTGTTTATAAGGTATATAATAGAAAACATCTTGTGAATCAATTCAATCATCTGCTGCTAACATTATAGAAACCAATTATTCAGAGAATGCCCAAATAAAATAATCCGTGTGTTTAAACTTACCTGGAAACTGACAAAAGCTGTCTTCTTTTGCACAAAAGAGAAAAGGCTTAAGAGCTTAAATGATTCCTATGAAATGGCATACTATTCTTCAGTTTAACGGCATGTAAGCCTTGAGAAGCAGGCCTAGACTAATGCCCCCAATCAGTAACTTATAAGCCACAGGAATTGCTCAAGTTCCGGGGTTAGGGAATAGACGAGCATTATACTCTAGGCTTGATTGTAAGGGCCTACTTGCCCAACAATCATATTTCCTGAGACCTCAGTGCTATTCTCCGATAGGAATTCAACAATTCTAGTAACAGCTAATCAGGAGACCCTAGGTCCTATAGAAGATTTAAGGCATAAAAAGCAACATTAATAAAAGAAAAAACAGAAGTGACAATGCATTTTAATTTCAAATGAGGCCTTGGCCTTACCTTCCTGCGAACAAGACTAGAAATCAATTATACGTGGAAGAATACAAAATTTGCTTGTGCCACGCCAGACAACATAAATCTTACACAAGCAGTGGATATGTTTAGAGGAAGAGCACTTTCAATAACAAAAGTTCAGTATAAACCTTGTTCTTGATCTGTTGAAGAAAATCTTCTTTGTCATCTGGTTCCTTGTCATGAGCACCCTGATTTGCATCTCTTTGTCCATTTAATTTATGACCATTATCCTGCGGTGCAGAAATTGAGAAAAAAGAAAACGGAAAATATGATTAGTCTAAAGATTCATGTGTTAAACAGATGGCTATATAGATAAAAATAAAAATGTGTACGCAATAAGAAAAGGAGAGAGTTGAATGATTACTTTGTTGTCAGGATTTGCCATTGACTTGGTAGTTGTTTTCAGAGTCATTGTATTTTGTTCTTGTTTTTTATCAGCAATGAATCTTTGACTTTGAAGAGCTTCTAAATGGTCATCAATTTCAGTAATTGCTGAATTATTATCTTCTATTGAAGCAAAGTCAGGCTTTGTTATTCTCCACTGCATTGGAGGAAGTGGAGGTGGTGGTGGCAGCTCATTTTTGGATTGCAATGCAGGATCTTCACAAATAACAGGAAAAGAACCACATGGTTCTTCCCTATGAGGATTTTGAATCATAACCATATCAAGGCCAGGTAGATCTATAATTTGGTTGGATTGAAAAGATATACCATCACCATTATCATCCAAATTCAAAATTCCATTCTTTGCATCTAGGCTGTAGTCATGCACGTGTCCAAATATGGCATAATTCGAGATGGACGCAACTGATGAAGGACTTCTGTGTAATTCATCTATCTCATGGTGTTCACTTGTGTCATTTTCATCTTGTTCCCACAAGTCAGAGTTCGAATCTGAACGAGGACTCATAAGCTCCTCAGAGGAATAAGGATAAGATCTGCAGAATGTATCATCATCAGAATCAGAATTATCATCATTCTGCAAAGGAGCAGTTGGCCCTGGAAGCAGTTGAAATGAAGGAAATATTAAATCTTCACAGTTCTCATGGAGATCTTCATTGGAAAAATCCAGTTTTAGGTTTGATGTCTCAAACTGATTCATTGGGCAAAAAGAGATCTTCATATGTTCTAGGGGTGGAGATGATTGCTCAGAGTACCGTGAACCAGAAGATAATGACCTTTTCAACAATTTTTGTTCAATCTTATCTGAGGTCTTATGAGCATAGGAAGCCTTAGACACACCTTCCATCGAATTTTCTACATTCCAGTTTGAAACAGACTTCTCCTGTGATGCCCTGATATCTAAACTTGTGTTTACTGATGGTCTGGAGGGCTCAGCACTGGGGAAAGAAACTCTTCTTTGAAGACTGTTTGAAAGAAACCTTTGTGCCAGACCAGAGAAACTAGATGAGATGGTCATGGTAGCTTGTCCAGATTTACTGGCTTGATGGTCAACACCAGTTGTAGAAGGCAATTCAGACCCAGGGACAAAAGGATTAGCTACAGGTAGATCAGATGTTTCTTTAGAAGCAGAAGTGTTTCTCGAATGTCCATCTTCTAGAGATCCTTGAAGACTCTCTTTACCAGATAAATCACCTAATTGACCCAAATTACTGGTTTGGTTATGATCTATAGAACTTTTGATATTTGGTGATCCATTAACGCTCTCCCTGTATGGTGCGTGCATTGCATCTGATTTTGCAGCTGATTCCACATTATGTAGCTTATTTGTCACCATGTAGCTAGAAAGATAAAACCCAGTGACGCTAGCATTAGATGGTGCACCCTCCCTGCTGATACTAGGAAAACTGAAATCTGGAGGTTTTGACGGTTCAACACCAAGAAGATTGCCATTTGTCCAAAAATTAACAGCAGGCATGCTAGGAGAATCACCTGAGGAAGAGGTGAGATCCTTGGATGTGCTAGTTGTGGTTCCATTGCACAACTCAGTGAGTAAGATTGGTGCATTTAACTCAGCAGACTGATCATTGCTCCCAACGTCAGAGTTACTAATCTTTGACAAATCAGGTGTGCTTTCTGAACAATCATTGTCAACGACATTGTCCAAGCAAGGTGACTCCACATGGCCCAAACTCTCTGAAGGAACTAAATTATGAAGTTCTAGGTGTGCATCTTGGTTCAAGAAATCACGTGACACAACATGGGTATCTAAATCAGAAGAGTCGGAAGAGGATGAAACTATTTCATGGGCTGTTTCATTTCTGGACTCAACTGCTGAGATATTGTAACTAGGCAACAACCTCACCTCCCGTTTAGTTTGACACTCAGAATCTGTCTCGGTCTCTGACTCCATGGTATTTAATGCATCCATGAAGTTATCTGTCTCGCTATTAACTTCATCAAATTGGTTGCCGCCAGTTAATGAAGATGGTACATTTGCAATGTCAAACAAGATATCTTCTTTATCAAAAGCTGTTTCATGTTTAGCAATTTCAGTATCTGCATTTAAGGTTTCACAGCAAGCAGGCAAAGGATTTGAATCTTCAACCCGATCAACAGGGATGTCATCAAATGATCTAGGGCTTGAAGGCTTGGATATTTCAGTCTTCTCATCCCATGTAACTGTGGGTGATCCATTAACAATTTTCTCTTGTAATGGTTCTTGTTGACGAACATCATAAGCCCCATCTCTTGATTCACTTTGCGTAAAAGTGGCACTGGGTTCACTATTGTTGATGTCTAACTTTGAAATAGAGAAATCATCATATTCTAGTTCATCAGGCAATGCTGAAGGATTCATACCATTTGAAACTTCTTCAACATAGTTCAACCTAGCCTTTGAATCAAAGGAAGGGGATTCACTCGCAACTTCAGGCTTTTGTCTCAGATCAGATACAAAGGTATTGTCAGTTGAATAGCTATGCCCATCAGACCCCGGAGATGCAAATCTTGCACTGCTAACCAATGCATCAGTACACAAATACATTAGGCCATCATAACAAAAAGCTAAGACCAATACCAGCTATATACAAATTATTTTTTCTCCAAACCTGAAAAACATATTGAAAAAGATACCTTGTATTGCGTGGGGATATAGATATCGCATGGTGCTGGATTTCTCCCTGTCTACGGTGTGACCCCTTTCTCTGCATATGATGAAAGATATTAAGACCCAGGTGGTAGCATATCTTACTTTTTGCACAACTCCACAGAGAACAAGGGAATGTTGCAGTTTCCTATATAGTTTTCATGCACATGCTACTTCTAATTCTGTTCTGAACAAATACAGCTGATGCTAAAAATTTCATCGGATCCTCTGAAGACACTTGTAAAGTCTCTGAAAATGCCTTTCAAGTATAAAAGGGCAATGCCTAAGGGGAAAAATGCCATAAAGACTTTAAAAAAATGTAAATGAAGAATCAGGGAAATTGGTGTAAGGCAGGGGAAAATTATGATTAGGACTGTTGAAAAATGTAAAATCTATGTTACAAAACCTTGAAAAATGTGAAGCTAGTTATGATTTAGCTTAAACGGTAACAATTAAGGATGAGTTACCAATGAAAATACCAATTAGTACTTAGAAAATCTTACCAGGAATATGATGATTAGAGGAATTTAGCAAGTCCAAAGTTGACCACAAAATAGTTTTAAAGAGAACAAGAAGTTAAAATTAGGGATAAGGATATGACAATCGAGAGAGGGAGAACGAGAGAATAATGGGAGAGTAAACATTGGAAAAAATAAAACCCAATCTTAAAATTGATACAATCTTATATTAGAACTATGAGCCACACAATAAAGTCAAGAGAGATGGAGAGGGAACACAAACAAGTATTATCATGAATAGTTTGGTAACACAACCAAATTTATGGCATAATGGTCCAAAGTAAGCATGAGTTCAAATAAAGAATCATGAATTGGACTTTATCCACTTGCGTGTGCAATTTGTACAGATACTGGATGCTTAGAAAGAAAAGCTATTCCAGAACTGTAAAAGGTGTCTAGTGAAATTTCTACGGATCAAATGAGTAGCAGACGTGAAAACTAAACTATGATGGCAATAGGTTATCAACTGACTTCATGGGATCAAATGGTACACAAGGTAATTTCCATTTCACAAAGATACAAGTGATGATGTTCTTAATAACATATGTAAGATAAATGAGGCACATACCATGGAATCTTCAAGGATATAAATGGAATAAAGTATTGTCCATCAAACTAATTTTAGATGTCCAAGAATTTTTATTTTCTGTAATTATGGCTTGTGACTATATTTAGAGTTTGAAATAGCAAGACTTTATCTACCATGGAGTTAACCAAACAACACAAATTATGTCATGTGATTAATTGAAAGTATGATACTTCAAAGTTATGCTAAACCTTGTTTCTATGATTCTTCTTTTCTTGCTGAACCTTTTCACCTTTTGCCAATTCTAAGGTGACACAGGCTCTCTTAAAGTATGACGGATCTGAATATCTTTTCAGGCAAGCCCCAAGACCAGCAGAATCAAATCTGAAAAACAAAGGGCATAAGAGCAGTGTATGATTATCATCACACATAAGACTGAAGGATGGCAAGAAAACTTTTTACTTGTCAAGCAAATATAATCGCGGTGGATCACGGCATTCTTCATAGGAATCCATAATGAATTGAGGCAAATCACTTCCAAGAACCAGACTTTCATCAGTTCGAGCAGTGGCATGCCAGTTTGTACCTGAAAAGCAACATTTTCCGTCAACTTAACCACATGAGGATCAATCACCCTAAGTCTTTAGTGTTGTCCTTCTGGGTCACTTTCAGAGTTAACTATTTGTTAATATATAATAATAAACATTTACTGTACCTTGACTAGAGAATATGATCATTGGGTGATGGTAACCATAACATATTAGGGATTAATTCAATTCAATCCACCCAGCCCTCATGGATGATCATTTTTGTTATAAAGATCCTTAGCAAAATTTCTTCCATCATGAAAATCTAAGAGCTCCATTAGACATCCAAATAGCTACCATTAAATCCTCCTAACTGATTCTAAAACAAAAGAGGGATTGTGCAATGTCTTAAAAATCATCATATATTGGAATTGTCAATTATTCACAAGTTAAAAATCTTAAATATTTCCATAATAGTTTGAAGTTGGCAGTATTAAAGCCTGTTCTGCTATTTGTAGATTAGGGTTTTATTAGTCTAAAGATTTCTTGTTCTTTATGCAAAAATATCAAAATATTTTGAAATGGAGGGTGTCTTCTAAAAAATGAGATAAATTACCCATTTCAATGCATGATAAACTACATTCAGTTAGAAAAGGAAAGAGAACACAGTTTAGCAGGATGCTTGTGTACTCACATCAAAATTTGGAGGATTTACTTGTTTTTTATGAACTACCATCAGCCATTCTCTAGAAAAATTCAATTAACCTCTACATGCATGTTATGAAATATATGACGTTAGACCAGAACGCACAAGTTCAGCAAAGTAATAAGATACTGAAATATGCCTAAGGAAATTCACTACATAGATTCCATCTGTCATACAAGCTTTATTCTTAAACCTTGCTTTAAGAGTCTACCAATCTCAAATTCTTTCCTGTGCAGATCACATATTCTACTCCAACTAAATTGATTTTGATCGAATCAAACTATGAATCTAACTACAGAACTCATGCCTTAATCGGCATGCCAACAAGCAAAGATAGATGATGTTGTCAGGCTGGGTCAGGCTATGTTCCTATTGTAGAAAGTCCACACGAGCAATCAATATCACAAATCTCCATATCAGACAAAGTAGGCAGCTAAAGCCCAATATCTATCTTTTATGTTTTAAAGAGGGTCTGTCCGAATACCAAAATGTATTAAAAGGCATTCATATATGGATGCCACATGAAAGACACAATAACTACATGTTAAAGGCCCAACTCATGCAGCTGCTCTTCCACTTGAAGACAATTGGTCATATTTAACATCAAATAGTCTACCATAAAAGATAAATTTATGCATTAAAGATTTTAATGATAAACTAGGATAAGACATACCAGCAACATAGGCAAGATGTATGTGACTTGTTTGGCTCTGAACAGCCTTCTCCAGTGATGGAAGCAGTGCTTCAATGTGCTGCATTCTAGACATCATCTTGCGTCCTCTTGCAGATGTGGCCATCACTTGTTCATGCAGATCACGGAAAACATCTGCAGCAAACCTATAATATGGCCAATACCATGTCTCAGAAGAAACATATCAATATATGAATGGTAAACAAACATAGAGACCCTAAAACCAAGTTGAACTAAGCAACATTCTCAAGGATAAATAGCTACTTACCATCATCAAGCACATCAACCTCAAGAACTATTCATATATGCATTTTTAGCTACAAATTGAGTACAGCTGAATCTGGCTATATATGTTCAGAATTTAGTCTTAAAGTTTCAAATACCTAAAGATAAAATCACAGTATACTTGTTTAAGAAAGACTTCTTCAACTGAATAATGTTTCTTGTTCAAGCAGATGTATATATAGAATGCTTTTATTTGATTGACCTGAAACAAATAGAAGATAACCAAGTTTTGGTATATTCTAGCCAAAGCCTATATTTATAAAGAAAAGCTGATGCGATTCTATTCAAATGTCTACCCAAACAAAAGGTCTCAGCTAATGGAATCAAAGACGAAGCCTAGAAAACACCTGAGATCAAAGGCAAGTCTTAGGGAAAAATAGATCCTGATGTTGTTAGAGAAAGCTAACAGATCTAAAAATCAGGAAAACACTCATTTCTCAAAAATGCCCTCAAAAAGAATTTTTGACAACATGCTATCCTGATCAGCTTCAATGTAGCCTAAAGTTCAATTTGTTTTACAAAAGCAAGGAGAGCTTCATGCAATGTGAGTAAACAACCACTCCATGTGTTGGGTGAGGTCATCTAAATTCCCTCTTGCAAAACTCACCAGAAGGCTATGTTTAAATAGAGCAGGTTCAGATGTTTACATAGAGGAGGCCTACCTCTAAATGGAGCTAGATTCACAGTGACAGAGAATCTGAAGTGAGCAGCAGTATGTGAAGAGAAAATTTCAAAGTGGTGTCGTATTGTGGAAGTTCAAGTTAGATGGAATTTAAACATATTAGCAGATTCAAACTTGAGTTGTAATTGATCTTATAAGCAGGGAATTGTCATGAAAGTTCAAGATAAGAAATCTGGTTTAGGCAAATCATATGAAGTGAAGGGCTTCTTCATCAACAGCAAATCAGAAGTATTTTTTATCATACATTTTATGGCCAATTAAAAGGAGGCAGAACACCAAACTCATCCTCCCAGGTCAGTTTTCATAAATATGGATGATGTTTAATCAAATATAAGATCATTTCAGGCCACCATATTGGAGATAGAAACTCAAGAGAGTATTGAGGTTAATTAGTTTAGTCATGGAAGACCACATTATACTCGTAAAGAAACTGCCAAATCCTTTTACTCAAAGAATTAGCAAGAGGACAAATTAAGTATAACTTGAGACTGGGGAAAAAGACCAGCATATTAGTTCTAGTTCTTTTGCAGCAAAAGTTCATGATACAAGAAGCTACACGGATGCTCAGGAAAAAAAAAATAATAAAAGAAAATAACAATTGGTGCCAATACAGACTGATTACTTTCTATGATACTTTCCTTCAGGCATACAGGGAATAGGAAATGAAAGAACCCTTTCAACTGATCCATGAAAGGAAAATTATGTGGTTTAAATGGCTGGAATAATTCCCAAAATAAACCACTTATCCCTAATGTTCCTAATCCATATGCAAGGAATTCAACTGAAACCAGTTTCTTAGGCTGAATTTTCATCTTGGCTTGCTAGAAAATGCAGCAATCCCATGCCCCCTCGCCATTAGGCTCCAATCTACCCCAATACTTTCTTTTTGTCTTTCTGTTTTTCATACCCAAAAAAATATATATCTTGATTGATGTTTCCAAACAACATAATAGAATTTTCAAAGCAAAAGCAAATCCAACCAATTGGCTTGCCATCACTGCCTTCCTTGGACGAGTATATCACACTGAAAGTTTCTAAAATTTTTTTTCCCATATTCATGCAAAACTCCTCGCTGTTCCCTTTGGTAAACCTTTCCTATTTAACGCCTATTAAATCTTCCACCAAATCACTCCTCTCCTTTATCTAATAATCCATCAAATTCTTTTCTTTTCCACAAAACAATTGCCTCATTCCCTTCATCCAAAAAAAAAAAAAATGAACACACACTCAAAAACACCACTTGTCCAGATCTCCAAACTCCACCACAATTTCGCCCAATACTAAACCACCAAACCATCCTCAAACATCCAAAACAACAAAAACACCAAATTCAAAATTAAAAAAATAAATAAAACCCAATTTTTTCATTCAAAATCAAGCACATTGCATCCATTAAAAGACCTACCAAAAATAACGAAACTAAAATCAAACCGCACCTACCACAATTGAACAATCAAAATCCACAATAACCCCCCAAAAGTAAACACAGGAGAAACAAAACTCAAAACTCACTCAGCGAGATCCCCAAGCTGGCGCAAGATCCCAACAAGACCAGAAACAGCGACTCCATCAAGAAGAGCCTTGGCATCCTCCTTCCTCCCAGGCTCTCTATAAAGCTCCGGATCCCCAAGCCCATACTCATTCCTCACCTCAAACCTCACCAGCGGCATGGCTCCACTCCAACCCCCTCACTCCTCAGCGAAACACAATCCACGATCTGAAAACAAGAAGCCACACACTCATGGCGACCACGACCACCAAAACTCTCTCTATATATACGCTGGAGAGCTGAGATGGAGAGCGAGAGAGAGAGAGAGAGAGAGAGAGAGAGAGAGGAGGTTGAGAGCTCGCTGTCGAGAAGAGAATGGAGGAAGGTTGCCTGCGAAGCAAGGCAGCGAAAGAGCAAATAGTGGGAGTGGTGGCGCTGGTCGTGGTGGTATATAGAGAGAAAAAAAAACTCCGAAAGAGAATGGAGAATGGTCGAATGGGAGGTGTGCTGCAGTTGAAATGACTCTTTTGCCCTTCCTTGTCAATAGGATTGTCTGGAAATACCGTCCTTTATTGTAACACTGTAACACTTCATTTATTGAGCCTCTTGTGGGTTGCGAGGAAAATGAGGAATTATAGCAAGTGGAGAAAATAATTTTTTAATATATATATATATATAATATATTAAATCATTTTGATAAATTCGTAAAATACTATTTGTTATGATTGTTGATTAAAAATCATAATAAAAAAATTATTATTTAATTTTTGTATATATTTTTACTATTTATATTATTTAATAATATTTTTTACTGTATCTAAATAAATTATAATTATAAATCCAATTGTTATTGTAAATTTTAAATAAATTATAAGTAAAATTTGTTTTTGAAAAAATTGATGAATTTTTACTCAATAAATACGAATGGTAATTAATATTTTAAATTTATAAAATTATAATTAATTATTTTTACTTATTAATTTATAAAAGAAAGCTTGTGGATAAACTAAAAATAGTAGTTGCAATTGTAATTTTTACTCAAATTTTTGAGTAAGACATTGAATTAATTAATTTTTTTTTTTTTACTTTTTTGACTTCTTTTTTTTTTAAAAAACCGAAATATTTTTCTCTACCTATAAATATTTTTTTTCTGCATGAGAAAAATACAAATAGAGGAATAAGCAATAAAGGGAAAGGGATGGAAAGAAAGTCTTGTTCTTAATAGAGAAAAACAATTTCAACTTATATTTTTTTGGTGGTTATGTTGGAATAGAAAGCATTTTTGTATAAATGACAACCAACAATAAGATGAATGTTTTGTTGTTATATAATAATGTCGAAAAAAAGGAATACTAACTACTAATAATAACATTATGGAAAATCTCCGTAAGACTATATTGTGTTGCATAAAATTATTTTTTTCTTTTATGACCATTAAACACTCCTAAAATTTAAGTTGAATTTTCTCATTAATTAATAACATTACTAATTTTTGGATTTAAATGTTATCATGCCACTTTTAATGCAACCATTTTCTTTTTTGTAAATTTATTTAGTTTATAATACTCTCTCGTTCTTAGTTTATGTGTCTATCCCAACAGTTTCATAAAAGATAAAAAAAATAGTTATAGTGAGAAATTTCATCCACATTTACTTGAACTTTTTTATTTTACTCTCTCTCACTTTTCATCAGACAAATAATTTGAGATAAATAATCCTCACAAAAAAGGGAGTAATTTCAAGAAAATGACAAATGATTTCATGAGCATCTTTGTTTGCATTTACATCATTTTGTTATGCACCCAAACTCGAGGACCACATTTCACCTTAAATAGTTTATGTTAATACATTCAAAGGATCAATTTTCTCCACTTTTAACTTCTTATTTTTCACATATATATTTTTTATTTATATCATTATATATATATATATGTGCTAATATCTTGGACTCAATATAATTTAACTAAACATCACCTAACAACCTAACAATCTAGTTTTTAATTGTGTTCTTCAACCAAATCTTCTTTCAAAGTGCATTGAAATTTTTATTTTTTTTATTTCTGTCATAGGTTTTCATGAAAAAAAAAAAAAGTAGGCAAAAGGAGTGGAGCAAGACAAAGGATGTTTGTTGAAGTTTGGAAAGATCTTGAGAGGGACCATTACTTATTCACCTTTTTTTTTTTTTTCTCTTTTTTTTCTTTTTTTCTATTGTGATTGGATTTTATGAGAAGTATATTTTTTCATCTCCATATTAATTATTTAAAATAATTTTTTTTTTTCTCAACATGTATAGCATAAATATTCTTATAATGATTCGAATCTTTTGTGTATGTTGAAAAATAGTTGTTGCTATTCTTCTAACTCTGCATGTCACAAGGATTGTTATCAAAATGAAAATTTAAATTATATGGTTATTATCTTTAAATTACAAGACCACTGTTCTAAGAATGACAATTTCTTGTATTAAATCTAGAATTATTTTAACTGTTAAATTTTTTGAAACAGTTGCATATGTACACATAGATATATCCATTATTGTTTCCTTGATTTTCTTTTTGTATTTAATGCAAGAAAATTACTATCTCTAATTACCAAATTTTTAACACACACACACACACACACATATATATATATATATATAAAGGATATCACTTGAAAATGAGTCACTTGAACCTAATCATAAAATAACAAAGTGTGAACAAAATCATAAAAATAAAACCTAGACTAGATATGAGACAGAATCTTTGTAACCTGTTTCAATGCATGTGATAATAAAAATAAAAGAAAGAGAGTTGACAAAGAATAAAATACTAGTGTTTTTGAGTTGTCAGCATGGATGGTGGATCATGTCTTCATTTTTTTTTTTTTGTAATTATAATTATAATTTTAATTTTGAAGATTTGTTTTCATGACTTCTCACCTTCTCCCTCACCTAATAATTTCATCAAAGTTTTAAACATAATAAGTAGAGCCACTCTTTCAATGAAGTTTGGTGCTGTGTGTGTGTGTTTGAATGATTCATCTTCATCAATGAATCTATTTTTGCAATTCAAAGAACTACAAATCAGGGAAAAAAATATTAAGGAAATTACCTTTTAAGCCTATATATATAGTTTGTGTTTAATTCCCAATGCTTTTCGAATTAGTTGCCATTTAGGTTCCTTTAAGATCTTTTTAGAGTTTGTGAGTGATCGATTCTGTAAGCTGGAAACACAAATGGGTACCGGCATTAACTCTTTACATGCGCATGTTTTTTAAAAAAATTTATCGTTTATTTGTTTAAAAAAAAATTTGTGTTGAGTTTTTTAGTAGTTAAAAAAATTCTAGTTTTTTCAGTTGAATGATATATATTATAATTTGTTTTTATGCCCATTTTTTATTGATGTTTATGGCTTAATAACCTGTTAACATGGTTTATTAAATTTGTTGGTTATATGATTAAATTATGCTTAAAAAAAAAAAAGCAAATTGCTTTGTGCAAAAGAAGTATGAATCAATGTGTGGATTTTTTCCTTTCCTTTTTAAATAATATTTTTGCTTAAATTATTTTAATCTTCATCAAAATTTACTTTTATATATAATTTACAAGAATTTAAATAGAAAAAAATAAAAAACCTTTTTTAATCTATACTCATGTTTCTATGCTAATTAAAGGCAACACTTGCAACTTTTGACTAATGCTTTCCATAATCAAAATATTTCTTTGTTGTACTAACTTCTTTCTCAATATAAAAAAAAAAAAAATCTTCATTTCACTACAATCATATAACATATAAATAAATAAATAAATAAATAAAATCAATATTTCAAAAACACTCATCAATCATTCCTCACAGTACAAAAACTATTTCTTTCCCAAAATTTTTACCTACCATGAAAAGAAAAAGGCAAAACAAGATATATAAAGATGAGATTTGATGATAAGATTTAGAGCAAATAATGATAACTTTAGAAGAGTGGAAAATGAATTACATCATTTTCAATTAAACATCAAACAGATACCATCTTTTTTTATTTTTTTCCTTTTCACAGTTGATGTAAGACCTCAAAAACACTATTGCCATCTCACTGAGATCATTAGGTATACATTGTTTGGTGCTTGAAAGCAACACTAAAAATTTTGTATTCTTTATTTCCTCATAAATAAATAAATAAATATTAATGTTTTTAGATCATAAGTGGGTCTCACTCACACCTTCGTCAATGTACAACTTAGACAAAGATGGTAGAACCTTCTTCATGTGCTCAACATCATTAGGGTTTCCTTTGCCTTACAAGTCACCCAATCAATCTCCTTTTCTTTCTTTTTTTTTTTTATGTATATTATGAAATGATTGTGTTAATTAATTACATCATACATTTATGTTAAGTTGTATTATATATTATGAAATAGTTATATTAAATTATTGCATTAAAAGGGCAGGGACATAATAGGCCCACAAAGTTTAGCCCCAATATATATATATAATATTTTTTTAAAAAATATTTATATAATTATTCTACTTATATACCTAAAAAAATAGATTTCGGCCAAAAACCTCTTGATCTATTAACACTAAATTTTTTATGTATGATGTTTCATATTTTTGCTAAGAAAATGGGTTCGAACCTCAACTCATGGAGAGTAAAGATATACATACTCCAAACTTATTTATATTTATCAAAAATTTAAAAAAAAAAAAGAAAGAAAGAAAAGACTTCATGAATAAAAGTTGAAGGTATATGGAGGTGATAACAAAAAAATATTCTTATAAAATAATTCATCAATTAAATGAAAGTAACCCATAATTAAAATTTTAAGCTATTCATGTATTTATATAAGAATATTTAATTTTCAAAAATATATATGAACACAAAATTATACAAGATAGTAAAAACAAAAAAACTAAATATTAAATATAATTTTTGTATTTTATACATTCAATTAAATATTAATTATAAAAATCAGATTCAGACTGAACTTTTTTCAACTTTTTTTCTAATCCATCTTTGTCCAAAACAACCCTAATTTTAAATATATATTTAATAAAAAATTAAAAATTAAAAAAAAAATAAAAATAAAAAGTGGAAAAGGGGGTAGTTGAGTTGGCTCATATGATATTCTACCAACTTTAATTTTTAGGATAAGCTTTGAGGTTTGTTCTCTAAATGATTCATGGGGTTGTGAATTAAGGGTCTAATTAAGCCATGCTTCAATGTCCATTTCCAAGGCACAATACTTTGGATGAGCTTTCAAGAGATGTCATCACATGTTATTTTTTTCCTTTTATTTTTTATTTCTTTTTATTTCTTTACAATTTTTTAAGTTTGGTTTAGGTGGATTAGCTGTGAAATTTATTTAATAGTTCTTGGACAACTCTTGTTGTACTTTATTTAATACTAATTTTGCTATATGACCTTTTTGCCCTTTGTACAGTAAGGTTTTTGGCTGGTCTAAACTATTGAGAAACAAAGAATGATAATTTTGATGAAATAAAGTGGTTGTTTTGCTTCAATTAATGAATCTATAGTTTGTTTGTAAGTAAAAAAAAAAAAAATATATAGTGTTGTTGCATTTATTTTATTTTTATTAGCTTGAGTTTTATTTAGAAATTAGACAAACTCAAGACTCAAATTTACTATAGATAGCTTTCAAGGTCTATTCTGAGTCATAAAATATATAAAATATAAATCGAGATTATGACTGTGTTTAAGTCTGCTAGTCAAAGATAGACACACATGAGGAATTGAGCTCTATAGCACATGCGCTCTTTATCTTTGTGAGCTGAGGTTCGAACCCATTTTTCAACGAGATAAACACTTTATACAGGGGACCTTTATTTATATTTTGATTTATATAAAATTCATTACAATTCTAAACATTACATTTGGGTCTTAAAAAAAAATCCCATATACTAGTAGGATTTTTGGTAATTTACATAAAAGTGAAAAATATAAAATAATTTTCAAAAATCTTTATTGCAAGATAAACAAGAATTTCAAAGTGGATGAATAAGAGGATAATGAAATAAAATACAAATAATCCAAAATTCAATAAGTTATTCAATTTTTTAATGTGCTATAATTTCTATTCTAAAATTTTGAATAGCAAAACAGTTTTTATAAAAATTGTTTCAAAAAATAAAAACATGGTAACATTTTCCAAAGTTAGACATGAAATGAAGGCCCTGTTTTTAGGAGAGTGGGCTAAGCCCAACAATATGGCACACTATCACTCGCAAAGAATTACTTATTTGGTTTAATCTTGATTTTAATATTAAAACTTGATTCAACTGAAATGTACTATATACATTTAAATTAACATATATCTTTACACATACAAAAAGTAGTATTCAAAATTATTCAACAAAAATGAATTCATTATGAAGTAAAATTATAATATTTCCTTTAAAACTATATATATATATATATATATATACTGTGGGTCTTTTGTGTAAAGAGTTATATTTTTCAATTTTTTTTAATGTTATGGTCCATGATATATTATCTTGGGTGCATATGATAAACTTTTATTGTCTCATGTGTTAGCTCGTCTCACATGTTGAGTTTTTAAAAGGTTGTTAAGTAATTCTGATTGGTGTATCACTAAAAAAATTATTAATCGTTAACGGAATTTACTAAGAATCACTTTCCTTTGGATAATTAGTTTCGCAATAACGAAGGAATACCAAGTAAAAAGGTGAGAAAATTATCTCGGTATTACATGAAGAAATACCTTAATAAGACTTATTTAGGAAAAAATTTCCCAAGCTAATTAATTTGTATATCTCCATACATGTTTTTTTTACGGTGTTTATTGCCTTTATTAAAACACAAAAAAAAAAAATCACTCTTTGAGTTATTATGGGGGAAAAAAAATGTTTGCCCCATTTAAGTCTTGTTCTCAAATATTTAAACTCTTGGATAAAGTTCAACTATTTTAAAGATAACTAATAAAATTTTAATTTTGTTTTCTTTTAATATTAGTTTGTTTTTATTTGAAATAATAGAAACAATTTTATTAGATTGAGATTAAGAAATATTTTGATGTGATATATATCAAAACCTTAGTTGTCAATGGGCCACAGTGCCAAACAAGAAAGAAAATAATTTATACGGTCAAACTTAATTAGACACATGGCAATATAAATTTAACTCATTTATTTATAAAATCATTTGCTTTTTATATTAAACACAAGGTAGGTATGTTGTTCTCAAGCTTTGGCTCATGCTAAATCAATTAATTTTTATTTATTTATAAATAAACAATAATGCAGTGTTATATTTTAAAAAAGGCATATTGCTTAAAAAAAAAAACATAGTTCCATTAATGAATGATAGATGAATACATGTATTTAATTAATTGCATAATTACATTTAAACATAATCTTTAATAAATTGCTGAATCATCATGATTATTGATTGATGGAATGCATACTATGCTTCAAATAAATAGTATAGCCAACATCATCACTACAAATAACAAAAAAAAAAACAAACCTATATTGAATGTTTTAACAATATAATAATAATAAAAATAAATAATACAATAAAATAAAATGGCAAAAAAGAAAAAGTTGATCTAGCTTTGAACATATTAATTAAACTTATAAAAGCAAAGAAAATCATCATAAGAAACCCCTTAAAATAAATTAATGTGCAAATAAAAGGAGAAGGATAATAATAGAGAATTAAGGATTGGGGCCATAGAAAGAGAATTCCATGGGTTAGACCATTAACTCTTTCACTTGGTTTTATATATACTTGAGGATGAAGAAGAACATGGATTCTTACTCACTCACTACATTACATTCATTTCTTATTTTATCTTTATGCTTTGTGTGATACCACCTAACATAATATATAATTGTATTAAAATTCAAGATCTTCAATGAATTTAATTAACCACATATCCTTGCTAAAATTAGGGAATATGGTTCACAAAATTGACTATATATATATATGTATCAAAATTACTTGTGTTTTGGTACTATATATATATATATGCAAACACACATTTTTTTATAAAATATTATGATATATCATGCAAACCACACCAAAACCCTTGAATATTTTTTATTTTTCTTTTTAATTAAAATATTAAAAACCATTGCCCCCCCCCCCCCCCCCCCCCCCCCCCCCCCCCCCCCCCCCCCGCCGGGGGGGGAGGGGAAGGGAGAGAGAGAGAGAGAGGGGGGGGAGGGGGGAGGGCCGGAGGGGCCAAATCAGGGGAGGGGGAAGGGGAAGGAGGAAAGGGTATCCAAAAGCATGTAATATGTGTAATGTAAGTGCAATCAGACCGGAAATGTGGACCAACGAGAAATATTATAATATATAGAGAAACCATCATCTGCTCGGCTTGTCTCAAGATTTCATGTGCAATATTAATTAGTATTATATAATATTAAAAAAAAATACATAATTTAATACTTCCCTCAACCAAACACATGAAACTAAGGACTTTCAAATAAAAATTTCACTTCAATCGAAGTCACACTTTCATACGTCCACTTCGGTGGACCATTTCCGAACCAAACACACTCGTATCACTATGATATGGATCAGCATTGAAGATTTTGCTAATTGCTTAGGCTTAAGAAATGTCAGCTCTGAGTAAACTTACGTGAACCTTGTGGTCACGAAGACACTATAATACGGGTGCTCCAATAGCCGTAGACAAGAGAGAACACTCACCAGAGTTAACTACTTTTTTTCATAACTTTGAATTTCAACAACTTTGTCTGCTAAATACATGGGAGACCACTTAACGCACGTACGCACTGCTACAAACTTGACCAGTTCTTATGCCACGTACGTGAATATGCTCCACGACTCCTTCATGCAAACACATGCATGGCTTACACCTCATGCAAACACATGCATGGCTTACACAAGTGACACGTCCCGGTAAAGATGCAAGTGGGGCGGGGAATCCCCGAAACATTCCCTCGCGAGGCGGGGAGCGGGGAAAAATTCCTCCCCGCCTAGCGGGGTGGGGCGGGGACGAGAATGCTCTCCCCGCCCCGTGCCCGCGGGGATCCCTGCGGGGATTCCCCATTTCCCCAAAAAAAAAAAATATTATATATTTTTAGTGTATTTATTAAAATTTATTTCAACATTAATATAATATTATATATATAATCAATAAATATTTATTTGTTAATATTTTTAGTTAATAATAAGTTTTAGTAAATATAACTTTCCTATTTAATAGAAACTTAATTTAAAATAACTGAGTTTAAATATAATTGTAACAATAAATTTGAAATAACGGTTATATATTATTTATTTAGTGATAAATATTATTTTTTCAATCCAGTAAACATTTAAACTCTTGCTCATTAATTTATCTTTATATTATAAAATGTGACTCACAATTATTTCATACAACTTATGAATATTTATATTTATATATTTCATTAAAACATATTTATTTAATAAAATCTTAAATTATTTTAATAAAATTATAATATAATATATTTACAAAATTAAAATTCAAACTTCTAATTTTTAAATTTCTAATATTCATAAAAACTGATTATTTATCTTTAAAATAACCCCTGGGTAGTGGGGTTCTAATATTCAAAATTCTTAATGTTGTTTAATCATACATTATACTATGACTTGTTAGAAAAAATATTTTGTGTGAATTTTTATTTTATATATGATGTGTATGTTATAAAAAAAAAAACTTTGAGTCAATGTTTTAGGCGGGGAGGGGATTTTTTCCCGAGGGGAAATTTAAACCGGGGAATCCCCGCCCCGTGGAGAACGGGGATGGGGACAGGGATCGCATTCCCCGCCCCGCCCCATTTCCATTCCTACGTCCGGTCATAATAGAACAAATAACACACACTTCTAAACATGAAAAACAGAAAATGAACAAAATTAAATTTAACAAGAAAAAGGCGGGTGCAAAAAAAGGCTTAAGGCTCTTAATTTTGAAACGCTCATACTAGGTTAATTATATTTTGAAGATCTTTTAAAATATTATCATTGTAACTAAAATAAATATTTTTTTTATAATTGACTAAATGTTAAAAATTTTAATTTAATACCTAGTATAATTTAAACTTTAATTTTTTTTAAAACCTTATTAATGTAATTATAATAATTATTTGTATTGTAGATTGGTATTTAAAAATTGTTAATTTAACATCCGGAGGCCTCGTAGCGTTTAAACTTTAAAATTTTTTAAAATATTATCATTTTAATGTAGCAATTATATATCATAATAAAGTAATATTTAATCAATCATGTAACTTTTATTAATAAAAACACTGATAAATTTTTTTTTTAATTTAACATGCGTTGACGTTAAATTTTGTTAAAACTTTATTATTGTAAGATATGAGCTATTTTTCATTATAAATTACTATTTAAAATTTGTAATTTAATATTTAATTAATTATCTAATTTTTATTAACTAAAATCCTGATCAGTTATTATGTTAGCATGCAAAAAATTCAATAAATATCTTATTTAAAAAATAAAAAATTTATTTAATACCATTGAGGAGCTTGGTACAACTTACAAATTAAGGATCAACAGCTTCAAAAGGAACATGATATATTAATACCATTGAGGAGCTTGGTACAACTTACAAATTAATACCATTGAGGAGCTTGTTTCTCACATTTGTAAAAGGAACATGATATATATATATATTACAAACCAGCCAACAAAATCACTGAAGAAGAGCCACCCCACAATTTTCTATAACCATTGAAAACAATTCCATTTAACATACAACCCCCTAATAACTTCGGTATATTATTTTTTTTAAAAAAAAAATATGAGCGAGAAAAGTAGAGAGAAGCGAAACGGAAAAAAAAAAAAAAATTTTAAGTGGGGGATATGTTGAATATCCCAGATTAATATATATATTTTAGTATCAATTTTAAATTAAGCGATTTTTTTTTGTACTTTATTTAATGCTAATTTTTTGTATGACCTTTTTGCTCTTTAGACAGAAAAAGAGTAGGTTGGTCTAAGCAGTTGAAAAACAAAGAATGATTGATAACTTATATGAACCAAGCTGTTATTTTGTTGAACGAAATTAATTTATAATGTAAAATGGTTTGATTTATATGCTTATTATTTGTGAGTATAAAATTTATATTGCGTTTGTTTTATTTTATAAACTTGAGTTTTATTTATGATATTTAGACATTTATACTAAAATGATGAAAGAGATTCATGACATCGTTTTTATAATATATATGTGTGTGTTTTTGTGTGTAAAACAAAAAATCACTTATTCGATCATCATTTTAATATAAACATACACAAAGTAGTATTTAAATCATTCATTTTAAAAATAAATAAATAAACCGCTTAAATTAAGAGAGAGTACATTAGATAAGGAAAAATAATACTAAAGACAGATAAAAGAGAACAGAAGTTGAGGAAGTACAACAAAAAAAAAAAAAATTATTATTATTATTATTATTTATTATTATTGTTATTATTGTTGTTTCAACCTTTCATTTGGCAAGAGAATATGAATTACTATCCTTCTATGTGAAAGAGTTGCCATTCAGTTTCTTTTAGGGGAAAAAATTAATTAAAGGTTTTTTCAATTAAAATTTTCCTTTCAACTATTTAAAATTAACGAATAAAAATTTGATTTTCTTCATTGAGTTTGTTTTTATTTGAAATTATAGAAATTTTTTTATTTGATTGTGACTAAGAAATTAATCGTTGGAAGTTAAAATCTAAACATTCCTTGTTAATGGCCTGAATTGGCTGCCAAGACATCAAATTATACATGGGCTCAAACTTATTTACAAGTTAATGTTCAATATATATATAAACTATACTTTGATCACGAGAAGACAATAAAATAATCATATGATTCAAATAATATATCCAAAATCATTATCAATGAGAACAAATAAATCAAAGATACATTGACAATATTGGATTTTTTAAAAAATAATACAATAAAATACAATAGTAAAAAAAAAAAGCAATTTAAGTTTACACATTAAATTTTAGAATCAAAGAAAATGATTGTGAAAAAACCCTTAAAATAAATTGAGAGGAAGAAAGAACATGTATTATTATTATTATTATTATTATTATTATTATTATTATTATTATTATTATTATTATTATACCACTGGCTTTCATTTTGTGAGATAAGACAAGAATTTAAACGTTGATCTCTACCGATGTGCATGAGACACTCACACACTGAAAAATTAATTAATAACAACAGACTAAAGCACCGTTAATGGATTATCAGTCAATAAATATTAATAAGTCACTTGTTAAAAATATGAGCATATTTTTTTTTTAACTATATTATTCATCTTCACTTTGTGAGGTAAGACAAGAATTTAAACTCCGACTCCAGGACCCCAGCGATGCGCAAGATATGGCCACACGCATATAAAACTTGGTGGCAATAGGCTAAAGCTTTGTAAATGGATTATCATCCATTCACTAGATTACATTCATTTTTCTTTGCATCTTTATGTTTTTGTGGTGCATGGTCTGATCTAACGTGCATATGTATTCAAATCCAAGATCTTCAAAGAAATTAAGTAGTGTTTGGAAGCCTGGATATCTTGGTATGAGGATAGGATATCCAGGACCAGGTTGTTTGGTTTCTTGATAGGCATGGATGAGGATGGCCCCCATCCCTGAAAATTGGATGAGTGTCGTCCCAATGATTTGGTGGGACACCGCTCATCCCGTTATTTAAATCAAATATTTACTTAAAAAATAAATTTATCTAATAATCCACTGTAATTAAATTTAGTTAAATATTTTAAAAATATTTTAAAAAATTATTTATTAAATCTTATCCTTACTATTAAATGCTTTTAACCAAACACTTAAAATGGATATTTCAATCTATGGATATTTCATCCATGAATATCCCTCATCTATGAAATACAATATTCTACTATCCAAATACTACTTTAATCAACAACTTATCCTTGCTAAAATTAGGGAATATGGTTCACAAAATTGACTCTCTCTCTCTCTCTATATATATATATATATATATATATATATATATATATAGATGATATTCAATTAAGTACAGCGTGCTTTAAAAGACTGCCTAACTTTTTCAAAGATGTGATTTGAATAAATTATTATAATGGCCTCATGACAAGGTGGTGGGTTTGTGTGGGGTTGCCCTAAGGTTCCATCGGAATGAATAATATAGCACTAATTTTTATTTATAAAATTCGATTATTTAAATATTTTCTAGCCACCTCCATATTCTCAAATTTAAATTTTAGTTATAAATATTTGGGAAACTCTCATGTAATTATAAACTTTAACCTCATGTTTCCAATCATTAACCAAACAAAGGGATTTGACATATATTATTAGCAACAAAATATACTCCTATGGGTGGCAAGTTGAAAATTTTGAAGTTTAAGATGTGTTGATGCATGAAAGAAATAAAAAAAAAAATATAGACATTATGTAAATAAATTGATAAATATAATAAAATTAAGGTGAAGTAAACTTGATTTAAAAATCAAAATCTAAACCACTGAAAGCCATCACAACGCATGCATGCATGCAATTTTCTCCCCATATTTTAAAATGTGTAAATTAAGATCCAAAAAATGGATTTGCAATTTGAAAAATCATGGAAAAGCATGCGAAATGATTGCTGTTATCTTAACATATATTGGTTATCATTTTTCGAAATCTTGTTTAACACCTTTATGACAAATAAATCAAAATTTCTATATTTTTAAGTATTAGCGCTGTATTCTTCCTGCAAATAAATACATACATTAAAATATTAAAAATTCAAAATATCTCAATATATATATATATATATAAAATATTTACTCATTTTACTCCTATCTTGAGTAGTTAAAGATTTTAACTCTTCAAAGAAGTGATTGCTTGTTATAATTTATTTTAATTATTTTTAGATCTATTATCATCGAATTTTTTATATATTATGTTTGCCCATATCTTTATTAAAAAAAAGAAAAATTCCGTTACACCTTGTCATAGTTTATAAAAAAAAAAGAATTTTGAAAGCCATGTCTGTTCTTTACTTATAGATAAAAAAAAAAAAGCTTTCTTTAATACCAAATGTTGGTGGGAATATCCAAAAGCAGACATTATGCATACTGTATGTGCTGTCAGGCCGGAGATGTGGACCAACCGAGAAACATTATAATATATATATATACCCACAAACACGCACATGATATGCATGATGCAGTGTACGTGAAGGGAAACACAAAAATAAAGAGAGACAGATGAAAAAACAAAATTAAAGCCAGCTGGCCTTCAACCAAAGCAACGCTGAAACTAATTGACCAATCAAAAAACCATTTGACGTCCAGTCAAAATAAATAAATAAATAAATAAATAAATAAATAAATAAATAAATAAATAAATAAAAGAAAAGAAAATCTCAAGGAATGGATAAACATCAAACAAGCACACCAATCCAATACATCACCATCTCTATAAATCCCCCCACAAACACTCCTCCCAAGTCTCGCATCAAAAAAACAGAATGGCCAACATCATGCCATGGCTCTCCTTGATCACAATGTCAATCTTGATCCTTTCCGTGATGATGATCTCCACACCATGCAAAGCACAAGTCCCAAGCGCAAAACAATTCAAGTACGTGAACGAGGGAGAGTTCGGTCCATACATCACAGAGTATGGAGCTGATTACAGGGTGCTGCCTTTGTCCACTTCTCCATTCCAAATGGCATTCTATAACACCACTCCTGGTGCTTTCTTTTTGGCCCTTCGCATGGGCACCACAAGGTCTGAGTCCTTATTCCGTTGGGTTTGGGAGGCCAACCGCGGCTTCCCCGTTGGTGAAAATGCCACCTTTTCTTTGCTTCGTCATGGCGATCTTGTCCTTGCTGAAGCTGATGGCAAGGTCGTTTGGTCTTCCCAAACTGCTAATAAGGGTGTTGTGGGCCTTAAGATCCTCCCCAATGGTAGGTATATATATATATATATATATATATATATATATATATGATTTTATATTTTGCTTTAATTGTGCTTAACCGTTATATATATATATATATATATATATTTATCAGGGAACATAGTTTTATACAACCGAAAAGGGCAGTTCATATGGCAAAGCTTTGACCACCCAACTGACACACTGCTCGCCGGCCAATCACTTCGTCGCACCGGACCCAACAAGCTCGTTAGCCGGAGCTCGGCCGTTGATGGCTCGTTCGGAAAGTACAGCCTTGCACTGGAGTACAGTGGCCTGTCAATGTACATTAACAACAACATCCCTTACTACAACCACTCCACTGATGGCTTCCTCTCCTCTGGCACACCACCACTCAACTCCATACTCTTCACCACCGGACCAGAAACTGATGAAGCCTACGCCTATGAAGTCAGCTTAAATATTCCATCTGGTGGCAATATCATTCTGGCGAGACCCAAGTACAACGCTACCTTGTCTATTTTAAGGCTGGAAGTGGATGGGAACTTGGTTGTTTACACTTACTATGATCCGGTGGATTATAGAGCTTGGGAGAAGACTTTCGCCTTCTTTTCCGATGAGATTGGGAGGGTGGATGGGTGCAGATTGCCCAGTAAGTGTGGGGTGTTGGGAGTTTGTGAGGAGGAGATGTGTGTGGCGTGTCCTACAGAGAAGGGGTTGATGGGGTGGAGTAAAGGGTGTGCGCCGCCAGTGAGCGGTGGTTGTAAGGGTGGTGTAGGGTCTGGTCATGGTTATGGTTATTATAAAGTGGAAGGGGTGGAGAATTATTTGACCGGGTACAGTGAAGGAGAAGGGAGAGTTGGGTTTGAGGAGTGCCAGAGGAGGTGCAGCAAGGATTGTGAGTGTGAAGGGTTCTTGTTTTGGGAGGAGACTTTACAGTGCTGGTTGGCTCAGGGTATTGGGACGCTTGCTAAGGTTTCTAATGCACGGCATCTTGCTTATATTAAGAAGTCCGGCAAGTAATATTGGAGGAAGGGCCTTCTAATAAGTGTTTGTATGTGTAGTGATAAGGATGGCAGAATAATGCAAGTGGTTTTCCTTGTGTGGTATTGGTTTTGTTTTATTTGATGTAATTCTCTTGTGGTTGTTTTTGTTTTATTTGATATAATAATTGTTGTCTCTAAAGTGAAATAAAAATAATGCTGAATGAGAATGAAAGCGACAGTGGGAGCAAAATCACTGGATAGCGATTCTGATAAGCATCAAAGCCATAGAAAGTCAATGTAACCTGCAAAAATGGTCCCAAGTTGAAAGTACAATTTTTTTTTAATATTTATGCGCTTCTGTTGATTATTAGAGCAAAGATGAGGTATAAGAGAAATCACTCAAACTGAACAACATTTACTGTGAGTAGTTTGCTCTAGTTTACATACAAGGATCACTTTAGAAGCGCATCAATGGCTGCTACTCCATTTCTAGTGTAGACTAGAAAGAGAACAATATTAAGAACCATAAAAAGCTTTATTCTCCTAAACAATTCTGGATAAAAAGAAATCAAATAACCATGGCAGAGAAAGAAGAAAAGCATGGAAAAAGGAACATGGATTACATACAAACCGGAAGAAGATGCCTGCCTACAGCCACCAAATACGAGGTAACAAGGAAGCATCAGCATCAAAACAACCAGAAAGCAACAGGTCCAAAGTCACAGCAAAAATATTCATTAACGCACTAATAAAGACAATGGGGATAAAGTCAGAAACCTAAAAGCACAGCTTGATAAAAATTACACTGAAGGTTTGCTTGCAATTGTAAAAGAGATGGTACAAGAGAGACAAAATTAAATCACAAGCTCAATAAATGATCATCTGACCCTGAAAACATATCTCTAGCCATGTGGAAATTTCAGGTCTTTGAAAGCCATACATCAAATAATAACACTGGAAAAGCGCAGTGAGTAACAGTTGATAACAAATTCATATTATGGAGAAAAGCAAGTAGTAGTATCACTAGAGCCGGCCTCAACAATATGGATAAGCTCTGAAGGTCATTCTTACTGCTTAGGGTTTAAATTATACCACTAAACCCATAGAGAAGGTGATCGTTTAGATGTTAGTATTAACAGGATAAGAATATAAAAGACAATTTATCACATTAATGATACTATATAAGGATCACACCTAATTACACTAACAAGTTCAAGCGGAAGTTTACCTTCTTTAGAATTAACAATTAGAAGAGTACATTAAGCAAAATGTTATCAGACGAGTGCAGCATGCGCAAAAAACAGATGAATATAGATGACATCTATGACACACACTCTAGACAAATTAACCACAATAATATGCAGTTCGGTAAGTCCTTATTCAAGAGTGTCTTAGAAATTCTTGGTGTAAATAATGGCAAATATGCTCATCTAATAGAAAGGTATATGATTTTGTTTGATGGATTGTTTCCCATGCAAATAACTGACAAGAACTGCAGCAAAAACAACAACCACCACCACAATTTGCGACCATACCGAGCCAAGAGTAGTCATCCACGACCAATTGGGACATTTTGTCTTCTCACCTCTCTCCGCTTGCTTGCCGCGCAATCTTGTTGCCTTGAGCTCATTAGGATGAGGCTAGACACCTTACACATAACATCCAGTAAATGAAAGAGAATGAAGCTCCAATTCATCCAAGAAATAACATTGAAGAGCTTGACAACTTACAAAAGATCAATAGCTTCAACCTATTTTTCCCTCATGCAACTAGTTTGGACAGGTGTAAAACGTGCATGTTATTATCAAGCAGCCAAACAAAATCATCAAAGAATAGCCACCACTCACTTTTCTATTAACTGTTAACTACTAACTATTAACCATTAAAAACCATTCCGTTTAACATACAACCTGCTAAGCTACTAGACTAAAGTTCCAAAACTCAGTAGTATTGGCAAAATCACCACCAGCGTAATGGACATTAAGGAATCATAGACAGCATATGGACCAGATTTAGTAATGAAAGCACAAAAACTATACAGTTATCTCAAAAAACAATATTCCATCTACTATAAATGTTAGCCTAATAAATTCACCAAGGAGTAAAGTGACCAAGAAGAAGAAGAAGAAGAAGAAGACGAGAAAACTCATCCTGCAAATCCAATTTTCAGAAGGAAAATTGCTAAACAGCGAGAACATATGAACCTATCCAACAATAACCTCAACAAACGACCAATTCCTATATGAGCAAACAAAAGGGAAGCGCTACAAGCTCATTGAACAAGGGATAGCACAGAAGGACCATGACAAACGGCTGCATAATTGGAACATAAAAACTGGCGTCTAATGTAAAAATTGACTCTTTCACAGGTTCATAGACACAGAATCAAAGAGGAAAGGAAGAGCAGCAAGAGATCCAATCTCACCAGCGTCGGATCTCCGGGAGGATCGCCGGACCTTCTCGAGCTTGATCTGCGAGTCCACGAAGATCTGCATGCGCTGGAACTCCAAACTCTTGGCGAACTCCATTCGCTGGCGTTCCAGCTCCATCATCTGCCGCTGCTTTGCGGCTTCGACTCGCTCATAGATATCGCCAAACCTCATGATCGCCCGTGCCAAATCCCTGATCCCATCCCCAACATCCTCCCGGGCTCGCCTCCACCTTTTCGCAGGCCTCTCCCTGCTGGATCTCGAAGACCTCGACGACGATCCCGAGTTCGCATCCGCCGCCGCGGCCGCCGCGGCTGCGGCGGCTGCGGCAGGGTACCTTCTCCGGAAAGTCTCATCCACAGAAGGCTGGGCAGGGGTATACCGCTTGGACGAGGGCATCGGCGTGACAGCAGCGGCGGCGGGGAGAGGGAGAGCAAGAGGGGAACCCTTCCGGTGATAAGGGAGAGGGAGGGCGAGCGGCAGCGGAGGCGGCGAGGGTTTCTTCGACGCCGAACTGGGGGTCACGGAAGAACCAATCAGGGCGTCGAGACGGCAATAGAACTGCCACGGACTGGTAAACCCGCCGGTGGAGTCGAGGATCCGGGCCTTCTCGACCTTGTACTTCTTCTTCAGAGTGTCGATCCGGTTCTTGCACTGCACGTCGGTGCGCGCCGGCCTGTGGGCTCCGGCCGGTCGGGAGTTGACAGCGTCTGCGACCTCCTGCCAGTGCTTCTGGCGGAGATTTCCACGGCTGAGCTCGAGGTAGCGGTCGCCCCAAGCGTCGATGAGCACCGATGTCTCACCTTCGCTCCAGCAATCCTCACGGTACGGCAGCGCGGGGTTCGGCGGCTTCCGCGGCGGCGATGTCTCCATCTCCGTGAAAGACTAACCCTACTCTAGATCTCGATCGGGGAGTAAGGGGGCTTATAAAGTCGCCGGGGAGGCGCGTGCGCCGACGTACGCGCGGGATGCTGGCGTCAGCGTCGAGGGCACGAGGGATCATGCGGAGGGGCGTTGGAGGGAGCATCGTGGCCGTTGGATTGAAGATGGACGGATGAGATCCTGGGGGAGGTCATTGGCTATGTAACACGAATCGGGTACGGCGAACCGGGCGTCCGGGTTCGGATCGGGATCAGGGGCCGGGGCCGGGGCCGGGGCCGGACGTGGTTTTACGTTATCGAAATGGCGTGAATGCCCTTGCGGAGGCAAAGGATGGTGTCACTGGTGTCCAATGTTTGGGCAGGTTGGTGGGATGACGACAGGAGGGTAGAATCGAGAAAGAAGACGTCTCCGTTTTCGTCGGACGGAGGGTGCCGTCGAGGTTGAGTGATGGTGGAACCCACCTGACTCAAACAGGCTTTGCCGGATATTTAAATATTATTATAAGTGTTGAATAATTTATAAAAGTATAATTTGAAAATAAAAAAAAAAATATTTCCCGCAAAGATTACAGTTTTATAAATAACAATTTTAAAGAGAGATGTCATTTGAAAATAATAAAAACACAGAAATGGTGTGAAAGTATTAATAATTTAATATACTCTTGTTCATACATCTGTCTGTCCTTATTTATTTATATATCCAGCTGGCCGAACTGCTTTTTTTTTTAATGTTTTTTATAAAATTATTTAAATTAATGTTTTAACAAAAAAAAAAAGGGTATTTTATAACGATATATAAAGAAATTTGATTTTCATAAAAAGCTCACTACCATATATGCACTTTCACATGGGTATCCACACACAATTTCTACATGCAAAAGTTCTGTTCTTTTTCAAGAAAAACAAAATATTACTTTATGAACCAAAACCATAACACCTTTTAGCATTAGAAAAAAATTAATAAACATGGGCTATGAATCGTAATTATACACTATGGATATATAGTGAGCAAATAAATCTCTCCCAAGGGGAAAAACATCTTCAGTGCTTCCAAGCAGGCTATTTTAACAACAAACTGGTTATATGCTTGGCAATGTCCATAGATGGTCCACCTATATTTGCGTGGGTACCCTTTCAATACTAAACGTTCGCAATCTCCATTGTTCATCCAAAAAATTCATAATATTTCTTTTTTATTTATTTATTTTAATTATAAGTATTTGTTTCACAAGATTTAAACAAGGACGACCAAGACCAGAACCAAAGCATATCATCCACATTTACATATCGAGGGAATAAACTAATCAGACGAGTGCTAGTCATGTGAATCTCAGGTGCAACTCAGCATGGATAAGGAAAGCAGGCCATTCCCAGGAGGCCTGTTATGTCTCAAAAACAGAACAGCTAAAAACCTCCAATTAATTTGAATACATCCGATCAAATGTCCGCAAAGACTCGCCCGCAATACATTCACAATTTCAATTACAATCACAAAAGAAAACTGTATATGGTGGATAATGCGAGTTGCATGAAATAAGTACACAATTTCATTATTGAAAGGAAAAAACGATGGCATGAACTGGAATTTTAAAACCAAACACTGGAATATGGAGGGAGGGCTAGCTAATGTACAACTTAAGCAAAGCTTAAATTTTGAGAAGGGTCTATTTCAGCTGTACATACCCAGATAGATCACATCAGCATAGGGTGTACTCGCAATCAAGCAGGCGAGTGAGAATCTCTTGGCAACTCGGTCGCTCATTTGGCTCTGCCCAGCAATCTGCAGTAAAAACGCGAAACTTGCTAAGTGGAACATGTAGCTTTTGAGGAAGGTTGAGGCTTGGGTTAAATACCAAATACGAATACCAGAATACCAAATACTTATTGTTAGTAGCATCTCTTATATAAGACTCTCCACTTAGTATATTTAGAGGAGTTAGCAAATAAAGAAAGCAGTTCAGTAAATGATTAAAATGGTACTGTAGATATTTCAAAGGAAAATCAAGCATAAAGAAAAAAAAGGTACATGTATATGGTAAAATCTAGAAAATCAAGTAGTGTGTGCAAGTCTCCCAATCGAAGACAGCACCAAGAACTATCAAGCAAGTTATTACGCTGAAATACCTGATATCAACTTGCCCAGAGGCCCTTCAGGAATTTCCAAGCGAGTTCCTTCATTAGCAACTGCATAGACCACCTAAACAGGAGAAAAGGCAAAGAAGTGATTCTCCATTTACTAATCAAAATATTAGGATATTTGGACAATTATAAAGTCATTACATACTTGGACTGGTGGCACACCTTCCCATGGCCTATTTAGAGTACAAAGTTCCCACATTATCACTCCAAGGCTGAAAATATCACATTTTTCTGTGAAGGGTTCATTGCGAATGAGTTCTGGAGCCATCCATTCAGGAGTGCCAGCAGATGAATTATCACTCATGGGAGCATCAGTCATTACTCGCGAGAGCCCAAAGTCACAAATTTTTACCGTCCAATGTTTATTCACAAGACAATTGGCACTTTTCAGATCACGATGGACTATTTTCATCCGATGTATGCACATCAACCCCCTGTAACACAAGGAGAAATCATCAAGTCACAGCAACTAAATCTCCAAATGGCTTTAAAAATCAGAATAACTAGATCAGTTTGAGGGATCATGAGATTCAGACAAGGAATTGCTTTAAATGAAAAGGGTAAAAGGTCAGTGTCAGCTTTCAGATAGAACGACAGAAACTTTAACAGGGTAATCATAGCATTCTAAGGTATATACTTCAAAGTATCATGGGGCTATGTAATGTAAATACTATGGATATCAACAGACAATAGATAAAATACATCTTAAAATGTCTAATAGAACATAAAATTTATTGTGATGATATGAAACTGGCAATATTGTGCATATAGCACATGGTGCCACATTAATTAAATACATGAAATAGAAATGTAAACAGCTTCATAGTTCAACTATTCCAACAAAAGAAAATGTAACTCCTAAAGAGGTAAGATAGAGATGCAAGATCAATGAGATAAAAAGCATAGTTGAGAGAAAAGTAGATTGACAAACTTCAATGAGGTAGAAAGAAAAGGGTAGTGACGCAAGGGCACAAAGGATAGAAAAGGTAGGGATAACAAGCAATTAAGAGAGGGAAAGAACATTTGATTGAAAAGGGGCAAGAAGGTACAGAAAAGAGTCAGGTTGAAAGAAAAAAAAAAAGGTACGCAAGGTAGAACGCGAACAGCAGAAAAAAAGAAGGTAGATAGATTCATTTTCAATTTGATGATTTGACAACAATGTAAAGGGTTGAGTGGTTATCTGATAAAAGCCATCAGACATTTTTAACAAGTTCAACAGCATTCTTGTTTTTTTTTTTAAATCTGGACAAAACAAATGGAAGGACCAACCACTACAACCATAAATCAGCTTCCCGTAAGGTGGAGTAACACTGGCGCAATATGTTACAATGTCACTGCAATGGTCATCTTAAACACCAAAGCAAGTACCCTAGAAAAACAGACTAACATGGAGATTTTTGGAGTCTCCATTGAATGTCATTGAACCGTGGGCAAATGTGTGAAACAAGAGAAAGGGAATTGCTTTTTTCTTACCAACTAGAAGTTGGATTCTGAATGAAAAAGAGGAGGAAGTAAGAGAAATCAGCTGCACAACTAGCTCAATTAATTACAATTGGCACATCACACCCAAAGTCCAAGGGAAATATCACTCTTGAGAGTAAACAAACATACAACAATTCAAGATCAAGTACGAAAAATTCATGAGTGGTTCCAAAAGAAAAGAAAATCAGATAATCAAATCCAACAAAATAATAAAAATATTCATAATATCAGAGACATCATATCAACAGTGTTTATTCTGGAATTGATTACTAGTCCCCTTAAGCAACTCAATATATTTATGTACCTGATAAATTAAATCAAAATATATATGTAGTTTCGTGTACAGCCTCATCTTATGCATTTATTGCAATTTTAAACCTGCCTTTTCTGTATTAACAAGAAAACCTCCTAGTATCCCCTTTTTTCTTAATAGTTGAACATAATTAGATTTGCACTTAAATAATGTCAGCAAAAATATTGACTTCCACAAATATGTCATGCCAGTAGATCTCGGTCAAGCTTGACAAGTCACATGTATCTACAATTACTAGCTGCAGTAATATGATGTTGCAAATTTGAGATGGTAGTGAACCAAATTATGCAAAACAAAGAAAATATGAAAACGGAGTACCAAATCGGAAATTAAAGTGCTATCCAAAATGAAGCAGTCATCTCACCTGCAGATATCACGAAGCATTTTCAATCTTTTCCTCCAGCTGAGTTTTTTCTTCTGGCCACTCATATGGATTAGATAATACAAGGATCCCATTTCCATGTACTCAGTGACCATTGATAAGTGAGGCGGCTTCATGCAAGCACCAAGGAACAAGATAACTACACAGGACCAAACCAAAACAATTCAGTTGAAACAGATAACTGAAAACTCCATAGCTGAGGGGTAGATCAGTACCATTTGGATGTCGTAGGCGGCTGCCAAAAATTAAAATCAAAGTCAAAATAACTAAATATTTGACTAGGAAAAGTTGTATGTTCTCTCAAGAATCAAATCAGATGGTACCTCAATATGTATATTTCATTGCAGAAATCTTCCATATTCTCGGTTGTCAAATCTTGCTCCAGAAAAACTTTGATGGCCACATCTGTACCATTCCATATACCTCGGAAAACTTCTCCAAAGAATCCTAAACTTTAATAAAGGATGCACATTAATATTTGCCATCCTTAAAGTTGAAAAATATGTGCATGTTATCATGCAATCAAAACCTTACTACGTCACCAGCTACATTATCCACCGTGATCAAGAGAAGAGGTAGGTTAGAAAGCAAAGTCATGCTATGTATTATCATCAAAGCATAGTGCCCTGAATTGAAAGTTCAGTTACCAATTCAATCTGCAAATGGTTATTCACAGATTCTCATACATTCACATTCACTTGGTTTACTACCATAGTTCTGTTTTCCTTTTTCTAAGTTATATGTTGGCATATTTCAAAATTTGAATTTCATATTAGTGGTGACAACAAGGACTGTGGTGGGCTAAATGGCATTCAACATCTTAGACTAATGATACATTGGGGGAAGAGAACCCATTTACCAAATTTTATGTTAAAATATGTCAATTAACTGTGACTTTGGAGAGCAGAAATTTACTACTGATAAAGGGCATTCTGAACTAAATACATAATCAATGAATTTGAAACATTAATGGCTTTCTATGAGCAGACCAAGTCTTTCAGGAAGTCAAATCTGCCTTCACCAAGACCAACTGTAAAAAAAATTTCTTTCCTTAATATCAACATCTATACCAATGGCAGGGTTTCAGGCGCTCAATTGAAATGGTAATAATCAAATATTCCAAGAAACATCCTTAAAAGGTTTTCGAACATAAAGTCACAGGCATGCACTCTCCTTAACCTGCATAAAATGTTCTATGAAACCAGATATAGAAGGCAACAATAACAATATGGTTGGAATAACAATACATAGAATAAATTTAAATTAACGCTGCTATCATTTAAATCCAATAAATGTTAGTAACTCTAGTATGAACAATTTATCACCAGAGAATATATTCTCTAACCAATTTGAGCAGGTAAGAACACATCCTATACACAGAATATCAAAGAATTGAATGAATACAAAGCACAAGCACTTACCGATCCCAACACGAGTGCCAACAGTAAGCTCTGAGAAATCAATGTTCCATTCTTGGAAAGGTGATAGAGGCTTATTCAGAAAGGGTGAAGATTGCAAGACCTTGTTCCATGTTGATGCCAAAACATCAGTGCTCAAGAAGTCAGAAGAAGTTTCGCTTATTTCAGAAGTAGGATCCCTGAATTCATGAGGGGATGAAGGTAATGATATTGCTTTCTGAGTAGAATTTATTTGCTTTCTTGAGCTATTGTAACTGCCAGATAGATCTGTTGCTTCCTTGTGATGGTCACCACTAGGAAAGCTTGATTCCTAGATTAAAGACAATCGTAGAAGGCCATTAAGAAGTGAAAAATCCAATTGTGGGGACACAGACAATAAGTAACCACAACAAGGCCATCATAGCTTGGCTGACATAAAGCTAAAAGCAGAAGACTATCATCATAGTAAGCCTTCCAGCCATTGAAGATTTCTTTAATGAGCAACGAAATGCAAGTGGTTTAAGTAATGACAACAAATTTAATTATCGAAACATCAAATGTGAAGCTTAATCATAATAAACACATGCTCGTTGTATGATAAATTAAACCATGTCCTCAATTAAGAGGATTAATTCACCCAATTTGCTAATGAAAATTCAACACTCTCTTAATAAAGCAAGGAGGTCGACAAAAAATCAAAAAACAAAACATGAAAAAGGATTTCTAAAGCATCTTGGTTTGGAGGCTGGTCTATTGAGATGAGCTGGAACATATCATCAATCGTATATCGTATGGTTGGATCATATGACAAGCTCATGTCCCCACAAGGCTTATAACGATTAATCAATTGTTCTGAACCAATTCGTGATTTCCTACAAAGGTTGTGTCAGATGCAAATCAATCAAATATTGTTTTGGGTTCACTTCAACCCAAAAGCTCAAGGTAATAGAATGAAAGATCCAAACTTATATCCATATTTGTTAACTTACAGTGTTATTTAATTAGCCACTTGATAAGTTATAACCAAACATACTGATGCCATGCCAAATGTAAATCAAACACATTTTTTAGGATCAATTCAACCTAAAAGCTTAAGCTAACAGGATGAGAGACCCATACCTATATACTTATATCCATATCTACTAACAAAACCGATGTTAGACTATTAATTATTCTATTAGGTAGTGTTTGTTTGGAGGGATTTGAAATTACATGTAACTTGAGTTACTGGGTTTTTGAAAATCCAGTGTTTGTTTCACAGGATTTCAAAAACTCATGTAACTCAAATTACATCCAATAAGGGATTTGGTTTTAGAAATCCTTTATCTTTTTGCTCCCTCACATGTGATCTATATGTGACCAACTAAGGAAAAACAAATATTATTAAACATTTATGAATAGTAAAAAACCTATAAATTTTAATAATAAATTTAATAATTTATTTAATAATTAAAAATATTAAATAACTTGTTAAAATTAGATGAAAATCTTAGAAATGCACTTTTTGTGGGGTTAATAATTAAATTTTAAATTTTAAAATATAATAAAATTTTAATAAATTTATAATAAATTTAAATTTAATAGTTAAAGTAATTAATATGCACTTAAAATTATTAAAATAATATTAAATATTATGATATAGTATTTTCAGATACATCTGACCAAACACAAGATTTGACTTCACTAAATTTTAAAATCCAGGTATTTTCAGTTACACTGTAATTAAAAATCCACTGCATTTTGAATTACATCTAACCAAACGTCACCTTAGTGTAATATATTCTATAGTCATACTTAATCAACTTGAAACAGCACCAATCAAATCCATCATATCAATTGATACAACAAATGATCAAATCTATATTGTATGGTTGGATCATATAACAACCTCCCGTCCCAATATCATATAAAAAAGTTTTCTTGGGAAAGCATTAGTGTTAATTGTTGCTGTTGAATATTAATAATTGTCAAGCAAGATCCTTTATTCACTATGTATAAAGGGAAACACGAAAAAATAGATGATATCAGTGACTCACTGACGTCAAAAGTCCAAATATAAATAAGGAAGTATTCTTGCTTCTTCAAATTTTATATCAGGTCTCCTATGACTAAGGATAGTTGATCCTGAGGGAAACATAAATAAAAGAAGAGTTCAAGGGAAGAAGAAGAGACGCAAAAAGTAGAGAAGAAAACATACGGTGCAAATTACATAAGCTCTGTGCTTAACAAGAGGTGTATACATTCTAAAGATGGGAAAATGAGAGAATTTGGATTCAAGAACAAAGGCATCTCAATAAAATTACATAACATGGAAGACAATCAGAATTTTGAAATAAAGCACACAAGATATCTCTCATGTAGAGTAAGATAATTAGGACTTAACCAGCTATCCATTTTGCTACTTCATATAAAACTATCTAATATATATATATATATATATATAACAAATACATAAAAAAAAATCCAACTATTGACTCAAAAGATCACATCTAACATACATTTTTGGATGAACCCTGCATATTGTTGATTTCATTTCTCAAGTATGTAGTAGAACCTTCTTCGCCGCCATCCTGCAGGAGACGATTTCGCTTTAGTGTTTCATTCATTGCTCGAACAGCCCTGCAAAAAGATTATATTTTAAATGCATGAGAAGTTGGTGAACTACCAGGACTATATTATATTTTAAATGAGCATCCATGATTGCTTACAATGGGGTGATGCAACACTATAGATGCAAAACATAAATCGTAAAAAAGGCCCCACACAAAATGAAACCATTCAAAGTACACTACACTAAATGAACAGTCTGATGCCCAAAATAAAAACCAACTCATGTAACATGATTACCCACCCACATGTAAACCATCTATAACCTTCATGGTTACAGCATATTGCACCCATGTAAGATGCAATCCACTCAAGCAGCAGCTACGTTGTTGTGGAAAATAGAAAATGAATATCTTTATTCTACATTTACAAAACAGACTTGATTATATATCAAAAAATTAGTTTATTCCAAGGTAAAATCTCCTTATATGTATTAAAAAAATTTTCAAGTAATGATAAAAGTATAGGGAAAAAGTAATAGGCTGCAAGAAGTCAAAAAGAAATAAAATTGCAAATACTTCCCCTCCTTGAAATCAATTGCATGAAAGAAACATCTAAGCTGGCTAATGAAAATATCACATCACTTTCTTAAGGAATTTGAAGCTTGGAAAGATAACACTTTGCAGGGGAAAATCCAGAATTCATATTAAAATGAATCGTGGATGCATAGGGCCTGTTTGGTTCGGAAGTGAATTGTCGAAGTGGTGGAAGTCTGGAAGTGGTACTTCGGTGGAAGTGAACAGTTCAGCTGGAACTATCCACTTCAGTGTGTTTGGTTCAAGCTGAAAACTGGACTTCGGATACCACTTTCTGTGTTTAGATGGTTGAAGTGGGGATATGATCACCACTTCGGTGAGGGGATAAAGTTGCCCTTTCATGCTTTTTACATTTATTTAATTAAATCATATGATTTAATTAAATGATTTAATTACTTTATTACGATGGTAATAAATAATTTATTTATTAAATTAAAAACTTTGCACATCACATAATTAATTTAATACCATGCTATTAAATTAAATTAAATCGGTTAATATATTATGCTTAATTATTAATTAGTGAGAGTAGTTATTTAATTATTTTATTACCATGGTAATAATTATTTTATTTATCATTGAAAAATATTGCAAAGTAGGCTGAAGTGGGGGTGACTTCGGGACTTTTCCAGCTGAAGTCAGACACCGAAGTGGTCGAACTCAGAAGTTGTCACATCATCACTTCCGGGTTCAAATGAGTGAAACAAACACACCGAAGTGGGCTTGAAGTGGCCACTTCGGCCATTTCGGTACCCACTTCGGTGAAACAAACGGCCCCATAGGGAGGCAAATCAAACAAACAAGCCATGACAAATACACAACAGAGGCTGATGGCATTAAAAGAGAAACTAGTTATGCTCATAAATGAATGAATGAATAAATATGATTCAATTAACTCTTCACATGATCATTATTCCCATTTCTTCTGCAACAAGAGTGAGAGAGGTGTTTCTAGCAGACAGCTACCAATTGCCATCAGGATTGAACATATTCTAGAAATTTTCAATTCTTTTTAATTTTGAATTTTATAAAGAGCTAAATACAAATAGACAAATATTGTTAAACACTAGATCTTAAGGAAAAATATTGTTAAGTTGGGGAAAAAATCTCTATTAAATTTGCTCCTATTACTAAACTTCAATTGTGCCTCTTGATTCTAATTCACATGCTTTGACCCCATTAAATATATCTCATATTTATTTAATATCTTTTTTTTACGTTTAGCATCACTTGTTTATGTTTAATATTTCTCTGCTTTAAAATATTTGTTCCCATTGCCCAAGTGGTTCAAAATTCCAAGAACAAATTGAAATTTGAAAATCTAGAGTAACAAATAACAAGGGGAAATTTTTTTGACATAACTATTTTGCTAATTTTCCAAAAAACTAACTATAGAATGATTAAAGCCAACAAGAAAAGGCCTGTATCATAAGACCAATCACCTCACAATATCATCGCTAATTTCAGGCGTGATGCTGATGCTTCTTCTTCGAATCCTACGAACATCAGATGTTGAAGCGCCATCTGACCTGCAAGTGAAGAAACAAGTACATAGTTCATGTGCTTCCATTAAAAACAACAAAACATAGAATGCCTGTAATGGAAGAAAAATAAAGCAGGCAAATACAAGGAAAAACTATATCATTTCATGCTCACAGGAAAAAATGACGGAGAAAAGCATAGTACAAAATGCAAGAATGTGGTTTTAGAAACACAGATTGACTAAAGTAAGATTCCAATATCTCCGACCAAAGGAATAAGTTAAAAAGAAACAGCTTACATATTTAAGTGTTAACAATAATTCAGTTAATAAGTTATCTGAATGTAACCATAAGATAACCAATAATTCAGGATCTCCATTGATAAGAATGAAGTAGGCACAAAGAACATTCAAAAATGAATACTACTCTAAGGCTAGAATTACACATTTTAGAACACAAACAAGTAAGAATAACTTCAGAGATAACATTCAACATTTAAAAATTCTAAATTTAGAATCAGAAGTTTTAAACAACCTACCTGTGAACAAAGCCACACACATCATTGACAATAAAATGCCTGATGCACATTTGGAAAAAGCCATGCACATCATTGATGATAAGCTACTTCCTTGACAAAATACAGCATCTAGTATCGGATATTACTCTGCACCAGTTATCAATCTCGCCTATGTCTTTCTAGCTTTTCATCTAGTGAAAAGATATGATTAACTAAACAAAAATATACATGCAAGCTAGTTTCTTACGTGAGTTTTACAAAAGATAAATTGACAGTTGATAAACAAAAGTAGCTAAGATAAACTTGATGGTTATGGTCTCTTGTTTCCTAAAATTTAATTAACCATATCGCAGTATTTTAGTTCAGCACTCTTATGAACAGAAGAAGAAAAAATGGGAAAATAAAGGGGTGAACTGTAAATTTCTAAGAAAGGAAAAAGAATTACATAATGGGGAAAAACACAGGAAAAGAGGACTGTCTGAAAAGCACTGTGAAAAGGATTGGTCATCATCAGTTCACAGCTAGGAAAAAGAGAGCTCTGAAGGAAGCAAGGCAGGAAGGAAGGAGACTGGTTGCTAACTAAGGAAGGTCACAGGCAGTGGCTTCTGCTATTTGAACGTTCCAAATAATGAAACAACTCGTCAGTTAAAATACAAAATCTTCAGTCACAACTTGCTGAGAACAAGCTAAGAAAAAAGAGAAGTCTGAAGGAAGTGAACTAAGAAAAATAAACTAAGGCACCACCAGTGAAACATGCAGCCAGTTATAAAACAAATATTAAATCTGTCCAAATTGTATAATATATAGTTGTTCCACCAGGAATAGACACTTGACTGAGAGATGGAGAAAGAAACTCATAGAATGTTAAATACTTCAAAATTTAAATTTCCTTTTGAGTACCTTGATGCAGCCACTCCATCAGCATATTCTCTAAATGATGACTGTCTATAACCACTAAGCATAGATCTCCCACGTGCTCGTGATAGAGGGTGTTCTGGGCTGCAAGAAGAATATATTAAAACAGTTCATTGCATGTCTAGTCAATTTCAGGAAATTATTCTGCATGATATAAAATCCAACATAAACCATCAAAGACGATGGTGCCTAAATGCATCAATAGATCCAATCCAAAAGTGAGCTTGTCATATCCTCGGTAAAAGTCATGAAGAAATAATCTCACATGATTTATTGCTGTTTGGTTAATGAGTTAGTACAAAGAAATGAGAAATGACCTCTGCATGGGCTTATTGTACAAAAATACTCCTTATGTACAGTGGTTATAATATTGAGAAGTTTAAGTTTGAGAACAAAATTCACATGAGACTATAGGTATATGAAAGCTAGGTCAAAATTAGGAGTGCCTGCAATAAGTCTATAACTTTCTGAACATAGCAGGGTTAAATCATAGTTTTTTACTAAGGACCATTCTACATTCTGACTGAAAAGTTTTCTTTTGCATAGAGACAGAATATGCAACATGCTAAATTAAAGGCATGGCACAAGACAAGACATGTATGCTAGATTTCATCAGAGTATGGAAGAACTTTTAGAAATTTGGAATAAACAGATAATGAAAACCGATACTACAGAAGTTCCAAAGTTGCGCTTCGCTAGGGATTAAACTGCCACCTTGACATGATTTGTGCACTCATTAAAGGTTAAAAACAGATAAAAAGCTTGAGTAATAAGACCTTGAACTAGCAGTTCGTTGTTGTTCAGCAACAGCTCTCCTCCTACCGCTTCTCCAAAAAGCATTTGCAATGTTGGGTTCACTATGTGATAAGCTGAAATAAATTAAATCAAAAGTTAAAGGAATTGAGCCTCAAGTGTGCAGAAATACATTACAAAAAGAAGAAAACAATAAAAATGAAAAAGGGCCTTTTTATACCCTCACAAACCATAATCACTTGCATAGAGTCTGAATATACCCACAGAACACAGATACAAATAATCATGGCTTACAAGGGCATATAAGCAAAAATGATTTTCATGTTATATACAAAGTTATCCACTTCTGCAGAGGATAAATGCAAATTACCAATGAATTCTTCACAAAAGATGAGAACAATAACAAGATTCCCAAACCATACTAAAGTGTTACGGACCTAAGTTTACTCTCCACAAATGTTGTTGGTCTCAACATGATGTTGCGCAATGAATGACCAGAAACATTTGATGATGCATCAGCTCTCCGCTGACACAAAGATTGTAGGTTTTCATCTTGCTCTCCACTACAGGAGAAAAATGAGCTTAGATCATGAACAATAACTAAGACTAGTGACAAATAAAACTATCAGGCCATATGAAGAATTCTGAATATGTAAAATGAACACACAAGCAGTTATAACTCAAATAAATAATCAAAAAGAAAATAAGTATAACAGGGAAACCACTATTTATCACTTAATGAGAAAAATAAATACAATTTGCAATATCTGCACCTTTCATAATAAATGATAAAAATTAAAAATAGAAAGGGTAAGCTGATAACTTCAGAGGTGAGGAACACAGTTTTCAAACATCTAGTATCTCAAACAATTTAGTCCCACAAAAATGACATCAGATATAAGTGTGCCCTTAATGTAAACAAACTTTCATGTGCTGCGCAATATCAGTGAACTTTGAAACTACCTGACAAGGCTTATTACTTCACAACTACATTATAAAATAGTTTACTTCTCAAATAAGATGCAAGAGGAAGTTATTATAGGTTAAAAGGCTGCTCACCATTCAACATCTTGTCTTTCAGAAAAACCACATAAAGGGCTGTTGGGTTCAAGAGGTGAATCACAGGAGTCATTCTCAGCAGAATCACTTTCCCCGGCTGCAGAGAAGTGTGAAAAAAATATCGCCTTGGCTGAGAATGGAATTAGTTGTCCTGGAAATCGCATGAGATCCACCAGTAGTTCTACAGAGTTGAGCACAACAACCACAGACATGTGCTTATATGAATCAGTGTATTCAACAGCACCATCACTAGGGATTCCCTGCCAAACAACATAGTGAAACAGAGTGATAAAACTACCACCAATAAGTAATACCCACAAAGTAACATTGGAAATGTTGGCTTCAGCAAATAACATATAGGTGTGGAAAAATATAGAATTAAAGCCGTGATATTGCAATATCAGATTAAAAAGGGGAATGAAGCATTACCACCACGAGCTTGCTCTCAAGTCCCACAGAATCTGCAAGAACTTTGAACAAAATTGCTCGAGGCCTGCAGGATCCATGCCTTATTTGACCCAATAGTTGGATGCCTCTATGTTCCATCAAGTGTGAGCCTTCTTCAGTAGCAGCTTTGGCAGGACTTAGCTCTGTATTTGACCTTTTATAAACATCAGCAACCTGCGATTGACAAGAAAAAACAATCGATTATGAGAATTAACATAGCAAGTCGTCTGTCCAGTATTCACTTAAACTATAGTCATGTCTTGAAATTACAAATTTTGACCAGATACATAATAAAAATCTAGGCCATGAAGAACAAAATTGAATAGTAGAGGGTTCAAGTAGAATCAATAAATTAGAAAGTCGCCATAAAAATCAATGTGCAGCTGTTATATGTTTCTTTCTGCCCTTTCTAAGCAAACAATATTGTGCAAAATGGCAGGAATGACTATAAAGATAAATAGGTAAAACGCATAAATATATACCAAACCAGCAAGTTTTTTTATTAGTGAAGCCGGATTGGAATTTGCTCCTTTCACCAATGCTGCACTCAAATGCTTGAGCATAGTGAGCTTCTTATCCTTCTCTGCATCTACAAGAATGATATCAACCCTAAGCTTCTCCATACCAAGAGAACATAGGTCCTCCAGAGTTGGAATTGTCTCAAAGAGCTCCTTCAATTTTTTATCCTGCAAAAAATGACATTTGGTGATAATTAGCTTTTGGTCGAATTAATCCTTGAAAAAGGAAAAAATAAGGAAATATTAGAGAAAAATTGGAAGAGGAAGTATAGGTTGTCATGAGCATCACATAATGATGTCAATATGAAGAAGACATTCAGTACTCGAATAAAACTAAGGTGGTGTTGTCACCATAGACGAATGTTCATGTTTAAGGTGAAGCTCTTTTCTTTTTTTATTTCTTTTTATTTGATTTTTTCTTTATATGCAAGTCTGCCAGTACAATATTAGGCCTCCTTATATAGTATGTAACAAATACACTTTTGCCTATATCATAAACTTTTACTAAATGAAAATTTCAAACTAAAGTCTAAAAGTAATAACTTTATATGAAACTATTTAAAATTGAATATCTACAAATTTAGCAAAGTGATAGTTATACAAATTGAATAAGCTAACAGAAAGAACTATTAAAAGGAAAGCAGAGAACTACACAAAAGCAACATAAAATTAAATATCTAAGAATATATGGTAAAAATCTGTTATATACATATAGCCATTATCCATCCCTAAACTACGGGGCATAACAATGTTCCCTTGCATCCCTCAACTAAACCGATTGTGTCTGTATGTCAATCAATGACCAAACGTGTATAAACAAGTTGACATGGAGATGTGAAAACGACATAGACCAGGGGAAAAAATTAAATTAATCTTTTTATGATGTTGGCTTGGGAAAAAAGACTGGCACATTGTCCACATCAACAACACAAAAAATAAATTAATTTATCTTTTGCTTGTCCACATTGTATCCATGTTGGTGCCAGTCAACCCAATTGGACACACTAAAATCTATTGGATGATGTTTACTCATTGTGACTGACGGAGTAAAACTAACAAAATTGCCTGGTTGATAAAAAATGAAAATTTGTTCCAATTATGAGACAAACACAAAAAATGGCCCTTTTAGTTTAGGAACCAATAGTGGCTTTAAAGGAAATACATAAGCACACCAAAATTATGCATATGGAATAGATAAGTAACTTTTGATGAAGGATGTGTCAAAGCAATACATGCGTGTATATCTAGTATAAAAACCCGAATCTACCTTCAAAGTCACATTTTCAACTAGGAAATCCAAACACAGATATCTTAGAATTATTTAGGAGAAAGAGTATATATGCCAATGCTAGTTACAAAATGAGACACATAAGCAAATAATACAACGAATGTTGACAAAGCACTTTTCATGTGAATTTAAAATTAAGACTAGGGTGGTGACTCTGCATAATCTCCTGATTGTATTTAAAATAAAATATACAGCAGTACAGTAGAGAAATAAAGAGTTTTATGCAGTTAAGGTAAAACGATCCCAAGCAACATTCACTAGAGCTTATATTTCTAAAAAGGACCTATTCAAGCAATGCAGGTATGCCAGTTAGAAGAGAACAACTATCACACATCACTAAGACATAAAGTTTTGACTCACCGGAATGATGGAGTAGAATCCATTTGGAATCGGATCTAACAAAGCTCCAGTGGCCCACAAAACCTGAGAAGCACTTGAAGACAAAAGTTCCTTTTGTCCAACATTGTCTGCAGATTCTCTAATGTTTGAACGCCTTTCATGTGGGTCCAAGGAAATAGACTGTAATTTTTCCATAAAATCTGAGGGCCACCACGTAGAATTAGAAGGTCCTGGTTCAGATTGTCCAGAATCACCTGGCATCCCCTCCATCTCAAATAATATCTAAAATATAAATTCATTTCGTCTCACATCTCAACCCATGAAGGAGACCAGGTAAAGAAAAAGAATGCTTGGACTAGAGAAAGTCCAAACACTTTTTTTTTCCGCATCATCACTGATCACAGATTCTTAAACCTACAAAATATACAAATTTATGTAAATGGTTCCGAGCACAAGGTAACATTCTTCTAGGTAAAAGATAATTTAGAAAAACAATGATATACTTTCTGAACACAACCAGCAAAACTTATAACAATAGATAACAGGCATTATAAAAAGAGTTTTTCTGAGACAACAAGGTAGAAGAAGGTAAAAATATCAATGTAGTGAACTGAATTAAAGATGAACCAAAAACAGATGATTAAAGATTTGAAACAAAACAGTGTGTAGCCAAAGATGGGAATTAAAAAGAAAAATGGCTTTATATGAGAATTTATTTAGCGGAAATCACATGGAGATATTGTGGATTTTGTTCCCTTTGAGAACTTGTCAACTTAAACAAAAAATCAGTTCTTTGGAATTGCATCTCTGAGAAAGATGAAAATGCATTAAAGATTTGGCCTAAAAGTGCCAAATAGTTTCAGAGGTTTTTGGCTAAACTAGGTACATGGTGGTTCACCAATTTCCTAAGGAAAAGTTAATAAATGTCTGTCAAATGGAAGAAGAACACTTTGGTGGCTGTTTATGAAATAAAATTACTACGAAATGTCATATTAACCATAATGAGATTAGAACAACTTCATAAAAGAATGATGAAGCATAGAATAAGAAGGAAATAATGTTTCACAAAAGCAATTTTGTTTTATACCTGAAATGTCTACAAAATGTATGTATTCTCAAGAGGGAGAGAGAGTTCAAAATTCAAGAAGAGGTGAAATTTTAAGACGTCCTCTGTTTAGTAGAATCATAATTTGCAGTCCCAAAAGAAAATGCAGTTACAGGAAATTATTAAAATATTAAATAGGATGATCAAAAAATATATGAAAGAGTAATTACTGACCATTGATGTTTAATAACTTGACATGAGTTAATCACGTGTGCATAATGATACACAAAGAAACATGACATTTAGTATGTACAGGTGCATATAATCTACACAAATAGCAATATCTAAAAAATCTTCAGAAGCATGCAAGATGTTCATTATCTGTCCTCCATAATTATGTCACAAATTTTGTGCATAGTGTGAGAGCAGTAAGCATGGGTTATTTCAATTATTTTTATCAAATAGGTAACTAAAGTGACCAGAAAGCTACAGGCTATAAATACTGGTGTAAACAACCTATTGCACAACATCCTAAACAGAATATAGTTAAAGTAAATATTTTACAAGTTAAATATCCAACTCAAATAGATGAAGCACGTGTCACTATATGTTTTCCATCACTGCGTTCCATGGCTAGTAGACTGGAAATTCAATTAACCATAATTTGGCATGCAGAGGTAACCACAGGCGTCCCTCATCAAGATTGCAAGCACCTAGACACCTAGAAAGACTACCACCTACCACAGTGGTACATAATTGTTCAAGTGAAGAATAATCCAGTTCTCCCAATGAACATGTTCCACAATTCACCAGTATTGTTTAGTTCGATGTTACAATTTCTTCCCACATATAGGTCACGGACAAGGTGATAATTATTCTTTTCAATTCAAAGTAATTACAATAGATTCAAACAAAATCAACTCAAACTATTTGTATGTCAAAGCTAGAAGCTGGTAGTCTCCTTTAATATTAGCCAAAACTCTTGCTAGGTGTAAAGGACAAAACAAGTATATAAGGCTCTTGTCTTGACTAGGATATGAAAGTAATTCATAATTCAGCTTCTTATGTTTGATCAACAATATCCTAATTCACTTGTTTTTAAGAAATCTTCATCCTTCTTCGTCTGATTTTCCATACTCATAACCATGTGAAACATAGATCTAGCTATTCGTAGAATCATGGCAACAAGATGCATCATATCCTGATGCAATTATTCTAACTCTTCCCCAAGTGATAAGAAAAATAAACTCATTAAGTAGAATTCCACAATAATATTTGCATCTCTATCCAAATGTCTTACTTGTAAAACTCATTGGAAAATTGAAGATAATTTTGCTTGAGTGACATCAACAGTTAACATCATAACAGATGCCTCACTAATGAACTTAGATCACACTGGCTTAACATCATAACAATTTCATATGATAGTTTTGCTTGAGCTCCACAAAAAGATAACCCAATGTCAAACGTTGATGATACTGGCGAAAAGTTAGTCATCATATGAATTAAATATAACGAGCCACCACACTAACAAGCCACAAAAAACCTCTCCTACTACCAAACAAATCGTTACCCTCCTAATCTTTTCAAGAATAACAAAACAAAGACTAGGAGCTCTGTAATTATCGAAGAAACAAGCAAACAAACAAGCCTAAGGAGATGCATTGGTTGATTAATGAGAAAAACCTCAACGATCCTTATAATCTTTCAATGGCTATCAATTGAAACTCATCAAACCGATCCACACTCCATGAGCTCCAAAATCCATAACACCTCAGGATTTCCAAAGAGCTGGACCCAATACAAAGCAATAGATCCAAAGGCAATCGAAACCAAAAGCGATAAAAACCACGAAAACCCCAGAACGAATCGAAACAACCGACAGCAACGAAAAAAATCAGGAGAAAGAGAGATAACTCACTACAGATCCGAGCATTAGAGCACCCCCAATTCGCAACCCCGCCGAGGAACCGCGCACGAACCTCGATTGAGAAACTAGGGCATCGAGGGATCGAGAGAACGGAAGAGATCTCGGAGAAAGAAAGAGCAAAAGAAAGGCAGCGACGAGGGGAGTGGGAGATTATTTATCGAGACAAGAAGCAAAGCATTTAGACGTTTTCTGACAGAGTTTTCGCAAATAAGCCCTTAATATTTTAATATTATGATTTGAACCCCTCCATTATTCATTTTGTCTATACCCTTTACTTTTCGAATTAATTTTTGTGAAGCTGAATTGTTTTCAATAATTTTCTAATTTAATCACTGCCATGCTATTCGTGATGTTAATTTGAAGAAAATAAACAAGATTATTTCTTTGATAGTGATTTTAACATTGCAAATGTATTCCAATGATGTGTCAATATTATAAATATTACATGTAAAAGCAAGTCAATATGTAAATTTATTAACTATATTCATCATAAATAATTTGTAATTTTTATACTATCATGTTAAAGCAACATACTCTATGAAGAAGCTGATCAAAGTATTTATTTTATTTTATTTTATTTTAGAAATTTAATGATTTTATATTTCAATAAAATACAATGAACAAGCGATACATAGTTGTAGAACATAATTTTAAACTCAATAAATATTTATACTATTGTTTTATGTAGTTTTGGGTTTGAGATTTAATTTTTTTTTTTTTTTGAAATAAACATTTTACATAAGTGATTCTATACCAAAAAATTATGAGGTTATTAGTCAATAATTTTCATATTATTTGTAAATTCTAACGTAAAAAAATGCAGTCATTTGAGAAAAAAAAATATATATATATGAGATTTAAAATGAAAATCAGAATATAGTGGGGGGTTTTGCAAAAAAAGAAAATAAAGAGCAAAGCGAGCACGGGCTTGGGAGGCAACAATCACGGACGGCACGCACGATAGGGAGTCCTTGGACCAAGACTCACGTGACCAGTCCTTTATGTTGCACTGTGGGATTGGCTGGCACGCACGTGCCCTCAGTCAAAGTGGCAAGCATGTAAATTTATTTTTGAAAAAATTAATTCACGTGATATCACGTTTCTCACTCATATACACTCACGAGGAAGTAAAGTTTTTAGTATATCATCAAACTTTATCTAATTTTCAATATCAAATTAATTACTCAATTTTAATTTTATTTTACTGGACACACACCTGATAAATTTCAACACCCAATTGATTCTGATCTTTATTAAAAAATAATATTCCATTTATTTATTTTTATTTATTTATTATTTGTTTGACTAATTTTATGTAAAAGCTAGTATTTATATTTTAATTCTGTGCCACATCTATATATTGCTAATTTTATATAATTTTTACAATTTCACAAATTTTAGTGGAAATGAAAATAAAATTTTATTGAATATGTTTTATCACTAATTATTTTTTATGAATGCATTTAAATAAATTTATACCTTTTAATTAAATCATGTGCCTTTAAAAAAGAAATTTGCATATATATAATATTTTTTTATAAAAATAAATAAACCACTGCGTGTCTCAGCACATGTAAATTATTTCTTTTTTATAAATACTTTGAGATTTTCATCTATATTTTTTTATTTTTTACCATAAGATTGTTTATGGGGTAGATATGCAAACCCCAAATTAATCATTTTGGCATAACTTTTAATTTTATTCTCTCCCTTGTCATCAATCAAGATGTACCATATACATTCAAAAATATGAGATTTAGGAATGTATACATATAAATGCATTATTTAATAAAGATATGCACTTACTTTTTAATAATTTTAGTCATGCATATGCAAATACCCTTTTATATAAATAAGTACTATAAAGAACTTTATACGTAGAGTGATCTTTTAAACCGCTTAAGTGCATTATTGTCAATTCATCTTTGTGTCATAATGTATGGTGCATTTTGATTATTGCATTTTAAAAGTGTGCATTATAAACTCTATACTATACACAAAATTTTCATTTTGGTCCGTATTCTTCACGTATATCCTCATGATGATGAGTGATATGACAACTAACAAAGTTGTGGGCCTTGTGGCACATCATACCACATCACCCTCATTGATTTCTTTTTTTTTTTTAAGTTTTAATTTTCCACTATAACTGAAGTTGCATAACTTGCCATATGAGTTGTGCATTATAAAAAATATTTTAAAAACTAAATATTATATGGGTGACAACCTGCCATGTTAGCAATAGCGTTTGGCACTTTGCTTGCCACTCTTAACTTGCAAATTGCAAGTCAATCTTCTCACTTGAAGGGGCGTTTATTTCGGAAAAATAAACAGGAGTTAGACCACCTACTCTCATTCTTAATATTTTTTGTTTTGAAGTGAATTTTAAATTAATGCTAGGCTTGTTTTGTGGTTTGGGAGGTTTTATAATGTATGGTAGGATATGGTATGGTTTGGTAAAATGAGTTTGTAAACCATATCTTGTTTGGGGCAAAGCTAGAATAAAAGAAAGTTTTTAAACCATATTATGTTTGGTTTAAAGGTATGGTAGAAGAAGGTTATCTATCCAAATTACATAAATACCCTTTATTGACTAATACCAATTTGATTAATATGTTCATAAGCACACTGATAATTTTCATACCTTGTTTGCAGTATTGTCCAGCTTTGTGTTTTCTTATAATATCTATTTTCTTCTATTAAAGATAATTTTCATTAATCGAAGCATTATAGTCCAGCTTTGTGTTTTCTTCTAATATCTATTTTTGTGCATTTTAAAGGTAATATTTTTTTTAACTGTCTAGGCAATTTTCCATAAAAAAATAATTTATTATAAAAAACAAACAAATTGAGTTGCAATAACTACGATTCCCATTTTTAGAGTAAATTTTTGTATAAACTAACCACAATTTATTCCAAATTGCACATTTGATGTAGCATGCTGTTATAGTTACAGCTATTTTGGTCCATTTCATGCAAACTGTTTTCTTATAACTGAGGTACAATGGAAGACTAGTTCAAGAAGTGTATGTGTAGAAGTGATATCCTCTTGCTGATGCTTGAAATACTTTCACCGCTGCTAGAAAATCCTCTGCTTTTCCACCAGTGCAAGAGCCTATGTATACCACAAGAAATCGATATATGGAGGTGAATGCTATTGTGAAAGTAGAAATTCTCAAGTGAAGGCTGTCCAAGAAGAACAAGTGAAGGCTGCCCAAAGAATCCAAAACTTAGTCAGTGTGATAAATAACTCCTGGAAGTCTAAAGCATAATACCAACATAATTGCGACCGATGGAGTCGTAAGATTTAATTATCTTTCCTCTCATCACTAAATTTATGTTCATTCTTGGACCAACGTTCTCAGACAAAGATACATCAGTGATTGTCTGTGGTCATGCAAACTCAAAGGAGAAAATTTGAGACTTATCATTAGAAGCAAAGCATTAACTTGTTGAGATAAGAAACAAAAAATTACCTTGCATTCCAATCACTGTACACAGGTTCAAAATCCACAGATGTTTTATCCTACAAATAATGTTGAAATCACAATCCACAATTGAAATGATCATGCATATTAACCTTCGAGAGTTCTAGTTAGCTATTTAGCCACATTTCACAAGAAACCTGCTATACCTTAAGGTAATTGAAAGTGGTTTGGTCTGCAGGGACAACCCCGTTTTTCCCTCCTGATTCAACAACCATATTGCACAATGTCATCCTCTCTTCCATCTGCAAGAAAAAAAAATGCAATGTTATTCAAACAAGTCTCCATATTGAAACAAGTCTCCATGAATATATAAATAGGAAATAGAAAAACAAAACTTTAGTATACAATGTTATTCAATGAGTTAAATATTGAAAATAAAATAAAAAACCAAACCATTCATTAATAATGCTAAAAACAAGGATCCTTTGTTTAAATTGATAAAATTAGTAAAAGGTAGAATTTTAAAAGTAGAATTTAATCTAGCAATAAGTAACTTCAAAAGGAAAATGGAATAACAACAAATAAATCACCTCCCATGCCAATCGCAATATCAAAGTTATTAACATCACCACCAATTTTAGTACACCAGAACTAAGGAGTTATATTGCAATAATGGCAGCCTCAATAACACTACTTCACTATTCAATACAAGTAATACAAGGCATGTACTATTCGTAAATATGCCAACATGAAATCTGCGGATACATGTAAGGCACAAATCTATGAGGGATCATTTAAGTGCAAGAAAAAGACACTAATGAATGTCTTCTTGAATTTAAGAAAACACTCAAGCTTTCTGATCAAATAAGAAAAATTGGTTTTGATTGCAATGAACTTCATAGAATGCTACCCTTTCTACCAAAGCCCAAGGTACAACATTTTCCAATTCACTAGAAGATAAGGAGTACAATAGATGTTAAATAGCAATCTAATAATAGGAAAAAATGACATCAGTTTCAGATTCTTTAGATGATGACATCGCAATTAAACTGCATTTGATGAGATGTTATTTAAATTTGTCCACCTACTAATGAATGATAAGGCTAAAATCCTTAATGGTCAATCTTAATTAACACCTGAACCACTGCATCACTCATTTCATAAGAAGATAGTAACAAAGGGCTGTTGCTTCTTTGCATCCATGCACCACTGCATCACTCATTTCATTTGAAATCAGAGATAAATCTATTGAATTTGATGAGAATAGAAATGTCCAACGTGCTGAATTTGTTGCCCGTGCTTTAATGCAGTATGTCCTAGTGATTATTCCGCTAATTGTTTTCCAAACCCTTTTTCTCAAGCTATCTTTCTTTGGTGTCCCACATTTATGATGTCATCTTGGTTTTGCTTGCTAGAGATGGAAGGTTCTCAGATGGATGGGGTTATTGTGAACGGCGTGAGAAAAGGTTTTTGAAACCAAACCATGACATACCTAGCACTGCAGAAACCAGGGCCAAAAATAAAGCTTGCCAAGTAAGTGTTCCTTGATTTTTTTTCTTTTCCTTGCTCAAATTATGCTTTCATTAAATTATGCCATGGATAGGCCCCATTGTTTTATGACTTGAATTGCTTTTCTTCCACTTTTCGATACTTATTGATAAAATTGTTAGAGTTTATCCTTCAACATGGCATGGGACATTGAAGCTCCAAAGCCACCTTGGCATCACAAAATCTCAAATTAAATCAGTATCATCGCATCATTCAAATAGGGAAATCCATTAAACCCAATCTCTGAAAGATCAATTGCTCATTTTTGTCTATTTTTTAGAATCCAAAAATATCAATCAGTGAAACACACAGAAGAAAAACAACAAATCAAAATCACAACAGAGATTGGAGAAAGAGATCGGATTTTTCAAACGAAGTATGGAAAACAGAGATCGGAGAAAGAGAAGCACCTTCGATCCATGAGATTGCAAAGTCGGAGAAGCCGAGGGAAATGAGAATGCCCGGATGAAAACCCTCACGATGGTCGGCCGTGTCTCCCCAATTCAACCCGATCCGCTTTTTAACTCTCAAGATCCGAAACCCGTTATGGCATGGTTTGGTAATTATCAGTAATTAGAAGGGCAATTTCGTCCGATTAAAAATGAAACCATCTCAACCCCCCATTTTGGTGGGTTGAAAACTTGAAGGAAAATGATGGTTTTAAAACCATCATTTTACCCTATTCTACCCTACCATCCACAAAAACCCCCTACCAAACAAGGTTTTCTCATATACCATATTTTACAAAACCACCCCCAAACCACCAAACAATCAGGCCATAAATCATTTCAATAATTTTTTAAAATGAGTCATCTTACAAAAATCTATTTTTTTCCCCACTTCTAAAATCTTCTTTTGAACCCAAAAAAATTCAATCAATACTCAAACTGTCTAATACTATTCTTACTTTGTAACAAATAAATATTAGAAATGGTTGGGAGTAATATCACTTCTTTCACTTCAAAGAAGTGGTATTTTTCTCCCACTTCTCCACTTCCATGGGCGGATAGACAAGGGGGTTGCCGCCCCTCTATCACCGATGAGGTCAGTTGACCCTATTGCTCAAGATGTCCTTCGCCTCCTTTCTTTGCCGGTGCCGCCCCCTTCCCCGGAGGCCGATGTTTTTGTTCTCATGCCGCTCCCCTTCTCTGTTGAGTTGTTAGGTCATCCTCCTTTCCTTTCCCAGTCTACGGCGCCAGAAGCGACGATTAATTTCGGTTTTGGTTCATGACAAGTTTAAATCATCCAATTAAAATAAGAAACATGGTGTTTAGTGAGAGATATCCGTTCACCATCATGCGATAATGATATTATATATATATATATATATACATTAAATATTATATAGGGTAAATTACAAGATTAGTCACTAAACTATCCACCAGTTCCTATTTTGGTCACTAAACAAAAAAAAATTCTATTTTGGTCACTACCTTTTAAATTGTTTTCAATTTGGTCACTGACGCCAACGCCGTTAACGGCGATCTGACGTGGCTTAGCCATGTCAACGAACTTAACCACGTTAGCAGCTATCTTCTAAAAAACTTATCTTCTTTCTTTTTCCCTTTTCCCCTTTCTTTCTTCTTCCCCTTTCCCGTTTCTTTCTTCTTCCTTGTCCTTTCTCCTTCAAATACCTTGGCATTGATCTTCCTTCCTTCATGGAGTCAGCCGATAAAGTAAAAAATCGTCGTAGTGGCGACCTTCTGGATGAGGAGCCTGAGGTATGTTCCATTTCTTTTACTTCTTCCCTCTCTTGTTCGGTGCCCTAATATTTAGTATTCATCTCATTAGGTAAGTGTTTAGGGTACCGATTTATGGCCATTGTGTCTTTATGCATGTTTTCAAGTAAAATATTTAAGGTTTTAATGTGTCGATGCATGCTATTTTCTTTCAAATGATAATTTTCATATATGTTTTCACATGATGTGTTGATTTTTCTTATTCTTGTTTCTTATTCCTTTTCCTATTATATTAGTTTAATTTGTTATACAATATGGTGTTGTCTGTATGTCTAATGATGAATGGTTTTTCTAATTATAAATGAGTTTCATACACTGATTCAATGTGAACCTTTGCATGTCTTTATTCTTGCAGATTGATGCAACTCATGTCCATGAATCAGTTCCTGGTAATTCAGGAGGTTATTCAGGGCTTAGATATAGAATTTCTGACTGTTACGAGGAAGATGAAATGAATGAGAATACTGAATGCAATTTAGGTTGTGAGCCCGGGTTTAATAGTGAGGACAAGGAAGAAGAAAGAAACAGGAAAGGGGAAGAAGAAAGAATATAGGTTTTTTAGAAGATAGGTGCTGACGTGGTTAAGTTCGTTGACATGGCTAAGCCATGTTAGATCGCCGTTAACGGCGTTGGCGTCAGTGACCAAATTGAAAGCAATTTAAAAGATTAGTGACCAAAATAGAATTTTTTTTTGTTTAGTGACCAAAATAGGAACTGGTGGATAGTTTAGTGACTAATCTTGTAATTTACCCTATTATATATATATATTAACATGATAATGATAATGATAATGATAAAATATAATTATTTTTTCTTTATTGAATTTTAACTTATCCTATTCATCATAATCCTATTAAATAAGATTTTTTTAATTTAAAACATTATTAACATTTAAATAACTAATACGAGTTAAAACTTATAACTATACATGTGGATAAAAACATTTATTTTAAGATAATAATAAACTGTAAATTGTAATTATGCCTTTATTTAATTTATTGAAATTTAACTTATTATTCAAAAAATTTTAAATTTATACTATAGTTTGATTTTAAATAAACTGGGCATTAGTTATCCCTTTCTTAATAATATATTTCATACTAATAGAATTGGAGTTTAATAGAATATAGTTGTTTAAAATCAATGTTATAAGCTAACTAGTAAAAGTATTTGCAAATTAGTTAAAATTATGACAAAGAACTTATAACCTCATAGTGGTTACTTATCCATGTTTATCAATATATATACATAAAAATTCTATTATTAAGGTGCAATTTCTAGCTCCGCCCCTGCCCACTTCCTACTATTTTCCCATAAATGAATGCCCCTTAGTAGCCTTGGCTTATGCTAATTAAATTGCCAATGAATTTTGAAAATACGAAAGAGAATAAGAGATTTTAGAAACTCGAAAAATATTTGTATAACATTTAAAGTGTATTTACAATTGAACTCTCAACTTAACTCCATTTTCTTCACTCGACCCTAATTAAGGACAACCTTCAAGTGATATTTATACTACTCTACTTTTTTAATTAAAGGTGAAAATTGATTCAATCGTAGGATTACCATTTTCTTTCTAAAGTTCTTCACACATTTTCACAAATTCTATAAAACTCTATACAAATCCATACATGTTTATAGGATACAAGAGTTTTATACATTATTCTTGATTATTCAATTCAATTATAGACTAAATGCCATAGACAACCTTTTTCATACCAGATATTATTAAAAGTTGCTTGGCCTATATCATGCAATACGTGCAATAGTAAAAAAAGAAGATAATGCACATTTATTAAAAAAAAAAAAAAAAACCAAAGTCTAGTATACTACATAGCACAAGAACAACGATGAGCTTAAAGTTTCTTTTATTTATATATATTATTATTATTATTATTATTATCTTTATTGAAATTAGTAAAGGCTTTCTCAGTTTACTGATTGGTTTTTTTGATTTGTATTGTTTTTTACTTCCCTTTATTCATTGGATTTTTTAATTGATAGAGTAAAAATAACTGTTACCATTTCTTTTATCAAAATTTACTATTTTGGACCATTAATTTTTGAAAAGCTTCACCTATTGCCAATGTCTCCTAATTTTCTCCTTTTTTTTTTTAGGTCCTCGGCTTGGAGTTTGATATGCTTGTGAATTAAAAAAAAAACTTATTAAAACATTATTTAATTAAAAAATAACTATTCTCACTTGTAATGATTTCATTAAAACCTTATGAGTTGGGAAAATTGCAAGCAATGTGAATTACAAATGTTTCCATGATCCATTGGCGATATCTGGATCATCTGATTTCCTGTCTTAGCAGCCTGCCAAGTGCCAATAGACATTGTGAGATTTCTTTTTAAAATAAATTTATGGAATATTTGGCTTTGGAGTAATAAAAGAAAGTGTTTTACTCTATTATTATAATATTTAAAAATATTTACATGCTTCTCTCTTAGATTTTTTAGCTCAGCCAACATCGATATATTCTGAGTGATTCAGTTCACACACTCGAACTTAGGCGCTCTCTAGATTTCTTGAGCTCCAGCATAGTAGCAAATTTCTGGCATTTTGTTTAATTAGTAAGTAATCTTTCTAATAAAAGAGTCGTCTCCTTGTTATATAGATGGACAACGATAACTCTCATGCAACTTGTATTCACCAACGTTTTATAATTCTTTGTTATTTCTTGAATAGACGTATTTCACTAATGACAATAAAATTTATACATTTTTTTATTTTCTTATCATTCCCATTTTTTTTTACTTATTCTTATTTTATTTTCCATCAGATCTATTATTTATGTTTGCTTGTACTTAAACCACTTCTTCCCAAAAAAAAAAAAACGATGCAATACAAAAAGTCTATATTGATTTTATGTTAGTTGCGTGGTATTTTTATATTTTATATATTAATAATTATACAGTTGGATCTTTTAGGATTATTTGTTAAAATTAGAATTGTTTGAAATATTTTTATTATTTCTCATAATAATTTAGATTAAAGTAGGGGAAAAAACTATATTATGTCTCCTAGCAGAACTTGAGCCAGCTCAGCGTGGTCAAAAGTTCAACTCCATTGCACGCATAGACATTGTAGGTAAATAGTTATTGTTTATATTATATATTCCAGTATTGTGCTCCTGCTTTATATATTTGATTGATAATATAATAATTTTTAGGTATGGTTTCAGTTACAAAGTAGTTCTAGTTCCAATTCAGTTCTAAAAATAATTTGATTCCGGTTAATAAAAAAATATATAAAAAATTTAGTATATTTATATTAGATAATGTTATTTAATTAAAAATGTAACAAAAACAAATAGTTATTATAAAATATATAATAATAGATACATCTTGGGGGATAGGGGGGCGATATTATAGCAGCCGCAGATACTGTAGCAGCAGCAGCTAAATTTTCACTATTTCACATACCAAAATGTTCTGAACGGTCGGATTGAATCAATCTCGACCGTTCATCCATATCATGAAATGCTATAAATACCCCCTTATTCTTGTATTATGAAGATAGAGAAGAAGAAATAAGAAATTGAAGAGGCTGAAGTGTGGGTATTCATATATCTATTTCTCTCTTTTTATCTTATTTTATGAAAAAATATATATATTTTTATATTGAGGATGAATTATCAGTTGCTTTTACAATACGTTATCAACACGAATATGCTCCTAATCTTGTTATGCCTTATCATTTTACTTTAATTTAGTTTTAACAATTTTGTATTTATGTTTCATAATTCTCTTTTAATTCTTTGTTATATTTGTTTCTATATAGTGTTTTGATTTTTAATGGCAAACTTCGCAAGAAAAGAATTCGAGGCTCTTCATATTGCCGGAAGCAATTATATTTCCTGGAGCCTCGATGCCAAGTTACATTTGAAGGCAAGGAACCTGAGCAAAAGCATTGAGGCTGATAATGATGAGCCCAATGATAGTAAGGCAAAAGCCTTGATATTCATAAGGCATCATCTTGATGATAGCCTGAAAATGAATATTTAACGATTGAGGATTCACAGGAATTGTGGATTTCTTTGAAAGAGAGATTTGAACATCTCCGAATGGTGTATTTGCCTAAAGCACGCAATGATTGGACAAATCTCACGTTCCAAGACTTTAAAAGCGTGCATGAATATAATTCCGAGCTATTTAAAATAGTCTCAGTATTACGCCTCTGTGGAGAAACAATAACATAAGATATGCTGCTCGAGAAAACTTTTACTACATTTCATCCTCGAGACTTAATATTACAACAGCAATACAAAGGCAAGACTTTTACAAAATTCTCCGAATTAATTTCTTGTCTCTTGATGGCGGAGCAAAATAATGAGTTATTGAAGCAAAATTATCAATCTCGACCATCTGAATCAGCACCACTGCCTGAAATTAATTATGTGCAAAGAAAATGGCGTGGTCGTGGTGACGGTTATAAAAGCCGTGGTGGACGAGGAAATCGTGGTGGTCGTGGAAGATGTGGTCATGATCTGAGTCGAAATTATTTCAGACCACATGATAGTAAAGTTGATGTTCATCAATAAAAACCACAAGACCACAATATGGGGTCAGAAATAAAAAGGGACACCTGCTATCGTTGTGGGCTAGAAGGTCACTGGTCCAGAATCTGCAGGACCCCAAAGCATTTTGTCCATCTTTACCATGAATCACTCAAAAATAAAAAGAGTAAGGATCCTGAGACAAATTTTGCTGATAACCCCACAGTGAATTCCACAGGAAATGATAGACATGGCTACTGTTCAGGAACCTCCGGTTCCGGTTCCTGAACCGAACCGCCTGGGCAAGGTTCTTGATGGTTCCGATTTGGTTCCGGTTCTAGCGGTTCGGTTCAACGGTTTCGGTTTGGTGGTTCAAACGGTTCAGTTTTTTTCAAACTAAATAATTCAATATTTCAAATTAAATAAACACAAAACTACAACAATTAATTTAATATAATATTTTATTAAAAAAATAAAAGTATTAATAATTCTTGATATAAAAGTATTAATACAAAGTTTGGCAATACTATTTTAAAGCCACAGAGTTCGGTTTCTTATAAATGCTCTGAATTGTACTATTTCAAAGACAATACAAACAAGCAATTCAATAATATTTCAATTAGTATTAAAAATCGAGATTAATCTCTATTAAAGCAATTAGTTATAACTACTCCTTATTAATTAAATTATTTTAATAAATTCATATTTAATTTGTTACCAATAATTTCTGGCATAATCAATTAGTTATAACTTATCTTATTGCATGAGTAACAAAGTTTGGCATGACACAATACATGTAAGTCGGACTAATGTTACAAATCAAACTTAGTGGTCATAATCGGGTAATCAAGTTCAAGTGTTCAGAATCAGATCTAATCAATTTAGTTAATATCTTTAATTATTTATTTAAAATATCTTTAAACATGAAATTAAATTAATAAATTATTAATGATATTAACAAAATAAAGACATAATATATATATATATATAAAGCTGGAACCGGCGGTTCAACCGGTTCGAACCGCCTGTTGAACCGCCGGTTCCACGGTTTTCAAATTATGAAACCGGAACTGAACCTTATATGAAGGTTTCGGTTTCGGTTTTTTAACGGTTACGGTTTTGCCGGTTCCGGTTCTGTTCCACGGTTTCGGTTCAAAATGGCCACGTCTAGGAAATGATCATACTACTAGTATAAATAATGTAGAAAATATATATCTAGATACAACTCTCCCTCAATTATACGGTATTTAGAGCCACTTACGGGAGATGTACTTACTGCAAGATTTGCAGATTTCCATTTTGATGAATCCATCTTCTCTTCATTAGGAGGAAGAATAATCAATCAAAATGAGCCGAAAGAAATTGATTGGAATGTATCATAGTTAAATACATATGATCCTCGCACCAGTGAGTGTGAAATTGAAATTCAAAGGATCATTAAATTGCATAATATTGCAAATGAAATACCTGATGCATTCATTGATACTAAAAGAGTAACCAAGTCATATATACCAGCTGTCAATGCTCCTGCAAGAATTAAGATTCCTAAAATCCCACTGCAAGAGAAACAAATAGAGGATAAACCACGTCAAAAGCGTGGAAGACCAATTGACGCCGAAGATTCAGCTCCTAGAAAAATGAGGCAGAAAAATAAAACTATTAGAGAGGGGGATCTCCCACATGAGAAGGGAGAAGAAAATGTTAAACCCTCAGATTATGAAAATGAAGCAATGGAAAAGGATATTCCTGCAAATATTGAAAATCCAATTTGTTATGTAGGTGATCATAAAATGCTAAATCGGTATGAAACCGAAGTAAATGATGTATTCATTTACAATGTGGCCATAGATATAGAAATGAATATAGATAATGATCCAGAGCCACGATCTATAAACGAATGTCGACAAAGAAATGATTGGCCAAAATGGAAAGAAGCCATCCATGCTGAGCTAAATTCCCTCTCAAAATGTGAGGTGTTTGGGCCTATAGTGATTACACCAAAGGGAATAAAACCAGTCAGTTATAAATGGGTGTTTGTGAGAAAAAAAATGAAAATAATGACATTATAAGATACAACGCAAGACTGGTTGCTTAAGGTTTTTCCCAAATACCTGGTGTCGACTATGAGGAGATATATTTTCCCGTAATGGATGGAATTACTTTTCGATTTTTGATTGCCATGGCAGCAAGTAATAAATTAGATATGCAATTGATGGATATTGTTACAACATATCTTTATGGATTACTTGAAAATGATATATATATGAAACTCCCAGAAGGATACAAAACTACAGAAGTTACATCCAGTAAGGACTTGCAATCTATTAAATTACAGAGATCCCTTTATGGATTAAAACAATCTGGACGGATGTGGTATAACCGTCTCAGTGATTTTCTTATAAAAGAAGGATATCAAAATGATAATATATGCCTGTGTGTTTTTATTAAAAGCTCTGCTAACGGGTTTGTTGTGATAGCAGTATATGTGGATGATTTAAATCTTGTAGGTACTCATGATGAAATTGCCAAAACAGCATCATGTCTAAGAAAAGAATTTGAAATGAAAGATCTAAGAAAGACTAGATTTTGTCTTGGCATACAGATTTGAACATTTACCGGATGGAATATTTATCTATCAGTCAACTTATACTGAAAATGTATTGAAGAGATTTAATATGGATAAAGTCTATCCATTGAGTACTCCAATGGTCGTTCGAACATTTGACGCCCAGAAAGATTCATTTCGTAAACCAGATGAGGGGGAGATGATTCTTGGCCCAGAAACTCCTTATCTTAGTGCAATTGGTGCTTTTGTAATAAATCTTCTAGCAAGATACAGCTCTACACCAACACAAAGACATTGGAAGGGATTGAAAGATGTTTTGCGCTACTTACGAGGAACTACAGATTTGGGACTATTTTATCCACAAAAGTCCTCATTTAATCTCATAGGTTTTGCTGATGCCGGGTACCTATCAGATCCTCACAGAGGAAGATCTCAAACTGGGTACATATTTTCTTATAATGGTAAGGCTATATCATGGTGTTCTACAAAACAAACGCTCACAGCTACTTCATCAAATCATGCTGAAATTCTGGCTCTTCATGAAGCAAGCCGGGAGTGCTAATGGTTGCGATCTATGATCGGACATATACAATCATCATGCAAACTACCATCAATTACAACAAATACTACAGTAATTTATGAAGAAAACAGTACTTGTATATTCTAGATTCAAGGGGGATATATTAAAGGAGACAGAACAAAGCATATATCTCCAAAATTTTTCTACACCCATGATCTACAAAAAGAAGATGTCATAGAAATTCGAAAGATTCAATTTAGTGAGAATCAAGCCGATTTATTTACAAAATCGCTTCCCAAATGTATACATCAACGGCTTGTTGACAAAATAGGTATGAGAAGATTTCGAGATATACAGTAATTTATTTGAGGGGGAGATTGTGCTCTTTTTCTTTTCACCACTGTTTTTATCCCAAATGGATTTTTCCGAGTTAAGATTTTAATGAGGCATATCCTTTGGTCGTAGGCATCCAAGGGGGAATGTTATAAAATGTATAATAATGGCATCCAAGGGGGAGTGTTATAAAATATATAATAATGGATGCATACTGTAGCAAAACCGATACTGTAATAAAAAACGGAACAACAAAAGGAGGCAGAACTGTAGCAGCCGCTGGTACTGTAGCAGCAACCAAATTTTTACTATTTCACCTACCAAAATATTCTGTACCGTCGAATTGAATCAATTTCGACTGTTCATTCATATCTTGAAATGCTATAAATACCCCCTTATTCTTGTATTATGGAGATAGAGAAGAAGAAATAAGAAATTGAAGAGGCTGAAGTGTGGGTATTCAGATATCTTTTTCTCTCTTTTTATCTTATTTTATAGAAATATATATATACTTTTATATTGACGATGAATTATTAGTTGCTTTTATAATAATAGTTCAATTATAATTTAATCACAGTTTCTAAAATACAAGAATTTGACTAAAAGTTTTTAAAAATTCAGTTTACGGCTTCCGTTTGGAACTGATACAGTTAAAATAGTTCCACTCGGTTCAAATAGTAACAATTCTGATTTGGCTCGGTGGTTCAAACCGAAATAATTATAAATTTTGTAATATATATATATATATATATACACACACACACACACAAAATACATGAAAAAAAACTTGCGATCAATATAAATAAAGTATCAACACTTCCAAATATGGAAGTCATCCGAGAAAAGCGTTTCATTAATTATAATTATCATCAGAGAAGTAACATGTCCAAAAGAGATCACCACCAAAAACTTTTCCAACCAAACAGTCCACAATGAATGATAGCTATCAGCAGAACATCATACCAACCAGAATCAAGGAAACTTAGCTCGCTAACATCAATATATCTCCATGCAAAGCAGCCATATCTGTGAACATTTTGACAAACAATAACTTGTTATCCAAACCACCATTCAACAATCCTTATTCACAATTAAACAGATAATATATATACATATAATATATGTTTATCTAAGCATTGCAACTGAACATCACCTTCAGCTAAACTGGTACAAGAAATGGGTTGTTTCCAAAAGATGAATCCTTGCATTCTTCTCCTCCTCTGTCTCTTAATAACTGTCCATGTAAGCTCAGTTCCTGGTGGAAAATTCTCCATCACAGAGTACGATAATGCTGCGGAGAATGCATTCAAGTTTTTTGAGAAGTGGAGTGCAAAGCATGGCAAGGTTTATCACCATCCATCAGAGAAAGCCATGAGGTTTGAGAAGTTTCAGGTGAACCTTGCTTATGTACTTGAAATGAATGCAAAGAGGGAGCTGATGCCGGTCGGTCACACTGTCGGGCTCAACGCATTTGCTGACTTGAGCAATGAGGAGTTCAGAGCAAAGTATCTGAGCAAAATGAAGCTTACTGGGAAGAGAAAGACAGCAGGAATGGAAAGGAAGAAGGAAGAATGCGACGCCCCTTACTCGCTTGATTGGAGGAAGAAAGGGGTGGTCACCGGAGTGAAAAATCAGCGGCAGTGTGGTGGGTGTTTCTTTCTTTTCCCTTTGAGTTTCTCAACTGCATTGCAGGAAAAGTCTAAATCATGATGAAAAGCTCAAACCAGAGAAATTGGTTTGCAGTAAAAAAAGATTCATTACTTGGACATGCTAGCAAAACATCATTGGAACAATAGGATGCATTTGGTTTCACATATATATAAGCAAAAGAAACAAAATTCATAGATAAAGATTTTTATTTTTTTTAAAGTTCTTTTTGTCATTACCATTGCAGGGAGCTGCTGGGCATTCTCTTCAACAGGAGCTATGGAAGGCATAAATGCCATAGTCACAGGGGACCTCATTAGTCTTTCTGAGCAAGAGCTTGTGGATTGTGACACAACCAATGAAGGATGTGATGGCGGCTATATGGATTATGCATTTGAATGGGTCATCAAAAATGGAGGCATTGACACAGAACATGATTACCCTTACACAGGCCAAGATGGTTCTTGCAACACTGAGAAGGTTTGTCCCCAGAAGCACCAGAGTAGAATATATATATATATATGAAGAGTGTTTCATGCTAATTACTTTGAAAAAAAAAAAAAAATAGGGGGGAACAATTATCATGCAAAAGGCTAAATAAGCATCCTCTTATTATTTTACTTATCGAAACCTGAAACAAGCTATCGCTTTTCTTTAGGAAAACATCAAAGCAGTAACGATTGACGGTTACCAAGATGTAGCTCCGAATGAAAATGCTCTCCTCTGTGCGGTCGTCAACCAGCCGGTCAGCGTGGGGATCGATGCATCATCAATGGATTTTCAGCTATACACAGGAGTAAGTTTAGTGCATTCAGCATCAAAATTCTTTTGCAGGAGTCTGATAACTGCCCTGTAAGCGCAGAAGAACGTAACTCTAATTTCTCACACACAATGATCAAGTTTAACACATGCACATGTACTGATTGATGCAGGGGATTTATGATGGAAATTGCTCAAGTGATCCAGATGATATTGACCATGCAGTTTTGATAGTCGGCTATGGTTCAGAAAAAAATATCGACTACTGGATTGTTAAGAATTCATGGGGTACTAGCTGGGGAATGCAAGGGTACATCTACATTAGAAGAAATACTGGAATACCTTATGGTGCATGCGCGATAAACGCAATGGCTTCATACCCGATGAAGGAATCCACCTCTCCATCTCCTTTTCCATCTCCTTCAATACCACCACCACCTCCTCCTCCAAGCCCAATGCCAGTCAAATGTGGTGAATTATCATACTGCTCTGCAGGAGAGACTTGCTGTTGCATTTACCAATGGATGGACTTCTGCTTGCTATATGGCTGCTGTGCTTATGAGAATGCAGTCTGCTGTGCTGGGTCTATTTACTGCTGTCCTCAAGAGTATCCCATCTGTGACATTGAACATGGTCTTTGCCTCCAGGTTTGAATCTTTAACATCTTACTTTAGGAATAAGTTTGAACACATTACAAACAGATACTTAATATTTCACAAGAAGTGAGTAGCGTGATAACAAATCACTAACATGTGTTTATAGTGAGTTGCATTACTGCACACATGGAAAAGAGAAAGGATGATCCTTTGTTTTCATCTTCATATAAGTTCATTTGTAGATGTTGATGATGTCTAATTAAGTTCCAACATCATTATTTCTTGCAGAAAAATACAGATTTCATAGGCATCAAACTGAAGAAGGTAAAGCTAGCTAAGCACAAGCTACCATGGGGAGCCATTTGAAGCCTCCCAAGCATGCATGCCAACTTTGTGTTAAAGAGCAATGGACTTGAAGCCCTACGTGGAACATCAAATATCAGAAACCCTGCAAGGAACTTTTTATCGCAACTAGCACGAAGTCTGCGCTTACGCTACGGGCTTTATGAAACGAGAACAAAATGTTATAAATAAGTTACTATAATGCAATAAATATGTTAACCATATAAGTTATCTATTATTACTATAGGTAAACTATTAATAAGTTAATGTGTGTGTGTGTATATATAATGTTGTATAATGTATATTATACTATATTATATATAAAAATAAAATGCTAAAAATTTATTTGTTGATTTTATTGTTAAAAAACATTAAAAACAAACAAAATAATAAAAAAATGCTATTATGCGTAAGTGTGTGTGTGTGTGTGTGTGTATATATATATCATATTTTATTATATTTTAAAATAAAAAACAATAAATTTATTATTTAATTTATTGTTAAAAATTAAAATAAAATAAAATAAAAAGATTATATTATATATTCGTATGTATGGATAGTGAAGTGGGTGGTGTGGGTTCCACTAAAAACACCCAAGTGAAACAACGCCACTACATTTATAATAATAATAGCATTGTGGATAAACTTTATAATAATAATAATAATAATAATAATATTGTGTTATATCATGTGGACCCCACTACATTTTTGCTTTTATTTTGTTTTATTATTATTTTTTTTTTCAAAACCCCATGTTTAGACCCTGTTCGGTTTTGGTTTGGTTCTGGTCCTGAACAGGCAATTCTAATTTTATAAATTTTGAAACCGGAATTGAACCACAGTCAAGGTTCCCGCTCTGGTTCCGGTTTTGAAGAGATTTTGGTTCCGGTTCTAGTTTCAAATTTCGGTTCCATCTTCAGTTTGAAGCAAACCATTGACAATATCTTAGCATTCATATTAATACTAAAAAAATTTGGTTTTTTTGGATGAAAGCTAAGCTTAAACACTAGATATGTCTCCAAAAATCCAATAAGTATTTAATAACATGTGAAAATAATAAAGAAAATTATTTTTAAAAACTTTAATTGGAATTTTAAAGTTCTAGTTTAAGGTTCCGATTTGGAACCGGAACCATTTTTTGTGGTTTCTTGTGTAGTTCAAACAATGAAGGTTTCGATTCGGTTCAGCGATTCGAACCGAACAGAGGTTAGACCTACCTACACTTCATCCTCCCCATTTTTCACACCAACTTGTCTTTTGTTATTTATTTTTATGGTAGACTTTGAATACTTGTATTTTGAAGTTGATGTCTGAATTTCATGGTTTTTGTTACATAATGTTTTAGTATAGTTAGGTTTGAGGCCTTATAGATGCTTAGTGTCTCTGTAATGGCTTCAAATGTAGTTTACTTCTAATTTATCCTCAGCTCAATGAGTGAAGAGAAATTTTGAAAGACTGATCAATTTCAAAGCTGAGAAGTGTTTGCTTCCCAGGAGTAGGGTGCATTGGTGAGCTCTTTAATCAACATCCCATTTGATACATCATGTGGTGCCCTGCTAGACAAAATAGTATACATATATATCGCGCAATGCATGCCTGATTATCATTATGAAGAAATAATCTAGAAATTGAAATGCTACCTGAAGCCTTTTGTTTATGAATCACATTCCCACCAGCAAAAAATTCTTGTGATGTTTTGCCATTTCTAAGCTTGTATTTCAGTCTACATGAAAATATTGACACCTTTCAATGTATAACAATGCATAAGCATGGCTTCTTTATTAAAAGAAAAAAAATGTTCTGGGATACACTAGATGCCCTGTTTGTGGAAAAGAAGGAAAACCTGAAAGCAATAGATATGTGTGTCCATCTATTTTAGTTGGTATTGAGCTAAAAAATAAGACAGAGGAGAAGAAAAGAGCGAAAAGTACAGGGGATGAAACAAAAGCACAGAGTTGAGAAAGATGATAGCAAAAGAGAACAAGAGAACAAGACTTTTAGCAACACATTTTCCTTCATTTTCCTATCCATGTTATTTTCTTACTCTATATGAAAAGTAAGATAACTTTCTTACTCGGTTATTTTTCAATAACAACATTGTCTAGAAGTAAATGAGTACTGGATTTGAAACACAATCAGCTTCCAATCAATTCAAGACGTAAAAAGAAATACAGGCCATAGGCACACAAAAGTACTGAACATAATAATGATATGGTGAATGGCAAATTTTAATCATGAACAACGAAAAGGGGGGGAGTCAATAGGAATACTAGCTTCCCTGATGAACTCCACAAGTTTACAATTGAACTCGTACAAAGGCCAATTCCAACTAATTAGATAATAATTTCCAGAACCTACATTTATTAATAATTAACCATTTGGAGGATAAACCAAATTCATCACTTAATCTCCCTTCTCTACAACACCCAACTCTAAAGCCAAGGATGCCCTCCTCGTTGGATATGGCAGAAATTTAGTGAATAATTTCTCCGATCCAAACAGGGAGCTCACAGCACAAGAATCCCCTGATTCATCATTCAGAATGGTGTAATTATTACTGCTCACATTCCTAAAGTAGCAACCACCGGTACTCTCATACCTATACATTTGCTTACTGCCTCCAACACCACTAGTTACCAAGTTCCCCTTCACACGCATCTCACCCTGAGAATCCTGCGAGTTCCACAATGAGCTAAACACTAACCCATCCCGCTCCCCGGACAACTTCTTCTCATTGAATCCTCGAGATAAATTTGCAACCATGGAGTAACTACCATTCACTTGATCAGTAGTTCCAGTGTATATGTAAAGAGGAAAGGCCTGAAAAACTTGCTCTGAATAAAGGCCAGAGGATGGGTGCCTCACATAAGATCCAAAGTGCGAACTTATAGTCTGGTTGATCACCTGCACACTCCCATTGCCCTCAAACATCATCAAATTCTCGTACTCGAGTTTCTGAAAGAAACGGGTAGAGATCTTCCCAAAGGATGAATTAACCCACCCGGTAGCCGACAACTCCCTCCTCGCATTCCTCTTGAAACTCCCATCAAGCCCCTTGAACTTGTAAACAGAAGACTGCTCCAATGCAGGAGCTTTATACTCAACAAGCTCCCCATGAACATGCTCATTCTTCCCATCCAACCAAAGATGCAAATTTGCATCCACAAACCAAACATCAAGAGCATCAGTGACTTGGAACCCAAATTCATGTGGCTTTCCATCTAAAATTTTTCCTAGAAAAGGGGTAACCTCTATATCATAAGATGGAAGATCAAATGAGCCAATACCAGTGATAGGCCTCCAAAGAAGAGGATTAATACCACCAGTATAGATCACAGGGAATGGCCACACAGCACCAATGACACTATCATCAAGACTAACCACAACTTCACGAAATGGCCCATTCCCAGGCAAATCAGTGATGTTATTTTCGGTTTTATAATCATTAGGCGGATTAGTGTACCAGAACTCATCATCAGAATGAAAGGAGACGAAAACCTCAAGCATTGCTCGGTAGGTGTTGGTGGGAACGCGTACCTGCTTCGATTGAACATCAGTGGAGTTCTGGATGAGAAGCCACAAGCCATCATTCAAAGGGAGGCTCCTCGAGATGGGGAGGATGAGATCAGCGGGGGAGTTGCGATGGGGTGTGGCGGAGGAGTGATCGCCTCCGTCGTAGTACAAGTGGAGGGAGATGTTTACGTGGTACACGCCAGTGTAGGTGGAATCGACGAGGTTGCCGAGGTAGACGGCGAGAGTCGAGGAACGGGCGAAGAGGGAGGAGTAACGCGTGACGTCCTTGCGCACAGTCCATATGATACCATTAGGGCGGGGCTCGGCAGTGCAGCTGCGGAGAAGCTCGACGCCGGAGAGCCAAACGCCAAAGATGCGATCGAACTGGCGGCCGCGCGAGGTGGCGGTCCACTCGAGGACGATCTTGGAGGGAGGGTTTCGGGGGCAGTGGGAGGGGAAGGAGTAAGGGGCGGTGACGGGGGGCTTGCCGTAGGTGTAGCCGAAGTCGTGCTGGAGAAGAAGGGCGGAGCAGGGAGTGGAATCGGGGACGAAGATGGGCTTCGTGACTTCGAAGAAGGTAGAGGGGCCGATGGAGGCTTCGATCATGGAGTGTTCGAAGACTCTGGGGCTCAATCGGTGGACGTGGGCAGTGGAGACGGAGACAAAGAGGAGAAGGAGAAGGAGGAGAGAAGGAGACGCCGCCATTGCCGCCATTGCCGCCATCGCCGCCATCGGAGAGTGACGATGGGGATTTGGCTTGGTTGTGTGGAAACACTCTGGTTGGTAGGAGGGGTATTGTTGAAATAATTAAGAAAAGTTAATTATATGATTAATTAAAACTAATCACCTTTCAAGCGGATATTCTTAAGCTTTGTCTTTAGAAGGATGGATTTGTTTGCGATATTTGGATTGAAGAAATCTCTTAATTAGTCCATTTAATTAAAAAAAAATTGCCACGTCAGTAAAAATGGAATAAAAGAAACTAAAAATTTGTTAGCGGGCGATGTTGTTTCTAAATTGAAGTTGTCATATGAATTATAATAGAAAAATTAATAAAAAAGTTCGCATTATTAGAAGGACCAATTAGGCATTTCATGATTTGGATTAGTGGCATTGACTTTGGTTTTAAGTTAAAGAGTTTTTCTTGTGTTTGACTTGCTTCTTGGGAGTGATTAAAACAGAGCTGTCTGCATAAATATTATCTAATAAATTATTTATTTTTACCTAAAAAAATAAAATATCAATGCTCGTGATCTAAGAACTCATTCTAAAAAATAAATGTGAGATATTTAAATTTAAATTTTATAAAAAACAGTGGTGATAATGAATGGTCAATATGATTCGATCCTGATATCTTTGGAATGTTCTACACATATCACTAATTTTTTTTAAACGAGTACATCAAAAACTTAAAATATATATTATTTGAACAAATAACATTTTTTTTTAAAAGAATTGAGTTTAAAGAACTAAAACTTAACTTTCAAAAACTCAACGGGTGATGAATTCATCTTATCTAGGGGGGAAAAATATATTTGAAATAAATATAAAATGGTAAACATTTGAATGAGGAAGAAATTTTATGATTAATTTCAGTCTAAGTTTTGTTGATATTTTATCAACTAATTGATCAAGTAGAATGAGATCAACCATTTCCCATGAGTTGGCCCCACAAAATATCACAGTGACCATGTAATGCGTTTAGCTCTGTTAATATTATTTTTTTTAAAAAAATCTAATTATGAATACTTTGAAAGAGTTAATAAATGTTGTTGTTGTTATTATTATTATTATTATTATTATTATTATTATTATTATTTGACGTTGGATTTGATTCCCTCAATTGTGCTATCTAGGTAGGTAGGTTAATGGTCGAGTTGTTTATTGATCCAAAAAAATCAAATCAAATCAAATCATAAAATATTGAGGTTTATATTAATTTTGATATACTTTTATTTATAAAAGCATATTCTATTATTCATTTATTCCTACATAATTAATGGCCAGAATTATTAAATACAATCACCAAAATGCCATTCAACTATATGGGTTTGAGTGATGGGCCAAAGAAAATAAGGCTGAACCTGTTCAAAATATCAGGCCTATGTACAACCCGATGTTTATGGGCTTAACTCTTTGCTAAGGCCCAACAAAAGGTATATCTGAATGAATTTTATTTATGTACTTCCAAAATGTTTAATATCAACACCAATCATGTTAATTATAATTCAAAACGTATGGTTAGTTTCTTAAATTTCTTGAATTAAAAGTAGAATTTAGATACTCATCAGATTTTACAACTTTAATATCTCATGAGTTGTTTTACAAGCTAAAAAAGAATGGATTGGGGAAAATGGATTTTATAAGATTAATGTCTCATATTTATATGTTTTGAATATGCCGATCGAATATTAGATGTTTTAAAAATGGATTTCGTTATATTAAGGTCTCATAATTATATGTTTTGAATATGTACGATTGGATATCTTAAGAGTACATAAATAACAAGAAAGTGATTTACATGCTAAAGTATAATTAAGGACCAAAATGCCTTTATATTTATCTAGTCTTGTGTTTAATTAAGATCTAAACATTATGAGACAACTTAAGCTTATTTTAAAAAATATTAATACCGATTATATCTCTATATATGGTATCGAATTAGAAAAGTAGATGACCTAAAATGATAATAAAACTTTATTAAAATATAATATTGTTTGCTTTGATATAATTTCAGGGCGTAAATAACCTCAAATGATTCAATGCTCTTCTAATTAACTGCATGGACTAATTACAACTAAATTGATGCCTTTTAATTTCTAATTCTTTTAGAATGTGACATAATTGCGTTACTCTTTGATGAATATAAGTCATTAATTTACTCATCACAAGAAATGCATTCATAGTCATATATATATATATATATATATATATATATATTGTCTAAAGAGTCCTCAAAATAACATACTATTCAAGTTTGTTTATTTTTATTTTCCATGAATCTTGATACTTATAAAAATACAGTGTATGTCAATTAAACCCTGCTTGCTTGTTATTGTAAATTAGACTTATATCGATGTTATAAGGGAAATATTTTCTATATATCATTTTGGATATAACCTGGAATGACTCGGGATAAATACATATATAAATTGATTACCATTATTATTTATAGTACTCACTAGCGCCATAAATATAAAGAAATATATTATTTTTATAACTGAATTTATTGAAGTGAATCTATCATTTGATAACAAAGCAGACAAACTAATTAAATTGAGTTGCTTTAGTTGTTTCGATTGGTTCAGTCACAAAATTAATCAAGTTATAAAATGATAAAAATATGGCTGATTAGGAGCTAAACTTTACGACATTATTTTTTTTTTATGATAAGCGACACATGCTCGTTATTTAAGGGAAGTTAGGGATATGCATAGAGATCAGGGGATTAATCATCCAACCCATGTGTCTTTACCTGGAGACAGGAGCAGAGCCAGAAATTGCAGGGCGGAGGGCGGATGACTGGACAACGGGAGAGTGGAGCTACATGGTTAGAGGGGCACCGGTTATCGGGGGGAGAGGGCGGCTCGGTAGAGGAAAGAAGATGGAGGGCATCTCGGGCCACGGAGTCCATTGACCCTGCCTGCGACAGGGGGGGCACCCGCCTCCCCCCCTCTGTTCCCTTATCCCTCCGCCCCTGCCTAGAGACACGAGGTTCGGATGACAATCCCTTAACTCAAACCATAGACCTATTACTACCATTGTTTTCCACAAAGCTTAGCGATGTAATAATACAGAACAGTGCTATTATAGTATTTCTATAATATTTGTATAGTGATGTAATAATACTGCCAACCCATGCACGGATTTGACCCTGGATCTATTTATCATTCAAGTAACAATTTGCTGCACCAGGCAGTGGTTGTTCATAACCAATCCATTTGGTTTTGAAGTTTAGTTCATTTAAATTCATGGATAATTTTATGAGAACAAGTTATACATAATAAAATGAAAATTAAATTAAATCAGTTTGATACTTAAATTATTTGACTAAGTAAAAATTGATAGAAACTTCACTTGAGGAAATCATATACTTTCCACAACAAGAACAATTTATGTGCCTATATGTATAAGGATTAATTCTATTGCCCACGAATATAAAATGAGAGCTTACATTACGAACATAAAAATTATCAATCACATGGTGGAATATATGATAAATATAAGGGGAAAAAAAAAATCCAATCTTCTCTTCTAACCTTGAAAACCACTCACAAAAAAGTTGTTAAAGCAACATGCAGGTACGGACTCACTAATTTTACTTTTAGTCCCAAAATAGAATTTATAAAACAAAAATTAATCAGTGTAATCTTTGAACTACTCAAGAAGAAAACCGAGTAAAACCATTAACTTAAAATTTGTAAGCATTTATTATACTATATGTATATGTGTATATGCAGACACTCACATTAAGCAAAATAATATTTTGAAAAAAATAGAACATGAAAAAGTTAATTTGGACTAAATTAATATTATGGTCACAACTAGCTTGATTTCCAACATGATATAATTAGAAGTCCATGAAAATTCGTGTTCTCACTAATTGAACTAGCTAATTAAAAATGAATGAACTATGGCCTCAAGAGAACCACAAGGATGAACTTTTATTTCATGAGCAGCTAGCACATACATATATCTATCTATCTTTGCTCTTAATTAGAAGGCCTTGAAACAAGTACTTGAAAGATCTCACTCCAATGCCTTGATGGACATGGTCAGATCCAAAGTACTCAGTCCCAGAGCGGCCTTCTTCTTCTTCTGTTCCGATGACATCGTCGGCGGAGAAAGCGACAGCGAGAGCACACTCTCATCTTCTTCTTCTTCTTCTTTTTCAACTCCACCATTGATATCACTTCCCTTTTTCTCATTTTCTCTTTCACTTGTCCAGTTACTAGTATTCAAACTGAGCTTCAAGTTTGGCGAAGTAATAGAACTACTCTTCATCTCAATTGTTTCATGTTCTTGTTGTAACTACAGACAATTAAGTAATTACCAAGTCATCATTCAATGTTGGTTTGCAAGAATTAAAGTAAACATTATATGTGTGTGTGTATATATATATACCTGGAAGTTGTCTTTAATATTGTTCATGGAATCATGCAAGTAGGAATAAGGGAATGATTTATGGTTCAATGTGAATGAAGAATCAGGCATGGAGAGTGGAGTTGAACTGCTGCCAATCCAATCTAGTGATGATATGCTCTTCCTATCCATGTCTTGATTGGCAGGTAACACACCGAGAGATCGCCATTTTTCATCGAGAAGTTGATGAGGTTGTATTGTGTTGTTTCCGGTTATCGCATCCCTCACATCGAAAAGATGAGATGTTAATGGTTTGCCTTCTTTCCTATACATCATATCATGGATCAAGCCTCTTGCAGGGCCTTGGCTGTTCAGTGATCGAACCCTCTCCGCCGCTTGCTGCTGGTTGAAAGCCCATTCTTGCTGTCTGCCAAGAGGTGTACTGAAGATCAGCAAAACATGAAAAGAAAATTAGGGTTTCTGATTTGCTCTTATCATATATTACATATGTGTCTGTGTATTATACCTGAAGGAGTTCTTTGGATCGAAGTCTTGTTGAGGTTGTCGACGATGAAGAAGGGCATATGATTCATGGATGTTTCTTGTTTGGAAGATATTGCCTCCATTTTCCATTCTGAAAGGTTGGTGAGCTGATGTTCTATGGTAAAACATCTCCGGAATTCGATCTCCTCTTCTCATATGCATTTCCATTGGTGAGAAAACTGTGAGGAATCATCGGCTTTTTTAAGTACATGAATCCATATAATGAGTTCATCTTAATTTCTCTTTCTATCAAAGTAATAAAAAAGATAACTTGAAGTCATAGAACAAGAAATGGCAGAGATTTTGTATATTTTTATATATTGACCTGTGGATGAGAGAATCGATTTCTCTTGTCGCGAATCATCGAGTTTCTTGCTTCTATACATCTGATCAACAAAATGAGAGGATGAAAAATCCAACAACACTTAATTTTCAAACAAGTTGAGATAGAGATGTATGCAAATTAAGACAACAGTTATAAAGAACCTTTTCTTTTTCTTTTTCCCTTTTTTTTTTCCTTTAATTTTGGTTCTCTCTCACCTGTAAATGACTCTTTACATGAGCAATGCTGAGCCCCCTCACATTCATCATCTGAAGAACCAACTTTGGAGTTGCTCCTACACGGCCATCAATGTCAACCAAAAAACAAAAAAGTCACAAAAGATCAAACGATCAAACTAAAAATTAACAACCCATCATCAATCCTCAAAAAACAAAAAACAAGACAAACATAGTATACACTGATCAACAACTAAAAGACCAAAGAATTATCAAAGGCTTTACTCTCTTGTCCTCCTAAACGTTCAACAGCATGAACAAAGGAGAGATGGAGATCAGGAGTCCACCGAAGTCTCGGCAGCTTCGACCGAACATACTGCCTAACGGTTGGAGCATGATCCCCGTTACCGTCTCTCTTTCCACCGCCGCTATTGTTATTTGTACTACTATTGTTGCTCGAACTTCCTCCTGCTGCCACTTCCGTGGTGCTTCCACCATCTTCATCATAATTAGCTAGCTCTTTATCTTGATCAACCTCTTCATCCTCCTCCTCCTCATCATCGCCGTCATCGCTTACATCCATGGCCACCTCTTCATTAAGGTCTAACACCGGAGGTGGAGATCTTTTCCTCTTCAACCAAACACGGCTACTACTAACACTCCTTTCACTCTTCTCCTCATACTCCAAGACCTCCAAGACCTCCTTCCCCTTCTCCCCTTCCATGATCTCATCACCCTTCACATCTTCCTTTTTGTCTACCATATTATTCCTACAGGGATGAAAATCAATCAAGAGATACAAGTGAGATAATAATGAAGAGAGGGAAGTAGCTAGCTAGATGAGAGAAGGAAGAGAGGAGGAAGAGAGAAGACTGTGAGAACAATAATAGTAATATTATTTTGGAGGTAGAAGCAGAGATGGTGGAAAAAATAATAAGAAAATGATATGAAAACAAGAATAAAATATGGAAGAAAGACATGAACAAGTATTCCCTACATTGACTGGCTTTGTTTAGTTTAATTCCTCTTCTCCTTTGTGTGGTGGTGGGAGCAAAGAATACTGTGTGTTTTTGGGGAGGCTGGGGAGGAGATAAATAAATAAATAACAAGAATAGACAGAGGGATAGAGAGTGAAGGGTGGGAAAGAAGAGAAAAAAAAAAAAAAAGTTGACACTTGCTCCTTGACATAAATAACCTTTTCCAAGTTTTAGCATATATATATGTATATATATATATATATTTATAACCTATTTGGGTTTCTATATTATTATTAATCTAGACTTTATTCACTGTATCATCTCTATATCGTGAGATAGGGTATATCTTTATAATATATCTTTATAATATTTTATAAGAATTTTGGTTGTACATAAAGATGTATGAAGTCTTTATAAATTTCACATGAACATATAAATATATAAGCTTTTATTGATTAATAGTATCTTCACTTCAACATATATATATATATATATATATATATATAACGTCTAAAAGTAAAACACTGTATACACAATATATATATATGTGTGTGCTAGGTAACTCTTTATTAATTACTAGTATATATTTTCATATTAACATAATAATATATTTATATGTGTAACCTCTAAATCAAAAAATTGTTTGTTATTAACAGAAAGTGCAAAATAAACTTCTAATCTCATTTATGTACTCTTGTAAAATTGAAGTAAAAGAATATAATGTTATAATTTATTTATGAACTCATCGAATATATAAGAATTTTAACTCAGTTGTATGAGTATAGGGATCTTAAAAAAAATTTAGGAGCTAGCTGACTTACAATTTAATGATCTAATTAAGATATATTCTAGAATCATGAAAATAAATGGTAACTAAATTTTTTACTAAGTGCAAATACTTGTTTATCTATTGTTATAAATGGAACTTGTACTTGATTATGAGAGAATATAACAAATGATACTCTACAATGAAGTATATCCATAAGTTCATCTTGTGATCTATATATATGTGTGTGTCTGTCTTGAATATAGTTGATCTAGCCAGACACGAGTTGGAAATAATAATAATAATAATAATAATAATTATTATTATTATTATAACAACAGCAGCAACAACAAGGAGTTGAGGATTGTAGTGAGTAAAAAGTGTGCCTTGAAGTGGCACTAAACTCACCAAAAGAGCGAGACAAAGTTCCATTAATGTCCTTGATCAATATATAATAGGTGGGTTAATTTTCTTTTTTTAATTAATTGACCATAAATTTAGATTTAGGGAAGCATGTCCATTAGGGTGTATTTGTTTAATTTTAGATGTTCTACTATTTGGGTGTCTTAGTAAGGTGGGATTCTGAAAGTATATCTTATGACCTCAAAATCTCTATAGTGTAAAAGTGTATTATATACTTAATAAATTTCAATTAAATTAGTCAAACCATGTAAATTACTACTGTGTTTTCTAATGAATGTGCTTCTTCGTTTTGTTACTATAGGGATTTTTTTTTCAATATATATATGCATATAATTAATCAAATTGGGTAATATAATTATTAATTTAATATTTTCAAATTATTTTTCTTGGTTGGAAGAAAAAAAAAGGGATAAAAAAAACCAATCCTTAAATTATATAAATCTAACTTTGTTGGTTAGTTTTTTATAATTCTAATGTAAATGTTTAATTACATACAACTAAATTAATATACTATGGAATTTCAAGCATGAGTGCACTTAATGTGAAGATATTGATTAAATTTAGTGCATGCGAGAGAGTTGAATTTTTGGGTTTTCATTGTATTGGAAATTATTTTTTTAATATACCTTTTACATATGCAATTGAATGAAATTAATTAGAATGCTCAAGTGTATAAATTTTGGAAATTTTAATTAGAGAAAATTAATTTTTTTTATGATGAATAAACATGAGATTGCAATTGCTTTTAATAACAATATGCTAATATTGGAAAAAAAACAAAAGTGTTCCTCTTTGATTCAAATAAACACAACCAAAAGCTATAATAATTCTTTATTTTTTTTCCTAAGTAAAGCCAATTCTACAAAAGAAAAATGAAGGGCCATTATTGTTTTTTTTTTTAAATTTTATTATTTATTATTGTTGAAAATGATAAGTTATTAATATTTTAAAAAACAATTTAAGACAAACAGAAGTATCCATTTTGGTCAAAAGAGAGTACGAAATTTTGTCTGACAAAATTATTAAGCTAGCTCCCTCCATTGCTACTTCATTTGTGATCACTATATATAAAAATATTATCTCCTTTAAGAGTTGAATAAATTTACAAATGAAACAAACTAAATAATTGATCTTCTCTTTATAATTTATGATTTTATTCTTTGGTGGGAAGCTCATTCTATGATCCATCTCTTTCTAACCTGAATATCATGAGTAAAGTGAAGAATCGGCCATGCAACATTAGCTATGCCATCCAAAAGTTTTATCAACCAACTAACCCATAAATGCAAAAAATTTTCCACCGGAAATACAGCCTACCAAGTTGTTGGCTATTAAAAATAAATCAAAGAGTTAAATATAAAAACAAATAGAATAAAATCAATTGTTCTCATAGTAAAGATTCTTGCATAACAAAGAATAACTCATATATCATTGTATTAATTTTCATCCACACATGCCAATATATACATACATCATCAAAAATATACATCAACTTGAAGTGCTAAAAATCAGTTTTAACAACCGGCACAATGGTAGAATGGTAGTGCCATTAACTCCTATACAGAATATAAAGGGTTTAAACTTTTTTATTTATATTTAAGAATTTAGTGGTAGTTATGTTGTTATAAAAAAATAAAAATAAAAGAATAAACAAAAAATAAACAAAACCCTAAATTAAAGCAAAAGTGTGTGATGAGAGAATTTCAAAAAAGGTGGCAGAGAAGGAGGTTTTCACTTTTCACCCATGCACATTCATGCAGCTTCTTTAAATATAATAATAACCTGATGAATTCTAGAATAAAATTTGTTTCAAAATGTAATTAAGAGATTTAAAATGTAAGAGAAAATAATTAATTCTAAACAAGAAGACTAAAAATTTAAAGCAATGGTCATGACACAACTTCTCACCAAACTTTTCACGTTATACTCGTCATGCCTCTCCTTCTCCCACATCCGTTTCCATTAAATTTTTCACAGCTCACGTTCACTTCCATATCTCATGCACCACCTTTTTATTTCTAGCATGTAGGAAAATTCCTAGCAATATATACAATCAAACCTTTATTCTCATCATCATTTAATTTGTCTCTCTCTCTCTCTCTCTCTCTCTCTCTTTCTCTCTCTACACACACAGTGTGTGTATGGAATCTCCCTAAGAAAAAAAAAAAAGAAGAGGTACTCATGCTAATCAAACAGTTTGATGGAGATATAAAATGTAAGAACATAGAGTTTAAGAGAGATTAGTGAGGTACAATTGAAGGCATCTTCCTAGCAATATGTAACCATACTTATTACATGCTTGTGTGTAGGTGTGATGGAGAATCAGAGAGGGAGAGAGTAGAATTTCCTAGATAACATACACTGTCATAGTTTCATTTCACTTAGTTTGAGAAAATTATATTCTATGTTAATTTATAACATCACAAACCACTCATATTAGGTTTGAAATAGTGCTAATGGTGTCAAACAGATAAATAACAAAAAAAAAAAAGGGGAAAAGAATTATAAGTTTGCTTGTATACATTCTTAAATTTTGATGCAATTATTTTGCAAAAAGAATTTTTGATATTTTTTACGGTGTAGTAAGTACTGACATATGGTTGAGTTTATTATTATTATTATGAAGTTGTTATAAGTGTGAGAGAAAGAAGAATGGAAGAGAATCAAAAGGGAGAAAACCAACAGATGCTTCCGGAAAATATGTAGTTTGTCCTTATATATATATATATATATGTCTTCATATTCATCCTTATGGAAAACTGTGCATAGATCTGCATGGCTGGCTCTGCTTGCAATAGTGAACCTGCATCCATGTATATATATATATATATATATATTATAAATTTATCTGCTTGTTTATCCTGCCAACCAGCTCTCACACATGCAATATATATATATATATATCTGCTAATTCATGACCCATGTTCCTACTTTTTAGAACCAACTCAAAATTCCTTCACTCATTGTTTCCTTCCTTTTCTTTTCATAACCTTAAATCCAATTCCTTCACTCAATGACTTTTCTCATTTTTGTTTTATATTTGCATTATTAGAGTTTCTCTCTCTAATTATATGAGTACTAATTCATTAGTTAATTAATAATTAAGTGAAGCAACTAAACCATTTGGACTCTAGCTAGCTAGCTCTCTCTTTCTCTCGCTCTCTGGTTTGGCTAGTCAAATATGGAAGGCACTTGGATGAGTCATTCATATTAAACATGCTCTTTTATTCATTCCTTAATGTTTCAATCAATGAGCACTACCTAATTAACTTAACATGCACATTGACTTAGTTTCCACATAATCAAGTTGCAAATGGACTTTGAGCATCATAACTTATAACTTATTTAGAGCCAACTTGCACTTTGTCTACATCCACTTCCTTTACTTTATATATGACATTGAAACACAGCAAAAATACACAACGAACTCATTATATTTATAGAAACCTTCATTTTGGAACTACCTACCAATGTTTGTATTACTTGACAAGTATATATTTTTGAAAAGTATGACAATGCAATTAGTTTTATATACATAACCCTATTAGTGATCATTCTTTGAATACCATGGTCCTCCACACTAGTAGTAACATAAATATAAAAGGTTTAATTAAGAGTCTTTGTGCATAATATAAATTTAAAGATTAGTATGACATGTGAATAATATATATAGTGAGTTTTTATATGCATACTCTATTAGTGATCATTCTTTGAATACCATGGTCCTCCACACTAGTGGTAATTAACATAAATATAAAAGGTCTAAGAGTCTTTGTGCATGGTATAAAATTAAAGATTAGTATGACATGTGAATAATATATATAGTAATTCTAAACGAAATAAAAGGGGAATGCAAAATAATTTAGATTGTGTCAACAAACATGAGCCATATATAGAGACCAGTTAGTCTGTTTTTAATATGTATTGAAGCTAGTTTGATTTTTGTTTTACTCATAGCTATTTATAAATTAAGTCTCATTCCATAATATATGGTGATCTAAAATAGTAAATATGAAAGTTAATTATACATCATTGGTATGAAACTGAAAGCCAATATATATAATTCCATTGCCCTATTTTGATTAATTATTCTTAATTTCTCATCTTCCATTTTGGCCTATTTAATAACATAGATATATTTATTTGACTTTAATATAAATTATTTTTGACATCAGATTTCCACCTAGCAAATTATTCAAAAAAAAAAAATACAGAAGAAGTTAAATAACATATTATTTCGATATTCTTGAAATATATATAATTTGTATCAAATTTAATAAATTAAACACATGTTATACATTATAAAATATCAAAACATATAAATAGTTTTGAGTTTAAGGCAAAATAGCCGTCCAAACCTAAATGACTAAGGTCTTCAAAATTCAAAACCCTAATTGACCATTATGATGGATTGGATATTCTTCCACGCTATTCAAAAGAAAAATCAAAGGTCATCACTATATATATTATTTTTAACAAAGTTTGGAATGTGAGACATGCGAGGAGAGACAGAAAATGTCATCTTCATATTATATTTAATGTTTTTGTGTGTGTGTGTGTGTGTGTATAGATCTGTATTCCAAGATTGTTTTTATATGTATATATTGGTGAAAGTTGGAAGTTATTTTAGGGTTTCAAGTCTCATGGTATTGGACTTTGGTGAGTGTGACATGTGACCAAGTTATTAATTAGCTAGGGAGTATAAGCAATTTGGTATGAACTACTACAATGACAAGCATCATTATCTTCTTGTACTCAGCTCTTGTGCTTCTCCATTTGTCTCTACACCATCAAATCAACTTGTAATTAGTAGGTATATATATATATATATATATATATATATGCATATATATATGCATGGCAATAATAGAGAATATCTAGTTGGTATGTTAGGAACAAAAGGATGTTTAATTAAGCAAGCATTTATTTTCCTGTTTTGGGTTTGCTTGTGGACTTTTCTTTGGTGGGAGGTTGTAGTATGTGCATTAATTAATTAATTAATTAATTAATTAATTAAAAGGATATGCGATGAAGAGAAATTTACTGAGATAATAATGTTTATGAAAAAGTAAGAAATAGGTGATCAACTAGGGGAAAAAAGGGGATCCTAATTAATGGTGGATCAAGTCAAATTATTGCCGTCGGATTTCTAATAATTCATGTCTTTCGTTATAATGAAGTGAAGGATTGAAAACTCTTTCTAAATAAATCATCTATGTGTTTAAAAAAATATAATATTTTGATTATTCTATATATAATATTTAATTCTCCAATCCTTTTTTTTTTACTTTTGTTATTTGATTTTGATTGCAATTTCATTGTTAAATGATTACAATCTAAATATATTATTTTTGTATCTTTGTTCTTTAAATTTATGTTTTTTCATTTTTATTCTGCATATATATAACATACATAAATTTTCTTAAATATTTGATCCGTGAATTCTCAATAAAAAGAACTATATATATATATATATATATATGTTAACTAATAATTATTGAGTCAAATGTCAATTTATCTAGAATGTGAATTTATAAATTTATAGTTAAAAATGAACACCAAAAAAATGACAATAATACGATATTCTAGTTTTCGCTTAAAATAAAACCTTCATATTTAGTTTAAGATGATATGTATATATATTATATTATTTATAGGTGATATTGAGATTTAAATAAAAGGAATACGCTTTGCAATATATATTTATAAAGCCAAATTAATTAATTAAAACAGTGTCACTTGTTTGGTGACAATGAAGGAGTAGCAAATGGTGAGCCATCAATTTCTCTTAAAATTAAGGCATCTAATATTAATTTGAAGGTAATATATCTCCAAGAAAGAGAGAGTAGTATAATAATCCAACTCCCACAAAGAAACAAAGAAGACAGAATACTTTGGGAGAAGGAAGAAGTTGGAGATCAATGAAAACAAAAGCAAATAATTATAAATATAATAGAAACGAAAAAGATGAGGAATGGTTGGAATTAGAAATGAAGGAAAGCCTTGTCTTGTGACCAATTCCAATTATTCTCTTTCATGTCCCTTTCTCCATCCTTTTCCCAACCATCCAACATTTTACTTTCTATCCTCCTTTCCCAAACTATACATATATTAATTTTTTTGTCAAGAAGAACAAAACCTTTAATGGGCCCGCTAAATTAAGACATGGGCGTATACCCGCCTCAACTACAGTCCTGGGGCCCGCGCACACGTGGGCCTGGGACCACCCACAGTTCGTGCTCACAGCTCTCAGACATGCACCCTCACCCCAAGGATTCGAACTCTCGCCACTTGCGAGGCGTTCTCATGGGGGACCCAAGTGCCAATTGACCCAAAGACCGTTGACCAAACTATACATATATTAATTAACGATATATATTACCATATATATAATTTGACTCTCTTTCTCTCTCTGTGTGTACACACACACACACTATACACACTAGAAATGTCAATTTTTTCAAACTAATTATTTTTTGGTTTTTATTCTATTGTACAATATAATATGCCAATATATATATTTACATTGACAAATTGTACTGATACGATTGTAAATATAAATCTTTATGTGGATGACAAAAGTAAATGTGGCATACATAAAGGTTTTTTTTAATGAATAAATGAAACTTAATGGTATCATGCTTAGAGTCTATTAATAACTTTAAAACTTCAATTGTTTATGATGAGGGATGTACGTAAGTGGGTGTACTGCAGAATGCAGAAGTAGTAAAATATGCAATAGGTGTATGGTGTCGAATCCACATAACATTAAGAAGTACTAGTGGAAATTATTGTCTTGTTATCTAGCCTACAATGAAACAGTCTCAATGAAGAAGAAGTGAAAGTGGAAAAGAAAATCAATCAACGCAACAAATAGGAACATAATTAATGAGAGAAAGAGGTGTACCTGAGCGTAAATTTCCTCTAGTGTTATGTTCAAATTCTAGATAATTATTGCACTCAATTCCAACTGAGAGAGTTTCTAAATCATGCTATTCCCATTCTCAAGGTGAGTAACAACCAGTCTCATACGGGCTAATACAAACTACATACCATATGACTACAATGCACTCAATGAACTCTGTTTAGAAGCAATATAGGTTTAAAAGATAGATAATCCTTCTCTAGAAGCTATTATCCCTGATCCCATAAGGACCTAGATCAAAATCTCCTCGCAAATCCAATCCCTATAATTGTGTTATGTAAGGAACCCTAATGTTGACCCATTTGGAAAGAACATGGGGAGAGAAATGTCAATCCCAAAAAGGACCCTATTTATAAGTTGTCATAGGTTCCCTTGCAATTGTGATTCATACACGGTGGATCTCTTGATCATCACCCACGTACATTTAATAATAATTCCAGCTCTTATTACCATAGAGTTCAAGATAATGAAAACACACAATTGAATTCAAAATACGATAATGCAATAAAACAACTGATGAAAGATTATGAATCTACAACCAATATTAGCAATGTATTAACCTAGGTTCATCTACTCCTAAACACCAAAGAGCTTAGTTTTCCATTAATAGAGAATAATCATACAATCCCAAGAAAACAATACAAATAATGAAAAACATTAACACTTCCTCAATTAATCTTCTCCAATGGCATTGATGATGAATGCCTTGAGTCTTCCAACTATGCCGCCGAAGGTGATCCTAGGGCCTTGCCAACTTCCAATCCTCCCTAGACTAGTCCGCAATGCTAAAATTTTACTCCCAATATCGAAGGAGGATAGATGTAATCCTTCTCCACTCTTTCCTAATCTTAATTGTCAAAAAATATTTCTAAAATATGTAAAACCTTTTATACTCTATCTCTTACGGGTTTCTTAAGGGCGTAAGAATGAGGTCGTAACCACCTAGTGACTAGAGATTGCATGTCTTAATTACAGGCATCTTACGGTTATAATTAAGCGCTACCTAGTAGGGTCTTGTGTCTAGGTGCTACAGTTTAGTTTACAGCTGTAAACTCTGGATTGTAAGGTTCATTGTCTAGTGCTTGTAACCTCCCTTACGGCATGAGCCTGATTCGTATGCTCATCTATTTTACCCTTACCCCTTAACTTACGAGCTTAAATCCTACTCATAAGCCTCGCTACATGATCTTTATGCTCTTGCTTGTGCTTGCAAGCTCTTTTGTTCGAGGCTTATACTGTAAGGAGCCGAAATGTATCATGGTTGGCATGCATGTTCTTCTGTTATGATGCTAAAGAAGCTCTTTATTTGTCTATTTACTCCAGAATTCTTTTATTTGATTCTCTCATGCTTAGTATGCTATGCTCATAGTCTACACTCAATACAACATGAATTAAATATTATTTTTGACATAAATAATTTAAATACATGCCAAATGAGTATAAAAGTGAGATGACAATATCTTCAAATATGCACTTATCAGTTCAAAAACCTTAAAACGTCTCTTTCTTACCCAATGCATATCAATCTATTGCTATATACCCTTAAGTTTATAATTACACAAACCCTAATACCTCCCTTCATCTCCTTATATATATATATATATATATCCACATACGCAGCCTTAGTCGATTATCTTTTTTTCTTCTTCTAAAAATAAATAACTTTAAGTTTATCAAGGCCCAAAACCTAGCTAATGCCTCTCTCTCTCTTTCTCCAGGGAATTAGAGTGTGTCAAATTAGCGCAAGTATATGTCTATATATATATATATATATAAATCCATTGCATGAGCTCATTGGGAGATGAGTAGGTCAACAAATGTCAGGAATCAAAGTTAGGGTTTAGGTGGTACTATGCCAGCAAACATATCACACCACGCAACTCTATCCTGGTCTTGTGCCACTGCTGCCCAGAAGAAGGTGCACTACTTATATTGTATAATAATTAAGTACCATATGAAACAAGAATGATAGGAGCATCAAAATTAGGGTTTCCTATCAATTTTATACACACACACACACACACACATAGTGCATCTAATCATGTCTGATGTGGCACTTCCTCATTGGATACTTCATTACTATATATACAACATGTCTCTCTATGAGAAAAATTAATTAGTAGAAGTTTTTAGCTCTTTCCAATCAAAACTTTTATCTTGGAATAGTTAAAATTTAATAATTCCACTGGATATATATATATATATATAAAGGAATATAGTTTTCAAATGTAAGCCAACTAAACCATGTGAAGAGCAAACATATATAGAAGCAACTTCATGTCTCACATGTATGCAATAGTTTGCCTTAAAATGTAATTTAGGATTTATTTGAATCATCACTGACATATATATATGTCCTAATATTGTTCCTTTCTAATTTCTCATTTGTGAACTAAGTACATGTGGATGATAACAAATAATAAACTCTATTATTTCTCATTATATAAACCAAAAAGGCAGGGAAATAATTTCAATGCTAGAATAATTTTATTCTAAATGCATGATTGATTATGTGTGTGTGTGTGTCAGTTCATATACCAAAAGATTAAAAGGCTCAAATATATATGTTCAAAATAAAAAGAGGATATTTAACTAATTATAAAAGGTTATAAGGGAAAATAATTAAGAAAATTAAATTTGCATGAGAAAGAAGGAGATCATGCATGCATTAAATGCTTCAAGTTCAAATTGGATTGAAGACAAATATTCTGAGCATTAATACTGTTTAAGTACTACTAAAGCTCTTCATTCAAGAATATACTCTCTTTCTCTCTCTATATATGTCTATATTATATATTAATTATATATATAACTATACTCAAGATTAAGATTAAAATATAATGAAGTATGAGATTGGGTCTCGTGAGCAATGAGCAAGAAGGCACATTGAAAATTCCATGGAATCAAAGTGTTCTCCTTCTCTGATTATATATAATATATATATACATACACATACATAAACATTATGTTAAAAACAGTCATCTCTCTCTCTCTATCTTTTTATAAATAATTATAATAACAAAAAGATTACTAATGTATAATAATAATAATAAAAGGATGGTCCCTGTGATATCTCTAGTTTTTTTTTCTGCAAATCTGCAGGAGAGTTGACATTTGGGAATTGTTTAGGGGGAGTTGGGTAAGAGAATCTCAAGAAGGGAATTGGTGAGTTTGTTTCCATGTACACTTTGAACTTATCTTTTAGGGTTTCTCCATGCATTACTATAATGGTAGAATGGCTTGCCCAATTCTTATTGGATTCCTTTTGGAAATTTAGTCTTTGTGAGATTGTGATCTCATGGGAATTCCTCATACTTTTCTTGACCAATCTCTGAACTCAAATTAGATCTATAAGTATTCATATGTACACATGTGTGTGTGTGTGTGTGTGTGTGTGTGTGTGTGTGACTCATGTCATGAATGATAATTATTATTTTTTTTTTTTTTGGCCAAGATATAATTGGCCACAAGTGTATTTCTCTTATTTCTCTTCATAATTAGTTAATTTGATGAGCTTAGTTATTAATTGATTTCTATGATAAGAATAAGATCCATTTGAAATTTATTTTCTTTTTTATATAATTAATTGATGAGCTTGATCGATCATCATTTTGTTTTACATCAAATGAATAATATGTGGAATTTTATTCGAAATACTTTTGTAAATGAGATCCAACATGGCATATGCATATTATGTGATATATTGCAAGAGCATGTCACATGTTGCCATCCATATAATGAACAATTATTAATTAATGTCACACAGTAGTCCACAATTTTATATTAAAAAATTATTAATGAGCAAAACAAATATAATCACAAAATATATAGTGATTAATTGACAACTTTAAACCATGTCTAAAAGATAAATAACTAAACACAAATTCATTTAAAAATATATTCCTAAAATTTGAAATTACATATATGTATATCTCTATAACAAGTCAGTCTCAATTCACATAAATAATATACATCAAGTAATTAATTGATCAACTTAAAACCAAGATGATAGTTGAACTTCTCAATGCCTTATTACTTACAAGGAGCTTGATGGTCATTGATGTTTATATATAATTCTTCATCTCAATTAAATATCACTTCCAAAGATTGGAATAGCTATATCACATATAGTACTCCCACCTAATTTGTGTTTTCTCTGGATCACAAAAGAAATGCAACTTCATTAATTATATATATACTGAATTCTTTATTTTATTTTTAAAACGTCCCTCTTTATCCCATGCAGATTAAAGCAACCAGGCCAAATAAACTATATACATATATAACCACCTATGCATTGGGCGGTAACAATTTTGCTCACCAAGTGAGAGGCTAAAAAATCATCTTCCTTTAACAACATCAGTTGAGATGAGTAATTTTTACACATTATTAAAAAATATATATCAATAACTTTTAGCAGCAGAGTTGATCTCATGCTCCCTCATGGTGGACATCATTGACTCACTATGGCTTAGTTTACTTCAGTCCAATTGTTTTCTCTCTTCTTTGTTCTTTTATACTTCATCTTTAGTGATGCTAGCTCTTTGAGTTTGTTTTTCCTTTATTTCTTTTTTTTTTTTTTTTTTTTAGCTGTTGTCAATTTTATTGTCTATGGTATCTATTTTCCGGTTTAATAAATTTATGGTTCATCCACTTTTCAGAAACAAAAATTTTGTAAGTATGCCCAAAATATAAGTGAATATCTTTTTTTTTACAAATATGAATATAAATAACAACAATGAAGATATGTGAAGATATACATACAAAAATTATTTTTATTTATTCTATACATATACACACAATAACCCAGTTTTTTACAAATTCATTGTTCATATATATATATATATATAAAAAGAAGATAGGCAGACAGATCTAAGTTCCAACCATGTCTTGCTCTGATAATCTCCATGAGATGTCTGTCCTTGTTGGTTCTGCTGTTAAACATATAAAAATATATAACTGTATGATAGATGATGAATTGATGATGCATGACAAGAGAAAGAAAGACCAGTAGTAGATCTTGTGTGGTTTTAATTATTCATATATAATATAATGTCTGAATAGTTTTTATTGGCTAAAGAGCCGCCGCAAACATAGGCAAGCATTCAGTGAAGGAAAGCAGAGCTCAGTGTGTCTTCACATGTCTTTTGTTTTTCCGGACACTTCTTTCCAGAGTTGATGTCTGGCAAGCCAAATATGCAGTTCGTGCATGCATGCATGCATGCATGCATGGGATTTAAGAAGCTGCCAATGTTTTACGACCAACAATGGAGATCAATTTTATTTTTATTTTTTTTTTGGTTTTTGCTGGGATTGTTTTGTTTTGTTTTCTGCTGATCTTCTTGTTCTTTGTGGATTAATTAATAGTCTTCACTTGTTTCCAAAAATTCTTTTCAGGATTTGTTGATTTTAAGTGGATAGGCTGTAGGTTGTTTTTCTTCCCAATTTTCCAGATAAGATGAGAGTTGATTCTCGGAAGTTCTTCTGTTTTTCGTTTATTTTTGACAAAATAAATAAGCGACATCATATTTTATAAATATGCACATGCAAAAAATTAATATCTCAATCTATATGTACTTTTTTCTCCTCAAGTGTGAGACAAAATTATAAACCGCATTGTCGACAAAACCACAAACTCTCTATGTTAGCTATTTTTTTTTCTAAGCTATGTCTATATAAATCATATTTATTTATTTACAAAAGATATTATTATATATTTAATCAGACGGATAGAAAAGTAGGCCACCTTTTCCTTTTTTTACAATTTTTTCAAAGAATTTCAAAAATTTATATTTACAAAAAATAACCTTTAATGGTTAAGAGGCTTAGAGCGCTATTAAAGGGTTTATATAAACAAGAATCATTTTTCAGATAGTAGTATGCAAATTTATTTTTGTAGTAATTGGTTTTGCATAAAAACAACCCAGGAACCGATAAATAATGTATGTGTATAATATTTATAAAATTCTAAATTATACACACATTACGTTGTCACAAAGGTTGGAGTTATCGTATGTGAAAATGGAGCCAAGTATTCTCAGAATAATCTCATGGACTTGCTATGTAATGCTTCCTAAAATCTAGTAGATGTAAATAATAAATATAAAATTTCAACGAAACATGTTGACTTACTTTTGCAGGGCCATTTACACAAAATTTTCCTTAAATTTATTTTTATCTCAGAAAATCAGTTATCCATTTGAGTTACCATTATGAAATCTGTGATTATAGAGAAATACAAACATAGCACAGTGGAGACGACACTCCATATAACAGTTACAATGAATGAAACCAAGAAACAGAGCCCAACTCTTCATGGTCATCGTGTTTCAAAGGGTAAATATCAAGACAGCAGCATACATGGAAACTCAAAGTTCTATAGATGATTACATTTTAGGCTATTTAGATATTATGAAGTTTATCGCCGAAATATTTACACCGTAATACATGCTGCTCCCTAATAACATTATTATTTCAACCAGTGTTAGATTCACAATACAGCCGACAAGCAAACTCTATTTCACAATGATTAGAGCCAACTACTGATCACTGATCACTGATCACCAATCTGATTAGTATGTCATACCAAACAAGCACATTTAAACCCGGATTGGACGACCTTTGTAGGAACCTCTTCTGATAACAAAGCTGTCTGGGGGTTGATACTCTTCCAACCAAGCTAATTCTGATGGCTTCACACCAGATGCCAGAACAGCTTCAACAATGTCGGCTAAAGTGTAGGAGAGATTAGGTTTTTGGATGAAAATTGCAAACCTAATGCATGAAAAGAAATTGCAGATTAAGATTTATTAGTACCAGGCTGATCCTTCTTGGAGGATTTTCGAAAATAAGAACAATGACGGCCATCTTCTGATGAATAGGGTGGGGATAGAATGTCGAACAAGGCGCAAGGTGTTAAGGCCTTGAAGCAGTGGATATTGCCACCACTTGTTGGACCGAGAACTGTTGTCCCACAAGGTGCTGACATGTCCCCGTCTCGAACAAGTCTTGCTGGTCTAGCTGCAATATTTTGAGGTAACATCGTTAGAAGCTTCAACTAAAAAACAAGAAATGTCAATGATAGCACTTACACCATACAGAGCATACACAACAGAACTACTCTTAATAACAAGTGGCAATGATTAAATTCATAAATACAAGTGACAATAGACATAAACTTTCAGAAGAATAATTGAAGCTGTCAACAAAATTAATGTAATCACAAGAACTAAATAAGTCAAAGATTGATCACATATTGACATGACAATAGAAGCAAGCTGAAATTTAAGCACTGAGCTAGAACTTGCACAGGTGGGAGCACTGGAGGTGCAGTAATAGGGTTCAAGCCTACAAAGAGGCTTTTTTAGCAACAAAGTATAAGCAGAGTTCATAAACAAGTAAGCTGATAGATTCTTGCAGATCTATCCTCATTTACAATTAAATATCATAGAACTTCCACAGTATTTAGACAATTCCATATAAAAGCAATGAATCAATGAAATGTGCTTTCCAAATTATTCCAAATTGCTTTTTTTTTTATATTTTTCAATAGAAATCTAGGAAGGAAAATTATTTTATTAAACAAGGTAGAGGCAAAAGATACAAGCCAATCTGTGTTATCATTGCCCCTTTTTCTGGTCAACCAAAGGTCAGCAAAAGAGAGAATTGCATGGGAAAAACCTATGTTGTTTTCTACCCAATCAAACAGCTGGGAGAACATGTTCTATTTTGAGTCCAGTTGGCTTGTCCTTTTCATGTAATTTTCAACAACGTAGACAAGACACACAATTTTCTCAACATGATCAGAAACTAAGAAAACATAGTTTCAATGACAGTAATCCATTATGTCCTATGTTTCGCATAGCAATTTTCTCAACATGATCAGAAACTAAGAACCATAGTGTCAACAAATGTAATCCATTGTGTCCCGAGTGAAGAAATTTCAAAGCCAGGTCTTACAAATTTAATGTTTTAATGCATTCCAGAAGATGTGGGAAGAAATTCACAAGTCAAGAAAAAACTGCGACATCAGATAAATTACTTGATCTAGCTCCAAAATATTTCAAGGGTATGTGTTTCATCCTCTTACATGCATTCAAATCCAAAACAGTTTGACATAGAAACATGAATTTGCATTTACATAATCCACTAAAACCTGAAAAACAACATTCAAGGGCATGTTTGGTCAAGAACTAGAAAAACCATTGAATGTCACTTACACAAAGGGCCCCAATGAGTTTAAGATGGTATAACCTCCATTTGTCAAAAGATCTGATTAGCCCATAATTATTTAAAATAAAAAAAACAGATATGATCAAATGTGAGAAGGGTCTTGCCGCCATTAATAGGACTTCAAACAAAGAAATTATAATCAAAATCCACAAGTCCCACCTTGCAATTCAACAAATAAAATTTGGTCCCCTATTTTAGAAGTCAAAATAAATATTGTCCAAGGATAATTTCATGTAGAATATCTATCACTGGCTGACAATAAGTTTAGTTTGTTAGTCTTGCAACATATATTGTAAATTCCCATTTGTAAATACCTAAAACCAGCACACCATTATCAAACTTAAATTTGTGTAGGCACTCCAGTCACACACATGCGGAAAGAGAGTTTGAAAGAGAAAAGCCATCTCAATAGGTGAAATCAGGGAGAAGAAAGGTAGCTTTCCTTGTATCAGATACAACAAAAGACTGTTGTACTTTCTCGAATGGTTCCCCTAGATTTGCTTCTTTCCCTAAAGCACAATTAAAATTTAGGCATCATCATAAACCAAAAGGTTGGCAAAAAACTGCAACCTCAAGAGGGCATCTAAATTACAAGGGTTGTCAAATTTACAATGCTTACACGTATAGACCTGAAAAAGAAAAACAAGTTTGATCCATTTTCTCGCAAAAAAATTAGGATCATTTTGTTAGAACCCTTATTCCATTTTCTTTTCCAATAAAACCCCCACTAACGAGAAAATTCTAAGATCATGTTTAATACACTCAAATTGGTGGCATTTGTTAACTGTAAGTTTTTGGGAGATAATAGGTAACTTTTCATTAAATTTCAAATTGATGCATTTTTAGCTTTGCAAGCTTTATCCTAGTAAAAATCACAAGGTTAAATTCTACCTCTGTCAAAGAGAAAAGTCTAACCTTCAGAATTTACATTGAATCTTATATATTATTTATATTAGATAAATTTCAATTTTTTAATTTCAACTAAGCATGAGATGGACGAATCTACCCATTTACTATCCGCTCACGACACTTCAGTTAATTGATGGTGTATGATGAATCCCTTAAACAATATATAAAGGGTTTTCCCCTGTATATCCCTTCAGAAAGGCCTAATTATCTATCTACTCTCCAAAAATTATAAATTATTTCTGATGTTTGGTTTGCTAGCATGACTAATCATGGTTTTTATTTAACTCATTAATAGTCATATAATGGTCTCGCGTGGTGAAATGTCAAAAATAACCTTTCTCTCAATCCAAGGCCAGTAGGATCAAACCTCATACTTATCTGGGGGAAGGAGATAAATTGAAATTTTTGGAGGTCGAATGGACAATTAATATCATCTTTAAGGATATGCAGAAAAGCATAGACACAGAAATTCACCAGCCTCTACCTTTATTAATTTTAAAAAGATCATTTGAATGTCGAATATAGAAGTACATAAACAAATACTGATTGGTTGTCAGTCAAAATAATATATGAAAAATCTGTTGATTGCTTGGTTTGAAACAAATGTTTTTTCCATTCTCATTTATGTAACTTCTATCTAAAATATATTTTTGTTAACACAGAAACAACAATGAAAACTATTTTATAATATATATATATATATTCTTAAAACAAGCATGCCTTCATATTTTTCTCAGTCGCCTTATTTGAAGGGTCCAAACTTGAAAATGTCAGGACTGTTTTCCAGGAGAACATCACTTGTCAATTATCAATTAAATGAGAAACAGACATATAATATGAAAAGCCTAAATCAGAAATAACCAAAAGGGGTCATTAAGTAAACATAAATTAATTATTAACGTGCAAAAAGCTGTTTTGAAAGGAGCAGGAGGTGAAAACAAACCTTCAGATGGACTGAAGCTTCTGTCTACATCTATCCAGTCATAAGACTTAACATGCACTGTCCCATATAGAAGCTTGCTCAATACTGTCATTCCTGGATGATTATGGAGAGGTATAACAGATGATGCTGGCATGCAAAATATTCCAATCTGCAGAAATGTTGAGATAACCTCAAATATATTCTTAACATTTCTAAGGAAAAGCAAGCTCACCACAAAATCAAATTATTTGGCATCAAGAAATAAGGCAGACAAGATTAAAAAACACAACCAAAAATAAATAAATAAATAAAATAAAACTGCTAGAACCAATCACAAATCTTACAGAAAAGCTGTCACACTCATGCAAATGCAAGTACTTGATGGGAGGTAAACATTGATTGCTCCCATTACCCCCTTTTTTCCCATTGATACCATTTGCAGAGCCTTTCCATCCTTTTACTAATTGTGCCTCATGATCAAGACCCACATCTGAAGGCTTTATCTTATCTGCACCCCATATCAATAAAAGAGTTTATTAAAAACTGAAAAAGAAAAAGAAAAGAAAAGTAATTTGAAAAGCTTATAGTGAGGGAGGATGGAATTTAAGAGGGAACAAAGTGGATATCAAAATTACAGTTTAGGAAAACATAGTCTTTCCAGTCAACGCAAAAAGAGAAATCGATACCAAAATTTTAATACCACTTTACCCATATGTATAGAGCATATACAATCAATTGACATAACCATATGATGCACCTAGATTAAATAACAAACATTTTATCAGCCCAAAGTCATGATATACCAAAATAACAGAGAAAGCAAAGCAAAGGGTTCAACCCATCAGCTTGCACAGCAGCAAACCTCTAATTATAAAAGGGCAGCAATCTGCACAACACCCCACCAATACACATGTTCCATAAGGGTAAATATATGAGCTCTTCCTACATTATATGAGAAAACCACTTTTCACCTTACACCCAGGACAGCCACACTGTCCATTAATACCTTACCGGTATGCATCATAGTGCATACAAGCATGCAAACATAAAATAACGATGGAAAAAGGCCTAAATTGAGGCTCATCCAAATAGATGAATTGCGTACAGAGAAACACGAGGGAACAATTGTCACACTAACATGAGATAAATTAGTTGGTATGTAATTCTAGAATACAAGGTTCCTGTAAGTTTAGAATTCAAATGCTGGCATTGAGAAATGAAGAGATGACAATTTGCTGCCCAGAAGTTTAATTTGCATCCCATTGCTCTTATCTGGTGACAAACCTTCTATTTAGAGGCCAGTAAGCATAAAACGTTTTGGTACCACATTAGAAAGGATCTTATATTCCTTGTTTACCTGAAAATAGCTACATGACACTACTTGCAAAAAACAAGTTGGGTCTACGTCATCTAAAATGACACAAGACTTCCTTTTATGCATATAGTAGCCATAGGCGGGCTAAATTTAATGTTTTCATAGCACAAATGCTTACTGTGGTACATGATTTTAAAGTATACAGACCAAGTAGGATAAGGACTTTCTGAATGTCCGGATCAATGTCAATATCACAAATTCAGAATAAGATGACTACTTTGGCACTTAGTTTTAGATGCACAACACAATGACACATGTGTGAGCACCTTTGGACATAATCTTTATTATTAAAGCCACTAATAATCCTTCAAGTGGATAGGATTGTCCATTTTGGCCTCTTGAGTAATTAAAAAAGAAAAAGGAAAAAAACTCATTTAGTCTTTCAATTGAAGGACTGTTCAAGTTGGTTGTTCCGTTGAACTCCATTATTGTATAACCCTAGGTAAGTCTAGGTAAGTGCTGATGTAGACATGTAATGGCTTATGGGTCATGCCACCCAGTTTTGTCACATGGCATCAAAAATAAATGAAAAAAATAATTTTTGCAGTGATACTAAATGCAGGTGGATATGGACCAAGTAATGCCCACATGCAACCCACATCACTGACATTGCATGACACGTAAGCCACCACTAAAAAGTTACTAACATATGCACGCCATTTCAGCAATATTTGGTTCCAATCCACGCACATGTAGCATCACCACCAAAAAAAAATTCTTCAAAAATATCCATGTGGCAAAAATGACTATATGGCATGACACACAAATCACCACATAAGCACTTAACTGGACATGGCTAACTGGAGTGATGAAAGGACCAAACTGAATTATTTGTGCTCAATTGGAAAACCAAAACGAACACCTTTTAATTTAAGAGATCAAAATGACCAATCACATCCACGTGAGGAACCAACAGTGATTTAACCTTAATCTTTAATCAGAAACATGTTTGCATGAAATCATCTAAAAACACATACAAAATAGAATCATCCACCATTACTCTATGATAAGACTGATTAAAAAAAAAGATTGTATAAATTTTTTAGTTGACTACCTGCTCAAGTTAAGATTGTCCACTAAGCAAACAAATTCTCACTTGAGTCAGACAAAGTTATTCAGGATAAGTGAGCATTAGTAAATCAACACTGATTGTTATAAATAAGAATTGTAAATTTAAAAAAAGAAGTTGCAGCATTAGTGATTAGAGGTTTCCCTCTCTCTCAAGTTTGGTTAAGTAATTCTCTCCAAGACAAAGAACATGCAAATGGGCAACACTGTGAACAAGACCCCAGCTAGTAGTGAATGGGTTAAATCTGTTCAGTCTGCTCACTTGTGGAGAGGCCATTTTCTCTGCTCAACCCAGAAAAACAATGTTCTCATTAAACAAAACTCACCTATGCAGCAAGAACAAACTAATGGACACGAGTTATTAAGCATTTATATCATGATATACGGTGATGTGGGTGGTCATCATGAGAAGGTAGGACACCACATGTGGCTTGGAAAAGCTCAAGTTTAACAACAAAACAAACCAACGCACCCTAAGAAAGGCTAATTGGCACAAACCAAACCCAAGCAGCACTCAAGCAGTTTGAGTCTGGCTACTTCATCACCCTTCAATGGAGACATGTACAACATCTTATAAACACATTTGCATACAAATGCACACAAGACCATGGATGCTCAGATCAATATGATCTTATCCTCCACCCACACCATCTCTCCGTAAGGTAAGATTATTTCCAAAGACTTCTATAATAAACAATTTTAAGTTGCTAACTAAAGCATTTACAAGCCCAGGTGCATATACACAAAAAGATTACTGTGCTTCCAAAACTAACCTTATATCATGTCTTGTCCATGTCAATTTCAGTCAACTGAGATGTGACCATGGAGGTGTCGACATAGAATCACAATTCACTTGTCACCATTTAAATCTCGAATATCTACATAAATATATATATATATATGATGAAATCAAGACTTAGGATAAGGATGCATCTGTTAAGTTTACAACCATACCACAATGGGTTCATCCATTCACCAAACTAAGAAAAAGTAATTCCCTTCACCTAAAAGCGCAGCATAAAAAATTTAATGAAGTTAAACAATTCCAGGTTTTAAAATTTGCATGATAGAATATTAAGATAATAAGTATAAAGAAACTTTTGGCTCACCTAACATAGCACGGACATTTTCAAGAGCTTCTGGTGAGGCTGGTCCATTTGCAGAGAATGATGCTTTGCAGGCTTCGTAAAGTCTTTGTATTGCCGGCATGGTGCAGGAAATTTTAGAGATTCTAACAAACTCAATGCTAGAAAGCCTCTTCCAGAAATGAATAGCTTTCAATTTCAAATAATCCGCCAAGAAAAGTGAAATTTCAAAGGTAAAAGAAACCATTCAAAATTGCAGTGCCCCACATTCTAAGTATAGAAGCTCCCTAGCAATATGAAACACATGGTAAGAAGACTAACTCATGATAAACAGAAGTCACTCATGATTAGGCTTTATCATCACAAAAAATAGAAACTCAAAATTAAATCCATCATATACAGGATCATGCATAAAAGCTAAACAAACAGATGATAACTTCAATCAGGGAAAAGAAAAAAAACAGGGAGATATAAAAAGTATCCAATATTTATCATGGCATGTGCTTCGAAATAGAAGAATATAAGCTTAACTCAGACATTCCAAATTAATAAACAATACATTCTTTCAAATTTGAAAATCTACCATGAATGGATACAACATGGTTAATCTTCATGCATTGAGCCATTCAGTGTTCTGAAATGAAATCTTCTAAATTAACTAACTTAAGTTAAGACTGAAAAAATAGCAAGTTGAACAAGAGAAATAATAATAAGAAGTGCACGCAATAAAAGATCAAAGAGAATACAACCCCAAATATGAAGTTTGATTATTATGTTTCAATTTCCCAGAAGAACTGAGTATGCTAATTGATTGCCCGGGCCCAAAAAAAAGTCCAATGGGTCCTCAGTTCTAGGCTGATCAAGAGAAAGAGAATACACAAACCCAACATGGATTTGCTAATGCCATAAATCTGAATAATGAAGCTGTAAAGAAAGACCTAGCTGGCAGTCTAGAAAGTTCAGCAGTTCACACAAATCAATCTAAGGTGAAAAATAAGAACAGAACAAATAGGTAGATGTTCCCCCATGCAGCATGTGACCAACTGAAACCGCAACTCTTGCCACATTCTGTTAAAATACTAGAAACTAGCGCATCATCCTATCAGCTTCTACAGTTTTGCCTGCCTCCAGCAATCAAACTTGTATTGCTTTGATCATGTCATTTATACACCAAGATAATAAGACACGTAAGGAACAAAAGTATAATATAACTTGCTTAGGCCAATAAGACCACAAACATTATTATTGAGCACAATAAACACTAAATGGGCGTCCGGTAGAAGCTTACTTAACTGAAACAAGGGTATTTGCTGCAGTATTTCACTTTCAAAGGTGAAAAGAGAACAGTCACAGCTGGCAGCAAACAACATACGCCTTTTAGTCAAAGTATACCCTATCCTCTGGAATGGGACCAGCATCCTAACTGTTATTTGTCAGCAAAATCAGGTCAAAAAGTTATAAACACATATCAATGGCTGGTTTTTAATCTATTTATCAAGGAAAAAAGTCCTTTCAATACTGTGCATGATTCTGGGATGAATAAAGCTAACATGTCAGATCCAACCAATAGAATCCTGCCCTCCGAATAATACCTGTTTGATCCTAAGCAAAAAGAAACTTTGAGAGGTAAAGAAACAATGCTCCATAGCTGAGTACTGGCCTGCATTTTTTTTTTTATCATTTAAATTAGGGTTGCAATCTTTCAGTATGAAATATATCTATTTCCACTTGCCACTGATTTTACTTTTCCTAACAATCAAATAATTACAAACAGCAAGGTCAAGGTAAATGCAGCAATACCACCAAGTAATGAGAAAGAAATGTCTTAGCTATTCATCATAAAGTGAAATATTTCAGACTTCAAAAACGATAGAACAGCATCTACAATCTAATGTTCTCATCAACAAAATCTCACTCTTCACCTGATATAAATCACCAAATCCCCAACTCCAAATCCCTCACAAACACAAGACATACATGCAACAACCAATTTTCAACAGAAAAATTACCAATCCTAAGCGAATTACAGCAGGATAAGAAGAAAACCAACCAATAATAAAAAAAAATCCACGAATCAAACAAGAACAACCATCCAAGCTCGAAACAAACACAAATTCAGAAAATTAGAATAAATTTCATTTGGAAAACATACGATCGCCATCACATAACAGCATCGAATTGGAGATAAGAACAAGATTCAATCCAAAAAAAAAAACAATCCCAAGTAAACAACAGCATACCTCAAGCTAGGGTTTCCAGGAGTGTGGCTCTCCGGAGCTCCACGCGAGGGAGGAGCGACCCTGGTTCTGTTGACTGGCCGACGAGTTCAGGCCTTTAGATAGAACTTAATTACGAGTATACCAACCTCAGATAATCTTCACCGTCCATCACTCTATTCCCTCGAGATCTGAATTGTGTCTTCATCTCGAGGCAGTTGCACCTTCTTGGCGTAGGGGTCGGGAACTCGATCTCGAGGTTAGTGGACGGTGAGATCATTGAGTCTGCGCAGGGCGCCGCGCATCCTGTGCCTGGCCATTAGCGTGGCTTGCAAGTAACGGCTATACGCAACAGGTGTCGCTTTGTGATTCGTGCTGATGTGGATACGATGACTATCTCGGTGAAAGAACTACAATATGACGTGTAATGTTATGTGGGTAGTTGATGACGTGGAGAGTTTTCATTCGTTTGCAGTGTGGGTGAGATGGTGGGTCCCGGTAGAGAGTTTTTTTGCCCTTTTACTTCTTCTGTTCTTATACTTTGAATATAAAAATAAGCCAAAATTATAATCTTCCCCACCTTTGCTTTTTTGCTTTGAAAAGTCATTTGAAAATGATGAGCTTGTTTACATTTCACAAAACAAAGTGACAAAAATTAATGTCAAGTAACATTTTGTCCCATTATGGACAAAGCACTCAAATTCTAAATTTATAAGTTTCAAGTTTTATAAAAAAAAAATTATTAACCAACGAACTCTTGATTTATTAACACCAAATCTCTTTACATAAGGTGTTTGTTTCTCCACTTAGGGGATGTTTGGTTACCCGTATGTTAAATTACAATGTAAGTCAAATTACATATAGGGGTTGTTTGGTTATCCGTATTTCAAATTACAGTGTAAGTCAAATTACATGTAATTAAAATTACTGTATTTTCACTTACATCATGGTTGTTTGGTTGCCTGTAAATGAAAATGTTGCATTTCCATTTCAAGTGCTAGATTATTCTGAGCATTCAAATGGTCATATGCTAAACCAAGGTCAGCCTTATTGTAGTAGCCAATCAAAATCATGACCTCATCGTACAATCTCTTACTCACTGTACACCTTTGTAATTCTATGAAGACTATATATGAAGCTATTTCATCAGGCTAAAAAAGCATAGGTTTAAGAGAGAATTTAAAGCTAAAAACAATGGCATCTAGCTATTATTGGTTATTTGATTGGAAAACATATAGCTTACTATTAAGACTTTGGCTAACTGGACACTTACCTCATGAAATGGTTTATGCATCCTTGTAACTCAGCGCGATAAGATCGAGTTATTCTAAACAAGAATTGTGAATCTATATCATTTTGGACCACAAGCATAAGAATTTAGTGACAGTTTACCTAATCAGAGGAATAGGCTAAACAAATTGACAATGTTTTCTTTTTGAAACAAGAAAACTAACCTATATTTGCTTGAAATTGAGATTAAGCATCATGCAGAAGTTGCTGCTTATTTGTTTCTTTTCCATAATTTTAGTATAATCCTGTGATCTGTCTCAGTTGCTACAAATTTATTTATATATAAAACAGGGATCCTTTTTATATACTATTTCTTTCATTCGAAAGTGCAACATTTAAGCCTCTACTTTGGTTACATGCTTATCCTAACATAGAAAAAGGAACAACATTTAACTATTTCACATGTCTGATTCACACTAAAATGCACAAATATGTGACTTTTGAGACATAAATGGATTAGGTTAACACTAAAACACATGAATCAAAACAAGATATTAAGAAAGAACACACAAAAATCCACATGAACATATCAGACCAACAATGGAATAAAGTGATTTTGGGAGATATTGATTGTTTAGGTTAGCTCTAAAAGAACACTACTCAAAACAAGAGGAAGAGAAAGAAGTAAACTCAATTAGCTCACATTGTCACTGATGTGAAATGAATAAATCCACATAAATATTCATAAGAACAATTGAGAACACACTGATCAAAAGGAGTGATTTGGAGACATGGGTGGAAGAGCTTAGCTCTAAACAACAATAACCTAAACAAGAGAAAGAGAAACAAAAGCCAAAATCAGTTAGCTCCTAACTATTCATCCATAGACACAATTCATGCAAAATAGAAGAGCTACAAAATCATGATAAATTTCAAGTGAATGAGAATCCACACAACGACCCAAAAGAAAATTTGAGATCAAACTAATGGAAATGTGTAATTTTGAAGCTAGGATGAATTAGGTTTAACTCCAAAAAAACACTAAACAAAGCAAGACATAGATAAAGAAAGGATACCAGAAAGCAGTATAGCTATAGAACTCCACACCAACGGACATGAAGAGCAACGAAACACTAAACTTGTTTATTTCTCAGAAATCTTTACCTGGGCAAGAGCAACGGATCGCAAGAGCAACGGCGGGATCGCAACGCGAGGAAGATGAGATCGGAGGAGCAACGACCGGTGGGCAAAGCTTTGAAGACAGGAAGGCTTGGCAACCAAGCAGCTGGGGATGGAAAAGAGAATGAAGAGGAATGGGCTCACAGGCTTGGCAAGGTGGTGAGTTTAATCCAACCCATTCCCTGCATTTTGACTTACGGCCAATTTGGCCGTAAGTGCAAATGCAGCAAAAAGCCTAAAATCAGTGATCTAAATCACAGCAAATATCATTTCACAGGAAATCAAACAACATGTATTGGCATTTTACCTGTAAGTCAAATTACATTACACCCACTTACAGGTAACCAAACAACCCCATAATTAAAATTACTGTATTTTCACTTGCATCATGGTTGTTTGGTTGCATGTAAATGAAAATGTTGCATTTCCCTTTCAAGTGTTTAGTTTGATGTAAGTTGTGGGTTAGAATCACCATATAAGATAAGTAGTGAAATTACCCCTATTTTCAAAAATTTTTATAATTTATATTTTCTTTAATATTTCATTTAAAATCTGTTTTATTTATTTAGGTGAATGTATTTTATTTAAATAGATTTAAGTTAATGAATTGTTATTTATTTTATTTTTTTAAATTAATTATTTAATATACTTGAATTTAACTTACTAATACAACCATCAATTGGTGCTTATCACTTGAGCATACTCACTTGAAATTGAATCTGAAATTGCTCTAGTATTCCACCGACAACAAACTCAAATTCAATAAGTCTTTATGTTCATAAAATAATATATAAACTCAATAAATCATATTCAATAATTCAACATGATGTTCATCAAACAAGTTTGAGTCTCAACAACCTAAATTCAACAACCAACACTATTAAATTGTCAACATGCTCATAAAACATAACATAGTTCAACAACTCCAAACAAAAACAACATACAAAATAAGAAATGTCCATAAACTTAAAAACACACAAAATAATAAAATCATAAGAGTAGATGATCTTAGAACCCACCATCATGTCCCAACTGCCTAAGGAAACCATCCATCCAAAAGCATCAAAGGTCATGATCTTTGTTTATAAAAGCAGTTGCCAGATTATTCTAGGCATTCAAATGGTCATATGCCAAACCAATGTCAGACTTATTGTAGTAGCCAATCAAAGTCATGACATCATCGTACAATCTCTTACTCAATTGAATACCATTGTCTGTCTCCGTAGCACTTGCAAGCCTGTCTAATCCCATGGCTATTTTTTTGCATGACTTCCAATTCTTCCCGCCTTATACGCTTGGATCCTTTGTTTACCTCTTTGGTCTTCGAAGTGGATGTTGTTGGTGTTTCCACCGAAGGAGGTTGTGATTGTGTGAAGTCACAATCATCCAACCCTTGTGGTTGATCGTCGGAATCTAACATCGGCGGTGTTGACGGCATTTCCATGTGGACACCTAAACTCCTAGAGCTTTGAGAACCTGTTCTTGCAAATTGCCCCATTGCTTGATCATTCCCACAAACAATAGCCATCTACTCATAATCTTCAATGGGCTTATTGATGTAAACCGCTTCCGTAGGATGCGACTACAAGACAAGAAGCGTCGACATGTAAATAGAGATAATGCACACAAATAAAGATTACAAAAATAAAAACAAACTTCAAATTACCTGTATGTACGTTTGAAATTCTTCCGTGCCCATGATAATTTTCTTCTCTGAATCATCCCACGAAACTCCACTTAAACTCTTAAGCTTCTTTATTATTGTCCATATTTTTCTTACATGTCGAAGACAGTTGATATCATGTGAGTCACTCACAACCATGTTAAACCTTGTACTAACAGCTCTTGCAACTGCATTGATAGCAGTACTCTTGAAACCTTTGTCAGTTTTAAGACCAAGGTTTGCTTGCTCAACTAAGCACTTGAGCAAGAATGACGTCATGACCGCTGTCCACCTACAATTAGTTGGCCATCTCCTTCCAACACCTTGGCTATCTTGGGTCATTTCCATTGAGTCCATCTACTACATATGCAAATGAAAACAAAGTTATATTCATAAATGAAAAGAAATAAATTAGAATGAGTGTTGGCTATGATACAAAAAACCTTGCAGTAATAACCCACACACAATATATATACATCCAAGTACCTAAATAGGTCATAAGAGTGAGAATGAGTGCTGCCTATGAAACAAAAACCTAAATAGGTCATAAGATACAACAACACAAAGCAACAACATTGAATATAATCCCACAACACAACCAGTTTTTTAGTTTATTGAAGTTATACAAAATGCAACAATCCATAATAAAAACAACATAAATTCTTTATAATGTTCATTACAAAAACATTCTGCAATAGATGAAGTACAAATGTTATCTACTGTTCCACATGGCCTCTGTGATTGCATCACGTTTTGCTAACCATTCCCTTACTTCGTCACGTCCTTGGGGTTGAGTTCTAACCTCTTGAACACAATAGAAAAGTAGAATACCAAATGAAACATGATGTAAACAATAGATTTTGGCTAAGGGCTACTCTGTTACTCCCTGCTAGATCAAATCAACTCACTAGGAAAGTAAAAAGACCACCTTTTGGTGGAAAATAAAAACAATTGAAACACATGAATTACCGGCACAGAAACAAATAGTCATGAACATAATAGAAACTTCACACATAATCACAATACAACATCCAAAAATGTCAAACAAACAACCTTAGAAACAGGATAAGGAGATATGCATGAATTAAACCATTGGAGCATCCACAGAGATAGACAAGTTTAGCTTACCAGATCACCGACAAACTTGCAACACCATAGGCTTTATACAAACAAGAACTCACACCATTCAGATAATCATAGGCACAAGCAGGAGATCCAATAAATGCAAGAAACCCACTATACAAAACAACACCGAAATCAAAAGCAAAATCTTGCTTCTATAAGATTTACATCGGAATAAAAATGCAAACTTTATCACAAGCACCAGTAAAACAATAGCAAACCAATGCAGGAAAACAACATATGGTATTTGACTATAAAAGCTTTAATATTCCAGAGCAAATTGCAAATGGAGAAGAGAAACTTAGTCACAATGGTAAGATCGATCCACCTAACAGAGCCATATATCACCATCTAATTATTTTCTCCCAATCCCCCCCTGAAAACAAAACCACCGTACTGGCAACAAAGGATCATGGTTCAAATGTCAAATACCACGTTTTGACTAGAGGTGATTGCCAAATTATTAGAATTAGGGATTTGAGGATTTTAAGAAGATGAGGAAAAGAAAAAAAAGGCAAACCTGATCGGAAGGAATGAGACTTAGACAAGGAACTCCACAGAATCTTACAGATCTTGAATGTTGTCAAGAAGACGAGCTCTTCCTCGTCGGAGAAGGCGGTGAGATTAGGGCTTAGTTATCAATCTCTACAGACAGGGAAAGTTATTTGATAGATGAGGCAAGGGAAGAGGCTATGAGGATTTTAAGAAGATTGAGGAAGAGAATAAGACAAACCTGATCAGACTGGGGAAACTTAGCTCTTCCTCGTCGGAGAAGACGGTGGGATGGCTTCTATCGGGCAGCAGGTTAGAGTAACCCTTGAAAATGCAGTAAAATCCAACAAAAAAGTATTTTGAATTACAGCAAATTTGCTTTTACGGGTAACCAAACAACTCACGTTACCATTTTACATGTAATTCAAATTACATTACACCAAATTACAGGTAAACAAACAACCCCTTAGGTGATGTTTATTTGGAGGGTTTTGGAGTTACATGTAATTTGAATTACTGAGTTTTTGAAAATCCAGTGTTTGGTTCACAGGATTTTAAAAGCCCATATAATTCAGATTACATCCAATAAGTGATTTGGTTTTAAATTAAATCCCTTATCTTTTTGCTCTTTCACATGTGACCTCCATGTGATCTACATGTGACCAACTAAGAGCAAATAAATATTATCAAACATTTATTATTAGTGGGAAACTTATAAATTCTAATAATAAGTTTAATAATTTATTTCATAGTAAAATTAATAATTAAATTATCGGTACCATATTTAAAACTATTAAATAACTTGTTAAAAATGGATGAAAATCTTAGAAATGCTATTTTTGTGGGATTAATGATTAAATTCAAAATTTTAAAATATAATAAAATGTTAATAAATTTACTAATAAATTTAAATTTAATAGTTAAAGTAATTGGTATGTATTTAAAATTATCAAAAATAATATTAAATTTTATAATACAGTATTTCTATATACATCCAATAAAACCCTAGATTTGATCTCATTGAATTTTAAAATCCAAATAGTTCCATTTACAGTATAATTAGAAATGCACTGCATTTTGAATTACATCTAACCAAACACTACCATATGCATGTCTCTAACTTCTTTGTTTATTTATAAAAGAAAATTCTGATTGAACGTTCATCAACTTTTTATTGGGCATATCTATATTAGTAATTTTTAAAACCTCATTTACAATTATTATCATTGTGATTGAATATGTTGTTACACATGTGTACATTAAAAATTGGCCCAATGTTTCCAAAGCACAGGTAAAAATAATTTCTAAATAAACTATTAGTAATTCTGACATGAGAAGGGAGAGCCTCATAATTTCATATTGATTATAGTGAATGATTCTACAAATGTCACGCAAAAATAAAATTGTTGTGTTTATATATATTTATGTCACTCCCCGAATCCGGCTCACCGCAATCGATACTTCGACAAATGGCCGTATACCCACAAGGCCTCGATATCTATCTCACAAAAATAAAACATAACAAAGCACTAACTTTACAAAACCAAAGAAACTAGAAGTGTATGATTCAAAATATTAACAAATAACAAATTCTAAGTTCACAATAGAAGAACTATTCTCCTATTAATCATATGGTGTTCACTCAATAGTCCCCGCTAAGCTATCCATCACACACTTACCCCTAATTTGAAAATGATAGAACAACTATTTATGAACTTAATAGCACAGTAAACAACCACTAAAAACAAAAATATAAGAATCACATAAACTCAATAATTTCAAAAACATACTTAAGTGTAACTGAAGAAACCTGGTTAATCCAAATCAAACATAACTAAGGACAAAACAACCATGTTGATAACCGAAGAAACTTGGTCAATCCAAACTAGACATTTTGACGAGAAGTATTTGATTTGCTTTAGGCCTCTATGTCATTTCCAGTTAATTTCATGTTAATTTCTCTTATAATTTCACAACCATGCCCACTTCCTATTTTTCTGCATTACATAATGATTTGTCCTGTATCATTGTACAATCCTTAACTCACAGGCCTCATTCTGGATGCCCTCCTATAATTTTCCACTGGCATATAACAATTGCTATGTTTTTAACTTTTATTTATAGATTTTAAAGATCAAATGAAGTACAGAACTTCACAAGACCTAATGAGATCAGGGATCTTTTTCTCAGCTTCTACATGGGAATAATTAAAAATTTCACAAGGTAAATGACTTCAGAATTTGAACAGAGTCAAGTGTGTATGTCCAATGGCACATGACTTCAATCTTCATGAGGCAGTAAGCACAAGCTGAGGCATCTTTTGATTATGCAAGGCATCCAGGATCCTAGGTCAGGCAACTTTTTGTCATGCTGCAATTTTATTATGCATATTTCATTTCTCTTTGTAGATTTCCAGGAAATTTTTTTTTAATTCAATTTGGAAAGTTAAGAAGCAACCTGGCATCACATTAGCAGATTAAAATATGCTAAATCAGCACAAACAGAAAACAATATGAAGCAGCAATGGAGGCATTCACACAGTACTCAAGAAAAATAAATAATGAACATAACAAAGACAGCATGATATGATTTGAAAAAAAAGAAATACAAATGATCATCAATATTTCAGCTACCAAACTCTTACACCAAAATACAAAAGCATAAAAGATCTATCCCAAAACTAGTCTTTTGCCTTTTCAATTATACAACAAACAATTAAAACTCTAGATTCGAGAAAAAGATACTGTAGTAATGAACAAAAATTAATGGCGAGAGCCTTTCTTCTTCCTCGGATTTAAATGAAGCCTCTCCATAATTTAGTTGTTATTGGGGATAAGGTACAGAGGTAAACGATAAAACTTCATAATTTTAAAAATTATAAAAATTAAAATCTGACAACTGAAATTAATCAATGGGTTTTACAATTTATTTTATAAGTATATTTAATTATCATTATTAGAAATGTAGACAAACCACTTTAAGAAGAATAATAAAACACAAGCTGCTCATTATAAAAATGATTACTTGTAGTTATGTATTTGCCATGCAATTTTTTATTTTTAAATAATTTTGTAAATACGGTGTTTGTTTATATCATTTTGACTACCTAATATATTATTTTATTAAATAATCAATCTACTAATACTAATAATAACAATAACAATAATAATAATAAGTTATATTTTATCATTAAAAATAGGGGATATTATTTATGACTCTAAATTTCTAATTACTTTTAAAAAGTTCAAATATACGTAAGTTCTTTAGTATAAAAATTTTCTGAGATTTATAGATATACAAATAATTATAATATTTTTGGAGATAAAAATCATAAACATACACTATTAAAAGTATTTCGCGAGATAATAAGTCGATAGAAAACCCTAGCAAAATTTCTAAAATCAGATTCACCTAGCTTAAATGTAAAATAAATAAATAAATAAACGATGGGGGTATTGATGCAAATATCCATAGTTTTGGCGGGGATGCGTTTGCAAAATGGAACCCGAAAGAACAGCGGTACAAAGGATGGCCGGGAAGTGAGAACCGAGTCAAAGCATTGAGGGGAGGAATGGCATCGCGCTTCGAGCTCCCGATCCCGCAGCGTGCGCCGGCCACGAGCTTCCCTTCCTCCGCACTCCGACCGCGGAGGCCTAGCCACCCAAATTCACAAAACAATCCAAGAATTTACCAACGAAATCAGGAGAAATCAAAGGAGGAGAAGACGACCGGATAGAGAGGAATTCAACAGAGTTGAAACGAGACCCGGAGAGTGAGAAGGGAGGCGGGGAAGCAAGGAGAGAGAGGTATAGTGTATGGATCCCGGCTAAGGGTCGGCACTCTCTTGCTTCCCTCCTCCTTTCGCTTTCAAAACCCCGAATCGAACCCCTTCTTTGCTAATTTTCTTGAGGATTTTGTAAGTATTCTTGCTTGACTTCTAAGTTTTTGGAGAAATTCTTTGGAAATGGGGGTGGAATTAGAGAATCTCGTTCGTTTCTCTCTTGTAGGGGTTTTAGAACGTTATTTCGCATTGATTCTAGCTGAAAGGATGAGGGACAGGGACCTGAAGATCCTTGGCTTTCGAATTTGACCAAAGAATCAAGTTCTACGGGGGTATTGTATATAGTATAGCTTGAAAAAGAGTTCCTTTGGGATGTCGCGGTTCCCTTATCGGTCTCTTTGTTGAGATCGAGGAAGGGGAAGTTCTGGCGTTGTTGATTTGGGCCTCGCCGATCCTGGGATTTGTATGTGAAAATGGGCCTTGGGTGGGGCATCTCTGCGTGCTCAATGCCAAAGAAGGTTTTTTGTGTTGTCTTCTTGATTCATCTGCAAAGCTTCGGATCCTTGTCACTTAATCCCGAAGGTAGATGCTATTTATGTACGCCAAGTCTTATGTAGATAGTGAGTGATTTTTCTCTTGTGCATGCGATTTTTGAATATTTGGTAATTGTGAAGGAATGGCATTGTTGAAGTTTCGGTCAGCAGTGGAGTTAGATCCTCATGGTGTTTTTAATACTTGGGATCCGAAGGATTATGATCCATGCAACTGGTCTGGCATTTACTGTTCTGATGATGGTAGAGTAGAAATTTTGTAAGTTCATAACTCTTTCATTTTTTTTTATCATGCTAATTGGTGCGTTATGAACTTCATCACAAAACAATGATTTTGACAAATAATGTCTGCTCTAGTGGTAGAGACAGCCTTCTCCAGCAGAGAGAAATTTGGTTCTATCCCAGCTGCATTTGGGCCTGAAATGGAATTTTTATTGATTTTGAGTTTCTTGATACAAACTTGCTCCAAAGAAACAGATTGGGCATTGATTCAAACCATCATTATCATATTGCATAAAGAAGGAAAGCTAAACTCTGTGATTGTTGCATGTGATGGAATATAATTTTAAGTAAATTCTTGCAGCATGCAGTGATCATTTGTTAATACCATTTTTCATATTTAACAGCGTTAATCACTTCCTTTCTATCTTATAACTGCATTGTCATAACTTCTTTATCAGTGCACACAAAGAATACTTATCCTACATGAGTCCGGCTTCAGTCTAGTACACCTTCATCCATTACTTTCCAATGTATACTTAGATGTTTGACATGTGTCAAACATACTTTCAATGGTAAAAGTCCCCTTTTCACATCATTAATTCATCTTGTGGTTTGTTTTCAACTCCATTAAGACCAAAATCTCATCCATGTATACAGTTGTAGACTTTTTCTTCTACCGCAATTACTCTTTTATATTTTTATCTTTTTTTTTATTTTTTTGGAGTTAAAAATAAATTTTATTATCTTTTCCAACAATTAAACCAATTTTGCATTTGAAAAAAGTAAATTTTATTTTATTTTTTTTTATAATCTCCAACCATTACAACGAACATTATATTTTCTTTATTTTTTAAATACAATTTTAATCCTTTTTGGGCGCTTGATTTGTAAAACATAAATAGAAATGAAACAACAGTGATGGACTTTATCTTGCCCATTAAAAGCACACTTGACACATGCCAAACATCTAATTATGTATTGGAAAGTAATGGACAGAGATGTACTTTACTGGCCGGACCAATCATGCACCTGCAGCTAGCATCCTAAAGAGTTTCAGATCTCTAGTACGAATATTAGTTGTTCCTACCATTTGTACTTTTTTATTTCAAATCTATCTGCTCATTCTGAGTTCATTATTCCTGAGCCAGCTTGATGCTTTGGTGTGCATTTGTTCATGTATATCTCAAGTCGATCATTAAGTCAACATTTGAATATTCTAACAAACTGCTCTTGTAGGAATCTGAAGGAGCTTTCTCTGGAAGGAGTGCTTTCTCCTGAGCTTGGAGAACTTAGCTATCTGAAGGCTCTGTGAGTATTTTTCTCTAATTCACTAGTGATCACTTTATTCTGTTTTAGCTAGGAGGTTCCTTCCATGGAAATATACAACCCACAATTTGTTCACTTTCTATTTCTGGAATTAGTATATGTCATGCCACTTCATTCTAAAATTAATACTAATATTGGTTTTTCTCATTTGGGTTTGTATCGGTAGTGTGCTTTATAAAAACAAATTTTCCGGAGTGATACCTAAGGAGATTGGGAGACTAACAATGCTGCAACTCATGGACCTGAGAAATAATAACCTTGGTGGACCCATTCCAAAAGAGATTGAAGAGATGCTATCACTTAAACAGTTGTGAGTGTGTTTTGCCACAGTTTAATATTTGATTTCACTAATCTAAGTTTATCTTATGTGGGAAATTTCTATTTGGCAACAGTCTGTTCTACGGCAATGAGTTTCAAGATGTCGCTTCAGTTGAGAAGTTTAGCATGTTCTCTGGGCTGATATTTGAGGAAGAAAGTTTCTCTAATGCGGTCATTGCAACTGGCTATATAAATAGAAAAGTTGGACCCTAGTAAGCATTGTTCTTCCAAATCTGTGAAGAGTAATTTTACATGACTAGGACCTTTTAACTGTAAACAGAAATTTGGAATGGCAACTTTTCGCTTATCTAACAATAGTTTTATGGATTTCTTTGTTGAAACATTTTGTCCTTACTATCTGTCTAAATTGCAAGAGTCCATATCACGGCATGTTTGTTATTCCCTGCAGTAAACAATTCAAGAATGCCCAATGTGGTCATAGAGCTTTGCCTTGCATTTAGAAACTGGTGATGGTTGACAACATTCATTTGGGGCACAATATTTAGTATCAAGTGACTTTCAAACCTCAGCTATGCCAGTCTGCAGATCTAGGCTCTAACCTGGTTGAGACTGTGCCTTGTTGTCCTGCCTGCTTGCTGCATGACATTCTTTGTAGTTAAAATTTAGTTCTCGAATCGGTAGATTCCTTAGAGAAGCATGACAGTGTGGCAAGTATTTCTGCATATAATAATTCAATATGAAACCTGAGTCTTCATCTAAATTCTGGGTGGAGAAAATTTTTTGCATAATGTTTAAGAAGACATGCTGGTGATAAGTTTTCTTCTTCCACGTTTTCTGGTCTGCTCACATGATTTTCTTATATATCACATTTTGAATGAAACACAACTGCAGATTCTTTTCTTGTTCCATAGAAAATCAATTCATAGTTTTTTCCTCTCTATATTTTCCTATTAAAACTTCTCAATACATGTGCTGATTTGGTAGAGTTTCGGAAACTGAAGTATTTTTTGCATTAAACCTTTTCTTTCTACATTGTTGGGGTTTTTCAACAATGGCAAAGGAGCAGTAATAATGCTTAATCAACTTAAACCCAATCTAAGATTCTCATACAATATTATATCTTGCAGATACTAACTAGATCTTTAACATGCATTACCTTATTTATTTATTTATCTTGCAATAACCTTTCTCAGTCTACTCATATCAAACTAGCAAGTTGAATTAATAATGTTTTCCAGCATTTACCAGTACAATCACTTTTCAGCTTCTGGCAGAATGGTTTGGGACACCAGAAGAAGGCCAGCTCTTTCATGAGCCTTTTTCATCAACGGCTATTACATTTTCTTGAGATGTTGCCCTTGTATGAGTCTTTCTTGGACCTCTTCTCTCCTCTGCATTTATCATATTTGTTAATATGGACCAGTTTTCAGTTTTTCTTGTGTTTTGACTGAGTAAATTTTCTTCTTCTGTTATTCAGACATTTGCTGAAAATGGGCTTTTCAGATTGCCATGGCAAGAAACACCATGATGATCTGCCAAGTATGAAACCTGTCATTGATGTTATTTTTCTAGTCAATAGATTCTGTCCTGCATTAAGATAGTAAGTTCATCTGTATCTCATACAGGTTTTGCTGAGCCTTATATCATGCAAAATGTGCATCGCAATGTGAATTCTGTACGCCGCAGACTACTTCAAGTTACCAGCAATCATCAAGCATCCAAAACTCCTTCAAAGACGGATGCTAGAAATCTTCCTGCTGCTCCTGCGGTCAGTCCACCTCCTCACAGAACTGTGACAGTTCCTTCTACTGGAAGTGGCTCATTCCCAGCTATACCAAATGGTAAGGTAAAACCATCTCCAGCATCTCCATTACCCAGTCCTGCATCAGCACTCCCTGCCACATCAGCAGACCCTCAGCCAGTCAGAAGCAAACCTACATCAAGTGAAAAAGTAACAGCTCGGGGATCAGTTATTATAAGTATAGCCATTGCCTTGTTGCTTATCATTGCTGCAAGCACATATGTTATGTGCCGCAGAAAGGGCGTGGCCACCATTGGCCCATGGAAGACAGGACTAAGTGGTCAATTGCAGAATGCATTCATAACAGGTACATTCTTGCTTCTAACTCTGTTTTTATAAATACAAGTCTGGTGGATGCACACGTTGTCCAAATGATATATGAACATCTACACACTGACATAACCACTATATCACAAAAATTTATGCTGTCTTCTTTCGATTCTATTTTTACTATATAGAAGTCAATTAAGAGGAAGAATTGTATGTCATGAAGCACTGCAATGACCAAAAGGTAATACACTCTGATTTGACTCACTTTTATAATACTATATTATTGTAAGTGATTGCAATGTGAAATATATTAGTAAATGGTAACTTGGAATTACTGCATGATGTCAACTTTGGTTCATAGAATTATTGATGATCTGGTTACTCATTATTTGGAATGTGTTATATACACGTTGTTGAATCTAATTTTCTGATTTTGGTCATTTCTATTGATCACAAGAGTGGATGTACTCCTAGAAATTTCAGAATTCTGATTAATAAAAGTCAGTTGCAATATTGCAATTATATGCCATCTTTGTCAAAGTTTTATATTTAAATCCGTATATCAAATGCTACCTAAGTGATGATTGGTAATTTTTATGCCTACTTATCTCCAATGATGCTATGTATTGACCTATGAACTTCCAAAGTATTTATCACACTAATGTATTCTGTGATCACTAAAAGCATTGTTATCCATTTTTGATATTTTTCAGGGGTACCAAGACTACATCGAGCAGAACTGGAAGCTGCATGTGAGGACTTCAGCAACATCATTACTACATTCCCACATTCAATTGTATTTAAAGGAACATTATCAAATGGCGTAGAGATATCGGTCGCCTCAACTGCAATTAAATCAGACAAAGATTGGTCAAAGCAATCGGAAATTTATTTCAGAACAAAGGTTTACTTCTTGGTTCCGAGGCTTATTTTGTTCACTGCTTACAAACCTTTGATAATCCAAACATGTAAAACTGAAGTATTGACACACTTCTTTCCTCTTGAATGCATAGGTAGATGCACTATCACGAATAAATCACAAGAATTTTGTTAATCTTATTGGCTACTGTGAGGAAGATGAACCTTTCATGAGGATGATGGTGTTCGAGTATGCTTCCAGTGGGACATTGTATGAGCATCTTCATGGTAAGGAAAACTGCATTTTATAGGTAGGAAACTTAGATTTTTCAGGACCGTAAATGTTAATGAACATTGCCAATTCTTACAGGCAAAGACTTCGATCATCTTGACTGGAATGCCAGAATGAGGATTATTATGGGGATTGGATATTGCCTTCAATACATGCATCATGACCTCAACCCACCTGTTGCACATCCTGACTTGCAAACAAAATGTATTTTTCTGACTGATGATAATGCTGCCAAGGTATGTTCTTTGCTTTGTATTCTTTTCTGTATATTTCTTCCTACATTGATTTCATATTACACAGGTATGCGATACAAGTGTCTGGAAAGAAGTTGCTGCTGTAAAAAAGATAATCGGGGATGATGAAATGGATCCTTCTGAATTGGCCTTTGTTGATCCCGGGAGCAATGTTTATAGCTTTGGCCTACTAATGCTGGAAATTATTTCTGGGAAACTCCCAAACTTTGAAGAACAAGGCTCCCTTCTGAACTTGGTAAGACTTGGTCACAATTCAAATTCTTTTGTGACTCTATTATTTTAGTCTGCTTTCTATGCAATCTCATGTTACTCACTAAATAATGAAGGCCACGCATTTCATTTTCTCATTTTTGCTCAGATGCCGTATGTGCACACCCAAAGGATTGTTGTTCCATTTGACTTTACTAGCAAGTCTTGCCTCTCAAAATGTGTGCTTGTAGGTCTATGGTTAACAGCAAATTCAGACGTGCATATGTAGAGATTCTTCTATAGGTCTGTCGTTCATTTTTTTAGTAGTATTCACCATTGACCTCTCATGCCTAAGATCGGAAAGGGGCCTTCCAAGTAATCACAACAACAAATACAAATAGCTAATATTAATTCTCAAATGAAGGCAAATGATATGTAGATGGTTCTTTTCTTAGTTGTCAGATTTCTGCTAACGGCGCTCTTGTATTTGACTTTTAACATATAGCCACTTGTTTAGGAGCCTAAAAATTTTGAAGAATAAAAGCCTCAAGTTAACTTTTGAGACTACATGAACTGTGTGCAATTGTGCCTGTCCATCTTCATTTATTTAGAGATTCTCGTCATCTTTTGACTTCCGTATAAATGCAGCTTGGAGGTTTGATTTTTCTGATGTTCCTGTCTGGCAGGTTTTAGAGTATTTGAAAGATAAGAGCAATCCAAAGAACATAGTGGATCTCTCCTTGAAAGACTTCAAGAGCAATGAGTTTGATATAATCTGTGAGGTTATAAAGGATTGCACTGGGCCAGATCCAAAGGTGAGACCAACAATGAAGGAAGTTATTTCAAAACTGAGGGAAGTGATCGAAATCTCACCTGAAGCCGCAAAACCAAGGCTCTCTCCACTTTGGTGGGCTGAACTCGAAATTCTTTCAATGGAAGCAAGTTAAAGGGGAGAATGTGACCAACCTCCCTGTCGTAGAGTTTTGACTCTGATTTCACACTCTTGCATTGATTCACTATATAACATCGCCCCTCAAAATTGATTCACTGTATTTGGAGTTCCTCTTCCAAAACTCTATTAATTCTCTTCTATTCTCTTTTCTACAATAAACTGTTATCCCAAGCTGTGATGTGTTGGTTTGTTTTCCAGCTTATGGAATGTGTAATTGAAGGAACAGACATGACAAATAAGTACTTCGAAAATTGGTTGTTATTTTGCTGGTTTTTTTTTTTTTTTTTTATTTTTTGCGGGGTAGGAAGGAACAATACAATATTGGAATGTGGTGAATCATCTTTGCATCAAAATAGCGGACTGTGAAAAGATCATATGGTGTGAATGTGTTGATGATGTAATAATTCCTTGTTCCATCTTTTTATTGAAATTCTCAGCTATTGTAATAATGTATATAGTAAGGTAATAATGTATATGGTAAGGCTTTTAATGAAATTTGACATGGTTTTAACATGTAGAAAATTGATTTTCTAGGAAAAGCAGCACAAATAACTTCTGATTTTTATATTGCTCTTTTATTGTAAGTAAACAAAAAGTGATTATTGGTGGTGTTATTGGCTCGGATTTTATTTTCTAACAAATTGTGGTCTAATTTGCTTTTTTATTTCATAAAAACATTTTGAGTGTTAAAATTTGCTTGGCCACCGAAACAAAGTGGATTATCACATGGTAACGGATGGACATACACAAAATCAAAATCCAGTGTCACAATAATATAACAGTACTATTTAAATGGATTATAGGTGGATTTTTTTTGGGAAAAGTTGTATTTCTCTTCTATGATTGTATGACTAAATGACTTATTAGCTCCATACTAATAATTTTTTGAGTGTGCATGTGATATGATTGTTATTTTTTGATTTTACTAGAGTAAAAAAAATTGCTACAATTTGCCATGATATTATTTTTCATCCCGATATTCCAAAATGATGGAATGTGATTTTCATTGTGAAAATTTATCCGATTTTTTTTCTTTGTGAAAATTAAGGCAAATTATCCGACACATGATGCAAAACTTATAATTAATTTATCCGATTTTTTTCTTTGTGAAAATTAAGGCCGACTGACCAAACGTATGTTGACACTGCAGCTAATGGCTAGTCACCATCTTATTTTAAAACATTCAAAAAAAAAAAAATACCAAATTTCCCTTTGTATTATTTAAAAATTCCAAAATTGTAAGAAAAAATGGAAATCGCACGTTTATTTTCAAACATGATTTGCATAAAAATAAAGACTCGTGTATTGGCCAATACAAGTGTGTTTATATGCACACACCCATGACACATCATAAGATCATGAAATTTTAACTTTAATGTTTCTTCAGAACTAGTATAAATTTATACGGACATTAAATTTTACGTTTTTCCCATAAAAAAAATTAACTTAAAGCCTCTCCCATTATTATTATTGTTATTATTTTGGAACAATTATTCAGTACCGCCAACTTCAAAAACCAAAATAAGGTAAATAATTTCTATGATATCATTTGAAATTAAAATCATAAAAAACCAACCGGCCAGATTCACACCTTAAACTTTGACCATGACAATTGATCTGTGAGTTGATCTCAGCCACCCACTTCATCAAAAAATAAAGAAAAGGAATAAAATACAACTATACTCTTTTATTTTAAATTTGAAATAAAATTATTGGAACAAAATAAGAATTATCCCATTTGCCAGTTGTTATGACATCAAATTCTCTGATTGCTAGTTAGGGATCATTTTCCGAAATAAACAATAATTGAGTGCGCTTGATGGACCAACTACTTGTCCTGCCTATTTTTCCCAAAAGAAAAACTGTTCCCCAAACACAGGAGAAAGCTTCTTCCACTTATTTTTTTTTAACTTAAAAAAAATTTAATATTAAAATTAAATAAATGAAACTTGTGAACCACTTAATTAAATCTTGATTTATTTAAAGCTTTAATGCATAAACTTAATTAAGATACATAACTTCTAATTAAGTGATATAATTTATTTATTTTGATTTATAAATTTAAAAATTAAAATTATATGTATATTTTAATATATACTATATGGGGTATATAAAGTTAAGGGGGGGGGGGGGGGGGGGGGGGGGACCCCCCCCCCCCCCCCCCCAAAAAAAAACCCCCCTTCGGGGGATCGGGGGGGTTCCCCTTTCAAAACCCAGAAAGCCTTCCACCAACTTTCCTTTTAACTTGAAAAACCCACTAAAAATTTAGGAAAGCCACATCATCTTTCCACTTGTCAAACACCAGAGAACAACTCATTCATGAAAATGATTTACAGATCCAAAATATAACTATATATAAAGTTTTCAGTTGCTTCAAGCTATGGAACAAATGAAATTTACTAGAGTTAAATACATGAGAATGAAAGCATGCGAACTAATAAAAAGCAATCTGTAGTATTTAAACAAGTAAACTATCTATTTAAAGTCACAAAGAAATAGTACATTTGATACAGTGAAGAAAACTAACCTTTAGCATGGAAGAGAGGATGTTTTGCACCAAGGAAGCTTATAAATGCAACCAACATCTTGATGATACACAGTAAACAAGTCTCCGTGAAAAATCTCTCTTCCTAGTACCTGAATTCCAAATATTAAAAGATCAGTGAATTATGAACTTCAAACTCGATCATGTGCTGATTTGTTCCGCAATAGATGTAGCTTGCTTTAACACATCCAATCAAAAGCTTGGACCGTCCATTTCTTCAGAAAAGATGGTCATATTGAGAATATAACTAGAAGACACTAGACAAAAACAATTACAGATCACATCACATTCAAATTCTTGATCACGAGAAGATTATATTCGAGTAAGATCATGAATATTTTTAAAGGTCCACATCCAAGATAACTTTGCTTCCCATGTATAACTTGAAAATAGGAAAACATTGCCAGGATCCATTCAATTATAATGTCATATACAACAAAAGTAAGGCCATTATAACAATATAATAAGAGGTGAAAATCAATTTTGTATGCAAGCAGGCATGCATACGAGAAGCAATCTCATGAGTATCATATAAAATTTCATCAATCATATCAATTTTTCAAGAAATATGAGATATTTAACCAATACGGGTAAATAGCAGTATCCATTAATGAAAAGGAGAAAGAAAAAGGAGTATATTGGAGGCAATTGAAAAAGGATTCCTTCACACAAGAAGCATCCATGAGACTTCTAGATAATTCCACATCAAAAGACTTTTTAAACATGCTCCAAATCTTGACCTCACTAGAGATTTATTGACAGTTTTTCATCATGATTTTTTATATAAACAAAGAAAAAAGATCCAGAAAGCAAAAGAAACTTACATGGATTTGGCTTTATATTGCAAGATAAGGCATGGTATTTTGATCGCCTGCACCTCAATCACATTAGCTACAAAATCATTTAGCATGAAAGCTAAAGATTAGGGCATTACAACTTGTGAATTTACATTTACAGCAGATTAACAGCACGGACATTCACATGCCACTGAACAAAGCCAATTTGAATAAGAAACGTGGAACCTTTGGAGGTTCCGGACCATGCAAACTTATCATTATGTCTTTAATCAATACGACACAAGAGCCCTCCTTTCAAGGATAAGGTTTCCAAATGTGTGTCTTTAGTTTCTAAGTTAAACAAACTTTTCTTACATGTGTGATAGGTCCAAAATAATAATAATAATAACAATAAAGCAAATTGTCACATACAGCTTCCAGATGCACGGACTGAAGATTAAATCCCAATCTACAGTGCCTACACCCTACACACTGCATTTATAAACAGAGTTGCGCAAAGCATAAGTTAATAAAATACTCCAGTGACATGATCAGAGTAACAAGCAATGAACACAGACATTCTACATGAATGAGTATCATCCTCCACAATATCTTTTCCACAAACATCGCACACACAACTGTGAGAAGTAAGCACCACCGATTAGCATTTTTTAACAGATACATCAAGCAGAACTTGCTTTCTCAATAGTCCTTAAAACTTAACTTCAAGATTAAACAAATGACAATAATTAAGGTCTCCTAAAAAAGGAGGTGAAGACCAATGAAGATATCAATGAATTCCACCAACATTATCAGCATGCAATCAAAGACTCTTGATACCTTCACATTGGATATCACTAACCATTTAACAGCTATTGTCAATCAGATAAAAAAACACATAGAAATCCTATGACTGAGAGGTTGCTACAATTTAAGCCTTTCAAATAAAGAAAAAAAAAACTCAAGAGTCAAGAGATAGCCAGTATTTGTGAAGAAACCAATGAAGCATCTCAGTAGGAAAAATGCCTGAGATTCATAAACGAAGATGAATGCAAAGATGAACTTCAGCCCTAAACATAAAAAAATCGACCTTGCAAACCAATAAGAAAAGGAACTCAGGCAACAGCATTCATCAAACAAGTATCCAATTTATTGAGTTTCATAATTTAATTCCCAAAGTAACTCAAAATTATATTGTCTCGTATTCATGTACAAGCATTCTTACAACAACAACAACAAAAATTATATATGGGTTATAGACAAAAGAAAAGAGAAATCATGTGTATTCAAAAGACAAGTATAAGAAGAAGAGGACGAGAATTACCCCCTTCTTCCTACTCAGTGTCGGATTCAACAGTTGCATGCCCGGGTGTGTAAGCAAGGTTCTGCAACCCAGGCTTCAGCTCCCGCGTGCAGAACTCATCGTACTCGCTTTTATCCCCTCCCTTCTTCTTCACCTCAACCATGACAAGCTGCGGAGTTAGCTCAAAGATCTCTGCTGCAATGGACAATGGGCCCTTCTCTCCCTCCCTGGTCCCTTCCAGACTCACACTGCAATCCTTCTTCCTCACTGTAAAACTCACAACTTTTGCAATGTCCTCCAATTTTGATATGATCTTTGAAACTGGCTCGCCGGAGAGAAACCTTGTCTCTTCTCCTCTCTCCTCAAACAAACCGGAAAGATCAAATCCAGGAGAGAAGGATATGATATCGAAAGCATTCAAACTCGCAGGTCTTGGCAACCCCAATCCGCGCCTCTGTGAGGTCGACGAAGAGGTCTCTGGCTCTGATTCAGACTCGGATTCTGATTTCTCATCGGGCGGCGGCGGGGTATCAATGTCGTCGAAGCTGTAGAACCGATCGTTCTCGATGTAGTAACGAACGTGCCGGAATCCCTTCTTGAACCAGCGGTTCTCCATGATCTCCGGGATGGTGATTCTCGTCTGTGGATTGGTATCAAGGAGCCGGGAGAGAAAGCGGGAGAGCTCCGGCGAGAACCACCGTGGACATCGGAACTCGCCCCTGTAGATTTTCCGGTACATCGCCATCAGGTTCTGGTCGTGGAACGGAAGGTATCCGGCCATGAGCACGAAGAGGACGACGCCGCAGGACCAGATGTCTGCCTTCGCAGCGTCATACCCACGACGCGCAAGCACCTCCGGCGCGACGTAGGCCGGAGTCCCGCAAAACGTGTGGAAAAGCCCATCTTGCCGGATTTGTTCGGCGACGGCAGAGAGTCCAAAGTCCGAGACCTTGAGATTGCCATTCTCATCGAGCAACAGATTCTCCGGTTTGAGATCCCGATGGAAGACACCGCGGGCGTGGCAGAAGGCTACGGCGGATATCAATTGCTGGAAATACTTCCTCGCCACGTCCTCACGAAGCCGACCCTTGGCGACGTGCGCAAAGAGCTCGCCGCCGCGGACGAACTCCATGACGAAGTAGATCTTAGCCTTGGTGGCCATGACCTCGTAGAGCTGGACGATGTTGGGGTGCCGAACGCGACGGAGGATTGCGATCTCACGCTTGATGTGAGCCATGAGGCCGCTCTTTAGGATCTTCTCCTTATCGAGAACCTTGATGGCGACGCTCTCGCCGGTGCGCGCGTTGCGGGCATGGTAGACCTTGGCAAAGGTTCCATGCCCAAGAAGCTTGCCGACCTCATAGCGGCCGAGCAGCAGAGCCTTGCGATCCTCGCTCTGGCGCTGCAGCGGCGGTACGGCGGTGGGTTCGGCCATGGCTAGGGTTTGATCGTTGGTCAGTGTGGAGCTTCGTGCAAGCCTATATATCGAGAGAGAGAGAGAGAGAGAGAAGTTGGAAATGGGGAAGATGACGGAAAGATGACGGCAGCATGACGGTTCCGTTAGCCAGATTAGCGCAAAGGGGGCGGTGGCGTCGGGTGAGACGTTTGACGGCAGCGTTGTGTCACCGTCACGAGAGTTCTACAAAGAAAGCGCGGAGAAACGCGTTTCTCTCCTCTCGCGCGCGCTTGACTTGACTTTCCATGGAGGGAATGTTTACATTTACCACCCTGAAATGTCCATCATTTACATTAACGTCACGATTCAAAACCCATGTGAATTTTCATGTACACCCCTGTAAATCTTGAAACTATACGAGATGAGTTAATATAATTCAACTAAATGGAGATATTTGAAGATATAAATACTGGAACATGGAGGAAGTTTATAAATAAATTAAAATAAAAATTTTATCATGTGATATTTAATGTATGAGTTGCTTCACAAAAAGTCAAAGAGTTCTCGGATTGCTAGATTTTGTTTTGCATAAAAAACCTCAGCATTTGTTAGATTTATACTTTTAATTCTTGCCATAAAATGCCCATACATGTCCAAAATTCATATGTTTTACTTTTCTTCATTTATTTTATTTTATTTTTATTTATTTATTTATTTATCAAATAAATGAATAAAATAAAACTCAATTCTTCATTGTATTAGATATAATTATTGGGTGAAAAACATTATTTCCTATCTAAAAATGTAATAAATAAAAATATCAGTCTATATTCAATAAAAAATGTAATAAGTGTTTTCTAGCTTAATTTTTAATAAAATTATGAAATTATTTGCATATGTTAATGAGCAATGGACCAAGCTATTTCTTTAGGTTTATTTATTTAATAAATGAAATGAACTTACTATCCGAATGAGCTTCAACTTTTACTTTTTACCCCTCACCTCAAAATTAGGCCACATACTATCTAACATTGGCACTGCATGGTTTTTATCATAGGAATGCCATATAATCCAAAGCTATTTTTTCGTCTTACGAAATTTATCTCATTATCTTACGTCATTATATTTGTATCCAACCTTTGCATTTCTTACTTTTTTATATTATATTTTTATTTGTAACGCTATCCTATTTTCTCAATGAAAGTATGATTTATCTATTTTATTTTAAAAAATCATTATGATAACTGATACCATACATTTAAATAATATCATTTTTGTTCAAGTATTTGGTTAAGTATGGTTTTTGGATAATGGATTTTGTCTCAATGTTCTTTTTTTTTTTTTTTAGTTTTATATTTTAACATTAAGCTTTTCATCCAAAATTTCACAAATAATATGAAATTTAGTATGAAAATGATGAGTGGTCACCTTGGAGAGGTAGCCATTTTCTAACCCTGGCCCTTTTTTGAAATATTTTGCCAAAATTAGATAATTATTTTTTTAAAAAAAAAAAAATCAATCACATGGGTTTTTTTTTTAATCTAAGCAACTCCAAAATTTGAAAAAGACAAGTTAGAGCATGAATACCATTATTACAATCAAAGAAAGTATAAATTGTTTCGGTTCACTCACTTTCGAACCAACTGATTTATCATCTAATAATTGCATCGATTAAGCATCTTGTCATACCGAAAACTACACGTTTTTTATTTACTTTATTTTAAAAAATAATAATAATACTTAATTTGTCAAAATTTTCTCATCAGCACCTTATAAAATGTTTAAAAAAAATTAAAAAAAGCATTTCATATTAAAAAAAGTAGATAAAAAAATCATGCACTCTAAGTCACAAAAGCGCAAATAATAAAATAAATTTATAAAAAAAAAATACATGCGGCATCAAAAACTAAATATTTTTAAGAAAAACACAGAAACAAAAATAAATATTGAGCAAAAGCTTTCTAGTTCTATAAAATAATTCCAAATAATAGAAGGGTGTTAACTGTAAAAGGTAAAACCGTTAGCATGCGTACGCGAGAGTGTGGGAGAAACAAGAACGGCAGTGATGGCAATTGACAAAGCCAACGGCGCCATTGGACGGTGACGGTTTGGGTCCCAGCCCCGTTTGTCTTCACTGTCTACAGCTGAGCTAGGGTTTATATTTTATCAACACTATTCAATTATTATTGTCAATTATTCAAGGTCAACCTTGATGTTAATTTTTTCATAATAAATTACTTCTCAGTTATGGAATTTTGCATCTCTCTCTCTCTCTCTCTCTCGGAATGTGAATAAATTACCTCAACAAAAATGTATAAATACCGCGTTAACTTAATATCTGAACCTATTTTCTTACAAAAACCCGATGCTAATAAATTAAGAGATCATTATAATTTTTTTTATTTTTATACTTTTAAATCTCTCATTTTTAATTTTTTTTAATTTTTATCATTTTGGTAATTCATTACTGACTCCAAAAACAACCCTAATTTAACAATATTCGAGTTTATTTTCCTCCCTGCTAAGAGTAGGACAAGTCACCTCCCTTGAGTTAGAAAGTAGTTCTATTGTTGCAAGGCGATTTTGCCTTCTCTGAGTTGAGCCTATTATTGGTGCCAATATTGTTGATAAAAAATACCACAAATTTGATAATTTCATATAAATATAAATTAAAAAAATAATTAAAAAATTAGATATATAAAATACTTGAGAGATTTTTTGTAGAATTAAAATTGGGGAAAAAAAATAAAATTATTTATTATTAAATCTTGTATGTATATGTGTGTGTGACTTTGTGATGGATGATGTTGCATTTAATGATATATCAAGTGCCACATATTATTTTTTTTTTTAAATTGTTGTTTAATTGACAGCTTGACAAATGAGAAGAGTTATATATTCAGCTTGAATAAATAAATAATTAAGTAAATGACAGTTAATGCTTTCTTCATGTATAAATTAACATAATAAAATATATTTTTTAAGGATGCTTCGCTGATAATAACAAATAATCCTTATTGGATCTTTTAAAAATATAAGATTAAAATGAATATTGGTGTGATTAATTAATTAATTTGTTTGTTATTGGGATGAGATTGATTGTCATTTGCCAACTCGGGATATCCGCCACGCAGATAACGGTAGGTGACCTAATGTGTCACGTGACGACATGAGTTTCCACGTGACTGAGTCATGCTTGCTTGCCGACCCAGCATAGCGGTGGTCACCACGTGGCGTGGTTTTATTGGCCAGGTAGTGGGCTGACTCCATGCCTATCTTGATGGCCCATCAACTATTATTAATTATGAAGGATGAAATATATATATATATATTTGAGGTTTTAATTTTTTATATTTATAAGAAAATGTCCTTCATTTGATATTTAGTTTATATTTTAATAAGAACTTTTAAATAAACAAAGTTTGTATTAAAAAAAAGTATAATTCTGTGAGATAATGGTGATTAATATTACATAGACCATAAATTAAAAAAGAAACATTAATACAGTGAAAGTGGACTAGGTTTTTATGTCACTCACAAACAGCTCATAACTAAATTTTTTTCTCATAATTTTTTTCATTCGTAAACCCAATAAAAAACGTACTCATATTTGAGGGTTTAGATCTTCATTTCCAATTAGATGACTAAGTGTTATGAACCAACTCAATCCTCGGTTCAAATCAACCCAATCATCAAAATATCTTAATATTCAGCTCAAAATAAATCATCATCAACAGGAATATTCAGGGATAGATATAACAACCCAAGAAACCATAGAGTATTTGCAAGAAAATTAAGAACAAGCAAATACTAAACCAGAGACTGCAAACAGTTCTCAAATATAGCAACTAGAAAAAGAATGCAATTAAGTAACTGGATAACCAGACCGCCGACGAGCGTCGATCAGCCCCCACTCTCAGTCCGCAGAACTGAGCCTCAACCTCCTACTTTTTTTCCTCCCCCCTCTCGCAGCCCTTTGCATATTTCTTTTATAGCTCTTGCCTTGAGATCAGTTCTTGTTACAAAATACCAATCCCGATGAGTCATAACATTACCCCACCCATCAAGCTTGACCTTGTCCTCAAGGTCAAAGTGAAGACCAGGATGTTGGATGAAGCACAAATCAACATACGGAACTATTGTTTTCAATGTAATTATGGCAACAACATTAACATCTTTTGTCACAACTCCAACATTTGTAATCTCATTGACAGAAAGCTGCAACGAAGGATGGATAGTGGAACCAAGTTTCAAATTATTTCCATAATCCATGGACCAGTGTTCCAAGAACAAGGAGCCCAAGTTAGATCCGGTGTCACCACCAAGGTCCTTGCAAACCAGAAATCCTTGCCATAAAGGGGGTGCTCTAGTTAGAATAGCCGAACCTCCAACACATAGAAATTTAAAAACTGTTATTACTCCTACTAGTGGTTGCCAAACCTCCAACACATTATAATTTTGACAATCTGATAAAATGACGGATCCATTGAGTGGCATAGTCATACAAGCAGCATAATGACACATGTCAATGATTTCTTGAACTTCCCTAATCCTTTCTAGAAGTATTTCTCCCATTTTGAGAGAAACAAGCCTTTCAAGATTTTGGAGTTTGGCTTTTAGTGCACCACCAATCTGTTTGATAATCTTGCAAGCTCCCTCATCAACCTTTGTCCCATGCTCATAATCCTGCCTTGACACCTCCACCACCTCCACAATCATAGTAGAAACAACAATATTGTAACTTGTGTCTACTCTTGGTGTATTCCAAACTGCTTCAAGACCGGGTGAAACACCAAGGCCAATCAAACAAATCTTTGCCAATGGAGACAGTGGATCAACTTTTGCTTGGTGGTCTTGAAGATAGGCAAGAGTGCCAGATAAGGCTTCTACAACTACTCCCATACCCGCATGCTGGAAGGTCTGCAGTAGCTTGAAAGAAGTGATGTTCAATTGAGGAGAGACATAGGAATAAGTAGTTGAAAGCACATGGTATAGAATTGATAATAAGATTGTGTAGCTATCTTCTCCAGTATAATGCTTCAGCCTCTTCCAAATAAATCTTACACATATATTTGTCAGATTGTCAGTGGATCTCAAAAGATATGGCACCACAATATGCAAGGGATAAGCATCAAAATCTTGCCAAGCAAACTGAACAAAACAGTCAGTAGCCAAATTGGTCAATTGGTCAAGCACAATTGAAGATGTGTGGGGATCTTCAAGAGCAATGGGCACCAATGATGCAAAACCTTCTACTAATTCAACCTCTTCATTCTTGCATGAAGGAGACACGACCTTCTCTAATGGATTCCCGTTTTGGTCTGATAAACAAGACAATGATAAGAACTCATCATGTCCTTCCATGTAGCACTTAAACATTAATGGATAAGGCTGGGCAGCAGATGCCACAAAAACATGATTGTCTTCCCATTCTAGAGAATCACTTCTAAAGTCCATTTCGGATTCAGCATTTCCGGTGCTGCTGACTACAAACATATTTAATTTCTGCACAAGTCCTGATCTAGCACCGTCATATCGCAGTCGAATGCCAATGAACTCCCACTGCTTTGCATCAAGGAGGATTTCGTATAATCTTCTAAAATTCTTGCTAATGATAAAGAGATCAGTGAGACAAACATAAGTAAGGGCTGTGGTGATAGCTTCAAGCACCATAGCAGCATTGTCATTCAACAGAATACCCGCGATTTCGTTACATACGTTGACGTTGAGGTCTTTTTTGTGCTTTCTCTGGAACTTTTGAATAGAGTGATTGACCATTATGTTGTCAAAGTCTTCTCCTCCAAGGTGAGTGCCACCAACAATTGCCTTCACCTCAAATATACTGTCTTCAATAGCGAGGAGAGAGACATCAAATATCTCACCACCAGGATCGAAAATGAGGACATTTTTCTCACCTAAATTGCCGGCCTTGTCATTAATGCCACTAACAATGGTTGGAGCCATTGATTCATTAATGATTCTCATGACATTTAGGCCAGCAAGAAAACGAGCATCGTTTTGAGCCCCATGTTGTGAGTTATCTATGTAGGCCGGGGCCACGACGACAAAATTCGGATTGCAATCATCACTGAGAAGAGTAGCCTGAACATCATCATCATAAGGAATAGCCTCATCAAGATTGATGTTCTTGCAAAGCTCTTTGTCATTGACAAAGTCCTCGATTAATTGCTGCCCTTTGGAAATCCTAGGGGATCCTTCAACAAGAACAACATCATGGACACAGCTTTGATCGATTTTGGCATCCCTTAAACACTGTTCTATAACCACTTTCCCCATTTCCAAACTGTAAATATCACCACTTTGCATGTCATTGCAGAACACCACATGACTCTCCGGCATTTCATCAAACAGCTGTTGAGCAACTTTACCAATATGAAATTCAAAAGAATTGCAAAGAGATTTTTCACCAGTCTCAGCAGCAACCTTCGCACTTGCCGCAACTATATCTGCAACTTCGCTGATAGCATCCATGCCAAGGTCAACCTCAACACCTAACTTGTCCGAGTTTTCAAATGCTCTAGCATTAGCAACCGAAGATAATTGATCAAAATGAAAAGATGATGTAGGGAATTGTTGTGGAACTAGGCGTGCAAGAATTCGATGCAATTTATTGGAGATATCAATGAGAATGCTATCCATGTCATCCATGATGGAAGTGAGTAGAGAATGAAAGCACCAAATGTTATGAACCAACTCAATCCTCGGTTCAAATCAACCCAATCATCAAAATATCTTAATATTCAGCTCAAAATAAATCATCATCAGCAGGAATATTCAGGGATAGATATAACAACCCAAGAAACCATAGAGTATTTGCAAGAAAATTAAGAACATGCAAATACTAAACCAGAGACTGCAAACAGTTCTCAAATATAGCAACTAGAAAAAGAATGCAATTAAGTAACTGGATAACCAGACCGCCGACGAGCGTCGATCAGCCACCACTCTCAGTCCGCAGAACTGAGCCTCAACCTCCTACCTTTGCATATTTCTTTTATAGCTCTTGCCTTGATATCAGTTCTTGTTACAAAATACCAATCCCGATGAGTCATAACACTAAGTCTAGAGATAATTAATGATATAATTAAATTAAATTAGAGAGTTGAATATTTATGTTTAAAAAATGACTACTACTTGTTTTTTATCTTGACGAATGTCAAGCCACATCATAGACATGCAGAAGTATGGTACTAATATCTCACATACATGTATTTTCACTTTATGTGATTTAAAATTTAAACATGTATTATTGACAAGATACGAATACTCTACACAAAAAATTTGATGCTAATTAATAGACTAAGAGATCATTATATCTGTCAATTTTGATAAATATTTAATAGCTTAAAAAATTAATGGAATTCTAGCTTTTTTTGAAAATCTGATATAATTTACATTTTCTCCCCCATTTTTCAAATATTTAAAGATATCAAGATGGATTTTTAGACCATGACATGATGTATCATTATACGAGGTAAACATTTGGTCTGCTGGCTCACATGCAATTGATTCATGATATGCTTGATTACTCTGGCAGTTGCTGTGATTGGGCCATGTTAGATTTTTTTTTCTTTTAAATAAAATGGATAAATTACTCATTTATTGAAAATCAAACATAGATTAACAGACTGCACCAAAGAAAACAAAGCAAAGAAACAAGTTAGATTTTTATGATTTGGATGAAGTTAGGAAATGGATTTGGTATAATTAACATTTTATAAGAGTTCTTATTCCTTGCTATTTTTGTATGTGTGCCACTTGTAACATTACTGAGATTTTTTTTATTGATTTTTGAATTGATAAGTATATTATATATATAAACATGAAATGACTCTTCTTAAAAAAATATGATTTACATTAGTATACTAAAAATGTTTATAATTTCACTGATAATACTGTGTGTTATAGCTCCCAGCAAACAATGTTTCATTTCAAAACTAAATATAACATGATGGAAAGAAATAAACATTTTAAAAATAACATCTATATTTATGGGCAAAGGGACAGGAGGGGCAGGGGGGCGCTGCCACCCCTGTTTCTGGCAGGGTCAGTGGACCATGTAGTCCGAGATGTCTTCCGCCTCTTTTTTTATTATCCAAGCTGCCCTCTTTCTCTTTACGACCGCTGGCCCTCCTCTAACCATGCGGTTCCCCTTTCTTGTTCGCTGTCCGACCATCTCCCTCCCCCCCCTTTCCTCCGAGAGCCTACAATTTCTGGCTCCGTCCCTGTATATATATATGAGACTAATTCATTTGGCACCCATGCATAGATTAGAAAACTGGAGCATAAAGCTAGACAATCATCCCTCAAGCCCCACATGGTGCCTCCCAACGAGAGCCCCAAATGTTGCAGGCAAGAGTATAAGTAGGTAACAACTAACCTAATAGGAAGGATTGCATACCAATTATATGCATATGAGACTAATTCAAAGTTGTTACAATAACACTTCCCAGGATAACATTAAGAATTAAAGGTTCCGGTACTGACATCTTCAATCAGTTACTGTTTTTTAAAAATATAAAATTTTATTTTGGCTCTATATCTTTTCTCTTGTTTTGATGATGGTGTGTGATCAGGATGGATGATCTTTCCATGAGAACTATGCTCAAGGGTCTATTGTTTGTTCAAATTTTTAATATATATATATATATATACACACGCACACTTTAATTTAAAGATAAAAAAGAAAAGAAAAAAAAAAAAGAAAAGCTTAAACTAATGGAGAAACTAGAATTCATTATTAAAAACACAATAATATAACCCCATTTATTAATTTTCCATGCATTCACTAACCCAACAAAAACAATTAAAAACATCCCCATTTAAAGACAGAAAGCTATATATATTATCTCTCCATCCAACACAAAGCTATATATATATCCATTAATTAGAGAAGCTCGATTAATTAACCTTGCCACAATTCAATCTTATCTCCCCACTGGTCCCAGTCAACGGTCCGATTCCGGCCATCTTCACCATCGCCGCCGCAAAATCACTAGCAAAAGCACCCCCATTCTGGCTATAGCTCCTCACCAACCCATCCTGAGACCCACCGTTAAACAACTCCTGATCAGAATGGAGCAGTCCCTGGCAGGAAACGAGATTCTGGTAATAGTTATTGTCGAAAAGGTTCGGTGTTTGGAGATCAAGAGGGGCGAGATTGGAGTCTCCGCCGGAGAGAGGACAAGAACACCGGCGAAGGGCTGAGAAGGAAGGGTTTACATTGGTGTCGTTGTAGATGTGGGGCCGGAAATTGAGGCACTGAGCTTGGCCTATAGTGTGGGCGCCGGCGAGGGCGGTGAGGTCGCTGGCGGTGAGGCCTTTGGAGGCGAAGGAGCGGATGAGGTCGGAGAGGTTGAAGGAGGGTAGTGGAATCTGGGAGTTGGCGTCGCTTTGGCTCGCTGTTTTGGAGTCTCGCCGGCCTAGTGCTACTGGCCACGTTGGCCCGCCGAGCTGCATGGCGTGCATGGCTTAGTTAGGGTTCGGCACGTACGTGCATGGGGAGACGTTGGGTTAAAAAGAAGACTTAACTTTTCTTTTAAGCTAAAAATAATTTTTTATAAATAATAAATGATAAAAATAAATGAAATTAAGAAAATGACTGACCAGGACGACGCCGTCACGGGCGGCGAGGGCGAGGATGTCGGCGCAGGAGACGGTGGCTTGGCATGCAGCTTCAACGTTAGCTTTAATGGCGTCTATCACTTCGAAGCCTCGCGCCGAGTTTTTGTTTGGCAATGCATTCTGCTCGCCGGTGAACGTCGGAGTGTCATCCAAGAGTATGGATCCATCACAACCCTAATTATATTTATCATTGTCCATATTATATATATGAGAAAGAAAAGAACATTGAACAAGTCAAGATTATAATAGAGTTTCATGAGAAAAGGCTTGCATGACCTTTTAAAAATGCTATTGGTTAATAATACAATATATAGCTTCATAAAAAAAAATCATATTTGTTTATATATTTGTTTATGACTATAAAGAAACAACTTATAAATTTTATAGAAATATAGATCGAAGTTTGTTTTCCAAAATGAATAAAATAAAAAAAAAGTAAATCATGGTTTAGCATTTTCATAAAACTTTTTATTTGACTTTTAGTTATAAGAGTATATATACTACTAAACAATTGTTCATATTTGCAAAGGTTTAAAGCAAAAAGAAAAAATACCTTGATTTCATATATATATATATAGTTTTCAAGTTATTATCTATATGTTATTGGAAAGAGCATAAAGAGAAAAAAAAAAGTTCAATAAGAGCAAATTAAAAAAATAATATCAAATTAGTGATTAAACTTTACGATATATAATTTGATGGAGAGTTCATAAAACAAACAACACGCATGAAACTATGGATCAAAACTATGGATCAAACAACAGACACACACACACACACACACACACACACATATATATAGAGAGAGAGAGAGAGAGAGAGAGAGAGAAGTGCATGGCTATATACGTACATTAACAAAACAGTCATGAAAGAAGAGACGAAGGATGGAAGCACCCATCCTTGGCTCTCTATTCACAGCCTGAGCCATTCCAGACTTCACAATGCTCTGAAGATTAGGGCAAGACATATCATAGAAGGACGTGGAAAGTTGGCCATGCACACCAGTACTCCTACATACTACAACACATATCACAATTCCAAACACTAATCCCAACCTTAAACCCATTCTTTTTCTCTTTCTTTCTTTCTTTCTTTCTATATATCCACTTATAACTCAAGCTTCATAACTATATGTTATATATCTAAGATGCACTCCTCTTTATATACTTGTCTCACTTTGCTAATTAATATTTCAAACTTTGTATTCTTTGACGTGTTGAGCGTTCTTAGTATTCTCACTCGGTGGACTTTTTCATTTTGCCTTCATTCCTATGGTATTAGGTTTGCCAACCGCTTCCTAATTGTTCTGAGACAAGGCTTGGGTGGCCACTTTTTTGCATCAATTAATATTTTTCACATCCTTCAACCACTACCTATGCTTTGAATGGGTTTTCTTGATTAGTATTATATTTTGCATTTTTTACTTTTTTATATCTTTCGTTGTTTAACCAATTGACATTAACATTTCCATCTTTGAAAGTTCCTATAAGAGTCTTTAACACTTCACTTCTGCTATTTTTTCTTGACATGCATGGTTCAACATCAAAGGTGAAAATGTAGGAGTTACTTCAACTTGGAATGAGTCATCATGATCTTTTTTATTTTCTCAAGGAGATACAAAATACAAAAGTAAGACCATCACAAAAAGAAAGTGATGTTACGAGGCTAACTGAGGTATGTAATTACAGATAAACTTCCAATCAAGATTTTAACAAATTAAACAGTGAATGGGAGCAGGTACAACCACTTTGATTAATATATATATATATATATATAATTTTTATTGTTGTTTTTTAATTGGAGTGTGTTCTTGACCAGTTTCGGATTGATTTGCAGGCAGGCAGGCATGAAAAGGTGCCAAAGTCCTTTTCAATCAAGTTGATTGAGTAAAAATTGAATGAATCAAAGAGGTGAGTTGGGATCATATATTATTAATTAAGATAAGCTTGCCAATGGTCAAAGACCAGAATTCCATGTTGATTGTTTATTTGTCCTTTGTTCTCAATAATAATGTGAGTGGATGTGATGACTATATATATATATATATATATATATATATATATATATATATATATATATTCTTTCAACATATATGGTAAGACATCCTCAATCTATAATTTTTTTAACTTAGGGTTTTAAATGTTGTATATTTTTAAAGATATTTTAAAAGTTTGTTTTAAAAATTCTGGATATGTTTAAATTTAATTTGATAAGCATTAATTTTAATTTTCAATTCTAATATTTCAATTGGGGAGTTAACATTGTGTTTAATTTGAATTTGTTATCTCACATCAATTGGGGAGTTACACTGTCCGTAATGGAATTTATTATTATCGTTAATTATTACTTAATTGTTATCCTAAATTCTAACCTTTTGATTTTCAAATTGTAAAACTTTTAATCTTTTTGTGATTTATATTTACGGGTTATCTCCATTTATTTTGAATATTAACTAATTGGTTGAAAGAGTTAGCTATATCTTAAGAAGTTTTCGTGTCTCGAGCTAATCAATTTTTGAGGACAATATCAACATCCGTCTTAAGTTTTTTTTTATATTTCTACTATTTTTCCATCATTAAAATGGGTTAGAACCAGACAAGGATCAATATGGTATGTAATAGGTTATTCTAATCATTATTTTATATATTTTAAAAATATTATTTTGCTTTAAAATTTTCAATTTTCAAATATAAAAAAGATACATTTTTTAATTAATAGATAGGACCAAGAGATGACATTCACATTTAGAATTACATCTTTTTTCATGCAATGTAAGTGCTATAAAACAATTTTTAAAAAATTAAAACTACGAAAAAATTGAAATTATCCAAGCCATATATTTTCCTTAATTTTGGATGACTCCAACTTTTTTAAAAGTTGGTATTTTATTAAGTGTAAGTTTTGATAAAAGATGTAAGGTTTTCGAACCAAAGATTACCTATAATTAATTAATATTGCACGTTTTCTAAATTGATGTTGATCATAGATTACTTATCAATTTATTTGACTCAGTAAAACTATTTTAATTAACTATATATAGAATTCTGTAAAGATGTTTTTAATAAATTTATTACCATAAATATTTGAAAAGAAAAATCTTTAACCTCAACATTATATGAAAAAGTCTTACCTTGTTTTAGTTATTGTTTCTATTTCTCCCTTATGTTCGAGCCATATTTTTTTTATTAGTTTGTTAATTGTCAGTCTCCATTTTTAGTGGACTATTTTTTTGTACCAGTTGGGTTTTGTTATAATTCTTCTTTTATTAATGTTTGTGCATGGTGCATTTATTTAAAATAAGTCTTACTAATTTTTCCATGGAGAAAGATGATTGTGTTTTTTTATCACTTTTAAGATTTTATAGGTTTATTTGTTAAACTAATTACTTTTACCCATAAAAATGAAACCTAAATTAACAATTCATAGTAGTTAATTTCATCTCATGATGTGACAAATACAACAAGCATATATACAGTTAGCGCGTGAAAGTATAGGCAGTGATAGTACGTATGTTCATCCTCATCTGGTGACAGGAGAATTTGATTGCAAACCCGCTCTCGTAACTAGGACCCTTGGCATCATTGCGTTCGGCATGTTTTGAACGCGGGCATTGAAACTCTCTTGCAAATCAAACCTTATGAAGTAGATACAGTACTTCTAAACCAAAGGCTTTTTGGTATGAGTAATGCTATATCGTGTGAATCGGTCGCACGAACCAGCCAAGATCAGGGGCCCAGGAGGAGGGATCGGCGGCGGCTGGGATCGGTGCGGCGGGAGAGAGGAGACCAGTGACGAGAGAGAGGAGAGACCGGTTATGAGAGAAAGCCAGAGAGAGAGAGAGGTCGAGAGAGAGAGAGAGCGCCAAGATCGGGGGCACAGGAGCTGGGGGTGGCGCCGTGATCGGCGGTGGCCAGGTGTGGGTGGTGCGGGAGAGAGGAGACCCGTGATGAGAAGGGAGACCAGTCATGAGAAGCTAATTTTCGGATTAAAAAACTTATAATAAAAAAAAAAAAAATCAGATGATGGGTTGGTGACCCGGTCGCCACATCAGTCGTTTGGCTGGTTCGTGCGACTGGTTCGCACGATATAGCATATATATATATATGGATTTAAAAATGGGAAAATTACTGTTTACCCCTCGTGAATTTCAAAACTGGCCAAAAACCCCCTCCTTTTTTTGCACACCCCAGACAGCCCCTCCGTTATAGTTTGGTTCCCTTCTACCCCCCGTCTGTCACATAAAATGGGTCCGTGTTATGAAAATCCATTTTTGCCCCTGCAAATGGTGGGAAAAAACCCCGCCCGATCACATCATGTCATGTCTCACATTTACGCATATATTTGTGAGTTTTTTCCCTCTTAATGGTTTCTTGTTCGCATAGAGAGCTTAGAAAGTGAATTACATATTTTTGTTCTTGTTCTCCTTTTTCTTCTGCTAAGTTGGTTTTTGGATTTGAATTCCTCCGGTCACCCGATATTATGGACAGTTTTTGTGCCATTGCTAGATACAACGGGGAGGGACGAGTGCTGACGTTCACCGCGTCAACTGAATGGGCGTCAGTGTTAGGTGAGATTTGTGAGCGCTGGGGTCTCAATGTTTGTCGCGCGAGGGTGAAGTTCATCACACCCGATGGACATAATACGGTTTGCCCAATAGAGAACGATGTCGACTTCCAGCGCATGTGTCATGTGTTCTCCATCCTCAAAGGCGGTATAGTCGATATGGTTGTCGAGACGGATGACGTGCCACGGCAGCCTTCTGAAAACGAGTTATTGTCGTGGTAATGCGTTGCTCTAAAACAATTATGCAGTTGTATGTCAGTTAGTATTTAATACTACCATTATCTGTATTAAAGAATGAATTATCCGTTTAAATTTGGAGCCTCCGATTAATTTATCATGTTTCTGTTTAACCTGTCATATACCGTTTGCATTATTACATCTCTGTTTAACTATGTCTGTTAACGTGTAAATATTAACTTCTGCGTTTAACTAAGTGGAGTTTATGCTTAAATTCTGATCGTTTGCATTTGAACTGAAGTGTTGGCAGGAATTCGGAATCTGGGAGCGCTTCTGTCCCACCACATGGCGACCCGGATGGTGTCGCATGCCTGCCATCCTCGTCAAATCAACATGAAGTGTTGTCGTTGGACGTCGGACAACATTTTCATGGCGTTGAACATTTCCGAGATACACTTCGCAATTTTGCTATCAGTCGGAATTTTGATTTCAAATTCGTGAAGAACGAAAAATACCGGGTCACTGTGGAATGCGCGGCCGGTGGATGTCAATGGTGCGTTCACGCATCAAAGGAATATAATAGAAATACCTTCAGAATCAAGACAATGGACCCGTCGCACACCTGCGGTGGTGGAATTGGCTCGGCGTCACACCCAAAAGCGTCCAAAAAATGGGTCAGCGCACGAGTGATTCAGAAGCTGAAGGACCGGCCCATGTACAAGGCCATCGACATTCAGAAGGACATGTTGCGGGAGCATGGTGTCCACATTCCATACAAGCAGGCTTGGCTGGGAAAAGAGCATGCTCGGGTGATCCTCGACGGCAGCGACATCTCCAGCTACGATCTGTTGCTTTGGTACGTCAATAAGGTGGCTGAGACAAACCCCGGCAGCATCGCGTTTGTGGAAAGAGATGGTGAGCGTTTTAAACGTGCGTTCTTCTCTTTCAGCGCGTGCATTTTGGGGTTCAGGCGGGCATGCAGGCCGCTGCTGTTTGTCGATGGTACTCACCTCCTTGGAAAGCATCGGGGTACTCTCTTGGGTGCCACAGGCAAGGATGGGAATAATGGCTTCTTCCACGTCGCCTTCGCTATTGTCGACAACGAGACCGACGCCAATTGGACGTGGTTCATTTCCAAGTTAGGTGATGCTTTATACGACGAAGGAGACTACCAAGAGACAATTACATTCGTTTCGGATAGGTCAAAGGGCCTTGTGAACGCTGTTGCGAGAGTTTTCCCTTCATCCCCGCACGCGTACTGCCTTCGGCACTTGGAGGCCAATTTTATGAAAGCCAATGTGCAGACTTGGGAAGGCATTGAGGGAGGAGTGCTGGTCCATATGCTTTCGTATCGCGTGGGCAACGATGGCTAAATAATTCGATGACACCGTCAATGAACTGCGGGCCGCATCACCCGAAGCGTTTCAGTGGTTGATTCACAAATCCGATATGTCACACTGGTCGAATTATCTGTTCAAAGGTGACCGATGGGGCGAGATGTATTCGAATGTAGCTGAGTCATTCAATGCATGGATCAAAGAAGCTCGACACCTACCGGTGACGAAAATGGTCGACGCTATAAGGTATTCGAAGGTTAAATACATGTAACGCTTAAGCTTACCCGTTACCCTTTAATGTTCGTTATCTGTGTTTAACATGCACTGTCTGCAGTTTGATATCGTCGTCGGTGTTTAACATTCACGTTAACCGTTTAGTCCGGTAGAATCCTGTGTAAGATAACAAATGTAAATATCATTGTCTCGGTTTAAATACGGTTGTATATGTTTTTCTTCTTCGATCTTTAGTTTATTACTGTTTTGTTTACTCCGATGTAGTTGTGTTTAAATATTCATATATTCGTGTAAATTTCTTTAAGATTTCTGATATTCGTTGTGCAGGTACAAGCTGATGCGCATGTTATGCACTCGCCGTGAGCAATCTAACAAATGGGAGACTTTCTTATGCCCGGACATACATTCAAAGGTTGAGACGCTTGTTGAGGATTGCCGAAGTCTTCACGTTGCTCGCTGTCTCGCTGATCGTTACGAAGTGATTGACCAGTGCAGTAACTCTGTAGACCTTGCCAGTAGAACTTGCTCATGTCGCAGATGGCAAGTTTATGGTATCCCGTGCAAACACGCTTGCGCTGCGATACTGCTGACGGACAGCAATGTTCATCGTTTTATTAGCGATCACTTCACCGTCGACACTTACAAGTTGGCGTATAAGAAAGCTATATTTCCTATACCCGACAATGAGAGGCCCACGGACAACAATCGCGATCTACTTTTGCGGCCGCCTGTGACGAGAAGGCAACCTGGGCGTCCTAGACGAAGGAGGATCGAGTCGCAAGCGTTTGATGTCCGCGAGTTACATTGCAGCCGCTGCCACGCGTCCGGTCACAATCGTAGAACTTGCAATGAAAGTGTCGCCGATTAGGCTTCGTAAAAGGATAATCTTTAAAGAGCACACATTTATTTGGTTATGAAGCCCTGATATTTAAACATAGAATAAACGAATTTCGTTGTATGCACTGAATTTTTAATCGAATAAACCTAATGTTAAATGGTGACACATTTAAAGAGTCACACACTCAATGAAGCGTACGCAGTGAATGTTAAACGGACAATCTTGGTAATAAACGATAACCAATAACGTTAAACAGGCACATCGCTTTTTTCATTCTTTTGTATTTGAACTTCGGGAACGAATGTATGATAGTGACGTATAAACAGAGAAGTTATACTTAAACAGATACGACGGTGAGTTTTACACATCTTCGGCGAAATGTTTAACGGAGACGTTATATGGTACACATAGTGGTTAAAATGTTACACACAATGATTGATATTTGAAGAGTTCAGTGTGAGTTTAAAGCATGTATTGAGTCTGAATTAATGACGACAAGACGTCATTAGAGTGAAATCCCAGTACGAATGCTAATTCATTACTATTTATTGGTGCAATTACATTTGAATTCAAATTCCACACGTAAGCATCAATGCACGGAGTACGTTAGGCGAACTTGCGACCCCTAGACTTCTATTTAAACAATAAACGGAAACCAAAGGCACATCCACATATTACACACAGAGAAAGAAGTATGTACAAGTCCCTTCTCAACGAGCTCTGCCAGAGAACCCGCCGGCCGTCGCCGGAGTACTCAACCGTCAGGGAGGGCCCCGACCACATCCCCCCTTCTTGGGCACGGTGTCGGTTGATGGGACCACTTACTACAGCCCTTACCCTGCGAAAACAGCGAAGAACGCCCAGAACAATGCGGCCGAGGTGGCGTACAGTGACCTCCGTATTCCATACCCTGGGAGGATGATACGCCTCCCGCTGCTACCGCCGATCGATTATGTGGAGGTAAGTCATACCGTAAGATTTCTGCGTCCATGTTTGAAAAATTTATTTATTTTCTAAATTGTTAAAAGCCTTCATTGCAGGGACTCGCACCGCAACGCCTTCAGATGCAGCGCATTCTGGAGAACATGCTCGTCGAGCTTGCGGAGAAGGAAGTAGTCCTCTCCGCAAAACTCGACCGAATAAGAACCCGCACGGCCCAAGTGAAGAAGCTTATCCATGGCCTGAAGGCGAAATGATAATGTTTTTTCAGTTTTTAGATGTATAAATTAGTATGCCTACGCTGGTTGTAATAGAACTCCGTTTCAATTAAAAAATTTTTGAAGGGAAAGAAATTTGTTCCCCTGTAATGTTTTGATCTTTAAACCGATACGTGTATATTTGAACATCGGCACTAAATTATAAACGTGGACGTCTGTAAAAGGGGGGGGGCCACAATATTTAAAAAGCGCGAGTGTTTGTAAATAGTGAGAATAGTATTCACACAGAGTCCTCGATGTGTGAAGAAGACAATTCAAACATACACATCGAAGGCTAAGGGAAGACACATGATAATAAGCGGTGACACACAATGTTAAACTGAGAGAACCCTCGTTCTCGTTCGTCGATAGTTAACCGCGGATATCGATAGTTAAACGGTAAAGTGTAAGGGCAAGTGATGACGGTTATATTTAAACAATAATGAGGAGTTTCGCCCAGTGAGCGTCATAGATTAAATACCACATTGATGTTTATAAAATAGGTTCAAAACCAGAAAATTTGCATTGGAAAATGCTGAAACGCCGCATGCATAAATAGAGTTGAATTTAGGCTAGTTACGGTATAACGTAGTCAGGGAAACCATGCAATGTGAATTTATTATTAATTACTCCAATTTAATGTTGAAATGCGAGTCCGTAAAGCGTGAACGTAACCGATGCCATTTACTATATTCCATTTATTTCACCGAAAACCAATGCCTTTTTTTTTTTTACAAATAGTTTTGATTATATGTAAGCATCAAGCCGGAACAAGATACACACGCAGATATTATCCACATCCCACAACAATGTTTAAGTCACGTCTAGCCGAATTTTGCCAGATGACACGACGGCCCTCGCCGGAGTACACCACTCTCCGTGAAGGCCCCGACACCAACCCCGTCTTTCTGGCCACGGTGACGGTCGACGGGACCCCTTTCTCCGGTTCTTCATCTGCGGAAAGCGCCGAGCAGACGCAGAACATTGCTGCCGAGGTGGCGTTCAAGCAGCTGTGTCCTTCAGGCAGCGTGGAGATTACCAAGGCCCTGGTTGCTGACGATTGACGTATCTGACGCAGGTACTGCATACTGTAAGACTTGTCAGTTGAGTGTAAAAAAAAATGCCACCTTCCATACGTAAACCTTCAACTCTTCATTACAGGGCCTTCACGAGCCGTCGGGGATTACACCAGTGGTGAAGAGTTAGAGTGGGTTTTCGAACACCTGGTCCGTGTAGTAAACGCAAAACTTGAAGGAATAAAAGATCGAAAGGCACGTGTGGAAAAGCCGCTCCAAGATTTGAATGACAAGAAAAGGGGGGAGTGAGATTATGCTCGAGTTGATGTCGTTTGTAAATTGCGCCATCTAAATGGAGTTCTCTATATTTAAACGGAGTCGTATGAATCCAAACGTAGTCATTAATATTTAAACAGCGTAATCTATATTTAAACATACAAACCTAATCGGTAATTTTTATTACTGACAGCGTGAATCATAAACCAATATCAATTACTTTCACCATTAATTATGAAAACTAAAATCAGTCTCACATCTATTTCAAATTCATGTAATTTCCGTTGCGAGAAGCGTAAGTTTTGGATATTTGTTAAGCAATTATTGTCACATGGAATGAAATAGCAAACGGAGACTCGTACAATTACATGGGGACTCTAAAGAGTAAACTGCACGAACTATAATTGAACAGAGCTAACAAAGTTTAAAAGGAGAGCACATCATTTTGGCAGGCCTTTATATTTCAAAGTTTACTCCGACTGTTAACTAGAGACTATTACCTTTAGCGCACAACTAATATGTTTAAGTTAGGATAATGAATTACAGGATAATGAATTACACAAACTTATTTTATTGTCGATAACTGATATGTCACAATAGCGACATGAAATTTTTTTACCTCAACGTTAAACGTTAACAATAGCGACAAGTTAAACGAAGGATTCGAAAGTTAAACGTTATTCTTAATGTGAACGGTAAGTCTTAAAGTTAAACAAATACGTAAACGGGGGAAAGACATTCTGAGTAATACATGCATTCGACGTAGTGTAGTGAGTTAGCATTGGGAAAGTGTGCATTGATTAACCCGTCGGTGGACGTTACTGTTATGTGTTACGTCTGTAAATTTGGTTTTGGAATTCAAACATCGAATAGTTATTGGCATCAGACTCGAGAAATAGTTCAAACGTCCGTTGAATACATTTGTATTTAAAGAAGAATCGGAAACAAGAAACGCACCCAGATATTACTCGCAGACCCAACAGTATGTATGTGCCAATTCTCAACGCGTACTGCCAAAAGACGCACCGCTCCACGCCGGTGTACTCCACAACCAGGGAAGGCGCCCCGGCGCCTCCGCTTTCGTGGCCACAGTCACGGTGGATGGGACCACGTTTTCCAGCCGCAGAACCGAGAGAACAGAAGAGGCAGCCCACAAGATTGCTGCCCTGGTGGCGTTCTACGAGCTATGTCCCGCGCATCTTAGGACGATGGGTACGTCCCCCGCTGATGTCAATGGTGTAACAACTAGAAGTACTGCATATCGTACGGTTCATCTATGCGACTTTAGAAATATTTCTTTAAATCGTTGATGTCTTCTTTGCAGGAGCGATGACCTATCCCCGGGAGCGGTTCCTCGAAGATTTGGTCGGGGATCTGACGGAAAAAGCAGCATCTCTCTCCGCAGAACTCGATCGAGTGGTATCCCATAAGAGGGATGTGGAGAGGCTGCTCCGGTACGCCAAAATGTATAAAACGGAATGGCGGTTTTTGTCCTGCTTAGTGTAGTTTTCATTCATCAAATAAGAACTTTGCTTAATTATGGGCACGCTCTCTCATTCCGAAATTTTAAGTTCGTTGTTACTCTCTCATAAATGTTAACCGTTGCGGACGCATGTTAAACAGGCACGCATGAAGTTTAAATGGAAAACAATGTTCCTTAAGCAAATGCTAACCCTTCGTACGCATGACATGCACGGTTTAAATAGAGACGGACGCGAGTAAACCCTATCATGAAACTTTTGGTGGCGAATGGTAATATTCAACGGGAACGGTGATATTAAACCAGTAACGGCAAATGATAATCACAGAATGCCTTCTTGGCCTGATAATTCTATATTTTAAACGAATACTACAACACGTAATTGGTGACATACTGTAAAAAAAAAAAAATTCCGTACTTAAGGACCCATAGCGCGGTTGATGAAGACATTTAAAAAGTTACATATAATAGGGTCTCTTACCTTTAAAAACAAACAGCACAAGTAGAATAGGGTCTCACCCGTCGAACAATAGCCGCCATATTAAACAGGGACTGTAATATTAAACATGTAACGACAAAAGCTAAATAGAGAATACTTTGTTTACCTGATAATTCTGCATTTTAAACGGAGACAACAACACGTAATGGGTGACATACTTTGAGAAAAGAATTCCCGCTGTCGCATTATACAAACCGATGTTAGAATAGAAAGCATCTATGTCACTCTGACAATCGAAATCTATATCGCAGAGAGCTTACCATTGCTACCGCGTCTCTATCGTACTCTTCACTTGGGCATGAGGTGTAATGCATGTACTCTTTCTTGTTATTGTCGAGCACCACGACATGGAAGTGGTCATTCAAGATTATGGGAAGGATGATGATGTCAACGTCATTGACGACCTTGGTGGCATCTCCGATCATAGCCAAAGTCGTCTCATGTGTGTCTTCCACCTTCGACATAAACAACGCCAGTGGTCGAGTGGTGGAGGCGCGCTTCTTATGAGGATATGGCTTTCTGGTAAGTGTGTTTTGTACGATGCACACGAAGGCGTCCAACACATCATCTGTCACCATCTCTTTCCCGTCGATCAGAACGAATAGGTTGGCCCGGGTGGTGCTGACATAATCATTCCTCCAGACGACGGAACTGCGGTTAAACGGCAACACATGCGATTGATTAATAACACATAGACGTTAAGTGGGAACAACACATACGTAAATGATAATGTATACTGATAAACAGTAATATCGTTAGGTAAACGATACATTACTAGGTTATATGGTAACGGCTGTAATTAAACGGAAATGCAACAACGTAAATGGGATGATCTATATATAAACAATAACATCTACACTATCATACTTACTCGTCCATGGGGAAGTTGAGGAAAATCTTGATCAGCTCCTTCTCGAATACGTCGAGGCGCGATTGACCAACGTATTTTTTCTTCGCCGGAACGAAGTCTTTCCGCACTTCTTCATACTGCTGGTTGGCGAAGGTCACCGATTTCTTTTTTTTCTCGGCGACGTTCCCTTCGCCCCCGGCAACAGCTTTATTGGGATCATCCGTAGATGCTTTTTGCTGTTGCGGGATCACCCCTACACTGGATGTGGTAATGTCGGCCGGCTGTTCCTCCGTGGGCAGGAGCTCCTCCACAATAGAGGCAACGGTATTCTCAACCGCGGCCAAGGCAGTCTCATCAAGGGGAGGCACACCCTCGGATGGTTCTTCTTCTTCAGGGATAGTGGCCACCACCCTCGATGCGCCATTGTCGGCCGCGGCTGCCGGCTCCACCGCGACGGGGATTTCGGAGGCTTCCTCAGACGCGGCATTGCCAACGGGGTCGACGATCTCCTCCACCGGGACGGTGAAGTCATCAACTGCAACGGCCTCAACAACCCATCAGCCGCCGGTGGTGCTGCCATTGTTTCCTCGTCGGCTGGTGGTGGACACACAGGCGGTATTATTGTCTTCGCCTTTTGTGCAAGCCTCTTCAAACGTGGCCTCGTCATACGTGGCCGTCTTGGAATGGCCTTCACGACGAAGTCGTCGTCGCCAATTTCCGACGCCTCATCCTTCCCGGGCACGTCATGTATTTGTCCCGACGGTGCAGCCGTTTGAAACCTTGCCTCCAATGCCTCAACCCGAGCGACAAGCTGGGGGAAAGCGTTCATCATCATCTGGCATGCCTGCAAAAAGGCTGTAGTGACGTCGTCGCCTAATGACGTCGGTGGGGCTGCCGCGGTCGGGGGGACTGTGGTGATCCGGGGGACTGTCGTTGTCCCGGCCGGTGCGGGTGTTGCCATTGGGCGAGGTAGGTGAGGGCCTATCCGACGCCGAGGGTTGCGTGTTGGGCTGGAAGTGGGGGAACCACGTCGGCGTGAACGGACGGAAGGGGCTGGCCTCTCCACTTGCAGTCGTGCAAGTGGTTCCCGCGCAACAGCATCCCTCCGCCAAGTGGCCCCAACAAAAGTCTCCTCCTCAGCATTCACCGGGACCAGCTCAAGAAACTAACATATATAAAGAAAACAATCTCAGTCAAATCATTCCATTTGATCCAAAACAAACGTATTTAAACATTTGACATACATACGTAAACGATATGGCACACATTTAAACGGAGTATAACAAGGTTAAGCGAAGACACCAAGCGTTAAACACAAACTACAGTTCTTAAACGGATAAGACTATCATTAAACATTAACTGCTCTTTGTAAACACATAAAACCTGATTTATTACATCTTTTCCTTCGAGAGTTGACCAACTCGTTTCTATTGTCGCGTGCTTCCGGTAAGTACTTTCGCAGTAGCACAGCACCCTTGGTGTCTTGCCGAAACGGACTTTCTTGCCGGTTCCGGTCACCTCGTAAAACCATATGGTCAGCGCGATCGAGTAACCCTTAATGTACCCCGTGTTTACCTTCCCCCCCTCGCATCTGGCTTGCACTCGAGCGGCAGCTTGTGGAACGTCCTCCATAAGCCATTTGTGTGTCGCCTGCGCCCATGCGTACCGCCCTATGCCAGGTAGATCATCGACATAATCAACGATCCAAGTGGGCACCGAGCATGAGGTATTCGGGAAGAGGATTGTCCCCATGAGGTACGCCATCAAGAGTTTCACAAAATCCTCCTCCCCCCCCTCTGTCTAACAAGACGTTGAAGAGTGAGCCTAATGGCGTCTCTGTGTCTGTCGAAGCTTTTCGATAAATATCTCACTTCGAAAGCTGACGGTGTCTTCTTCTTCTTAAACAGGACCGCGTCTCCGTCGCAGCCGCTGCACCCGTAACGAGAGCCACATCCTCGGGCTCGAAGCTCGAGCGGGCTCGCCCGATCCTGAATTTATTGGTGCGGCCATCGTACCTCTGCAGAAGCGAATCGAGAAAGGTCCTCTCTTGGAATACAGCTTCCACCTCAGTGAATGCCGCAAACGGTGTCCTTCGAATGATCTCCCAATGTCGAGAGGTCATGTGGACTTTCAATTCGGCCAAGGTCTCCACAACCGGTGTCAAGTAGCATCTCCCGTTGACTAGGTTTACCGCCATAATCACAAGACTGCAAAAATGACAACACTTGTTAAACAGATACCTCAACTGCTACACAGAGACAAATGTTTTACACGAAAAGCTCAACTCTTAAACAGAGATATGCACCGTTAAACGGAGACAAACTGTTTTAAACACGAACTCATTCATTACACGGAAATCTCTTTTACAAACTGCAACCATATCAAATGGAAGGGGAAACGCACATTGTAAGCATTACACAAACAACAACAACCGATATCTCTTTCAATGATCATGGGCACAGCCGAAAACCCTAAACCAAAACCCTAACCCTAAACCAAAACCCTAAACCCTAGAAACCCCAGCCGAGAAATTCCCCCGCACACTAGAACCACGCAAAACAAAACCGACGAATATCTCTGTGTAACAGAGTACTTCATATAAAAGCCTTACTTTAGACACAGCTTCTGCAATACCTTGAGCTGCAAACTGATGGAAGTGCAGGATACTTGCGCACGGTGGACTGAAGTTACAGAGGATGTCGAAGCAGAGAGAGCTTCGGAGAGGGAAAAGCTGAAGAAAGTTAAGCAAAGAAGAAAAACGAACACGGCTCTCTGCCTCTCTTGGGATTCCCATTACGAAAAACCCTCCACTTCCTCTCTAACCGGCTTAATGATTGCACCACGATTTCCCATGCAAAGTAGGGGCAATTCCGTCCGTGAATTTGAAAAGTAACTCCGTTAACCACCGTTTCATTCTTTGGGGGTTTGAAAATCATTGTCTTTAAAAGGAAGTGGTTTTTATGGATTTGAAAATTAACGGGGTGTTTTTGGCCATTTCGCAAACTTAGGGGGTGTTTTTGGCCATTAACAGTTTAAAAATCTAGGTAAATATATAAGCAAATTATTGTTCCCTAGAAATGTTAATTGAGAGTTGTTAGATTATGATAAAATGACTATTATTTATATGAATACTATATTAAGTACTGTATATATTTTTATTGTTTTACACTATTTAATATTTTTTGTCACTATGCCTAATCGTTGGATATAAATCGAATGACTATTGTAGTATCCCTAGGTTTTAAATCTAGAAACATCCCTAAATAATGGGTATATATATATATATATATATATATATATATATATATATATAATAACATTTGTGTACAAATATGATATATTTGACCTGCAAATTACCACACTCAAGCGAATCACATCTATACCTCTCATTTATCATTTGACCATTATAATTATAAACTTATTAAATATAGCAAAATTACCCAAAATCATGCCATCTCTTGTCCTATCTATTATTCTGCCTCTTTTTCCTGTTTGATATATAAAACCATTAAATTCATTCCTAAAAGCAGCATTTTATTCATGGCATATGGGTGGGCCCCTGCTTTTGACAAGTCAGAAAAATATCAAGCCTTTGTTTGAATCCTTTTAAATTAATGCATGTGGGAAACCATATATATATATATATATATATACACTCACCTAATTCATATATTTACATGCAACTTAATTTCTAAACTAAATGCTTTTCATCCATGCAAGAAGATCAAGTTAGAAATTAGTTTTTAACACTTATATAGCCTCTTCATAGAGTTTGTTATTATTTGTTTATTTATTTATTCCAGAAAAAAATGTGTACAAACCACTTGAAAAATATTTAAAATTTTGAGGTTTTTCAGAGGTAACACAGTAAAATATTAATTTTTTTAATATAAAAAATGGTGATTGAATACAGATTTTAATAATACCCCTATCAATAATTTTTAATAAACAATACATTTTTCACAATGACTGCAAAATAAAAAAAAACAATTAAAACGAGTTTAGATTATTCCAAGGGTTTTAGATTATTTTTCAAATAAACCTATGTTAAAAGGTTTTTTTTTATATGTTTTTAAGGTTTTTGATTAAACTATATTCTCTATTTAAGGTATGTGCATGGAAGTTGATCGACATGACCTATTCATTGAGCTAAATGTGCAATATCGATATTCATTTAGCTAAGTAAGTAGATATATCACTATTTATAAAAAATATTGATTGAGAGACGTCCGATAATTATCAAATGGCTATTATTTATATAAATAATATATAAAATAATATATATTTTTATTATTATTATTATGCCTTGTTCAATAATAATATTTTGTATTTTAAACAGTTCTCTATATGATGGGTCCAATGATATATAAATCACAATCCTTACAAAAAACCATGTTTTCATATGAAAGTCAACAAAATATAGTTACATTTTGGATTTTGTTAAACTTGATGGACATAACGCAAGACAGCAATTTAAAAAATAATTTTACCAATTTTCTTTAGTTATTATTAGTGTTATTAGTAACAGGTTAAAAATTTATGTGAAATTATGCAAATGCAGAGTTGGTGCAGTGATTTAATTACTTACAAGGGTGTATATGCAAAAGCGTTTTGACAAAATTAGAAAGAAGACCATCCCATCAATTGTGTTTGACCAAACTACCCCCATCACCTTCCCAGCTATCAACCCATTTCCAATGTCATCATCGCCCACATTCCCGCCTTTCAAGGGCAATGTCGTCATGCCGTTCCAAAACTTCAACCATTCTCCGCCGTCCGATCTTTCTCCGGACGGATAACTAACATCAGTAGTTAATACGTCACCGTTTTGGTCTGGCATGATACGCGGAGTTTGGTCGTTTTCGGAAATTAATTTAAATAAAAAATAATATTCCCGAAATGCCCCCACCTCCGCCATGTGATCCGGTCCAAAGTCTTGGCTCTAATAAAATTATCTCTCCTCAGCTTGTCGGGATCGTTATCACCAAGGGTAATGTCGGCATTCTGCACCCCCGCTGTCCAGCTCCAAACAGCAACCAGCCTTCACCAGCACCAATCAAAATCTTCCACGCAATGCACCACCAGGGGTATTTTCGGGAATACACTGAATTAATCGGTGGAACTGATTGATAGAGCATTTTTTTCACTAATTACCCCCTTACAAAACTTCAAATTCCTCTAAACTCCTTTAAGGTTTTCCAACATTACATGGTAAGAGGTTGTTTGGTTCAGAAGTGATTTTCTAAAGTGATCGGTTTCTGGAAGTGGCAATTCAGCGAAAGTGTGTAGTTCATTTGGAAATACAGACTTCTGTGTGTTTGGTTATTGCTAGAAGTGTCATATCAGTGATCACTTCTAGTGTTTGGTTGGTTGAACTTAAATCTGGAAGTTGTCACTTCGACAGTTCATGATGTTTGGTAAGAGGTGAAATGGGTGTATGGTTATCACTTCGGGGTATCTTTGCCATGCTTGTAATTTTTGTGATAAACTCTTTTAGCCTTATGACCATTGATAATTCAAAATTTACTTTTTTTTTGTTTTTAAAAAAAAAAACATAACGAACTTAAATAATTTTTACCATCTTGAGTTTTCCTTTTGTTATATCTGATAACTTTGGGATTTTCTATAAAAACACTATAATCACAGTATAATACTTAGTTAAAATAACAGTAGGGATTTTCAACTTAGCAATAAATATTAAGAATGTGTGATTCTATTTATAAATTTATGAATTCAATTCAACTTAAATAGTTATTTATTGCTTTAAGGGGGTCTACATAAAAGAGTTCCTATTTTAAAAGTTAGAGGGGGGTAGAAAGAAATATGCAGTGTAGAACAAAGGGGTTGATTAGTCTTCGGGGGTACTTTGGGAATGGAAGAAAGAGGGAGAGGAGCAGTAGGTGGCGTGGTTCCGCATCGCATCGTTGCCGCTGGCGCATCAGCACCCGCCGCCGGAGCTTGAGGGCTTCAAGGCGGAGCCACGGTGAGCGGAAATGGCGGAAGATAAGGTAAGTTTCAGCGATCTCCTCCTCCACCTCCTCTCCCTTTGATCAGAGGGAAGCCAGCTGGCCATGATCGGGATCTGCCTTTTTTTTTTAAGAAATCTAAGCTTCTTTTGACGATGTTTGTTTTTTTTCCTTTTTTTTTCGTAATGGTGATCTATTGGTGTTTGTGAAGTCTAAGCCTCTCTCGAGGAATTTTGTCGGATTTTCTGAAAATTTTCGGATAATTGGGGATTTTTTTATATATTTTTATTTTTTATTTTATTTTGAGAGATCTAAGCGTTTGTTGAGCCGTTTCCATTTGTTCGAAAATTTTGGCTAGCACCTTTTTTTTTTGGCTAAGTTGGCTAACGTTTTGTATATCTAATTATGGATTTAATTTTTTTTTTGGGGATCTTCTTTGTTGATTTAGTTTTGCCTTTTTTTTTTTTTATAGTGATTCCACTGATTTGGATCATTTGGTTTCCAATTTTGGGGGGTAGTTTAAATTTTATCTTGTGATTGAGTGATGCAGTCCCTGATCTATTTTTGAAGGTCTATGCATGGATTTATTCTTAGATCTATGCTTCGGTATGATTTGGGATTCCTGAAAATTTTTCAGAACTTTTGCATTTTAAAGTTTTGTTCGGTCTTCAGTTGCAAACGATAATTGTATAATTTCTCTTGCAACCGATATCTTCTTCTGATTGCTTAAGAGTTTGGATGCCAATTTATTCCCTTTTGGCTCAGTGTTGCTATTGTCAGTTGCCTTTTTTTTCCCAGTCTTGTTCTTCTCTTCCTTACATTTCTTGCAAGTTATTTTTCTCCCCAAGCATTCATGTTCTTCTAATTTGTCCTTGGATCATTGTATGTGATGTCTTGCATGATTGCGGTATTATTAATGCTGTAATTTTGATTTTGATTTTAATTTGGTTGGTTTCCGCTGGAACTTATGCTTGCAGGATATGACTTCTGTTGATAGTAATGGTCCTGTCACTGGCCATATCATTTCGACTACAATTGGTGGCAAGAATGGCGAACCTAAGAGGGTGTGATTTCCTAGTCACTTCCTGTTATGAGATTGATTCATTTATAAATGCGGATTAACTAGATGTTGATTGCTTTTTTGCTTATCACACAGACAATCAGTTATATGGCTGAGCGTGTCGTTGGGACTGGAACATTTGGCATTGTCTTTCAGGTTTAGCTAACTGTAGTGATAACTTTGGAATTATAGTGTTGCTTTTCTCTCAAAGAGTCAAAAGTAAGTTTAAGTTTCTTGGTTGTAGGCAAAATGCTTGGAGACTGGAGAAATTGTTGCCATAAAGAAGGTTCTTCAGGACAAACGATACAGGAACCGGGAGCTGCAATTGATGCGGTCTATGGATCATCCTAATGTGGTTTCTTTGAAGCATTATTTCTTTTCCACAACGAACAGAGATGAACTGTTTCTTAACCTGGTGATGGAGTTTGTGCCTGAGACCTTATATCGGGTTCTAAAGCATTTCTGCAATGTGAACCAGAATATGCCTCTAATCTATGTGAAGCTATATACATACCAGGTCTGTTTTGCTTTGATCCGTTCAAATCTTGTGCGAATGGTTCTGAACATGTCATTTCCTGTATTTTACTGGGCAGATGTTCAGAGGCTTGGCTTATATACATACAGTTCCTGGAGTTTGTCATAGGGATGTGAAGCCACAAAATCTTCTGGTATCTTTTAAATACCTCTCTTGTGCTATTTTATATTCAGCATATGCTTTAAGACTATCTTGAATTTCAATAATTCTCTTTACATCTTCGCCAATCTCTAAATTGGTGTTTGACAGGTGGATCCTCTGACCCATCAAGTCAAGCTTTGTGATTTTGGAAGTGCTAAAATTCTGGTATGTCTTTGTTTAGAAGGGCAACAATCTTATCTGTGCTTTTTAGATTTTATGGTTGTTGCTATATCTAGCTTTTGTTGTTATGATAGGACAAAATGAAGAGAGTGATAAACTCTACAATGGATATTGCTTTATGGTATATCAAAAGTGTTTTTCTGTATCATCAGAATTATCAATAGTTTGGCATTTTCACTGTTTAGTACCACGCAAATTCATTCATATCAAGATCTAGTTCCAGGTTGTGTTCTAGGAAGGATGTGGATATAATTGGTTTCAGCATTCGTGATTGTTCTCCATTTTTTCATGTCATTTTTCATACTGTTAAAAGATTCAACACAATTTATTGACATGTGAGTAGTTGTATTCTTTTCTTTATATTACATATTATAATCTCTTTCCTTATTGTCTTTGATGTAGCCTGTTAAAGCACACATCTTAGCCATTTTTTAAGAGAACATTTATCTTAATTTTGAGGAAAAATCATTTTGCGTTTGCTATAATTGGCTTCGAAAGTTTATGCCGTTATTAGTTATTTTTCCAAACCAAAAAAGCATACATGTTAATTTGTGCCTTTTTTGTTTTATACTTGTTTAAAAACATTTCAATGTTAAGGAGAGCACAATTTTTACCAAAGTTCCTGATCCCCCGGCGTTAGTCATGTATCGAGGCCAAATATTGGATCACACTGTTCGGAGAGCATGATCAAATTCTTATGGAACAATATGGAGAACATGATCTGATTTGGATTGTCGTAATAGAGTTAAATGGCTTATACCTTAAAAGCCTGTGTGTCTTTAATTTTTGTACATAAGCATCCCAGCATGCCATGAAAAATTTCTGTTGAAGTTAAACCCTTACTCTGGGAAAAAATATTGGCATTTGTGCCTTTATGAGCAATGAGCATTTTAACAAGCAATGCGGCACATCTTTTCCTTATGCTTTACACTTATGTGGTATTTTATATCTTATTCACTTGCCCAATGTAATGAGTTCCGATATCAGGTCAAGGGTGAAGCAAATATTTCTTACATATGTTCTCGCTTTTATCGAGCTCCAGAGCTCATATTTGGTGCGTCAGAATATACAGAAACAATTGATATATGGTCAGCAGGTTGTGTGCTTGCTGAGCTACTTCTTGGTCAGGTCAGTAATTGTTTTTTGTCCAAATATTCTGAAGCTGCACATTTTGGAATTATTTCAATGGCTTGTATTAGTTTGGTCTCAAGTCATTTACTTATCCTTTTTTTTTTATAATTTTTTTTCCCCTTTAGCCTCTGTTTCCCGGTGAAAGTGCAGTTGATCAGCTTGTTGAGATAATTAGGGTAAACTAATGTTCCTTATCTTTCAATAGTTTTTTTTTGCTTTTAATGGTGTTTGGTTTGTAAATGAGATTGCTGCTTGCAGGTTCTTGGCACTCCAACAAGGGAGGAGATTCGCTGTATGAACCCAAATTATACAGAATTCAGGTTTCCACAAATAAAAGCTCACCCTTGGCACAAGGCAAGCATTTCATTTGCCTCTTGACCTCATCACTTCTATTGCAGTATTTGATTGGTTTAAAGCCACTAGTAGTCCTTGAAGTGGCACTTACACTTTGGGTAGGCTTGTGCACATATATGGGCCTGAAAACTCATGCACATGTATGGAGGCATTCCAAAGTATGGATTTCCCTTTAGAGAAGATATGTATATATAAAAAAGAAATTGGTACAAAGCAGTGAGATAATTCGTGGAAGCTTGGGAAAATTCATATAAAAATCCTTCATCTTTTCCGTTTTTGAGAATTCTCTCAATTCTGTAGCTGCCATTTTTTATTTCCCATAATCTAACCCTAGAAGACATGGATAAAAGAAAAAAAAAGAACAAAGCATATATTGCAGCCACAAGAGGAAACAAGATAAAAATAATTAAATGAAGTCATGTCGCTAGTACTCATAATTATGGATGGTTTTTTTTTCTTTAACTAATATGTGCTTATGCAAAGATAAAAATGATCAATTAAGCCACAAAATATAGGTGTATAATCCTAAAATCTTAATTTTTTAAGATAAAAAACGTTTAACTGCATGTGAGAAGTGCAGTAAATCCATGGATTGTGTTGGCGAGGACTGGGTGTGTGTGTGTGCACCTTTCTCTGAGTCTGTTCATATATATATATATATATATGTTCCACATTCTTTTTGGTCATCACATCTAGTTTTAAACTTTCTGTCTCTGGTGATGTGTCCATGCAAGCGCTAACATTTGTGTTTTGTTAATGTGTAATGTTGAACTTAAATTTTTGAATGTAATGCTGTGAAGTGAGGCATGAGGCGAGTAGTATGCATGCTATCTTCTTTTCTCCAAAATTATTTAAAGATTTTTATGCAATCAGCTTTTCAGTGGATTTACATTTCATTGAGTTTTGGAAATTATGATCTAGTACCGCATATATTGGATGAGTTTTCAAAGGCAATTTACGAGATCAACTTTTACCTGGCCAAATTATTTCAGTGTTGATTGTCTGACTAATGGTGCTAATTTTGTTTCAGGTCTTCCACAAGCGTATGCCGCCAGAAGCAATAGATCTTACATCCAGGCTACTTCAGTATTCACCTAGCCTTCGCTGCAGTGCGGTAATATTTCATTAGTCTTTTCTTGCTGTTGCATTTCAGCTGTAGTCGAAATGGTTCTGACAGTGATATCATATTCCTATTTTTCCTCCAATTACAGCCATGTTAGAAGCATTAAGGACAGGCATTTGTGATTCTAGTTTGCGTTTATATTCTCTGCAAATTTAGCGTCAAATTAGAACTTTGTTTCCTTTCGTATCATGTGCGGTGTTTATGTGAATAATTCTTGATGTTTAAAGCTTCTTATGGCCATGCTCTTAGGATTTATAATAATTCTCAATTCTTTTGCTTATAAAAAGGATATATCTGATAGTATGGTGTACTATCTGATGTTATTAGCTGGTACTCACATCTGTTGAATCAGGCATTATATGCATGCTTGCTTTCAAATTTTAGGTATGGAACCCTGAATTGCTTTTTCTGTTGGTTTAAAGACAACTAATATTTGAGCAGAAAGCATGCTCTAATAATGCCCAACCTTTTGGGTTTCCCACAGCATGGCTTAAAATTTAAACGTTAGTCTGACCAAAAAAACAAGAAAATTGGGCGTTAGAAAAAGGCGATCATAAAAAAAATGTTTTGATAGTCTTGTGCTCTCTCATGAGTATAAAATACTGTTATTTTGGGGCCCAGTTTTGTTTTAATTTTGATAATCATGTTAAGGTGATAAATTAAATTATCTACTGCATTTGCGGGAATGTCTTGTACTGTATAGAATTGCAAACTTGTTATAGTGATATCATTTAAAATTACAGTAGGGAGGCTTCGATGTGTAACAAAAAGGTTTGTGGAACTTCTCTTTGATTATCCAAGTTAGATTGTTTTCTTCCACATTGCTCGGTTCTCTTTTACTCCATGTAGAATGCCCATCTTGTTACAATTATAGCACATTTAAAAATACAGTTAGGAGGATTTTGATGTGTAACAAAAGATTTGGGGGAGCTCTCTTTGACATGTTTGCCCAATGTACAATGAGAAATTAGGTTGTGATCCATGGAAAATTATTTATATGTGACAGTTGGATTTTGTCTCTTTCCTTTTTTGCCTAACGTGGATTTCTTTGCAGCTTGAGGCTTGTGCCCATCCTTTCTTTGATGAGCTACGAGAGCCCCATGCACGGTTGCCCAATGGACGCCCTTTGCCACCACTTTTTAATTTTAAAGAAGAAGTAAGTCTCTGAACTTGTTCCCGTTTTATGTGTGATTACTGTCTTAGGGTTTTGATGCCCACGTTGTCCTTGGTTTCATAAGGTCAACAAGGTCAACTTTGTACAAGTATCGAATCCTGTTATCCTTAAATAATGGTTGGCATAAGATTTATGCAAATACTCATGATTTCTATGGTTATTTATATAACCATATTTAGTGGAAAATATTTGCATTTATGCTACCATTGTATGCAAAAAATGCCCCATTTGTGCTTTCCTGGAACAACCAAATCTATTTTTCTTCTTTTAGAGTGGGTGTGATGCAAATTGTTAGCCCATAATTTGGTCAGTGTTTGACATGCTTGTCAACTGTAAATAAAAGATTATGATTGTGGTATTTTATTTGTTAGCCATGGTTGTCCATTATGCTCTGTTTACTGTAAATTTTTCCAGTGATATTAAATCCATGTACATGGTAGATGTCCTTTTGTCTGAAAGCTCTGTGCTTATATGGCCACCTTTTCTTCTTTACAGTTAGCAGGCGCTTCACCAGAGCTGATCAACAAACTTATTCCTGAACATATAAGGCGACAGGCTGGCCTTGGTTTTGTACATCCTGCAGGGACCTAAGTAATTAGCATTATTGTTCTTGATTTATTGTAATTCAAGGCGAGGTCCATTTCCTGTTCTTCGTGCCGTTAAAATCTAGCAAGTGATACGCCTCTACTTGTTGAAGCTTAACTTGTAGGCAGCTGGATTTTTAGCAGATTTCCTCACTCTCAACCTACCAAATTTTAAACCGGTCCATGTCGACAGACGGGGATCTATTTGATTATAAAGCTTCAAATGTTTGGTCAGGGTGAGAAATCTACTTGCGAATTTCAGTTGCGGCGAAAAAATGTATTGTTGTTGGTTGTATGTTTTGTTTCTTTTCTATTTTAAATTAGCAGGTCTACCGTTTGTTGTAGAGCAGATTTAGTGATGCTTTGAAGCTGTTCCTATATGTAAATGTTTCTTGACAGGAACTTTAGTTTGTGAAGTTTGATTTGAAAAGATCATGCTGTATTGCATAACTACAGCCCTAAATTTCTGAGAATCCAAACCCTAGGGACATATTTGGTTGCAAATTACCAGTTGAATCATGGCTTGCAATAATAAGTAAAGGTTTCATCAATTTATTGTCTGGGTATGAATGAGTCTTTATGATTGTACCATTTATTTGAATTTTTTTTAATAAAAACTATCTCATAATTGGACATTTGTCTGAGTTTTTCTTCAAAAATGTTAAGAAAACCAAGTCGTCTTAATATTTCAAGCTTCCAAAGCCGGAAAGAAAAAGATAATTTTATTGATTATAAGAGAAGCATCCAAACACAGTGAAACATGACTGGTTCTTGTGTAACCTCTTCTTTGTTCGCTTGCTGATGTCTTCATGCTGGAAGCAATAATGCTCAACCAAACTCTGAATCTTGTCTCCTTGATAATACAAGATTCTATGAACATAAACAAGAAAAAGAACGGTATAAAGTAGAGCAAAAGTTAGCAATTGTAACTAGATGACAGCGACCTAATCTTTTTTTTTTTTTTTTTTTTCTCTCCATATTATATGTAGTTAATAACTTGATCCATAATAATGGGGGCAATTTCATATTTACTATTTTATGTGCCTGTTTATTATTTATATATCTCTTAGCCAGCTCTTGTTAGTGTGCATATATTAGTAAAGAAGCATGGAAACCAGGTTCCCTTGATTCCTTTGCAGCTTCCACCTTTGGAAAAACAACAAGGAATGCCACCTAAAATCCAATGGGGGAACATGCAAATAAAATATTTTTTTTAATTGTTTTTCATTTTTTTTTTAAAGTACTAAACAATGCAGCAGAAAGAAGAATAGCCAGTACATGTTCATTCTCTTTTGCCATTTGACTTCTCCATTAACTTTTCCTATTAAATCAATAATTTTAAAGAAAGGGGCCATATATAAAATAAACAAGAGTCTGTTAGTTAGAAAGATATATGAACAGGAAATACAACTTGGAAAATAGTGTAACATAAAGGAGATACAGGAAATACATGTATCTATATTTGCATCAATAAAGCGTTATTCTCTACTTTTGCCCTTTATCAACATTGAAGTTGCATCTGAGAGAGAGGTTGAGACCTCTAGCTTTATTTTTAAAGTTTACTTTAAGAAAAAGGAATCTTAAGAGCTTTTTTTTTCACATAAGATATGGGTAAATTTATAGGTTTATCATTAAATATTTTCTCAATTTCTTATTTATTATAATATATATAACTACTGAAAGAAAAACTCTTTTCCCTATAAATCGCACAACTATACCACCACAGATCAACTTAAACATAAATCAAGGTTTTAAAATTAATTTTTTTATTAAAAAAATAAAATATATTTGCAATAAATTTTGTTTGCAAATTTGGACAAACCACTATAGAGCAAAAGATTAAACACTGGCGGATGGAGTTAGTCACTTCAACTCTTACTTAGTTGGGTTAATTGTGCCACTAGTAGTACATCTTCTTATTAGTCTAATAAAAAAGGGGTTCACGTATAGACATGGGGTTAATTCCTTAACACATAAGTCAACGGCTTTTGGGTCAATTGGTATTTGAGTCCCCCGTGAGGACACTTCGCAAGTGGCGAGAGTTCGAATCATCGGGGTGAGTGTGCTTGTCTGAGAATTGTGAGCACGAACTGTGGGTGGTACCAGCGCCCATGTGTGCGCGGTCCCACAGGCACAGTCGAGGCATGCGCACGCCCTTGTTTTAGTTTAGCTGGTCTATTAGGGGTTTCGTTCTTCTTGAAAAAAAAAAAAAATTCCTTAACACATACAACACGTGACAAAGAGAGCAAAGACGCAAAGTTAATTTCTCATACATGCTTCTTGGGTATGAATGGCAATGCCTCCCCGCCTTGCTCCACCACTACTTGCACCATGCCCCACCCCACCCAGTTTTTTTTTTTTTTTTACCTTTTTAATACCATAACTATCCCTCAGATTTTGCACTCATCTCATCTTGTTCACCCCCACCTCTTCCGGCCTTACATTTGTTTTCCATTTTAAAAGATAGATCTTTTCACTCTTTTTAGCTAATTTACATCAATAATTAGAAATTTTATAATACTACATTAAATAAAAAAATACTGTAATTTATATGACAACACAACAACTCTATCATCCAACTCAAATTCTAAAACAATATTGGGAGCAATTAAGTCAAATAAAAACATAATCTAAGTTCACTGTACTTAACTAATTATAATTGAGGTAAAATTTGCATGGAACCCCTTATAACATATAATATTTACTAATAAATTAAAATTATAGTAAATGAGTTTTTTTTTAAGTATTGTATTTTTTTTAATTAAACTATTAAAAATACATAAGTTTAATCAAAACACCCCAGTATTATAATTAAGTAAATTTTTTAACGATACGGGCGGGGCGAGATAAAACCGAAACTGTTTTGCTCCATTCCACTCACAAAAAATTTTTGGCCCATCTTGTACCTAGGTCTCCAACAAAAAACCAGCCTCATTTGTGGCTGATCGAATCAGAAGCCACGAATCAGTCCAAACTTTGCCATGCTTACCTTCGGGGATCGACCTTGGATCTATGGGCCATCATAGAAATTTCACTAGGGATTTAATGTTTTTGCCACTTGGCCCATGCATTCTCAAGATTTCTGTAAAAAAAATAAAATAATAAAATAAAACTTTTAAATTTTCGTAAAAAAAAAAAAAAAAAAAAAACCCTTTCTATTAACCAAGGCGGTTTTGTCTTCTATGGGCCATCGTACTCAGTTTTCTATTCTGCCTTTCAAGTGAAATTACAAATAGGTGCCATTAATTTCCAAGGGCTTATCAGTAATTTAAACAGTAATTTCATTTATTTATTATTTATCTATTAATTTAGTGGCTTTGGAGACCTTCCGTTCGTAAGAAGCAAGGCTTCCCTCCCTCCAGTTCGATGCGGTGAAGCGATGTCCACGCCGGCCGATACCGCCGCCATCCCGGCGCTGCCCTCCGACGAGCCGAAGGAGGTGAAGCATGAGAAGGGGGAGGAGTGCGTGGTGATCGATGTGAAGTCGGCGGCGGCGGCGATGCCGGGGACTCTGGCCTCGAGGAGGAGAAGGTTTGCCGGATCTGCCACCTGAGCCCGGATCGGAGCTCTGGAAGTTGCGGTGGAGCGCCGGAGGGGTCGCAGTTGATACAGCTTGGGTGTGGGTGCCGCGGCGAGCTCGGGATCGCTCATCGGCACTGCGCGGAGGCCTGGTTCCGGGTCAAGGGTAACAGGTGCTTCTCATCCTTCTTTATCTTCACTGGTCGTACGCGCATTTGCTGATTTTATTCCGTCAGATCTTTGGAGGAGGTATCGACGTTCGATACTTGCTTCCTCTAATGTTTGTTTAGATTTTTTATTTTCTGAATGTTCCATATTCTTAGGATTTTTATTGTTTGGATTTATCAGAACTTTAGTTTAGACCTTTAAATTGTTGGCGAACGTTTTAAAGGAAAAGAAAGACTGAAAATAACCGGGAGAGGCCTTTGTTGAAGAAAGGTAGTGATTTGAAGTTTAAGAAAGATTTTTTGTGACCTCAGTGCCAGAACTTAGTGTTCTACCGTTTTTTAGTGAGAAAGTCTGTTGCTTTTGAATGTTTATTGTTCTTGTGTGCTATTGTCAAGGGACAATCAACGTCAACATTCCAGATTAGCTAATGCCATAGACTTTGTGAAATTGGACTAGATTTCCTCAACTGAAGTGGTGTTGAGCTTCAACAGGAGCAATAACTAGAAGAGTTAGGCATTCAAATGTTTTGACTGCGTTGTTTTGTTCTTCGATCTTTCTACAAGCTACAGAAAATGTAGGTTATTTTCAAGTCCCTTTGATTTTTATTTAAACATGGTTTTTCACTGTTTTATAACTGAAGTTGCTAGTTTGATTGATGGCTTATTAGTAATTTAAGAAAAGTATCGTTTATTATATAAATCATTGTCCTTTGCTTCTATCATTTATTATATTACAGTGAGGGTGCATACTTTTCTCTGGAAGTGTTTGCCTGATTGGTTGTTTGGATCAGAAAGATACCTTTGCTTTAAGAGAAAATGCAATATAGTTTTGGTATTATACAGCTTTCTGATTTACAGCAAGGAGTAATAATTAGAAAAAAAAATGTTCTGGAGGACTTGACAATTTGATATTTTTGTAGAACATTACTGTGACTCTGGTTTAAAACCTCCAATTGATTCAAGAAAGTCATCTCTTTTGTTAAAAGAACTTATAACCCTGTGAATCCAGGTAATTACTGGTTTGACAACATTTGATTCTTATACAAAAAAAAAAATAATAATAATAATAATAATAATAATAATAATAATAATAATAATAATAAATAAATAAATAAATAAATAAATAAGTTTGAGCTTTATTTTCCTTGATATTTCATGCTTCACATTAAACCTTGAGGAGTGTCTTATTCTTCAAATGAAGAGGAAAATGAGGTTCGTGTTTTAAAGTGATAAATGCATTGAATTTTGACTTTTGTGTTTCATGACATCCTCTTTTATCTTATCTACAAAGAACTAAGTCAAATTATGTAACTGACAGGAATGAATGGCACCAAGGATGTAACTCTAACATTGACCATGCATACAGTGGTGAATGGTTTCTGATATAGTTTAAGTTGCTAGCTGTTCTGTATACTTTGTCTTGTTTAGGAAGACCTAATGATAAGATATCTTTGTCATATAGTTGCATCTTTAGTCTCTGTCCTTCCACAAGTACTAGTTTTGTAGTTATAATTTAAACCAATGTCCATGATCTGTTTTGGCGGATATACCCCTGTAAAGCCTTACAATTGCACATGAACACCTGCAAAAATTTTAATTGCATAATATCCTTATAAAACCAAGATTTCTACAAAACAAGTTGTCATTAATATTTTGTGTATATATTCTTCCAGGGGTATATATTTAATAATCTTGGTTTTATAGGTTTACAGAGGCCATTAAAAAATTTGCAGGTGCATGTGTGTGTGTGTGTGTTTATCATTCTGAGGTTCTGCAAGGTCTATTGCAACCTGTTTGTGTGCTTGTTCTTTGCAAGTTCTAGAAATCATCTTTTGGTACGGATTTGAGTATTGGGCCCTAATTTATTCTCAGTGTTACTTAATTAGCGGAACCTGCTCCTATTCCTATATATGCGTGTGAAGGATGGGCAATTAATGCTTGAAGTACTTTGTTTTTAACCTTTTCTTTTCAAGTTGTGTTTGATTTTCAACTTAAGTTTGTTGCATTTATGTCTTCTTTATCACTTTTTTCTTGTGTGGCAATAGTTCCTCACATGGTTGCATGTGCAAAAAAAATCCCATCCATGTCCACGCTGCTGCCACTTCTCTTGCCCCTCCAATTTTCTCCTTTTGTTATTAATTGTTAAGGGTAGTGGGGTATTATTAACTCTTGCCTTCAAACATTGAATGATGCTTCCTAGCAGACTCAAGCTACTTTAAGTCTTCATCTTTTTGAGTTTTTGTTGTGGACCATATCCAATTAGATTTTCAATCTCTGTGAAAAATAAAAAATAGAGAATTGATCTGTAGTTTTTAGGATTATTTAGTTGTAAATGCATTTACCTTGGGAGTGATTGGAATGTTGATACTAGTAGCCATTGATAGTTATTCTATGACTTCTTAGGTTAAATTTTGAAAGAGTACATATTTGACAAAGGTTTAAAAAAATGGAGGGTTAGAAGGTGAAGAAGAAATACATAAAAAACTGAGATGGGATGGGCCACTATAAGATGTAACATTCAGCTCACCTTTTTGAAAGTATTTCCATTTTCCCATTTGTGCAGAAATATTTTTATCCAAGAAATCGAGTGTGATTTGTGTCTCCATTATGATGGGCTGAAACATTTCTTATTTATGCCATATGCATATTATATGTGGCATTACCACTGGAATTACTGTTCTGCTGCTGCTAAAATAAGATTGAGTCTTGCATGCTTGTGAAATAATTTTCCTCGGATATCATCTTGAATGAGCATGATCAATCTTTTCGGCATTTTTCATATCTTGTATTATAGTATTGAGCTCATGATTTCATTAGAACAAGAGCACCGGGGAAATCTTCAGAGTCTCCTCCTGTATGTACTGATGCGTATGTAGCAATATGGTGAATTTTCCTGCCTGATGAACGCCCTTTAATGAAACGCCTTTCCTTACTAGTAGCATCTTAGATTGTCTCCGCAAGTTACTTTGGAGTATTTTTAAGAACATTGAACTGATTCTTTTCTGTTTCCACTCATATGGGCTACCAATTTTTATTTATTTGTTAATTTGTCTTTTTAAAAGGTTGCATACTGTCAATTTTAGTTTGATATAGATGTCACCAACAAGGATGGGTTTACCAAGTTGTCCTCGCTTAATTAAAAGCCTAATCATGCTGCTTGTTGTCAAGCAACACATGCAGTGTGCATAGTAAACATGGTGTTATGATATGTCAATTGATATGCAGATGCAACTTTGCTGGGCAATCATTTTTATTGTTGATCACATATTTTGCCATATCTTTCTGCAGTGATAGTTTCCTTTCGTTTCAATGCAAGTCTGCCTCAGAAGCATTTTTTTTTTGTTATCCTTCCATATTTTGTCTGCTGACTTCTGCTTCACAAAACCCACTATGTGCACAACACATCCATCTTTTGATAAACAGCTTATAGTAAATGTGATTAGCGGACATTAGCCAACAATTCATTCTTAAAATTTAACTGTGATTTGTAATTTTTTTCCTGGCATTTTACTGTAATGTAGGTGTTGTGAGATCTGCGGATCAAATGCAAAAAACATCAATGGCGAAGAGGACATAAGCTTCATGGAAGAATGGCATGAGAGGAGAATAGCAGGCAACAATAGGCGAAGAAACTCATCTGAGAGGAACAGTTGTTGGAGGGGCCAACCATTCTGTAATTTCTTGATGGCTTGTCTGGTCATAGCTTTCATTCTTCCATGGTTTTTTCGGATTAATGTGTTCTAAGACAACAACTGTGTTCAAAGTACAGTGCATCATTCACCAGTCACGGACAATCATTGGTCAAAGTTTCATCCTATTAAGGCCTGTGCCCTAAGATCAATTAAAGCAGCAACTGGTGGATCTCATTGACGAATCTGAATTACACACGGCTTCCTCATATCTGATTACATACGGCTTCTTTCAATTGTTTGTCTTATAAAACTTGGTATAAGGTTTTCATCATAGCCAATGGGATTGAAGTGTTTGGTATGTGGTTTCTTTTTTCCATTGTCATATTGTAATATAGAGAAAAAACACGGTTGTACATACAGAATTCTGCCTGCTATTGTTCTTATTTAATTTTTATCCTGTTAAAATAGATGTTGTACGTTAAAATAGATGTTGTACATACAGAATTCTGGTTGTTATCTAATTTTTATCCTGTTTAAATATAACTTTCATAATGGAATTAAGAAGGTAGAATACTTTATTTAGTCTTTATATTTGATTCAATTTGCTTTTTTAGTCCCTCATTATAATTTAACCCCAATTGATCCCTTTATTGATGATTTGAGGCAAAATGGGTCCAGCATGTGACGAACGTTCTCTTCTCCGTCTGATGTTGCTGATGTAGCATTATGAAAGAATACCCTATTTAGTCATTGTATTTGACTCAATTTACCTTTTTAGTCCCTCCATTGTAATTTGACCCCAATTGCTTCTTCTATTAATGATTTGGGGCAGAATAAGTTCATTCCGTGACAAATATTCTCTTCTCCGTTTGATGTTGCTGATGTGGCATTATGAGAGTTTTATTCGCCATGGGTTGGACTTAATTTGCTTCAAATCATCAAAAACCAATTTGGGTCAAATTACAATAAATGACTAAAATGGCAGATTGAGTCAAATACATGAACTACATACCCTATTCGTAAACAATTAGATTATTATCCATGATAGAGAAGAAAACGTTCGTCATGGACTGAACTTAATTATTCTCAAATCACCAATAAAAAACCAATTAAAGTCAAATTAAAATAAAAAAGACTAACAAGGACTAAATAAGATTTTCTACCAATTAAGAATTATCATGCAGGTCTTTGTGCTTGTATGCCCTAACTGGCGAGCTCCTTTTCTTATGTTTGATTACAAAGTAGACGGTTTTTTGGTGCTTGTCTAGATTTAATAACAACCAGCAAAAGAGAGGTTTTAGAGGGACATGGGAAAAACATTGACAGGTCTTCCCTAAAACGATATTCAATTCATATTTACAGCTCTTCATTAATTTTCTCCTGAAATAGTTTATCAAAACCCCATAAAGTAAACAGCCTATAAAAATATTAATTAGGGTAAAAACAAATTCTATAATATGACTTCTTAATGATTGCACTTGCTTCCACTGCACCGTTGCACTAGCTATTAGTTGATGAGCCGTAGTGCAGCCGCTCAAGCATAATAAGTTGATGAAGAATGGGAGACAAAAACAAAGTCAAAAGAATTGAGTTACTAATGTCCGCATGCAAAGCAAAGTCATTAGGTCAATGCCTGCTGCCATCACCTAAAATCAGAAACATAAAGGAACATACAAGAAAGTACTCAGTTCAACTATTTAAAAGATTAAATGATGGCAAGAGAAAAGATTCAGTCCAGATAACTTGAAACAACTGATACGAAGAAAAATAATATCAATTACTGAAACTCAAATACTGAATCCTGGCAGTTTGAAGAACAAAGAACGAAGCCTGATAAAGCCTAAGAGGTAGTAGCCTGGGATTTGTTGAGGATGACACCCTCGTATTTGACCTGGAACCATTTCATGGCATCTTCCTTGGTGACCCTGTGCTGTATTCCAACACGAGACTTGCACCTGCGTCGTCTGCCTACACGATATCCAGGGCGTTCAAGAACAACAAAGAAGTCCATTCCATAAATACCGGTGGATGGATCATACCTGTGGAGAATTAAAAACAAAAGAATATCCATGCTTAGTTACCTATTTAAGTAAAATACCAGCCAAGAATAAAGATTTTTAGCAATAGTATAAGTTATCTGATAATACATAAAGTCAGAAAAAAGAATGGCAAAATAACCACATAAAAGCTGCCCTGTTGGGCCCTTAGAAATGTGGATTGCATCTTGGCACTGGCATATGGTTGCCATTTTCTGTACTTCAATCAGGAAGTTACGGATGCCAAGCATAAATTGTGTGAAATGTAGGCAAACATGGAAAGCAAAGCCATGCAGCCTCTGAACAGCTATAAAGAAAATAACATCACAGTACAATAAGACTTGAAGAATGATAACAATAAAAGGTTATAAATCACTTCACTATTATTTGTTTTCAAAGGACAAAAATTATGACTTTAATAAAATGGAATCGCCAGCACATCCAATGGCCAATTTCCACATTCATTTAGGAACCAGGCCAGCATGTACTTTTGGCAATTTACAGGGCAAATCAACCAGGTTCTGAGAACACAGTCAATACTCAATAGACACCATCCAAGACCCATCTTTATGCCTTGTCAAGTTTATTATGTAACTATTTTAAACTGTTCAGTATCTATGGAAATCAATTCGTTTGTGGAAAGTTTTGGGCTTAAAAACTTGAGTTTAGGATTTTGAAGTTTGCGTGTAGCCCATCTTTTATTTTGACTAAACTTAACACTTAATTAGTCCTCACTAAAAAGAAATATTTTGTTATTGCAACTGCAATTTTCAAAATTAATGATTGATGTTTATTAACCTTTTTTTAAAGTTGGGCAGAATGCGTGAAAACTGGCGAAATCTTCACAAGTTTTACAATAAAATATAATGTGTCCACATAAATGACATCAGGTTACCTTATGGAGATGGGTAACTGATAAAGGATTTATGATAATTAAGGCTATTCTGAACAATATGAACTGCAGGAAATTCTAACTACTTCAAGCCACACCTCACTAACAACAGGTAATCACAGTAAATGGCAAATAAGCCAAAATCATTTTTAAACAACCTTTAGAAGCTTTAACCATGCCATGCCTGGCATTGCAACCCCATCTCTAAAATCAGTCACATATATTGCACTTATGGTTTCTTATAAAACAAGAAGGTGAAATTTATTATCTCCATTTTTATCACAGGTTGGATTGTTGTTCTAATAAACCTATTCATACTTAGTGAAAAACGTGGAAAATAAATCTCCAAAAACATGTCTACATCACACATCTAGGACATCCTCCAATTTCAGGCAGAGCCAAGACATATCCTGCAGCTGAGATCATTAAACAAAAAAAGTCCACCCACTTCTTGTAATCCTACCATGCTCGATATTATGAACATGCAATTATCATTGAACTATTTCCCAAGCACACATCAAAAAGACTCACCAGATGGCATTGGACCATGCCTGATATTATGAACATGCAATTATCATTGAACTATTTCCCAAGCACACATCAAATATAATTACCAGATGGCATTGGGATCCCATGCAACTATATAACATCAACAAGCAAAAAGAAGCCAAACATACTTGATTCCAAGATCAATATGCTCCTGGATGCCAAAACCAAAACATCCGGTGTCACTGAAGTTCCTCCTCAACAGTTCATATTCCTTCACTTTCAATCCACTCTCCAAAAGCTGCATGGCCTTTTCCCCTCGAACAGTCACATAGCAAGCAATCTTCTCGTTACGTCTAATCCCAAAGGATCTGACAGTGTATCTTGCTGTTGGGAATTAAAATAATCAAATGCTTCAAACAATTCAGTTTCTTATTATACTTATTAAATCAAATTAAAAAAATTACCCTTTGAGAACACTGGCGTCTGCCCACTCAACTGCTCCAAGACCTACAAATAGCATAATTTGTAGGTTTATTAGAATCTATAGCCTCAACACATTAATCTCCATATATAGACAGAGACGGACAGCTACCTGTTCTAATTAATTCTAGACAAGTACATAACCGTCAAAACAAAGTTCTCAAGATTAGAAAAAACAGACTGAGACAATAATTGAAATTTCACTGAACTGTGATCAAGAATCAGTTTGCGGCAAGGAAGGCATCCAATCTTTTGACAAAGTTCTCAACTAAAATGGAATTAATACCACCTTCCCTGCATTACTTCCAATAACTTCAACCCAGTCTATTTAAACTATCTGTGCGAAGTAGCATGGCATCCAAACTAAGTTCTACACATGAATGGCATCTAAACAAACGCTACAAGTCAGAGAAGTCCAGCCAGTTCCCCACTTTCCCATTTCAATTTCTTCAAAACAAACACATTAATAACAGAAATGAGCATGCAAGCCATTCTTTCCAGGAGCGCAATGAACAAACACTATTCAAGCTCTACAGAGACTTCCACAAACAAAATCTACAAATTCATCAAAATTAGCAGCCAAAAAGAAAACCGAAATAAGAACACAAAAGAGCACAAATTTGTAGTCATCAAAAAATAAAAAAAATAAAAAACAGCCGGATTACATTCCAACAAACAACGCAAACAAATTAGAACAAAAAATAAATAAATAAATAAATCCCAGGAAAAAAAACAACAAAGATACCTTCGCAGCACGAGTAAGGCGATCGCCGCTCTCTCCAACGGAGATGTTGAGGACTAGCTTCTGGACCTTGATCTCCCGCATGGGGTTGGACTGCTTCTTCTCCGATGCCTGCCAATCAAGGGAAACCAAAGACGATGGTTCATATACAAGCAAGAAAAAGGAAAGCGGAATCACGAAGGAAGAAAGCAAACCATTGGGGGAGATCCAGCAGGCAACGGCGGCTAAGGAGGAGCAGCAGAGCGCGCGCTGAGCGATGGACTAAGGAACCCTCGACCCTTTTTTAGGGTTTTGGAGGTTTCTTCTTTGCTGACGAAATGACAAAATTACCCTCAAGCATTCCAAGCCACCCTTTTTCCGGCTAATAATATTTCTGACTAGCGAGTGCTTTTATTTCCTCTTTTATTTTTTTTATTTTTGCTTGTATTTTGGTAAATTTTATCTTTACATTTAATGTCATGAATTATATGTCATTTATGAAGTTGTATCTTTTTCAAATGTATTTCCATCAAATGTTTATATTAATTTCTTTTTACAATTAAATATATGAAAATTATTTAAGTTTCTCAATAAACACTTGGAAAAATTAACATAATTTTGTTTTAGGTGGGTTTTTATAATAAACATATTATGTTTCTTCAAATTTTTTTTTATAAGAATGTACCAAAATAAATACTTCTAGTGAGAAAAATCCAATCTATAGTTAATAATTAACATAATTATTGTTTTAGTTAAATTTATGTTTTCCAAGAGCCAGAAGTGTTTCTTCAGAATTGTGTGAGTTTTTCCAGTGTTGCAGAAACACACTAAAGATTATAAATTTTTTTAAATACTTATTTTGAAGGGTTATTAATTTTTTCTGAAGTGTTTCTTCCTAAAAAAATAAATTAAATTAAAAACATTAAGATCTTTTATTTGATAAAAATAAGCACTTTTAAAAAAAAAAATCCAAACTGTATACTTATGAAGAAAATTGAAACACTTATACAGAAAAGGGGTGAAAAACTGCAATTGAGAAACGTCTATATATCTGCCTGCAGAAAGAGAAAAGAGAAAGGATGAAGGTTGATGAGAGAGGTAATTAATTGAGATGATTAATTGCTGGGCAAATCCCCTTTGGCAGCAAAGAATGATCACTAATTCATGAATTGCATCAAAGCAGCTCTTGCAGCCCTAGAGGATTTGCCCAGTAATGCACCACCTCTACTTCTCTACGTACCATGCATGCATGAATGCATGTATATACGTATATATCTCTTCTTCTTCTTCATGACTTGAAAATGGAGTTCTTCTTCAACTAATTAGATGAGCGGAGTGGTGCATTCTATTTAAAGCATGAGAGCTTAATGGATATGCCAATGCATATGCTCACAATTTATAATTAAGTGCATCAATCAATATTGCTTTAACCAAGGTACCTTTTTACCTCATTATAACTATATGTATATATGTATACACATGCACACTCAAATACTAACAGTACTGCTATTACAGCCTGATGTACTTGCAAGTAGTACCGTACTCCCATTACAGCTTGATGTACTTGCTTAAAAATCTCATATATAACTAGGCCCACATTATGATTTATAATCACTATATTCTTATCTCATGTACGCTGAGCTCCTTTATATATATATATATATATATATATAAATACACACACATTGTGAAGGTGAATCAAATACAATTCTCCCTTTCTTATCTATAGATGCATTAAAGGCCTCATTTGGATATAATTTTGAGCTTTCACAATAACATATGGTTTCTTCATTAATTCACAGTGATGAGTTTTAACAAGTTAATTGGATGCAGTATGCTTCATCTCATGACCAACACAAGCTAATTTATTATTAGCTAGAGTAGTTGTCTTTGCTAGCTAGCTTGTCCTATGTATCCACTGAGAAAATTCTATACAACTCCGTTATTTTTTATTTTCTTTGTGTGCAATATTGATCAGTTTATTATTTAGTAAACATTGTATAAAATCATGTTTAGATTAAAACATTCTAGGGATGCATGAATTGATTGCTGATTTATCTAGGAATTATGCACACTCTGATTGAGATGTGGAATGTGGTGCAAAGGAACACATCAATGGAGAAAAAATCCACCGAAATACATCTAAAAATAACTCATCATAAAGTTGTGCATGCAAAATCTTATCAAGAAATTAGTCCTTTTCTATCTATAAGGCATATATAAAGATCATACAGTTGTGGTTGTGGAATAACTCTAACGATGCGTCAATTTTGTGCGGCATTCGAATAAGAATTCTTCCTTTAAGAATTGTCGAAAACATTTAATTAATTAATTTGATATGTTTCTGCTGTCACCTTGTCTTATAATGAGAGTAAATTAGATGCATGTTAATGTGAACTCAAAGCCTAGATGCATCATATAACTAAGAAATTAAACCATATGTTGTTTGAAGTGATATAAACATAATCAATGTATTGTCTGATATATATATATATATTCTGAGTACTAGGAATAGTTGAGATTTGGGAAATCTATAACAAGATATATCAAAGAGCATCAAAAAGGGAAGATCCTTAAGAATGTCCTCTCTCACACATGCAACATCTCTGAGGTGAAAATAAAGAATAGCTTTCATAGCTTATGCCTTCCATGCAGATAAAGTTTGATTCCTTGTGCAGTATAACCAAATGCATGCATGTCCATATATATGCATACACACGTCTTGATGAAAGAACACAACACATGCATGAGTCATGCATGCATTAATTCACTATATATCCCACGTGATCACGTAATGAACACTCTCAAGTATACTTGGCACATATCCATTGGCCCATCTTCTACTTGTCACTGAAATATCAGCTATAGATTTAATTGGTTGATGATGATCATGATGATGATGATAAATGAAAGGAGAATGAGGACCATATCATTTTCTAGCTAGTGAAGCTTTAAGAAAAGGAAAAAGGGTAAAGTTACAAGAAGGAAGGTCCTCAGGAATACTTTCAAGCATATCCTAAAGCATATCCCTCTTCATTTTTGACATTAATGCTATAAATGGGTTTGAAGGAAAGCCATTACTGCATTGAGGTAAACAGAAGACAAGGTCTTGAGGGAGAAGACGCTATGGCCTGAAGATATCGGAATTACAGGTCAGTTCTCCTTTGGCAGGAAATCGATGTGTGTGTATATATATATGTATATACATAGCTTTATACAGTCTTATAAATTTGCTGCCAAAGGAGAATTGCCCTGCAATTCATCACCTTCATCATATATATGGCATCTGATCGATCATGATATATGTGCATATATATGGGGCTGTTTCTTGAAAATAAAAGTGAATTTTTTAATTTCTTAGTTTGTTTTCTTTACACTTATAATTTTAGCCATATTATACAAATTAATGCTTACTATAAACTTCCAAACAAATTGTGTTGTTTCTTCAATATAAAAGTGAGGTTTTCTTTGTTTAATTTCACTATATTAATTTTAATTATACAAGACAAATGATTGATGTTCACTTAATTCCAAATTAACAAATTGTGTTGCTTCTTCGAACAAGAGAGATTTTCTTTGTTTTCTTTGTATTTATAACAATCATTTAATACAGATGCTTGATATATATAAACTTTGAAACAAATTGTCTGCTCTTCAAAATAACAATGAGGTTTCCTTCGTTTTCTTTATATCTATACTTTTAATTATACAATACAATTAATGCTTGATGTGCACTGCCAAGCATATTAACCAAACTGCACGGTACAATAAGCTTTAAAGAAGTGAAGGTGCATGGAGTTACTGGACTTGATTGATAGTGATTGAAGAGTGCATGCAATATGCATAGTTTGGATGATAAATTTATATGGAAGCAGTTGGTAGGTTCGTCAACAAGGTTCGGGTTTTCTTATATATAATTATTTGAAAAGGCGTGTTTAATTGGTTTGAGAAATTAAGGTGAGAGAGTTTCAATATATATATATATATGCTTTCAATATTACATTAGGTATAGAGTTAACAATTAAGTAGGCAATTACTTAGAAAATTAAAGAACAGGTTGTTTATCAACAGAAGAAGAATAGAAGCTAGTTATAACTTTATGGTTGTTCTATATATATATATATATATATATATATATATAAAGAAATAAACATGGCATTCAAGTGCATTTACCATCTCCAAGGCAATAATGAAAAGTATTGTTGCATCCATGTGCTCTAGTGATCTCATGCTCTAAGTACCCTCTTGGCTTCGAATTCAGTCGGTGCTAAGATTCAAAAGCGTGTGCAAACTATGGTGCTCCATCATCTCCTATCCGTATTTCATCGACTCCACTCACACACATCGGCGTGATCAACATGCCGTCTCTGATATTATCTTCCATCAATGGCGGAGCTTTTTCCTATTATCACTCACTCATTGTCGACGATACACTGATTACACACTTAGTCCCTCGTCCCTCCTTCTCCAATATGCTAGAACAAACTATATATGAGTATCACTCATCCCCGTCACTTGATACTGGGAGTTTATAAAGTTATAAGTTATAATTAAGATGGCTAGCTTGCTGCTAAACTTTACCCTAAAAGCATGCTGTTGATTCCTAATAATTGTGTTCTCATGCTAGATTATGTTTCCAATATGGAAGATATATATCATAGATTCAGGTGTCATGCTAGGTTGGGTTAATAATTATGTTCTTCCAAATTCGGTATGTGGGGAAATTGCTGAAAGTCTTTCATTTATGATGGTTGGTTTTTCAGATGTAGCAGGAGTTTTTTTTTGAATGGGTCAGTTAATCGGATTCCGTTATTAATGTTGGGTTGATGATTTAGAAGCAAAAGACAACACATTAAGACTTCTGACGTGATATGAAGCCTCACTGAATCAAGCCTACATGCTAACTACTGAGCTTAATCAGTGCATCAGAGTTTAGGATTAATGATATCTATGTACTTTGTCTTTAGTTCTTACGTTTCCTGTTTTGCAATCTATTTATTGTATCTCTTGTCTTCAATGAAAAAACGTTGTTTTGAGAATGAAATCAGTGAGTTCATAGCTCTTCAACTTCAATACATATAGAGTATACTTATCAAAACATCTTCAATTCAAATACAGAGACTCTGAAAGCTTTGGAATATTGGTATCAGAGCTTGTTCTAGCTCTCTCTCTGCACAAAAACAAAGGAGTCAAGGCGAATATTATGGCCAATTCAAGCGTTCAGCCGGTGCCGGTATTTGATGGTAATGATTATGAGTATTGGTGTAAAATGATGAAAACTCTTTACAGATCCCATGATCTCTGGGATTTGGTAGAAAATGGGATTCCAGAATTGGATGATGAAGTTCGGTTGAAGGAAATAAGGAAGAAAGATGCCAAGGCCCTCTATATGATACAACATGCGATGGAGAAATCACTCCGGTCTCGTGTCACGGCGGCTGAAACAACTCATGAAGCTTGGGAAATGTTGAAGAAGCAGTACTTGGGAAATCCAAAGGTGAAGGCTGTGAGATTACAGTCACTTCGTCAAATGTTTGAGTGCATGAGAATCAAAGGCACTGAAGGAGTGCAATAATATATTCTCAAAGTTAATGATACAGTGAACCAAATGAAGTCACTTGGAGACACAATCTCTGAAGCGATGGTCGTCGGCAAGGTCTTGAGAAGCTTAGAACCGAAATACAATCACATTGTAACAGCCATAGAAGAGGCGAATGATATTACTGAGCTCACGGTGGATGAGCTCAGTGGGTCTCTTCAGGCCCATGAAGCTCGGCTAGACATTCAAACAGACATGGGTGATATCAAGGTGTTACATGTCCATTCAGAGGGGTCTACTTCAAAAGATCTAAATCAAGGATCAAGTAGAGGTCGAGGAAGAGGATATGGAAGAGGTTTTGGTCGAGGGAGAAGCAGAGGCAGGGGATCTGAAGTCAAAGATCATCAAACTGAACCAAAGTTTCATAGAAGCAATATCCAGTGCCATATTTGTAAGAAATATGGGCATGTTAAGGCGAACTGCTGGTTTCGTGATCATGGAAAGGGAACAACCAACACTGGCGAGAAGAAAGAAGGAAACACAAGCAATTGTCTTGTGAGTCATCATGATGAAGAGCACTGTGAAAACCTTTTCTTGGCACACGATGATAGTGAAGTACCTAATAGCTCTGTCTGGATAGTTGATAGTGGTTGTTCAAACCACATGACTGGAGATCGAAGATTGTTTCAGACGTTGGATGAATCTCTGAAGCATTCTGTCAAGCTCGGTGATGATAAGGAGATAGCTGTTAGAGGCCAAGGGACCGTGATGATCCAGGGAGGTGACGGTCATGTAAAAACTCTTAAAGGAGTTCTTAGCGTCAGTCAGCTACTTTCACGAGGTTATGACGTGCGGTTTGAGCATGAAGAATGTAAAATCCTTAACCGGAGCTCCGGCGAACTTGTGGTCAAGGTAAAGAAGTCAGCTAATAATATTTTTCCTTTAATCTTTGCTGAGATGGAGCAGGCTCACGTGGCGATAAGTAATCTGACGTGGCATCAAAGGTTTGGACACACAAACACTTAAGCTCTGAAGACATTACAGACAAAAGGCATGGTGACTGGGCTTTCTTCTATTGGTGAACATGTATCATGTGATGTTTACGTGTTTGGCAAACATGCACGAAGACTGTTTAAAAGGGAGGCTGGAAAATCTCAAAGAGCCAATAGAAGATTGGAGCGTGTACACATGGTCCTATGTGGCCCAATGAATGTTCAGTCCATGGGTGGAAATCGATATTTCTATCTTTTGGTGGATGACTGTACGAGGATGACGTGGATTTATTTTCTCAGCACCAAGGATGAGGCTTTTGAAAAATTCAAGCTTTTTCAAGCGGTGGTTGAACGTGAAACTGGTGAAAAAATTAAGGTCCTGCGATCGGACAGAGGCGGGGAGTTCATCTCCAACGAATTCAACCGATATTGTGAAGAAGCTGGGATTCAGAGAGAGCTCACGCCTCCTTATACACCTCAACTCAATGGAACAGTGGAAAGGAAAAACAGAGCGGTCGTGGAGAAGATTCGATGCCTACTAAAAGGTGGCAACCTACCAACGACACTCTGGGCAGAAGCAGTAGTCACCGCTGTTTACCTGATGAACATAACTCCTACTGAAGCTATACCTGAAAAGACCCCGTATGAAGCTTGGACGGGATCAAAGCCAAATGTGAAGCATCTGCGAGTGTTCGGATGCATAGCAATGATGCAAATTCCAGCTCAAACCAGACACAAACTTGATTACAAATCAGAAAGGTGTGTATTCTTGGGCTATTGTTTAAAAACAAAAACTTACAAACTATATAATCCACAGACAGGGAAGTTGAAATTCAGCAGAGATGTAATTTTTCGTGAAGAAGAGCGTTGGGACTGGAATTCCAGTGACAAAGATCAGGCTGTATACTCTTGGGATGATTTCTTGACAGATGATCAGGAAGATGACTCAAGTGAGATGCAGGATAACTATCACAGAAGTCCTGAAGGAGTTGAAAATCAATTCACAAGTGTTGAAGAAGATACACGACCTAGAAGAACCCGAGCCATTGCAGATGTGTATAATTCGTGCTCCTTTGCTCTTCATGTTGCAGATCCCTTAACATATGAAGAAGCAAGTCAAAGTGAGCACTAGCAAGCTACTATGAAGGAGGAGATGCAAGCTATACAGGAGAATAAGACCTGGGAGCTTGTGGACGTGCCAAAGGATACTAAAGTGATTGGTCTGAAATGGATTTTCAAGACTAAATTCATGAAAAATGGAGACGTTCAGAGATACAAGGCACGGATAGTTGCAAAGGGTTATTCCCAGAAGCTAGGGGTCAATGTTGAAGATGTATTCGCTCCAATGGCTAGCATGGAAACAATTCGTCTTCTTCTAGCCTTGGGAGCACAGAAGAGATGGCCTATACTTCATCTAGACATTAAGTTAGCCTTTCTAAATGGGGATACAGCTGAAGATGTCTATGTTGAACAACCCAGAGGATTTGAGGTAGAAGGAGAAAATGACAAAGTTTACAAGCTGAGAAAGGCGCTCTATGGTCTGAAACAAGCCCCTAGATCATGGTATGTAAAGATTGATAGTTACTTCTCAGCACAGGGTTTTCAAAGGAGTGAGACCGAGCATACTTTATATACAAAAGTTAATACAGATGGAGAAATTCTGATAGTATGCATTTATGTCGATGACATACTATACTTGGGTTTATCCTCTCAATTAGTGACACAATTCAGAGAAGAAATGCAAAGAACGTTCAAAATGACAGATCTTGGAATGGTTAGTTACTTCCTGGGATTGGAAGTAATTCAGGATCATCTGGGAGTCTTTGTGAATCAACGTAAGTATGTATTAGACCTCTTGAAAAGGTCCAACATGCTCAACTCCAAGCCTGCACCAACACCTATGTGCCTAAATGAAAAGTATTATGCAGAGGATAGTTCAGGAGATGCTGATGGAATGAAATACAGAAGACTCATAGGCCAACTAATGTACTTGACTCACAGTCGTCCAGATCTTGCTTATTCTGTGGGAGTTTTATCAAGATTCATGAATAAACCAACCAGGGTGCATGCTGGAGCTGGAAAACGTGTCTTGAGATATATTGCCGGGACTATTGATCATGGGCTGTGGTATAAAGCAGGTGAAGAAATCAAGTTGAGATGCTATTCGGATAGTGATTGGGCAGGGTGCTTGGAGGATCGAAGGAGTACAACCGGAGCCACCTTTGACATTGGATCAGCAACAATTACTTGGATCTCTAAAAAACAGGAGATCATAGCATTATCTACTTCAGAGGCTGAATATGTTGCAGCCTCTATTGCAGCATGTAAAGGAATATGGCTGAGAAAACTGCTAGCATATTGTGAAGTAAAAATTGAATGAGCAACTGAGTTGTGGTGTGATAACAGATCAGCCATTGCAATTGCCAAGGATCCAGTACATCATGGAAGAACCAAACACATAGATATAAAATATCACTTTATTCGCAAGCTTATACAGGACAGGATTATAAGTATGAATTACTACAGTACTGAAGATCAATTAGCGGATATATTTACCAAGCCATTGAGTAATCAAAAGCATCACATGTTCAAATTGCAGCTAGGTGTATGTGACTCTCAATCAAGAGGAGGATATGTTGGGTTGATGATTGAGAAGCAAAAGGCAACACATGAAGACTTCTGATGTGATATGAAGCCTCACTGAATCAAGCCTACATGCTAACTACTGAGCTTAATCAGTGCATCAGAGTTTAGGATTAATGATATCTATGTACTTTGTCTTTAGTTCTTACGTTTCCTGTTTTGCAGTCTATTTATTGTATCTCTTGTCTTCAATGAAAAAAAGTTGTTTTGAGAATGAAATCAGTGAGTTCATAGCTCTTCAACTTCAATACATACAGAGCATACTTATCAAAACATCTTCAATTCAAATACAGAGACTCTGAAAGCTTTGGAATAATTAAGTGATGGTAATTATTCGGCTATAATTAATTAATGTCTTTCAACATTGGAAGTTATAATCTGCCGCGGGAAATAATATTACAAAATAAAAGTATAAACATATAGTCATGTGGAACTGGAAAAATACAACTGAAAAATATTAAAAAAAAAAATTAAACATCAATTGAACAAAAACAAGAATAACGTAGATAAAGTCCCAGTACCTGGACACATTGGACAACAAGCTTACTGAATATTTCTCAACATGGTGTGTGTGTGTGTGTGTATATAGTCCCGTGGAGCTGGCATCTTATTTTGTCTGAAGGTGGCTGCTGTTTGGTTTTTTGATATTTTGGAGGTTGTTGGAGATATCTCACAATGGTCTGTATTATATCACGTGGATTTCGGAGAAGCTTCAACACATGATGTTATTAATTAAAGAACTTTTTCCCCCGTTTTGTATTTTGTGTTTGAGTCTTGGCCAGTGAACTTGGTCCGGGGGGTTGAGAAAAGAGGATGATAAACTGTTTCTTCATGGTCAAAGCAAGATTGTGTCATATAATCTTATGGACAAAACAGTGTGTGATGTTGTCCCTGTAGAGGGGTTAAGTCCTCATTTATGTCGCTTATATGAGGTATTCTCATGCAGTCCCTCTTTGGCTTTTCCTTGGAATTAGAATTAATTATGATGCAGTCTCATTGTTGAGAGTTCGGGAGAAACAAATTGTGTCTCTGCTTTTCATTTCAACTCTCGTGATGTGATGTGTTGTTGAGTTTGTTTTCATTTAATTCTTGAACTTGTTTTTTCTTTCATTTTTTTTTTTTACAAAAATAATAAATATTTGTTAGTATTTTTATCACACACGAGATATTTGTCTCTATTACGTCTATCAAAGACATGCATGCATAAATGAGTTATTGCCTCGATCGGACTCTCATCTCTCGGTGCACATGAGGGAGGGTGTAATATCATTGCATCCAAAATTTGAATCCTTATCACTTTGTATGTCATACCAGCAACCAATGTTAATACCTCCAACCACTTGAACCAAGTGGTTTTAACTATAACCAAAATATATAAATAAAATAATTCAAACTTTCTAAATAATATTTTTATTAAGCTTTTAAAAATTAAATAACTATAATTTATTATATACTCATCTATAAAAGAATAATCTTTTTTATATAAGTATAATTTAGAAAAACACAAAATTGGAATGTACCGTCTCTATAATAAGACAGTGGTATTTTATCTTCATCTCAAATCCAATATCAACAATGGTTAATATAATTTCTAATGCAATGGTTGAGGGTTGGTGACTTGTCAATTTTTAAAAAATTACACACAGGATAAGAGAGAATAGCCCAATAATAGTGCTTTTGAATGAGTGAGTATTTATCTCAATGTACTTTTTCTATTTTCCATATATGTACCAATGGCATTTATTTTCATATTTACATTAACCTTTTATTTATTTTTTTATGCCAACGAAAATGTTCATTTTAAAATGGCTAAAGTTGTAATCACAGAGTTGAGCTTTACCATCCTCAAACTCGGCTTGGCATTTTTTTAACTAAACTTAAGTTTGAATCAAAATATTTTGAGTTTTATTTATTAGGTTTAAATTCGGCCCTTCAAAAAAACTATAGAGCCTAATCTTAGCTCATTAGCTCAATTAAAACTCATTTTTTTTATTAATGAAGTAAAATATCATTTGAAGCTGGTTCATTGAATTATTATAATATTTAACAAGTAAAATTTTATTTACAGTTGATTGACGAATTGGTTAGTCTACACTTCTAAAGATGGCAAGCAAAATTTGAATTGAACATTATTACTGCTTTTGTTTTATCATGTGGATTTATATCATTCAGTTGTACTTCATTTTTATATATCAAAGTTGGTTTTTAAGTATTTTTCATTCTCAAAGATTATATGACACTTTATGTAGTTTTTGTTACGTAAAATTTTGAATATAAGTGTACAAAAATATTGGATTACAATTTGAATACACAATATGTACGTGCATAGTTATGGGTGTTGCGTTATTGGCTACCTTTCACCAAATTAATTTCATTGGAATGCCACTCAAAAATCCCAAATCAAAGGTGACATAGTGTTTTTTTTCTTTAAATAATATTGACTATTTTAAAGTAAATATCATTGAAAAAAATTGCTATTCTTTTTATTTAAGAAAGAAAAATATTATTGTTTTTCTTTGAGAAGAGGATGAAGTACTAATTCTTTTACAGCGGAGTTGTCTCTTTATAATTATGTATTATTGAACATTTTATTTGTTTTTGGGTATTGTTTAAAATTAAAATATTAAAATATCATTTTTACGATTTTTATAAATTATCTTTTTTAATTAATATATTTGTTGTTTATTTACTTATAATCCTCGTTCTCTATGATATTATAATATAAATTCCTTTTTTCTATAATAATCTCTTCAATGACAACTGTTTTTAATATAATAGTTTTTGAAGTTATGCCTTAAAAAATTAATTTAAAGCGTACTAGCATACTAGATTTACCATGAATTTATGAGTTTGATTGTGATCACAAAACAATTAATTAGGTAAACTTAAGACTTGTTAAATTCATGGAAGAAAAGTTTAATTTCAAAAGATTAATTAAAATTATATATTCTCAATTAATTAAATAAAAAATTATTGGATTCTATACTAATTAATTAATTAATTAACCAAGTCATTTAGTTTATTTGATTATAGGATCAGTCATTATTATTTTACAACTTTTTTTTTCTATTTAATAACAAAATTCACATGACAAAACCAATATTATTAGTAATAGGGAAACAAAATAGCAATGTTTTCAAGGACTATTAGACAATTTCCTATCGTGTTGAACACGACTCGTAAAGCATATCTATCATCAAGACGGACTCTGATGGGAACTTTTATTTATAGGGAGACACGTGGGCATCGAGATTAGCGCACCACGGGGAACAACTCGCCCGGATGGTCTCTACTTATATGGCGTTCCCGTGGAGCGTAGCTAAAATCCTTTTCCCGGAACCGTACTCCGGTTCCTCTCTTTCTCGTTTCCTTCGTATCGGCCCCGATCGCCGGGGACTGGGGTTAGGATTCCGCTTTCAGTATTGATTTGGAGGTGTGATCGCTGTTTGGCTTCGATCTTCGGTTTTGGTGCTTTGCATCGTCGATAGTGGTGGGCTGATGCTTTTCATTCTCGTTTGGCGCAGGGTTTGGTTTTGAGCGGACGTTAGAGTTATTAGGCTTGGGTATGGATTGAAGCGTGTTTGCAGGTGGGCTAGGGTTTCGATTGCTTGGATTTTGCTGTTTGAGTCTTCAATTGGAGATTGGCCGATGGTATCGATGTTGTTTTGGGTTTAAATTTTGCGAATGGTTTTGTAGGATTTTAGTCTCCGTTCTGGGGCTAACTATTCTTGTTTTCCTTAATTTGAGAGGGTTGTGAATTTCTCTATCGATGTAGTTTGTTGTCTTCAAAATTTTATTTGAGAGTTCTGGGCCTTAGTGTGAATGTTTCGTTGATGGCTGGACGCGACTCGCTGATTGGGCAATTGTTTCTTATCTGTCATTCTTTTTACTCGTGTTGATTTTTGATGATAGAGTGATTTTTGGTAAAACCCAGACAGGGAATAATCTGATGTTCTTCATTACTTTTACTTGCAGGCATTTTAAGGAGTGGAGGCGAGGAGATTTGAAGATTGTTGTTTTCTTGAGATTGAAGGACTGAATTAGGGTTTTGCGGGCTGACTTTGGAACTCAGGAGATATGGATGACGGGGATCGAGATGGGGATGCTAGAACTTTCAGGGCTAACTTCTCAGGAGAGGGTGCTGCAATGCTGCGGGAGAGGGTGAAGGAGAAACTGAAGGAGTTCATGGGGGATTACACAGATGACACCCTCGTGGTATGATTCTAATTCTAGAATTTATTTTCCTTTTGTTTGTAGCTTCACCTTGATTTCTTATGAGTGTGCTGCTGCAGTGCTTGATCCATCATATATACAATTTAAGCCACAGGAAAACCTTATTCTGGAGATGGATTTCACTTTGCAATATTCTCATATGTATTTTAAAGAAGCTGCTTATTGCATGTTTTCAGGATTCGTTGATGTGTTAAAATTGGTTTCAATTAGAAGTGGTATGTGCAATTTGAGATGGGAGCATTGAATTGTGTTGCCACACATATTCTGCCATCATTGGCACTTAATACTGTTGTAAACTCTGCATATTGAACTCTTAGTCTGTTTAAGTGGTATCTAATTAATGGAGCAAGTGTATTTAGACCCTTTCTATTTGAATACCCTTTTCATAAACAAGAGTATTTCATATTTATTATGAACCTTCTAAAGGTTAGAAACCTTAAGGTGGGCTTGGGCTGTAACCATGGTTGTAACAAAGATCTTTGAAAAACACTTGGGCTTCCTCAATATGGTTGTTATTGTTCACTGGTTTTGATACTTTTGATTGTCTTGGTAATAAACTTAGGCGCTTTGTGTCATGCGTTTCAAATTGAAGTTTTTGGGGGGCACAACACTCATAAAAATTTTTGAACAGCTTTGAGGATGCTTTGCTGTAGCTATGAATTTTGGAGCATATTGTTTGTTGATGTTTGTTTACTGCCCAGTGGAGTGCTTAGTCTAGGCCAACCAGATTCTTAATTCTAGGTGTCATCAATCTAGCTTTACAAAGCTAGTCTCAAAGGGGATGAAACTCTTTCTTCAGAATAGCACATATTGGAGATGCAAGTGAAATCATTGTAGCGTATGTGTGGATCCTATATTTTGATGCAAATTAGTTGGTTGATGGAAGATTTTTTGTAACTCTTCTTGTGGAATGACACAAGGAAACTCATTCAAGCTTTGAGGATTTTGTTGATTAGGACACATCTATTAGTGTGGTGGAGATTGAAGAAAGGAGCATATTAATTGAATGACGCTCCCCCACAAAGCTTACCATTTTGCATCCATGCATGGAGGGTTGGGTTTGGTTGGCATGATAAATTGACTGGGTAAGGGGGCTGTTTTGCTGGGGTTAATGAGTCGATAAAAGAAAATGCAAAAAAAGCATGCCGATAAGATGTCTTAGTTTGCAATCCTGGAAGAAGCTTGAATTCATATGATAAGGTTAATAAATGAAATCTACCCCTTTACTGGAGTGCAGATATAATATCTACTCTAGGTAACTAATGGACACTGTGTTGGTGTAACGATTATTGTCTAGCTTATTCCTTTGGTACACAGTAGGCTTGTTTGATATGCTTGCTGAAAGGTAGGGTATCTGATTTGCTTGTTAGATGTATATATATCATATAGGGTATAAGGCCAAGGTTATTTTCAAGGAATATTTTTCATTTTGTGGATGCTATGAATTTTGTGTTTTTCTTGCTTTAAGGAGAGTAAGGACAACTATAAAATGTTATAGGAATCTAATTTTGCTATTTGTTGCAGGTTTATTTTTTTTCCTAGTTTGATTTCTATGGTTGAGCCGTTTAGGTCATTCTTCTCATAGATGTATATGTTTCTCCTTGATGTAGTTTAATGCATATTCTGTAAATTTGGAAGATCTGTAGTCCCTGCACAAACATATAGACAATATCTGTTTTTGAACTCATTTTTAGCCATGTCTTATACTTTTTCCAGAATTTGACATTTGGTGACTTTGTACCTTTGGTATTCCTTTGTCTGTGTATGGTTTTGTATTTTCATTTCACTCGATATTGAGAACAGAACTGTAATTCTATATGCTACTAGAGCTATAGGGTATATAAATTGGAGAAAGGCTTGAATATTGCTAAATTAATGAAGGGAATTTAATGTTAAATAATCATAAGCCATATTTTGTGTAAATTTGCACTTAATACTTTTAAGAAAACAATGTCTCACAGGGGGTTTTTTAGAAATGCTTGAGCTACTTAGACAGCCTTGTCATTAAGCGTTTCTAGCACGTGGTCGGGTTCTTACCTTTATATATTCTTATTGTTTGGTTTGCGTGTTGTGTCTTATGTTGATTGTATTTACCTGTTCTTGTGTTTTCAGATGATGATGTTATATCTGGATAGCTGTGGCTGTTAATGTTCAATGCCTAGTACTGTTCTTATTATATCTGCAATTTTAGGAGTTTTTTTTGTACTGATTAATTTAATTTCTAGTTGAACAAATTTGTCGAACCACCCTTCTTAATGAACTATAAGACAAGAAATTTATTGTGGCTTTTATGCATTATTATACACTTTCCGATGTCAAAAGACTGGAAACTTCATCTAGAATAATGCTCAGTTTGTGTGTGTGTGTGTGTGTGTTGTGAATCTGATATTTAAGGGAGCATGTGTTGTTGGAAGCTTAATTGGAAGGTAGTCTTGATGTACTATCATTATTCATTTTTGTCACTTGGCAGCAGTTACAATACTATATTTCATACATTTATTTTGTCTTTTCATATAGTTATATATTTATCTGAGATAGTAGCAAATGTGATGATGATGATTTACTTTTGTCTGCTTGTGTTGGTTCTTCTTCTTGTTTAGTTCTTTATTTTTTAACTACTAATATTTGTGCTCTGTTATATCATGCAAAGATGCTGTTGCTCTAATTAATGTACTAAGAGCATCCTTTGTAATTTCTTTGTTTCTTTATTAGTTTAATAGCAAACTCTGAAATTACAGAAAATGACCAATTATACTGGCCTTGTTAGGCATTTTCTTATTTATATATTTGTAATCAATCTCTGTGAAGTTACAGAAAATGACCAATTATAAACGCCTTTATCGGCTTTTTCTTATTTATTTATATGAAATTAATCTTATCTATACTTCGTCTTCCCCATGTGCAGGAATATGTGATTGTCTTACTTAAGAATGGTAGACGGAAAGATGAGGCTATGAAAGAGCTAAATGTGTTTTTGGGGGACGATAGTGTATCTTTTGTATGCTGGTAAATTTTCTCTTTTGGATACTCAATCTACCTAACCTAGTTTGTAATATTCTTATTGATGGTCACTGGCGAATTATGCCATTGTTATTTTATTACAGGTTGTGGGATCATCTTTCTTCAAACTTGCATGTATATGTGCAGCCTAAAGAATCTATTCCTGAGAAGGCCACTAAGGCAAAACCTACATTGGATGTATTGTCAGGAAAACAGTCACAGGAAGAACATGCTGATGAAAATAAGCGAGCTGATTCTGAAAATGAGAGAGAGAAGTTGAACAAAGCATCTGGAAGTCGGCGCAATAGGGAATGGAAAGGATTGGTGCAAGAGATATCATCAGTTCCTATTCAAAAGAGTTTCACTGGGAGTAGCCAACATGAGGGAAAGAACCATCAGAGAAAAACTATCACTAGAAGACCCCATTCTCCTAGACCAGATATCAGCAGAAAGAGGATCAGACAAGATGAAGAATTGTCCACAAAGGTCTGTAATGTTATTTATCGAGATGGAGTTTGCTTTTTTCTCCACCCAAGCAGGGAATTTTTAAATTTTTGAGATACATCTCTCTTTGCATTAAGATATCATTGCGGCACATTTTTAAGCTTGTTGATTATTTCTTTGCATACTGTTTATGTGGACTGGATTCTGGATGACGATCTTTGGAATGGCTTCCTTTTGAGGTGATTTATGGAGCGATGCTGGTTAATAAGTTATGATGTTTGGGTTTTTTCAATTATAAGAACTTGTAACTGACGTTCTACAAGGGTTTTTTGTTGTTTCAACACGCTTAAAATAGGTAAAGTAATTTGAGAAGAGACAGCATAGCCTAAGTCTGGCTATTATTATAGAGGCAGAACTTTCGGATGTCATTACTCTGCGGTTATCTGATTCTGTTGAATATGTATAAGTTCAATTTTCAAATAGCAGTACACAAAACTTCTGATCTCATGTGGCATCTAAGCTCATCTATTTTCTGTTATGTAACTTGAGCCTTACATAAGAAAAACCTTCCAATATTTCCCAACAGTAAAATTTCCCCTTTTGGTCCTTAATCTTTCTACTTTTTTGCTTCTTTTGTTTTGCAAGGTGCTATAAATCAAGATAATTGAAATATTAAGAGAATGTCAACAGAAAAGAAACCATGCATGTGACATATAACACTATTGATTGCTGAAGCACTAATGGTTGATTTTCCTTTTCACTATGACAAGATTAAACGTCTCCAAGAGAATTTGCATTATGCATGATGTGTTTGCAAACTTCATTTCTTGATTGTTCCCTTTTGTATGGATGTTTTTCATCTATTATGTTTCTGAAAACTAATACAAACTTCCGGGTTCTAGCAGAGAGAGTCAGCTTCATTTCCTGTAATTGATGCACCACGTCGGCTTCTTCAATTTGCTGTTAGAGATGCTGTGAACCCTATCCAACGATCAAGTTCAAGAGTTGAACCCACTGTTAAGCGTCTTCGCTCTGTGGTTTCTACGTCAAATATGGATTCTGTGCTAGATGAGCGACCCCGGAGAAAGAGAGCTGTGGGCCAAGTTGCAGGTCCTGTTGCAACAGCACTTAAGGCTGCAGCTGAAGCTGCTGAAGATGTGAGTAAGGTTAGACACTCAGGAAGTGTTTTTGACAGATTGGATAGGAGTACTTCAACAAAGAGGATTATTAATCGGGCATCAGATTTGGAGAATGTTCCAGAAGTTGAGTATGATGATTATGATCAGATTCCAGGGTCAAACTATTCAGATTTTCATGGGAGGCGTGTATACTTTGGAGAGTTCAATGGCGATACGGCAATGCTAGATCGGGATAATGAGGTAGCCTCTGATTCTGCCTCTGACGATGATGGATTTGATTGTTTAGGTGTTTCTAGATCTCGGGATTTTGATTTTTCACAAAGTGTTTCATCTGCAAGTAGAGACAATAAATCACTGATGGTGCAGTATAGTGTTGCTCAGGATGTTAATGAGGTTCTAAGGAAAACAAAGCCAGCAAATGAGGATCTTCCGACTAGTGCTGCGTCAAAGGGAACTAGCAAGATTGTGAATATCTCAGTTAATGTAAATACATGGAAACCACCCCACTACAAAGAATGCAGGGATGTCACAAAGGGGGAGAATCAAATGGCTGTTGACAGGAGTGAGGAGAGTGCAGCTAAGCCAAGCTTGCAGGTTTTAAAGGAGAATGTCACTGCCAAGACTCAGAATGAAAATGTGAGTAAGAAATCCAAATTATCTATTTACTCAACATTTACAAGGAACATGAGAAAACTGTTATCTGTTCACTTGAGGCCAGTCAAAATATCTTCTTTTATCTTTACATCGAAACTGGTTCTTCTGGCCAGGGAGGGATTTTAGAACTTTCCATTTTTTGGTAAAACTTTTTTTCAGCGAAAATCATCTAAACTCAGTGGTGCATGACCTTTTGATCTTTGAAGCTGTCTCCTTCAACACTTCCCCTTTAATTAACTAGAGATCTCTTAGTCCCTGGATCTTGAATTGTGAACTCTTCATGTCCTTTTGCAGCTCTGCGCCTCAAAATGTCTCTTGCTTCATGTCTTATTCTCAATGTCTTTCATTCTCTGGTATTTTATCAAGCTGATCTTTTGATTTTTGCCAAATGACTACACCACATTTTATTATTATCATACAAAACATATAAAAGGCATGCTTTATTTATTATCCAGAGTGTAACTTTACCACTATTATTTTTGTCCTGGTATCCCATCTACTTTGATATAAAACAGTGGAGATTTGATGTTAATATTCTGATGTAGATTCTAGAGTCTGGACTTGGTCTTGTTTAGCTGTTTGTGATGATTCTGGTGCATTAGTTACAATCTTGTCTTGCATTTCAGATATGGTCTCTTTCTCAGGGTAGCTTGTGATATTAGCTTGTTAGGTCTTCAGTTTTTCTTATAGAGTATCTTGTGAAATTGGAAGAAGTTTGGATGCCACTCCTTTGGTTTTGTTGTTGGACTGAGTATACTTGTCAATGAATTTTTTGAACTTCAAGTTCCAGATGTTCACGATTGTGATATGGATTTCATGCTCTATTCCCCTTTTTATAATTGGATTTTCATTTCCTAGGCTTTTACAATTTGTTTATTTGTAGGTTGCACAAAGGCGTTCTTTAAATGAGTGGCTTGTGTCTATGTAATTTGATGCTAACTGACTAATTATAAAACACTGCAAACAGGAAAAAACTCCGAAAGATGCACAAAAGGAGCCCCAGAAGGTTTCAGGATCAGTAGCTGGTATGTTATATGCTGGAACCATTGGATTTTAGATATTTGTTCAGTGCCTGCTAATGCCTGTCATTTTAATCAAATTTACCAGTTAGCATCATACACTGTTAAAGCATGAATAAAACCAGACTCTTCAAAATGCAGCAGGCTAAAGTAGTGTCTGCTGCAAACACGAGCATTGTCTGAATAAAATTCTTCCCTTTTTGACATTGGAAAATTGCACATGAATGTTTTCTTGCTGCATTTGGGATATGGTGTCATTTCTGTTTATTGAAGGCATGAACATGAAAATGTGCATATTATAATCATGTTGCAAGATCATTGAATCATGTTTAACTGAAATAAAAATTGTGATGATCAGTTCATAGATTTCTACTTTATATGCTTGAGTAAATATTTTTTTATATTTATTAATACGATCGTGTGTATAATAGAGAGTTATCTTGTGATTTGCAGGTTCATACGCTTCGGGACGCCCTGAGGATGTAGATTCTCGTACAGTTTTTGTTAGCAATGCAAGCACCTTGTTGTTGAACTCCATTTGTTTTAGAAAGTTGCAAGGCTCTGTGAAATGCTTATGGCTGTTAATCTGCAGGTCCACTTTGCTGCCACTAAAGACACTCTTTCTCGGCACTTCAATAAATTTGGAGAAGTGCTGAAAGTAATTATTTTAACTGATGCAGCTACTAGCCAGCCAACTGGGTAATCTGTTGTAGTAGCTTGTGATGTTATCCTTTACAACCAAAATAATGTGTATTTGGCTCATTATTTTATTTGCAACAGGTCAGCATATGTGGAATTCTTAAGGAAGGAATCCGCGGAGCTTGCGCTGTCATTGAATGGCACATCATTTATGTCACGTATCCTCAAGGTAAACTCAAGCCAGCATGAGTATCCAGTGACTGCCCATCTAACACTTTTCATTTTTGACACCGCCATCCTGTTTATTGATAGATTTTATTATCAGTTTGTTTTTGTATTTTGGGTGTAGGTGCCTGTGGATACTATGTAGTGAGTATATTAGACTTACTCTAATATGCTTTTCTTGCAAATTTCTTTGCAGGTTGTCAGAAGAAGCTCTGCACATCCTGAAGCTGCTGCAATGATTGGGTGGCCCCGAATTGCACGTGGCTCCCCTTATGCTTCCCGGCTTAGCAGAGGTATACCATATGCAAGGAGTGTCCTTCCTAGTGTGTTCAGAGGTCGTCTTCCTTTAAAATCTGGAGCAAGAAGCTTACAGTGGAGGCGTGAGGCTTCTGCTCAAAAAGGCTCTCAGACTGCTTCAGCAGCTGCTGGAAACACTGTTTTGTCTCCAACTGGCCGGAATCTCACATATGTTCGGCCCGAAACAAAAGCAGATGCCAGTTCTGCTGTGGTATAACTAATCTCCATATCCAAAGGATTTATGTATGAGTTTTCATTGGGCAACTTCTTTTCACAGTTAACAGGCAGAGAGAAGAATGGCATTCAGAAGATAGTGGAGTTCTTGGAAAGGTTATTTTCATGGTTTCATTTTCAACTTTTCAGAGGCTATCGTATCCAAGTTGGCTGGAGATCAGTTTCCTGATAAAAATAAGTTTTGTGGCTGTCAATGGTGGACACAGTTGTTTTGCTGCCTTGATCTGGTATCAAAGGGCAAAAAGGTGGCATGGTTATCATCTTCTTTTTACAACATTCAGAGTATACTGTGCTCAAGATGGCAGGTGATCATTATGAAAAAACTATTTCATGGAGTGAGATAAGAGAACTTTTTGTCTTGTTCTAGAACAGGGCTGGCTGAATGCTATATGTTCCCGCACTTGGTAAGTGTTTCAGGAAGGCCCTGTGGATGGAGATGCTGAATTGGCCAAAATAAATATTTCCCTCTTTAATCTTTTTGATAGACTGCTTATTAATTTAACTTTGTTTCTTCTCTACCTAAAAGACCTCTTTTTATTTTTGTTTTTTTAAAGAAAAGAAAGAAACATGGTTGTGAAAAATATAATCCCAAGTTTCATGTGAGATGTTGGATTATGCAACTTTTCTTTTGGATTCTGTCTATAAGATTGTTTTTTGTTTGAAATTTCATTGGTACAGTGTGTATATGGGTTTACAGTTAAGCTTTGCATAGTGATATTTTCATTATCAGCAGTTTCATCCAAGCTGCTAGCATTTACTGTATTAGGAAAAACAGAATGCTGCAAAACTGATGAAGCAGCGCACTGTATTTTTTTGTCATTTTCATATCCTCTTTATTTTCTACAGGCATTGGAAGTATTCGTTATACTAATTTCTTTGTTTATATTTTGCCAATGGTATTAGTCTTCTCTCGGACGTGTGTAGCAGTATTGGCTCTGGTTGAAGTGTATTTTATAACATTTTAATTGTATCTATTTTGGCATCTATTGCCAAAGTTGTATAAATAATGGGATGTTTGCTTTCCTGCACTCTTTGTATCAGAGGCTATCAAAACCTAAAGAAACAAAAATGGATGATTTTGTTTCTTTTTTGGTATAAAATCCTGCAAAGTTGTGCCAACTTTTTCCACCCTCCCACGTTTAGGAAGCATTTTTTTCATCCATTTTACTGCGTGTGTGATAGCAAGGCCATGGCCAAAGTAGGATGCTAAAAGTCAATCAGAGATGAGTATGGTAATCGATCCATGATTAAAACAACCAAAAAAGGCAAAGACTCATTCACGGATTGTGAGATGAATGAGTCATTTCTTTGAAATTTCAATTGTGAGATGAATGAGACCAAATAATTTCTTAATGGTATAAAAATTAAAAATTAATTACAAATGGAATAAAATCTTAGCATAGAATTAGTTCAATTAATACATGTAACATGTTAGAACATCACAGCAGTAACAAGACCAAATAATTGATTGATTAATTCATCATTAGCTACACATTGCTTATAGAAATCAACACACACTTCACTATCATAAATAAGAAAGATTGTTTTCTTTTTTTGGTGTAATTTTAGTTCAAACTGGAACAGGGCTGTCTTCTAAGGACTCTTTCCCTGTTATCCCTGCTTTCAAAGTCTGGAAGTAAACATTATAATCCTTTTGAGGAGGTGGATTGGAAGGATCAACAGTGAATGGCTCACTAAATGGGATAGTACTTTTAACCTGCATGAAATCATATAGAACAAAACAATCAAACAAAAATAATGTCACAAATTCTTACTGTTATTACTATTTTTCGGTCTCACTAAAATTTTAAGCCATGGAACAGGCAGCACAAACATTTTTCGATATTAGTTTCATTGTCAAATATAAAGGAACTATGAACAGAGTGAAAAATAGAAGATTTAGATGGCAATATATAGAATAATCTATGCGTAGAGTCAGTCATGCAATATTGAGATGGAAAGATGATGGTTTCGATAATTTCATTGAAGGGAGTAAGGCAAGGTATATACACTCTGGAATATAGATGCAAAAATTATGCCGGTGTGTTTTGTTATTGTTGGATGAATTCTTTAAATTCTTTTATTTAAATGTGTGCGAAATACTTCGTTTCCGATAAAATGAAAAGATCACAGAAGATTATCACCTCAAAGGTTTTCTGACATGCATATGGACTCTCCAGAGCTGCAATGCAAATCTGTGCAACCTCATCCCTTGAAATTTTACCCTGTGATCACATCATTGTGTAGAGTTTCAGTTATATATACTTTAAAGAAAAATGCATTTCAAGGATGGAATTAAATGCCAAGGGGTTGCTGCTAATACCGTGATGTTGTCTCCTTGATCAAATATGAGATTGGCCCCGGCAGGTTCCTCTGTTAGTGCACAAGGTCTAACAATTGTGTATGGAATACCACTTTCCCGTAGCAAATCCTCACCCTATGGAAGAACAATAACGATGTTGGAAAAGGCTACACTTGCAAATTTATGCGACCTCTTTCGCTAATCGTATCACATGATAGATGAGTTATAGCAAAATCTTTAAGTCAAACAATTTCTATGCATACTCTATAAGGCAACTCTAAATTATCATTGCATCATTGTGTTTCACAACATAGACCTCATTCTCATGTCATACAATGTAACTAATTCATAAATTATAATGGAGGGTATGTGATGCATAAGAGGTAAGATCATACATACCTTCAGCTTGTATGTGAGAATAAAGCCTAGTTCTTTGTTCAATCGGACAGCAGGAGGTTGCTTGCTTAAATCAAGTCCTGGTCTATCAGGTCGAGTAACTCCTGCAGCACTCACGTGTACAAACCTGCAATTGATAAAAAAAACCATATCAAAGTGCATAGAGTTTACATCTCAATAAAATTCCACAGATGAAGTCTAAACTTACCAATCCTCTTTCCAAGGGGAATTAGGTATCTCTGAACATGTGAGACAAAATGAAGACCAATTGCTAGGTTACATATATGGTGAGATGTACACATACTCCTATATGGTCTTCATAGCTAGCTCTAGTCATGAGTAAACATCAATGTAAAAAGAAAGAAGTAATACCTTGGTGTGACTGGCTCATTTATGTACGCTCGTATACTTGACAATGGAAGCTGGAATTCACCTTCTACAAAAGTGGGGTTAAGTTTGCCATCGTATTCAAACTTGCTGTACATAAGCTGCAAGAAAATTTAATATGTTTTAACAAAAACTAATCCAAATATTAATATTCAAAGAAAAGGAGAAACATACCTGAAGTGAGAAAATTTTGCTTGGATCAAATGGTGGAGCATCAAATACTGTACGAGCTCGAAATACTGGCCTTAATGAAGAAAATGGGATCTTTATCTGAAGGGGAGAAAAGCAATCACACAGAATTTTTCCCTACAAAGAAATAACACAAACTATTTAAACAAGGACTTACTGACTGCCACTGCCCTTGAGTGGTGTCAAAGCTAGCTGTGTATCCCAATGTATCCCAGTCAGCACTAATTCTTATGATAAGCTTGTAACGATGACCATCGCCTCTGACCCTCAGCTCAATGCCATCATATGCAGAAAGGTCCTCAGGTACCGTGAAGTTCTAGATATGCATGAATAGCAATGACAGTTCCAGCAAAAAATTACATCAAAATGTCAAGGGTCATAAACTGAAAGGCTATGCCTTTTGAAGCCCTAGGAACTGATTTAATGTACTAACATATAACAAAAATGATTAATGGCTTAAACCTCCTAGAAAATAGTATACTCTAGCAAAAAAGCTTAATACAAGTGATCATTTCTGAAGAAAGAAAGTGATCATAAAAGATAAACTAGTTCATACATGATTCAGTTGACTGTTAGTACTGAAGAAAGCTAGTTCAACAAAATATGACTAGCAAATAGGCTGATGAAAGGTAACAATAGTCAGAAAAATTAGTTTGTCAGTGTCTTTGATTGCATGGTCTACAGTGAAAGATATAACCTCACATTTTTGTCTTTGCATATCAGTGGTGTGTCTAAGATTCACAAGAAATTCAGCCTTCAAGATTTGAGAACATGATCCAGTTAAATCCTTCTCAACTTCTGGCTGATATTTACTATAACTGTAAATTTCAACAATATGGTTAAAGGAAACATTAATTTCGGTAAACTCTAAATAATAAATAAAATAAATCAAGAAACTGTAATTTATTTGATAAAAAAAAGCATAGCCTTCATATGTTTAGTTTAGGTTGATAACATGCTAGTTATTTTGTAATTGTACAAAGACCTTACAAGTAGCATGAGATTAATCTGATAATGGTTGTCATTGTAATTAATTATAACATAGTTTGATAGATCAAACTATTCCATGTAGTATGTACTGAGTCAATAAAAAGTTATTACATGTACAAAGAAACAGAAAGACAGCAGATAAGAGATACCTTTGTCCTGATACTGGTAAAGCCTCCATTATTTGCAGTTGAAACAAAACCTGGATGGATAAGAACAGACCTACTTCAAAGTGAAATATATATATATTTATATATGCTGTATCTGTGATTAATATTCATTAGTTCCCCACATGTCTGCTTTTAAATAGCCAATAAATTCTTACAGAAAAGATAATAACAAACCTTTAAATAGCCCTGCAGGTTCACCATTCTCACCACCAGTTGGGTCAATCTGAAATGTGCTTTCACTAACACCCCCCATTACAATATCATCCAGAGAACCCCATACTAATTTCCCTGTATAATTACCTACAAATAGAAACATATGAAAATATGAAATGGTTTTAATCCTGAACTGCAGATAAGTCATTTTCAGATAATTAAAAAGTTTAGAGTGCTCTACAAAAACGTGTAAAGAAGAAAAAGAAGAAACAAAATTCAATATTTCCCCCAGGTGTTCATCATTTTACTTTCCATTAGATTTTCAGCAATGCTCATATTTATTCTCCAGAGCAAACCAAAGACATCTTAAATACCAAGAAAGTCACATGGAGTACTAACCGCTAAAACCAAATAGCAATTTCCCCTCAAGTTGTCCAGTACTATTCTTTACAGCATTTATCAAATTCTTCATTCCGATGTACTCCACCTTTTCAGGTGAATCTCCTTTTATCTGGTTTCAGAAGATAATTAAAAGCATAAGTGACTTAAAAAAGTCTTATGTGCCAGAAAAAATAAATTACATCACAAAAAATCAGATGCAAAACTATCCATTTGAGAATGAACTTTGCTTGCAATACAGAACAGATGGAGATTATTTATCCACCTCAGGTTCGAAAAATTTGATTCCCTGTGTCAAACAGAAAAATCCATTATAACTTGGAAAAAGGTTAAATTTCAAAGTGTACCTTAATCACATTACAAGTTATGATGAAAATATAACAAGGATAATTTGGTCAATAAATTGTCTTCAGCAAAATCATCATAATATTTGCACCGACAAATGTGACCTACTTGTGAATACTTGGCCCTGTCAGGAGTATCGCCTTCCCGTGGACCTACAATAACAGAGACTGCATTGATGACTTTCTTAATTCCTTTAAAATATTCAGGATCAAGTGCATTCTCCTTGGTAACATCTCCAACAATCTGAAACATAACGATTCTGGAGATAAAAATAAATTTATGCAAGCATTGTAGAAGCAGCTTAACTAGTTAAATTTTTTCAGAATGAGGAAAAGCTTTGTGGTGCCCATTAAGCAATAAAATAAAAAATAAGAATGCATCCAATAGAATGATGCTTCCATAGTTTGGCTGGAAAAGGCACCAGAATTATCACAAGCCAAAAGGCTCCTGCTGGTTGTATTTCAAACTAAGACATACAGTAAATCTCATGGAAGGCACTAATTTTCAAGACACAATCGATGGCATTGGAAAGAATGAATCATATGCATAATTTTAACATTTAAGATGTCCCCATTTTGATATAAGCAACAACAATGCTATCCACTTCTGCTTGTAGTCATGCATCCTACTAATAGAATCTTTCCACATATCATCACATCCGTGTTTTCAATCAAAATATTTAAAGATATGTCTGTATATTAAGTTGGGGACATATGACACACCATTTCATTTTACCAAACAGGTAATGATCTCAAGTTTTGTTACCTACATGTCTCATTACCTAAATAGCGTGAGCATGCTCAATTATTCAAGATGCAACCCACTAAATCATTGATTATGAATATAGATGCATAATGAGATTCTATCTTCTGATATTTTCTTTCCTCATTTTATTATTTAAGTAAAATTCACTATGAATTTTGTAGATCATACTTGATGATGAAATTTCTGTAACTTTATGTAAGAACAGCCTTCTATAACCTGTATTTTTTCCCCTGTTTGAATGGTATCAATTTAAGATAGAGACCATCCTTGAGCACATAAGGTGCTATGATGAGTGTCTAAATGTGCATATTTTCATAGTGCTATTTTACATACTTAGCATACATTTGAAGGATAGATGCCCATTTTATACTTAATTTCGTTAATTTTATTCTTCAGGGCATGAAAGAGGCTATGGGGGTGCAAGGAAACATTACAAGGTGATCTCGAGGTGAAATGAGTGAGTTCTGAAATAGAATTACTACAGAAGTAATGTAGCAGTTGACTACAGTAGTTTTAAGCACTCGCACAGAAATGTGTGCGGCCCGCATGGTAGGCCACATGAAGCAAGCAGAAAGACGTGCGGGCACTTGTGTGCTCGCATGGGAGGCTGCACGCATCGTCAACTTTCCCGGATTCGAATCTTAACACCCTGTGCGGGCTCCTATGTCGCGCATGCAAGCCTGCGGTAAGGCGCGATTTTAAATAGCCCGTTTTAGGGTTTTTCAAGGAGGCTTCAGAGGTATAGCCGTCGACACCTCTTGAAGCAAGTTTTGAACTATAGAAAGGAGACTTGGGCATGCTTACGAGGAGGAGAGGGTGGATCTTGAAGATCTAACACCGGAGAGCAAGCATATTTGAAGGGAGTCACATTTTGGAAGGATTAGCGATGGCATCCATGGGTGCCTTCGGAGTTCATCATCTCTTCGTAATCATCTTCATCAAAGGGGGAGTTTAGACATGTTTATCTTGTTATTAATCATGTTCTATTTTATTGATTTGAATTTCATGTTGAACTAAACCCCCAAGGCCACCAAAGGTAGGTGAACCTTGGGGTGAACATGTGATTGTTGGATGTTTTGGTTTGGTTAATGCATTGTTCTTGTTTGATATTCATTCTATGTCACTTATATGCCTTGGATTACATTATGGAGAACTCCGTAATTCATGTTTGAATTGTGTATTAGAGGAAGATGTTCCCTTTGCATCAGGTCTTGCGTAGATTAATAGGGTTTTGAGATGTTGGTATGGCCGATAGCTCAGGTGCCGACAAGCTCTCCGTTTTAGGAAAATCCCTATGACAGAGACTCCTAAAACGTAATGCAATCGTAGGAGAGCCAGTTATTAATTGATTTAAGCCAACTCTTCTGTGGGATTATAAGCTAATCACAAAGATGTTCGGGTTAGTTCATCCTAAACTTTTCATAGTTCAAACATAACCTTGCAATGCTAAACCATACTCCTAGATCACACTAGTAACCCTAAGGGGATCGACATCCGGGGGTTGTCATCTCCCATTGATTTTACCTCAAGAGATTGTGTCGTGTTCGAAGCTTTTAGTTTAGTTTCTTAGTTAGTGTAGATCCAAACATTTTATAGGTGATTAAGGCTGGATAATAGATGAAGAGTGAGTAATAATACTTCCTTGGCCCCGTGGAATACAATCCTCGTGCAAAAGCACGAGGTATTACTTGACAATTTGTGCGTTTGCGGCGGGCAACCATCATGCTGATAGGAACATGAGATGACAAGAGATTCCTATCACCTTTTGCTTGCAAAAGCTGTAAACATCAGATTAAGAATTGTATCCCACATGTGTAAACTTTAGAAACTAGCATGCTCGCATTAGAACTCAAACCCTAGAGCTACCATCATATACTTCCACAGTACAATGTTTGAACTTGGTAAATGAAAAGGGAAGTGAGAGAAAATAATGTCAGTTGCCAATTAACTACTCTATTTGGATGCCTTCATAATGCACAATAAACAGTAGCATGTAATTAGCTGTCATCCTTTCTGAAACCTAACATTGGAGGTTTAATAACAAAGAATTTCTGAGATAAAATGTTGCTAGCTTGCACATATTATCCTGAAAATTAAAAAAATTGTATTGCATACCATGTCAATGTCTGGCCCAAACATTTTCAGTGCTTTCTCTTTGTTCCTAACCTGAAATTAAGCAAGAAGTAAAAATCACCAGTAACAGAAAAAAGTAAATCATCATAAGATAAAAACACAAAATTAAGACAATGAACACCTATACTTCATATTAGATTTCAATACCAGTACTCGAACCGGACTGCCTTTGTTGCGCAAGATATTAACCACTCTTCGCCCAACACCACCAGTGGCTCCAGCAACCAAGACTACATCAGAAGTCGCCATTTCCTTTGAAATCTCACTTGCTGCTTGGCTCGACAACTTCTCTATCAGAGATTCAATGAACTTCATATGCCAAACAAAGAATAACATTCAATCTCCTACTAACATAAATACCACACTAACCAACAAGAATGATGAGATGATAATGGAGAGAACAACCTTAAAAGGATTTGGAGGCCCATTAAAGAAATACAATGTCTTAACAAATCTACCAAAATCCCATCTTTGACGAGTAGATTCAGCAACAATAGTCTCCCCTTTATATGATCCTTTTGATAAAAAAGGCAATCCTCCAGAGTTAAAAGCACTGCCCACTCTGTGAGGAGAAAACACCTTGTAATTCACTGTCCTTGAATAACTTCCACTCTTATACAATGAATTAGACCCCTGAAATCCACTTGAACTCAGTGAAGATTGTCCAATATGTAAATATAGCATCATCAAATCCAAGAAAACCTTCACAAAGAAAAGCATCATAGAACTGAATCCAGATATCACCTGATGGTTCTGAATGCTAAAAGGGCGAGAAGAGAGATTTGGCGAGCAGAAGACGCACTCCATTTCCAGCAAAAATGGGAGAAAAAGAACGATAAAAACCGAGGATATTACAAAGCCATTATTATTAGCCACAGAAGTGATGTCCGCGATGATAACGGGTCGGATTCTTGCATCCTTATCGGGTTGGCGGGTGTAGTATAAAGGTGTGCAACTAACTAACTAACTAACTAACTATTTCCTGCCAATGTCTTCTGGCAAGTGACAATGTTTTGAATTCTTCTTGTATAGTATAATTGTGTTGTTACTATCTTTTTCTCAGAGGTCCTTGGAAAGAAATAGAATAATTTTGCTTCTTCTATGATTCTGCAGATGTTGACTTACGCCATATGGTGTTGCTCGCTCATGTGGCAAATGCATCCTTTTTACAGTGCCTATGATTAATAATTCTTTCTTAAATTTCCAAGTTTTTTATATTTGACATAGACAAACTTTTAGTTCATGAACATCCACAATCTTGTGTTGATTTTGCATGCTCTTCTGGCAAGCTTTTTTAATGCTAGACATCGTTCTATTTGGGGTATATGCAAAGTTTTAAGAAGTGGAAGATGGGGTTCATTAAATGTGCGGCAATCTGACCATGTTGGAAGGAACTCTTTACCGTAACCCAGCCAATTCCTTGAGGTTAGATCCTTATGGCGATTTAAGAATTTATAAAATAAATTCAAAACCTATGCCAATTGTTGATTGCAAGTATGCATTCCCTGTTATAATCATGTTTACAACAGCTGTTATTCAACATTCATGTGACATTTTCACGGAAGAAGTTGCTAGATTGGAGGTAGATCTTATAGAAAAGCTTGTAACAACGGAAGCAAAACATCATGCGAAGAGTTTGTGTTGTGATGAAATGATGTTTGTGGTGTTTGAAAGATGGATACCCCTGCATATATACTTGTAAGTATGCCCCTTGCATCGGTCCCATATTTTGTTGTGACTGGTTTTTCTGGAGCATCTGATAAGCTTTTGAGAGATATAATGTCTGAGAATGGGATGTTGATCCTGATACATGAAGATAAGCGTTGTCCTTCCCTCGTTGAATTGGTTGAGACAAAATGGCTTCAATCCTCTGACTTATAGCAAGGCTGGATCCTGATGGTGGTTTGAAAATTTATAAGCGGATGCTCAGAGAGGGATGGATAGTAGTCTATGATTTTATGGCAAGGCGAGACTGATGTATGAACCAAAGACTGAAACATCCAACTGATTCTGGAACTGAGCTTATCTGTATGACAAGATAGGGGTAAATGAACAAAAGAATTTCATCAAAACAAAGTTTTAAACCTCATTCCACTGTTGGGTCTTCAAAGTTTGAAGTCTGAGCACTGGCATATGTGCTGACCCTAGTTGCTGGAGAATTTCTTTAGGATGGTGGGCCATGATCAACCTGCAGTGCTTAGAGAAAAAAAAAAAAAAAAATGTACATGTAAATAGCAAAACACTAGCCTTGTCAGCATTTAAGGCCTGTCACAGCAACAGCTTCACAGAATAACAAATAATGCTTTAACAATACCTTGAACTGGCCACCATTTTTACCTTTCTTCATCCATTGAAGATCATACACCTGCAAAGGGCAAGCTGATAAGAAGAGCTTGCATGCTTGTCGATGTCGATGTCTCGACAGAGAAAACTTTAACCTGATATTCAGTTCTTGTGGTACAAGACTTACAAATGGCATTGGAAAGTGAAACTATACATGTGTGCTTTTGTCTGATGCGCAATGATACTAGCATCCTGTCTACAAATTTATCTGTTTGTTATTTAACGGAAGAGAAATGCTTCGAATCGAGTGACTTACATGACCCGGAAAAAAACAAAAAATACAAACTCAGATCAACAACAAAATGGAAAACCCAAAGATACAACTCATATCATCATTGTGGATCCAAAATTGTACAAGGATAACCTGGAAATTTCCAAGTTGACTCCTCTGAAACTCCCAACTTTTGGGTGGTAAAAAGCATCCACGGAGGCTGAACGAGTAATGGCATTTTAAAGAATGTGTCTTGCCTTCTGGCAGATGAATAAGGCCTGAGGTATGGATGGCAGTAGTACAGAGATTCCTACTCATGATTTTGTGAATAAAACAGGAAGCCTTCTTTAATGTGGCAAATATTCCAGCGTGCCTTCTGACCGTATCCCAGGTGAAAAGAATTGTAAAGAATCGGAAAAGGTGTAAGTCCCCTGAGAGCATCATTACATGAAATGCGTGCAACGGTGCAAGATTTAATGTCAGTACAGGGAAAATAGCAGACAAAGAGGTACCTAAGTTAATATTCATAACAAACTTATGCAACTAACTAGTATAATCCTCCCTGAAGCTTTTGATAGAGATTATTGCGCTTAATGATAAAAATAAAGAATTATGTACAGAAATCAAAACCATAATCCAAGGAAACTATTTTTGAACCAATGAAATAAATTGATACATAAAGTTAATACCTCTAATTTCACATGTCAAAAGTGAATTGTGAACCCTGGTGACTGAGTATGGTCAGTTATGGACAATGACTAAGAGAACATCTAAAAAGAAGACATTTGATGGGTGAATAAGTCATTTAGAATGAGTCAGTTGATGCCCAGATTGAATTTGACTAAGACTTAGTGATTGGATAACTTAGCCTCCTTGATTTAATAAATGTTCAAAATAGTTGGTAGTACTACATTCACCATAATAGCTATTCAAAGCATTCCATTGAATTGTTTTTTTTTATTTTTATTTTACACCCCCATGTCAGACATCAATTCATAAATGGAACAAAGGAAATTGGCAATCCAGAAGACTTGTTTAGCATGAAATACTAGGATAATATTCAAATCGTCCATAGTCTGAACGACATCAACAGTATGATATTTCAGGAAAAAGATTGAGAATCCAATAGCTGAGAATGCAAACAACGAATCAATGATAAACACAGGAAATCAAGAACAAAATGAAAGGCTACTGTAAGAAAAGGAAAATCTACCAAACACCACTAAAAAATCAATCAGGTCAATTCTGAGAGAAATCTTACTGATTAACTATTGAATTTGTTGCATCTGATGATAGTCATCAAGTATCATCATCAAGAGTATCCATATCATCAAGGATAACATATCTTGGAGCTCCATTGGAATTGGCAGACATCATCTCTCCATTTTCACATAAATTGTTTTTCAGTTTCTCATATCTGAAACGGAAAATAGATACATTATAGGCATAAGTATCAAATTAGAATAGTGCAGGTTTAAATGCTGCAGAAATTTGCTCAGAGTATTTAATCAAGACTAGCTCATTCTGATCATAAAACTAAGTAGACTGCTATCTAATCTTTCTTCTATTCATCATGATTATGTGAAAATTAGACGTGCTGCTTCCTAAGCCACGATCACAGAAAATATAACATAGTTTCTGATCATTAATAGTTGGATATCTTCAACATCAAGATATACAGAAGTTTACTGAGTTTACTTGACTAATTCTAGTAGGTAAGTAGCAAAAAAATCAAAAAACCTATCAGATTATGCTTATGATGGGAGGCCAGATTGTTTGGGGCAAACTAAAAAATAGAAACATATCTGTAGATATAAATTAGTCCTATCCAAATTACAAGCTCTAAGTATATAAGAACTTTGTTCATCAAACTTTTGTTCTGCATCAGAAATAAGGAAATTAGACTGAACAGAAGCTCCAGTCTTAACTGTAGGGTAACTTAAGGTTGAAAATACAAGAAGAAAGGTATACATTAAGTGTGACAACAAGGAGCTTATACATTTACCAAGCAGGGAAGACTTAAAACTATAGATCATAGGACACAACTCACTAAGCATGCTATTGCTTTGCAGGTATATTACATGGATGGACAAAGTTAATATACCCACAGTCATGTTTATAGGTGTTAAGCACAGAAGTGTTTAGACTTATCCAACAACATGGCAATGTACTAAAAGCACAGAAGTGTTTATATGCATGGTATAGTTGCCTACTGCCTAAGCATAGTTACTGGAAACACAGTATGATCCGAGTCGCGAGACCCCTACGCATACGAGAAACAATGCTTAAAGTGTATCCGATAGGGTGGGGGTAGGCTTAGTTGGTACCATTAATTCAAGTAAAAATACAATTGGAAATTACATCTGCGTCGATTATATAAAATACATGCAAAATTATAAAATTTTAATGTTAATTCAAAGAAGAAGATGTTTTTAGATCATCAAATAGATCCAAAAATGCATAAGCATACCATTTAATAAGAAAAGAACATTAAAATTGAAGTTCTAAAAGTGATTTAGCAAACTTTAAAGAACTAATTTCATGTAATAAAATTTTATATTATATTATAATTTTAAAGTATATATAGATTATAGTTTTATCTAATAAAATTTTATATTAGATAATAATTTAAAAACTTGCAATAGATTTAAAAATAGATAGCAATTTTATTTCTCACAACTTTTAAAACCTAATAAATTGTAATGTTATCTATAACAATTTTTTCTAAAAAAACAATTAGATAGATTTTTATAAAATCTATAGTAAAACAATTTTGATATGCCCCTTTCATCGAGCACCCAATCGATCGGTTGGGGGAGGTATAGCGAATATGGTAACTATGTGCCTAAGTAACTTGAGGTATTCAATATAGCTATATGCCATAAGCTCAATACTAAATATGACTCAATTCATATCTACAAAGTCGCACGTAAGAGTCAAAAAGAGTGTCATGCCCCCTGCCCATAGGAAAAGAAAAAAATTGATATCCCCCTTGAAGGCTTATTGACCCAACAAAAAACAATTCGAACAAGCAAAGCCATAGCTTCTAGAAGTGTTGGTAAGTTGAGGCTTGATGTCTAAATGAAATCCTCTTGCAATTTCACGTTCATTAGCAGACTTACTCTGTTCCCCTTTAAAAGTCAAGAACAAACTTTTCCTCATCTACTTGGATACTAAATCCACCCAAAAACTCTCATTGCTAGCTAAGGCTCATTCTCATCACTGAAACCACATTGCCAAGAAACTCGCTCAAATCATAATTTCTCTTCAATTCATCAAATGCTTACTGTTTCACACATAATGTAATTATACCTGGAGTAAAAGACAGTAACAATTTAACAGCTATAAGAGGGAGATGGGATGAAACCATATGGCCTTTCACACATCAACACTTTCTTCAAAACTTGTAAAACATTAATATAGATAACTAATATAGTTACCTAAAACATGGAAAAAGTTACATGATATGAAGTAGAAGGTGTACTCACAAGATAAAACTACATACACATGAATGGTAACAAAGTGAAAGAGCCATTTAAATTTGAAGGAAAGAAAAAATACACTTCTTTTCACTTACTTGAACCAATTAAATAAGCTGACACCAACCATAATTGTAAGAAGACCAATTCCTTTTAACAAGGTGAAGTGGTCATGGAAATAGAATACCGCAACCTAAGAAAAAACATTGATGGGGTTACAACAAAATAAACAAATTGGATTGTAATTTTTACCATCATACAACAAAATAATAAAGGTATACTGTTATACAGGGAAACTTTTAATAGCAATGGATAATTATTCCAAATCAATCTATACTGCAGTTGATACAACAAAACCGCACTGTTACACCAATGGATAAGCCCTTATACAGGCCAATTGGAGCCTAAAGGGCTGCTATTGTGTATATCACCTACTAATTAAATTCACTTATGGCACATAACACGCCTAATATGTGCAACTATGATCAATTTGGCTAAAAGAAGTTTGGTTTTTTGGAAATTTCAAATGAATTGGATTATGGAATAAAAGATTATTTACTAATTGGTTTTTATTATGAAGCTATATATTTATGGATTCAGGAAATGGCATTCATATTTTATTACAAAGCCAAAATCCAACAAGAGTTGAAACATAATAAGGCAAAGCATACTGGCACAAGCTAAACTGACATCGAAAAGTCCTTTAGTTACCAGATATTAAAACAAATCAGATCATGTGGCTCAGTTGGATCATACCAAAATAGTAACTGCTTCCTTGACAACCCCTGCTATCGTTACAGTCACTGCACTTGTTACTGAAACGAGAATGTATTCAGTTAAAACCTGCAAGGGAAGAAAATGAGAGGAGAAAAAGAAACAATCAAAGTGGATTATCACAAGATCTAGCATTGGGGTGAAACGCATGAAACATCAAAGTTCAAATAGGTTATTCTGCAAAAACAGGTGATATGCATGTTATCTTACCATAAAAAAGGCCAATGCTCCTCCTATAAGCATTAACATACAGCTCCTGATAATGTGCCACGAATTATCAAAGTATGCATTCGAATCAAATTCTTGCCAAGGATCCATTACAAAGGAGAGAATTAAAGTTGATACGGCCATCACTGGAGTCACATAACTCATCAAAGTCATTGGATCCTTTAAACCTGCATTATGTCATATGAAGTCCTATTTTGGTGTCAAGAAACAAAAATGAATTGCATAACTTACTTCATCCAGGGCCACCTAAGACATAATCAAGCTAAAGAACAACCTACTAAATATGAAAAATGCTAGATATAACATGTGGAACATGTGAATGCAACCCCAACAATCACACAAACATGCATGTGCAAGAGTTTTTGATCAATATGACAAAGACAATATAGATAATGCAAATCATTTAGTTTGAAACATGAAGGCAAGGCAAACTGCTTACCATAGGCCTCTTTCTGCACATCAAATTTGGAAGCCACATACAAAGAAAAGATGCGCAGATGTTAAAATAGGAAAAGAAAAACAAAATAAATTATATTAAGTGATTCAGATTTGGAAAAGGATGGTTCCAATAGAAGAAAATATAGTAAAAAGTAGGCCAGTTAAACAGGAACTGATAGTACCTGCAAAAGAATTTGAGTCATTGACCAACGAAAACCTGACATAACCGCCGCCAGCATAACAAAAACAAATCCCCACAAATCAAATTCCGTCTCTTTGGCAACTGTTAGAAATATAAAGACACAACGCATCAAGAAAATGTGAGGTAAAAATATAAATCAGAGAAGATAATAATTCAAAAGATTTTTAGACTGCATATATTACCAGAACCAAATATATTTAATTCCAGGCAATAAAAAAACCAATTAAAAAGCAATTTACCTAAACGTCCTAATCATCAGTGATAAACTTTCATATTGTAAAGTAGGAACAAGAAAAATATAAGCATCATGTTTACCTGGAGTAATCTTCTAAAAGTTAAACAACATAAATTTCCTCAACCAAAAAGATTATTGTTCTATAATATGAAGACCCCTTGCCTTATTTAGTATTTACAATGACAATTTACTACCCTCTATGTGAAGGTCAATCATGTTTCTGAGTATTCTAAACATGCACTAATGAGTTTTCATCATGAACCATTAACTGAAAAAAGGAAATAAAACCAGTAGCGATACAAACACCAAGTATGTTGAACCTTTAAACTTACCTCAATCATCACTGTCCAAACCTAAAGCTAAGACGAATTATGAACTTGCAAATGCTTTCAAATGCACAAACTTTACCAACCTTGGTATTATACTCAAATTCATCAAGATTGTTTATCACAAATGGAAAAATTTGCAATAATATACCTGTCAATAGAACTCCAACGGAAATGATGACTATGATGCCGAGAAGCTTAATACTAGGACTCTCCAACCTTCCCAAGAGTTGAAAAAATTTTTAGAGTGATGTAAGGATTTTTCGAAAGTGCTCTCATGTGAGCACACATGCATGAGCATGCCCATAGACATATATATAAGACAGATGCCAAGGATTAAAACAATAGAGATGCAAATTCGTAAGTATAAACACAATGAGAAAAGGACTAGCATGATTTGAACTATTAACATGATTAAAAATAAAATGGTTCTTAACAAGTTTCTTTATCCATGGTTAATCTTGTGGATAAGCCAAGGAGAATGAAAAGATATTACATAAGAACAGGAAGTTAACTTGATCAAAGTCCTGTTTCCAATTAACTACAACAAATGAAAGATTGCATTGACGCAGATACGGAAAATGAGAAGATTTGTTAACAGGAAGGTAAGTTTTAGGAAACAGTTTTTGAGATATCCTGTGGATAAAGATTCATGTTTGCTTCAGACATGTAACAGGGAAAAAAGATGAAAAATAACCATTTTATTCACATAATCATGACTTACTTGCGGGTTACATATTCTCATACCTTCACAAAATACTAGCAGGTAAGCATGGAGTTAGAGATTCATAATATCATAATAATGCTATATTCAAACCTTCATGACAACGTATTAGAAACAAGTGTATTATACCTAAAGCAAAAAAGAAAGACATGATCACCATTGTGAAGCTATCATTAAAGATCAAAACACCAGCTACTGTACACAAGTCATTGATCATTATCTTTCCTGCTTTCCCCTTAAATTCTAAATAATGGCTGCAGAGGTTTGGGGAAAAAGGGCATTAGTAAATAAATGGTTAGAAACATTATTTCATGAACTACAAACTGAAAACTAGGTCAGTCTAAGTTTCCTGAAAGGGTGCATAGTGGCAAGGGTTATGCATGATTTCCATTAATCAATGACAATGCATAAACTAGGGTAAGTTTTAGAACAAATGTAGGAGATGAAGCAGATAAGGAAAGAGAAATGGACAAGCAACATGGTAGCTAGTTTGGCAATAAATGCACCTTGAGCCATGACGTAAATAAAACTCACTCATCATTATCAGGAATAGTAAGAAATTTTTGTCCAACACATGCATACTAGTTATAAGTACTATTTACTTCTAAACAAAACCTAAATTAAGGCCTCATTTTGTAGTGGATTTAGAAAATCAAGAAAGAGGGAGAATAAGATTGTCATTCTGTAAGAAGTAGGAATAACCGACATTCTAAATATTTTCAGGTTGCTATTCTTATTATTTCACATTATAATTATCTGTTTTTTTATACAGCCCAAATCCAATTGCAATTTCCCTAAGCAGCCATGCTCAAGAAGGATTACAATTCCCAATAGTTTATGCATATAAATGTCATACTTGGTTGAGATAGATCTTATTCTGTATTTAACTAAAATTCATCAATATGAAATTGTAAAGCAGCACAGGCATGTTAAAACGAAACTTCCTCAACTTGTAATGGTAAAGAATGCACGAAATGTTATGATTGTCTACCTAAGATGGACATACTGGAATAAATTGAAACTCACCTAAAAGCAAAAGCAAACAAAAGAAGGAAAATTGGAGAGGCAGATTTGCACTGCATCAAATACGGAAAGATATAAGTAATGTGCCCACATTAAACACAAGCAACATTCATAGGTCCACATAAAGCAATGTAAGACTGAATAACTACTACATTGAAAGAGAAACACACCATTGTAGCAAATGTCACAGATATGAAAACAAGAGATGCATTGCTCAAGTTTATATCCAGTGCTGTTCCAAGAGCTGTAGGCACAACTGTAAAAGGAAAATCCCATATTGAATCTTAGTGGTTAAATATGTCTATCTAACAATGAAAAGGCTCACAGTATATTTTTCTCAAACCCAATATATTAACTGGGGGGAGAAATTAGTTAAGCGCCAAGGACCTTGTACTGCAAGGTGTAAACCAATTAATGCATGCACATCATATTCACAAGAAAATGTGTGTAATTATGTTACATTTATGAGCATATTTTCTCTTCTCTATGTTTCTTTCTAAGCATGATCACTTTATCATGATTATACTTGATCCACTTACCATATAGTTGTAAAATATGAACATAGACCAAAACAGCATATATGGTATCATCTTTTTTTATCATTCACAGATCACATTCATCATTATTTGTCCACATGTGTTCTATCTATTATTTTTATAAAAAAAATTAACACGCATTGTGCATGATACTGACAGTAGTTTTTGTTAACGACCCATTGAGATCTTCATTCATGTGAAGTTCGGAGCATTTGTTCCTTAATTTCAAACTATAAAAGTTTTCTGGTAAAGTGAATCAGACAACTAGATCTTGATGTGCCACACAAAATACCCTTATTGCCTTCAGCCACATAATGACTTCAATACAACTCCAGCTCAAATAGAAAATTCCATGTCTTAATCTTGGCATATATTTTATATTAACCAAGATTTTTCTGTCAAAATATAATAGTCTTTCAAATTGTATTCATAAACACAGTGTTGCCGTGCCGTTCAAATAGATATCTGTATGTGCGTATGTATGAATGCCATAACCCGTAATTTCCAAAAAGCTCTCAAATTTTGCCATGGATCTAAAGAAATGTCTTGATTGAATGAAGCTATAGTGGTGGAAATACATCAGCAAGAAAACAAAACAAACTACAAAGTTCCATTACAAAGCATAATTTGTTCCAACAACATGATTTTAGCGAATAAACATGGATTCGAATCAAATATGATCATCAGGTAAAAAGAAAAACTAACATAAAATCCTAATTTAAAAAGGAAATACCAAGAATGCAACTACCTTTGATGAAGTAATCCTTCCATGTTATTACTACAACAGCATCAGAACCCCGAGATTGGATGCAAACTATAATCTTTGACAGAACAGCTTGCAATCCAAAGTGAAAAGTATTCATCAATAATGGAGCTGGGAACTTCCCTAGTTTATCCCCCAACAGTGTTTTATTATACCTTAACACCCAATGATTAACAAATTCATCAAATTAGAATAGCACAAAACCATCAAAACATATAAAAAGAGAGACAAAACACAAGATTAAAGATCCAAGAACTCACAGCGTCAAGCAAGTGCTAAAGGTATACCAAACAACAATATAGAATAGAGTCTTGAGAACAACAACCGCGGAGACAGAGCTCTGCGCCGACTGCGCGAACATGTCCAGCTTCAGTCTCGAGTCACTAGGATGAATCCCATTCTCGACGTCGAATGTCCCGATCCTCCTCCCATTCCCAAATCCCTCACCATAATGCATGCTCCGTTGTCGGAAGCTCTTACACTGCTGTTTCTCATCTGGGAGCGATCCATCAATCGGTAGCCGGATCGCAGCCTCATCCTCGTTCCCATCACCGCCCCACTGTGAAAACGAAAGGTCCTTGCGGATCTCGGCATTGGATGCTTCATTACGTATCTCCAAAGCCTTGATAACCGGCGCAGCCGGCAACGGTGGTGGCGGTGGTGGAGGTGCTTGCTCCGGCTCCATTGAAGGCTGTGGTTCAACGTCACCCATTAGGGATCTCGATCTGGAGCTAAAATCAGAGCATGATCGCGGAGAGGATGGAGATTGGATCGAGAAAAGGGGACGGATCGAAAGAGACGGAGGCGTTGGAGCGTTGCTGTTCGTATTTGTTTGTGGGTCGTCGTCGCGGGGAGAGAGAAAGGAACGAGGCGGAGTGTAATATAATCTTTAATTTGATTGGATGTTCTACCATTTGGCGATGCTTAAATAAATAAATAAGTGAGGGTATTTTTATAAATGACCCAAATTATTAAACATTTATTAAAATATCACTTTATAAACTATTTATTAAATTAACATTCCATCATCGCTTGACTGGTGTAATGATATTTTATGTGTTTCTTTTTTGTTTTTTAAATTTTTTCATAAGAAATTACAACCCGTTTTATCATTTAATTTTTCTTTTGAAATTTGTATTATATGTCAATTCACGTGGAAGGAATTCCACCTTAAAATTCAAATAAATATTTGCTAAATAGAGAAAGTAGCTTGCTTTTTCTTTGTTATATTTTATTATAATATACTAAAGTTTTTTTAGAATTCATATTATTTCTAAAAGTTTTGCCGTGATTGTGATCAATTTTCTTATAATTGATTTGTTTTTGCATGTTTCCAAGCTTTCTAGATAACTCAAGTTGATAAATAATTATTATTATGATATACTATTTTATTATTTACATTGCATTAATTTTCCGGTAACATCTATTTTATTTTTGAATTTTTCATTGTTAAAATTATTACTTACTTATTTATATGTGTCTGTATACATCTCTTAGTCATATTCAATATTTAGTGTTTATGCTCACAAACTAGATTAATATTTAGATACATCAATTTTACATCTATATGTGTTTTTGTTTTATTATCCGTTTATATTTTGTAAAAAATGCTATCCCGTACCAAATCATGCATCAAGAATGACATGTTTGGGATCTAAATAGTGCTTACTCAGGTGTTTAAGATCGTTCAAATTTTCATATTTAAATTAATGTAATCAGTTGTTTATTTTAATTTAAGTGATTGATGCTGGTAGACTAAAGAAAGTTATTGCCATTATTTGGTAGCCATACTAAAATAATTATACGGGGATACAGCAATAACCTCAAGTCAAACCAGATAAAAAAGTAAACAAAACAAGGGGTGAAATTAATTTTTTTATTTACTTGGTTGAAAACATAAAACTTCTCATACCTATGAAGGGGTTAAAAGAAATTTAACATTTCTAGGGATCTAAGTGGAAAAAACTCCACAGCCACTGCCGTACATTTTGGACGGTTGTGATTCGTGACGCCATATTGATCGAAGATTCGAAGGGAGGGAAAACTCGAAACCCGAGCAACAATGGCGGGAAAGGGAGGCCTTTGGAGCTAACCCTTGTGTCCAACCTCTGCGACGCTTATCTCCATCAACCCTCGTTCGAGATCCTGGTCTTCCATCATTGCTTCATGGCGGGAGGTCAAACCCTAGATCTCCTTCCTCAGATCGAAGCCCTAGTCTCCGATAAGCTCCAAGTGGTGCGCCGTTCTGATAAACCCTAGATGTTTCTGTTGATACCTTTTTGTATAATTGTGAAGATTGGTCCTTTTTTTCCTCTAATGTTTGTCGCTATTTTATTCGGTTTATTGGTCGTTACTCTAGTGGCGTTTGAGAATTTGATGCATTTTTTATGTGGTTGATTGTGTTTAAGCTGCTGTGATTTTTGTGGTATTTTTAATCCAAAAGCTCAGTGAAAATGATTTTGGTGTTCATTCCTCTGGCGGATTATGCAAAACTTTCTGCTCATAAAAAGGGAGACAAGTGTTATGATCCCAAATATCGAAAACACTTCATTTCACTTGGTGTTAGATTTTTTGAAGGAGTTCCATAGTATTCTTATGAATCTAAGTTATCCTTAGAAGCTGATGAACATCATATGACAAACCAAGACTTTGATTGATGTAAATGACAAGACAAAGAGGAAAGATTGCCCATTTGACTCACAACTTTGGTTTAATTCCTTGCCTTTTGAGTTTAAGATTAATGCTTTGAAGAATCAAGTGTTGTGTATTTCTTTTTTGACGAGAAGGAGCATCTGCAATGCCAATCAGAGTTAGTCTGGTTCTTGTGTAACACTCTATAGGGTTGACTGGAAGTGCTTGAATGTCTGGTGCTACTGGTTTACATCAAAAGTTTTATTTTTAAATACTAAATGTTCTAGGTTTTGGTGTAATAGTAGGTAGAGAGTTTATGGAAGGTGGTGCATCTAAAAGATTAGCTAAAAGAAGTCTTCATACAGTTTATGGGAAAACATAATTTGTGGAAATTGTCACATGACTTTAAATGGTTTTTCAGTAAGTTTGCCTATTGTTGTTCTGATGGCCGAATGAGTACTTTTTCTTTATGACTTGGTGACACAGTAGTCTCTCGTCTAAGCTTTTTATTTTATGGCTGCAGCGGAAAGAACACAGTCTGTGACTTTCCTCCTACAAGCATGTAGACCATGGTACAGTTTAAGGACATGATCCAGTGTAGAGAGAAATAAGACTTGATGGTTAGAGAAAAATAAATAATTTGCGAGTTAATGATGCTTGCAGCCTATTTATCTTTGTCTTTCCACTTGTCAGTGGTTAAGCTTTATTGTTGTATATAATATTGTTGCCTCAAGCTGTTTTTCATTTACTCTCTTATTTTTCCTCTTCTTAGTAGCATATTTGGCAGGTGAATATTCAAACCATGATGATATTATGATGTTATATTTTCAGGTTTCATACAAATGGCTCAGTCGCAACTTTTCATTAACTTCAAATTATGCAAAAAGGTCCAAGCTCTGAATAACATTAATTTGATGTCATTGCCATTATTTTTATACAAAAAAATTAAGCTTGTCTTCTTTTGGCTTTAGATTGCTTCAGGAATTTGTGGATACACATGGTAGTGAGTTGGAAGTGATATATGCATTATCTGGGTGGTTAAAAACCAACCCTCAGACTTATCATATAAAACTTGCTTCGGGCCTTAAGCTTGCGGGTAAAATGCATGTTCATATATGCTGTTTTCTCTCTACCTATTGGAATAACGGGTGCTTTTCTTGTCTTGGTGCAGAAGTGAAACATGAATTTGTAGATAATTGTTCAGTTCAAGTTTATAGTGTCCAAGCTTGTGTCCCACAAGATTCTGCTTTGCTCTGGAACGCTGAATTTGTTCAGGCAGAAGAGCTTTTTAATCAGCCCTTAAGTGCTGAGAATTGCTTGCGAGATAATAGGTCTCATTTCCTTTGTCTTTTGAAAACATTTTAACTACTCTTGTATATGAAAGCATCATATATCCATGTGATGCTTTTTATGCATATGCATTTGATTTTGTGGAATCCATGTCTTGATTTCACCTTTTCTTTGGCCGTTCCTCTTCAGATATTGCGGTGTTTCTAACTCCTTCGTCAAACGAACTGTTGATGTTAAATCTGTTGGAGCCATGCCGCATCCCTTGAATTTAATGGGAGCTGCTATGCACTCTAAACCGACTAGTGTTTCCAAGTTGTCGCTTGTCCCGCCCCTTAAACAAGAACATGTGGGGAAACAAGAACATATGGGGCAGTCGGCTAAGATTGATGTAAAGCCTTCGACTTTGGAAACATCTAATGATAAAAGTAATAATCCTGCCCCTGAAAATTCTTTCGGAACCAGTAAATCTGATGTTGTCAAAGAAACTACTCGTGCTGTCCAAGCTAACAATAGGAAAGGTCAGTGTGAGAAAACTTCCTCAGCAAGTAGTGGGTCACTAGCTAATTTGTGGGGCCGTGCATCAACAAAATTAAAACCTTCTACGCCTTCCATTGAAACTGACAAAGCTGTTTCTAAAGTTGCCCGTAAGTGCCCTAAGTTGTTTTTGTGGTGCAAACTAAATTTCTTGCATATATTGATGCTGATCTTAATATGGCTCTGTTTGTTAATGTCATTTAGCCACTGCTGAAGCTCAAATATGTGCACAAGAAGAAGCGGATGCTTCCAGTAGTGATGATGATGACCACCAGATTAACTGTAAGAGGGAGTCAAATGGTGGAAGCAACAGGAAAAGAAAGGTCATTATGGATTATTCTGATGATGATGAAGAAGAAAATGTGGTTAATCTTGCCTCACCAGACCCTCCGAGTAGGCTGCTTGTAGATTCCAAACACCATACTGAACACTTGATTTCAGAGAAAAAGAATTTAAACTTTGAAGAGATTAAAAAGGATGCTTCAGTAGCATGTCAAGACAATGGTAGTGAGAGAAATTCTTCCAGTACCCGAGAGGTATCAGGTAATAAGGGGTCCAACATATTCTTGCAACCAAAACCTGAAAACGATGTGTCAGAAGAACAAGTTGATAAAATTCAAAAGGATACGGCCTGTCCTGCTGCAACTTCGCCTCAAAGAAGGAAGGTGCTCAAGACACGTGTTGATGAGCGAGGGAGAGAAGGTATTCAATTTATTTTCTAAATTTGACTTGCCGTATAAATATAGCAACCATTTCATACTGTTATGTGTTCTGATTTTCTTTAATCGAAATACTTTCAACAAATTTTAGTGTTATACTATAGTGAATTGGCTACTCAGACATATAAAGAAAACACTTCAATTAGGGTCATTTTGTGTCAATTTTGTGGAATCTTTACTCGGGAATATCCTTGGGCTCAACTGTGCAGGCTTTCTCCTTTCTTTCATCTCTGGAATGGACTATAAGTAAAAAATATTATAGTTTAATGTTGTTTCCTTGTGGAGATCAAGTATTTTTTCCCTTGGAATACATACATTTAATGAATGGCTCCACTTATATGTCACCCTTGGCAATGCTGTTATTGTGGAATCTTTCAATTTGAATTCAATATATAAAAAGGGCATACATGCAACTCTTGGATACAACTCTCTTCTTGTTTGTATATAATATTTGTTTAAGCTTTTTCCCTTAAGTCTGATTCCAATGTTGTGTTTAAGCATTGAAATGTTAATGAAATTTTGGTTCAGCAGACCTCTGTTCAGGTTTTGATGTTCTTATTAGACCCTTAGCTTAAAATCTTGAAGCTTGATAGCTTAAGAACAAATTCAATCATGGTAAAGTTGCTGATGTACAAAGTTCTTCTAGACGTTTATATCTTTATTGGTTGTGTAAATTCTCATGACATTATGGGAGGTTTTGTTTCGTCAATTCCTTCTGTAATAAAAGTTGTCCTTTTGTTAATAATGCTTTGAAGAAAGGAAATAAAATCTGATGAAAATAGAAAAGAAGATCATAGGTTGGTTGGTCATGCTGAAGGCATATGTAAATGTTGTCAAATCTTGAGAACTGTTTTGTTGTTTTAAACTGTAGACAGTTCTCAGTATTTCTTATGTGAATCTACTTTATTAGCATGAAAGCATAAACTGAAGATCAAAATTCAAAATATTTTGGAAGTTTAGCACGGTATTATGTGCTAAAATACATTTCCCATGGAAATGACATCTCTTTCTTTGGTTTCAGTAACTGAGGTTGTTTGGGAAGGCAGTGATGCTGACAATAAAATTTCTGAAAAGAATAATACTGCTGGTAATCATGGAAACAGGTATTTTGAAATTCAACATAATGTTCTGCACTCATTTTTATGCTCTGGGACATGTGAACAATTTGTTTATATCTGTCTGTTATTTATTGATATGGGTTTTGGTTGTGTACAATGCAGTCCATTCAGGGCTTGGCAGTTTGTGATTCATTTTGAAATTGAGCCTATAGGTATAATTACTCTTTTTATTACTTTAGAATTTATGAGTGCAGAAGTGGCATTCTGATAATTTCAGGAAGTGTGTGATTCAATTATATGTTGATTTTAATACATCACAAAGTTTGTCAATTGGTTCTCTTCTTGGGAATTTCTTTTAAAGTATGAACCAGATGTAGATATCCTGCTATTATGCTGTAGAAAAGAGCAATTCTAGTGAATCAGGGCTTTTCGGTAGCTTGTATCTGTAAGTAGCATGCCAGTCTATCTAAAATGAAAAACTAATTAACCCTGTGTATGTATATAAGCTCCGTACATTTTAGAAGTTACTTGCAGAACTTAACATAACTTGTATGACTTTTACTTCTTGTTTATGAAAGCTACCCCAGCTTAGTGAAGCATCAGGATAATTTTTTTTTTCTGAAGTTGATAGAAACTTCTGTTTTAGAATATCAAGGTACTTGAAACAGCTGGCGGAAATGTTGATGTCATGGTGGGGTGTTGATGCCAATGGTTACTACTTCCAGAAGTTCCATAAATTTTAGAAGTTACTTGCAGAACTTAAAACATAACTTGTATGACTTTCACTTCTTGTTTATGTAAAGCTACCCCAGCTTAGTGAAGCATCAGGATATATTTTTATCTGAAGTTGATAGAAACTTCTGTTTTAGAATATCAAGATACTTGAAACAGCTGACGGAAATGTTGATGTCATGGTGGGGTGTTGATGCCAATGGTTACTACTTCCAGACGTTCCATAAATTTTAGAAGTTACTTGCAGAACTTAAAACATAACTTGTATGACTTTCACTTCTTGTTTATGTAAAGCTACCCCAGCTTAGTGAAGCATCAGGATATATTTTTATCTGAAGTTGATAGAAACTTCTGCTTTAGAATATCAAGATACTTGAAACAGCTGACAGAAATGTTGATGTCATGGTGGGGTGTTGATGCCAATGGCTAAGATCTGTTGCTCACCCCCACCCCATACACACACACACACACACACAGAGACGGCATTAGGATATATTTTTATCTGAAGTTGATAAACTTATGTTTTAGAATATCAAGATACTTCTAAAAGAAATGTTGATGTCTTGGTGGGGTGTTATGGTTACAACTTCCAGAAGTCACAAAGATCTGTTGCCCTTATAAAACATCGTCTCTTTCCCATGATATGTACTCTTTTCACTTTTTGTCACTTTGTGACTTTTGACTGCTCTTTTCATTATGGCCTGCTTGGCTGTGTGAATTACCTCAGTTCTGGTGTATTGTTTGGTATCAAGTGAGGTATTTATTAGTCAGATACCATTCAGATTATTAGTTTACATTATTTGCTTTTTTATAATTTATTCTTACTATTATGATTGCTCTTATTTGCACTTTTTCTTTCTCAGGCCTCCTACAGCTAATAAGACACCTGCAGCTTTAAGCAATTCCTTGTCAAATGCTGCTCCAAACAAAGCTGGAAACAAGAAAACTGCAAAGGGTGGTGGGAAAGACACTAAGCAAGGAAACATTTTGTCCTTCTTCAAGAAAGTTTAGCTAAATTTCCAAAGGAGCATCTCTTGAGCATACTGTAAGTTTCTGCTGAAGTTGCCAGCAATGCTCGATGTGCTGTTATTTTTGCTTTTGTTTGTGAATGTTCTATAGCTATGAAGAAAGCATGACATGAGTCCTTTATCTGTTTCAGAATCACTCAACATCACTATGTAGCTAATGTATGAATATATATTCGCTTGTGCTCATGTTTGAGAGTGGTTGGAGTTCCTTCTGATATCAAAACTCACTTATGCACCTAGAATTTGTCTAGATTTTACACATGCTTGAGGACAAATGTCAATTTGGTAATTCTCGTTGCAGTGAGTGAATATTTTATTTCAATTTCAACTTTTTTTTGTGAGAATAAAAAAAATTCCTCCTTACATTGCCAAATATGTCCTTTAACATTGTGTCTTCTTAGTGTAGAGAACATCTTGAGCTGCTCGGTTGAACCAGGAGAGTTACCTGAACAGAGAATGATGGCCTGGGCGCCCTTGAACTATTTATTTCTTAGTTTGTATTCTGTAATCAAGTTGAGTAAAATTAATAGCTGAAGATCCATCAACGTCCATCAATTGTCTTGGTTTTATGGCTCCCGTGGATGTTTTAGTTAAAAGATCAGCTGTCATGATATATTAAATAAATGCAATTTCTCTGTCCATTTCAAGTGAGACCTAATCCATGATGTGTTTGTGTGGAAATATTGATTGCTTGAATATAACTGAAATTGATTATTGTGAATATTGATGTTTCCTTTATAACGGTGTTGTGGTGAAAAATGTATTTTTGCATGCATGGTCAAATTTAACTAATAAATTGATACAAGTGGAATTTTGTCGCCGGGTGTCATTGAAAATGAAAATGTGACTTGTTTACTTGAGCAAACAAACACTCATGTCATGAAAGGGTCACCTGAAATTTCATTAAAGAATTGCATAAAACGTCAACCAGAAATAAATTGGCTAGTTATTTATTTTTTGGGTGGCATTTACTTTGTCCCGTGTTTAATTACTTATTCTTGCTCTCAAAATGTTTGGTTTTTTTTTTTTTTTTTTTTTTTTCTCATTTTCAGGTCTGAAAATCGAAATATAATAGTTTTAATTTTTACTCATGGAATTCAGGACCAACGTGTAGTGGCTAGCTATTTGGTATTTTAGTGTGCCATGTCAGCGTCCATAAGCGTAAATTAATTTTTTTTATTCAAAATTTTTTATATAAATTTTTACTATGTTTGTAATGTCACATTAGTAAACATGTCGTTTTGAAAAAAATAAATTAAAATTTCTTGAAGTACTCATTTTTGTCATGTGCATTTGTGGCAGTAGTCGTAATTAAAATAATGTCAACATTTTAAATTCCTTTTAAAAAAATAAATTGTTAAACCACGTGTGTGGTGTGATAATAAAAAAATTAAAAAAAAAATTTATCCCACAAATATTTGTTTAACAAACACATGATTAATTTAGAAATAAAGCTACTAGTCTTCAGAAATAATCAAACAATAGTCTGGAATAAGAACAGCTACTTGGACATGATTTTACTGCTGAAACCCAAAAATACAAATTCACATCTGCTGAAATAGTTCCTGCAAAACTCTGCTTGCATTTTACATGCTCCTCAATGAAAGAATAAAAGTCCACCTTTTTATCATTTCTCCATTCTCTAAACGATGTATTCAATTTCTAAAAAAATTATTAGCATGGTAAAAGGAGAGGAAAAAAAAAAAAAGAAAAAGAAATAATGCAAGTTAGCAACTACAATGTTACAGAGAAGACAACAAGTACATCTTTTTGACGATTTCATCGATATGAAACAGTAATCTACCGGTGGGATTTCACAGATAGACATTTTCCGCATGTAACAAGCTTCAATAAAGAATGTGGCTTCCGCTTCTTGATTCTCCACTGTCGGAGCTGTAAAGAAATGTAATATTACAATTAGCGACGTATGAAACTCGGTTTACAGTGCTGATTTTTGTATGAAGAATGAATACACACTGAATTAGAAACATAACTGAGTCTCAAGCTGTTTAATTTTCTTGGCACTTACTAGTTTACACTTAATATGCCAAATGTATCTAGCTTTCTAGTTCATATATATATATATATCACAAATCAGAACCAATGTGAAATCTACCCTTCATAAGAATGAAACTAAAACAGAAAATAGAGAAAGTACTACTTTCCATCTATCATAATTATCAAACTCCTTTCGACAAAGATGTCTAGAAAGTGTATTTGGTTTGTTATGCTGTTTTACAGGGACTATCTGTCAGTATTTGCATGAAGATATCAAGTTCAAGGAAGGATTATTTCTAAGGGGGAAAAAGGATGCAAAATAGCACAAATGTACCTTCTTTCGAGGAATTCTAGAAACTCTCCAACACAGCATGTTTTTATATCTAGACTCCAGCCTCCTGTACATTGAAGGTCAGAGCAATTATAGTTAGATAATAACAGTAAGTGCATATTGACTTGAAAACAATAATGTAGCAACATTATTTAATTGAACTTTATTCTTGATTTCCACAAGTAATACGGACTGTATTCTACTCAAGCACATACAAACATCTAAATAAATTAATATTCCAACAAATGGACATTTATGCAAATGTAAAACATTGAAACAATTCTGTTGCTTGAAGAACATCACAAATGCCAATAGAATTAAGACATGTCTAAGAAGGCACTCGGGTTTTTGGAGCAAGGAATACAATTTAGAGGCTAATGTTAACATCACCATAAAGTATTTGAACTGTAGTGAATTGTCAACGTGTGACTCACAAAACACAAGTTCCATCACATTCATTGCCTCCAAAATGAGTTGATCTTTTCCATAAATACAATTAGGTTTTCCACAGCATGGAAACCATATAGAGAAAACTATCTCAGTGAGCACCGAAATTAATAGTCATCAAGAGGATTTTGAAGATTTCAATACAAGGTCAATCATGGATGAGGTCCAAGAGAAAGAGAACGGAGGCCATCAACAGTTGAGCCTAGAGAACTTCCAAGTGCAAACCATGGATAATAAGAGGCAAACTTTTTGGAAATTGTGCAACCCAATCAAAGAAATTGGCATAAATGAGAACATGCTTTCAAAGGCACGTAGTCAAAAAGTACAATCTCCAAAGGCAAGGTTTTAGAAGCTCTCATGCATAATTGGCATTGCTTTTGACACAAAAATTTGTGGAAAAATGCAACGTCAAACTTTATTCGGCATCAGCCTGAATAACGACAGTACGCACTAGATAATGGCGCTGCTATTGAAGGAAAAGAAGAAGTCAAATATGAAACCTCAACCCTATTTGTCAGATGTATGAGTCATATGGATACATTTGCCATCAAAAGATTTCCACAGCTTTTAAATTTTAGAGAGTAGTATAGATCATTTGCATGTGCACTAAATTTAGTACGGTACTTCCGCAAACCACTAATCAAAATGACACGTACGAATTTATACAAATGAATACTCAAATACTTACAAGTTCTCTTGTTCAAGTTTTTCAGCAATTGAGACAGCTTTCTGCCTAGACCAACCACCTTGTGCATATGCATCTGCATTTTGGATAACATGCGCGAGGGACACTCTGCTTCTCACCATGCTTTGTCTCTGTGGTTCCCCACTCTCCCTTCTTTCAGACTGAGAATGATCCAAAGAACCTTGTCGATGTGAAGATGATGCTTCTTCAAGCCATCCACCTTCTAATCCTTTTCGGTTAAACTCTGGAATATTATCAATCACTTTGGCATGTGAATTTTTTATAACCTCACCATTTCTCATTTCAAGGGAATCAGTGTATAGTGACTTGGTCCGAATAATGCTTTCTTTTGAAAGTTCTCTTATGCAATTTTCAGCTCTTAAAACTATAGAACTTTGATTGGCAACAGATCCTTGTCTTATCATCATTTGAGAGGAACCATTCTCACAAGAAGGCAAGACCAATGGAGCATGAGCATCTGTGGCAAAATCCTTCCTAGTTTCATATCTTATTTCAAGTGTCACTGAAGAAGAAAGAACAGACTCAAATGCATGTAAAATCTGGCCCCTGAACTTTTCAGCCTTGGACTTGTTCAATTGTGAACTGAACATCACATGCACAGTGGGAGCTGCATAACAGAAAAATGTTATACTAGTGAGTATCACATACTATCCAAAAGAAATATATAGACAATGGAAGTTTTGTATTTAGGTTTTCCTTGCACTTTGATAACATAAAGAGACAGTAAAGCATCATCAAAAACTCAGAACAGAGAGGCAGGTCAACCTGAAAGCACTTAACAAAACTAATCTGGCTACTTCCACCCTTTAGCCTCCTATCCCTAAATACGCATGCTAAGATTGGGCATTTGTCACAACTAGGGACTGACAAAGAAATGGTGGCAGAGATCAGAAAGTCACATTCAGGAGATCCAATTTTAGAAGGTAAAAGATTCTGAACTTATTAGCAACTAGATAGACAAAAGAATGCATCTCCACAATAAAGGATATTAAAAAAAAAGTGCATTGGGAGATTTATGACATTGAATATCTAGTTTGATGCTTGTGCAAGAGCCTTTGTTTCTTCTTTGAGATTAGAAATTCAATCCATGGATAAGTAATGCTTGCTGATAGCTTTAACAAAGCAGTGCTCATAGAACAGTCAAGAAAGACAGTCTGAATATTTTTTATGAAAGAAGTTGAAGATTTATGCGTCAAAGGCTATAACCAACATTTGAACGTGATCTAAGAATCTTACCAGCACCTAAATTGACTGAAATCAGCTTTCCTTCTTGAGACACAAATTGCTTTAATGCATCTGGCTGAAGTTGATCGAGCACTGCCCCCCACAGCTGTTCATTTCCACCATTCACTTTGGCAGCTTCAGTTGACAACATCAATTTTTGTTGACGAGTTGAACCAGTTTGTCTCTTTGCTCTAATCAAATTATTGCTAATCTTACTATTTTCACATGCTACAGTACTTGCATTTCTTGCCACTTGGTTTTCTCGCCCATTCTCTCTTGGCAAGCCTCTTCCACCATTAGACACCTCATCCCACGTATTAATGCAATCTTTAGGTACATCTCTCCCATGACCATTATTAAGTACCATAGGAGTATGGTTTAAACTTGTCTCTTGAGAGGAAACTGGAATCATATACTGATCATCTGGTGCAAGCTGAAGTAGAGCTGCTGTAAGCCATGTTAATTTGTCATTTGTCATTCTCAATTGTTTTTCGGCTTCAGATAATGCTTTCAGAGCCTGACGCAGCTTCTCCATATCTTCATTAGATACTGCAATCATGAAATCATATATTAAAAAAGGCTACCAGAAGGAAAGCTTGCTATATGAATTCTATGCACTGATACGGGTAGACAACAAGCAATGGAAAATGAACAGAATAAATTCGGGCAGTCTATATGAAACACAGGAAATTAAGTGGGCAAAGTGCTTCTGCTCTCACTTACAATTTTGTTTCCGGAAAAACCTCCTACGAAGTCTTTCTTGCGTGAATATATAACTACCAGCAAGAATATCAGTAATAACTGCAGCAAGCTGGGACATCAGTGCCAAAGGTTCCACACCAGTTTCCATTATTTCCCTTAATCTCTTCACTGTTCTAACAGTGTCTGCAGACAATGCCGTGTCCAACAGATCTACCAATTTTTCATCAGAAACCAAGCCAACCTGGTTTAGCAGAGTATCATATTAAAAAATAGCCATACAAAGTTAACAAAGCAAATCCCCACAACTAATGATATCATAATCATATTCAAAGGAATGTGAAAACGTTGCTTCATTAAAAGTGTTAATGCTTCTTTATGCATTCTTTGTTGAACCGAATAACTGATGTATGTTACAATCATAATCATCTTAAGCATCAAAAGTTATTATTTGGCAAAATAAAGTAGAGCATAGAATTCACTTACAAGCTCCTGGACGAGCGAAAGAGTAATTCTCTGCCCAAGTAAACTCAACTGATCAAGTGTCATTTCAGCATCTCGCAGAGATCCATCGGATCGTGATGCTATGAGTTTCAGAGCATCCATGTCGATTTCCAGACCTTCACTTGTTCCAATCCACTGTAAAGTCCGAATGATGTCTGAATCTTTTAACTTGGGGAAAAAGAACTTTTGGCTCCTGGATATGATTAGATGAGGCAATTTATCAAGATTTGAACTGATAAGGACAAAAACAATATGGCCAGGTGCTCGATCGATGGCCTTCGATATACCACACCAGGAATCAGTTGGCAAGGTATCGCAATCATCAAAAATGAAGACCCTATAATGTGAGGACAAAGGGGATGCAATCCTACTCTCGAGGATTTCCATGATGCTTCCAAAATCAAAATTACCAACAGGTCCAATTTCAATCACACATCTACTCTTACCCAGGTTGTGTGAGATGCAGGATTTACAAATGTCACAAGGTTTAAGATGTTCATCGGATTGGCAGTTCAGAGCTTTGGCAAATATGCGAGCACAAGAGGTTTTTCCAGTTCCATGGGGTCCATAGAACACATAAACCAATCCAACTTTTCTTCTCAAAACAGCATTTGAAAGAGCTTGCACTGCCAAGTTTTGTCCAACAAGATCCTTGAAGGCCTTTGGCATGTATTTCTGCGTTAGACACCGATGCCTAACAAGAGAAGAACCTCTAGATGGTTGTTGATGCCCTGACCTTGCTTCGGATGCATGGTCTAGTAGATCTTGCCCATACCTTAAGGCATGGCTGGCATGAAGTTCGCATTCCCTCAAGTAGTCCAGCGCCAAAGCCGGGTTTTCAGAAGTATCCTCAGAGGCATGTGGCTCAGTAATTAAGGGCAGTGATTCAGAATGAGAGTTTGTAGATGAACTCGAATGATTGAAGGCAATCGGAATCTTAGAAGTACCACCTTTTCTTTGCGGAGTTGCGCCATTAGCTTTCCTCATCCTTGAATCAGATAGCCCACAAGACAAACTCCTCCCAGCCAAATCTAAAATACTTTTACCTCTATAGTGAATTCTTGACCAGTTCCATGGGATACCACATCCATTTCTTGGAGCCTGATTCACTTCCATTTCTGTGTTCTCCTCCTGCCTTTCTGCAACATGACTCTTCTGATGCACCGGATGTTGACACACGGAATTTGAGGCAACCGATTGATCGTTATCACCTCTGTTGCCTCTTGTATCAGTAGGAGCCCTGGCTCTCCTTGAGCTTTGGAATTTTCTTTTCTTTCTTCTCTTCAAACCATTGCACTGGCCATGACCATTTTCTTTTGAAGCCTCACATAATTTCTCTTCTCCTACATGCCTTGCAGGCTCACAAAGTTGAAAAGGTTTCCTCCTTTCATCATCCTCCCCAATTCGAACTCCTTCCAATTTATCAGCGAGCGTTTTGAGGCGAACACTATGAGTACAAGAACTTTTGTGAGAGAGTTCTTCATCTCTAGCTTTAGATGGATAATCACTACCGATAGAAAGTCTACTCTTTTGACTCTTTCTTCTACTCCCATATTGTTCCCTTTTGCTCAATTCATTATCCCTGACCTTAAACTCTGTATTGTCAGTGCTGCCTTCTTCAACTGCAGCAACTTTTGAAGTGGCAACACTTGCAACCTTTGGTGAACTTGCATCACCAACCAGAGATCTTCGTCCACTATGCGTCAAACGATCCCTTAGAGGTCTTCTACCAGACATACCAACTATGGTCGGAGAGAGCCAAGATAGAGGACTAGTGGATGGATCTCTGAGGGACCTTGACCTCTGGAGGACAATGAGGTCCCTCACTAATGATCTCTCGGCAAGCACCGGGCTATGCCTATGCATATGGTTCCTCAAATGGATACAATTGGTCAAGTGGACGTGGTTTCGGAGATGATCACTGATAGCTTTACATTCATCTTTCTCATGATAACCACCATATATGCCGCCATTGCCCTTTGAATAACCTCCCCTGGTCGCCCTGGTCATGATAAGAACCCTAGAAGATACTCCTCAACAAGAAAAACATACAGAATCAAAGGGGAGGATTTACTATAACTTCTATAACTACATTTCTCAGGTCCTTGAGAAACCATGGCAAGCTTTTCTACTGAAAATCTCAAACATTGTGCTAGATTTCATTCCATTCTACTAAAATTTCAATAAAGAAACAACCTTTTTTACACCGTCCACAAGGAAATCAATTCTGCTGTAAACAAACCACCTTTACCAATTTGCAAATAAATTCCTCAAAATTGAATCTTGCACATCTCCAAGCCTATCGCACCTGCTCATTTATCTCAGAACTGAAAACAAAAGTTAACATTAGTAGTCCTATCATAAAATCCATCACAACAATCAACTACACAAAAGATCAAGACAAACACAAAGCATTTTTACTTCATAACTGAGCTAAAAACTTGCATCTCTTCTCACTGAATGATGATTAAAGCTACAAAAAAAAACATTACTTGAAGAGATTTGAGCATCAAACCTGGAGTAAAATCAAAAAAAAAAAAAAAAGAGCAATGAATCCCCTTCTCATAGGTTCTCTGAGGGATTTCAATGCTTCTAAAGATTCATCTTTTCTTACTTTCCATATCAAGATTGATTCTGAGACTTCAAGAAAGTGGGTGAAAGGCATCAGTTTGGCAATGATCAAGAGAGTGCTTGCACCTCAGAAGATAGGCTTTATATATCTCTAATATCACCTAAAGTAGTATGTTGGTCTATGCCTTTTCTTTTTTTTTTTTTTTCCTTTTTTTAATCTTATTGAATTATTTTTTTATTTTAAATAAATAATACATGTTTGATTGTCTCTTTTAAGTTTCCTTTTTTTGGGTGATTTTGGGCAAGCCATTAAAACAAAGGGACAAAATAGTAAATCATTTTTATATTTTATGTATTTCTTATTAGAATAACAGTGTTCAATTAATTTTAGCTTTTTTTTTTGTCTAAATAAATAAATATGTTGTGCTCTTCATCTTGTCAATTTAGTTGCCAAAAGAATTAATCTAAAAAAATTATCATACAATAACGATAAAAATTCTCATCAAAAGAATAATTATTGTTGCAAATTAGACTTACCAAAAAATAAAATTTCTTTTTTTATTCCAATCTTTCTATTTCAGCATTATTATAATTTATTTTAAAAAATATATGAACAAACCACAAGTATGATTTGAATTCTCGATTTTTGAATCAGAGAAAAAGAGAAATTGGTTAACCAACTATCCTAATAAAAATTAGTTACATTATAATAATATATTATCTTGAAATATAAAACATTAATTTTCACTGTTTACTCTTTTGCATGGGTGAAAATATCACCCAATAAAAAAGAGATTATTAATATATGCCATATAGTTGTATGAAATTTATATTTCTTAAGGTGATGTATCTAGAATTTGTGAGCATTGTCTGAGTGTATTAAAAAATATATATATAAATATAATTACAATCAGAACAAACAGTCATAAGCTGCTTGATTCCCATTTATCATCCCATTAAATCAATTCAAGAAAAAAAAAAAAAAAAAAAGGTTACACAAAGTCCATGGTCCAGATTCTCCATAATATTAAAACAATTAAAAAAAAAGAAAAAAAGAGAGTAAAAGTGCAAGCCATCTCACTCCCACACATTTCACTATCAACATCTGGTTCCGTAGCTCACGTGCTTAGCACGAGCGCTGGCACCGAGTCAGAAGGCACGCGGCAGCAAGCCGACAAAAAAACCAACTCAAAGTGACTGGTGATTGAACACTATCCGTCCGATCAGACATCGTAGGGTCATGATTGGTTAATGGGGAGCATTAGATGGACGGTGGAGATGGAGTAGCCGTTGGTTTGCCGACACGAGGGGACAGTTATCAGACCAATCATAAAGTCCAGTTGCCATCTTGTCAAAATAGTACCTTTTCCTTCTTTCCAATGCTCCAACGTTCAAAATTTCATACTAAGAAGCTGATTATTATTATTATTATTATTATTATTATTATTATTATTATTATTATTATTATTATTATTATTATTATTATTATTATTCTTTTAAAAAAATCACATATTAAACTAAAATAAAAAACGATTAATTAATTGCTCACAATTAAAAAAGTAAATTTCTATTTTTTTATACTTATATATATATATATATATATATGAAATTTTAGATGGGACAATGCGCATGGAAGCCATGTGTGTGTTATGGATGAGTTTGCATAATTTATGAGATAAAAACAAGCAGAGTGGGACTATGTCAAGTGTGGCTTTGTAACCCTCAAAAAGAGCAAAATATGGGCTTGTACTTTGGAAATAGTTAGAGGTTTTTGTTTGATGTGGCCATGTGGGTTGTATATGTTGTTTACTTCAAGATGGCACTCACTTCAATGGCATCATACTCTTCACATTTCACTTGGTTGCTTGGTTTGGTTTGAACCAATTCAATATATATATCAAATATGATTTTATACAAATAAATTTTAATATATATATATATATGAATGAGGGTTAGTCATCTATGGATGTCCGTAAATAACAAATCTATAAACTTGTGGACCATTAAATTACAATTCATTCATCATCAATGAAGCCAATAGTGTGCTTATAAACAATACAAAGTGGTTTATAATCATGAAAAACTATGATTGTCAATAATATCATGATTATAAATATTATCAAATGGGATGAATATCAGCCGCTCGATTAAGTTTCACACAGTAACCTCTGTCCAACTCGATTTGCATCCTCTCCCTACAAAAAATATTTTAAAATCAACCAGTCATCCAACTTTTTATTTTTTGTCGAGAAGAGCGAAATCTCTAATAGGCCCGCTAAACTAAGACAAGGGACGTGCGCACGCCTCGATCGCGGCCTATGGTGCCCATACGTAGGTGTTGGGACCACCCACAGTTCGTGCTTACAGCTCTCAGACATACACCCTCACCCCAAGGTTTCGAACTCTTGCCACTTGCGAAACATCCTCATAGGGGACCCAAGTGTCAAATGACCCAAAAATATTTTAAAATCAACGAGTCATCCAACTTACATCCAAGTATAATGTGGTATAAACTGTTTACTGTACATATTCTCTCTTTTCCACAGTGTGTCCGTCTCTCTTTTACTTTTCTATTTTGGTGGACACTCTACAAACGTCTATAGTAAACGCATATATATATATATGTTCTCTCACTACGATTTTGGCAAACCAAACCCTAACACAAAGATCGATCAAGACATCTAATTACGAACTCGCCCAGTGCCCCTTTGAATAGATGATTCACCCTTGGCAACCATCTCCTAGGGGTGCTAGTATCTCTCTTGTAATTTTTGAAGCTCTATGATCATTGACATAATCTTATATTATTAGTGTGTGTTAAGTCTCTGATGTAACTCTCTTTAACTTGTTTTCTAATAAAGCAGTGATTTATTTGAATAATTGAATAATTGGAAACACATATGATCACAGTCAATGGTAAAATATTTGAGGTACTAGGCAGAGATACTAAGTCTTATTTATATATACATATATCAAAGTTAATTAAACTAAAGAAATGATTCTGAGCCTCACCTAATGTTTCTTCTTAAGAACCTCCTGAAGCAGTGCATAAGAAGAATGAATGAGGACTGAAAGAAGTCACACTTTGAACAATCAACATCTAATTTCAACAAGCAACTAACATATAAAACCTCAAATTAAGAAAATATATAGCTTGAATTCGGTGTCACAGAATATGTATAAATTGAATTTACTAAATCTATACGTGAGTTTTTTCAAACTAGGAGCTTGAGCTTAATCATCATGAATCAAATTAGTTGGTTCACTGAAGACATACTTGGGCAATTCATATTTAGCACCTGCAAAGAACATTCACATCAGTGGGAATAGTGATCAATAAGAAGAGAAAAATTAAAACAAAGAGAGAAATAATCCCAACCTCTTTCGTCGTAACAAGTAGTCATATCGGCACTTGTAACAATGATACCTGCACTGTCAACTATAATTTGGGCAAGGCTTAATTCAGCTTCGGCAGCAGCTCGAAGTGCATCCCAAATCTCTGTGGTAAAAATAATGAATTACATTAGTTATACCTGTTTGTTTTCCAATCAGGAAATCTGAAAAAAGTATCCATGAACAGAAAGGTATAAAAGAATTTGAACTTAGGACAAACAGAAATGGACTCAGTCCTTTACTGAAAAAAAAAAATTGTAAAACAGAAAGATATAAAAGGATTTGATCTTATGACACATGAAACAGAAATGGATTCAGGAATACATGTTAAGACTTAAAAGGTATAACAGTTCTGGCCCACTCCAGAGAGTAGCAATAAAATTGTCAAACTAAAAAGTAGCAGTTCCTCCTGAAAACAGTATCTATTTAGTACATATTCCTATGAATGCTAAGGATTAAAGTAGTGGCAAAGGATTGCCAATTAGTCTTTATCCCAGAAGGAATTTTGGGCTGAAAATTTATTTTAAGGTTTGTACAAACAGATGACAAGTTTGACAAGTATGACTGGCAAATAAGTTCTTGGAAATTCTAAAGCAGATGTATAAATGCTAGAGAAATCCTAATGATAGCATAATGGACTTTAAGGGTAGGATGCATGACTAAAAGAGAAATCATTACAGTCTGATATAAAGCCAATTTGGGACTCCACAAAGATCTCCATTTCCAGTTTTAGTAAGCAAGGTTTCAACATGCAAATCTACTCTTCTGCTGATGAGTTAAAAGTGAATGAGGTGATATATTGATTCAAATGCCAACAAATCAATAACTTCATAGTTGTTAGTGAAGCTCAAACCTCTGTGGCCACCATAGTGAGGTGCTGTATCCCAGAACTCGTCACGCATTCTCATGAGTTCTGTTCTGGTTATTGGCTTTGTATATGTCCATGGCTTTGGTTTGCTGACTTTTGTATAGTGTCCTGTAAACACTAAAACTAATGTTACACCACAGAATCCAAAAGAGTGAAAGATATGATCAGATTAGATGAGTCATGATTATATTAAAATACACATGAAAATAAAAAAAATAACTAAAATGCAACCTTCAGAGAACATAGATTTGAACCACCTCAACCAACTTTACTCTGTCTTCAAGACTTCATAAAATAATTGAAACAAATACCACCAAAGCTCCAATTCAATATCAATTGTTAAATGAGATGGGAGACACCAAAAATTCCCTCCCAGTTCAAATGTAAGAGCAATATATATATATATATAATCTTTCCACAACACTCGACCTGTTTACTATGTCCTATTTTGAAGAATTTCAAAAAACATACACTGTTTCAGCTCACATGGGCAATGATGAATCGTATAATCATATGTTTAAAAGCAACTTTAAGTGGGATACATATACACTTGTCTTTTGTTTTTTTTTAATAAAAAGCAAAAAAAACACCAAGTTCTGGGTACTTGGGCTCACATCACATTAACATTTACTAAATTGATGTCCTTCCTTGAAATTTAATCAATAGGATCAAAAGTGTACCATGATAGGAGATATTACCTAGAGAAGCCAGAATGACTATAGCAACTCATTACTACTTACTTAACCTATTGTATTAAGAAATCAATTAAAGCAAAAGAAGAACCTTTTAGCAATCTAGATATCTTTAAGAATGCAAATATAACTTGCTTCCTAGTCCATAGGCAATTGGACACAGCTTGAAGAAACGAGGCATTAGCTATAAAAGCCTTCATGACTGCAGCAACTCAGCACTAATGTTTCATCTGTCCATAAAGAGGCATCAATCACAAAATGGAATTTTTTTTTTTTTTTGCATTCCTGCTCTTCTTCTCCACAGGAATACAGACAATCTGCACTTACAATTACACAACTTCCAATGCACATTCAGGTTCCAAAAATTTACCAAAATCACATAAGCTCCTCATGAATGCAAAAAGGACTTCGCAAGACAAAATTACAAATTTACTGATTTCCAAGCTATTGTTTTAATCAATAACCAAACTGAACTCCTTCAAAAACATCCTTCACGTAAGAACAAGATGAACAAATTACTGCAATAATTTAACAACCAAAAGTAGAAAACAGTAGAACATCGCACTTCATAAGAAGATAAGAAAAGATTAAACAAAAACATTCAAAAAAGAAAGAAAAAACTAGATTGAACACAAAAAGAGGTTAGATTCGCAATGCACTATTATCAATAAACCAATTGATCAAACTCCATGAAAAGCATCCCTCTCCATTGTTCACCAGAAACGATTTCTACAAAATCATCAGGGTCACAAACACGCAAAAAAAAAAAAACAACCTTGTACTAATTGAACTACGAAAAGTAGAAAACAATACAAATTCACACTTCTTTGCTGCCAATAAACCAATCAAAGCAGACCTAATCACACATTCATATGCTTCAAATTCAACCAACCACATAATCTAAACATTCCAATATAAACATCACCCAAAAAAAAAAATCATGAACACGGCAAGGTATCAAACGAAAGATTGACAATGGAATTGAAGACAGTAAGCGATGATTCAATACCTTCATTTTCGTCAGGTTCGGGCACTGAGGTGCCGCAGCCCATGAGATAAGCTTCAGTGAAACCTTCAATTCAGATCACAAGTGAGCATCAGAGCAGCGCCAACAGTGAAGAAGGAGGTTTGCATATATATATATATTGAAAAATATATATCCAGATAATATATTTCAAATATTAAAAATTAGAAAAAGCAAATAAATAAAAAGTTCAAGATATTATATGATAGGAGCAATTCAGGAACTGATAAAAATTGTAAAATAATAAATAATAAAAATAGTTATAATTATTCTAGTTAAAACACGCCTATGGTTTTAAAACTAAAAATTAGATAAATTTAAAGATCGTTTGGATAGATATAAAAATCAATATCTTGAAAATCATGATGTGAATATTTGAAATAAAAAGGACAAAAGAAAAAATAAATCTAAATAATAGCTTATTATTATTATTATTATTATTATTATGTTCACAAACCATCATACACACACCACATTTATTATATATTAAGAGTGAGTTAAATCATCAATTTTTCATATGTAAATCAAATACTTTAATTGTTGGACTATTACGACAATAGCTATTATATTTCTAGATGTCATTCGTATGACAGAGAATTATATAATAAATAGCACACTTTAAATAAAGAATAAAATAAAATTTATATACCATAATAAAATCGTATGATGTTAGCTGTAATGATAAGACTTTCATATTGAATTATTTTAGTATGCAATGTCATTATATAATATAAGGTATGCAGTATATATACTCACACAGATAAATTTCTACGTACTCCTGACAAGTTATTCCTCTTTCTTTGTTTTCCCATTTCCAGTTTATGTATATAGATATTTAAAAAAAAAAAATACGGTAGCCTGTTCGCATTAGCATGAAAGTGGTAAAAATTATTTTTATTTATTTATTTTATAATAAAATAGATAAGCCACATCAGAGACATACATAGACACAGAATTACTATCTCAATTCTTTTTACTTTACTTAAGTTAAAGTTCGAATCCTCTCTTAAGCTAAACAAGAATACCTTAAAACAAAGAACCCAATGATAATAAACCAAATGGTTATTAGGAAAAAAATCATATTTACTTATATATTTTTATAAATTTTTTATTTACTCATAAATTTTTATAATTGAAAATTAACTTTTGAAAATATTGATTGATTTTTTTTATATTAATTACAAAAAAAAATATATATAAATGGTGGTTTAGATTTTTTTTTAAAAAAATTTAATTGATTCTGTAAATATACTAACTAAGAATGAATTGTATAAATAAATAATATTTATTTGGACAGGGTCTACAAAAAAAAAAAAAAAAAAAAAGGAAAACCAAAACCAAAACCAAAAAAAGCCCTCCTTTCAAAATTGTATGACAGAAATATGTGAGCCTTGAGAAGGGGAATATCAAAGGGGCACTTGAAAACAAAAACAAAAGAATAAAAATGGCTCTTGGTAAAAGAAAAATCATATGAATCAAAAATAAAGATTGAATGACATTTGGGAAATTGTCATGCTTTGTGGGTCATTTTGTGGCATTTTTGGGAATGATACTTTGGATTCTTGCTCATTTTTGTATTTTTCCATATATATATATATATATTAGGGATATTGAGTGGTGTGTGAAAGGCTTCTTTTAGAAAGCAAAGCAATGAAGAGAAGGAGAACTTGGTTCCAACCATGGCTTTTGTCCTTTCACTAAGATTTGATGCCTTTCTTTTAATTATTTTTCTTTAAATGAATTTATTGTTTTTATTGATTTTTTTTTTCAAGCCACTTTGAATGTTTCTGATTGCTATCATTTATCCTTTGTTTTAAATAAAAACAAGTTTTTGAAAAAAAATTTCAGTCTTGTGTAGATGTCCCTCCCCTTGAGGATGAAGTGCACTTAATATTTTTTTAATATTATGTGACGTGATGGGATTGAATGATTTTAAAATAATTTAATAACTATTATAAATAAATTGTGATTCACAATGTTTAATGTATCAATCTTTGAGATTGTAAGGAGATAGAATTAACATTATGTATAAACTACGTACCAAATGGTAGTTTTTAATAATATCGTTTGCTAGGAGATGACTATCATTATGTATATAATAATAATAATAATAATAATAATAATAATAATAATAATAATCTTAAAGTAGTTATCTCGAAGCTTTTTAACTAATTATTTAAGATTAAGTGGTTTCTTTAATTGTGTTTTACCTAAATGTTAATACAGGATTATTTTATAATTTTTTCTAATTTTTCAAATAATTTAGAAAATACTAACATATCAAAATTTCATAGATTATATTACTATTTATTTTCAAGTTAATTTTAATGTTCATGGAGAAAAAGTGAATAAATTAATACCATAATTTGGATCTTGCATTAAGTAAAATAAATATTGAATGTTTTGAAGTTGTAAAAAAGAAAATGAATAAATATACAATAAAATTGAACATTTTAAAAATATTGAAAAAAATGTATAATTGCCCAAAAAAAAATAATAAAGAAAACAACAACAACAACAACAACAACCATTAAAAATTATCTATCAAACATTTAATTATTGAAACATTTGAAAAAATTTTAATTAATTTTAAAAAGCAATATCAAATCAGAGAAAAGCACCGACTCCAACATAAAACATTAATAGAACAAACCTCCAAAATGCAAAGTTTAGGTTAATAAATATGTTTACAAATAAAAGAGCATTTGGTTGTCCTTTATGCAAACCATCAAACATCACTCCCACAAAAGTTTCAATTGGGTCATCAAAATACTTTTTTTATTTATTTTTAACTTCCATTTTTGCCACATTTTCTTAAACATAATGGACATCCTCTTTCAATTTATTTGAAAGAGTTAAAACATAGAGACTTATTTTTTTTTAATTTTATTACAATTATCATTTTGAATTTTTTTTGTTTATATTCATGATAATTTGCCATTGTTTTGATAAACCTGTATATATATGTATATATTTGGGGCAATAAATTTCTAGATAAGTTCATAAATTTCTCGATAAGTTCATAGATTATGATCAAGTGGCTATTATTTATATGTATATTATGTAAGTACTATATACTTTTATGATTGTTTTGTACTATTTAGTACTATTTGATACTGTTTGTCATTTTGCCCAAGTGGATTGTAACTGTTTGATGTAAATCTAAAAATCTGATGGGTCCCCCCTCTCTTTCTTTATATATATATAGAAGGAGAGAGTATTAAGTTTTAAAATTGTGTAAGAAAGGATAAATTTTTTTTTGACATTTAAAAAGAGCGATGAAAGGTATTTACGAAATTTATTGTATTTCAAACTTACGACTAATTTCATTGAAAATGAAAATATTATCCAACTACAAGTTAATATAAATAATACTACAAGTACCACCTTCACCTTTATGATATATAGCAGAGTGAAATTTCATTCGGCTTATTAAAAACCAACCATATTTTAATAAAATAATAATGCCAAGAAAAATATATATATATATATATATATTCAAACAAAATCAAAGTGGAAAAGTAAAAAATAATAGACATAAATTAAGAATGAGGCACACCAATGTCATTAACTTGTGCATGATAAGTAAGTATGTGCTCCGTTTGAAGTTCATAATGACTGTTTGAAGTTGAGACAGCCATGCAACGGCCGGCAAGAAAGCATGAAAGTTTTGAAAGCTAGAAAGAGATGGGCCTATAAGTTAAAGACAGTTTGGGCATGGATCCTCCATCAAATACATGAATTAAGGGAACCTTGCCTCAATGATTTAGGACCCACTCCTTCATTGCTTTGGATTTCCCAATCCCTTTTCAGTTCAAATGTGAAATCCTAGTCTAAATTTAGAATAGTAAATAAAAGTATAAATAAATAAAAATATTTCATTATAACTTAGTATTAGTAATCGAATACCTCCTGAGTGGTTTTTGTTATAATAAAAGTATACATAACCAACCAGAAGTTGGTCTGAGTAATGAAGTTTGAGTCACTTAAGCCCCTCTCTCTCTCTCTCTCTCTCTCTCTCTCTCATATATATATATATATATATATATAAGAACATCACCTGAAGAAGGACTTAGGTATTGAGAGCACTACCCAGGGCTCTCACCATTTTGTTGGGATTAATTTATAGATTGTGGCTACCAGAAAATAATATAGGTAGTGTTTGTTTGGAGGGTTTTGGAATTACATGTAACTTGAGTTATTGGGTTTTTGAAAATATAATGTTTCACAGGATTTTAAAAACTCATGTAACTCGAATTACATCCATACCAAATCCCTTATCTTTTTGTTTCTTCACATGTGACATATATGTGACCAACTAAGAAAAAACAAATATTATTAAACATTTATAAATAGTAAAAAACCTATAAATTTTAATAATAATATTAAAAATTTATTTAATAATTAAAAATATTAAATAACTTGTTAAAATTAGATAAAAATCTTAGAAATGCACTTTTTTTGTGGGGTTAATAATTAAATTCAAAATTTTAAAATATAATAAAATTTTAATAAATTTATTAATAAATTTAAATTTAATAGTTAAAGTAATTGATATGCTTTTAAAATTATTAAAATAATATTAAATATTATAATATAGTATTTTCAGATACTTCTAACCAAACATTAGATTTGACTTCACTGAATTTTAAAATCCAGGTATTTGGAGTTACACTATAATTAAAAATTTACTGCATTTAAATAAAAAATCTTGAAATATATGAAATGAAATAAAAAAAATAACTAAAATATTTGAAATGTCATATTTATAATTTAATTTATTCAATTCCTCAAAAAACAAATTTATATAACTAAAATATTCTAATTTTATAAAAATTCAAAATAAATTTTTTAGAATATAAAAATATAGTGAGTATTATAAACTTTTTTGCATATGATTAACTGAAAAACATATTTTTTTTTTTTCGGCTAATGGGTGGTTAGGTTATCATCGTATATTAAAGTCATATTAGAAAACAAAAAAAATACATGACGCTAACCCTTATTGAGCTGATTTTCAATCACTTTCAAAACTATTTGGGAAATGATTGTCTTAATAGGTCAAAACATTTTATATCAGAAATTAATATTCGCTATATTGATTTATACACGTATTTTTTTTTTTGGCTGATTTATTTATTTATTTATTTATTTTCAAAAATAGAAAATCCACAGGGAAACAATTGTGGATTGAGTTGGAGATAATTAATTTATCACCAAAGAATCCGACCTCTAAAAATACAAAATTATTATTATTATTTGCTTAATTAAAGGCATTTGGAGATGTTAAGTTATCAGCGTAAAGTCCCTTTCATCTTCTTCTCTTTCTGCCTTCATATTCCTTTTTATCCTTTCCATAAATGCCAGTTTTAATTCACAAAATCTTAAATAAAAAGAAATAAAGGGGAACTAAAATTTAAAAACAATTGTATATACACCTTATTATATGATTAAAAAATTATATCGTTTTTCAAATACTACTTGAGTCTTGACAGGTTAGTAAAATATATTTAGTTGTAATTTTCTAGAGATAATTATATTTAAAAATAACAAAAAAAAAATTTCCTAAAGAAAAAATAATGATTTTTCATGAAAAAAAATTATCTTTTCCCAAAAAAAAAAAGAAAACAAATAATAAGTTTCAGGAGCGTTAATTTTAAAAACCGAACAACAAACCCGAATCCGATACCTAGTAGCGGGTTCCGGATCTTTATTAAAGAGCCCGAAACCCAAACTTTTCCCCGCTTTTGGTCTCGCTGACGGGTGTGAGAGAAATGGACACCGCGCGGCCGGCGCCACCGAGATCCCTCGCCAAAACCCTAACCAAGCTCCTCCGTTCCCGGCGCACCATCGCCGGAGATGGAGACTCCGCCATCGATGCCGATCGTGCACTCAAGGCCTCCAAAACCCTAGGGCGGTACCCCGCCATCATCCTCTCCGGCGAGCTCCTCGGAGACTCTGACAATGAACGGAATGAAAGAGAAGAGAGGGAGGCTTTGCTCTCTAATCTCTTCGTCGGAATATCCGCTATTAAAGCCGGCTACGCTCAGCTCCAGGTCGCTCAATCGCCTTACAACCCTGACGCCATTCAATCCGCGGACGAGGCCATCGTCTCCCACATCAAGCATCTCTCCCATCTCAAGCACGCATTCCTCAAAAAGCAGCCGCTGGAACCCCGGCCTGCCGTCGCCGCTGCGATCGAGGAGCAGCGGAACCTCCTCAAGACCTTCGAGATCACCGTTAAGAAGCTCGAGGCCGAGATCGAACACAAGGACGCCGAGATCCACTCCCTCCGAAACCACCTCCTTGATTCCGAGCAACAGTGCCGAGCCATCGACGCCCGGCTCCATCCACACCGATCACTTTCCGCGCTCTATGACCTCCACCTCTCTGGCCTTAACGCGGTCCATTTCCTCTCCGCGCTCCGTTTCGCAGTGAAATCGGTCAGGAGTTTCGTCAAACAGTTGGTGCGCGAGATGGAATCCGCCGGCTGGGACCTCGACGCCGCCGCCGGCGCAATCCACCCGGACGTTCTCCGCCGGGGGCCTACGCACGGCTTCTTCGCCTTCGAGTCTTACGTTTGCCTTACAATGTTCTCCGACTTCCACCGCCGTGATTTCGGCCTCCGCTTGGCGGATGATCGCCGATCCTGGGACCGGCGACGCTTCTTCGACGAATTCTCCTCATCGGCGCATTGGACCTGGAATCAACTCCTCGATAGGAGCTCCACCGCGTCTATGTTCGCCAGAGTGAAGTATCTCGCAGTGGTGCATCCGAAGATGGAAGCCTCGTTCTTCGGGGATCTCAATCGGCGCGCCGAAGTGAGATCCGGGAAAGGGTTCCCGGAGACGGACCTCTTCGCCTGCTTCGCCGAGATGGCGAGACGGGTATGGCTCCTCCACTCCTTGTTCTTCTCCTTCGAGTCCTCGTCATCTTCGTCGCCAGCCGTGTTCCAGGCGGCGAGAGGGACGAGGTTCTCCGAGGTTTTCATGGAGAGTGTGACAGCAGACGAGGACTACTCCGGCGAGGTGGTGCCCACCGTGGGTTTCACGGTGGTCCCCGGCTTCCGTGTGGACCGGACCGTCATTCAATCCAGGGTTTACCTTTCCTGCTACCGTACGACAAATGGACGGTCCTGATCCCATCTCACACCATCAACTCGCATCCTACGGTACCTTTTACACTCTCCCCCTGCTCCTGTATTATTACTCTCTCTCTCTCTCTTTTTTTATCTAATTACTAATATACATCTATAAATTAGTGTTGTAACGTCCATTTTTCTTTACTTTTCATATACTTATTACATGAAAAATTCATAATTAGGCGAGAGAAAAAGAATGAAATATATGTACATACTTATTACGTATGTTGCAGAACAGGAGTTCTGATTTATGCAATGGTTGGTAGCTAGGAAGAACTAAAAATATGTGTAGATGTAGATATAGAGAAATAGAATATATAATTTCAAGTTGAGAATGGTTGGTATTTGAAGGGACAACTGGGAAATTGGGAATGGACAAGTAGTGATAATATTAATAGTCCAATTCTCATCAGTCCATGTCACAGTTTGTGATTTTGTTTTCTTCTTATTGTTGCTTTTCAAAGATTGGCTGCTTCTTGTATTGTTGCTGTTCTCCTACTCAAGTTACTCAACTACTCTTGTTTGTTCCTTTTTTTTAAGAATAAAAAGATAAAGAAATAGTTTTTGGGATTGAAGAAATTGTAGGTTTATGGACCACTTGTTGTGACACTGATTTGGTTTAATGTTTTTAAATTTGAGAGTTAGGACTTATGGCTTGGGCCCTTCGGCATCTCAGGTTCTAGGGAACAGACATTGTTAGCCTTGGGAGGAGTGAGCTTTTGGTGTATTTCACCTCTTTTTATATGTGCACGTCCACTAAAATTTTGATATTAGTCTCATGAAGTTTTTTCCTCTTTTATATAGAAATTGAGATGCTCACATGGATCATTTAACATTTTTTTTTTAAAAAAAGAAACATCTTTAACACATCATAGGAGCTAAATATTAACATTTTACATATGTATGTGGTGTTGAATGGATTCAATGCGGTTGTTGTAACAACCGGGAAACTTTTAATATTTACCTGATTAAAATGATTTTTTTAATAATTTATACCAAACTAATCTAAAGAAAAGAGCATATTGGTTGACAAAATTGATTTTTAATACTAATTAATGATTGTATTAATTATATTAATCCAAATCTCTTTTCCAAGTGTTACCCTTCCATAATTATTAAGTAACTCAACTAGATCGCTCATCTTCAAGTTTTCAAGTATTAAAGTCACTAATCATTGATTTTTTTTTCGGGATAAATTTACGTTAAGATAGAATTAAAAAATTGTAGTTTAGAAACTAAAATCAATATTAAGTGGCTATTACCCTTTTGAAACTTTTGGGCTGACATGCATGACTCATATCCAAATACAATATTACAAATCTTAACTAAACATTTGTTGTAAAACATATTTTTCACTTTTGTATTCTCAAAAATTTATAATTTTATTTACATTATTTCCCCTTCAGAAAGTGTAACTTTAAATATATAGATAAATAAATTAACAATGGAAAATATCAAGCAATATATATATATATATATATATATATATATATATATAAACAGTATTGTTACAGTTAGACATTTAGAACAGTAGTTGGACCTTAAAAGCAGTCAGACTCCTCCTGCCAGTCTGATTTAAATGATAAAGATGGAACCTCAATTATGTCGCACCATTAAACGCAATTAAATTATTTTCTAAATCCATATTATTCACTGTTATAAATAATAATTATTTTTATTTAACAAATAGTTTCTTTTCCATGTGGTCCATCCAATATCTACATGCTAATGAATATGCAGTGGCCTCTATAACTCGGACAAATACAATACAATTGAGATACTACTTTACATTAGAAGGAAATATTTGTATGAATTTTTTGAGATAGTAAATTATAACCATTATTCATAGTCCCTGATTATTATTAATTTTTGCCTCTGTACATATCATTTTAGCTAATTTTGGGATATGTTTTATTTAAATGCTGATTGGACTACAATTATTGATGTAAGTTCATGACTCCATATACTTGTACAAACCTGGGATACACACACGTATTATATATGTATATATATTGATAAAAGCGATATATATATATCAAAGACGTATGCTCAAGATAAAAATTGATTATCCAGCTCATGTGTTCTCAATCGGGAATAAAATTTTGGAATAGTAAATTTGTATCCATAACTGATGACTCGTAACCAGTATTGCTTCAAACTTGAATTCGAGATATTTCAATATCTCACTCTTGTCAAATACTACTAAGTTATATGTCCTTTGGTCACAAATTTGTATTAGAGCTCACATGTTTGTTTTCTTTATCGATTTTAAATTTAAATTTTAAAAATTTGACTAAAAGTGCACGAATTAATTAAAGCAGTGGCGCCATCCAACATGCCATTTTAATCTTTGCATTTTGTTCCCGAATTGTCTCATGGACATCTTGGGTGTTGTGCCTTACAATATTGACATTTGAAATAGTTCTTTCTCCATATAAAACAGATTATTTTTATTCTTGTAAGTTTGGGCTTACCCATATATGTATAGGTATGACAATATACAAGTCATGGCCATTTATTTTGTAAACCCTTGTTGTTTTAAACATTATTAGAACATTTCTTTAGTTTAAAGGGTAAATTAATGGTTAATTAGAATTAATTTTTTTCACCGCTATGCATTGTTTAAATTTACATTAAAAAGTATAAGTTATATATGGTGAAGTTATTCTTATTTGGTCATATTCAATTATTTTAAACTTATCCTTGTTCTTAATTATAAGGCTAAGTAATTATAGCATGGACAAGAATAACAAGCAGATGATAGATTGAAAATTGAAACAAAACATAAAGATATCAAACATGAATATGTAATAAATCTCCTGAAAATATTATAAAAAATTTTTATCACATCAAACATAAGGTTTAGAAAGGTGTGTTTTATTTTATCAATACTTATTTAAATTTTGCATTTGTTATATATATATATATATATATACCAAAATATATGGACAAACCACATGGACACGTACGAACGTGAAATTAATTTCACAGCACCTGTGCTACTCTTTTCCGCCATTATCGATTGTAATAAAAATAGATCACATTTATTATAAAAACAACTAATAGTTCATCTTCAAAAAAAAAAATATATATATATATATATATATATATATATATATATATATATATATATATAAAGTAGAATTTGTGATAAGAGAAAGAGAAAGGAAATATATCTATTTCTTCTCCACTTATTTTTTTTTTCTCTATATTTCAAAATATATGAATAAAAAAGTATTTATAACTATTAAAAAAAAATGAATGAACGGTCGGGATTAAAATACACCGGTAGATGGAATAGTAAAAATATGGATGGCTACTTCAGTGTCACGTGGGCAGTTGCTACAGCATGATCAGTGCTATGGTACCAGTTTTTTATAATACCGATTGCTACAATAATGTTAGCTGCTACAATAACTTCTAGGATGGATAATATGATCGTGTCATTTGGCTTCGAGTTGTTGTGATTATTGGCAATTATTCTTTTTAATATAAAACTCACTTAATAATATAAATATGCATAGGTAAGCAATGCCGACACTTCTATTATTTTACAACTTATAAATTAAGTGGCATGTTAGCACATCTTTGAATTTGATGTTTCAAAGTCTACTCCACTTCATCTTAGAAAAAAAAACCCCTTTTACTAATTCACATGCTTGTTTGACATTAATTTCTCTACTATTAGTTCACATAAATCAATTCTCCTAGTCTATATAATCTGAAATTAATTAGAACTCAATAATATTATTATTTTGATAATAAGACATATTATAATAATAATAACAATGGAAAAAATCCCCCCTTTTCATGGATAACACGTTTCCAATTCATTCAATCAACAATCTTCCAAAAATAAATAAACAAATAAATAAATAAAATTGCAATTAAAGTAGAGTCTCTAGCTACCTAACCAAATTGAGAAATTTGGAATAACAAAGAGTGAGATATATACTTTTATGAATTTCAAGTACTCCATAACAAGAACAACTTGCCCAAAAAGTCTATACCAAATTAGACATGACACCAAAACTTAAGATCTAATAAATCTTATACTCAAAGAAATAAAAAAAACTGGTAATGGCGAAAAACACCCTCAAAGTTTGGGAAATGGTCAAAAACACCCCGTTAATTTCCAAATCCATAAAAACCCCTTTCCTTTTAAAGACAATGATTTTCAAACCCCCAAAGAATGAAACGGTGGTTAACGGAGTTACTTTTCAAATTCACGGACGGAATTGCCCATACCTTGCATGGGAAATCGTGGTGCAATCATTAAACCGGTTAGAGAGGAAGTGGAGGGTTTTTCGTAATGGGAATCCCAAGAGAGGCAGAGAGCAGTGTTCGTTTTTCTTCTTTGCTTAACTTTCTTCAGCTTTTCCCTCTCCGAAGCTCTCTCGGCTTCGACATCCTCTGTAACTTCAGTCCACCATGCGCAAGTATCCTGCACTTCCATTAGTTTGCAGCTCAAGGTATGGCAGAAGCTGTGTCTAAAGCAAGGCTTTTATATGAAGTACTCTGTTACACAGAGATATTCCTCGGTTTTGTTTTGCGTGGTTCTAGTGTGCGGGGGAATTTCTCGGCTGGGGTTGCTAGGGTTTAGGGTTTAGGGTTTTGGGTTTTGGTTTAGGGTTAGGGTTTTAGGGTTTAGGGTTTTCGGTTGTGCACACGATCATTGAAAGAGATATCGGTTGTTGTTGTTTGTGTAATGCTTACAATGTGCGTTTCCCCTTCCATTTGATATGGTTGCAGTTTGTAAAAGAGATTTCCGTGTGATGAAATGAGTTCGTGTTTAAAAGAGTTTGTCTCCGTTTAACGGTGCATCTCTCTGTTTAGGTGTTGAGCTTTTCGTGTAAAACATTTGTCTCTGTGTAGCGTTTGATGTATCTGTTTAACAAGTGTTGTCATTTTTGCAGTGTTGTGATTATGGCGGTAAACCTAGTCAATGGGAGATGCTACTTGACACCGGTGGTGGAGACCTTGGCCGAATTGAAAGTCCACATGACCTCTCGACATTGGGAGATCATCCAAAGGACACCGTTTGCGGCATTCACTGAGGTGGAAGCTGTATTCCAAGAGAGGGCCCTTCTCGATTCGCTTCTGCAGAGGTACGATGGCCGCACCAATAAATTCAGGATCGGGGCGAGCCTGCTCAGCTTCAGGCCTGAGGATGTGGCTCTCGTTATGGGTCTGCGCTGCGACGGAGACGCCGTCCTGTTTAAGAAGAAAAAAACACCGTCGGCTTTCGAAGGAGAGATATTTTTCGAAAAGCTTTCGACTGGGGACGCCATTAGGCGCACTCTTGAGCGTCTTGTTGGACGAGATGGGGGGAGAGGAGGATTTTGTGAAACTCTTGATGGCGTACCTCATGGGGACAATCCTCTTCCCGAATACCTCATGCTCGGTGCCCACTTGGATCGTTGATTATGTCGACGATCTACCCGGCATGGGGCGGTACGCATGGGCGCGCAGCGACGCACAAATGGCTTATGGAGGACGTTCCACAAGCCGCCGCTCGAGTGCAAGCCGGATGCGAGGGGGGAAGGTAAACACGGGGTACATTAAGGGTTGCTCGATCGCGCCGACCATCCGGTTTTACGAGGTGACCGGAACCGGCAAGAAAGCCCGTTTCGGCAAGACCCCAAGGGTGCTGTGCTACTTGCGAAAGTACTTACCGGAAGCACGCGACGATAGAAACCGGTTGGTCGGCTCTCGAAGGAAAAGAGGTAATAAATCGGTGTTAATGTGTTTACAAAGAGCAGTTAATGTTTAACGATAGGCTTATCCGTGTAGGAAATGTAGTTTGTGTTTAACGCTTGGTGTCTTCGCTTAACCTTGTTATACTCCGTTTAAATGTGTGCCATATCGTTTACGTATATATGTCAAATGTTTAAATACGTTTGTTTTGGATCAAATTGAATGATTTGTCTCGAGATTGTTTTCTTTATATATGTTAGTTTCCTGAGCTGGTCCCGGCGAATGCTCGTGGAGGAGACTTTTGTTGGGGCCAATTGGCGGATGGATGCTTTGTTGCGCGGGAACCACTTGCACGACCGCAAGCGGAGATGCCGCCCCTTCCGCCCGTTCGCGCCGACGTGGTTCCCCCCCTTCCGGCCCAACACGCAACCCTCGGCGTCGGATAGGCCCTCACCTACCCCGCCAATTGGCAACACCCGCACCGGCCGCGACAACGAGAGTCACCCGGATCCCCAGAGTCCCCCCGACCGCGGTAGCCCAACCGACGTCATCGCCCGACGACGTGACTACATCCTTTATGCGGGCATGCCAGGTGATGATGAACGCTTTCCCCGATTTTCGCTCGGGTTGAGGCATTGGAGGCAAGGTTTGATTCGTTTGAAAGGGCTGCACCGTCGGGACAAATACGTGACCTGCCCGGGACGGATGAGCCGTTGGAAATTGAGGACGACGACTTCGTCGTGAAGGCCATTCCAAGACGGCCACGTATGACGAGGCCACGTATGAAGAGGCTTGCACAAAAGGCGACGAAAAGTATACCGCCTGTGTGTCCACCACCGGCCGAGCATGAAACAATGGCAGCACCACCGGCGGCTGATGCGGTTGTTGAGACCGTTGCAGTTAATGACTTCACCGCCCGGTGGCGGAGATTGTAGACCCCGTTGGCAATGCCGCGTCTGCGGAAGACTCCGAAATCCCCGTCGCGGTGGAGCCGGCAGCCGCGGCCGACAACGGCGCATCCAGGGTGGTGGCCACTAATTTTGAAGATGAAGAACCACCCGAGGGTGTGCTTCCCCTTGATGAGACTGCCTTGGCCGCGGTTGAGAAGACCGTTGCCTCTATTGTGGAGGAGCTCCTTCCCACGGAGGAACGGCCGACCCACATTGCCACATCCAGTGTGGGCGCGATCCCGCAACAGCAAGAAGCATCTACGGATGATCCCAATAAAGCTGTTGCCGGGGGCGAAGGGAACGTCGCCGAGAAAAAAAAGAAATCGGTCACCTTCGCCAACCAGCAGTATGAAGAAGTGCGGAAAGACTTCGTTCCGGCGAAGAAAAAATACGCTGGTCAATCGCGCCTCGACGTATTCGAGAAGGAGCTGATCAAGATTTTCCTCAACTTCCCCATGGACGAGTAAGTATGATAGTGTAGATGTTAATGTTTATATAGAGATCATCCCATTTACGTTGTTGCGTTTCCGTTTAATTACAGTCGTTACCATATAACCTAGTAATGTATCGTTTAACTAACGATATTACTGTTTACCCCTATACATTATCATTTACGTATGTGTTGTTTCCACTTAACGTCTACGTGTTATTAATCAATCGCATGTGTTGCCGTTTAACCGCAGTTCCGTCCGGAGGAATGATTATGTCGGCACCACCGGGCCAACCTATTCGTTCTGATCGACGGGAAAGAGATGGTGACAGATGATGTGTTGGACGCCTTCGTGTGCATCGTACAAGACACACTTAACAGAAAGCCATATCCTCATAAGAAGCGCGCCTCCATCACTCGACCACTGGCGTTGTTTATGTCGAAGGTGGAAGACGCACATGAGACGACTTTGGCTATGATCGGAGATGCCACCAAGGTTGTCAATGACGTTGACATCATCATCCTTCCCATAATCTTGAATGGCCACTTCCATGTCGTGGTGCTCGACAATAGCAAGAAAGAGTACAGGCATTACACCTCATGCCCAAGTGAAGAGTACAACAGATACGCGGTAGCAATGGTAAGCTCTCTGCGATATAGATTTCGATTATCAGAGTGACATAGATGCTTTCTATTCTAACATCGGTTTGTATAATGCGACAGCGGGAACTATTCGACACATGTCTCGAAATGGAGTACGGCATGACGGTGACGGCACAGTACCCGCTTGTTCACGATGACGACACACCGCGTCAAAAGAAAGGCACCGTCGATCGCGCCGTCTACGTGATGCGGTTTATCGAGCAATTGCTCCGCGGCGAAAAAGCTGCGGATAGCGCACACGGACGTCCCCTATCTCGCGATTGAAGTACGCTGCCCACATACTTAAGGAAGGACGAGCATCCGGCATCAAGCAACGCGGGGAGGGTCCAGTTGTGGGGAAGTAAAACAGTTTTGTCGAAATTCATTTCAATTGATTCAATTCATTCTTTGCCAACGACATGGCAGAAATTTCAATGTACATCTAATAATGTTCGTTATTCTTTCATATTCAATCATTTTTTGCTTAAAATTCCATGGTACCGATTGAGGGTCGTCATTCGCTTTATAAAATTAAGTACTTCGTAAAAAAATGATGCTTGTCACTATTAAAACATTGTGTTACACTTTAACAATACGGATCTCCGTGCAATATACACCGTTACCGTTTAACACCGGGGGACCGGGTTGATCACATACTCCTTGTTTAGATATTAGTGGTAAGCGTTTAACTCCCTATGTCCCCTGTTTAAAACATGGAGGCTGTCGTTAAATGAAAGAGACCGTAATCTACTTCCGTTGTCTCGCTTTTAAAGGTGAGCGACCCTATTATACATTACTTTTAAATGTCTCCATCAATCTGCGCTATGGGTCCGTAAGCACGGAATTCTTTTCTCAATGTATGTCACCCATTACGTGTTGTTGTCTACGTTTAAAATGCAGAGCTAGCGATTAAACAAGGTATTCTCTCGTTTAGCTTTTGTCGTTACATGTTTAATATTACAGTCCCCGTTTAATATGGCGGCTATTCTTCGACGGGTGAGACCCTATTCTACTTGCTCGTTTGTTTTTAAAGGTGAGAGTCCCTATTATATGTAAATTTTTAATTGTCTTCATGAACCGCGCTATGGGTCCTCAAGTACGGAATTTTTATTTTTTTCAAGTGTGTCATCAATTACGTGTTGTTGTAACCGTTTAAAATTTAGAATTATCAGGCCAAGAAGGCAATCGTGTTTATCATTCGCCGTCATCGGTTTAATATCACCGTTCCCGTTGAATATTACCATTTAAACGTTTCATGATAGGGTTTACTCGCGTCCGTCTCTATTTAAACCGTGCTTGTCATGCGCACGAATGGTTAGAATTTGCTTAAGGAACATTGTTCTCCATTTAAAATTCATGCGTGGCTGTTTAACATGCGTCCGCAACGGTTAACATTTCTGAGAGAGTAAGAACGAAGTTAAAATATCACACTAAGCAAAAAGTTCTTATTTGATGGATGAAAACTACACTAAGCATGTCAAAAACCGTCATTCCGTTTTATACATTTTCGCGTACCGGAGCAGCCTCTCCACATCCCTCTTATGGGATACCACTCGCTCGAGTTCTGCGGAGAGAGATGCTGCTTTTTCCGTCAAATCCCCGACCAAATCTTCGAGGAACCGCTCCCGGGGATAGATCATCGCCCCTGCAAAGAAGATATGAACGATTTAGATAAATATTTCTAAAGACGCATAGACATCAGCGGGGACGCACCGTTCGTCCTAAGGCTGCGCGGGACATAGCTCGTAGAACGCCACCGGGCGGCAACGTTACGGGCCGCCTATTCTCGTTCTCTCGGTTCTGCGGGCGGGAAAACGTGGTCCCATCCACCGTGACCGTTGCCACGAAAGCGGAGGCGCCCGGGCGCCTTCCCCGGTTGTGGAGTACGCCGGCGTGGAGCGGTGCGTCTTCGGCGAGACGCGTTGAGAATTGGCACATACATACTGCTAGATCTGCGAGTAATATCTAGGTGCGTTTCTTGTTTCCGATTCTTCTTTAAATACAAATGTATTCAACGGACATTTGCACTATTTCTCGAGTCTGATGCCAATAACTATTCGACGTTTGAATTCCAAAACAGCGAATTTAATCGTAACAGATAACAGTAACGTCCACCGCCGGGTTAACCAATGCACACTTTCCCAATGCTATCTCACAACACTTCGTCGAATGCATGCATTACTCAGAATGTATATCCCCCGTTTACGTATTTGTTTAACTTTAAGACTTACCATTCACATTAAGAATAACGTTTAAATTTCGAATCCGTCGTTTAACTTGTCGCTATTGTTAACGTTTAACGTTGCGGTAAAAAAAATTTCATGTCGCTATTGTCACATATCAGTCATCGACAATAAAATAAGTTTGCGTAATTCATTATCATGTAACTCATCATCCTAACATAAACATATTAGTTGTGCGCTAAAGGTAATAGTATCTGGTTAGCAGTCGATGTTAACTTTCAAATATAAAGGCCTGCCAAAATGATTTGCTCTCCGTTTAAACTTCGTTGGCTCTGTTCAATTATAGTTCGTGCTGTTCACTCTTTAGAGTTCCCGTGTAATTATACGAGTCTCCGTTTGCTATTCGATTCGATGTGACAATAATTGCTTCACAAATATCCGCAACTTACGCTTCTCGCAACGGAAATAACATGAATTTGAAATAGATGTGCGACTGATTTTAGTTTCATAATTAATGGTGAAAGTAATTAATATTGGCTAATGAGTCACGCCGTGAGTAATAAAAATGACCGTTTAGGTTTGTATGTTTAAATATAGATTAATCTGTTTAAATATTAATGACTACGTTTGGATTCAGACGACTCCGTTTAAATATAGAGAACTCCATTTAGATGGCGCAATTTACAAACGACATCAACTCGAACATAATCTCACTCCCCCCTTTTCTTGTCATTCAAATCTTGGAGCAGCTTTTCCACACGTGCCTTTCGATATTTTATTCCTTCAAGTTTTGCGTTTAGTGAACGGACCGAGTGTTCGAAAACCCAATCCAACTCTTCACCACCGGTGTAATCCCCGACGGCTCGTGAAGGTCCCGCAATGAAGAGTTGAAGGTTTACGTATGGAAGGTGGCTCTTTTTTTGTTTTTACACTCAACCGAGAAGTCTTACGGTATGCGTGCACTGCGTCGGATACGTCATCGTCGGCAACCGGGGCCTTGGTAATCTCCACGCTGCCCGAAGGGCACAGCCGCTTGAACGCCACCTCGGCAAGCAATGTTCTCGCGCCTCCTCGGCGCTTTCCGCAGATGAAGAACCGGAGAAAGGGGTCCCGTCAACCGTCACCGTGGCCGGGAAGACGAGGTTGGTGTCGGGGCCTTCACGGAGAGTGGTGTACTCCGGCGAGGGCCGGCGTGTCATCCGGCAAAAGTCCCGCTAGACGTGACTTAAACATTGTTGTGGGATGTGGATAATATCTCGCGTCTCGTATCTTGTTTCGGCTTGATGCTTACATACAACCATAACTATTTGTAAAAAAAAAGGCATTGGTTTTCGGTGAAATAAATGGAATATAGTAAATGGCATCGGTTACGTTCACGCTTTCTCGACCCGCATTTCAACATTAAATTGGAGTAATTAATAATAAATTCACATTGCCTAGTTTATCGACTACGTTATACCGTAACTAGCCTAAATTCAACTCCATTTATGCATGCGACGTTTCAAGCATTTTCCAATGCAAATTTTCTGGTTTTGAACCTATTTTGTAAACATCAATGAGGTATTTAATCTATGAAACTCGCCATCATTGTTTAAATATAACCGGCATCACTTACCCTTACACTTTACCGTTTAACTATCGATATCTGCGGTTAACTATCGACGAACGAGAACGAGGGTTCTCCCCGTTTAACATTGCATGACACCGCTTATTAGCGTGCGTCTTCACTTAACATTCGATGTTTATGTTTGAATTGTCTTCTTCACACATCGAGGACTCGTGTGAAAACTATTCTCGCTATTTACAAACACTCGCGCTTTTCAAATATTGCGGCCCACCCTTTTACGGGCGTCGACGTTTATAATTTAGTGCCGATGTTGAAATATACACGTATCGGTTTAAAGATCAAAACGTAACAGGGGAACAAATTTCTTTCCTTCACAAAATTTTTAGTTGGACCGGAGTTCTATTACAACCAGCGTAGGCATACTAATTTATACATCTAAAAACTGAAAAAAACATTATCATATCGCTTTCGGTCCCTCGGATGAGCTTCTTCACTTGGGCCGTGCGGGTTCTTAGTCGGTCGAGTTTTTCGGAGAGGACGACTTCCTTCTCCGCAAGCTCGACGAGCATGTCCTCCAGAAAGCACTCCAACTCTTCGCTGTTGGAGTGCTCGCGGTTGAGTGAAGGCGCTGCATCTGAAGGCGTTGCGGTGCGAGGCCCTGCAATGAAGGCTTTTAACAATTTAGAAAATAAATAAATTTCCCGTAACATGGACGCAGAAGTCTTACGGTATGACTTACCTCCACATAGTCGATCGGCGGTAGCAGCGGGACGCGTATTCATCCTCCCAGGGTATGGAATACGGAGGTCATTGTACGCCACCTCGGCCGCAGTGTTCTGGGCGTCCTTCGATGTTTTCGCGGGGTAAGGGCTGTAGTAAGTGGTCCCATCAACCGACACCGTGCCCAAGAAGGCGGGGATGTGGTCGGGGCCCTCCCTAACGGTTGAGTACTCCGGCGACGGCCGGCGGGTTCTCTGGCAGAGCTCGTTGAGGAGGGACTTGTACATACTTCTTTCTCTGTGTGTAATATGTGGATGTGCCTTTGATTTCCCTTTATTGTTTAAATAGAAGTTTAGGGGTCGCAAGTTTGCCTAACGTACTCCGTGCATTGATGCTTACGTGTGGATTTTGAATTCAAATGTAATTGGGAAAGAGATGGTAATGAATTAGCATTGGTACTGGCATTTCACTCTAATGACGTCTTGTCGTCATTAATTCGGACTATCTTACATTCCCGTTTAACATTCACTGCGTACGCTTCAATTTGTGTTACCATACAACGTCTCCGTTAAACATTCCGCCGAAGATGTGTAAAACTCGCCGCCGTATCTGTTTAAATATGACGTCTCTGTTTATGCGTCACTATCTTACATTCCTTCCGGAAGTTCAAATACAAAAGAATGACAACAAGCGATGTGCCTGTTTAGCGTTATTGGTTACCGTTTATTACCGATATTTCCCGTTTAACATCCACTGCGTACGCTTCAATTTGTGTGTGACTCTTTAAATGTGTCACCATTTAACATTAGGTTTATTCGATTAAAACTTCGGTGGGTACAACGAAATTCGTTTATTCTATGTTTAAATATCGGGCGTCATAACCAAATAAATGTGTGCTCTTTAAAGATTATCTTTTTACGAAGCCTAATCGGCGACACTTTCATTGCAAGTTCTACGATTGTGGACCGGACGCGTGGCGGCCGCAATGTAACTCGCGGACATCAAACGCTTGCGACTCGATCCTCCTTCGTCTAGGACGACCGGGTTGCCTTCTCGTCACGGGCGGCCGCAAAAGCAGATCTCGATTGTTGTCCGTGGGCCTCTCATTGTCGGGTATGGGAAATATAGCTTCCTTATACGCCAACTTGTAAGTGTCGACGGTGAAGTGATCGCTAATAAAACGATGAACATTGTTGTCCGTCACCAATATCGCAGCGCAAGCGTGTTTGCACGGGATGCCATAAACTTGCCATCTCGCGACATGAGCAAGTTCTACCGGCAAGGTCTACAGAGTTACCTGCACCTGGTCAATCACTTCGTAACGATCGGCGAGACAACGAGCAACGTGAAGACTTCGGCTATCCCGCACAAGCGTCTCAACCTTTGAACGTATGTCCGGGCATAAGAAAGTATCCCATTTGTTCGCTTGCTCACGGTGAGTGCATAACATGCGCATCGGCTTGTACCGCACAACGAATATCGGAAATCTTAAAGAAATTTACGCGAATATATGAATATTTAAACACCACTACATCGGAGTAAACAGAACAGTAATAAACTAAAGATCGAAGAAGAAAAACATATACGACGGTATTTAAACCGAGACAATGATATTTACATTTGTTATCTTATACAGGATTTCTACCGGACTAAAGGGTTAATGTGAATGTTAAACACCGACGACGATATCAAAGCGTGGACGGTGCATGTTAAACACCGATAACGAACATTAAAGTGTAACGGGTAAGCTTAAGCGTTACATGTATTTAACCTTCGAGTACCTTATAGCGTCGACCATTTTCGTCACCGGTAGGTGTCGAGCTTCTTTGATCCACGCATTGAACGACTCGGCTACATTCGAATACATCTCGCCCCATCGGTCACCTTTGAACGAGATAATTCGACCGGTGTGACATGTCGGATTTGTGAATCAACCACTGAAACGTTTCGGACGATACGGCCCGCAGTTCATTGACGGTGTCATCGAATTCTTTAGCCGTCGTCGCCCACGCGATACGAAAACATATGGACCAGCACTCCTCCCTCAATGCCTTCCCAAGTCCGCCATTGGCTTTCATAAAATTGGCCTCCAAGTGCCGAAGGCAAGTACGCGTGCGGGGATGAAGGGAAAACTCTCGCAACAAGCGTTCACAAGGCCCTTTGACCTATCCGAAACGAATGTAATTGTCTCTTGGTAGTCTCCTTCGTCGTATAAAGCATCACCTAACTTGGAAATGAACCACGTCCAATTGGCGTCGGTCTCGTTGTCGACAATAGCGAAGGCGACGTGGAAGAAGCCATTGTTCCCATCCTTCCCTGTGGCACCCAAGAGAGTACCCCGATACTTTCCGAGGAGGTGAGTACCATCCACAAACAAAGCAGCGGCCTGCATGCCCGCTTGAACCCCAAAATGCACGCGCCGAAAGAGAAGAACGCACGTTTAAAACGCTCACCGTCTCTTTCCACAAACGCGATGCCGCCGGGGTTTGTCTCGACCACCTTATGGACGTACCAAAGCAACAGATCGTAGCCGGAGATGTCGCCGCCGTCGAGGATCACCCGGGCATGCTCTTTTCCCAGCCAAGCCTTGCTTGTATGGAATGTGGACACCATGCTCCCGCAACATGTCCTTCGAATGTCGATGGCCTTGTACAAGGGCCGGTCCTTCGCCTTCGAATCACTCGTGCGCCGACCCATTTTTTGGACGCTTTCGGGTGTGACCCCGACCCAATTCCACCACCGCAGTGTGCGTCGGCTCCGTTGTCTTGATTCGAAGGTATTTCTATTATATTCCTTTGATGCGTGAACGCGCCATTGACATCCACCGGCCGCGCATTCCACAAAGTGACCCGGTATTTTTCGTTCTTCACGAATTTGAAATCAAAATTCCGACCGATAGCAAAATTGCGAAGTGTATCTCGGAAATGTTCAACGCCATCAAAACGTTGTCCGACGTCCAACGACAACACTTCATGTCGATCTGACGACGATGGCAGGCATGCGACACCATCCGGGTCGCCATGTGGTGGGACAGAAGCGCTCCCAGATTCCGAATTCCTGCCAGCACTTCAGTTCAAACGCAAACGATCAGAATTTAAGCACAAAGTCCACTTATTTAAATGCCTAAGTTAATATTTACACCTTAACAGGCATAGTTAAACAGAGATGTAATAATGCAAACGGTGTATGATAGTTTACACAGAAACATGATAAATTAATCGGAGATGCCCAATTTAAACGGATAATTCATTCTTTAATACAGATAATGGTAGTGTTAAACACTAACTGACATACAACTGCATAATTGTTTTAGAGCAACGCATTACCACGACAATAACTCGTTTTCGGAAAGGCCGCCGTGGCACGTCATCCGTCTCGACAACCATATCGACTACACCGCCTTTGAGGATGGAGAACACATGACACATGCGCTGGAAGTCCACCTCGTTCTCTATTGGGCAAACCGTATTATGTCCATCGGGTGTGATGAACTTCACCCTCGCGCGACAAACATCGAGACCCCAGCGCTCACAAATCTCACCTAACACTGACGCCCATTCAGTTGACGCGGTGAACGTCAGCACTCGTCCCTCCCCGTTGTATCTAGCAATGGCACAAAAACTGTCCATAATATCGACTTAGCAGAAGGAAAAGGAGAACAAGAACAAAATTATGTAATTCGCCTTCTAAGCTCTCTAAGCGAACAAGAAACCATAAAGGGGGAAAAAACTAACATATGTATGCATAAAAGCCAGACATGACATGATGTGATCGGGCGGGTTTTTTTCCCACCATTTGCAGGGGCAAAAATGGATTTTCGTAACACGGACCCATTTCATGTGACGGACGGGGGTAGAAGGGAACCAAACTATAACGGAGGGGCTGTCCGGGGTGTGCAAAAATAGGAGGGTGTTTTTGGCCAGTTTTGAAATTCTCGAGGGGTGAACAATAATTTTCCCTAAAAAAAAAAAAAGAAAAGGTGATGCTTTGCCAAGAACCATTGCTAAGTTGTAAGTTGTGATACTTTTGATTTTCTTTGTTCTTGACAAATAGAATATTTTCGAGATTTCCCGGTGTTCTCGGGATCAGAATAAGCCGAACTCAAAGTCGATGAAGGACAATTATATATATTCTAAGACATGATTTTAAATTATTTATCAGAAAAAAGAAAAGTTGGTCACCCCAACAAGAATGGAGGAGAGCTTGCTATGGCCATATCCTCTGTGACAACCACAAAAACATGCTTTTTAAGTTATGGCAATTTGAATGAGATGAGATCCATCCAAGTAAACACTTTTTTCTTTCTTTCTTTCTTTCTTTCTTTCTTTCTTTCTTTGCCTTCAATCCATGGAGGTAGGAATAGAATTTTGGCATCTTTGGATTCTTGATTTAAAGTTGAGGAATTTGGAAAAGGGTTGGTGTTGCCAAGATGTGAGGTTGGTTGGTTGGTCATATTTGTATTTAATGTTTTTGATTCACTAATTGTACATGTGAATTTTGACTAAGTTTTAATTTGGGGAATAATGATATAATTTGAAACTTATATCATGTTAGTTTTTTTTTTTATTCATTATATGTGAATTTTGACCAAGGGTTTGGAAAATAATGAAGAAGGTTCTTGTCTTAGAAACTTCATGTTAATTTTTGTGTTTCTTTTTTCCAACTTTGAATTAAACAGCTTTAATTCATAAAATAAATAGTAATTGCCATAGTACATGATTTAAATTAAACTTGTAGCTCAAATCATTGTTGGCTCATCTAAGAATAAGATTTATTATTATTGATATATTTCCGCCAAGAAGCAACAAATTTTATGGATCAAGAGGAGATTTATATGTACTTTCCTAATAATAAATCATATCATTCAACATACACCATATATACAACAATAAAAGACATAAAGAATATTTTTGTTCATTTCCAATTTAAGTAATTTTAAAACCATACTATTCAGAATGGTGCATATATATAATTATTTTGTTTTATTTTCTCATGATATAAGTAAATAGTGACATCCCATATTGATTAGTTAATATAATTTCACTATATTAGCATCTAATAACTTGTTTTAAAAGCTTCAAAAATTATATTACAAAAACAAATTATATCAACCAAATATCCAACTATTAAAAAATCAACATCAGCCTAAAGCATACCATTTATTGCAATAGCTCTATTCATTAGACAAAAAATGCCAAGAAAATGATTATATATATATATATATATATATATATATATATATATATATATATTAAAGAGAGAAAGAATGAGCTATTGTGGTATATGTAGAAGCGTGTGAGAGAGAGAAAATTAAAGAAGAAAAAAAGAGAGTCAAAAACAAAGAAATTTAAAAGGAAATTTCCGCATTGAATTGCTTGGAAGACAACAAATTCAAAAGGCACCGCCATATGCTCCCCAACACTCAAGCCACACACCCATGCATGCACGTCGGCAACGTGCTCTTTTCTTTCTATACTTTCCTTGCAACTTCAACAACCTTCCTCTCTCTCTCTCTCTCTCTCACAAAGTTAGACTTTGAAGTCATATATGCATATATAAAAGTTAGACCCTCAACTTATATATATATAAGTTAATTATATATATATATGACCACCTTGCTCTTACTATAAACCCTACTACAACAACTACTACTAGTAGTGCATAGCCTTCTCATCCACTACAAAGCCTTATCTCAGAGGATCTTTTCCTTTAATTCGCCATACCATGCATTCTCCTCATGCAAAGAGCTTGAAAGTTGTTATTCTTATCATCTTCATAGGATTAAGAGCAGCCTCTGCAAGGCTAGGACCAAGTAAGGAGGCATTTGAAGCATCATCAATTGTTGATTGGCAAGAAATGAAGGTCTTTCATGTTCTTGTTAGAGGTCGAATACCGCCTTCCGGTCCGAGTAACCGAGGCCATGCTTCTCCTTCTTTCATTAGGCATCTCTTGACTCGAGACTCTCGTGTCGATGATCGGGAATTACTCTCCGTTCCGAGCCCCGGTGTCGGCCATTGATCATGCATATATATATATATGTATATTCATTTGATTACTTCATCTCCTCCTTTATTTGTTTTTTTCTTTAGTAAATGTTTTTATACTTTAGGTTTTATATACTGTAAGACAAGATGATGTATAGTTTCATGTAAATCATCTTCATATCATATATATATATATTCTCTTCCACCTTTTCATATCATTAGAAAAATGTATAGATTCTCATTTGCTCTATATATGTATTCTTTGTTTGTGAATTTAAGTTACTCTATGATGTAAAAACTTATTGTTGTATGATTTCATAGCATATATAGATCGAGGTTTGGTTTATATTATATGTGAAGTTATCAGTTCCACTAATTAAGCCAGGATATATGATCTCTTCATCTTTATTAATAATTAATTCTCTAAATATTTGGCCCTTTACAATATAATTAATATAAGGTTATATATATATATACAGAGAGAGAGAGAGAGAAGTATATTGATACTTATCATGATATAAGAGTCTATATTTTTGAGAGAAGGAAAGAGAGAACATGAATACCCTTTGAAGAACTTATAATTTAACAGTAAGATGTTTGCTCTCTGATCATCAAGAGAAACACTTTTAAAATTAAGCTTGAAGAAGCTTTATGAAGATAACATAAATTATATTCACTAGTCAACTGTGGTATATATCATCTTGTGGGTCTTAATGCCAACCTTCATTTATTATTAATGCCTTCATGAACTTTATATAATCTCTAACATATATATAATAGAGTCTGTTTCATGAACCAAGTTTGTTAATTTATTACTTGTTTATTTTGTGATGACAAATGAAATGTTATAGTTATGAGAATGTCTGGTTTGACACACATTGAATATGTCCATGTGCATGCATTCATAACTTCCACTCCTTAATTAATTAAGTCCATTTTTAATATATGATGACTTATTTGTTTCACCTCATGCTTTAATTTCTAATTATATCTAATCACTGATTACTAACTAAAGTTCCATTATGAATTTTAGTCAACAAATAGTCAACTCATTAATTTAGATTAATTATAACCTTCAACCATATAATTTAATTATAATTTATATGATAACGCTTGCAACAGACTCCATACTCACCTAATTAAGCAATATATAAACTTCAAACTAGATTTTAATACATAGTTATTGAGGTCATGCACATTACAATAAAATTACAATTTAGAAATAACTTTTTTATGTTTCTAATTCATACTAATTAATTTATATTACTTGGAAACAAAAAATTTAACCAAAATTAAATATGTAAACCTCTATTAAAATTCCTTAAATCGATCATCATTATCACCATCCCTCATCAGGAGACAACTTTGTTTTTTGGGCATCAAAGTCATATATATAAACCACTAAAATTGATTGATGCTTGACTACTTGAACAAATAAACAAATAAACAAATAAACAAATTAAGGGGAAGAATAATGTTACTATATAAGATTTTTGACATCAAATTGAAAGAAGATAGAGCTTTTGTGAGAGGTTTGAATTTTGGCTCTATGGCTAGTGTTTGTAATTAAAGCAATATTGCCATTCACATTGATCCTACCTAGAATTTATTGTTAGATAGGAAACAACAAAAGACACGGTGACATGTTTATAGGAGCATGGGAAGACAAGGCTCATGGGAGGGCCCTTTGGTCCTTTTAAGGGGATGCATAATGCAATGTATTAAAGATACATTGGTCCTACCCTTGGGAATATGTTCCTTATCATTCAAGGTTGTTTGTAGCCGGCCCCATGTCCATGGGTGTCCATTGGTTGTCCCAAAAGCTTGTTTTAGTTTTCAACTAATGATTATTATGTTAGTGTGCAACAAATATACATATAGAAAGTTAATCTCCCCCTTTCATGCATTGAGAGTTTTTGTCTTTTTGTCCAAGTCTTAATTTGTTCATTGGAGATTTGGTTTGTAAGTTTGATGTTTTCTTTTGTGAAATATCAACAACTTATTATTATCTATCTAGAGATCGATATTCCTAAATATCCTGTCTCTTATTTATCATATTAATTCTTTTGTTTTTATATTTTTGAGCTATTTTTAAATAGTTATTATTTACAAAATCAAGTGAAAATTTCTCCCCTCTAGGTGTGTGGATGATTGCTAATATATTTTTACATTAAAAATCATTTTACAAATCTTATGGAAATGATAAATCGATTTTTTATGTGTGTGTGTGTGTGTGTGTGTGTTTTTTTTGTTAAAAAAAACAGGGATGTGCATGTTGGCAAATAATTTTATAAAAATTATTTAATTGATTTTTTTTGGTCAAAGAAAATATATAAACAAATTAATAGAAATGATGCATAAAGGTCTATATGAATAGGAAGAGATAAAAAATAAAAAATTGGCTCACTAATTACAATATTGTTCAATGCATAGCTTAGGTTGGAAGGGAATCAATTAAGCTGCATGTTTAGGGGTACTAAGATTCCTCCAACTTTATAATCAACAAAGAATCAAAATTATAGAGAATTAAGTAATGGTGATCACTTATTACTACCAAAAAAGTTATTGAAAGAATAAGACAAATAAACAAACTGTTTGATTAACCCTCTTGACTAATTTGGCGCCATCCCTTTGGAGTAGTACCCACATCAACTAGCATCTATATATGATACCTCCTTTTGCTAAACTCAATAAAAATCCATCCTATTTGATAGGGAGAGCTCATTGTGCACACTTCTTCTTGGACTTGGATGCTACTTTTATTATTGTTATAATTATAATTATAGTTATCAAAATAATTACAATAATAATTAGTATTATTATTGAACTAATATTCTTTGGATGGAATATCAAGGCAACAATGGACACCACAAAAATGAGTCAAAAAGTTCCTTTCTACTTCTTTGTCTCAGTGCTCTTAATTACTTGCATGTGAACCTCAATTAATTGATTGATTATAATTACCTGATTAATTATTCAATAATTATAACTTTGATAGTTTGATTCTTCTTCTCATTGGATTCTTTCTCTCTCTCTCTCTCGGAGAAAATATGTTATTATTGAGCACAAAAAAGAAAAAGAAAAAGAAAATATCTATAACATTCACTATTATGGGTAACAAAATTCTTATAATCAAATATTCTTTTTGATAAGGGAAAACCAAATATAAGATTTGGTCCCTTTCATTTAGACAGCAAAAATAATGCATGCAAAGTTATAGGAAAGCTCTTCTCCTCTTCATTTACTTTTCTTAACTAACTCCTCATCATCACCCCCAAAATATAAACAATATTTTCTTTTAAAAAAAAAAAAAAGAAAAAGCTCCCCATGTATAACAACAACAAAAAAGAAATTAACAACATGAAGCTAAGCAACAAATGATCAAAGTGTATATATATAAAAAGCCTAACAAAAAAAAAAATTCAAACTATATATATATATATATATATATATATATATTAATGGCCAGCTCCTGGACTTGGTACTGAACCAAGAATTCTCATGATCTTATCTGAATGATCTTCAGAAGGAACCGGTCTTCGGCCAACGACGACGGCGATCACCGGAACATTTTGCTGCTGCTGCTGCTGCTCAGCTTCAAATTTGGAAAAGTGATCATCCAAACTTAATAATGATCTTTCATTGATCTCTTGACGTACACTTAGAGGAAGAAGAAGCTTCCTAGCTTGCATGCAATGGAGCAATACAAACAAAGAAACCAAGAAAACAAGAAGTGTTTTTGTTGTTGATTTCTTTGCCATGTTGGAAGAGTTGCTGAAGATGAAGCTCTAGCTACTTTGGGACAAAAGATTATATATATATATATATATATATATATATTCAAGGAGTCTTGGAAGGACTCTTATATATATATATATATATATATATATATGTTTGTCTGTGTATCTTGAGATTTGTTGATTAAGTGTAATTGTGATTAGTGTTGTTAATTAAGAAGGTGTTCAATGAGAGGAGCTTTGACTTTGCCACGTGGACTAATGAGGGAGTTATGTCCACTTGCCGGCCCAATTCTTTCTATCTTTGCATGTGACTCTCTGAGACCCTTTTCTTGTTCTCTTTGAACTCAATTTTGCTTTTTTTATATGATATATATATAACATAAGATGGATATGTTTATTTTTTTTAATTTTTAATATACTATATAAATATTTTGATTTCCACAAAACAAAATTAATTATAATAAAAAATGTAAAATTATTTTTTTCTATCCCTATAATAAAAAAAGGTGTTCACGTGATTTGAGGTACTAATTCTTCACCGCTGTTGACTTTGTCTAAAAAAACCAAAAAATAAAAAATACATATGATTTTTGGAAATAAAATTTTTATGCACTTATAATCAAAATTCATGGTTCCAATGACCCTTGTAAAATAACAAGGAACAAAAATTTATTGCATATCATGTGCTTATTATTAGGTTTTCAAGAAATACAAAATAAATAAAAAAACACCACATCTCAAGTACCAATACGACAAATTTATTATTTTGAAAATTTGGTACTGAAATATTCTCACCTACAACAAACCTAATGAACGTCTTCCAAAATTTTCAAAAAACTAAATAATAATAATAATAATAATAATAATAATAATAATAATAATAAAATTTCCTGAAATTATTTGACTTAAAATGGGTGATTGAGATTGAAAAAGAACATTCATTGATTCCCCCCTTACAAGTGGAACCAGGGGCCCTCTTGGAACTCTGTCAAAAATACACAGCCTTACATCTTGGCATTATTCCATACCAACTTGTATCTTTTTCACCGGAAAAGCCGGCTAAGAAACTGCAAACTATAAAAATATAAATGAGGACAGTATAAATCACAAGTTCAATTTCAAAATATTCTCATTGAGTTATAGATTTGTTTTTTTCATACATGTTCTACATTCACTCTGTTTAAAGAAAAAAAAAAATCATAACTGCATTTCTGAATATTGAATTGCTGAGATTGGTTCTTCTTCATACATGTAGCACTCACTGATTTAGATTAAAAATCCTTCCAATTGAAAATGCAGTAATGCAATAAGCTTTAGCTTTTTGTATTGCTTTCATTCTGTCAAAATACGAAAAAAGGAATATGAATCAATGACCGAAAATGAGAACCAATAGTTCGCGTATAAAGCTATATTGCTTTAAATAGAAAAGGTCAACAAGAAGAGAAGTAAAACAGGAAAGTTAATTATGAATAACATAACACTTAGTTCTCAAGTATATGCTTTATAGAATCCACTCTCTTTTGCCTTTGAATCGAGAAGCCAAAACAAATGAGATGTTAGTTTACAGATCTTATTAAATTAAGAAAAGCAAGAGTCAAACATTCTTGGCCTCTCCTTTTATGGAACGAAAATTAGTCGTAAGAACCAAAGCTATAAAGTAGTGTAGGATACCTATTTAGATTTGGTTCAGTGAATTGAAATCAAATTATTTCTGACTAACTGAAAAAGCATGTCAACACTCCACCAGCCACCGACTGCTATACACTTACCACAATGATCATCGCAAACACAAGCAAATTTAGAACACTATTTTTAAGTCAATATCACAGAAGAAGTAAACAAAATCAAGCACATTTTAATATAACATAAACAGCAAGTGTGCCACTGGAACAATAAAAAGAGAGCAAGATCTTGTTTTCAAAAGGCATGGCATTAAAGCAGTCTAACGCATTTTAACTGCATGGTTCTGACCGATGTAAAATCTATAATTATCGAGACAAAGTTTTACATTAAGTGTGATGGAGATCTATGTTTTTATGCCAAAGTTGGCAAACTAATCACTACCAAGAGAAATTTGTGATCAATTGATGGAACTATGGTACTTTGCTTTTTGTAACCTTTCCCTCCAATGCCGTCTGATGTAAATTAATCAAAGCAAGAAACTGATAAAAGAGAAGAGATAACAAGCATGCTTCAACTCCAATTTCATAAGTTTGTTTGAATAGTAGGAACAGAAGTCACATATCTCTCATAAAATCACTGACAGCAGCTCCCTTATGATTCTTTTCTCCAAAAGAACACCGAGTTTGAGACCTTGTAGGATCAAAGAATTGCATATTGCTAACTGATCATCATCCATTTAGAATATGATATTCAACCCCATGGAAATATCTGCTTGCCACGGAACCAAGCTTCTATTTTTCAAACAAGAATTCTCAACATTGTCTTCTATTTGTTTAGTTTAAAAATATCATAACACTATATATAGTAAAAACCACAGACAAAACCTATTACCCTAACATCCTCCACACTGAACAGACAAACCACCGAAAACAATAATGCTGCTCCAGAGCATATATACATATAGTTCTAATTAATGCACATCCCAAGAGAGTCTAAAGAGCATAATATTGCAGATATATGTCCAAGCAAGACATTTATGATACACTTAACAGAAATAGACTAACCAACAAATGGTGGTGCACTACACCTTTTCTCAACCATGCTAAGAGAAAATAAGACACTAGAACTGACCTCAAAAATTCATTGACAGGCAGATCATTCTCAATTATACGGCATTCAGGGAAATGAACCACTGTGCTTCTTTAATGAAGCAGTTAGCTCGTGCTCAATCTCTATAAAAATATGTTTTTAAAATACTTTATTTCATAAAATTATGAGAAATTAATTGGATGTGAGAGAAGAAACAATTAATACAATATCTCCTAAAATATAGAAGAAAATGGTTTCTGATGGTATACAAGATGAAGGTAAACAATTGCATCCAGTCAGATGATGGATTTGGAGTCACCATTTGAATGTAGGCATGGGTTAAAGGTGGACTTGTCTACTTCAGAAAGTTTTCACAAGAGAAAACTTAATAATTTCTGCAATTACGAGACAAGCAGCATACCACTTGGCCTTATATTATAACTCATCCTAACTTGAATTCATGATTCTCAAGTATACACAAGCTTTTGAAACATTTTTCACTTCATAAAAATGAATGCAGCAAAAGGTTCATTTACACATAAACAATAAATAAACAAGAGCATGGAAAAATATTTGCCCTACCATTAGAGTGATATTTGAAATGGAAACATAACCTAGAACAATTCTTAAAAAGCCTAAACCAACTATTCTAATCCAGCTACATGACCTGTGAATTAATTGAAAGGCTAGTTTAATGGTAAAAATTGAAACAGATAGCTCACCGTATAGTTATTAGAGGAAGTATAACCTGAATGATCACCATATGGTTCACCCAGTTCTCTTATGTGCTCGTGTCCAGAAATCTGGGTTAGATATAGAAATGTTATTGTGCTCCAATACAGAAGGCTGCATCACAAAGAAGAAATATATGAGCTAGAAACATTAGAGCAAGATCAAAGTGTGATCTGGGACCAGACATCAACTTCCAAGAATGAGTGTTTGCGTGATATTTATCCCACTTATAACAGATATCACCATGAATTTACAATGTAATGAAACTGATTCAGCTAGTATAAAACAAAAATAGTCAGATGTACAGAAGATACAGCTGTGGCACCAGAAAATGCGACACCTTTATATTACAAGGACAGAACTTAGTACCTCCCAGGTATATTGTGTAGAGGTATCAATTCAACAACTACCATGACCACTCGACAGGATTTAAACCATACTTCCCATTTGTTCTGCAAGGTTATCAACATTCTTTTTGTTCCACCAAACAAGTGCCTGCTTGTCCATCCTAGCCTCACCTCTGTTCTCATCTATGTCTTGCCTTTCTGACTGGACCTCTTGCAAGTCTACTGAACCAGGAGTTTCCGTGAGAAACTGCTGCCAGAATACATCATTTACCCCGGTGGGTGCTGTTGCAATAGGGGCCGTGGTTGTTTGATATCCTGATGACTGAACCTCAGGAGCAGCAGGCTCAGAATTAACATCTATCCTAGGGAACTTAGTCCTTGCATTGGTTTGCCTCTCTATTGGAGGAATCTCTGGGCTTTCAACATTACTTGTTGATTCTGCCAACTCTGGGGGAGAAGAATGAATATCTTCCAAACAAGGTGATGCAAGATTCAAATTCGGAGTTGGTGATTGTAAATTTGTATCTGCATCCGCAGAAGAAGCATGCATTTCTGTAATAACCACAGAAGATGGAAGGCAAGGTGTAGCACCATCATACTCAATACCTCCACAGGAAGCTTCACTAACTCCATGGAGAAAATTTTCCAATGAATTCAATGAAGACTCCATCTTCTCATATGGCGCAAGGTCTGAAACATGCAGCAATACAGAATTAGACTTTTCCATGCAAATGGACTGAAAGCCCATGATCTGGTTTTCTTCCATATCAGTACCCTCAGAGCAATAGTTGCTTTTCGGCAACCTCCTCTTCTTTCTGTAAAGATCAGGATAATGAACAAGGCTAGAAAGAAAGCCAGGTCTCTGAATAACCTGGTTCAAGAAACCCATGATATCCCTTTGATGCAGGTCCAGCTTTTGCAATCTCCCCTCCAAATTCTCCATTTGCTGCTCCAGTCCTTGCTGTTGTTGAGTATGACTTTGCAGCTCCAGTCTAAGCATGGCTTTGTCATGCTTCAGACCCTCTATCTCTTCCTCGAGTTCTTGTTTTTCTGCTTCTGATAATTTCCCTGAAGAACTTGCTTGATGTGATCGGCTATGTATTGGCTTGCGCCTATGAATATTTTTCAGTAGGTGCCTCTTTCCTTTTACAAACTCCTCATTTGAAAATTCCCACTGATCAGGATCTACTTTTCGAAAACCCTGGAATGGTGAAGCAATTCAAATTTATAGGAGAAGGCAAGTGAAAGTAATTGAAAACCCTTGCATGCAAGTAATGCGAACAGGAGAAGTCCTGCTGTTGTATAAAAGTTTCTTAACCTGAAGATATGGAAAAATTATAGAGCTCCTCCTAGAAAATATTATGAGAAGGTCTACCATACAATAGATATACAATAGATATGATACTTCAAGATTTATGAATTATAAGATAAGTCTATGGTCTGCATCAAAGTTAATAACTTAAATCATATTGTGCAGATCATTAATTTGAGAAAAACACTTGTGGGATGTGATAGATTTCCTCACTTTATTTTCTTCCAGGAGCGCTTCTTATAAATTTTGTCAATAAAATTATCACATGGATTGAGTGTCAACTTGGTAAACTTTATTAAAAGGCATCTTAGAGTATGAGAAACTAATCACACTGGACAAGAAATGGTCAACATGTTTAAGATGAGGTGCGCCAATAGGAAAATTAAACAGGTTCTTGTTTAAATTTTCCATCAGCGGCAGTGTAAAACCCGTAGTCTCACCCAATAAGCACAGTACAAAGTACGACTATAAGCATGATTCGGTTTCAAACTTAGTACTTAATGAATAAAAATTTATCCAAATCCTGTAATCCTTCCAAGATAGCATGGGTACTGGTTTTCAGTAGCTAATATGTATACATAACTAAAACATGTAGCATTCAAACAATCTCTGCATTTATAAACCTTACAACATGTATACGAGAACAATAACAGTGACAACAGCAAAAATGGTTGGCAGACAGATTCCTCACAAACCCAAAATATCATAAGACTAACCTATGCTTACTCGGTGGTGTGTCTACATGGATAATCGTCAAAACACAGCGCAACAAGGATTACCAAGTTTGACATCAAGCATTAAATACATGTCGATAAAGTAATGCAATTATTTCTTCTAGCTCATACTTACATAAGTGTTAAGCTGCCTAACAAAGCTGGAGAAGTTATTGTGCTTGAAGTACTTAGGAAGAAGATCCCTCGCAAAATCCTGCTGGTGCCAAACAATGAAACTACAGCCAGTAGAGCTCCAAGAGACAATTCTACTTGTCGACGGGTCATCCACCATGTCATAAGTCTTAATAAGGAATGGGGCAGCCGAAGTCGAGCCCCCTTGCGATCCATCAGTCAAATCCATCAATCCAAACAATCAAACCTGCATCTCTCAAGCTCTGAAATCAACAAGAAGAAACTCAGACCACATCTTGCCATTTACCTCTTACCTCGTTGAATAGAGTTTGCGCTTAAAGATCTAATCTTCCCCAAAACCAATAACCAAAGAACTACTTAAAACCCTCTTATCCATCAATCTCATCAAAGATTAAACTCCGCGAAAGGGCCAGAGCCTTTCGCTCACACCAGATGCAACAGATGAAAATCCAAAGTCTGAAACAGAGTCCTTTCCTTCAAGATCTGATCTTTCTCCAATCCAATAAACAAACAATCACACAATCCCAAGCATTTACGCAACTTAAGACCAAATCAATCAAAAAACATTGAAAAATCAACGAAATCACAAGTCCTCCGCTTCAATCAATCTCACAAAAGAATTAACTCTGGAAGACCGTTAAAAACACAAAAATTAGCAGAATTCGGATCACAAAAAGGGAGGGAAGACTGCTTACTGAGCAGCAAGAAGCATTACAGTTGAGAAACGGATCGGAATCAAAGCAAGAGTTTCCCCTCTTTTTCTCTGTGGTTTTTTTCCCGCTTTTCTTTGTTTTTCGTTAGTGTTTTTTTGGCTTCCATTTGGGGATAAACGTGATCGTGAAGTACACCTTATCTTTTTCTGGAAAATGGGTTTTGCATTAATACCCCTATAAAATCCCAAACTTATGTCCAAACCATGTAAAATTTGTTGTTACCTGTGTACCCATTTTGCTATTATATCCCCCATAAAACTTTTTGTGAGGGCCAATTACTCTCATTTTATTTTCTTTGTTTATATAGCTAGAGAGAGGAAAAAATAGAGGTTAAAAATAAATTTATTTTTAGTAAGAAATAAAATAATTTTGTGGGTATATAACCAAATATAACGTCTGTGGGCGACATTACTTCAAAAGAATCATATAAGTAATTTTTTAAAAAATAATAAAGTTTTGGGACGAAACGTAAAAAGCTATGAAAAGGAGGATTTATTAAGAATATACAATTTTTTAGGGATGATTTGCGGGATAATCAAGGTATATTGGACTATCTATTACTTTCGTATAAATTAAAAGTATAACTTATTTATATATTCTTCATGATGATAAGTACGAGGGGATGAACGATGACCAGGGATTCCTTGTCGTGAAATGCAAGCTTGCTTTTTCTCAGATGTTTTTATTTAAATTTTTATTAATTCCCTTTTTTTATAAAAAAACTTTTTTATTTATTTTTGAAAAAGGCTACATTTTTTTTCTTCTGAAAAGTAATAACAATCAATATTTTTATTTCAAAATAAAAGATATATTGTTTTGTAAGTAAAAATTAAATTTACTAACCGATAGTTTTTGACTTATTGGTATCCAAGTCTCTTGTCCATATTGTAAATTCAAGATACATAATATACTTTATCCAAAAAGGGGGAAAAAAAAATAAAAATGATAAAAAAGAGAAAATGAGGAAAAGTAAAAAAAATAGTTTTGTTTAATAAAAAAAACAAAAAGAGTATATAATAATAAAAATTATTAATTATATCTTAGTAATGATATTTAGACCAAATAGATAGATCTACTTAATAGCATTAATTTCTATGTCAGCATACCATTATTTCTCTCTAATTTATTTTAATCATTTAAACCCTTAATATTTTAAAATTTTTAGAGTTTAGATATTTATACTAAATCCTAAACCCGAAAATCTTAAACCCAAATATAATAAAATCCTAAATCATAAGGGTTTATAATTTATAATTTAGGGTTTCTAGAGAATGTCTATACTAATATAAAAGTTTAGATGATAAAAAAAATTAAGTTATTTTTTTATAGAGAGAGAATGACGTGAATTCTAACAAGAATGCCAATTTGGCATTCCATCATTAGAACTATTAATTAAGTCTAAATATCATTACTTATTATATCTTTATTATAAAGTGATGTTTAATAATTAATTAAAAAATCAAAGATAATATATATTTTTTAAAAATATAAAAATTTGTTAAGGTTCACCATTCTCTAACACCCCAAATCAGGGGCCAAGAAAAATAAAGCTCCATGGGGTTAAGGACGTATTTGGGGGAAGTTTTTGGAGGTTTTTGGGGGTAGGGTTATTAGGGAGCCCTTGTTTGGATTGATAGTAAATTGAGGGTAAAGTATTTAGGGGTTAATTGAGGGTTGAAAAACCTCCATTTACCCCCATTTTTCAACCCTCGGGTTTTTTATTAGGGTTGAAAAATTTCTTTGACCAAAATACCTCTGCTACATTTATATTATTACAAACATGTCCCTTAGCATAAATTAGGTTTTGGTTGAATATCTTTTTGACCAAAATACCATTTTTGAATTTATGTTATTACAAACATGTCCCTTAGCATAAATTATCATAAATAGTATTATATGTGTAAAATTAGCATAAAATACAATTTATAGTTTCAAGAGCATTTTAGTAATATTCATATATAATCTTACCTTCTATTACTTTCAATCTAAACACTAAGATTTGATAACCTCCATTTATCTTACATTCTATCCAGACAAGATATATCTTAAAACTTCTTTCTACCTTACTTTACCATATTTTACAAAACATTTTTTCACCTCATCCAAACAAAGTCTAAGTCTTTTAGAAAGTTATCGTTAACCTTGCACACACACACACGCTTACCTCTCCTACCGTTTAAGTTCCGCATTTCCCAAATAACTTATCAATTTTTTTAATGAAAACATAAAAAAAAAAACATCCTTTGTACTATTATTTTTGTATTCCTCCACTGATAAACATGTGCCTTTATTATATAATAATAAAGCAGTAGCAATTTATAATAAACTTGTCTTAAAATACTATAAATGAGTTAATATAAAAATGAATAGACTAATTTTATTTCATACTTTAATATAACAGAATGATGGTTTTTATTTATTCCATAATAATACCTTTGATATGTAATAAATTATTTTTTACTCCTTATGAAATAATAACCAAAAAAAAAAATGAAAAAGAAAAGCTTATGAAATAAACTCAAAGAATACAAAAATATTCTCTTTGTTTATTCATGGAATTAAAGGGAAAAAAACCGCTTCCTTGATCTCTATTTAATTCTGATGCTTACTATCTATCCTCTTGAGTCTTGACCATGTAACTTCTTAGCCTTGGTTTACTATTTAGTTTAAAATTTTAATTTTGTCAATCAGATCAGTTTTTTTTTCCATTGAATTTGCACACAAGGGGACATTGCAAAATTACAAGTTTTTCATTTTCTGATTTTTTGTAATTTTTTTACATGAATATGTAAATAATAAATATAACTTTAAATTATTTTTATTTGTCTACACTATGATGTTGGAATTGGGATTCCGGTTGATTATCAAGAGAGAAAAAAAACACATACAAAGCAACAATAAAAAACAAGATTTACATGATTCGGCAAAATTATCTACGTTTACGGCCACACTAGGGTTTTTCTTTGATATCAGAAAAATTAATTACAATTTACAAAAAAAAATCTAAGGCACTACTTGAAGAGACAAATTACATAAATACTTCTATTCTTCCAAAAATAAATTACGTTGGTTCTGTGACTCAGGTGTCACCCAGTCAGGCTTCACATACCCAACAAAAACAAAATCTATGAATATTTGCATAATTTTTATTGTTACAAACCTGAAAAATATAAAAAATGGGTAGAACAACCTTTTAAATAAAACCTTTTAATATTATTCTAGAGTGAGATTTAGAATATATTTTTCAAAAATATTTTTATTAGGAACACGACATAACTTAGCGGTTCCTATTTTGTATTATCAGTTGAGTGGTCCGGAGACCTTTCACTCACAATACACAGGGTCCTGAGAGGTTTTTGTGAGCAACGTTTTTTCTTCATTCTAGGGGTGCAATGGCAGCATATTTATTTGGCTTTGTTGTATTTGTTAAAAAAAATTTATTTTAGCCATGTTTGGATGCATAATAAATTTTTCTATAGGAAATTTTTTCCATAAGATTCTAAGATGATTTCTGTGAAATTTACTACATAAAAAATTCTTACGGAATGGTGTTTGGATATGCATAAAAAACTTTTTCCATAGGAATTCAATTTTGAAAAAAAATTCGTTGTTATAATTCCACCAGCCCAAAAAACAAAGAGAAAAAAAATTTGGTTTCCATCTCTTTAAAAAATTACTATAGTATCATATGATTTCATAATAATTTTTACTATAAAATGAATGTCCAAACAACTCTGGGACCTGTTTGGATGCATAATAAATTTTTTCATAAGAAATTTACTCCATATTATTCAAATGTGATTTCTATAGAATTTACTACATTAAAAATTCCTACGGAATGGTGTTTGGATATGCACATAAAATTACTGCGAAATATATGAAATTTACACCGATCGTAGTGCTCTTTCTTTTCTTCGATCACCCCAAATACACAACCCGAAAAAAAAAAATTGATCACCACCTTTTTATAAAATTACTATGGAATCATATGATTACATAGTATTTTTATACTGTAAAAAAAATATCTAAATAATCCATATTATAAATTCTTATATAATATTAAATTCTATAGGAATTAGGCTATTTTTATAAAATTTAGTGGTACCCAAACGGATATAATTTTTTACATAATATTAAATTCTATAGTAACTAGTACAATGTCTATTTAATTGAGTGGTAGGCAAATCTTAATTATTTTTATATTGTTTGCAAATATATATATAGATGTATATGAGCTCGGAGCTCGAGGCAAGATCGACGGACGTGATTTCTGTTTGCATTCCGACACCATTGCAATCCTGGTGAGCCCCGCTGTTCCAAAAATCTTCTCATGTTTGTGTGTTCCTTATCTACTTCGTCTCTTCTCCAAGGCTTCAAAGATCCTTCTCGAAACCCTAATCCTCTCTCTCTCTCTCTCTCTCTCTCTCTCTCTTTCGCTACTCCATCGATCAATCAATCAAGCAGTGATGTCGATCGAGAGATCGTTTGAGCCATGGGAGGAGATGCAACGCCATGGCCAGGACCTCGCGGACCGCCTCGCCCAGGGCTTCACTGGTCTCATCCAGTCCCACATCAGTGCCCCGCCATTCCCGTGGCCGCCGGCCTCCACGAAGACACCATTCGATGCCGATTTCAATCCGATTTTCGACATCGGGAACCGGATCGGTCAGGCTGGAGCTGACTTTGGTTCTTGCCTTCACGGACTTGTGCACCAGTTCTTTCGTAGGTTTCCGGCGCCGTTTCGGCATGAAGAGTGGGATGCGGCGGTGGTTAGGGCTGATTTGGAGGGGAGGAAGAGTGATGGGGCTGTGGAGATGCGGGGGAATGGTGCTGGTGAGCTGTTGGGATTGACGGCTGAGAAGGTCGGGGATTGGGCCTTGCCGGAATCTTCGGTGGTCGGGGGTTTGGAAGAGCTTACTGATGAGGAGGGGCAAGCTGATCGTAGAGCTTCCGAGCATTTTGGCATGTCCCAGGTGAAGTGAATGTGGTCCTTTTCTTTTGCTTGGTTTGATTTATTTTTTATTAAAATTGTCTGATTTTTAAGCTTAACAATGGCCTTCGGGAATTACTTGGCTGCTTTGAAGAGAACATTATGTTTATATTTCCAGTTCAATCAACAAAACCATTTCCTTTTGTGTGTGTTTGGAGTTAAAAAACGTACTTATCTCATTCATCTTTGTAAAGTATATTCTTTCAGATTTGATGTTGTTTACAAATTGGTTAAAATGTCAAAGTAGTTATGCGTTTGGTACTGAACGCAGGGGAGCATTAACATAACATCCACGTATAACAGTAGAACCAACGACTATGAGGGCTCTTTAGTTGCAAAAGGAGACATGTGGAGAGTTGAGGCATCCCGTGCTGGTTCGACTTCAGGGAATGAAAATTCCCCTCTTTTCCTCGTCCAACTGGGCCCTGTGTTGCTTGTGCGTGATACAACCCTTCTTTTGCCTGTTCATTTATCAAAGAAACACTTGCTTTGGTATGGCTATGATCGCAAGGTAAACAAATCCTTTGTTGGTTCTTTTGAGTAACTGTTCAAGTAGTGTTTATCATCATTCGTAATGTTCTTTTAAGTAAGACTATGGGCATGCTTTTTTGTTGTTGGTTATATGTCCTATATTTAACTTTAGTCTTCATTCAGTTCACATTCGGATTTCATTTATCCCATGGAGTGCTTGGGGGAGTTGGTTTTCCTAGGGTATAAAATTAAATTGCCTTCTATATATTTACACATGCATATATTTTAGGTCTTCCATCACGGCTAAATAATATTGCAAAATATATACACTTTTTTGTTTTTATACCTCTCTATGATTTATAAAAAGGTTCAAATCATGTTGTATGAATTTCATATTAACTTTTGTACTTATTCTTAGATTAATATTTTTCCTTATATTTATTCTGAAAGGCAGAACTTGTTCTGTCCAAAAACCTGTTAAGCACAAACAGCCTCCTTGCCCCTGGGTTGAGTCCACCTTTTGAAAAACCCAAGTGCCGGCCTCTTCTCTGTTGTTGCTTTTTCCTGGTGTGGCTGCATTCCTCTGATCATCGCCTGATGCACACCATCCGCCAAGCTGAGTCTTCCTTTCTTTTTGATCTCCAATATTTATTCATGGAGTAGATGCACTTCACTGCCCAGATACGACTCTCTATTACTCTCTAGACTTCCCCTTTCTCTTGGTGAGCATCCTGAGCTTATAACCTTTCCAATGTCTTATGCATATGTATGAAGGACAATCTCTATACTGTACGCATCCCTACCCTCAAAGGAGAGAAACAGTAACAAAGATTTGTAGCAGCAAACATCACCATTTCGACCAATATTTTTTTCTCAAGTGGAATTAGAGTTGCAGCAGCAAACATCACCATTTTTACCAATATCTCTTTCTTCTTTCTCCATGAGGAATTGGAAGAGACACGCACATGGATAGTGTATGGCTATTTTTCCAATTTAACAAAGGTTGCAGCTCTTGCACAGTAGCTTATTGTGGTGTTGGTGTAATGGGGACATTTGATTATTTGTTGATGGGCTCAAGGACGAAAAAAGAAAACATAGATATATAACTGACTTTGGCTTAAATTTTTGAGAAAAATTATCTCTGAGTATTTTTTTTAAGCTAAAAAGATCTCTTATATCCTAAATTAACTCTATTTTGAAGCTTGGCAAATTGGATGACCTTTTATGGTTCTTGGATGTCAAAAGGAGAGGGAGACAGGGAAGTGCTGGTGTGGAGGAGATGGTGACTTTGAGTGGGAGTTTTCTGGAGTCAGCGTCATTGTTGGTTGACATGAGAAATGTACAATTGGAGAACTTGCTTGCTAGAATATACTTAACCCTGGGCAAGAAAGTCTTTAGCGCTAAATGAATTTGGTTCATGAAACAGTCAACCTTTGAAAGTGAATGAAATAAAAAGAAGAGGCTCAAAAGTAAGTAGAAAAAACAAGGAGACATGCAGGGAAGTCGTTAATTACATGCATCATAAGATAATTCTTCCTTTTGTTAGTATTACCTCTCCAAGATTTAGAAAAAGCTCATCCCTTTTTTATAAACTTCCTAAGAGAATAGTTAAACATTCAGATATAGAGCAACAGTGTTGATGGACATTTCTTTCATAATTTCACTGGAACTAGGGCTAAGAAAAGGCATGAAAGTATGCAACCATCCTAAGAATTCATGATAGGAGGATATTACTGCTAATGGCTTGTTTCCAAAATTTCAGATGTATGTTAGTGTTGCATATAATACTGATCTATTCTCTGCTTCTATTACATGTAAATCATTTGATGAATGTGACCTGCATTAGAGACAATAGTTTATGTTTATCACATGGGCATACATGTGGGGTTATTTAATCCTTATGTGGAAAATTAAATAAGAAATATATCATCCAAGGGAAGAGATTTTTTTCTCTAATTGTATTCTTTTCGATTGAAAGTCATAAGGACATTTTCATCTAGAGTAAAGAGTGTTTCAAATGAATGCAATTTTTTTTTTACTGGCTTGGTCTACTGGGTTATTGTTGTTATCATTGTTATTGGTATTATTTTTACTATTACATGGTTACCAAACTTTGTCCGGATGCATTAGAAGATATCTTATTCTCAGAAATATTTCTTAAACTTGCTCTTGGCCTTTGTTGGATTTTAAGTTTTTGTCTTTGTTTATGTTCATGATGGGAACTGCACAACCATACTTTTGTTTACTTATGCATGCCTTTACAAGCTTATTGTGGTTTCAAACTTGTGTAAGTTTTCTTTTCTTTGCTTTGTGTGTTGATGCAGGTCTTGTATTAGTTGTTATTTGTCTTTCTCATGCGTATTGACATGTGTTAATTCTTTGAATAGAATGGAATGCATTCGCTCTGTCCAGCCATGTGGTCAAAGCATAGATGGTTGTTGATGTCAATGATCTGTCTCAATCCATTGGCTCTTGTAAGTTTTGGCATTAATTTTCTATATCTTGTTTATTATTTTGTGTATTTTGTTATTAAGATGATAATAGAAATATTATAGTTCTTGGTACTCTGATATTAATCTTGTGCTCCTTTTCAGAATAAATTCAAATGAAGATTTTATAGTGTTTTGATAATGGAAGACTACAATTGGAACCTTCTATTGTTGCCATTTCCTTTACTTGAGTAAATATGGAGTTGCTGTCTCTATTTTTTTCAAATAACCATGTAATGTTCTGGCTTGTTGTTCTCCAGAAGACCATGGATGTTATATATTTTACCATGTAGAAATAATTATGTGATGCATTTGACTATTTTTACCTGCTGTTTGCTATTGATGTTCTCCAAAAATGTTAACTGGCCTACTGACAAACTTGATTACTGGATTTTATATATTCATGCAGAACCTCAATACATGTAATCTTCCAATGCACAAACTTGATTACTGGAAATAACATCATAGTTTCAATGCACAAAGTTGCCTGCCTAGGATCAAGTTAATTTTTTGAAACCCTTTTATTGGAAGAAGAGGGAAGTCTACTTTGTAATAATTGCATCTATCAAGCTACTACTAGTGATACTTTTCAAGAATATATTATTTTTTATTACTCTAGTGAGCTGTAAGCACTAAAAGTAAAATTATCTTCCAAACTCTACACTACATGAGAGATCTTTGGCATACAGAAAGGTATCCACGACAATTTTCCTAATAGCTCATCATGAATCCTCTGTAACAAGCTTAGGAAAGTGGCACATTTATTCAAGTTTCTGATTTTATTGTTCTGAATACAAATAATTTATTCTTTAGCAAACCTGTCTGATGTTGTATTTTGCTTTTTTTTTTTTCTCTTTTCCTTTCCTTTGCCGCCGCCGGCCCCCCCCCCCCAACAAAGACTCATTTTTGTTGTTGTTGTTTTATCTCCATCTCATAAGAAAGATAAGATTGCTAGGTTATCAGATTTCTCATCAATTGGAAAAGATTGGCTAAAAGATGGTAGATTAAGCTAAAAATTCTGTCACAAAAGCTACTCAATTCTGCCGTCATACATGTACAAAAGGATAGAAGATTGAATCCTAGTATAGAAGTTGATGGCAAAGTTAAATGCACATAATGCTTAATTTAATTGTATTGAAGGTAACTGGTGAATACTGCTGACATGCTTACAAATTGAGTCGATAATCTGAAGAAGTTTTAGCTTCTGTCTATTTGTAAAAAGAGAATGTAATAGAATTAGTAAGTTATACACAATTAACCCATAATAAAACCTAATCAAATTAAGCAGTCTAGCAAGACAGATTTAAAGGTTAATTACATACTGAGAACTATGTATTCATATAAAGCTCCCTCAAATCTACTTGTGTGTACTCCCACCCCCACCAGTCTTCTCCATTACAGAGAACTCTCTTGGGCATATTTAAAATCTAATATTATATCTAACTATTTTTCACCCTGGTAAAATGTCATCACAGAGACATGATGATCTTCCCTGCTCACATCACTATTGTTTCATTGCTTTTATTAAGAATAGAGAGAGGAAGTGAGATCTTGACTCGTTCAGTTGTTTGTTTGTGCTGATTAATCTAAATTGGGGTGGGCAAAATGCTTTTTTGTGGATTCCTTGAAGAGGACAAGGACAAAGTTGAAATTGGGACAAACAGACTGTTTTGTCAGATATGAATGATGGAATTGTACATCTTATGTTTAATTATTGATAATTTTGTTCTATTCTGATCCATTCAATATTATCCCATGATTCTCATTTTATGGTTTGGTCTTTTGTTTCAGTCCTTCTTGGATTTGCAGTTCCCAAATGGGCATCTGACATATGTTGCTGGTGAGGGGTTAACTACAAGTGCATTTCTTCCATGTTTTGGTGGTTTACTTCAAGCTCACAGCCAATATCCAGGAGAAACTAGATTTAGTTTCTCTTGTAAGGTTAGTAAAAAATTTTGGCATGATGTATTTAGCAAGTTGCTGCAAAATGTTACAACTATTTTAGGTGAAATATTTGCTGCCCAAGAGAGTGGTTAGCTGCTATAGGATTATTAAGTAAATGGAAAGAAACCCATTGTCTGGAGAGATGCAAGCTGACTTTCGTATTTCCTAATAAGTTGCATCTTAGTATTGCCAACTCCGGATTGGAATTACCAGCATTTTTTTGCCCTTGCAGAATAAGCGTGGAACACGAATTACTCCCATGGTGCAGTGGCCTGATAAGTCCTTCTCACTTGGAGTTGTACAAGCTTTGGCTTGGAAGAGATGTGGTCTCATGATGAGACCAACAATTGAATTCAGGTAGGTTTGTTGCTATAATTACTTGTAATTGCACCATCTTTTTTGGCAATTGTGGTGAAAATCTTTTTGCTTTTGCTTGTCTGAGAGGGAAGATAGGCATTAGTCTGATATGATTATGTTTGAATGAACACTGGTGAAAACTAAATTAAGTGTTCTTGTTGAATAATATTGTTAAGTAGTGTTGACCTTGTATCATGGGCTCGGGTGGAAAGATAAAGGACATCTTACGAAAACAATCTATGCCTCTAGTGCTGTTAATCTTTGTTTAGAAGGTGTTTTGTTTATTCTTTGGGTTGTGTAGAAAGAAAAGCAAGGTCACGATTGATGATTTCATTTAGCTCTTATTTACTTTTTAATTAACTAGAAACTATGCATTTGTGGAATTAAGAACAGTTTGGTGCCTGATGTTTGGTTATCTCAATGCCTGCTTTCATTTGATTCAATTTCCTGATGTTTGCTTCTTTGAAAACTGATCTATTTGAATTTCCCATGGGATAAACATAGTACTAGGACTTCCATTTGTTTTTTCTTCAATTAAACAATGCCTTATCATTCACAGGTTTTGTAAATTGGCTGGCTGCTTTATCTATATATATATGTGTATCATAGCTATTATTATGAACAAGAAATTCATATTACAATTAATTTGATTGAATTGCTCTGAATTGTCAGCGTCTGTCCTACTTTTGGTGGAAGCAATCCTGGATTACATGCTGAGCTTGTCCATTCCTTAAAGGAAAAGCTCAGTCTGATTTGTGGTTATTCTGGGATGGGTCATCCATCTGCTTTCGTCTCTGTTTCCGTAAGTTTACTTCCACATTTGTTTTCAAGAAGCAAGCTTATTAATCCTAAACCGAATGAAATCATTCCCCTTTTGATTATTTTCCTCACTAGCTCTATTTTTGCACTTCATGACCTTACAATATATGTTGTTTGTTACAACTAGCTTGGGAGATCCAAGTGGAATAAGAATGTCGGGAAGTATGGTATTGTCGTAAGGGCGGAAACTCCTGTAAGCCACCTTGTCCAGCCATCCTTTTCGATCCAGTTGAACCTCGGCACGGAGTTTTGATTTGCCAATGCTGTTGTACAGAAGAATTTTCTTCTCTCCTGATTGACTTATTGTACTTTTCTTCATAATAGCCACCAAATAGTATGTCCAGAAAATTTAGAGCCACTTTTGTATTGAAAGCCCACTTATGCAGAATACACAAGCTGTGCAGTTCCAAACACATTAATGCAATACAGAGAAGGGAATCATAGTATATCTAAATTGTTGTGTTCATGAGTGGTTACCTTCTCAACTGTGTTGTTGATATGAATGGAAATGCGGAAATGTGCTACTATTGCTGAAACACTTTATCTATAAAAGTTTAACTTAAAAACTTGGATGATTCTTAAATGATATCGTCACCATTATTCACAGTTTTTATGAGTGTTGTTACCGAAATGTACATTAATCAAAGGACTGAAAGCTTGAGCTTAGCCATGATGATGCAGGTTTTGTTTTTCAAACAGAGCAGCTTGTGTTTGCTTAGATTTTAATTTAATTCTAATGCAGGAGTTAATTTGTGGCTAGTATCAAACTAATACTGAGAAAATTTTGCTTGAGTGTTAAATTGTGGTTAGCCCCAAATTTAAGCGGAAAAGTTTGGGGTTGTCGCCTATGAACAAATACTTCTCTTGTGTATGTTTTTTTTTTTTTTTTTTTTTTTGGGTCAAGATAAGCGAACCTCTAATAGGCTCGTTAAATTAAGATAGGAGTGTGTTCACGTCTCAACTATGGCTTGTGAAGCTTGCGCACATGTGGACGCTGAGACTACTCACAATTTGTGCTCATAGTTGATTCGAATTCTATTCACTTGCGATGTGTTCTCAAAGAGGATTGAAAGACTGTTGAGTACTTTCATAGTGTATGTTCACATAGTTTGCATAGTGTTTATTGAGTATTTGCCACGTCTAAAAATTACATTAAACTATAATGAGATTTTCATAATATTTTTATTTTTTATTAAATTATTTTGAAATAATAAGTGTCAATGGTGAATTACATGAATTTCATCTATAGCACTATGTAAATTAATTGAAATGGTAAGTGCTAGGTTTTATTTAATCTCACCAGAAAAAAATTATTTTATTGAATTTCTATTTAAATAGTTAATTTACTGTTGTAAAAATTTGAAAAAAAATGGACAAAATTATATATATATATATATAGGAAATTTGAGCGCTCACGAGGCTTAAGCTGGGTTGCTGATATTTATGAGTATAGAGGAGGCCTACAAAATATCTACTTTCGGCTGGCATGCCCCTACGAACTCTGATCCATTTGTTGACTGGCTTCCCTCTTTATTCCACGTAGTACAGTACACCAAACTTATCCATCTGCCCTGGTTCATATCTTGGTGTTTTGTCAACCATCATTAACAAAATGCCCTCATTTCAAATTTATAATTACTGTTATATCCTATTGGAAAAAAATCAATGTTTGAAATATCACATCGACAACTAGGGCCTATATATATATATATATATACAATTTTCTATCCTGAAAGATGTGAATAAATCCGCCAAAATATCTCACCAGATTTTTCTCTCCCGCGCTTTGCCAGGCGGAAACTCCACGTGGCACAACCCAGCCTTCTCTTCTTACCAAAATTATCTCTCTTTTTTTTTTGCGCAAATACTCCTTTAAACTCTTGAAAACATTACAAATTAGTGTTTACAAACATGAATCATGATCTTCCATTATTTGCATATGTACCTCTGAAATATCAAGTGTAATTAAATGATCTGTGTAATTAAATGAAAGAAAAAATTTAAATTTAATAAATTATTCTGTGTATAATATCAAGTGTTTTTTTTTAAATAACAAACACTTGTTAATATCTTTAAAATACATCAGTTAAAACGTGTGAGTTATTGTCTGAAACATGTTTGTTTGTAAGTCATTGTTTGAAACTCATTTTTATTTTATGGGCGCAAAATGTAAGGTATAATATTACAGTTAATTTTTTTAATAAAAATTTAAATTCTTATGAGCAAGATGGATCTAAGTTAGTGCCACTAATCACTTGAATTAAGTGCTATATGTAATTACATTCTTAGAGGTGAATTTGCAAAAAAACCAATCTCTTTCCTCTATATATATAAGAGCGCCACAGTGGTAAACCTCTGCAAAACCTCAGCTCCGAGAGCTCAAGATACAGAGAAGAAATGGAGTCTCAGATTGTGAGGAGAAGGGTGGGCAGGATCCTCAACCATGTCTCTCCTTGTGATGAGATCTTGCCATCCAATGCTCACCTTTTCCCCATGGTTAGTCTTCTTCACTCTTTGATCCCATAAAATACACATTTTTATCCCTTCTTTGTTCTTTTTTTTTTTTTTCGTTTAGATTCTTGTTTTCGGTTGTTGTTGTTGTTGTTGTTGTTTTTCTTTTAATTCAAAGTAGAATCTATGTGTATTTTAATGCACAAAATGTGGAATTTAGAAATCACATATAGAAAACATATTTCTCGTTTTGGGATGCATGTTGATATTTTTCATCCTATTGTTCTTCTGAAGTGATAAATAATGAAAGATTTGGGAATGTTTCAGTGGTTTTAGTAGTCATACTGTTGAATGGGAAAGTTCCATGCTTTGATATTTTTATTGAGCTTAAATCTTGATTCAAAGGACTCTAATTCATCACTAAATCACTATGATCATTTTTTTTTTGGAAGGGAAAAATAAGCCCAATCACTGGCAGAAAATGTATCAAGTCATATGGCCATGCAGGGTTGAATGAAAAAATAAATATTCACAAAGAAAGGGAATTTCTATTTTAAAAAATAGGAAAAGAGATGAGCAATAGTTGCAATTTAATGCATGTGTACATGTGTGTTTCATTTGTCAGTCTAATTCACTTATATGAACACCGAGTAATTCCAGACACCAATGGAATTGATGGCCTCTCTTTGATTGTCATCATAAACTGTATTTATAACAAGCTTGAATGGCTTGAGTGAATACATTTATCTGACTAATAATCCAAAATGCCTTTCTTTACTTATTGATGCATTGCGATGTTCTCGATATGAACCGCTTAGCAATGCATTTAGTATCTGTTTCAATGAAAATCAAATTTTGATTATTGCTCTTTTCCTCTCAAATTACCCCTGCTTGACAATTTGATACATTTGCAATTTCATCGCATCAATACAATTGAAAATTGATACTTTTATGTTCATTTATTTATTTTTATAGCAGCATTGAGCTCTCCGTTACCTTCTATTTAGATTGTTTTCTTCCTTTTTCAACTTTATGTGTGCTTTTATGACTTTATGTATTTCTTCAGAACTGTAGTAGCACTTTAAACACCATGGTCCGTCGGTATGATAATAGATTACTCTTTGCACGGCAAGGGTCTGCCTCCCAACCTTGTTTTATGCAACCAGTTTCAAATGGCCAGGTAACCAAAATTTTCTTCAATCTGAGATCTAAATGCAATGTTTGTTACCAAGGATCAATCATTAGAAAAACCTGAATGTGATGTTTTAATTTCAGAATACAGGGCATGATCATTCTTGTCAACTGAATTCACATCTCTCTAATTCTTCTTCTGGGACATGCAATCCTTCATATCGGCATTCTGAGGTTCCCTTGTTCTCTAGAAAAGCTCTGACAATCGAGCCATCTGTGAAACAAGACTTCTCATCATCAAGTGAACCTCCTAAGTTTGCAAGACGAATTAGCGGAAATAATGACAAGAAGGAATTTTCCTGTAATTTGGCAAGACCTAAATCTATTTGTCATGGTATGTTGACTTCGAATCTAAAATCACATTGAAGTTGCATGATTGTGCATATTTCTCATTTATAAAGCCACATCCACTCTTAAATTCTCAATTGATAGCATTACAAAGTTTGATATATACCACAGTATGCTTTTATTTGCTTTTCTTTGGTTAATGAGGTAGATTGAGTAAACTATCTCAATAGTATCGAGTGATGTTGTGCAGTAATTTAATTAAACTTTCATTGCAGGCTCGGAATGGACACCACGAATTGATGTTGCAGAGTCTGCTTCAAATTATGTCGTTATTGTTGAACTACCAGGTGTCAATATTTCTGACATACTAGTGGAGGTTGATGATCAAAGGTATGATAAATATCTTATTTCAAGATAATTAAAATCTCATGTCATTTTTCTGATCTCCAAAGTTAACATGAACATTTTATTCTTGGGATTTCCAATTCTGAATTCTACCAGGCTTCTTGCTGTATATCTCATATACGGATAATATGATTGTGATGTTATGGAATCTATTGTTTTATGATTTATATTTTTTGATAACAGCCTGACTGTAAGCGGGAAACGCTTCAATGAACAAAGGCAGGTGATGGATTTTTCTGAAAAGCTCAACCCAACATTCCATCGAAGAGAGATATTACAAGGACCTTACAGAGTTGTTTGGTCTCTTCCGAAGGATGTAAACAAGGAAAGCGTTTCAGCGGAGTTTATGTAAGTGCCTTACACACTTGATAACAGTGAAATATTCGACATTATGATTCTTTTCTGCTTACAACACTGAATTCAAAGCTATATCAGCGGCATCATTAAATTGTTATAAGCTCTAAGAATTCATAACTTTTCTTTTATAGATCAATTATGATCATTCTTGCTTTTCACTATCTTCCGAACTTGTGAATAAAACCTTTTCGTGTCGATTGAATTAATTGCTTGACTAACAGAAACTCTAACCTGATTGCAGGAATGGATTTCTGCAGATAACACTTCCTAAACACTGAGAAAGACATGCGCGCATCTCTTCGATTCTCCAGCCGAGAAAATAAACAAGCTCTAGAGAATCGTCTAGGAAGATAAAAAGGAAATCCGAAATGAGACAATGTAGCTGAAATTTCTGTCATAGACAAAAGAATGAATGTATTATCAGAAACGATTTTCGGAGATAAACTGAGATTGAATTTTGTGAACTCAGCACCATAATAAATCATCAAGATTTGTTTGGAGGTTCAGAACTTCTGTGCTTATGTGTGAATATGGGGTGTATCAATTCTGGTCAACATAATCATGTGAAAGTATTAACTCTTTCTTTTCATCAAAACTGTCCTGTCAATCGAAGGGGAAAGTAATCCATCATAATTTCTTGCAAATAGTTTGCTCCTCCATCGTCTCATAAAACATGAAAAGAATGCTCTGACTCGGTTAAAACCCTTTCATCGATACAAATCTCAACTCTTTTTCTCTGCCATCCAAACAGAGGTCATGAAGAATAAACTCATATGTGGATTTAACACATAATATTCACCATGTAACCATAAAATTCATATCTACCCTTGATGGAACTCCTATATAAAGAGCACACAATCAAACATGTAAATATAGAATAGAAGCTTTTAACAGATAATTGAATTAGCAATGGAGGGAAACAAGACTAGTAGTATTGCAGCATCAGTTGTAATACTAGTTTCTCTTGTTCTCATCTTCCAAATGAGGCCAATAACATCAACAAGTCTTCAAGCATGTCTTCCAGTCATTGCACCTCTGGTTCCTTGCTTGCCCTCCTTACTCGATAAGCGACCGTCGGAGATTTGCTGCCAAAATATGGCACTTGTTGGCAACTCATCAATGAAGCTGGTGATTAAATAAACCATCTGCTTTTGCCTGCAGAACTTGCTCATAAATTTGCAGCCATTTGACAGCCAAGGACTGCAGAATATTGCTAACCAGTGCAATGCCACTCTCAATGTCCCTGCTCCTATTACTAACTGCCTCAATACTACTATTCCTGTGAATCCTCAACTGAAGTTATGAAAAAAAAAAATCATGCATCCATTGAATGCCACAAAAGTATCATGTCTAAGTTAATTCTCTCTAAAAATCATTTGACACAATGCAACTGGTTCATTAGTTTTTATGAGAATTTTTACCTGGTTTAATACTGTTGTATGCTTTTAAATTACCTTCTGTAGTTTCATATAAGTCACATATTATCATGAAAGAGATTCTATATAAGGTCAAAATTAAACATGATTATTCATGAGTATGGAAACCCAAAGAAAGAAAGAATTGATTTAGTTTCTCCAAACATACTGAATTTTATCTAAATCACAATTCTTTATTTGTAATTATCCACTTTCTTTAAATATAAAAAAAAAAATCAAATTCTTGCAATCTATTTAATTCAACATTAAATAAAAAAACAAAGTTCCTTTCTAAGTGCTTGTAGCCATTCAACTATTCCCACTCATTAAGTGATCAACATGCATCATGTTTTGAGAAGTGGTGAAAATTGCAACATGTCCAACACCATCATTTTGATCTTTTTGACTAAATTACTAAAGATAAAAAAAGTACTCAATAATAAATCTATTAATAACTAAATCAAGTGCATGCGGAGCCAGCTATGTTGGAATTCTCTCTTCTTATATATTCTTCCACTTTTATTGTTTTCTTTTGAACTCTAATTTGAATGAAACCATGGCCATTTCAAATGCCATGATAAACAGTCAAAAAAAGCATGTTATGGTGGACATGCAACCAAATTAAAAGCATTGCACCAACTTGTATAGATAGCAATAGTTAATGCCCATTTTATAATTAATGGAGTGAAAACTTGAGTGTTTCTTAATTGCTAGTCCAAGTGAAAGAGAAGTTCAACATGCTTAATGGTTTGGTGAGCCTCTGAGAAAGTTTGTATATATATATATATGGAGAATATTTCAACGGTGACATGCAATTAGTATTTGTAGAGAACTTTGTTTATCTTTTTCCTTTTTGTTTGCACCTTTATGACCTAGATGATCATGTACTTCTAGATTATTGGAATTTGGTTTTTGAGCTTTATTAAGGAATTTGAATAAATAGAAATTATTGTTATTATTACAAAAGTTTGGAAAAAATTAGCTTTGGTGTTTTTTCTCAAAAGTGTGGTAAGATTAATGGGTTTAGCTATCATGATGACTTATCTAATGAGATGAAGAAGATTCTATTAGAAAAATAAAAGTTGTAAAAAAAGAAAATATATATGAAGTGTGAAAAGAATTATATGACATGTTTAATACTAAAATAAAATATAGTATCAAGTTAGAGAACAAAATAAAGCGGGTATGTAAAGGATCATACGATATGAGTTATGAAGAAATAAATATAAAACATAAAATTACAACATGAATTTAAAAAAAAAGCAAAGCAAAAAATTGTAAGATATGACCTATGAAACAAGAAATAAAAAAAAATACGACATCGAGGTTAAAAAACAAAGCAAAAGCTACTTTAAGAGTGTCTTAATCAAAGATTCAGTATTATTTTCTTGTCTTATGGAAATTACAATTCCCTTCGTTGAAGACAAAGCTTGATCTTCAACATGTATTTTATATTTTATTAAAATTCCAACATACACTAGAGATTTTAAAAATAATATATATATATATATATATATATATATATATATATATTTTTTAAATATTCTAGAAAACGGTCTAAATTAGAATCTTATTCGGCCTTCTAGAATATCTCTATACTAATAAATGAAAACCACTCCCCAAGAGTATCATATAGAATTAAAAAGAAAAAAAAAAAATCCTTAAACACAAACTTTAAAGAAAACTAATTTTTTTTTAAAAAAAAGGAATACCCTTCACAAATTAGTTCTTCTTTTCTCATCCCTATCCATTACACAAGCATTCCGTGATGCTTCAAGTATGTCAAGAGTTTTATATATCCTTTGCATTATCATCAAAGGAGGAATGAATGAGGATTCACAGGTCTTTCCTTTTCTTTATTTGAATCAATTAATTAAAAGTATTCTTTTTGTTTGATCTTATCCATTTATCTTTCCTTTATTCATACATAGAATACTAAAAACATGTGACTTCTGATATAATGTAATATTAGCAAAAATAAATATAAGTCCTCCAATTGACAATATATAAAATTCTCGTGAGATTACATTCATGTTGATTTGATTTTGTGCTCATTAAACGAGTCTCTAGTCAAAATTCAACGTGAATTATTTTTAATAATCTAAATAGCACATGCACGTGCATGTTTATTAATCAATTGTATGATGTCACATGGTTTGCTTGAGGAGATCTTAATTTCGATTTAGGGATATTGCTATTTTCGTTAATTTATTTAACAATATATATATATATTTTTTTATGAATAAGTGATAATTGCCCCTCACTTAAAAGATGTCAGGTGTATGCACAGATATAGACCAAACTCAATAAGCTTTAATTCAGTTGGTTAAACTCCAGTCGGTTTTTGTCTGGTTTAAGTCCAGCCAGGCCCGTATGAATAATTTTGACATTTATTAAACTGTAAAAAAATATTTATCATAAATGCCGATAGGGATAGCGGGCTCAATTAGACCGTTATATGCATTTGCTGCCAAGAGTTTCAAATTCTCAATGAGCAAGCGCTCCCTGTTCCCACTCTTTCCCATTGAAATGGGGAATAATAATAATAATAATAATACAAGGTTTGACCACAAAAATGGAAACATTAAAAAGCAACCAAAAGAAGTTTTTTGTTCTTTACATAATTGATTTCTTACTAAATTAATCAATGGAAACTCATGCTTTGAAACATGCATATATATATTTTTTTAAATTGATTCAAATGGATATACCGAAACATTTTTTTTTTAAAAAAAAGACGGTGAAAATAAACAAACGCTTATCTATATAAATAAAATAAAAAATTAAAAAAAAAGGCAATAAGATCAGATAAAGTGACACAAGGATGACATAATGGTCACTTCCCCTCTACTCCCATTAACTCATCACCTTAAACTTAAATACTACCATATATGCATGAAAGCCCCTCAATATATATATTATTTCTTTTGGGTGGGTTGTTGAAGAAGAAGCAGGCGAAGAGGAGCAAGGAATGCAACACTCACTGCTTTCCAATTTCCATTATTACATAAATGATTTTTTAAGAAAAAAATAAATAATACCAAATTTAGATCACCTTCACGCCAACCAACCATTTCCCTAATAAATGCAAAACAGAACAAGAAATGAAGATAAAACTGAAGTAATAATATATATATATTTATATATATATATATATATTATTATTATTATTATATACAAAGAGTTGGAAACAAAGTCCTGGTCACAAGTACAAAAACAGAGAGTTGAAAAGTGGTGTTCATTGTCTTCTCCTTCTCCTGCCTTTCTGGCTTTCCCTCTATAAATACAGCCCCAAAGTCTCTGTTTTCTCTTCCATCCTGTACTTGTTCTTGTTCTAGATCTAGAGCTCTACAGATACACAGAGAGAGAGAGAGAGAGAGAGAGAGACAGAGAGATGGGTGGGAAGGGAGAGAACTCAGTCAATAGTAATGGCATGCAAGAGAGGGCCATGGAGGAAGGTGGTGGTGGTGAGGTGGGAGTTACTGCAAACCATGGTTTTACTAGTTCTGAGGACACAGCTTCTTCTTTTTCACTCTCTGTTCCTTTTCTTCAGAAGGTGACCACATGTTACTATGTTCATCTCTTTGTTTTCAGTGTTCATTCATCACTTGATTCATGCTTGAGATTTCATTGTTTTCATGTAATATTTTGATAGCATTTTGTTGTGTTAGGGACGCAGTGGCACAGGTCCATAGTCCCACATCGCCTGCGGGACTGAGTCCCTCTAGCTTTATATACCCATACTAAACCTTCCCCCTAACTGCAGTTATGGAGAAGTTAGGGTGGTGGGTCCCTGTATTAACATGGTATCAGAGCTTAGGTATCTAGGGTTGTGTTGTGGCTAGAATCTTGGGTCCCACATCCGCTGTGGGCCTAGGGGGCATGTTAGGGACGAGTGGTTAACATAGGTCCATAGTCCTACATCGCTTGCCTTATATACCCTTACCAAACCTTCTTTTTGGTTATGGAGAAGTTAGGGTGGTGGGTCCCTGTATTAACATTATGGAGGATTGGTATTAACGTGGTATCGGAGTCAGGTATAAGCTTGTAGGACCTTGGGTCCCACATCCGTTGGGCCTAGGGGGCATGTTAGGGACGCAGTGGCACAGGTCCATAGTCCCACATCGCCTGCGGGACTGAGTCCCTCTAGCTTTATATACCCATACTAAACCTTCCCCCTAACTGCAGTTATGGAGAAGTTAGGGTGGTGGGTCCCTGTATTAACATGTTGCATTTAGTTTATTGCAAAACTTGAATGTTTTGGTTTGATTCCAACAAGCAACAGAAAGCTGAAAGGTATGAGCATTAAGAAACAATTTCTCCACAACTACTTAACCAAACCATTAGACTAATTCAGTGAGGGTTGGCAGACAACCATTACTCTTCCATCCATTTAATCGGTGCATTGAATGGTTAACTTCAATGCTTGCTTCTTATGTTCTTCTATTACTTGCCTAAAAGCACAATTGCTGCTGTGTTTGTTTGTTGACTTGTGGTAGATAATTGCCGAGGTTTTCGGTACTTATTTTCTGATATTCGCCGGCTGTGGATCGGTGACGGTGAATCTTATGAAGGGTACTATCACATTCCCCGGCATTTGTGTCGTTTGGGGGCTTGCCGTCATGGTCATGGTTTACGCCGTTGGCCACATCTCCGGCGCACATTTTAATCCGGCTGTCACCATTGCTTTCGCTACCTGTGGTCGATTTCCATGGAAACAGGTCTGCAAACAAACACTTGATACAAAGTCACAAAACACATCATAGCTTCCAAGTTATAATGTTTGCTAACATTTTCGATCAATCATAGGTGCCCGTCTATGTATCGTCTCAGTTAGTAGGATCGACACTTGCAAGCGGGACTCTTCGTTTGTTGTTCGGAGGGAAACATGAGCATTTCCCTGGGACAATTCCCACAGGATCTGATTTGCAATCTCTTGTTCTTGAATTCATAATCACCTTCTATCTTATGTTTGTCATCTCGGGCGTTGCAACTGATAATCGGGCCGTAAGTGATCATCGAAAATTTTGGCAAACTCTGCTTCAATTTTACAGTTTTGATTGAGCTAATGATTTTGCAGATCGGAGAATTGGCTGGGTTGGCTGTGGGAGCTACTGTTCTATTGAATGTTCTTGTTGCCGGGTAACATACCATTTACTCGCCAATTTGAGATCAATGCTATGCTTTGTATGAATATGTGTCAATTGTATAAGTACAGCTTCTTAAAGTATCGGTGGCACAAGTGCGTTAACATACATATATTGAACTTGATTATAGGCCAATATCCGGGGCATCGATGAATCCTGCAAGGACTATCGGCCCCGCAATTGTGTCAAACCGATACGAAGGGATATGGGTGTACATTGTCGGCCCAATCGCGGGGGCGATCGCGGGAGCTTGGGCTTACAACCTCATTCGATTCACTAACAAGCCGCTTCGCGAAATTACCAAGAGTGGATCCTTTCTAAGAAGCATGGGAAGAAATGGTTCTAATTAATGAACACAACGCAAGTCATGGCCAATCTCTTGTTGTGTCTTTTGTCATTTTCTTTTTCTTTCTTTTTCTTGTTATGCTAAATTGAGGAATATATAGATAAATACAGAAACGAATAATAATGTATGTTTCCGTGATGAAATTATATTTCAAAAAAGAAGTATAATGACTTGTTGTTTTGTGTTTGTTTAAAAAGGGATTTCTCTTTCAATCAGTGGATCCCTTCTTGAATTTGGGTAATTGTTATGTGTTATAAAAAATGTTGACAAGAAACCGATTGGGTTGTTTGGAATGAGACTCTTTTGTATTTATGTTATGTTTCTTGTGAGTGCTACTTTGTTTGTGTAAGCAACCAAAGCTTTAAAGATTCTTTTAAGGAAAAGTCAAACAAAAATTTCTGTAATCTTGTCATTCTAATTTGATTTTACATGTGAAAAAGAATTATCTCTGTGGAGCATGTGATGAAGAGAGATCACACACACACACACACACACACACACACACACATATATGTATAAACTTAAGCTGGGAGGAAGAGAGATTATAGGAGAGGCAAACAATCTTTAAGTATGCTAGTTGAATTCAACCTGATTATAATGTGAATTTCACTGGAATATATAGCCCAACTCAAACTTGTCTTTTCAAGTATAATTCAACCTGTTTAAAATGTGAGTTCAACTCTGATTATAGATAAAATGAGGCAAACTCAAAGTTGACTTTTCAAGCTCAAGTTAAGAGTTCAACACAGCTTGTGACTTTGGTTGAAATAGATGCCAGTGGCGCATAATTTATGTTAATAATAACAATTATAAAGAATTTATATCTTGTTTGAATTGAATGATGTAAGTTTTTTTCTTTGGTTAGTTGAGATGTAAAACAAAATCAGTTACCTTCGCGGAAGGTCCACCTCTCTGAACTCTGAAGATCAGCACTGTTGCTGCATTTACGGCGAAGGACAAGCAATCTCTAGGGGCAAGTTCCATCAGCAAACGGGGCAATTTGATTCAGTAAACACCTAATAATATTGTTGACCATATTGCAATTGCTCCAAACTAAGCTGTAATTGGCATATCCCAGCAACTTACAAAGATTTGTGCAATCATACAAGATTCTGTCCGGCCTCAGGAAAATAGATGATGAAGTAAGTTGATATGCTACAGAGAAAGAACCATCCAATTCATTTTGCTTACTAAATTATTGAAAGAAAGAATGTCGAAACTGTTACTTTCCTTATTCAATCAAAAAATAACAAAACACTGTGCCTTCTTGTTTTCTTTTCTTTTTTTTTCCCTTCATCCTCCGCAACTCCATGCAAACACAGTCATGAGGTTTCAAGAGCAGAAAAGTCTTGAAAACAAGTAATTATGGCAGCATTGCAATGTATCAAGCAAAGGACTAGTCTGACACGCCTCATCTACCGCACGGTCCATCCATCTCGTCAACATTTCTTCTGCAGCATGCGCAATTTGATGCTGCATTACTGATGCACCAAGTGGTCCGATCAAATTTAGCCTTGTTGCAGCAGAAATAACATCTCTCATTGTTAGGAACATGTAAGCGCGCTGGCATGCACTGCTATCAAAGCCAAGAAGACCCCAGATGAGACCAAAAACAGGTGCATGGTGGAAGAAAACGCCTCCCGAGCCTATGTACGATTCTCGTATTTTCTTCAGTAATGGAATCTCAACATACACAGATGCAGCTACTCTCATCAGTGCTGATCCTTGGGAAGCCGATGCCTTTCTACTGACTTCATTAGTTAGTGTAGCTTCAAGCAATCTGTCAAGTTTCAACCAGGCTTCAGTGTCAGGAGATTTGCAGGCAGCAAATACAAATGGAAGAAGAAGACTCCCAGTGTTCTCCAAGACCTGGATAACATAGAACTTCAGGTCCTCAGGGTTCAGTACAAAACGGGATTGAAAAGAAGCCTCAAGTCCATATGAATGAGCAAAACCGCCTGTAGGAAGTATAGAATCCAGCAGCTGCCACTGGCTCCATTGTAACATATTGTCCATAGAAGCAATATCTTCATTGCTTGGACTTGTTTCCATATCACACTCCATATGATCTAAAAAGTAATCAAGCTGAGAAGGAATGAAGATAAGTATGAGCTAAATAAAATAAGCGACTGATAAAAAAGCAGCATTAGAGTAAAAATAAAAGAATATTAAGTTAAAGCTGGTTAGCAAACCTTCCCCTTTTCTTAATTAGTACATCTCATGCTTGTTTTGTACCGATGTTAGTCAAACTTTAAAATTGTTTTACTCCAATTTCAACCATCAAAAGTTGTTTAGAAGGTCAAATCAGGCTGTGGTAGATGAATTTCAGAAAACCCAAAAATAACTGATACAAAACCGTTCTACTTTTGAACCCCATTGCCCATCGGTCCATGATCATCACTTGATCAGCATATACCCCCCTTCATGAGTATGAATAAGAAGAGTTCACTGTCAAACAAGAATGGTAAATGATGTATAAATTGAAGAATATCCCCTCAATGTGTAATTCATTCACAGTTACAGCATTCTATTTTTATCAATCTGGACTATTCTCTGCCAGGAACTGCTAAACCAACAAACTTACATTCCATGCCCACGCTTTTGCTTGTGAAATCTCATCACTAGCAATGAAAATAATTGTCCAAGCTTGGTTATGCCAACTTAAAAATTCCATCCATGCACCAATAATTATACTCAGACATTTTTCTTTTTTTTTTTGAAAAGAGCCACAACAGTAGTTACACTGTTGTTTGTATTTACCTTCATATGGCTTAGCATCACAATAAAAGTACATTGCAAGAGGTAGAAAAGTCATTTTACAACCAAAGGTGTGGGCAAGGAATGAAACCCTTCTCAAACAACACTGTAAGTCTGGAAGTCAAAAGGAAATCAAGAAATATAAAATGAATTATTGTAGCATGCTTCTGCTAAAGGACTACATTCTTCCAAATTTCACATATTTTTTATCAATCAAACTAGACAAACAATTTTCCGAACTCTAGTCTCTAAACTTTATTCTTTTAGTTGAAGGACTTGATCGATTAAAGGTCCTCAGTTAACAGGATAAATTTACATTTAATCCTTTCATAATGTGAAATTAACTTCATCATAATGGTTACCAAACAATAGTGGTGAAACTTAGATTCTGAGTGCTGCATTAGGGGACCTGTTCCATGGAATATAATCCTTCAATTTCTTATCACCTCAGATCTAAGTAAGACCAAACAACATTGAGCACAATAAACACACAAGATGAAGATTCAATTGATGGAAAAATTTTGAAACAAATGCCTGACCTACTTGATTTTAAGATAGCCATGCAAAGCAGTGTTCTAAAACTATCAACTACGTTAAACTTCCTTCACAAAACACCCTCATGTTACTTCAGGATTCAACAGCAAAAGATCCAATCATTGGTCTAAAAGGTGAAAAGGGTATACAACGATGTTTTATACTTTTGAGTATCATCCCATCTCTAACATCTCACATTATCATTCATTAATAGAGATGTAATGCAAACCATGTTCAATCCCAAGCCCACTATACATTCTCACAAACTTTCAATCCAACTCTTTAAATCTCTTTTCCAAAGGGAAAACAAACACATAAATCTAACAGTAGATAGAACATTCCCCCCCTCCATTACTTCTCCTTAAATCATTAGCAATTTAAGAAAATCAATATTTTATCTATCAATCACAATATCCCCATTTTCAGCTCTCTTCATAGCATGTCCTCACCAATAAAATTCCAATTACACTATACCAATCCCCATTGATCTCTACACCATATTGATTTCAATTCCCCACAATGAATTGACAAAAACAAAGCTTAAAATAAATCACATTTCTACAATATTTCTTCCTAGAATTTTATAACATCCTAAAACCAATCTTAAACAACCATTCTCCTAAAGACTTTGGCATCTAGTGTCTGACAAAAAGTTTCAATCTTTGCATCAATTCTCAAACTTCCATCCACTCCACACCTCAAGAACATCCAATTGAAGCATCGTCACTCAAATCCACAGAACTCCAATCATGAAAGCACAACAATACTGAATGGTAGCATAAAAAATCACACAAAATTAAAAGCAAAGAGCATCAACATATAGAAACAGATAGATAGAGAGCAAACCAGTAGCTCAAAAAACCATGAACTTGAAGAGATTAAGCACGCATCCGATCATCCTCCAAGCTTCCTCAGATTCCTACGCAATGTTCTGCGAGGCGACCTCCATCCTGGTAGTTCTTTAGTTTGTGTTTTCATAAAACTCCCTGGATGTTTCACAAAACGCCCCTTCCTTTATGGAAATTGAACGTTGTGGTTTCTTTTTTCATATTGACCTGTGAAAATTCTGTAATCACTATATCTTTTCTTTAATTCTTACTTGTTATCTTTTCTTCTCCCCATCTATCTTAGTAGAGGGGTAAAAATGCATAAATATCAAAAATATATATATATATATCTTTATGAAAATTTTAAATTGATTAGTAGTGAGAGATATATATTAGCAAATAAAATTTGTTTACAATGGCTATACAAGAAAATATGATATTCACGGGGTTATATTAGCACTTACCCACTTTTACAGCTTTAGAGGGACATGCAAGCAATTTCCAAGAACAAAAGCTTATTTTTATTGTTGGTTTGCATAAGCGCATATTCAGCACTCAAACAATATGATTATAAGTTTTTCTTTAAAGAAAAAACTGGGATTTGCTTGTTTACATATTATAACATTTTTTTCCTTTTCTTTTGGTTTGTTGTTGGTGGTGTTATTGTTTTGCTTATATATATACACAGTATACAGGACACACAATCATGGATGATCAGCAAAATCTCTAATAAACTTTTCATAAACTGAAATGAATTGCTTGTTTATAGGTAATAAGAGAAAAGATAGCAAGCCAGAATACATCATCAAAACCCCATTCAGCAATGAAGAAAGAGAAGCTGAAGCCAAACTCATAAGCTCTGCAAACTTTCACCATTCAATAGATCAATTCACATGCAAACTGATCTCTTAATTAAGGAGACATTATTGTCAGACCAGTCACAAAGGTTACAAAGTAGAATAGAAAAACAAAAATAAAAACATATAACAGATGAATACAAGAATTGAATGTTGAATTATCAAAGGAATGAGGCCCTTCATGTATAGGAACTCAAGAAAACTGTAAATATGCTAGAAAGGGCCACCAAATACACTGGCCAACTAAAAAAATTGTAGGGAACAAAAAACAGACTAATGCAAAATTGAATAAAGAATTTCCCAACCTACGCGAATTGTTGTTGTGGCATGTTGTCGAGGAAAGACTCCGATATGAAGAATGAAATGCAATGTGGTTAGTTATGATTTGAACAGTGATTAGCATTATTTGGCTTCCACTCCGTGGTGCTCTTTTTGTTTGGTTCAAAGACATACTTAATCAGTGAGTCCTTGATTGATAGTAACTCAGGGAACTCAGCCTTCAGTTTTGAAGCATCCATCTCATTATTGCTCCGCGCGGCAACGATGACTTTGGCTTGCTCTTCCAGAGTAAAGTTGATCCACTCAAAACCGGGGTCGATATAGGCCTTGTACATCTCAAGAATCTCATTGTGGCTAACAACACCCGGGTTGGTGAAATTCCATATCCCCCTGCAGTTTCTTATCGCCATCTTAACAGAAATGGGGAGGAGTTCATCCAACACTGTCATACTGTTTGGGATATTCACAACTTTGTTGTACCGAGAGATCTTAGTTATAAAGTTGCGCGGGTTGCTAAGATCTGAGGATATCGGCATTCGAACTCGAAGAGTGCAGACATTTTCATATTCTTTCAGAAGCTCTTCAACCTGCATTATGTTTTTGCATCATGGAAGATTAAAATTAGTGATGCACCATCAATAGTTGTCTCAAAAGCAAGCATAAAAATCTTCGAAGGGGAGAAAAATAGAAATTACCATAGCTTTTGTCTTTGAATAGAATGAACCGGTAAAATTGGGCTTGTCTCCCTCCTTGAAACCAATACCTGACCCTTCAGGATGATCAGCATTATACTCAAATATGCAGCCAGTGGCATAATTCATCATTAACAGACCATGCTGCTTGCAGACATCTGCCAAAGTCAATGTACCAACAACATTAGTGCGGATTGTCTCTGGTTTGTGTGATTCACACCAGTCAACATTCGGCCTGCCAGTCACCCCGGCAGCATTGAAGACATGAGTAGGTTTCACATTCTGAATGTCTAACACGAGCTGAGAACGCTCCTCAAGGCGACCCTTTCCATATTCATATGCTATCCCTTGCTCCTCACATATCTTCCCAAGAAGGCCGCCGATCCATCCAGTCTTCCCATATATCAAGAACTTCAAGGAATTATTAGGAGAAGAGCCAGAAGTGTGATTTGAAACAACAGCCTTTGATGCTTTAAAGACCATAGCCTTGATCTCTTCAGAGCCATGGAGGTGTCCTTCTATCCCAGCCATCATCAGCATCCTTGGATGAGGCAGAAGTGCCCCACTAACATCACCCCACCAGTCAGGATTCCTTGTATACCATTCCATTGTTTTCTTAAGTCCATCGTCCCATTGTGTTCTCGGTGTCCAGCCCAAGTTCTCCAGCTTCTGATCATCCAAAAAGTACCTCTGGTCATTAAAGGGCCTGTTCTCTACAAATTTAATAGCGGTCTCAGGGTCCAGCGAGAAGAGTATGCAGACATCTCTCGCAACATCAAGAACACTCCTCTCCTTCTTTGTCCCAATATTGTAAACATGGCCAACTTCTCCTTTGTGAAGGATGACCTCAAAAGCCTCAGCAACATCCTCACAGTAGAGATAACTCCTGACATTGGATCCATCACCATGAATTGGGAGAGTCTGGCCTCTCATTGCCAAGAGGATGAACTTGGGAATGAGCTTCTCTGGGAACTGGTTTGGCCCATAAACATTGTTCCCTCGAGTGGTAATGACCGGTAGGCCATAAGATCTCCCATAAGCCATGACAAGCATCTCAGCACCAGCTTTTGTGGCAGAGTATGGATTAGTAGGCAGCAGCTGTGAAGCCTCATGGTTGCCAACCACAGCATCCTCATCAGTCTCTCCATAAACCTCATCAGTGCTAACATGGATGAACCTTGTGATTTGGCCTGTGACCTTACACGCCTCAAGAAGAACATGAGTACCATAGATGTTGTTCTTGGTGAACTCAAAGGAATTTCCAAAGGAGTTGTCGACATGAGTCTGAGCAGCAAAATGCATTATAGTGTCAATGGATTCAGTGATAAGGAGGAAGTTAACTAGGTCTGCACTACCAATATCTCCCTTGACAAACTTGAAGTTGGAGGAGCCATGGGAAGGAAGGAGGTTCTTGAGGTTGGAGCAGTAGTCAAGCTTGTCAAGTACTATGATGTTGTACTCAGGATGGCTGCGAACAAGGCGGTTTGCCACATGAGACGCGATGAATCCAGCTGCTCCAGTAATGAGGATGTTCTTTGGTTTGTATGGAGCCATGGTCATTGTTTTTCTTCTTTATCTTCTTCACTTCTCTATATATTACAACCAAGAGAAAAACAGACACTTGACAATTCGAAGAACACTGAACACAAAAACCAAATAAATCAATTTGATGCTTTGGCTGTAATTTATTACAAATAAATTAGAGCAAGGAAAGGATACTAATATTCAGGACAAGGCCCCAAAATCAAAATCATTAAATGGAACACTGACTAAACCAGAAGGCTAAAAAGATTTCTGCAACAATTGACTTGTAAAGCTTCCTCCAATATTAACATAAATCGTTATATGAATCATATTAATCAAATACACAATTGAATAAAAAACAAGGAGTAGCTAATGAAATCAAGATAAGTATCACGGCCAATGTACATGACAGAATCATACCTTAATATGAAAATACCAATGAACATTGAACGAAATAATGGTGATGGAAAAGAAAAAGCAATTGAATCTTAAAAAAATATACATCTACTTTTTTTATGGCAATTGCCATTCAGAATTGGGATCAGTTTTCTTTTCAACCGGTGATTTAGAACCAACAACTCGTACATAAGATCTGATCAATGACATCATCCAAAAATTGAACTTTGTGATACCAATCACAATTTCACATCCAAATCATCACAAAACAAAGATCCAAAAAGCAATGCAGATTAGTAATCTAAGGCTCAAACCCAACACACATTGCAATCAATCAAAATCCGATTTTGGAAAAAGAAATCAACAACACTGGATAGTTAAAAGAATTCCATTAAAAAATAGTTAAAAAAAAACCAAAAAATCCAGATCCAAGCCATCTCGAAAAGCAAAAACGCCTCATGGGAGGGATAAAAAGGGATTCAAAGAAACCAAAGTAATAAAGAGAAAGACTTACAATAGTGGATCACTGTAATTTGTCTTCAGGCGAAAGAGGTAAAAGGGAGCATTGGTTGAGGGATTTGTGGAAGAACCTGGGAACGAAATCAAAGATCTGAAAGCAAGCGAGGGAGAGAGAGGCGGGGAGGTCGTTGGAATTGAAGAGCGAGATGGCCGTGAAGAAGGGGCCTTGCAGGAAAACACGTGTGGACTGGTATTTTCACATATAACCCCTTATAACTTTACAAATATTTATTTTAGATTTACATCTTCATATTTATTCCATGAAAATTAACTTAAAAAGAAAAATAATAATAATCTTTAAACTTACAGCTCAATTTTCATATTTATCCCTATATCTTAAACAACTCATTATTATTTAAAAATTGATAACTATTAATAAAATAAACTTTAAATTAGTTAAAAACCCCTCATCATCATAGAAAACATATATGTGTATTACCTTCATGAATTATTTTAAACTCTCCAATCTAATCATTTAAATTACTTTGTACTATATTTAATATTATAAAAAATTTCAAAGAATTTTACATGAATAATTTAAAATTAAAACAAAATCATAAAGCCAACACATCAACGCTTGGAATTAAATCTGCTTTCCAAATTCTTTCATAAATCAAAGGCATGCTGACAATTAAAGTTTCAAAACACAAGTACTTTTTCTGTAATTTTATTTATTATTATTTAAAAACTACCCGTTTGTATTTTTTTTTTTTTTTACCAATATTAGATTCATCATGTAATCATGTACAATATTCTTAATTTTACCAATATTAACATATGTGCTTAAGATGTATTGGCATAAATTATGGTACCATCAGTTAAAAAAAATCTTTATTGGTGATATCTATTATTGACAACTAGTCAAGACAGAATCAGTTAAAATAGTAACATATCTTCACAGTAGGTACCCTATTTAAGAAGGGTAGAAATCAGGTAGAAGATCATATAGAGGGAAAAATAAACCCTACAAAAAATATTTAGTAGAAACTTTAGCTAATGATATATATATTTATACGTGGTTTATTTAGTTTGTTGGCCTTTGATTGATTACTGTGGGAAGAAAAAAAATACACAGAGTTCAAATAGTTGAGATTAATAAGTTATTGTCATATCAAGTGAAAAATCATACATGGAATATGACAATTATATATTGTTGTGCTTTGGAGGATCTTTAATATTTAAAAAAATATTGGTAAAATAATGAAGGTGATTTGATGGTACTGTCTCATTAAATTAAATCAATAAAAGTGTGTGTGTGTGTGTGTGTATATATATATATATCTATATATATATATCGAGAGAGAGAGAGAGAGAGAGAGAGAGAGAGATTCACAAATTACTCCTAACTTTTAGGCCAAGTAAATAATTCCAGCATAAAATATGCAAAGAATCATATACATATATCAAAATAATATCCTTCCTAAGATATATGTAACTCCTATATCATACCCTGATGTACATCCCTGCCAGATAATATTAGAAGAAATAAATTAAAACATTAACTTTTCCCATGTGCTCGTCAATAAATCAATAAATAAATAAATAAAAATGAAAATGAAAATAATTAACTTTCGCCATGTGAAAACTGCACCAAGTAGGTGAGACATTTAAATCTCAAAATTAAAGCAGGACCAACCTCAAGAAATGAGTAAATGAGTAAATGAGGAAATGGTAAAAAAAAAAAATCTCATCCAATATCTGTTTTAAAAAGAAAAACTTAATAATATTTGAAGAGTGATCTCAAAATACATTTAAAACATACTAATAGCCTCCATGCATTTACACTCTTCACAACACCAACATCACCGATCAATACAATTATTATACACCAACAAAATTAACGTTTAACACATCCATTAATTAAAAACATCACAAACACACACATGCAACAAACCCAATCAAAACATGACAAAATATTACGTAAAGATCACAACATAAATGCATGCATGCATGGAATTAATATTCAATTAATAACACACATCTAGTGCTGCTGCTGCTTCTTGTTCTTCTTGAGCTTGCCCTCATTGGCAAGCTTGAAGATTTCAGCCTGAGCTGCAGCAGCCTTCTGAGAAACCAAAGCAGCAGTAAAACCATCCTTCACTTGCTGACTAGAGAAAGGAAAGTTATGAGTAGCCATAGAGTTCAAAAGAGCAGCTGCTCCTTCTCTATATAGTCCTCCAATTCCATCGGTTCGACTATTCGACAATGCCTGATGCAACGTGAGTTCCTTCCCATAAACTAAGCTACTCCCCGCACCGAAAAATCCACCTACCGTTCCCCAATATCCTAATAAACTCCATATCGCCGACGGGTGTGTAATCCAGTAACTAACAAAACAAATATATATATACATAAAAATGTTAGTTCATTCTAATTCCACTACAAAAAAAATAAAAAAAAGGTGTGTGTATATATATTACCTGCAAGGTGCAGGGTAGTAAGGAGGAGAGCTAGGATCAAATGTCCTCGGAGAAGGGGGTGTGCCAGGATCAAGGATTATTGGAGAGGGAGGAGTGGAGATGATTGGAGTTGTGGGTGTGCCAGGATCAATGGATATTGGAGAAGGAGGTGTGGAGATGATTGGAGTTGTGGGTGTTGGTGTCACTGGACCAAGAATTGGAGATGGTGGAGTAGTGGGTGTGTAACTTGAGCTTGGAGGTGAGTTATAGTAGCCACCACCACCACTACTCCGGTGTGGCGGTGAAGCGTAGTTGTGAGATGGTGTACTCCCACATGAAGGCTTCCTCCTGTGTGTATCTGAGTACATGCATTAATATGAATAATTGGTCATACTTGGTTAGTTGATGACTGGCAATTAAATATCAACGAAAAATAAAAGAAATAGAACTATATATGTAATGTGTACGTGGATGAGGAGGAGGAGAAGAGTGGTGAGGATCAGGAGAAGTGTAGTATGTCTTCTGACTTGAGAAATCTTCAAGAGTAGTTCTACACATGCAAAATTCAGAGAGAAAGAAGGAGAAAAGGATGTAGAGGAGGAAAGATGTGCTTCTTTTTCTCTCCATTGTAAAGAGTTTGGAGTGTGATGTGAGGAGTGAGGGGATATGGAGTTTAATTGTGAGTGTGTATTTATATAGAGATTGAAGGGGTACGTGTCTTGTGATTCATATATAGCAGTTCACATCTTGAGTAAATGTTGACAGTGTGTTGTTAGTTGTTGTGTTGCAGTGTGCATTGATAAGACTTTAATGTTTGTGTGTCTTTTATTATATAAATATATATATATATATAGATGCATATGGATATTGAAAGGAGTTCTATGCATGTGTGAATGCTCACGTAGATGTAGTGTAGATATTACTTCTAATTACTAATTAGCTTCATTTGTTATATAATTAAACTCTATTACTTTAACCCTAATTATAATAATATCTTTATAAAAAAAGCTTTTGTTTCTCGAAATTATCATTATTTGATTAATTGTTTGTATTTTTTTATACGACTCGTGAATTGATTTATCCCGGTTCAGTTTAAATCCAAATAAAACATAGTTTAAAAAAGATCATTAAATGTTAATTATATGTGTATATATCTTTTTTTATGCATAACACTTTTATCAAAAGAAACATATAATTTATCAATTATATTTTTAAAAAATAATCATATTTATCTTACATGATTGAGAATACAGACCTAAAATAAAATAATGAACTAGTGTTTATTTTGGATTAACCAAATAAAAGTTTATATAAACCAATTTATATAACTTTACCTATAGTTTATACTAATACTCTTATAAGGTTTTAATTAGACGTTCCTATATAAAATATTGAAAAAGAAAAGTTAATTATCTCATATGGCAGGCATTAGTTAGTCATATACACATAAAAAAATTACTATTGCAGAGCTAGCTCATGCATGGTACAAGGCCTTAAATTTAGTGGGACATAAGAGAGGCTGGGCGCAAGTTGCCAACTTTAAAGAAAGATGTCTTAATTTTTTATATTTAGATCGAATTTGATATTCACTTCTAATTTTTTAGATAAATTCATAAAAAAAATTTATTTATTGATATTATATGTCATATGTCATTAATTTTTTTAATAAAGTTTGCCTTTTTTTAATCAAATTGAACTAAATACGAAAAGGTTTGGGATATATATTTATTGTTCATGAATTGAGAGCAGGAATTAATTAATATAATTACAAATATAAATAATATTTTATTTGAAAATTTTAATATATATATATATATATATATATATGCATTAGTTTCTTTTGGGTGGTGGTTGGGCATGCATCATTAAGAGCCCACGCCAATGCCAGCCAAAATGACTACAAGTGGATATAATTGATAATGTTATATCTTATATATTATAAATATTAAAAATTAATAAATTAAACTCTCCTGTATGGAAATGAATGGTAAAAGATGTCTTGATCCACTGCATTTTTAGTTTACCAGTTTACCTCAATATATATTTTTTACATTATAAATTTGCACCATTTGCCACGTGTCCATAAAACGACGCATGCATGCAGTACTCCCCCCTTATACACCCAAGTGACCCAACCCTAATATGTTTCCCTCTCTCTCTATATATATATATTTACACCACTTCTTCTTCCTCTCGATCATATTTCCCATCTCTTCCTTTCTCTCTCTCTTTCTCTCTGAAAAGATTAAGAACTAATCAAAGAGATGGACTTCAAATGGGACTTCAAACAAGCAACTTTTTCCACCATGATTGTGTTCTTGTTCATCTCTTCAGGCTCTCATGCATACAAGTTCAACGTTGGAGGAAGACAAGGATGGGTTTTGAACCCTAATCATGAAACTTACAACCACTGGGCAGGGAGAAACAGGTTTCAAGTCAATGACACACTTGGTAAGTTTTTAGGGTTTGTGACAGACCACCTTCTATATATTTATTAATTCTTACCTCTTTTTAATTATAGATATCACTTTGAACTGTGTATTATATACTCTCAGTGTTCAAATACAATAAAGAGAATGATTCAGTGTTGGTGGTGGACAATGAGGACTATTATTCATGCAACATCAATAATCCAATAGAGAAATTTAATGACGGTGACACTGAGTTCAAGTTCGATCGGTCGGGACCGTTCTTTTTTGTTAGTGGTGAGCCGGGGCATTGCGGCAATGGGCAGAAGATGACTGTAGTTGTTTTAGCAGTACAAAATAAGAAGATGGTGATGCCGCCGGAGTTTTCACCTGGGTATGATTGGCCTCCGGCCGCTTCTCCTTCGGCATTGAACTCTCCGTCGTCTTCTTCGTCTTCGTCTTCGTCTTCTTTGAGTGTTTGCTTTGGTTTTTTCTTTGGATTGATGGGTGTTGGCTGGCTTCTTTTGGTTCTTTGAATTCTTGATTGATCGGAGTTATCAAAGTTTGTCTTTGGGGTTTGGTTTATATATGTTTATTGTTTTTGGTTTTTTGTTTTCTTGTGTTTGTTTGGAGTAAAATAAGTGGATATGAAATTGAGAGAGAATAAAAGTCGATCGGTTTCTCACTTCCTCTCCATCTTGAATAAAATGACTTTTCTGCCTTTTATTTGTCGATTTCTTTTGCGTAAAGATGTTACATATATAACTCATAAGTTTTTTTTTAAAAAAAAAATAAAATCTCTTGGATGAATTAAAATCAGTCTAGACGGATTGACTTATTCGTTGACCTGTACAAATTAAATATGGTTCAAATTATCGTCTTGTTAGATGATTTGTATAACTTGTATTACTGTATATATATATATATATATATATATAACAAGCATGCTTTAAAATGAGACTATAGTGAGAGATTAATTAATTAACTTGTTAACGTTTTATAATTAATAATTATTTTATCTTATATGCCATTGCCATATATGCATCACGTTAAATCCCATTTCCATGCAGATGCAGATACACCATGCATGCATGCATGCAAAGTTGAACACCAGTGCACGTACCAAAATTAGAAAACAAAGCACAAACCAAACAAATGTTAGACAAAGCGTGTCAACCGCATCTCAAACTCCAAACCAACCATAAAATCAAACCTCCAACCCTAACCGTCCCTTCCCTCCATAGCCCTAGCAACAACCACCACCTTCAACAACTCCCCCTCCCTCCCTCCTCCTCTTTCCCTCCCTCTCTTTTCTCATCTCTCCTCCTCTCCTTCTCCACAAGGAGGAAGGGAAGAAGAGGTCTTCTTTAACTCACCATGGCTCTCCGAATCATGTTTATACTCCTCCTAATCACCGTCGCCTTCACCGCCAAGTCCTCGGCCGGAAAAATAACACCGATAACCTTCACTACTCTCGCCGAAGCTGATGGTGGCCTTAATGAATTGAAAACATGCAATGGGATGATCGGAGATTGCATCGGTGAAGACGATGAGATGAACATGGACTCCGAGACTAGCCGAAGAAGCCTAATGTATGCCCGGCGAGGCCGAACAAGCTACATCAGTTATGGTGCTCTTATGAGGAATAGGGTGCCATGCAATCGCCGGGGATCTTCTTATTATAATTGCCGGCAAGGGCGCCGTGCTAACCCTTATAGACGTGGATGCAGTGTTATCACTAAGTGTGCAAGGTATCTTCACTGATAATGAGAGCTTGTGAAGGGAGAAGAAGAGATTGTGATGAATAATGAAAGCATAAGATGATGATGATGATGATGATGATGATGATGATGGTGATGGTGGATGATGAATAAGGCTATTGTTTGCTTGTTTTTTTATTTTTAGCTAAATAAATGGAAGTTATATGTATGTGTATTTGTATTTGGTCTTATATGTCATTCATACAACATTCACTAATTGACATGTTGTTTGCCTCGTGTTGTTTTTATAATTGTTTTGTTTTTATTTAAATTTGAATGAAAATGAATTTATGTTGTATTTTATCAAACATATATATATATATATAATCTAAAAGTATTATTATCATTTGAAATTTTTGCCTTTTGTTTGAACATTTATAAATAAAAATAAATAAATAAATATCAACTCCTTTATTACAAGGAGTTTCAAATTTATATTGTTATATCTATGTTTCTGCTCATTGGTATGCTGCCCCATAAAATTAAGAAAATATTGGACACAAAAACCTTATAAAAAGTTGGGAAAAAATATTGTAAGAAATGGGAGGTGGATTTCAGAAAAAAATTTCTTAAAAAGAACAAAGAAAGTACAAAAGTTTTTATCGAACCCTCCCGAGACTATTTGGCAAATGTTGTGAGTCTTTTGCTTGAAAAGTAATTAAATAAATAAATAATTCTTTAAAAACTTAATCTCCTTTTGTTTTTACATGAGCTGGTTTCATAATTCAGATAATGAACATAACACCCCTCTGAAATTCAAATATTCACAGATAAATTTTTCTATTTTTGAAATGAACAAAGTATTCTTTCTTTTTAGGTTTACTTCTATCTGGGTCTCATGACACCGTTAAAAGCTATTTGAATTATCGGTTATGCCCCTCCACTCACTCACAATAGTTGCATGTAATGAGTGATGTGTTTTCCAAGATAGTGATTTGAATGCATTTATTTTAAGTAGTTGTTTTTATTCTTGAATAAAGATAGTAAATGTGAATGCATTTATTACAATTAAATGCTTTTTATTCCATAAAAATGTTAACGTTCCTAAAAAATAAACATAAATTCCCAGAAATAAACATAAACGCCCAAAAGTAAACGGAAACTCACAGTCGTAAACAAAAACTCCGGAAAATAAACACAAACTCCTAGAAGTAAACAGAAGCGCACAAAAATAAGCGAAAACTCACATAAATAAACGGAAACGCCCAGAAGTAAACAGAAACGTTAAACGTAAACAGAAACTCTCACAATAGTTGCAGGTAGAGTGATGTGTTTTCCGAGATAGTGATGTGAATGCATTTATTGTAAGTGGTTGTTTTTATTCTTGAATAAAGACAGTAAATGTGAATGCATTTATTACAATTAAATGTTTTTTATTCCATAAAAATTTTAGTGTTCCCCAAAAATAAAAACTCCCAAAAATAAACATAAACGCCCAAAAGTAAATATAAACTCACAGTCGTAAACAAAAACTCCGGAAAATAAAGAAACTCCCAGAAATAAACATAAACGCCCAAAAGTAAACGGAAACTCACAGTTGTAAACAAAAATTCCGGAAAATAAACACAAACTCATAAAAGTAAACAGAAACACCCAAAAGTAAACGAAAACTCACATAAGTAAACAGAAACGCCCAGAAATAAACAGAAACATCAAACGTAAATAGAAACTCTCACAATAGTTGCATGTAATGAGTGATGTGTTTTCCGAGATAGTGATGTGAATGCATTTATTGTAAGTGGTTGTTTTTATTCTTGAATAAAAACAGTAAATGTGAATGCATTTATTACAATTAAATGTTTTTTATTCTATAAAAATTTTAGTGTTCCCCAAAAATAAACACAAACTTCCAAAAATAAACATAAACGCCCAAAAGTAAACAGAAACTCACAGTCGTAAACAAAAACTCCGAAAAATAAACAGAAACTCACAGAAATAAACATAAACGCCCAAAAGTAAACGGAAACTCACAGTTGTAAACAAAAACTCCGGAAAATAAACACAAACTCTTAGAAGTAAACAGAAACACCCATAAGTAAACGAAAACTAACATAAGTAAACAGAAATGCCTTGACGTAAACAGAAACTCCCAATCGTAAAAAGAAACTCCCAAACTTAAACGGAAACATTGCAATATAAACGAAAACTCCATAGGGTAAATGAAAACTACAAAAAACTAAGCGAAAAGTAGTATGTAATCGCTTCAGTTGAATGCACAAACGAAGGAAACGTAAACGGTGACGGGTTAATGGAGAATCCCAAATGTAAACGTAAAAGTAAACGAAAATACCCAAAAATAAACGAAAACTCACAATAGTAAAAAAGAAATCTCAGAAATAAACAAAAACTCAAAGAAGTAAACATAAACTCCCAAAAGTAAATGGAAACTCACAGTCGTAAACAAAAACTCCGCAAAATAAACACAAACTTCTAAAAGTAAAGGGAAACGCCTAAAAGTAAACGAAGAATGGAAACCTTGTTTACAAAAGCATGCATGGTAAGAGAAAAGCTGCCTGAAAAGTCTGCATTTTCCTTTTCGCCGTACAATTTCAAAAAAATATGACAAGATATGGTGGGCATTTTCCCACTAAAGTCAAGGGCAAAGTTGGTGTTATGTAAAAAAGCTATTGACGGAGTTGAACAGAGGGACTGAAAAGGAAGGTAAGCTAAAAAGGAAGGATGAACAGGGATCTTCAAATGTCAGAGGGACTGATCGGGATGTTTACAATCATACAGGGATTTATAATTATTTTTCCCTTCATAATTTTAGCATTGAAAATATAATTTTATTTAAAAAAAAAGCAAATTTAGGTATCCAACATTTCCGAACCATGAAATTCTGATTGGGCTTAGGCCCTTAGCCCAATTATCATTTTGGGCCGTCGCTTTACAAACTCAACGGCTACATTCTCATTCTCCCGCTCTCCTCCCCCGGTTTGAATTCCAAATCTCTCTCCTGTCTCTCTAATGGCAGGCAACGCTACGACGCCGGTGCGGGCCTCGAACGCCAAATCCCAGCCATCTCCAGCCGCTAGGAAGCACAATCAACAGGCCCTGATGGATTCCTCGATCGCCTCCGATTCCGTAAAGTCGAGGTTCGAGGCGTTTAATCGGCTTCAAGCTGCGGCGGTGGCGTTCGGTGAGAAGGTGCCCATTCCGGAAATCGTTGCTCTAGGTGGGCAATCCGATGGGAAGAGCTCCCTCCTCGAGGCCCTCCTTGGATTCAGATTCAATGTCCGGGAGGTCGAAATGGGCACCCGCCGTCCCCTTGTTCTTCAGATGATCCATAATCCTGATGCCTTAGAACCACGATGCCGATTCCAGGTTCCTTTTCCTCTCTTTTCCCTTAAATTTTCTTGATTTTGTAGAAATATAAAGTGAAAGCTTTTATTTGTTATTTTATTTTTGCGCAATCAGTCTCTGAAATTAAGTTTCGTTTATGTAGAGATGGGGGCGTAGATTTGTTTGAACATTTTAAGGGTTTATCTTAGCTGCTAGTGCAATTTGATAACTTGTGTGATGGCAGGAAGAGGAGTCGGAGGAATATGGGGGTCCGATTGTTTTGGCTTCTGCTATAGCTGATGTTATAAGGTTGCGTACTGAGGCACATCTTAAGAAGGTCCGAGGTGCGGTGTCTGCAAAACCAATTGTCATGAGAGCGGAATATGCTCATTGTCCCAATCTTACCATTATTGACACTCCTGGTTTTGTCCTCAAGGTGTGATTTTTCAAGAGAAATTTTAAATTTGTGGTATTCTTTATGTGTTTTTGCTGAAGCTTACATTTTCCACAGGCAAAGAAAGGGGAACCAGAGGGCACACCAGAGGAGATCCTGTCATTGGTGAAGTCATTAGCAAGCCCTCCTCATCGCCTTCTATTGTTTCTCCAACAGAGCAGTGTAGAGTGGTGTTCTTCGCTGTGGTTAGATGCTATTCGTGACATTGATCCTACTTTCAAAAGAACAATTATTGTCATTTCAAAATTTGATAATCGACTAAAGGTCCTTGTTAAATCCTTCCTTAGTTAATATTGCAGATTTTGTTTCATATATGGTAGCTTCTATGGCATTACTCAGTGTGGCGTAATTTCTTCCGTGATGATTGCTGGCAGGAGTTCACCGAAAAGTGGGAAGTTGATAGCTATTTAAGTGCCGGTGGCTACCTTGGAGAGAACACCCATCCATTCTTTGTTGCTCTGCCCAAGGATCGGGGAGCAGTAACTAATGAGGAGTTCCGCAGGCAGATTTCTCAAGTAGATGCAGATGTGAGACGCCATTTGCGTGATAATATTAAAGGAGGATTTAATGAAGAGAAATATGGGCCCTTTATTGGTTTTAGTTGTCTGAGAGAATACTTGGAAGCAGAGCTTCAGAAGAAGTACAAAGATGCAGCTCCAGCAACACTTGCCTTACTAGAACAACGTTGTGGCGAAATAACTGTGGAGTTGGCTCGCTTGGACACTAAGTTGCAGGCCACATCTGATGTTGCTCATCTTCGAAGGTTGGCTATGCTACACACAGCCTCAATATGCAGTCATGTGGTACGGTTTCTGTGAGTGTTCTGTTCTTGTTCCAACTGGTAGTTATTGTAATTTTCTTAGGAATTGGTACGTTTTTGTTGGAGAAGGGTGCATTACTTGATGGGGCAGCAGATCCTGCTCCAGAGCAATGGGGGAAGACAACTACTGAGGAGCAGTCAGAGAGTGGCTTTGGGAGCTGGCCTGGTGTGACTGTAGCTATGAAGCCTCCCAACTATACCCTCAAACTCTATGGTGGAGCAGCATTTGAGAGGGTGATGCATGAATTCCGTTGTGCAGCATACTCATTGGAATGCCCTCAATTGTCAAGAGAGAAGGTATGGTAAACCTTCTTATTTCCTAAGAAATATTCAAATAATCCTTCTTGTGAACTTTGTATTTGTTTCAATCTTCTTTTTAAGAACAGGTTGCGAACATACTGCTTGCACATGCTGGGAAAGGTGGGGGTGGGGGAGTATCAGAGGCAGCTGCAGAGATAGCACGGGCTGCTGCTCGGGCATGGCTTGCTCCCCTACTTGACACTGCCTGTGAGAGGCTATCCTTCATTTTAAAAAACCTCTTTGACCTTGCAGTGGAGCGTAACCGCAACCATGGCTCAGATTGTAAGTGGTGATTATGCTTATATCCTTATATTATTTCAACTTGGAGAATAGGTATATGCTCTACTCTCGAATTATTGCCAGACAGAATGAGCACATGCATGTTTAGAAATTCAGTCTGTTAATGGGGTCTAATTTACTGAACTACTCATTAACACTTAATGTGTTTATGAACAATAACCGTCATTATATCCACCTAAAAAAAAGGCCACTTATATTTTCTGTATATTAGATTTTCCTCCTGTGTGAAATTGTTGGTCACGGACTATTACTTTGATCATTTTCAGACAGAAGAAACAAGGGAGATATGGATGGGTACATTGGATTCCATGCTGCTCTAAGGCGCTCATATAATAATTTCATTTGTGAACTCTCAAAGCAAAGCAAGCAGCTGGTACGACACCACCTTGATTCAGTTACTAGCCCGTATTCCCAAGTTTGCTATGAGAATGATCTCCAAGGGGGCCTGGGCTCTGGTTCAAGATTCATTCACAAGTACAATCAACTTCCCACTGCCTCATTTTTTATTGATCTCTCAGAAAGTGCAGCTTTAGAAGAGAAGTTGTTTGTTGATCAAGAGAACATACCACCAAAAGATCATCAGCAAACTCCTCCTGGGAAAGGAAATGATACAGAAGTACTCAGAGAAAGCCAGATGACAATTCCTGAGACACCTTCTCCCGATTTGCCAAGTGATGTTATTCATGGGGCTAAGAAGGAAAATGGCAATTGTGTGGAAATCGGAGCAAGAAAACGGCAAGCAAGAGTTATAACCACTGCAAGGAATTCAGATTCCTGCAGGAACCAAAACACCAATCTTCTGGGTGGTGGTCATTTTGGCTCGAAACCTGGTTCATCATATTTTGATATTTGCTCCCTCGCCGCTCAACATTTTGCAAGAATACGTGAAGTGCTTGTTGAAAGAAATGTGTTATCTGCCTTGAATTCTGGATTTCTAACTCCATGGTAAGCTTGTAATGCTTCTTATTTGTGTCTGTAATATTGCATGCCAATTATATATGTCATGACTTCATGACACACCCATAACTTTGCATTATTTGTTGCCATTTATTTTCATCTTTCTTCTTATTATATCTTTGTGACTGAACTGTCAGTGGACCCTTATCTTCACTCGTCCCACATGCTAGTAGGCATACCTTGATATTTTTTGCTTGCATATGCATTGTTTATTATAGATTTTTTAGATTTATAAAATAACCCCTTTTGCATGCAGTCGAAGTAACCTGGTTGTGGCACTTGGTGTTGAGCTGTTTGCCGTAAGTGATGACAAGTTAATGGACATGTTTGTGGCACCAGGTGCCATTGATGTTCTTCACAGTGAAAAACAGTCCCTCCACAAGCGTCAAAAGATACTGCAATCATGCTTAAGCGAGTTCAAGAATATAGCTCGCACACTCTAATGGAGATCTAGTTTAAGCTTTCCTTTCACTAGAGGGAGTTAAATGCTAGTTTTCACATCTTTGAAGATGGCAATTTGTCATGCTGGTGCCTTGGGCTGCCCGTGAGGGAGGCCTTTCTCATCTAGGATTCCTTTGTCAGTTGTACTTGGTCTTAACATTTCAATTATTCCTTGAAATTTGTAAGCCTTGGTTGATTTTTCCTTCCTGATTTCCTCAAGCATTATGTGCTGAAATATTTTATATTTTACGTGCGATCTTCCATGCAAATGCCTTATGTTTGATCTTTCAATCTGTATTTTGTGAAGCACACATTATCTGAATGTTGGCCAAACTCTGACAAGTGTCAAGCACATATTATTGCTAATCTTGAAATCTTGTTTATACATGGCTTCTATGTGTTTGGCAACCAGTTGTGTTAGTTGAAAGCACTCGGTGAAGCATGTCTCTGCAGATGATGCATAACTAATGCTTGTTCAATAGTCACGAAATTTTGTTCTTTTCTATGTGCCTTGTATGAGTTTAGCTGCTGGTTGTGTTAGTCAAGAATGAAGAGGCAAAATACAAGATTTATGAGCTACATTCAGATTTTGTTTTCATGAAAATTGAGGCAGAAATAGCCAGTGCTGTTGTTCACAATGTTGTTACATACAATGGAAAGTAACTAATACTTACCTAAACTATTGATGTCAGCAAACATATGAATCATCAAAGACTTGTTCGCAGGATGACCCTTATTCTGGCTCCGTCTGTTAAATACTGTCAAAGAGTACTTCAAGTAAAGTCTTCATATTTTGCAGTCTTCATGGTTTGTCTGGAATCACTTAGACTTGCCAGGTATACTCCTTTAATTTGGCCAGCATTTCAATCATGGTAGACTTGATAAGAACAGGATCAATTCTTTGACACTTAAGGATCAACTTTGTAATAGAACACTGCCTCTGAAAACCTTGATATAAGCCTTGAAAATTCAACAAAGTAAGGTATTTGATAAGAAAATACAGAAAACCAGTAGAAACATTCAGATGCTTGAGAAAACTTGAATTCTCAATTTCAAGTTTTGAAATTCACCACATGCATTCTTCAATTCTCGAGGAACAAGTTTGTTATACAACTTCAAGACTAGAAACCAACAGAGAAACTGGGAAAATTCATACAAACTCTTAATCACCAGAACAAGGAAAGACCAGAACAGACTCTATATCAAAAACATTAGTTTTATTACATAATTAATTAACTAACTAGGTGATTAATCTGCCATGTGTAAGTAGATGTTTAACTCAACCGCTTAACATATCAGCCATTCGATCTGCCTTGAACTTATCTTAACTTCTAGATGATTAAATCCTGGCCATCTATCAACCTTCAGTACTGATTGTTGCCTCGAATTTACTCCTTCTTCTAGATGATCTGATCTCCACCGTTGCCTCCTTATTCAAACCTTCCCTCCTTCAGCTAACTAACAAAACGGAAATTCAAATCCTCTGAAACGCAGCAACTTCAGAACTCACTCATAAGCTTCAATACTTCAGCCTTCTAGCTTGTTCACCAACCAAAGAAACTCTTCTCAATTCGACAAACTTTATTATACAAACTTCAACTTCAATCACATGACTCTCAACAAGACTGAGCTCCATTGTTATTAGTTGCAGTATGAGACCTTATGTAATTTGAATCATAAATTTATTATACGTCTAATTCCATCCTTTAGCTATTCAATCAACTTGTAGAATTTCCATTGCGTTTTAAACCTTTGGTCTCTTGAAAGCAATTTCATTGAATGATTTCTGTGTCTTGTTCAAAGGATTGATATTGTTTCAATGATAATGTTGTTTCAATGTGAGATTTAGAATATGTAATAGTTACATCATCAATCCTGCTCTAGTTTGGTTGGATATTCTCTGCAAATGTATCACAATACGTGCATGTGATTAAATAATATAAAATAATATGCCATGAATTTCCAGGGGTACATGCTTTTCTGAAAAAAGATTATGCAGGATGCAAGATGTGTCTTTGTTTGTTGAGAATGAAACTTTGAATGGAGGATGGTGACTAGGTGACAGGGACACTAGTTTCCCCACCGCCTACTTTGAATTTGCGTAGTCTCCATTCTTCGCCCATTTGAGCCCACCAAACAAAGCAAAGCAAAGAAATTAATCATGGGAGCCGTGGATGACACCATTCTCTCCGTGTTACGTCCCCATTCCTTTGAGCTTGGATAGAAAGTGAAGGTCAAGGTGAGTAGTGTATGAGCTTGCCTTTGAATTTTTTTTTTTTTTTTTTTTTATCTCGTTATTTTTTCTCTGCTTTCTTTTTTGTATCTTTTGTGATTTTGTGTTATTGGTTTAGTGAAAAGAAGTGATTTTGAGGTGGCGTTTGTGCAAGTGAATAGAAATAGTGTTGTGTTTCTCCTCTTGGTGTTTGTCCCCATTCTTTTGAGTTGCAGAGCATGTGGAGGATGAGGCGAGTGTTGAGAACTTGCCTTTGTTTCTACTATCTCTTCATTTTTCTGGTCTTTCCCCCCTTTTTTGTGATTTATTTGGTTATGGTTTTGTTGGGGTTTTGGATGTGGAAGAACAATATGGAATTTTCTTTTCTTTATTGTTCTTGATTTTGTTTGTAGTTAGGCCTTTTGGGACAAATGTGGGGCACGAGTTTGATTTTTTTTCTTTTTATGCACCAAGTGTTTTTCCTTTTGTCAAAGTTCTTTTGAAGACGTTTGTGTGATTTCTCTGTCAATGAAGAAATATTGAGGGGTGTCTTTCTGATTGTGAAGCTAGTGGGACCTTTTCTTTGTTGCACTTTGTGCCAAAATTCTTTCTTTTAATTTTATTTTGGTTTGTGGAAGTCCAACGAGAGGTGGTATATTTTTCTTTTCCACTAATTATAGCTTACATCATCGAATTGACAATATAGATTTATGTGAGGAAATCCAATGAAAGATGGGATATATTTTTTTTCCCACTGATTATAACTTACATCATTGAATTGTCAATGTAGATTCATGTGAGGAAGTCTGACAAGAGGTGGGATATTTTTCTTTGCCACTGATTATAACTTACATCATTGAACTGTCGATGTAGATTTTTGTGAGGAAGTCGGACAAAAAGGTGGGATATTTTTCTTTTCCACTAATTATACCTGATATCAATTGACTTGTCCGTAATAGATTTATGTGTTGGAATTTATAATCTTGTCAAGGTTTTTTCTTCACTTAAGGTCTAGCAAGGAGTAATTTTTATTGTCTATGCTATATTTTCAAGCATACATTAGATCAGGCCTTTCCAGTGTATGTTTTCCAAAGTTGGGTTAAAGGGAGCTTTGTGGGATTAATAGTTTATGCTATATTTTTAAACATGTGGAAGATCAATCCAGTTAAAAAAATCCCTCCTTGAAACTTGGTTTCCTGCTTTAAATATTTTAAATTTGACTTGATTTAATCTCTACTTGCACGAAACTAAAAATGATGATTCTACCTTCAAATTTAATGTCATTACATTTCTCCTGTGTTTTATCTGTCTTCCGTCTCCTTCTTTGAATGAAATTCACTTTTTATGTAATCTGATTTTGAGTTCATTTGGTGAAGGTCTATACAAAAGTCCATTCTTTGTTGTTGATGTTGCTTCTTGATTGGTTGTATAGGTTTCCAACAAGTGCTTCCCTGGATGAAACTTCCTGGTTCCAAGGCCCCCTGGCTCATAGACTGATTCTTTCAGTATTGGTATTTCTTTCGGAAGTTTGTTTGATTTTAGCCAAAAAGAATGGAGGAAATTACCAACTCTTGGGTGAGAAGGACAAAGTACTCACGCACTGTTTGTCACCGTCTTGATTCATGTCAATAATCACCATTGTCTGTGATCACTATCCTTGCAGACCAAGAATTGAAGCCAAATAGATTGGGCATAGATTCATCCAAATTATCATCACTACTCTCTTCCTCAATTCGCCACCCAGCTTCCCAGCTTTACCCAGCCAGCTTCCCAGCCGAGCCCCGCGCCCGTCGCCTGCCACTCCACAACCTCGCTGCCCGCCGCCTGACGCCCGCCCGCCGAGCCGAGCCCCCCCCGCCCGCCGACCAGCAGCTCGCCACTCCACGGCCCGAGCCCCCCCGCTGCCCGACTGCCGGCCCGAGCCGAGCCCCGCCGCTCGCCGACACACCGCCCGCCGACACCGCCGCTGCCACTCCACGGCCCGAACCCCGCGCCGCGCCGCCGCCGCGCCGCGCCCGAGCCGCTCCCCGCCGCCCGGCTTCTCGGTCTCCCGGCCACCTCCTCCGGCCCGGCTGCGCCGCGTCGCCGCGACCGCCAACTCCTCCCGTCGCTGCCCGCCGCTGCCCGTCTCTCCGGCGATCTTTGGGTTTCGTGCCCACCTTTCACGGCTTCCCAAGATTAGCCCGTGATTAAATGCTGTCTGGAATCTTACTCCAGACAAAGCATATAGTTACATATATCATTATCTAATTATATATATATATATATATATATATAAATGGCCTCTTCTACTTCTCCTAATTTCCTCACCCCGGTTGATGTCAAATTAAATGGCTCCAATTACAAAGAATGGTACACAACTGTGCGTATCATTTTACTTGGAATGGAGTTACTTGACCATGTCGACGGCACCTCCTCTCCTCCTGACAAGACTGACAGTTCCTCTTTCCTCATGGTTCACAGCCGATCATCGAGCCATGACTCTCATCTGTCAGTCATGTGAAGTTGATATTCGCATGGAGATTGGACATCTTCCGACTGCCTTTGCTATGTGGGATCATTTACGTCATATGTTTGAGCAGTCCAGTTCCGCTCGTCAGTATGCTATTTTACAGGATCTTACTTATGTGCAACAAAAGGAGCGTTCTGTTCGAGACTATGTTACTGAACTGCGATCTTTGTGGAGATAGCTTGACTCTTTGGAGCCTTCCACTTGTCTGACATGCAAGTGCTGTAAGGCTCGCCTTCAGTCCCGCCAGACACAACGCACCTTTGAGTTCCTGATGCGTCTTCGTCCTGATTATGAGGCTGTCCGCAGCCAATTACTCAATCGCGACCCTATTCCATCCTTCGACGATGTTGTGCGAAGTGTTATAGCTGAAGAGACTCGGTTACATGCCCTTTCGTCTTCTAGGCGGCGTCCCTACGATACGAGTTCTTGCTATCACATCTTCGCGCTCCCCTCGGTTATCTCCTTCCAGTACTCAGTTCTCTTCTTCCCCTGGATCATCGTCCTTCTGTCGTTATTGCAAACGACAAGGACATGTGAAGACTAACTGTCCGAAGCTTCAGAACCGACCACCGCAGCATTCACATCCTCAGCATTCACATCCTCGTCCTCCTCAGCGATCCTCTAGCGTCTCTTCCTCACCTCATGTTACTACTGTTGAGGCTGTGACTCCTGATTCTTCTGGTCTTCTTGCTTCTCAGGTTGCTCAACTTACCGAGCAAATTCATGCTATGCAGCGTGCTATGCAGTCCAGTTCTTCTGTCATGTCTGCTGCTTCTGGTATGTCTTCTTCCTCCTGGATTTTAGACTCTGGTGCCACTTATCATATGACTGCGGATGCTACCACCCTAGTTAACCTTTCTAGCACTCCCCCATTTTCTAGTGTTCGAACTGCTGATGGAAGTCTTCTTCCTGTCACGCAGTTGGGACACCTTCAGTCCTCTTCCTTCACTATTCCCACAGTACACCAAGTTCCTACTTTAGCTTTAAACCTCATTTCTGTCAGTCAGCTCACTGATCATGGATTAACTATTACCTTCTCCTCATTTGATTGTTCTGTGCAGGACCATCTTACAGGCCAGAGGATTGGGACCGGGCGTAGATTTGGCTGGCTTTATCACCTAGACTTTCTTCATCTTCCTGTATTTTCTTCTCCCTCTACTTGTAATTCCGTTATTTCTGCTGTTGTTTGTTCTTTAGATCGCTGGCATTCTCGCTTAGGTCATGTATCTAAAGATCGTCTAAAACTCTTAACTAGTTCAGGTCATCTTGGCTCAGTCTCCTCAGACTCTTTATCTGCTTGTACGGGTTGTAAACTTGCTAAACAATCAGCGCTACCTTTTCCCTCTAGTACGTCATTATCTGTTTCTGCTTTTGACTTAGTTCATTCTGATATTTAGGGACCTGCTCCTTCTTCTTCTCTCTCTGGATTCTCTTACTACATAAGCTTCATTGATGATTTTTCTCGTTACACCTGGCTATATCTTATGCGCTCTCGATCTGAAGTATTTGCCATTTACTCTCAATTCACACAAATGATACATACTCAGTTCGGTCATCGGATTAAAATTCTTCGAACTGACGGCGCTAAAGAGTACCTCTCTACATCTTTTCGTACCTTACTTTCCTCTCACGGTACTCTTTCCCAGCAGTCTTGTCCTTATACACCCGCTCAGAATGGTGTCGCTGAGCGCAAGCATCGCCATATTCTTGACACTACTCGTGCTCTTCTCCTTACCTCGTCTGTTCCCCAACATTTTTGGGCTGAAGCCGTTCTCACTTCTATCTATCTGATCAATAGAACACTCTCTTCTGCACTTTCTGGTTTTACACCTTATGAGCGTCTTTTCTCTTCCCCGCCTTCTTATGGTCATCTTCGCATATTTGGTTGTGTCTGCTTCGTTCTTCTACCCTCAATTGAGCGAACTAAATTCTCTCCCCGTTCTGCCATGTGCATTTTTCTTGGCTACAGCTCTGAACATAAGGGCTATCGTTGCTATGATCCTACTTCTCGTCGTCTTCGTATCTCTCGTAATGTTACCTTTCTTGAAGACACACCCTTCTATTCTTCTCCTTCTCAAGAGTGTTCTATCCTTAAGTCTTCCTCTTCTCCTACCCCTTTACCTTCCATTATTTTGCCTGCCTCTTATCTTCCTTCCGCCTCCCCTACTCCTCACACCGCTTCACCTGATATCATTGGCACTTCCCCACCTCCTCCCATCAATTCATCTTCTACATACCCCACTACCTCTTTTGATACTTTAGGTGATTCTCCCGCTCTTTCGCCTGCTCCTGCCTCTCCTGAAGATGCTCCTGCTATCCCCCGTCGTTACCCAGATCGTGTTCGTCATCCTCCAGCTCGGTATGCTTTATCTATCTCTTCTACTTACACCCCTCCTTTTCAGACCTTTCTTGCTGCTATTCACAATCATTATGAGCCGCAGTCATATCGTGAGGCTGTTCAGCATCCCCATTGGCAGCAAGCTATGACAGAGGAACTTGGAGCTCTTCAGCGTATGCATACCTGGGATCTTGTTCCCCTACCTTCTGGTGTTACACCTATTAGTTGTCGGTGGATTTATCGAGTAAAGACCCGAGCTGATGGCACTATTGAGCGCTATAAGGCGCGCCTAGTTGCTCGTGGTTTTACTCAAGAGTATGGCGTTGATTATGAGGAGACTTTCGCCCCTGTGGCTAAGTTGACTACTGTTCGTATTCTTATTGCTATTGCTGCAGCACGTCAGTGGCCTCTTTATCAGTTAGATGTGACCAATGCCTTCTTGCATGGGGATCTTTCTGAGGAGGTTTATATGACTCCTCCTCTGGGTTTCTCTCATCATTCTCAGCATGTCTGTCGTCTACGTTGGGCTATTTATGGACTCAAACAGGCTCCTCGCGCCTGGTTTGAGCGTTTTCGTAGTGTGATTCTTGCACTTGGATTTACAGAGAGCTCTCATGATTATGCCCTTTTCACTAGACAGACTTCTCGTGGTCTCACCATTCTTCTTCTCTATGTTGATGACATGGTTATTTCTGGTGATGATGCTGATACTATTCTTTCTCTGAAACAGCGGTTACACACCGAGTTTCAGATGAAAGATCTTGGCCCTCTCCGTTATTTTCTGGGTCTTGAGATTGCTTATTCACGCCGTGGTTATTTGGTATCTCAGCAGAAATATATTTCTGATATTTTTCGACGAGCTGGCATTTCTGATCTCCGCACTGCTTCTACTCCTATTGAGCTACATCATCGTCTCTCCTCTACTGATGGAGAACTTTTGGTTGATCCTACTCGTTATCGCGCGCTTGTTGGAGCTCTTGTTTATTTGACTATCACTCGACCCGACATTGCTTATGCTGTTCGAGTTCTTAGTCAGTTTGTGAGTGCTCCTCGATCTACTCATTACACTGCTCTTCTTCGAGTTCTACGCTATCTTCGTGGTACTCTCACTCGATCCCTGTTTTTCTTGGCCACGTCCTCCTTTGAGCTCTGTGCATATTGTGATGCTGATTGGGCAGGTGATTCTACTGATCGCCGCTCTACCGCTTCACCTGATATCTCTTGGAAAAGCAAGAAACAATCCACCGTTGCTCTTTCCACTGCTGAGGCTGAGTATGGTGCTATGTCTTCTACTGCCAAGGAGGTTCTTTGGCTGCGTCAGATTTTGATGGACTTTGGTGTCTCCATATCTGCTCCTACTCCTATATACTGTGACAACCAGAGTGCCATCAAAATTGCAGCTAATCCAGTGTTTCATGAACGTACCAAACATCTTGAGGTTGCTCTTCATTTTGTTCGTCATCACTACCTTGCCGGCACTATTCGTCTTCCTTATGTTACCTCCGCCCACCAGCTTGCTGATTTTTTCACTAAAGCACATACTATTTCTCGCTTCCAGTTTCTCATAGGCAAACTCTCGGTTTATGACCCACCGTGAGTTTGAAGGGGTGTGTTAGGGTTCTCATATATACTTATATTATACGTATTGTTAGGGTTCTCGTATATACTTGTATTATACGTATATACGTATACTTTTCTTTCTTCCTCTACATATGTAATCCTCTTATCAATACAATTCATCCATTTTATTCCCTCTTACAGACATAAAATTCCATTGCATTCCAAGCCAAAGCAAAGGTCTTTGTCTCCTATTCCAACTACTGCCCTCTTTGATACCTTCAAGGAAGCTAGAGCTTTTGGAAAGAGATTCTCTACCCACCCCCTTCCAGGAAAGGTTCTGAGAAGAGTATTTTTCGGAGTTCGTTCTCCAAAGAAGTTTGTGATCATCTGTTTCTCAATTGCATAACTCCTGAGATGAGTCCAAGCCAACATTTTCATCACAGAGGGAAGGCCGCTTCTGTGGTAACTACAGATGAGTGGATGGTTGATCTTTCTAAGTTGTACCTTGGGCATAGATTTGCCTCAGGAGCTCATAGTAGTTTATATCATGGTATCTACAAGGATCAACATGTCGCAGTTAAGATTATAAGACAACCTGAGGATGATGAACATGGAGTGATGGTTGCTAGACTGGAAAAACAATTCACTAGGGAAGTCACTCTTCTTTCTCATCTTTATCAACGTAATGTGATAAAGGTAATATAATTATAGACCCTTGCTGGTTTCTATTCTTCATTTTTTTCTTTTTCTTTTCTATATGGTTATCTGATCCCCTTAATCTAGCAGTTAGATGGTTCAGTGAACATGCAATTGATCATATTGTTTGTGGCATGAATCTCTCAGATAGGAAATTCTAGCTCCTATATGTTAAGTCTCTACCTCAAATATTGCAATGCCATAAAGTCTCTATGCTGCTATATAATTACATTTTCTTGCAGCACATTGACATTTTATTGTGAGTTATATAAGTTTCATGATAAATGGTTCTACTATCTTCGTGCAGTTGATAGGGACATGTCAAAAACCACCTGTCTTTTGCATTATCACGGAATATCTCTCTGGAGGCTCCTTGAGGGGCATTCCTTCACAAACTGGAACATAAACCACTTTGTTGGCCAAAACTTATTGCAATTGCTCTAGATATTTCCCAGGGAATGGAATACATTCACTCCCAAGGTGTGTTATTCATCGTGACTTGAAACCAGAGAATGTTCTCTTTGATCAAGACTTGTGTGCTAAAATTGCTGATTTTGGAATTGCCTGTGAGGAGGCATATTGTGATAAACTGGCAGAAGACCCTGGTACCTACCGTTGGATGGCACCTGAGATGATTAAACATAAGCCTTATGGACATAAAGTTGATGTGTACAGCTTTGGTCTAGTTCTTTGGGAGATGGTGACAGGAAGTGTGCCTTATGAAGAAATGATGCCCATGCAAGCAGCTTTTGCTGTGGTTGACAAAGTATGCTACCTGGTTCTCGCAATTCTCTTTTCTTAAGTGATTAAATGTTTGTGATTATACGAAACTCAAAGATGTCTAAATGTTTTCTAATTTTTATTTCTTGTTAGGGACATTGCTGTTTTAACTTTTCTAAATAGCTAAATGTTTCCAATACAAGATTTAAATTATATCCGCAGTTAGCTCATCCTGACTGAAGCATGAAGTTTATGTCCTGTTTGCTAACTGAAAATTTCTTTCAATGTTTTCCATAATCTTTTCTTTTTCCTTAATTGTTGTCCCTGCTTTCTTGTGCCATTGTTGACTTATCGAGTATGAAAATATATAGTGTTTTGTTTTTTAATGTAAAATGAAAATCTTTACTTCAGTTCTTTTGGATGTGCTGTATATATCAGCAAAGTTTCCTGGTTATGGTGGCCCATTGTTTGATGATTTTGTGGAAGACTTTGCTCATGACATAATTAGTTGGAGCAATGTATGAGCTGTCAAAGGTTTCTAATATGCATGTAATGTATAAAATTATGCATTTTTCAGAACCTGAGGCCAACCATTCCTGCTGAATGCCCGGCAGCCTTCCGAGCTTTGATTGAGCAATGTTGGGCATTGCATCCAGAGAAGAGGCCTGAGTTCTGGCGGATCGTAAAGGTGTTAGAGCAGTTTGAATCCTCTCTTGCTCAAGATGGAACACTTGACCACATAACAAACCTGACCTATCATGGCCACAAGAAACGGCTGGTTGCCTGGATCCAAAAGCTGAAGCCCTTGCATGCTAATGGTTCAGGAAACAGAAAGATGCCTAAATTTGGGTAACATTCCACTGCAATAGTGCTTTTTTTTAATGTGTTTTATTCCATATATGTTGTTTGCAAAGCCTTATTTGAAGATATCATGCCTTTTTTAAACCTTATTTTATATGGATAATCCAATGCGGCCTGAATTCGTAAAACCAATTTAGTATTTTTTTTTCTCATGTATAAATCCTTGACGTTATTTATTCATCATCTTTACTATTTATTCATTCAAAAATGCAGAGGGCCTATGAACTATGTTCGAAGTCATGAAACTTTGATAGCTTTTGTAAACGGCCATGTCATGTTTGAGGTTTTGACGCTTCAAATTTAGTTCATAAGATTTGTTATGTGGGCATTTACATTACACCAATCAATAGTTGTTTGATTGCCATCGTTCTTTTGCTTTTGTTTTTGAATCTTACACACTTTATGGAACAGTGTGTATATATGGCATGCATTTTAGAATCATTCTTTTGCTATCATTCTTAATTCTCCTTTGAATTCTTAATATGTTCACCGTCCTGGTGATTCTTGCTTTGTCTACAATGGTTTGAGAATTAAGAATCATCTTGTTTATAGCCTTACATTTGTTCCATATTTGATGGATACCTTGGTCCAAGCCTAACCGTTCGGTCGTCATTAGTTATGAAGTTGAAAATTTTTGATAATTTTTAGTTCAAGAACTTTACTAGGAATGAGTATCTATAAAGGTGTACCATTTGCTTTTTGTATGCCAGAAGAAATACTCTTAAGGATGACATGCCATCGTCAACGATATCAAAACTCCAGTTATAAACATCTCAAATTCCTTGAAGCAGTGTGTTTGGGCGGCTTATTAGCTGTGGTGACAACAAAGTAAAATCTTAATCTTGGCTGTGCTATTTTTGTTTATTATAATTTGATACTCATGTGTCTTTAATTCTTTAGCTTTTAGATGAATGGGCTGTTTCAGTAAAAGAAAGATTATGGTAAGAAAATATGCAGCACGCTATACGTGATCCATTGGTCTTGGTGCATGACTAGAATATAGTATGCTTATTTCACTATCCAAATCATGCGTAAATTCCAGAAGAAATATGCCTTTGTGATCGTAAGGAGCATTTTTTTTCATATTTATTTCATTTGACTAAATATGCCATCAGGTTTGTATGATTAATAAAGTTCATGGTGTTAATTTGTTAAGAAAAGCTTTTCCTTGTGAAGCTGGACGAGGATTACATGTTTGAGTGAGAAGAACAAGGATTTGTTGGGGGCAAAGACAAATTGCGGTTCTGTATGATTAGTAAAGTTCAAGGTAGTTGTCGGGAAAAGTTTTTCCTTTGTGAAGCTGGATGAGCATTACATGTTTGACTGAGAAGACCAAGGTTTTGTTCGGTAGAAGACAAATTGCTTGAAGATAATTGTTGAACATCGGAAGGTGGCAAATGAGGAGGTGATAGCTTTGAAAACATTGCCATTGATTTTATTTCTAGATTGAATTTCAATTCTGTTGCTTCTATATCCTAATCAACACAGCTGTTGATTCAATTGCGTTTCTTTAAAAGACTGTTATTTACATTGGTGCTCTGTGAACACTTCAGAATGAACTATCTATCCTCCAGGAACAAAGCGCTCATTACTCTGTTGTAGCAGCCCGGTATCGATTCTGTCAAGCAAGTCATCATCATATTTAAACTTGGGGGCAATTGGCACATTGGCAGCAATCATTTTTGGGCCACCCTCAGCAGGAAGGTTGTGAGGGTGCTTCTTTTGTGTGGGGAATGTGATATAGTGAAGATCATGGTTCGCTATTGTGCTGATAAACTCAGGTGCATTGCAGATAACTGTTTGGAAGTAGCCTTCCGGTGAGGAAACAAAGTTCGTGTAGTACATAAGGAGAGTCCTCAGGAGGTTATACTGGCCCCATATTCAGAACTCTGTCAGTTCTCTTGACAACATTATCCATGCAGAACCTGAGCAACAATGTACATGCAAGATGAATTACTACAAATCAAAACAAAGCATGGACATGTTAATGTGCTGTTGAGATACCAGTGAAGAGTTTGAACGCTGTTTGAAGTTCTCTTTGGAGCTACACAGAAGATGTCTGATTTCTTCATTGAATAAAGACAGGGATCAATGATTAATGGCTTCCCTTTCTTGGTCCTGATACCATGCCCATCAATTAGTAGTAATGCAAGGAGGCGGAGAGGCAAACGATCAATGAAATTTAAAACTAGGGTAAACAAGGAGAAGGTGCACTATGTTTACCAATAAATTAAAACACACCTTTTTGGTTGGAAGAAATATAATTTTTTATTGTTTAATTTTTGCGACACATTTTGCGATGCGTATAGATTGTTGCAAATAATGTGTCGCGAAATACGTCGCAAATTAATTATATGCTTTATTTATGATAATTATTCTTGGCCCCGAAAGTCTGCGACACAGTTTGCGACGTTAAAAAATGTTCTTTCTTTTGCGACACATTTTGATATATAATATGACGTTTTAAATTTTGTGTCACAAATTGTTGCAAAATGTGTCACAAATTTGCGACACATTTATGTGTCGCAAATATGGGTTTTTGTTGTAGTGCATTGACCTCCAATATGTTTCATTTTTCTTAAAATAATTAATTTATCTTTGGGTAAATCAAGAAGTTCTATGGTTAATGAATATCAAATTAACCATTTATGTAAGGGAAAATTACTGTTCACTCCTCGGGAATTTCAAAACTGGCCAAAAACCCCCTCCTATTTTTGCACACCCCGGACAGCCCCTCCGTTATAGTTTGGTTCCCTTCTACCCCCCCGTCCGTCACATGAAATGGGTCCATGTTACGAAAATCCATTTTTGCCCCTGCAAATGGTGGGAAAAAAACCCGCCCGATCACATCATGTCATGTCTGGCTTTATGCATACATATGTGAGTTTTTTCCCCCTTTATGGTTTCTTGTTCGCTTAGAGAGCTTAGAAGGCGAATTACATAATTTTGTTCTTGTTCTCCTTTTCCTTCTGCTAAGTCGATATTATGGACAGTTTTTGTGCCATTGCTAGATACAACGGGGAGGGACGAGTGCTGACGTTCACCGCGTCAACTGAATGGGCGTCAGTGTTAGGTGAGATTTGTGAGCGCTGGGGTCTCGATGTTTGTCGCGCGAGGGTGAAGTTCATCACACCCGATGGACATAATACGGTTTGCCCAATAGAGAACGAGGTGGACTTCCAGCGCATGTGTCATGTGTTCTCCATCCTCAAAGGCGGTGTAGTCGATATGGTTGTCGAGACGGATGACGTGCCACGGCGGCCTTTCCGAAAACGAGTTATTGTCGTGGTAATGCGTTGCTCTAAAACAATTATGCGGTTGTATGTCGGTTAGTGTTTAACACTACCATTATCTCGTATTAAAGAATGAATTATCCGTTTAAATTGGGCGTCTCCGATTAATTTATCATGTTTCGTGTAAACTATCATACACCGTTTGCATTATTACATCTCGTTTAACTATGCCTGTTAAGGTGTAAATATTAACTTAGGCATTTAAATAAGTGGACTTTGTGCTTAAATTTCGATCGTTTGCGTTTGAACCGAAGTTGTGGCGGGGAATTCGAGAATCTGGGAGCGCTTCTGTCCCACCACATGGCGACCCGGATGGTGTCGCATGCCCGCCATCGTCGTCGCGATCGACATGAAGTGTTGTCGTTGGACGTCGGACAACGTTTTGATGGCGTTGAACATTTCCGAGATACCCTTCGCAATTTTGCTATCGGTCGGAATTTTGATTTCAAATTCGTGAAGAACGAAAAATACCGGGTCACTGTGGAATGCGCGGCCGGTGGATGTCAATGGCGCGTTCACGCATCAAAGGAATATAATAGAAATACCTTCAGAATCAAGACAACGGAGCCGACACACACCTGCGGTGGTGGAATTGGGTCGGGGTCACACCCGAAAACGTCCAAAAAATGGGTCGGCGCACGAGTGATTCGGAAGGCCGAAGGACCGGCCCTTGTACAAGGCCATCGACATTCGGGAAGGACATGTTGCGGGAGCATGGTGTCCACATTCCATACAAGCAGGCTTGGTGGGAAAAGAGCATGCCCGGGTGATCCTCGACGGCGGCGACATCTCCAAAGAACGATCCGTTGCTTTGGTACGTCCATAAGGTGGCCGAGACAAACCCCGGCAAGCATCGCGTTTGTGGAAAGAGACGGTGAGCGTTTTAAACGTGCGTTCTTCTCTTTCGGCGCGTGCATTTTGGGGTTCAAGCGGGCATGCAGGCCGCGTTGTTTGTGGATGGTACTCACCTCCTCGGAAAGTATCGGGGTACTCTCTTGGGTGCCACGGGGAAGGATGGGAACAATGGCTTCTTCCACGTCGCCTTCGCTATTGTCGACAACGAGACCGACGCCAATTGGACGTGGTTCATTTCCAAGTTAGGTGATGCTTTATACGACGAAGGAGACTACCAAGAGACAATTACATTCGTTTCGGATAGGTCAAAGGGCCTTGTGAACGCTGTTGTTGAGAGTTTTCCCTTCATCCCCGCACGCGTACGCCTTCGGCACTTGGAGGCCAATTTTATGAAAGCCAATGGCAGACTTGGGAAGGCATTGAGGGAGGAGTCTTGGTCCATATGTTTTCGTATCGCGTGGGCGACGACGGCTAAAGAATTCGATGACACCGTCAATGAACTGCGGGCCGTATCGTCCGAAGCGTTTCGGTGGTTGATTCACAAATCCGACATGTCACACTGGTCGAATTATCTGTTCAAAGGTGACCGATGGGGCGAGATGTATTCGAATGTAGCCGAGTCGTTCAATGCGTGGATCAAAGAAGCTCGACACCTACCGGTGACGAAAATGGTCGACGCTATAAGGTACTCGAAGGTTAAATACATGTAACGCTTAAGCTTACCCGTTACACTTTAATGTTCGTTATCGGTGTTTAACATGCACCGTCCGCAGTTTGATATCGTCGTCGGTGTTTAACATTCACATTAACCCTTTAGTCCGGTAGAATCCCGTATAAGATAACAAATGTAAATATCATTGTCTCGGTTTAAATACCGTCGTATATGTTTTTCTTCTTCGATCTTTAGTTTATTACGTTCGTTTACTCCGATGTAGTGGTGTTTAAATATTCATATATTCGCGTAAATTTCTTTAAGATTTCCGATATTCGTTGTGCGAGTACAAGCCGATGCGCATGTTATGCACTCGCCGTGAGCAAGCGAACAAATGGGATACTTTCTTATGCCCGGACATACGTTCAAAGGTTGAGACGCTTGTGCGGGATAGCCGAAGTCTTCACGTTGCTCATTGTCTCGCCGATCGTTACGAAGTGATTGACCAGTGCCAGTAACTCTGTAGACCTTGCCAGTAGAACTTGCTCATGTCGCAGATGGCAAGTTTATGGCATCCCGTGCAAACACGCTTGCGCTGCGATATTGGTGACGGACAACAATGTTCATCGTTTTATTAGCGATCACTTCACCGTCGACACTTACAAGTTGGCGTATAAGGAAGCTATATTTCCCATACCCGACAATGAGAGGACCACGGACAACAATTGAGATCTGCTTTTGCGGCCGCCTGTGACGAGAAGGCAACCTGGTCGTCCTAGACGAAGGAGGATCGAGTCGCAAGCGTTTGATGTCCGCGAGTTACATTGCAGCCGCTGCCACGCGTCCGGTCACAATCGTAGAACTTGCAATGAAAGTGTCGCCGATTAGGCTTCGTAAAAAGATAATCTTTAAAGAGCACACATTTATTTGGTTATGACGCCCTGATATTTAAACATAGAATAAATGAATTTCGTTGTACCCACTGAAGTTTTAATCGAATAAACCTAATGTTAAATGGTGACACATTTAAAGAGTCACACACAAATTGAAGCGTACGCAGTGGATGTTAAACGGGAAATATCGGTAATAAACGGTAACCAATAACGCTAAACAGGCACATCGCTTGTTGTCATTCTTTTGTATTTGAACTTCCGGAAGGAATATAAGATAGTGACGCATAAACAGAGACGTCATATTTAAACAGATACGGCGGCGAGTTTTACACATCTTCGACGGAATGTTTAACGGAGACGTTGTATGGTAACACAAATTGAAGTGTACGCAGTGAATGTTAAACGGGAATGTAAGATAGTCCGAATTAATGACGACAAGACGTCATTAGAGTGAAATCCCAGTACCAATGCTAATTCATTACCATCTCTTTCCCAATTACATTTGAATTCAAAATCCACACGTAAGCATCAATGCACGGAGTACGTTAGGCAAACTTGCGACCCCTAAACTTCTATTTAAACAATAAACGGAAATCAAAGGCACATCCACATATTACACACAGAGAAAGAAGTATGTACAAGTCCCTCCTCAACGAGCTCTGCCAGAGAACCCGCCGGCCGTCGCCGGAGTACGCTGGTTGTAATAGAACTCCGGTCCAACTAAAAATTTTGTGAAGGAAAGAAATTTGTTCCCCTGTTACGTTTTGATCTTTAAACCGATACGTGTATATTTCAACATCGGCACTAAATTATAAACGTCGACGCCTGTAAAAGGGTGGGCCACAATATTTGAAAAGCGCGAGTGTTTGTAAATAGCGAGAATAGTTTTCACACAGAGTCCTCGATGTGTGAAGAAGACAATTCAAACATAAACATCGAATGTTAAGTGAAGACGCACGCTAATAAGCGGTGTCATGCAATGTTAAACGGGGAGAACCCTCGTTCTCGTTCGTCGATAGTTAACCGCAGATATCGATAGTTAAACGGTAAAGTGTAAGGGTAAGTGATGCCGGTTATATTTAAACAATGATGGCGAGTTTCATAGATTAAATACCTCATTGATGTTTACAAAATAGGTTCAAAACCAGAAAATTTGCATTGGAAAATGCTGAAACGTCGCATGCATAAATGGAGTTGAATTTAGGCTAGTTACGGTATAACGTAGTCAGATAAACTAGGCAATGTGAATTTATTATTAATTACTCCAATTTAATGTTGAAATGCGGGTCAAGAAAGCGTGAACGTAACCGATGCCATTTACTATATTCCATTTATTTCACCGAAAACCAATGCCTTTTTTTTTTTACAAATAGTTATGGTTGTATGTAAGCATCAAGCCGAAACAAGATACAGACGCAGATATTATCCACATCCCACAACAATGTTTAAGTCACGTCTAGCAGACTTTTGCCAGATGACACGCGGGCCCTCGCCGGAGTACACCACTCTCCGTGAAGGCCCCGACACCAACCCCGTCTTCCTGGCCACGGTGACGGTCGACGGGACCCCTTTCTCCGGTTCTTCATCTCGCGGAAAGCGCCGAGGAGGCGCAGAACATTGCTGCCGAGGTGGCGTTCAAGCTGTGTGCCCTTCGAGCAGCGTGGAGATTACCAAGGCCCCGGTTGCCGACGATGACGTATCCGACGCAGTCTCGCATACCGTAAGACTTCTCGGTTGAGTGTAAAAACAAAAAAAGAGCCACCTTCCATACGTAAACCTTCAACTCTTCATTGCAGGACCTTCACGAGCCGTCGGGGATTACACCAGTGGTGAAGAGTTGGATTGGGTTTTCGAACACCTGGTCCGTTCACTAAACGCAAAACTTGAAGGAATAAAATATCGAAAGGCACGTGTGGAAAAGCTGCTCCAAGATTTGAATGACAAGAAAAGGGGGGAGTGAGATTATGTTCGAGTTGATGTCGTTTGTAAATTGCTCCATCTAAATGGAGTTCTCTATATTTAAACGGAGTCGTCTGAATCCAAACGTAGTCATTAATATTTAAACAGATTAATCTATATTTAAACATACAAACCTAAACGGTCATTTTTATTACTCACGGCGTGACTCATTAGCCAAAATTAATTACTTTCACCATTAATTATGAAAACTAAAATCAGTCGCACATCTATTTCAAATTCATGTAATTTCCGTTGCGAGAAGCGTAAGTTGCGGATATTTGTGAAGCAATTATTGTCACATCGAATCGAATAGCAAACGGAGACTCGTATAATTACACGGGAACTCTAAAGAGTGAACAGCACGAACTATAATTGAACAGAGCCAACGAAGTTTAAACGGAGAGCAAATCATTTTGGCAGGCCTTTATATTTGAAAGTTAACACCGACTACTAACCAGATACTATTACCTTTAGCGCACAACTAATATGTTTATGTTAGGATGATGAGTTACATGATAATGAATTACGCAAACTTATTTTATTGTCGATGACTGATATGTGACAATAGCGATATGAAATTTTTTTTACCGCAACGTTAAACGTTAACAATAGTGACAAGTTAAACGACGGATTCGAAAGTTAAACGTTATTCTTAATGTGAATGGTAAGTCTTAAAGTTAAACAGATACGTAAACGGGGGATATACATTCTGAGTAATGCATGCATTCGACGAAGTGTTGTGAGATAGCATTGGGAAAGTGTGCATTGGTTAACCCGGCGGTGGACGTTATCGTTATCTGTTACGATTAAATTCGCCTGTTTTGGAATTCAAACGTCGAATAGTTATTGGCATCGGACTCGAGAAATAGTGCAAACGTCCGTTGAATACATTTGTATTTAAAGAAGAATCGGAAACAAGAAACGCACCCGAGATATTACTCGCAGATCTAGCGGTATGTATGTGCCAATTCTCAACGCGTCTTGCCGGAAGACACACCGCTCCACGCCGGCGTACTCCACAACCAGGGGAAGGCGCCCGGGCGCCTCCGCTTTCGTGGCAACGGTCACGGTGGATGGGACCACGTTTTCCGCCCGCAGAACCGAGAGAAGTAAGAGGCAGCCCGTAACGTTCTTTGCCCGGTGGCGTTCTACGAGCTATGTCCCGCGTAGCTTAGGACGAACGGTGCGTCCCCGCCGATGTCTATGCGTCTTTAGAAATATTTATCTAAATCGTTCATATCTTCTTTGCAGGGGCGATGACCAATCCCCGGGAGCGGTTCCTCGAAGATTTGGTCGGGGATTTGACGGAAAAAGCAGCATCTCTCTCCGCAGAACTCGAGCGAGTGGTATCTCATAAGAGGGATGTGGAGAGGCTGCTCCGGTACGCGAAAATGTATAAAACAGAATGACGGTTTTTGACCTGCTTAGTGTAGTTTTCATCCATTAAATAAGAACTTTTTGCTTAGTGTGATATTTTAACTTCGTTCTTACTCTCTCAGAAATGTTAACCGTTGCGGACGCATGTTAAACAGCCACGCATGAATTTTAAATGGAGAACAATGTTCCTTAAGCAAATTCTAACCATTCGTGCGCATGACAAGCACGGTTTAAATAGAGACGGACGCGAGTAAACCCTATCATGAAACGTTTAAATGGTAATATTCAACGGGAACGGTGATATTAAACCAGTAACGGCGAATGATAAACACAGATTGCCTTCTTGGTCTGATAATTCTAAATTTTAAACGGTTACAACAACACGTAATTGGTGACACACTGAAAAAAATAAAAATTCCGTACTTGAGGACCCATAGCGCGGTTCATGAAGACAATTAAAAATTTACATATAATAGGGACTCTCACCTTTAAAAACAAACAGCGCAAGTAGAATAGGGTCTCACCCGTCGAAGAATAGCGCCATATTAAACAGGGACTGTAATATTAAACATGTAACGACAAAAGCTAAACAGAGAATACCTTGTTTAACTGCTAGCTCTGCATTTTAAACGTAGACAACAACACGTAATGGGTGACATACATTGAGAAAAGAATTCCGTGCTTACGGACCCATAGCGCAGTTGATGGAGACATTTAAAAGTTATGTATAATAGGGTCGCTCACCTTTAAAAGCAGACAACGAAAGTAGATTACGGTCTCTTTCATTTAACGACAGCCTCCATGTTTTAAACAGGGACATAGGGAGTTAAACGCTTACCACTAATATCTAAACAAGGAGTATGTGATCAACCCGGTCCCCCTGGTGTTAAACGGTAACGGTGTATATTGCACGGAGATCCGTATTGTTAAAGTGTAACACAATGTTTTAATAGTGACAGCATCATTTTTTTACAGAAGTACTTAATTTTATAAAGCAGCGACGACCCTCAATCGGTACCATGGAATTTTAAGCAAAAAATGATTGAATATGAAAGAATAACGAACATTATTAGATGTACATTGAAATTTCTGCCATGTCGTTGGCAAAGAATGAATTGAATCAATTGAAATGAATTTTGACAAAACTATTTTACTTCCCCACAGCTGGACCCTCCCCGCGTTGCTTGATGCCGGATGCTCGTCCTTCCTTAAGTATGTGGGCAGCGTTTTTCAATCGCAGATAGGGGACGTCCGTGTGCGCTATCCGCAGCTTTTCGCCGCGGAGCAATTGCTCAATAAACCGCATCACGTAGACGGCGCAGTCGACAGTGCCTTTCTTTTGACGCGGTGTGTCGTCATCGTGAACAAGCGGATACTGTGCCGTCGCCGTCGTGCCGTACTCCATTTCGAGACATGTGTCGAATAGTTCCCGCTATCGCATTATACAAACCGATGTTAGAATAGAAAGCATCTATGTCACTCTGATAATCGAAATCTATATCGCAGAGAGCTTATCATTGCTACCGCGTCTCTGTTGTACTCTTCACTTGGGCATGAGGTGTAATGCCTGTACTCTTTCTTGTTATTGTCGAGCACCACGACATGGAAGTGGCCATTCAAGATTATGGGAAGGATGATGATGTCAACGTCATTGACGACCTTGGTGGCATCTCCGATCATAGCCAAAGTCGTCTCATGTGCGTCTTCCACCTTCGACATAAACAACGCCAGTGGTCGAGTGATGGAGGCGCGCTTCTTATGAGGATATGGCTTTCTGTTAAGTGTGTCTTGTACGATGCACACGAAGGCGTCCAACACATCATCTGTCACCATCTCTTTCCCGTCGATCGAACGAATAGGTTGGCCCGGGTGGTGCCGACATAATCATTCCTCCAGGCAACGACGGAAGCTGCGGTTAAACGGCAACACATGCGATTGATTAATAACACGTAGACGTTAAGTGGAAACAACACATACGTAAATGATAATGTATAGGGGTAAACAAGTAATATCGTTAGTTAAACGATACATTACTAGGTTATATGGTAACGACCGTAATTAAACGGAAACGCAACAACGTAAATGGGATGATCTCTATATAAACATTAACATCTACACTATCATACTTACTCGTCCATGGGGAAGTTGAGGAAAATCTTGATCGGCTCCTTCTCGAATACGTCGAGGCGCGATTGACCGGCGTATTTTTCTTCGCCGGAACGAAGTCTTTCCGCACTTCTTCATACCGCCGGTTGGCGAAGGTGACCGATTTTTCTTTTTTTCTCGGCGACGTTCCATTCGCCCCCGGCAACTGCCTTTATTGGGATCATCCGTAGATGCTTCTTTTGTTGCGGGATCGCGCCCACACCGGATGTGGCAATGTGGGTCGGCCGTTCCTCCGTGGGAAGGAGCTCCTCCACAATAGAGGCAACGGTCTTCTCAACCGCGGCGAAGGCAGTCTCATCAAGGGGAAGCACACCCTCGGGTGGTTCTTCATCTTCAAAATTAGTGGCCACCACCCTGGATGCGCCGTTGTCGGCCGCGGCTGCCGGCTCCACCGCGACGGGGATTTCGGAGTCTTCCGTAGACGCGGCATTGCCAACGGGGTCTACAATCTCCGCCACCGGGGTGGTGAAGTCATCAACTGCAACGGTCTCAACAACCGCATCAGCCGCCGGTGGTGATGCCATTGTTTCATCCTCGGCCGGTGGTGGACACACAGGCGGTATAGTTTTCGTCGCCTTTTGTGCAAGCCTCTTCATACGTGGCCTCGTCATACGTGGCCGTCTTGGAATGGCCTTCACGACGAAGTCGTCGTCCTCAATTTCCAACGGCTCATCCGTCCTGGGCAGGTCACGTATTTGTCCCGACGGTGCAGCCCTTTCAAACGAATCAAACCTTGCCTCCAATGCCTCAACCCGAGCGACAATCTGGGGGAAAGCGTTCATCATCACCTGGCATGCCCGCATAAAGGATGTAGTCACGTCGTCGGCTGATGACGTCGGTTGGGCTACCGCGGTCGGGGGGACTCTGGGGATCCGAGTGACTCTCGTTGTCGCGGCCGGTGCGGGTGTTGCCAATTGGCGGGGTAGGTGAGGGCCTATCCGACGCCGAGGGTTGCGTGTTGGGCTGGAAGGGGAGGAACCACGTCGGCGCGAACGGGCGGAAGGGGCTGGCATCTCCGCTTGCGGTCGTGCAAGTGGTTCCCGCGCAACAAAGATCCATCCGCCAATTGGCCCCAACAAAAGTCTCCTCCACAGCATTCGCAGGGACCAGCTCGAGAAACTAACATATATAAAGAAAACAATCTCGGACAAATCATTCAATTTGATCCAAAACAAACGTATTTAAACATTTGACATATATACGTAAACGATATGGCACACATTTAAACGGAGTATAACAAGGTTAAGCGAAGACACCAAGCGTTAAACACAAACTATATTTCCTACACGGATAAGCCTATCGTTAAACATTAAGCGCTCTTTGTAAACACATTAACACCGATTTATTACCTCTTTTCCTTCGAGAGCCGACCAACTGGTTTCTATCGTCGCGTGCTTCCGGTAAGTACTTTCGCAAGTAGCACGGCACCCTTGGGGTCTTGCCGAAACGGGCTTTCTTGCCGGTTCCGGTCACCTCGTAAAACCGGATGGTCGGCGCGATCGAGCAACCCTTAATGTACCCCGTGTTTACCTTCCCCCCTCGCATCGGCTTGCACTCGAGCGGCGGCTTGTGGAACGTCCTCCATAAGCCATTTGTGCGTCGCCTGCGCCCATGCGTACCGCCCCATGCCGGGTAGATCGTCGACATAATCAACGATCCAAGTGGGCACCGAGCATGAGGTATTCGGGAAGAGGATTGTCCCCATGAGGTACGCCATCAAGAGTTTCACAAAATCCTCCTCTCCCCCCATCTGTCCAACAAGACGCTCAAGAGTGCGCCTAATGGCGTCCCTGTGTCTGTCGAAGCTTTTCGAAAAATATCTCCCTTCGAAAGCTGACGGTGTCTTTTTCTTCTTAAACAGGACGGCGTCTCCGTCGCAGCGCAGACCCATAACGAGAGCCACATCCTCAGGCCTGAAGCTGAGCGAGGCTCGCCCCGATCCCGAATTTATTGGTGCGGCCATCGTACCCCTGCGAAGGCGAATCGAGAAGGGCCCTCTCTTGGAATACGGCTTCCACCTCGGTGAATGCCGCAAACGGTGTCCTTTGGATGATCTCCCAATGTCGAGAGGTCATGTGGACTTTCAATTCAGCCAAGGTCTCCACCACCGGTGTCAAGTAGCATCTCCCGTTGACTAGGTTTACCGCCATAATCACAACACTCGCAAAAATGACAACACTTGTTAAACGAGATACATCAAACGCTACACGTAGACAAATGTTTTACACGAAAAGCTCAACACTTAAACAGAGAGATGCACCGTTAAACGGAGACAAACTCTTTTAAACACGAACTCATTTCATCACACGGAAATCTCTTTTACAAACTGCAACCATATCAAATGGAAGGGGAAACGCACATTGTAAGCATTACACAAACAACAACAACCGATATCTCTTTCAATGATCGTGTGCACAACCGAAAACCCTAAACCCTAAAACCCTAACCCTAAACCAAAACCCAAAACCCAAAACCCTAAACCCTAGCAACCCCAGCCGAGAAATTCCCCCGCACACTAGAACCACGCAAAACAAAACCGAGTAATATCTCTCGTGTAGCAGTACTTCATATAAAAGCCTTGCTTTAGACACGGCTCTTCGCCATACCTTGAGCCGCAAACCGATGGAAGTGCGGGATACTTGCGCACGGTGGACTGAAGTTACTAGAGGATGTCGAAGCCGAGAGAGCTTCGGAGAGGGAAAAGCTGAAGAAAGTTAAGCAAAGAAAAAAAACGAACACTGCTCTCTGCCTCTCTTGGGATTCCCATCACGAAAAACCCTCCACTTCCTCTCTAACCGGCTTAATGATTGCACCACGATTTCCCATGCAAGGTAGGGGCAATTCCGTCCGTGAATTTGAAAAGTAACTCCGTTAACCACCGTTTCATTCTTTGGGGGTTTGAAAATCATTGTCTTTAAAAGGAAGGGGTTTTTATGGATTTGGAAATTAACGGGGTGTTTTTGGCCATTTCCCAAACTTTGGGGGTGTTTTTCGCCATTACCAGTTTATGTAACTAAAAGGCATTTTATTAAACTTATGGATAATTAACAATTTATGCATGACATCCTAATTTAGTTCGGCCACTTTAATGACTAACAAACCATATAAAGCATAATCATGTAAATAAACATAATTGTCATTTATCACCAAGATACATAACAAAATGTGAACATAGTTGGAGAAAAAATTATTATACGTGTTTATACTAATGCCATAATTTATTTTTAAAAATGATGAAAACCACAATTATAAATATTAACATAAAGAAATAAATCTAAAACTAATTATAATGTTGGTTTCAAATAATCCATAAATTATCTATAGATTTAGAATTTAAACATTTCTCCTTGACAAGATATTATGTTAACATTTTGATAAAATAAAGGATCATAATGGATCACATGATCACGCACATACAACCAAAACATCTGGTTCAATTATGGTCTAAAAAACTTTCCGAATTTAAAATTCAAGATCTTCCTATAATGTTTTAAAACAAGGAAGATCTCCATGAAGTATTTATTCTTGAATCCTAAATCAGATTATGATACCACATCTTATAGACATGTCATTCATGTAATAGAATCGTAAAATAGGATCAAGTAAAAATAAATTCTAAAATAATACATGATACTTTAAAACCAAACCTAATGCGGAATTTGGTTGAGACATCTCTATAGAAACAAAAATACTTAGAAGATAAATCGATTTCTCTCACTTTATCTTCTTACGTTACGGCTTTACTTTCTTATGGAGAATATGTTTTTCAACGTAAAAAAAAAAAAAAAAACACATAACCCTAATGAATAGAGAAATGACCAATTTATATATAATCTCTAATTAATATGGTACGTTCAACATATAACCAGTTGAACGGTCAAGATTTGTCCACTTTAAATGTCATTAATATTATCTATTAATATATCTAGTAATCGGACAACATTAAATTCGGATAAAAGTTAACAACTACATAATTGAATCATCTTCAATAATTTTAATTCAACCACTATAACATGAAATTACATGCTACCATAACCTATATTTTTTTTCATATATAAGCTGTAACAAGTCAATAAAATAAGTATCAATAAATCTAATATCAAAGCTAAATACATGGTACTGTTGTTGTAGTAAACAAGTGTCGAAAGTTAAGTCTCTCTTTTAAAATATAGTTAAATATTTAGAATGCATAAGATAATTTGTCCACATTATTAATATAATATATATAATAATAAATAAACAAATAAACATATGGCTATAATCCTTAAAACGTACCATCACTTCTAGCACCAAAAGGTTACAAAAATAAAATAAAATAAAATAAAGAGTTTTGGTACAACTCTTTGCAAACTCTGCAAGAATTATACTAGTAACTTGAAGCTAGCATTGGCCCCATGGCCTTAAATTATCAATCACACCACCCACATTTACTAGCATATATATATATATCACAAGCTCATCTACCTACCAAACATTATTTGAGTATGGATTTCCATGTTTCTCCCCTGCAACTTATGTATAGTTATTTGACAACTCATATATGAACAATAAAAGGTACACTTCTTATGAACATGGTACAATGAACCAGTGTAAGCCAACAAGGTTAACTTTCTTATTGAACTAATTGAAGAGCAAGTCTAGGCTAAATCCAAGAAGGCAAGACACAATGACGTGTTAGAACACACTTCTTTCTCTCCCATTCGGTTTTAAACAAACGTTTTTCTTATATTGGATTCTATTTATTTAATATTATTTTTTTAAAAAATTAGTATATTCGAACCGATAAAAATTAAACAGACTAATAAAAATTGATCCGAATGATAAAGATTTGTATTACTTAAACCATTAGTCCAAAGTTTGAATTTTAATTAATGCATGCATATAAGAAAACACCAAAAATATATTTTTTTTATAAAACTCTCAGTGTTTTATTCAAACTAGTTTAGAGTGCTCGTAAGATACTAGTGGATAAAATAAATAAAAAAAATATTACACGCATGTTAGCATCCATTTAAAGCATCAAATTCACGTTTAAATGCTTAGATTGGATTTTTATGCAAGTTGGGAAATAGCATTATATGATTAAAAAAACAATGCATTCAAAAGACATCTCAATGTAATATTCTCATGTCATCTAATCAGACAAACATGAGGTCTGACACAAATAATTAATTATTATTTCACCTAATTAAAATTTACTACACATCAAAAGCAAATATTATAAAATAATTGTACCACACAATCTGATTAAACTAAATTAACATCAACAGAAATATTGTATATATCCATTTTTTTCTTATAATTAGATCGAGTTCAATAAAGTTGAATTCTATATTATCAACAACCTTTTAGTTTATTTATGTCTTTTACGTAAGGTATTTATATTTTTATCAAAAAAAAAGTTCCAATTTTTTAGCTGAACTTGTCTGGTTTTGAAACTATGCAAATTATATATATATATATATATATATATATATATATATATATATATATATATATATATATATATAGTGAGTGTTGCATAATGCAGCACAGTATATAAAATCAGGGTGTTCTCTAGTTCTTAAACCATGGAAAATGAGCTCCATATCTCTTATCACTCAGAGTGGAAGCAATTGACGTATTAACTCCTTACACGTCCTTAACGTGATTTATTTATTTTATAAAAAATTTTAAATTCATATTAAAATTCACAAAGAAATAATAATTGAGAAAAAAATTTATTTCCTCACCAATAAATGCATTACGAAATGATTATTCATTTATTATATTACGGTGAAATTTTATGAGATATTTAAGAAAAGAAAAAATACAATAGAGACAAAGGTACTTTCATTACTCATCCAATACAAGAGTTGCCATTTAATTTTTTTTCCTAAATCACAAATCCAGAGTTCGAATCTACGGTAACTAGCGAGTAAAATTTATTACTCTTTTAACAAATAACACGTGTTATATATATGTAAGATTGTATGAACCATTATGGAGTAGGAAGCATAGATAGCATTTAACAGTGATGACAAGACGAAGCTCAAATATAAATGAAAGCAAGCTCACACATGGCCCCCTTTTTCCATCATCCCAAGCTTCAAACGCCACCCAAATATCTACATTTTACCTCCTCATCCATTTAACTCACTCTATGGGTCCCCTCAAATTCAATCCACACATTAAATTTAATAATTTTAATTAATTCACATTCAATTTATTTTTAATTATACAAAAATAAATAAATAAATAAATAAATAAATAAATGAGAGCCACATCAACATGCACTTACTTAAACTGAAATTTGAACTCATTTTTTGTTTTTTAACTAAAAATAAAAACACTTTACGTGAAAAATTGGGTATTAATAGGCTAAAGAGTATGATGACCGCATTTAAAAAATTAATAAAAATAAAAAATTCAGTTAAGTTAAAAGTAATAATAATAATAATAATAATGGGTAAATTAAGAGGAAGGAGTCGGTTTAAAGGTCACTTTAATGCCAACCCTTCTCTTTCTCGTCTACTACTGTTGCTACTCCCACCGCTACTGACGCTACTAATACCCCCCCAATTCCCCATTCTTCGCATTCCGTCCCAACTCCTCCCACCGATCCCAACTTCTTCACAGACGGATTCGGGCGCACAATGGCCAACCGATCCGACTCCGAAACCAGCGTCCAATCATCGACCACCACGTCATCCTCCTCCCGTTCGTCTCCGCCGCCCGAATCCTCCCGACCCGACCCGAAACGCCCTAAACGGGTGCGTGACTCCAGCCGCCACCCGCTTTACCGCGGGGTTCGGATGCGGACTTGGGGCAAATGGGTTTCCGAGATCCGGGAACCCAAGAAGAAGTCTCGCATTTGGCTTGGCACCTTCCCCACGCCGGAGATGGCGGCTCGAGCTCACGATGTCGCCGCTCTCAGCGTTAAGGGTGACTCAGCTATACTTAACTTCCCCGAGTTAGCCGCCACGCTTCCCCGCCCGGAGACGCTGTCCCCTCGAGACGTGCAGGCGGCGGCCGCTAAGGCCGCCGCGATGGAGCCGGTTCCAGAGCCGGCGCCGGATGAGCTCGGAGAAATCGTTGAGCTGCCGCGACTCGGCGATGAGTGGCTTGACTCGGCTGAGTTCGTGTTTCATGATGACTCGTGGGCGGTTGACCCCGGTTTGTTCTTATCGGATCCGGGTTGGCCCGATGCTTTCTTGCAAACGGGTCTTTTGTGGGAGTACTAACGGAGCTCCGTTAAGACTTTCTCTTCCTCTCTTCTCAAGCCCTTCTCTTTTTACACAGGGCCAAGTCAATCCTTTTTTTTTTTTTTTTAATATTTGAATTTTGGGTGCTTATGCTCTATGTATTACTGTCGATTTTATATTTACATTTCTTGTCTTGTGTGAGTTTTTTTTTTTTTTTTTTTTTTTTTTTTTTTGGGGGTGGGGGGGTTTGAATTTCTCTCCCAAGGGAATGAAAATGGGTTTGGTTGGTGGAACAAATGTATAGTGTTTGGGAGAAGAGAAAAAAATGTAGAATGAGATGTGTGGATTGAACTTTTCCAAGTCTTTGTAAGCTTAATAATCAAGATTGTCATTTTGCATTGCTATCGTCGAACATCTTAGTGATATTTTGATAAGTTATCGTTGTGATAATAAATAGAAGAAGAAAAAAAAAAAAAAAGAAACCTTGAAAAACTCGGATAGAAACTAATTAAAATTAGAAGAGTGTGCCGCTGAACTCTTAGCTTGCCAGAACTATGGCCAATCATCTCATGGTCGCTCTAGTCCACTATTCCTTTTCAATTCTGCCTCCAAGATTACCAAACTGCCCTTGATAGTTAGGTTGCTCCTTTCCTTCTTCCTTTAATTCTCTGTAACCTTTGTACTCGTTTGTAGTCATGCTCTTCTTTGTATCTCTCTCTTCTATATTTCAATATTTCAATCCTATACACAAAAAAAAAAAAAAAAAAAAAACCCAAAAAATCACATTTTCATATTTGTTACCTCTTGGAGTAACTAGCATAAATTTAACTCCATATATAATATGGAAAGCTTTACTCCGAACATCCTTAGAACTAGAGAGAGAAATTAATGAGAAAAAAAGAGAGAAAAAGAGAAATGAGAAAAAGTGAGAGTTGGGAACAGGTGCATTGTCTTCGTACTTGCTGGATGAAAGATGTTCTGCTACACCTGTAGATTAATATTAGGGTGGTATGTATACTACTATTCATTCCCCTCTACATTGTTAGTGAGCACAATAATAAATGCATATCACTGTCCATTGGTATGCGTTGGATCGAAATCCAACAGTCATCTGCGAACATTTGTATATAACGAATCTAAGTTGGTAATATATACAACCTAACAATGTCTCAAGCATATAGAAATTACAGTTACAAACAGTAATACATCAACACGTGGTGGTTGTGTACGTAACTAGGCAGCTATATGACCAAACATAAAATAAGAATTAAACATCACTGTTATTTCTCATTTAAATAAGAAGCCTTCTTTGGGGAAGAAATTTAATATATCGTTGTGATTTTGACATTGTGCCCTCTGGTACAAAAATGTTAGCACCTCCACACACGTATGTGTACCTTGTAACTTGTTTTTAAAGCTAATCTACTGCACCTTATGATAGACGTGGCCATTTTGAACAGAAATCGTGGAACCGAACCGGAACCGGCAAAACCATAACCATCAAAAAACCGGAACGGGAACCTTCATATAAAGTTCGGTTCTGGTTTCAGAATTTGAAAACCGTTCAACCGGTGGTTCGAACCGCCGGTTCCAGCTTTATATATATATATATATATATTATGTCTTTATTTTGTTAATATCATTAATAATTTATTAATTTAATTTCATGTTTAAAGATATTTTAAATAAATAATTAAAGATATTAACTAAATTGATTAGGTCTGATTCTGAACACTTGAACTTGATTACCCGATTATGACCACTAAATTTGATTCGTAACATTAGTCCGACTTACATGTATTGTGTCATGCCAAACTTCGTTACTCATGCAATAAGATAAGTTATAACTAATTGATTATGCCAGAAATTATTGGTATCAAATTAAATATGGATTTATTAAAATAATTTAATTAATAAGGAGTAGTTATAACTAATTGCTTTAATAGAGATTAATCTTAATTTTTAATACTAATTGAAATATTATTGAATTGCTTGTTTGTATTGTCTTTGAAATAGGACAATTCAGAGCATTTATAAAAAACTGAACTCTATGGCTTTGAGTAGGGGCTGAGCGACAGGGGGGCAATGGGGAAGGCCGTCTCCCTGTCGGCTGTCGCTGGCGGGGTTGTAATAAATATTTTTAAAGCTTTGATTTACTAATAAATGTTTTTAAAAAAATATGATTAATTTAAATAGGAGTTTAAATGAAAGTTATTATTTTTCAAAAATATTTAAATATCAATTTATTTTGTAATTAATAAGATTTTCAATGTAAGTAATTTATAAAATTAAATTTTTTAAAAATTATTTAAATGAATTCAGATAAATTATTAAATCAGATATGTCATGTAAATGAGAATTTTTTAATTTAAAATATTATCTATATTTTTATAATTATAAATCAAAACAACATCAACTCAAGGATAAGGTTAGTGAAGTAATTACATTAAGCCCTTTATTTTTTTTATTTCTTCCCCTATTGTATTAATACTTTTATATCAAAAATTATTAATACTTTTATTTTTTTAATAAAATATTATATTAAATTAATTATTGTATTTTTGTGTTTATTAACACTTTATTTAATAAAATATCCTCGAATTGTAGCCCCTGGGTATAGTAACATAGCATTCTTCTTCTTGTTGCCGAACCTATGCTTCCTTTGTGATTCTTACTGAAGCGTTGTGATGATTTTTATCCTCAAAGGCAATTGCCTTAACGTAGGAAGGCACTCAACTTACTCACAAAACAACATCAGGTTTCGGCTATTCTGTTTGTTTGGTTTGAGGATTTTGCATGCTCGTCTTCAATCATGAATAGATTCGGTTTCCTCTTCGACCATTAATAGACTATGTGTATCGTTTAATTAAAATGATAAATTTTACACTACACAGAAAAACCATATAATGCACGTAACGAATGTATAAACATAGTGCATGCATAAAAATACAAGGCAATGATAGATATTACACAGTGAATTGTCAGCTGGCTACAACTGCATTACATGAACAATGGTAGTGGCCAATTTCATGGATTTGACTATAGTACAATTCTCAAACATCAAACTATAATTTAATCCTCTTTCTTCTCGGGAGTATGGGTCGTCTTTTCATGACAAACTTTACTCTAACCTGGGAGACAACACTGGCTCAATACTCATATATTTCACCAAGCACTGTTTCTCATGAACTCAACCATCACACAGAAAAAAAGAGAAAGAGGGATATAATTAGGTGGGAATTTATTTTTTTTCTCTCACAACCTTACATTGCCAATTCAAAAATTACACAGAAAAAAGCTCATGCAATTAGCATCATGAAGTATGGAATGGTAAATATATGGAAATAACGTAGACCGTTTGGAATATCAAAATGTCAAAGAAAACTATATGGGAAGAATGAAAACTTTCAGGGACCTACAAAAAATTTTCTTTTTAGGTTAAATGATAGCATGGAAATTTATAATGAACAAAGTGCATTTAACGACCAATTTATTTATTTTTTCACCCACATTAATTAATCACACAAATAATCTATAAATCAATGTTAATATATAAATTTTTATTTTATTCTACTCACATAATTAGTAATTGTTAGGGTTTATTGTATATACATGTATTATACATATATATATACGTATACTCTTCTTTCTTCCTCTATATATGTAATCTTCATTATCAATACATGTGCAGCCTTATTCCCTCTCACATGGTATCAGAGGGCATTATTCCGGTCATAATGCCGGCAGCTTCCGTTAAACTCGCCTGAGCTCCCCACCCCCCCCGCCGCCCAACTCCCGGCCCACCTCCGCCTAGCTTCCCGAGTCCCGCGCCTCGCACCCCATTTCTCCACAGCCTCGCCCAAGCTCCGGCCGCCTCCCGGCCCGCCACCGGCGCCACTCCCGGCCTCGCCCAAGCTCCGGCCGCCACCCGCGCCACTCCACAGCCTCGCCAAAGCTCCCGCCGCCTCCCGGCCACCACCGGCGCCACTCCACGGCCTCGCCCAAGCTCCGGCCCGCCACCACCGACCAAGCTCCAAGCCCACATCCGTCTCCCAAGCTCCCGACCATCGCCGCCGTCTCCCAAGCTTCCGGCCCGGCCGTCTCCCAAGCTCCCAAGCTCCCCGCGCCCCGCCACCACCTTTCCCGGCCCGAGCTCCACCGCACCTCGGCCTCGCTCCGCCGCGCAGCAAACCGCCACATCTTTCGGCCAAGCATCTCTCCGGCGAGCTGCTCGCCGCGCCGCAAAACTTCTGCTTGCAAACTCCGGTCGCCCCAACATCTCTCCGGCGATCTTTGGGTTCCGTGCTCAATCCTATCATGGCTGCCATTTCCAAGAATTGTCCATGTTTTATCTTGTCCGGAATATTCACTCCCGGACAAGCATATGTTTTCATATACTTTTATCTAATTATATATATATATATATATATATATATATATATATAATTAGATATATATATATTAAAAAAAAAAAAAAAATCGATCTTGTTCACAAAAAAAAAAATCATCGGCATTGTTCAAAAAAAAAAAAAAAAAAAAAAAAAAAAATGACTTCTTCTACTTCTCCTAATTTTCTTGCCCCGGTTGATGTCAAATTAAATGGCTCCAATTACAAAGAATGGTACACAACTGTGCGTATCATTTTACTTGGAATGGAGTTACTTGATCATGTAGACGGCACATCCTCTCCTCCTGAAAAGACTGATAGTTCTTCTACCTCATGGTTCACAGCTGATCATCAAGCCATGACTCTCATCTGTCAGTCATGTGAAGTTGATATTCGCATGGAGATTGGACATCTTCCGACTGCCTTTACTATGTGGGATCACTTACGTCATATGTTTGAGCAGTCCAGTTCCGCTCGTCAGTATGCTATTTTACAGGATCTCACTTATGTCCAACAAAGGGAGCGTTCTGTTCGAGACTATGTTACTGAACTGCGATCTTTGTGGAGACAGCTTGACTCTTTGGAGCCTTCCACTTGTATGACGTGCAAGTGCTGTAAGGCTCGGCTTCAGTCCCGCCAGACACAACGTACCTTTGAGTTCCTGATGCGTCTTCGTCCCGATTATGAGGCTGTCCGCAGCCAATTACTTAATCGCGACCCTATTCCCTCCTTTGACGATGTTGTGCGAAGTGTTATAGCTGAAGAGACTCGGTTACATGCCCTTTCGTCTTCTAGCTTGCGTCCCTACGATACGAGTCCTTGCTATCACGGCTTCGCGCTCCCCTCGGCTATCTCCTTCTAGTACCCAGTTCTCTTCTTCCCTGGATCATCGTCCTTACGTCGTTATTGCAAACGGCAAGGACATGTGAAGACTAAGCGTCCGAAGCTTCGTAACCGACCACCGCAAGCATTCACATCCTCGTCCTCCTCGGCCGATCTTCGGCGTCTCTTCTTCACCGCATGTTGCCACTGTTGAGGCCGTGACTCCTGATTCTTCTCGGTACTCTTGCTTCTCGGGTTGCTCAACTTAGCGAGCAAATTCATGCTATGCGGCGTGCTATGCATTCCGGCTCTTCTGTCATGTGTCCGCTCGCTTCGGTATGTCTTCTTCCTCCCGGATTTTAGACTACGGTGCTACTCATCATATGATGCAGGATGCTACCACCCTAGTTAACCTTTCTAGCATTCAACCTTTTTCTAGTGTTCGAACTGCCGATGGAAGTCTTCTTCCCGTCACGCGATTCGGTCACCTTCGATCCTCTTCCTTCACTATTCCCACAGTACACCATGTTCCTACTTTAGCTTTAAACCTTATTTCGTCGGTCAGCTCACCGATCATGGATTAACTATTACTTTCTCCTCTTCTCGACGTTTGCGTGCGGGACCATCTTACGAGCCGGAGGATTGGGACGAGACGTAGAGTTGGCGGGCTTTATCACCTAGACTATCTTCATCTTCCCGTATCTTCTTCTCCCTCTACTTGTAATCCCGTTATTTTTGCTTCGCTTGTTCTTTAGATCGCCGGCATTCTCGCTTAGGTCATGTATCTAAAGATCGTCTAAAACTTTTAACTAGTTCGGGACATCTTGGCTCGGTCTCCTCGGACTCTTTATCTCGCTTGTACGAGTTGTACACTTGCTAAACAATCGGCGCTTCCTTTTCCCTCTAGTACTTCATTATCTCTGTTTCTACCTTTGACTTAGTTCATTCCCGATATTTGGGGACCTCGCTCCTTCTTCTTCTCTCTCTCGGATTCTCTTACTACATAAGCTTCATTGATGATTTTTCTCGTTACACTTGGCTATATCTTATGCGATCTCGATCTGAAGTATTTACCGTTTACTCTCAATTCACACAAATGATACATACTCGGTTCGGTCATCGGATTAAAATTCTTCGAACCGACGGCGCTAAAGAATACCTCTCTACATCCTTTCGTGCCTTACTTTCCTCTCATGGCACTCTTTCCCAGCGAGTCTTGTCCTTATACACACTGCTCGGAATGGTGTCGCCGAGCGCAAGCATCGCCATATTCTTGACACTACTCGTGCTCTTCTTCTTACCTCGTCTGTTTCCCCAACTTTTTGGGCTGAAGCCGTTCTCACCTCTATCTATTTGATCAATAGAACACCCTCCTCTCGCTCTTTTCTCGGTCTTACTCCTTATGAGCGTCTTTTCTCTTCTCCACCTTCTTATGGTCATCTTCGAATATTTGGCTGTGTCTGCGCTTCGTTCTTCTACCCTCAATTGAGAGAACTAAATTCTCTCCACGTTCTGCAATGTGCATTTTTCTTGGCTACAGCTCTGAACATAAAGGCTATCGTTGCTATGATCCTACTTCTCGTCGTCTTCGTATCTCGCGTAATGTTACCTTTCTTGAAGACACACCCTTCTATTCTTCTCCTTCTCAAGAGTGTTCTATTCTTAAGTCTTCCTCTTCTCCTACACCTCTACCTTCCATTATTTTACCTGCACCTTATCCTTCTTCCGCCTCCCCCACTCCACACACACACTTCACCCGATATCATTGGCACTTCCCCACATCCCCCCATCATTTCCTCTTCTACATACCCCACTACCTCTTCTGATACTTTAGGTGATTCTCCTGCTCTTTCGCCTGCTCCTGCCTCTCCTGAGGATGCTCCTGCTATCCCTCGTCGTTACCCAGATCGTGTTCGTCATCCTCCAGCTCGGTATGCTCTATCTATCTCTTCTACTTACACTCCTCCTTTTCAGACCTTTCTTGCTGCTATTCACACTCATTATGAGCCACAGTCATATCGTGAGGCTGTTCAGCATCCCCATTGGCAGCAAGCTATGACAGAGGAACTTGGGGCTCTTGAGCGCATGCATACCTGGGATCTTGTTCCACTACCTTCTGGTATTACTCCTATTAGTTGTCGGTGGATTTATCGGGTTAAGACCCGAGCTGATGGCACTATTGAGCGCTATAAGGCGCGCCTAGTTGCTCGCGGTTTTACTCAGGAGTATGGCGTTGATTATGAGGAGACTTTCGCTCCAGTGGCCAAGTTGACTACTGTTCGTATACTTATTGCTATTGCTGCAGCTCGCCAGTGGCCTCTCTATCAGTTAGATGTGACTAATGCTTTCTTACATGGGGATCTTTCTGAAGAGGTTTATATGACTCCTCCTCTGGGTTTCTCTCATCGTTCTCAGCATGTTTGTCGTTTACGTCGAGCTATTTATGGGCTCAAACAGGCTCCTCGCGCCTGGTTTGAGCGTTTTCGTAGTGTGATTATCGCACTTGGATTTACAGAGAGCTCTCATGATTATGCCCTTTTCACTCGTCAGACTTCTCGTGGTCTCACTATTCTTCTTCTCTATGTTGATGACATGGTTATTTCTGGTGATGATGCTGATACTATTCTTTCTCTGAAACAACGGTTACACACCGAGTTTCAGATGAAAGATCTTGGCCCTCTCCGTTATTTTCTGGGTCTTGAGATTGCATATTCACGCCGTGGTTATTTGGTATCTCAGCAGAAATACATTTCTGATATTTTTAGACGAGCTGGCATCTCTGATCACCGCACTGCTTCTACTCCTATTGAGCTACATCATCGTCTCTCCTTTACTGATGGAGAACTTTTGGTTGATCCTACTCGCTATCGCGCGCTTGTTGGAGCTCTTGTTTATTTGACTATCACTCGACCCGACATTGCTTATGCTGTTCGAGTTCTTAGTCAGTTTGTGAGTGCTCCTCGCTCTACTCATTACACTGCTCTTCTTCGAGTTCTACGCTATCTTCGTGGTACTCTCACTCGATCTCTGTTTTTCTCGGCCACGTCCTCCTTTGAGCTCCGTGCATATTGTGATGCTGATTGGGCAGGTGATTCTACTGATCGTCGCTCTACGACTGGTTTCTGCATTTTCCTTGGTGATTCTCTTATCTCTTGGAAAAGCAAGAAACAATCCACCGTTGCTCTTTCCACTGCCGAGGCTGAGTATGGTGCTATTTCTTCTACAGCCAAGGAAGTTATTTGGTTGCGTCAGATTTTGATGGACTTTGGTGTCTCCATATCTGCTCCCACTCCTATCTACTGTGACAACCAGAGTGCCATCAAAATTGCAGCTAATCCAGTGTTTCATGAACGCACCAAACATCTTGAGGTTGCTCTTCATTTTGTTCGTCATCACTACCTTGCCGGCACTATTTGTCTTCCTTATGTTCCCTCCGCACACCAGCTTGCTGATTTTTTCACTAAAGCACATACTATTTCTCGTTTCCAGTTTCTCATAGGCAAACTTTCGGTTTATGACCCACCGTGAGTTTGAAGGGGTGTGTTAGGGTTTATTGTATATACATGTATTATACATATATATATACGTATACTCTTCTTTCTTCCTCTATATATGTAATCTTCATTATCAATACATGTGCAGCCTTATTCCCTCTCACAGTAATTGAATTGGAAAAATATAATAAAGGGAACATGGGATCTTCTGGCTTGTGTTGATTTATGGTTCATCTGAGTTTAGTGGAATGTAAGTACCTTTAAGACTAAATCGCTCCTGCTAAATTCAATAATTTTGAAAGTTCACATTATACCAATATCAATGGCAACTTAAATTTTCTTGAAACTCATACAAATGTAATGAGCGACCTTAAAGAGTCGTGTATTCATTTGGATTTCGGTTGACGCACTAGATCACTTGTCTCACCTAGGGGGAACTTTCGCTTGTTCTCCTATGAGCAGTTTTCTTTACTGATGTTGTCTCTCTTAATTTCTCTCTCAATTTGATCACCTAATTTTTATTGTTCTTTCTTCCACTTTTATACTATTTAACTATTTTAATGAATGTAGTTATTTAAAAAAATAAAAAAGCAAAAGATAAGGTTTTACAGTTGTTTGATAAGTACTATCAAGAAAAGACCATTGAGGTTGATATGATTGTTTAGCAAATAAATTATTCATTATGAATAATAACACTGAGTTATATAAAATTGGTGTTGCATCAATGTTTATGTAAACATCACTATCACCAAAAATGAGTATATAAAATAAGATTTGCATACCAAATCACATAATAATTTTTTTCAATAATAATAATATAATTGGGAAAAGAAAATCTAAATGTTCACCATAGTTTTACTTTGTGGGTGAAAACAATTTATAGGTACGGTTAAGTGGGGAACCAGAAAGATATGGATGGTGACCTCTCAATATTGGCTTCCCAAATTCCCTTAAATTATGGCAACTTTTCCTACCAATGTTCTCTCCTTCAATTATATACCTAGACTTTGCTATCTTTATGCGCACATTTTATTTATTTATTTTTCATGATAAACAGTGATATAGGAGAAAAGTACACTCTCACTATTGAAATTAGAAGCAAGTTACACACATATCCTTTTACTTTATATATTCATCTTGTTAATATTCATGTAATTTTGAGTTTTTTGTTTTTAATCCAAAAGATTAATTCAGGTGTAGTGGTTGCAAAAATGGAATTATTTTAAAATAAGATTACAAGCATATCAAATAGTTTCCATATTATTCCAATCATGCAATCATAAACAGTACTTTTGATGTAACAATGCATTTTATTAATTTCCATTAATTGTTTGTTTTAATTCCTTTATGGTGGGAGTAAATATTGGTTGTCCAAGTCCAATCAAGCTTGTAATTACACAAGCAAGTTTGTACTTTATATATATATATATATATATATATTGCAAAATTCACAATAAAAATGAAGGCACATCAGTACGTGTGGACCACTTTGATTTGTGATGCATGAAACTAGTCATTATCTAGATGATAATTGAGCAAATTATATATTTTTACAATATTGATTAACACAATTAACATCACATATATAGTTGTATTAAATTCATTCTTTAATTGAATTATTAATATTCATGCGTGTGTGAACTTTTATTTAATTTGTAATAACATAAATTTTTTATTTAGATATCGTATTTAATTACTACCTACCAAGCAAATCTTAAAACATCAATTGAATTTTTTGAAAATTAATGGTGATAATGTTGATAATATGAATAATAATAATTCGGTAAAAAAAATTTAGTTGAAAGAGTTGGCATTAAAAAAAAAAACAAAATAATACTTTCCACTGATCATTTCATGCATGCATGAGAAGGACAAGAGAAAACAGGAGACCCACAACCATGCTCAATTTTCCTTACGGTTAGCATTTAGGTTCATGCATGGAATATGACAAGTGAAAGTAGAGTTTTCTTTGTGGACCCTTTTCATAGCTGTTCCTTTGCATCAAACTAGACCCACCAATGAGGTCCTCTTTTATTTTCATTGAATATTTATGATTAATCAACCACTAATTATTGTCACTCAAAATGGATAGTTTTGTTTTGTTAAATTTGACCAAAGCCGATATATCGCATATATAACATGTAAAAGATCATATTTTTTTTTTTTTTAAAGTATTTGACCAAAGCCGATAAATCATATTTTTATGTATAACTTGTCGTGGTGAAATAAATTAATATAATTTTGAACATTTGAAATTTTTAAATTGTCCTCTTGTTCTAGATGATAATGTATTGTTACCTGAAATAGTAAGTTAGATATGCTTTAGATGTATATATTCATAAATGATACTATGAGGTTACCATATATATAATGACATATTGATCTTGTCTTGACTCTTACCAAACCACATGTGATTAAAACGTGATTATTCTTTTAATCACATGATTATATAAACTAACTAATCCACTTAATTAGAGAACTAGTTTAAGCACTTTACTAACTAAAAGTTGGAATATATGTGCCAAATAAAAAATTAAACTTCATGATGACATTAAATTAACGTCAAATGCCAAATGTCATTCTCCAAAAGGTTAATTTTCTAGTGATTAATTTAATCCATCACTAATTATATTTTATTAATGCAAGCCAAGGCAAGGTATATAATATCACACGTATCCTTGTCTATAACCTCTTGTGATTAATGTTTAAGTGAGTTGGGTGACGAATATAATATAATATAATGTAATATTATATATATATATATAATCTTGATAATATTGAATCACCACCTTTGTTAAATATTAGTAGTAATATAATAATAGATAGGTGGAACATGGCGGCCATCCATGTAATCAAGGAAGAATGGAGATTGAGTGGCTGCATGCATGTATGTTGCTCATTAAAACCTACCTACATTCTCCAATGAGGATGAAGCGAGAGGAGACCATGGAAACCCTAAAAATTAATTAAGTACTGGTTTTGCCAGGGTTTTGAGCTCTTAGACCTTGAGCCATGGCTTTACACAGAGTGTAGGAGCTTGAGAAGCTCAGAGCTTACTTGCAGTAATTATATATAGTACTGTACCTATTTTTTGAAGGCCCTCTTTGTATGTAGTCAGGCTCTCTCATTTAAGGCATTCACTTAAGGGTTGTGCATAAAATACAGGGGCACCGTAACCATACATTCTAAATGGATATATATATATATATATAAGGTAGTACAGTTCTAAAAGTCACGTATGTCACGTGAGATGCTTTAATTAGTTCCAAACTTCTTATCTCAATACAAGTGGAGACGTAAGTATATATGGACGGTGGTTAGGGCAAAGCAAGGTGAAGAAAGAAGATGAAGAAGCTATTGTGGATAAAAAAAAAAAGTTTAAAAAAGTTTCGACATGGTATAGTATGTGGCAAAGTGGAAGGTCATGTGAATAAGTCATCCAGTTGGCAAGTCGATCTACCTGTGTAATTGGCAGACTTATATATCAGTCACATTCCATTGAAATAGTCTCAGTATTTTCCCGTTGAAAGAAAATCAAAGTAAAATATTCAAATTGATATAAATTAAAATTAAGTGCTGAAACAAAGACATACTCTAGTACCCACTCAAAAAAATTGTCCATATCAACATGCATAAATAATGAACGCAAAAGGTAAGTATAAACATATATGTGTTATGTATGTATAGAATTTAAAAATAAGATAAGATAAAATATTTCAAACGACATTGAATACATGCAAGTCCAATATCTTGAAATATATCTACAAAGGAAACTAACTTAGGTAAGCAGTCCATATCTCAAGTTGATCACACGTGCAAGTGATTAGGATTGTACCAAATATTTTTCAATATGGCAGCTAGAAGCCTGCAACTGCATGCATGCGTTCATGCAGGCAACTTTGGAGCTCAAACCTATATATATTTCCGTGCAATAATTATAACACATAAAATGACACATCTTTCTCCATCCATAGTCCTTTTCTTTCTCTCTTTCTTTCTCTATCCGTGGTCCTTTTGTCCTTGTTCTCATTCTCAAGAGTCACCTTTTGGTCCACTTCAATGTTAATGTGCCAGCTATGTATTGAGTTCTTGTTTGATTTGATGAGCAGTGATCAGTCAAAGGTGTTTGCGTGGTTTATATATATATGAGATTTAGACAGCGAAGAAAGAGAAGTTCAAGAAGGATACTTTAAATGGCTCCAAATCTGAATCTTTTTCACAGTATCTTTGCATTGGTTTCATTTGCATGCATGCATTTGCTTGTTTCTTGCTAGCTGGTTCTTTGAGACACTTTCATGTCTACAGGTCATGACTCATTTGGTGGGTCTAGCTAGCTTAATTACACTATATATATAATTGGTTCTTTTCATTGGCACCATGCATTCATGTTCCCTGGCATCTCCAGCTTGGCTTTTCAAGGTTTTTTAATTAATATTGCTTCAGTTGCATGTAATCTTATGTATATATATATAATTTAACTTTGTGAAGTTAATTAAGAACCATAACTATACAAAGATAAGTAATTAATTAATGAGCTATATATTTTACTCAAAACTTAAACTTTAGTATTCACACACACAGAGACAAAGTAGATATTATATATATCTCAAATTAACAAACAAACAAACAAAAAAGAAGAGAAGCAAAATTGATTCTTCCGTATCTCTCATGATTTAATTAATAATGTACTGATATTCATTTTTATTATAAATTGGTAATGGTTTTTTCAATATTTATGGCAGTATTGTCTTTATATATGACAAAGGAAATTAAGTAAAGGGTAAAGACAAAGGATTTGGGCATGCAGTGGAGCCACTTCAGTGAGACAATGCCATTAGGTGCCAGCCACACTAGTGAGTATTCATAATGGGGGTCCTCAGAATCTCAATGTATACTTTGTTTTTCTCATAGACTTGTTTTTAACTTTATTTATTTATTCATTTAATACATTGGAACAGACCCATCTGGTCTTCCATGTGCATAAGGACAAACCCTCCATGCATGGACTTTCTTGTGGGGTTCCTGTATATATCTAAGAACATGGGACTTGAGCTTCTTTTTGTTTTTTTTTTTTTTTCTATTTTACAGGACCAATCATATTTGTGCAATCACGACCAAGTTGTATACTTTTTTATTGGTATATATATATATAGTTTTTTTAAGTATTTCAAGATAAATTAAGTTAATTAGTTTAGTGTGAAAATAATACTTTCTTAATTAATATAATTACACCCAGCTATATCTTTTGTTTGTATTTTTTATTTTTAATTACTGTTTTAATCATTTATTTCATAAATTTTTAAAAAATTATATATAACAAGTACATGGAGTTTTAATTAGATTCTATTGGTATTAAAAGTTTGAAATAGCATTAAAAAAGGTAAAGTTTGGTATAAGTGAAAACATTCTAGTGGAGATAGTGATTGAGAATTTGTTGGACTTGCAACCCGGCCCTGAATTTAATGTCACATGTCGGTCAGTCAAATGAAATTAGTAAGTATTTTTACACTGGAAAACTTTTATTGTGACTAAATGGTATATAAAACACTAAACAAAATATTACACCCATTTTAACTCGTTTTAAGTGATGAAAGAATCTTTTTAAGCATTAAAATTCATTTTATTGTATAAAGAAAACAATTAAAAAAAATAGAACCACCACCAAGTAGTATATGAATATTATAAAAATCAGTTAATAAATAGTTTTAAATTTTTTAAGAAAATATAAATAATATTAACCTAATATCAAAACGTAGGACAAAAAACTCGGGGGCTCATTCTCTCACTGGACGTAAAAAATTTATTTTTTAATCACATAATTTATCATAAAACTACGGATTTTTAATTTTTTCAATTAAACCATGCATTTCCTATATTTAATATGCACATTTTGTCCTTTTTTGGATTTAAAATACCAAGCTAGAATAGATGTAATGATGTAATGATGTAATGAAAATATAAAACCCAAATTTCTGTATACACATAGATATAATATTTCATCTGTATCAAGTATAATATTAGTTTTAATGCAAATATAAATGAACAATGTACATTGCTGTATACACAGATAAAATCCACCACCCAATTTTTTAGTAAGCTTCAAAATTATTTATATATAAAACCCAAATTTCTAAATATTGCGAATAAGAAAAATATAAGAATATGAACGCTCGTGGAATGCGGGGGCGGGAGAGGGAGAATATCCAAGACAGAGGTGTGAAAGCGACTGTCGGCATCTAGAGATGGTGACACGTGTCCACGTCAAAGTGAACGGCTAAAACGTCGCCACGTGTACAGCTCCCCAAGCACAGGAAACTCTTCGTTCAAGATTTGCGGCTGTGTGAGTGACCACTTGGGAAAAAAAATAGAAAATTTAAGACATGTATAAAAATTAATTAAAAAAAATAAAATAAAATAAAAGAAGATGGATCCAGGTTGGTATTTGATTTGGGTGAGCCCCAATTGCTCATTTTGGTCAACTTATGGGACCAGATACAACAGTTAGGATACAAAGAGTGGTCCAGTGTACTTGGCGAAGCCACACCCACACGGTTTGAATTTAATTCCAAGGAATTTTTTTTATATATAATTTTGAGATAGTTAAAATTAATTAAAACAACATATGTAATTTAAATGTTGAAAAATTAATGATGAGTTTGAGTTATTGGCATTGGGAATAGGTGTTCTTCACCTAACATTAAATTATACAAACTGGAGTTTAACATTTTTAATCAAGCTCATACTTAGATTTTAGTTTAGGTTTAGGGTTTAAATCTTATAACCAAACTTATGCTTAATTTTTTGGGTCCATTGTTCATTCAAATTTAAAGTTAAAATTTTGACCAGATTCCATAAATACCTGTTTGTTTTCTTTACGCTTAAAACAACATCAAATATATATATATATATAGTGAACATTAAACTCTATTGGTTATGTGGGGACTAGGTGAAATAGATGGTCATTATCTAGCAATGTTATCAAGTCTTTGGAGCAATCCTCATCACATATGGTGGACAGTAGTCTTCAGCATTGAGACATGCTAAGAGGTCCCCCATCATAAAAACTATAATATTCAGCTTTCGCTATCCCAAACGAACATGATATCTTATGATTTTAATTTTTTAAAAAAAATAAAAGATAAATTTTATTTTATTCTATTCTATTCTACATATGCATGTATAATGTACATGTGTATTCTTGATTAAAGTCCATCAGCTTATCTATATAAACTAGATATATAGTCTGAGTTTGATAACTTGTACTTCCTAAAGTTTTGGTGTATAAATGTTGCATTACTAGCATACATTGTACTAAAATCTAAGTCAATTTTAGCAACTTTTATATATGTTGGTAAGACAAGACAAATGTATATATATATATATACACACATAACAGAATAAGAAAAATGGGTGTTGTTTGTGCTTGATGTGCCACAAATTGTAATTAAACACATGATTTGGAGCTTTATATCAGTCCTCTTCACCTACTGAAATTATAGTTTAAGGTCAGTGGATCAAGATATTCAAGAGAATGGTACGTTTGTCTCAATAGTAAGAGATGATAACCAAGGACAAAATAGAAACAAATAAATCAAGTTATCACATCAGCATTTTTGTCCAATGAATCATCAAAAGCAGGCAATTCATTATCTTTCTCCAATCCATTTTTCTTGAAAAAGAAAATGAAATCAGTCCTTGTTTCTTGTGCTTATGAAATGTAATCTCATAATGGAGTTAGGAATAGTGGTACTCCCTTGATTGTGTCATATGATAATAATATTTATCCACCAATGGAACAAAATCAAGTATTTCTATTTATAGACATATTTTACCAAATGTTAATATGTCCCCAGTGTTTTTAACTAAAATTGTTAGGTAGAAACTCCCAAAAACCAAGTAATTTCAAAAGGGCCTTTAAGCGGAAGAAATGTACAATATTGTACCAACATCTTGTTAGAGAGAAATAGAACGATCAGAATCATCCAACGGTGTTTTTTTCTTAAAAATTAACGAACATGGCACTATAGCACCAATATTGTAATAAAAATGTTGTAGCTGTTAACAAAAGTTTTGAAAAACTGCAATTTGTACAGGCTCAAACACGGTTACTATAGCAGCCGTGCAACTCTCTGTTTCATCAAGTACTGTAGTATTATTACTATAACACTAAAAAATTCAGAAACCTGTAATCTACATGGGTTGAAACACGATTACAAGGTTATTGTAGCAGCTATGTAATTCTCTGTTTCTAAATTTTGAGGATCAATTCTTCCCCTCTTTGAGTACAAACTTTAATTAGAATCTATACAATATAATAAAAACATCAAATAACAACAAGCAAAACTCGTAATTTAGCGCGGCAAACCCTATTAATGTAGGGGTGAAAAACCACAAGACCTTAAGGGCATTTAAAATTATTTTCCACTATGTCAACAATGGAATAGCAAGAGTTTCTCTCTAGCTAACTAGAGTCATACAATTGCAAGAAATTTCAGGAAGAGATAAACTTAACTATTTAAACAGCATCATCATTTTACAAAGATGGATCACAAAGATTTCAAAGAGAATTGGAAGAAATTAAACTGATGGTTTGTAAATCTTCTTCCAAAGATGCTCTTTCCTGAAATATGAGCGAAATCTTATTTTACTCTTCTTGCAAAATCAAACCCTAGCACTTCTTCTCTTCTTCCTTTCATTTTTAGTTTTTATTGATTCTTCCCTCTCTCTCAATTTTTCTCCCTCCTCTATGATAGCCCATTTTGATGACATAATTTTATTTTTTTTAATTTGTGGAGATTGGTACTCACTTATTGATGAGGCCCCACTAAATAAAAGCTCACTCAACACATCTGAAAAGGAAACCGTAATGTTTTTGTGTGAACTTTTGTAAAGATAGCAGCAAGACAAACATTCTTTGAATTACTAAGTAATTTTAACCATGGGAAAATTTGTTTAAAATTTTACCTTAGATGTGATGGTGCATGCTAAGAAAGAGCCAAAGCAGCAGTTGGACAGTCATGTTGTTTATGGCCGTGCAACATTGCTCACGTCCATCTTCTTTCTCACCTGTCATAATTGTCAAACAGTAATAATAATAATACATAATACATAAATAAAATAGTTAATTCTATCATCAAACAGAATATATTGACATATATTGATAAATAATTATGGCAAGAAAAAAACATGCTGGGGCCATGCATTCCTCCATAATGGAAGTGGAAATATAAAATGTGAAAAGACTCGCCATCCATAAAAAAAATGATGAATGAATGAATCACAAGTTTATAACTTAATACATGAGACAGATATTTTACGACAAAAACAAATAGAACCTGCCAACATGCTATCTCTGAGTGTTAGTTCAAAGAAAATGAAGACACAATTAGACTCAGAATCCCAACAAAAATAAAATAAAGAGTGATACCTCTGGGCATGAGCCTTGACCAAAAGAATCATACCGCATAACTTCTGAGGAACAGTTTGTTTGGCAAGCTTTCTTCATCATCAATAAAATTAGTACAGAAAACAAAATAAAATATATAAAATGTGTGGTGGTTCAAGAGCACAAAGATCAATGGGAAACTAAAGCTCAATTAAAAAAAATATATTATCATGAACTTGATATCAAAAACAATGCAAAGAAATCATCGAAGAAAGAGCAAAAGGAACAATCCTTCCATATCTTTCTGTCCAACAGAAGCTTCATATCATGTAGCCACCCAGCCTATTGAAATACAATAAGAGATCTCTCTGTGCATCATCTTCTATTATACTGTATGTAATGTAATGCACAAGGCCACATGAAAGGCATTAGAGTGACTGTAGAACATTTCATATCAAAAGACAAGTGTCTAACTCAAACTAATAATTCGTCCATGTATACTATAATAATAATAATAATAATAATAATAATAATAATAATAATAAGGCCATGCCATCAACATTTTATATTCCAATCAGTGAAGTCTCATATCTTCTCAGAAGTAAGAGCTGCCACCATATCAATTTATATATTACATGATCATCCATGTCAAACCTAAATAGAGAAATCATGAGCTTTGGAACCATTAGAGCCTAACGATATATATCTATATATAAAATATATAGATACATATATCATGCATTTTGTTTTGTAAGGATCATTAATCCGTTTGGCTACAACCAGATTAAGCAAGAAATGATGATTATATTTGATTATAGTAATCAAATACTCTAAAGCCAGAGACAAGAAAATCGCTCTTATCCTCTAGCCAAACAGTATACAAGATTAGCCTACACCAGAAAATAAGGCAATACAACATCTAAACAGAAATAAGCCAACTTCCTCCTCAAGCTCATTCATCCCTTAATGCCCAGGATAACAAGCCAAACAGTTAAGAGAATTCACTGAAAGGGCCACAATAATTGGAAGTATATATAAATGATCTTGATTGCAGGTCAATTCTTGAACCAAACTATAATAACATTAAGGTCTAATCATATAATGATATATATGAGCCGCAATTCACAGATCATACGACAGGCTTCTTAAAGCAAATTTGGACCAATGGCGTCAAGTGGCTAGTTAGCTCAACTGCCATTAGTCCAAACATCCCAGTCATACGAAGCAACCCATGAGTTGGTGCCAGTCTTTTCATGTATCTTGTTAGTCTTGGATCTTAAAACCGCATTACAGCATCACAACAATGACCTAAGTCATAGAAACAAAAATTCCAAGGCAGGAATGTGCATATAGATACACGACTGAACTTCAGAATTGAAATGCAATTAAACGGTTTGCTTCCCTGTAATCCTGGACAAAACCAACTAATTTTATCCTACCATAAGATAAAACTGTCTGATTAAAAAAGCTAATATATATCTTTATATATAACATAGTGAAATCATTCATCGAAATTTTGACATGAATCCCTCTTCATGGCATCAAGTCTAACTTATGATGAAAGTCTAATTACAGTGAAGTTCAAACAGATAAAAACAAACAGAGCAGCCCTAAAATTATGTACATCTGTCAACACCATAATCCATCAAAGAGAAGTTGAGAGTAAGGGAAAATAGAGGAAATAAAAAAGAAAAAGAAAATTTTATTGATGAGTTTTCCTTCATTCAACCAAGCCCAAACGGTTGCGCTTGAATTTATATCAGCACCAAAAGAATAAAATAATTATCATTTGTATTATTAGTTATGTCAATTCTTTTTAGTGCATAAAATGCAGAGCAGCAATGCCGAAGGTAACAAGTCAACAAATTTTACAGCATTAGGATCAAAATTAGAGGTCTTAAGTTTACAAAAAAGAAAAAAACTGTTGCCCTCAATCAATTATCATGAGCAATAAACTGGGTATATTTAAAGGCGCCCTTTATGATCAGGTGGCAATAAAATGAACTCACTCCCTCAAATAAAAATATCTGAGTCAATTTGTTGGAGATTTGGAAAGAATTGCTTCAATGTGCTTGTATAATCTTGACAATTTCCCTGCAAAAGGGCAACCATCAAAACGTGTTTTAGAATGAGTATATTAGATCATGCATATAACACATCTCTCAACCAAAAAAATCCATGCATAATTCTTAAGAAAACAAAATGAAAATCTTGATTTAGTAGTATACTGTGTGTGTGTGAGCGCGCGCTGACGCATGCGCGTGCGTGTGTGTGTGAGAGAGACTAATTAGACATGTCATCAGCCATTTCTTTTCAGTGTTCAAACTCCAAAGGAAACTAATGAAATTCTTATTCCCATGGTCCTTTGACACTTCAAACAAAACTCGAGTCACTAGTGCCTAAGCTCTACCAGATCCTGGGAAGTTCATCCGGTAGCATTTGAGGAGAACCTAAGCAAAATTGCTAAGATCTGAAAAAATTTGAACATGAGGTTCTGGGGAGGAGTGCATTTATTAAATAAACCAATAGATTAACTGTGAGCTCTGATTGTTAAGGACAGCTTACCTTTGAATACCCAAACACCATTACAAATCCATTATTTCACATTTCAAATATCTAAGAACATCAAAGATATGTAAAGTTCATCTTGATCTCAGCTGCCACAAATATAACAAATATAAGTTTCCATCTTTATCAGAGCACTGATATCTGTGCTTACACAGATCAGAAGGAGAGTGCTACATAGAATTCAAAAGGCAAAAGGGTGTGCCATGGCAAGGTCATGAAAAAGAGTTACAACAAACGGCAAGAGTATATTTCCTGAGTTCAGCTAGAAAACAGGAAAATCAGAAATGTGCAAACTGGTCTCTATACACCTTGATCAATAAAAGTGCACAAATGGGCCAACCTACCTGCCATCAATTAATTTGATTTTTTCTTGATTTATTCTCAACTGTCATCAATGAGTACTTTTATAACTTCAATCAACCACTCAATAACGCTAATCCATACTAATGGCCTTTTCCCATTCATCAAACTGGCCTTTGGCTTGAGGTCTAGATCAACATTGGCAAGTTCAGATCCAAAAATTAAAGATAGTATGGATTAGATTAATGCCTCAAGGCATAACTAGGTATAAGCACCGTAATTAATGTCGCTCATACTAAAAGATCACCTGATATCTATTTGCGATGTTTATCAATGCGTGCAATATTCTATGAAGAAAAGCATTCGGTGCTATATGATTACAGAAACTTGAAATCAATTAATCTTGAGCAACAATACAAGATTAAGTGTGTTAAAAAAAAATCTTACGCATGGGTTGCGCTCGAGATATATGGTTGTCAGCTTCTCCCTTGAACCTGCTACCGATAAATCAATACCTTCCAATGACACTATCTGGTTATCATTAAGCCATAAGTCCTCCAACCTGCATATTATGATGATGATTCAGTGGTTAAGAAATGAAGAAACTAACCCAACCACCAAGAGACACAAAGAAAGGAAACAGTATTTTACCGTGTCAAGTTTTCAATATCATTGATTGAGGTAAGTTTGTTTGCAGAAACATCCAGCACGCGAAGATTTATTAAGGTGGATAAACCTTCCATCTTTGTGATGCCATTATGGCTCAGATAAAGTTCTTCTAGTGCAACACACTCCTGAAAGAAAAGCAAGAAACAAATAAAAATTAAATTTTACCTAAATAGAGAAATGAGTTCCCAGGTTATGAACAAAGATCTCTTAAAATTCCATACTTCAAATCCTGCCATGGATGTCAGCCGATTGCTCTGCAGGCTTATTTTTCTTATACACTTAAGACCACACAAATTCACAGTCCTGATGCGATTCCGTCCCAACCACAATTCCTGTAAATTTGTCAAGGCTTCCAAGTTCTCCATCACCTATATTAATGAACATATCTAATAAGTATAAAGAAACTAAAAAACTAATAGGCAAAAATAGTAGTAGACTTAGTAAAGAACCCAAAATACACAAATCTCAATTCCAAAGGTGCTTAGCTTTGAGAAAATAATCTTCCAAAACTTTCTGGGAGACAAATCTAGCTGAAATCTTACCCTTAATCTGTTCGATCCTAATTCAAGAATTTGCAATGCATGCAAATGTTCAATCTCCTCCATTTTTGTCACTTCATTCTTGGAAATATAAAGCTCCTTAAGTGTATCTGAGACCTTAGACAAACCCATTAAAGAAGATACCTCATTAAACGAGACATCAAATACCAGAAGGCCCTTGAAAATGCAGACATCAGGAATTTTTCTGAGTTTGTTGTCTCTAAGAACAAGTTCCTGCACAAGGAAACAAGTATTTACTTAACAATGAACGACAAAAGAAGATCACAAATTTTCTTACTCTTTTACTTTTGAGAACAACTAGGTTTTATTAATAACAAATTTTATCCAGGCTAATATGTAGAATTGGAGACACTTCAAATGCATATGGCAGCAGCAATCCCCAACCAAAAAATGCAGGGGTCCATCCAGTAGACAGGAAAGCTGTCCATGACATCAAACATGACAGTATATACTCATACACGTTTAGCATACATAAGCGATTGGCCAAACTATGTTGGTATCAGTTATTCTTACTTCTTCCATCATTTTGATGAAATGATAAGTTGCACTTCAAAACTAATTCTAAAGCACGGCCATAACCATTAGGTGAGCTTTCACAAGTACTGCCAGAACATTATGTATAAAGAGGCAATTCTATTGACCCTAATCCTTATAATCAGCACCTGCCTCACCCCCTCTGTCCGGCGCACATCAAAGAATCAAGCATATACAAAGGAGAAACTGATGTGGCTATTTATTACAAGCATGTCTCCTTTATTAGCCATTTTCACAACTTATTTTAAGAACACAAAAGCACCCTCGTCTTTGTGTGCTCATCATTTTCATTTTGACATTTCATCACCTTCCATATCCTCTATTCTTATTGTGACCATTTGGAGAAATAGTCCGGGAAGATAAAACATATCTTTCCTATTCCACAAGATCCGCAAATAATCATCTCATATACCTCATGCCACACCAAAACTGAGGCACCATTAGCATGGACAAAACTTCAAATTTCTTTATCACAAGATTGAGCAAGGATTAGATCCAACACGAAGCAAATTTCTAATAATACTCATCGCATATCACACAAAACACATCAAAATTGCTGACAAAATCATTAAAAAGAACACTACAAATCAATCACATTTGTACCTTTCTATTATTTCCCTTCATACAATTGACCGATGAATCAATAAACAACACATTAATCAAAGAAAAACTAGAAGATAATGATTCAAACGCCATACCTGCAAGCCGGAGACTGAATCCCACCGAGAAATAGGATCAACGCCCTCATCGTCAAAGAGGTTCTGCCGCAAGGACAGCTTCCTCAACCGCGAGAGCTGGCCGATTCTGGGGTCCAGCGTGGAGAGCCGGTTGGCGGTAAGATCGAGTTCCACCAAGTCCTCGGGGATCTCGACGTCGCCGAGATCATGAAGCTGAAAGCTAGTCAGATCAAGGCAGCAGCTGGAGAGATCCCCTTCCTCTTCGCCGCTTCCGTTCTCGAGGTCCTCCTCCATTGCTGAGAATCGAAGAAGCCCTAGAGCCAAGGGGTGTCGGGATTCTCGAGTCGACAGGCCTCGAGGAGATATCGTTCTCTAAAGGATCGTTTTCAAATATTACATTTGCCAGGGATGTTTGTGCTTTTTCCTTTATCTTTTCTAGCCTTTTTGCAAATATATCTCCAGGTGTATATGCCCAGGTGTTTAGCAATTTTAAATTTTATAGGGGTGCATATGCATTTATGAGGGATTTCTTTTATTTATTATTATTTATTTATTATTATTTATTTATTTATTTATTATTATTATTATTATTATTATTATTATTATTATTTTACCAAGTTGAGCAGCAAGTTGCTTGTAAAGCAAAAACATGCACACACCTCAAATACAGCCTGTGAGTCTGCACACATATATACACATGAACCATCCGCAGTTCATATTAACAATTCTCAGACACCCATTCTCATCTTATAGAATTGATTTTTGCCTTTTGCAAACAAACATCATCGAAAATCCAAAAGCTAATTAATAGAGTTTTTATTTTTTTGTAAAGCAACATACATTTGTGTGTGGGGTGGGGGGGGGGCCACTTTGATCCAAAGGCTTATGAATATTTGAGAATAAAATTCCTGAATTTGTTTTTTTAGAATATAATAAATCATGTGTAGTTTGTGAAAAATTGATATTTAAATACTGAAATACAATTTTCTTTGACCTGTTATGTATACATAATTAATATTTGTGCATGGGAATATAACCGTATTAGAAACCTAATTTTTCTAAAGTACCTTTTATGTTAATCATACATGTTGCTTTTCAAACATAATGATATATTGGATTTCATGCAATAGCCATTCACATAGTAAGAATTGAGTTGATCTCATATTCATCCATACAAATTAAAAATAAGTCAATCCACATAATATTATATCATAGAAAAGTAGTTTAGCTTAATAGTTTAAAAAAAAAAATACAAAACGCGGTTTACCTAACATAAAGTATTGGAGCTTCACTCTGTGCTTAATTAGAACATAATATTACAATTCAAAACATTCCAAACAGCTGCTCCTGTTAGTTGGTCTCTCTTGAGGCATAACTTCAATTCCACACAAGTTCATTCTTGCAACTTCTTTGAAAAAAAGTGGGTCCTTAACAATTGTATTTATAATAATTTAGAGCTCCAAAGGTACATTTGGACAAACAAAGTAATCTCTTGCATGTTGGCCATAAATTTCCCCTTGATGATAGAGAGACTTTAATGATGTTACTTTGTTTTAATGAGGGTGTTGGTGATAGCTCTTATAACTTTGTTAATGCACCTTACTACTTTAATTATTTTATCCAAAATCTAGTGTCACTTGGATCATGCTTTTCATAATGTAAGGTGGACATCCTTCTTAGCATTATTTATTTCTAATCATTTGTCTCAATGATTTTTCACCATGCTATATATATATATATATATATGAATCACTAAAGCAGGCACTTTTTTTCAAAAAAAAAAACTTTAACCTATTTTTATTAAATATTGCATCAATATAACCACAAACTTTAGTTTATTAGTTCAGTCATTTTTTATATTAAACATCAATACTCAGTTAGCGCCAACGCATCGCATGGTGAATAATATGAATAATGTTATTAGAACTGTGGGCCCCACACCGCAGTCGAGAAGTGTGCACGTCTCTTCTTAGTTTAACAGGCTCATTAGAGGTTTAGTTTTTTTTCCACAAAAAACAAAATAATGTGGATAAAAAAAATATGTTGTTACAGTTTTAATATATGAAATAAAAATTAACCAAATTTATTTAAAATAATAAATCTTAAAAATAAATCAATAATATAATAATGTTGTTGTTTTGGTTAAATTAAGTTAAAACTTCATTGTATTTAAAATAATATAAAATTCGTTACATGTTTGTGTAAAAAAAAGATATATTTTTACAACTATTATTATTTATTATAATTGTACTTACGAAACTAAAATAAATAAACACATAAATCCCAATATTTAAAAAAAAAAAAGTGAAAATTTCTCAGACTGAGCTCAGGGCCTAGCAAAGAACGCCCATTAACAGCCCAATAATCAAAAAGAGAAAAATCCCATGATTCCTCCACTCACATGATCCGCACGTGACAACCCATGCAGGGAGGTCACTATGAAGCAACACAAGCACGTGCGGGGAGAGGATAGGATTCATCCGGATCGAGCCACGTGTCATTGGCCACCGCTGGCAATCTCTTTTTAACACGCGCGAAGCAACCGGCACATGATCGCTGACACCCCATCACGTGATCCCCGCCTTCCCACCACCTTAAAAATAATATATAAAAATCCAAAAACAATATCACTTTAAAAATAAATAAATAGTAAATTTAAAGAAACCAAAACTAAAAAAACTAAGAACGCCTCCAAGGCACGCAAAGTGACCACCACCCGGCTTCTCTCTCTCTTTCTCTTTAACTTTAATCCAGACCAAAAGCCATCCAATCAGAGCCGTCCAAACGGTGGGCCCGTCCCAGCATCAACGGTGTCTCCGAGAGAGGCACTGAAATCCACCCGTCACGTTCTTCAACGTAGATACGCCTCGGGATCCACAACTCAGACTTTGGCCTTGTGTCAGAACACTGTATCCCCACCCGATAATCGCCGCGTGTACTTCAACTTCAGGTAAAATTTATATATATATATATATATATATATATATATATATATATATATATATATACACTCATCTTCTTGCTCATGTAATTGAGCTTTAAATTTATAATCAAAACAGTTGGAGCTTGGCGGTTGAGCTTAATCAAACTTAGCATGATATCTCAAAATATCAATATATATTATATCAAAAATAAAATCCACCATTATCATTATGAATGTATTTTGGGATTTATACAGTTAATGAAATCTTATGAAATCAAAATATTATTTTATTTTAAAATATTATATAATTTATATCAGTTAATTTTTCGTCAAAAATTTGTTATAAAATGGGTTTTTTTCCTAGTAAAAAACAGGCTCGATTTTAATTTCAAATTACTCAAACGTTTGTCTCGAACTCGAACAAAAACAATTGAGTAAATTTTAACTTCATATTAATTACTTCTAGAACGAGTTTAAATGGGCAAAATCCAAACAAGATCAAAGATATCAAATTCTCAATTGTAAATTTTAGAAGGGTGTTATATGCTAACAACTAACAAGACAATGAAATTATGAAATGTGCTTTTTCACTCATACCCTTCAAAAGCTTTTAAATTATTTAAAATCTTCATTCTGCCCATTTCATAAGAAACTTCTTTTTATGGCCTTCAAATGCAAAAATCCATGCTAAGAACATGGTTATATAACTAAAGATTAAAAAGGAGGCTAATTAGGGAATTAAATAAAGTGAAGGTTGGAGACGCGTTTCCCGAGAGAGGGGCAGATGGAGAGACGAATCCGGCCACGAGTCGCGCGGACAAACTCTGCGAGATCGGTTCCAAAGGGTGGAGGTTCCACGCATTACGCATTTTTAATATACAATTAATTATTATTTAATTCTACATTAATCCTCAAATTAAATTAATTAATTAATTAATTACCACCTCCCCCTCTCGTTCTCTATGGAACCACACAACTCGTTACTATTCATTAACTTGCATCCAATGTGGTGCCATGTTCTTTAGCTGTCGGATTTTATTAAAGTTAGAAATATTTTTTTAAATACCAAATAATGTATATTGTTCTCCTTTTATCTGTAGGATTTCACTAATTATTTAATATATTGGATTATTGTCCAATAAAGAAAAACAAAAATTATCCAAATGAATTTTATTATTTATTTATTACTTATTTATTTTTACAGTTTTCACCCTGCATTTCGCTTTATTTACTCGCTTGGATTGCTCTCCGAGAGTTCTCTCTTTCTTGCCTTTCACTTCGAAAACGCATTCAATAAACCCTAACTCCAGTCTCCCTCTCTGAAACCCTCGTCTCGTTTCCAATGGAACTGCCGGAATCCTTCATTGGCGGGTACCACCGGGGAGTTGTCGGCGGCCAGGTAGGGCCGGAGAAGCAAGGGGACCACTTCGTCGTTGAGGACCTTCTCGATTTCTCCAACGAGGATGAAGACGAAGAGGAGGCCTTAATCGGCGCCGACGTTTACGAAACCATTGCCGGGAACTCAGCGGATTCATCGTCGGTGTCCGTCATCACCGCCGTGGATAGCTGTAACTCCTCCTTCTCCGGCCCCGACGCCCGTTTCCCATCCGAATTCCGCTTCTCTGGCGACCTCTCCGAGCCGGCGGTATCTCTTCGGCTCTTTCCCAATTTCTTCAATTTCTAATTTCGGAAATTAAGAAATGATTGCATTTCTCGGTCGAATGATTCAACATTTTCGTGAATTTTGCTGAATTTATTTATTTATTTTGAAAAAAGTATGATGAGCTCGCGGAGTTGGAATGGATAACGAATTTGGGGGAAGAGACGTTCTCCAGTGAGGATATCGAGAAGCTTCATCTCATCTCCGGCATCAAGTCATCCTCCGGCGCGGTGTCGGCGCCGAGCTCAGCCACGGGGACGTCGGCTCGGGGCAGAATGCGCAGCAAACGATCGCGCGCGGCGAACGTCTCGTGGTCATCGTGCCTCCCGATCCTCTCCAGCTCATCCTCCGAATTGGAACCCATCGCGGTGGCCGCCCCGCTGCAGCCGAAGCCTGTGAAGAAGAAGGATCCTGCGACGGCCACGGTGAAGAGGAAGTGCTTGCACTGTGAGTCGGAGGAGACGCCGCAGTGGAGGGCGGGACCGATGGGACCGAAGACGCTATGCAATGCGTGCGGGGTGAGGTATAAATCTGGGAGGTTGGTGCCGGAGTACCGGCCGGCGGCGAGCCCCACCTTCATCGTCTCCGAGCACTCGAACTCTCACCGGAAGGTACTGCAGCTTCGGCGCCAGAAGGACCAGGAGCAGCAGCAGCAGCTCCGGCGAGGGCTGGAGGAGGTCGTTAATTGTGGCGGCGGCGATGAGTTCTTGATTCACGATCACATTGGCATCGATTTCCGGCAGCTTATCTGAAGGTGAAGTAGAGCCTGAGCTTTTTTTCCTTTTTTAAAAAAACTTTTTTTTTAATTTCTTTTTGCAGTGTTTGTTTTCGATATTAACTGGGCTGCTCTAATTTTGGTGTTTTTTAAAAAAAGAAAAAAATTAAAGAAGTGCTCTAATTTGGAGGTTTTTTTATACTAAAAAAATACTGAATCCTGTCTATGGATAAGAAAAAAATAATTTGGTGTGATTGAATCTGATATTGACTTGAAAGTAAATCACTCGAGCAGTGTGACACTCAAGAGCAAGAGTGAATGAGTGATAAGCATGGACCCAATTCATTTTGAGTTACAATACTTGACATCTAACCTAACCAATAGGATGTTGTGATCATGGGTTCTCCCTACCGGACTTATTCATATGTCTTTTTTTTCCCATTAACAATAATATTTATAATAATAATAGTAATAGTTATAGTAGTAATAATAAATAATGATAACATTTAAATCAATGAAATTTATCAAAACAAATTTAGAAACTAAATCAATTTTTTAATAGTTATTTGAAGAAAAAAAATTGCATGGTTTTCTTTTGTGTCTTTTGTGCCACCATAGTTGCATGTAACTGTAATGTTGTATTAATTTGGAAAAAAAAATAAAAGAATAATTACTGGTGTACCAAGTCATGTAGATTGCACTTCAATGTATTGATACTATGTTTAATTATCGGTTCAGTGACTTGAGGTCCTACAATATTCTGGCATCTGGTGTGCATTTGATACCTAGCTATCACCTAATCACACCATTTGTCATCACTTAAACAATTATCAATTAATATATGCATATGTTTTCCTTCTCACAAAATAATAATAATAATAAGCATCGTACATGATTCTTTTGATATACCAATTATATCATGTTTTTATGCTATTTTATTTCTATTGGATAAATTTTCTACTTATATATACATTTTTATTTTATATATATATATATATATATATATATATATATATATATATATATATATTTGTAAATTTTAGATTCTTACATGTCACTATAAATGAACCAAACTGGAATAAAGTTAATGTAGAGTATAACATTTGTACTATTATTTTATGGTCCCCAAAATTTTAAAACTCATCTTGATAGATATATGCAAATTGCTACAATAAGTTGACCCACTAGTATATATGATAAATACCACTGCTGCAACAAAGTAGTTGGTATTTTATACCTTTCTTTACTCAAAAAATTGGTACTTGTCCACAATCCTTAGAAATAAATACTAAATATGATAAATAAGCATACATGTAAGTATTTATTCCCAAAATATTAACGCAAAACAATGAGGGTAAATGCATGGCTTTGGGAAACCTAGAGAAGCTACATACATGCATTTTGCCTTCTTATATATATATATATTAAAAAGACCAATAACTTACAAGTAGAATGCATGCATGGATGGGCAACAAGAGTGAGAATTGGAGAAGATCACATGGCGTGGGGTAATGAGTCATGGGTTTTCTCAATATACCTGATCTAATAATGCGCATGTTCTCTTGATCCCATTCACTTCTATTCTTTTTTAATCATTTTTATATACAATATTATAGATAAATGGATTACATAAGAAATATATATAGGTATACTTTTCCATGATTCAATTCATATTTTCTATTATTTATTGTCTAGATTTTCTTTTGTGAAATTTTAGTCTTAATTTCAAGTTGCTTGAATGCGTTTCTTGTAATATTTTTATCACAAAAAAAAATCATGTTTAATTAAAAATACATGTTATTCTTTGTTTGAAACACAAATTGCAACTTTATATATAATCTCAAATATTTATTTATATTATTAAAGTTTAACTTATAGATCATTAGATGTTATGACAAATAATACCCTTTTGATTTTATTTTAGAAATAAATACAGCATGTGCATTGCACGTGACTAATTGTATTTACATGCATGCAAGATTTTACCATGCATTTAATCAAAGTTATATGGGAGTATCTCATTATTTTTCTTTAGAACTTTTGAAAGGATTCCAACTGACATATCATCCATTTTAGCAACACATATTAGGGGAATAAATTTGTTAAGTCACAAAAATTATGTATTTTTTATCAAACATAGACTTAACCAAATAATGGACCACATGTTGTAAATATGTTTTTGATGCTCCTGATTACATGCATAATTATACAATTATTATATAAGAGCACACTATTTACTCCATGCTCTTCTTACTAATTTGATCACTAAAATGAAAAAAAAATTTTTAATAATGTTGAGTTAATTAATGTTATTCTTCTAACAAGATATATATATATATATACTCTTTCTTTGGTGTGTACAATCATATAGCTGTAGAAGTTTTTTTTTTAAAAAACAAAATTCAATTTTATATTTCATATTTCATATTATTTTTAAAAATTAAGTTCTAGTTGCAGTTCAAGACTTATAATAGAAGCACTTTCTCTTTAAACACCAAGATAGTACGTTTTTTTATTAGAAAAAACAATTAAACTTTTTTCGTTCCTATGTTTTTCAAAAAACTCTGAGCAATATCAAATCGTTTATTTCAATAAAAATAAGTGCTTTTGATCTAAAAAAAAAAAATCCAATTATACTTTAACATTTAAGATAAAATATTAAAAATAAAATAAACCCATGGTAAAAATTTACTCATAGTTATATATAATTAAGGTTTAATCACCCCTACGATAGGACAAGCAATAAAGCAATGTAAAGTCTTTTAATCACCAAAGCTTGTAATTACAATTGCTAATAATACATTAATATTGATCATTAGTTTGTGTTGCTTCATATTGATAAAAAATATATTGAATAAAATTCAACCCCCTAGTATCCTATACTTAATTTAAAAATATAAATAAATAAATCAAAGTTGAATCCCAAGAAAAACTTAAAATACTAAAATAAAAAATAATGCATAAAAAAAAAAAAATCAAAACTTAGATCATGCCTTGTGAACGTGTTTGGGTGGCAAACATGATGTGGCATGGAATAGAAAAAAATTGTGGTTTGGTCAAGATGTGATTGAGGCCATTTTGGTTTGGTTGGTAGGGTGGGGAGGAGGGACTCCCTAATTTATTGCCACATCTTAACCTCATTCAAAGCATCCAAACTTTCTTGTCTTTTCTTACTAGTTTTATCTTGTAATTATTTTTTCTCATATTATTATACAATTTTTTTCTTTGATCTTTTGAGAATGGAAATAAATAAATAAATAAATAGAAAGCAAAACTTGTGCACATATATACTTATAAGTGATATTCTTTTAATCAATTAGATGTTTAATTATTTTTAAATTAAAAGGAAATGGTTTTGATCTTTGGAATTATTACTCGAGACGATATTATCGGTTTATTTAATAAATGTTTTCTTTCGTTATATTTTATTTGGTTACTAATGGATTATGTGATTTATCTTTATATTGCTGGTCTTTTATGTTATGTTTTTTCCAGTAATTTTATTTAATTTTTTGATAAAAGAAACAAACGCTGTTAAATTAATATTTTTTTAAAAATAAACAATGTATTTTTGTTTTTTTTAATAAATGAATTGATGTTTTGCACCAAACCATTAAATATGTGACACGTGATGTTAAGATGATATTTAGATGGTGCAAATCTATTTGTATCACTATATCATGCATACCTATTAATTTGATGCAATAGTACATGCAAATATTACTTTATATTTACACCCCAAAAAAAAATCTTTATAATTAAATTAAATTAAATTAAAGCAATATATATATATATTTGTGGCTCAGTGAGTTGGTGGCCCAACCCAACCACCTCAAAACAAAAAAGTGAGAAACATTGCAGCGGAAAAGCACATGCATTGTGTTTCAATGGACCGACTTCAATTGGGTTCAACTAATCAATTATTTTCTGAATGGTTAAAAACATTAATTTAATTTTTATTGGTAGGGAGATTAACATTTCGTATTTTGCATTGATTGCAATGTTTTCTCTGGTAAAAAATAGAATATAATTTTAAAAATACCTTTTTTTCCTCCATTTTTTTATTCTAATTTAATTACAATAGGAAAAAATGATACTGTGAAATTGGTATTTTCCAATATAAATATATATTTATGTAAATAAAAATTTTAATGGGTGTATATATGCAAATTTCCCGACAATCATCGCATTCAGAGCTTCTATTGGAGTGGATCAATGGCGACGGCGACGGCGACGGCGACGGCGAATGGCCAGAGCCCACGCCCACTGCTTCCATGGCTGAACCTAGTGGCGACGGAGCCCTTCTATGTTCTCCACATTGCGGCCTTCTCGTCCTACTTCGCCGCTCGCGCATCCGCTTCGCCTGATGTCTCCCACCGCCTCCTCCAAAGGGTATTAGTGATTCTTCGTGATTTTCCTTTATCTATTGATGAGATTTCTGATTGCTTTTTGTTTGATCTCTTGATGCGCAGGAGATTCAAGCGATCCTTGCCTTCTCAGTGCTGGCTGTGGTGAAGGTATGGTGATTTAGAAGGTTTAATCCTGTTTATTATGTGGAGAATTTTGATATTTTTTGTGATTTTTGCTAGGATTTGGGTTTCCTTTGTGATGGTTCTCAATTGGTGGATCTCTTATTGCAAGTATATGTGGGATCTTGTTTGATGAATGTTTGGGTTATTGGGGAATGAGCATTGATCGCTATTGACTGTTTTATCTAATTGTGTCCAATCTAAGATGAGTAGTTGTTTCTCCTTGTTCTCCTTAAAATTTTGGATAGTGTTTACCATTTGGTATATGGGTCTGCATACGCAATGATCATTCTTTCACTACGTTGACTTAGTTGAATCATATTATGAACTCTCATTTATAATGTTAAGCTCTATAGAAATTGCCTTTGTTAGGCTTGCAAGGAGAAAGTCCACCTAGGTACCTAGAACAATCATACTTCTCAATTATTATTATTATTATTATTATTATTATTATTATTATTATTATTATTATAAGGACAGATTCTTGGTTGCAGACTTTCAAAGAGTTGCATGAACAATAATCCAGGGTCGGACTGAGTCCATAGCATTTTTAAAACCATCCAAGAGAGCATTTGGCTTCTGAAATTGGAGGCTAGAGTATATATATTTATGTTTCATCAAGCTTGTAATTCTATGAAGACTGTATATGAAGCTATTTCATCTGGCTAAAAAAGCATAGTTTTAAATAAATAATTAAAGCTAAAAACAATGGCATCTAGCTATTATTGGTTATTTGATTGGAAGATGTATAGCATAATATTAAGACTTTGGCCAACTGGACACTTACTTCATGAAATGGTTTATGCATCCTTGTAACTTAGCGTGATAAGATCGAGTTAGTTAGCGTTTCATATCTGTATTGGTCTCTATGATTTATGATCACAGAGGGCCTCTCTTTACCATTCTCTACAAATGGACCAATCCATTTGTATAGATATGCTAGAGGCACATCTTTAATCTCTCAATATCTTTCAATTTTGCTATTATTTAACTTTCAGACAATCTTCTACTTGTTGATTTACGGAAATCAAACTATTGCACATTCCTCCGTAATGATAGAGGAACCATAGTTTTCATTTTTAATTACATGATTGCCAATGTTGTACAGATGGTCAAAGAGGAGACATGGGAAGCTTTCATTGCTGATACCTTTTTATATGCCAAGGTGTGCACTACTTCCAATCTCTTCTTTTAAGATAAGATGATGACATGTGATATTTGTATCCTCATTTTGCTTCCCTTATTTGTTAATTCCTGCAACTAAAAAAAGTTGCAAGGCAAACTCATTATAATGGAGCACTCAACAACGCTTGCTCTTAATAGTTTTTTTTCACTGTTAAAAGTTGTATTTCCTTACTAAAAGTTTCTCTATTTTTTCTTCTTTTGCTTTGCCTTTTCAGGGCTTTCTTTTCGCTCTTGCACTAGTGATCAACCATGGCGTGGCAATTTGTTACCTAGTGAGTTTTCTAGGTATCCAATTATACTATCCTCTTTTATAAATATTTAGTTGTTGACATGATTTGTAGTCTAAATAGACTAGTAATTAAGTACATGGATTGAATAAAACATCATAGTAGCGACAGGATAAAGAATGTTTGACAATTTGACCATGCTTCACTTTGTTGTTCAATTAACTTTCGCTTTAATTAAATTATGAAATTTTATATGACTAAAATCTAGTTTTTGTATTTTTTTTGGTCCATACCTTAATATGATGAACAATTTGCAAATGTCAACCAGCCTGTATTTCTACACCAGAGTCCACATAATTAACCAATACTACTTTGTTTTTGTTATATAGAATTGAGACATTAGAGTGCTGTTATGCTTAGATCAAAACCTGACTATTCAACCCACCTGAAAATGGAATTACAAATGATATAAAGTGATCTGCCCTCCTTTCAGTATTACACATAAATCATCAGATTTTGAGCCCCAAAAAATATGAGATATGTAATTTCCAGCCATTGCTTTTGTCCTTTTTCTTTTTCTTTGGAGTTCCCTTGAAAAAATTTAATGTAATTTGTTCCTGATTAGTTGACCAAACTTTAACTGCCCTCTTGAGGTTCTGATGAAAGAATGCAGTGTTTGTTTTGGTTTACTTCGTTTCAACTGGCTCTATATTTCCAACTGAAACACTTCCTGCCAATTTTCTTGAGTGAGCAAAGAGATTTCATGGTATATATATATATATATTTTTTGGAGATTTCTGAACAATTTATAGTTAATTGTAGGTCAATCTTTTTGAAGGATTGTTATCATTTTGTATTAGTAATCCGAATCTAGAAAACGTTGAGAGACCTTGTCTTCTGGATATCTTTGAGGGTTGTTTAATTGTCCTAATGCTCTACTAATCTATTTTTATGATGGCTCCATAGGATGATGAGGGATTGACTTCACTATGAAGAGACATATACAGGTTGTAATATAACATAAGGAAAACTATGATATTCAATTGTGTTACCCAAGGCTATTACCACTTGCCTTTATCACCTTACAATCCATGAAGATGGATGCTTATCCTTTAGGTCAACTGAAACGCTCATATGTAGCACATGAAGATCGCAATTGCTACCGTACATTTAAATGTGTTTGTCAGTGAAATTTGACTGACAATATCTGTTGTGGTGCTTAAATTTATATAAGTTTGACTTTTACTTTGTTGAGTTCTATATTTGTTTTTGATCCTCCAATATAAATTTCTTTGTATCTTCCATGTATCTCTAATTTGGATATTGGTAATATGACTAAGATGGAAGAGAAATGCTCTTGCAATGAATTAATAAATTTCCATATGCTATTGAATGTTTTTACTAAACTATATAAATAATCTAACTGGTTTGCCTGTTCTTAATTTGCAGTTATTTTTGTTTTAACTCAACAACCACCATATGATGGTGTGGGTATGGCTGTACCTTTCGTTATTTCCCTACCTTCGTTTTTTTCATTAATTCTTACAATTACTCAAATTAGTGCTTGTTTGGGAGTGTTACATGCCCATTCATGGTTTGAGTGTTACATGCTAGAACTGTTTGTGAAAAATTTATGAGGTGCTGAATGCATGCCTGCCTTCTTTTACTTCAAATCCTATTGGGGTTTTCTGTATTTTCTGGTGACCCTTTAACAAATGGATTTTCTGAAAAGTAAAATTGGAGGATGTAAACAGATTTCATAAAGTTTAGACACAGCAAAAAACTGAAACTCCTTTCCAGAACAATCACTACCTCTCTTTTGTCATCCACTATTTAAAGTTGGGCAAGGTGCTGCATTGTTCATTATCTAGGAACTTCGATGGATGATGATTTGGTGCTTTCTGAGTACAATTTTGTGCTGAACATTATAGGTGATGCAAGTCAAATGACTCCTTTGCAGCTGGAAACTGTATTGACTGAAGGGACTATCTCAAGATTTTGGCTGGTTAGTTTTGCATGCTTATCTTTCCGCTTTCGATTTTAATGGAGGCCTTTTACCTTGGATCTTCGGATTGTTTTTTTTTTATATCTTTTTTCTCTTCATTATTCTTCTGTTTTAACAAATTTTTGTTCAAGATATGTTGACACAAAGGCTTAGAAACTAGAAAGGGAGGGAGTAAACATTATGATTAAAAGATTTGGTGGATGGAATGAGGCTAGGCATAAAGCAACCTTGTAACTTGCAGCCCAAACTTTGAAGCTTGCTTGCATTCATAGAGGTTAAGACATCTTATACCAATATAAGAACGTTATAGAACAAGAATCTTGCTTCAACACATGAATCTTTCAGGTGATCCTGTTCATGAATTAGGTAAACATTAAATAAGTTTTTGTAGAATATTTCGGATTTACATTGGAGTGCTGTATTATGTACTTCTTTATTCTATGTATGTTGACATTTTGTTTTTCCTGAATTCCATGTGTTGATTGTTGAAATTTCTACTTGGTTTATACACAGCTCATTTGTACCCATGAGTGTGTTATCATTTGCATTCTGAAAATTATTCTCATTTTAAGTTTAGCTTAACAATTAGATTCTGAAACAATCAAATCATTCACTGACCTTTCTCCTTTCATGTATTTTGATATTTTCAGCATAGTTTTCACAATTCTTATATGCAACATATTTATTCAAATATTCTCTCAGCAACTGAAAATATATTATGATGGGTGACCTTCCTATTTTAAAGCCATGCCAGCTTTTATTGATTATGGGTATGGCCTAATGATTAGATGTCATTAAACAATTGCATCATTTTTTGACTTTTTTTTCCATTCTAAACTTTTGTTGATATTTGCAGTACAATACCTTCATAAATTTAATATGCAATATTTTTTGTTTGAAGTATTTCTGTTAACAAGGGAAGAATATCATGTTAGATGACTTTTCTAGTGTTAATTTATGCCAGCTTTCAATTTTTATGTTCAGCTTCTTACCTCTGTAATGGAAAAATATTCACAATATCAGTTTAACTTTAATAAGTTTGCTCAATTGTTTAATATTAAGTGTATGTTCCTTGCTTTGACCATCCTACTAAAGATTGGGAAGCCATGTGATCCTGATGATCCTTGGCTGTTGTTTTTAAAGGCTTTTTTTACGTTGTCTAATTATACATTATGCCCATTAAGTTCATTGGAAAGCATCAATCCTAGCGGGTGGATCATTGGATGGCGTGGTTCTTCTTTCTTTATGAATAAGTTGTTCCTTAAGTTCAGAACTGAGATTTTTTTCAAACTAAAGTTTTAGAAGACAGTTTATACTTTTTCTCATAAGGATGGCCCAGTCATCATTCCCATTCTCTGTGGATATCATATATGATGGCTGGCTCACAATTTTGACAACTTATTTTTTTTATTTATGGGGAAGTTATAAGTAGATGGTTTATATCTTGTGCTAGCTTTTATTGGATGAATTTGTTAACCTCTGCAAAAAACATCGACGATAGCATGCTTTGCTTATGAATTATGAATCAATCTCTAGTTCCTTGCATTCAACACTACTTACATTTAAAAGTTATTTTGTCTAGGTTGAATTTCGATCTTCGTGTTCTCCATCTTGTATACGGACAAGTCGCGTATTTCCTGACCTATCAACCATGTAAGTTTCTTACTCCAGGTCATTAAATTATGCAAGATCATCCCTTGTGCTAGGATCTAGATTTTTCATGATAGATGCTATCTGTATTCAGTGTTGGTGGTTGTACTCCACTGCTTAAAGATTTGCTGTTAATGTGATATCCATCTGATAGCAACATAATGTATGTTTAGATGTCATTCTTTCATAATGAATGATGTGACAAAAAATCCCATATCACAATTGCTTCTTGTTTAATTATATCAAATTTTCTGGCAGATACTCTAACAAAAGCATATCTTTTGGGATTATTGATCTCGGGCTCTTCCCAGGTGTTGCAGAAAAAATTGGAATACAATTAGGTGATGAATTCTTTTTGCTAGATTTCTTCCACAGAATATAACATTTAATGTTTTTAAATTTTAGACATTTTGATTTGAATGTTGACATGATATTTAAGCATTATAATAATGACAAAGTTTTAGCTTCTTTTCTTTGGGCTGCATGATACCTTTTAGTCTAAAAAGTGTCATGTTCAACAGCAATATATTGTTCATTGCTTGGTGTTGGTATATTTCCATGCAATTCTTCCCTGAACATTTGCAAATAGAGAAGTCGAGAAATGAGTTTTGTTAATCTTACCATCTTCATTGTGTTTGAACTAAGCTTCCCTCATTTTGGATGCTCAAATGCAGGTCAGCTTCCTACTTATATTTTATTTGATAATGCTGTGGAAGTTGCTCGATTTCCATTTTTTTATAGCGAAGCAAAAGGTTCAACTCCAACCATCAGCAAGGTATTTCCTTTTCAGCCTACATTGCATGCTCACTTTACAAGCTCCTTTCATTTGGGGCGCTTCAACGTACATTCTTCTCTACAAGATTTCATGATTACACAACTTCCATTAGCCTGGATATCTTGTCTACCACTAAGTCAATTCACCTTCAACAGTTTAAGCATTTCGGCTTCCAAATTCTAATTGTTCTAATAACCTTTGAGAACTCTAAATTAGTTTCACATAATAGCATTTGCATTATCAAGTTTTCAGGTTTTCAGCATGAAATATGTCTTCATTGTTCATGGACGCTTTCATGATAATATGTTATGGAGTTGGAAATCTGAAGAGGCTTCTATTATAATCTTGGTATAACTGTATCCTCCTAAAGTGTTATGGTTTCCTAGAATTGGTCGCTGGTTAAGGAAAAGCATTATTTTGCATTTCCCACTGTCCTTTTCTCCAAAAGCTTGTGAAAATCCTAGCCACTGCTTCCTCTTATTTGCAATGGATGTTACCTATAAGGCAGGCTGCTTTTCTGCTTCCTCTTGGCATGCAACAAATAATGCTTGCATCTTGATCTCATTTGTCAACAACACCCTGATGGTGTTATCTAGTATTTATAATCCTCTTTTCTTGCCTGCAAGCATTTTTAAACCTAACATATCATCCATAGTTTTATTATCACTCTCAAATTGGCAACTTCTGTCGTTTTATCTTCACTTTCTTCACACCAGTACCTCATCCTTGTTCTTTGTTTCACAGCTGAATATTGATGTATTTGCCATGTTTTAATGTCTTAATAATGGTTAGAAGCAGTGTTTACCCGCTTTTCCTTATGGTGCTTGCTGGTTTGAAGTTATAAGTCACATTTCATTTCACTGCCAATGGCTTTCCCATCTTGGTTTGAGTTTTCTTCCACAATTACAATTGCCTTAGACTTGCTCCTGATAACTTTTCTCTGAGGTCATCCATCTCATTCAAATAATGATCCCTCTTTGCTGCTTCTCTCTGATTGCTTGAGAAGCTGAGATGTGCCCATCCTTCAAGTAATTCTCTTTGCTTTTTCTTTCTGATTCCTTCGGAAAACAAGATGTGTCTATGCTTTAAGTAATACTCATTTGTTTGTTTGGAAGGCAAGATGTACATTCAAGTAATGATTACTCTTTGCTTGTTTTTGCTAATTTCTTTGAAAGGCAAGATGCGCTCTATCTTCCAGCATTATTGCCCAATTTTAGGTAATGCATTTGTTAACGCATACTCATTAGTACTAGTGAAAGACACAAAGCAGCTCAGTATCGACATCGTTTACTATCCTTTTCTTGTAGCACCCTCTTCGTTACTATATCTAGCTGAGATTTTCTGCCGAGGTGTCTTCTATCGTCCCAACATTTTTCATTCAATGTCAACTAGCCTGAGATCAACATTATTGTTACCCTTTATGTAGCACCCTAGCCAGCATATTTTAGCATCTATCATTGATGGTCTCCGAAATAAGGGTCATTATTCAATTTCAGTCTTAAGTCTATATCAGTCACAAGCGCCAAAATGAACAAATCTGTGTAGTTAAGAGCCACAATAAATATTGATTACTTATGGGCCACCGGTGATTTTGAGACTGAAATCTTAAAATCAGCCATCATTATTTTTTATTTCTTTTCCGCTTTTCGATTCCTATATGAAGGCTTTTCAGTTATCTTATATAACCAAACCCTTCTTGTTCTTGATTTTCTGTCCTGTCTTTCAGCTTTGTCACTTTTAGAGCATTGCATGCTCTAATTTCTTATATGCCTGTGGCACAAAATAGTTGTGTTTGTTGTATGTGTATACTCCCACTTCTTGTCTGATTGAATCCAGTTTTTGTAAACCCTATGAATTAATGTTTTTTTAATATCTTTTCTGCAATGGGCACACTGGAACTCATTTTCCAATCGTAAAGAAGCTTGTTTTAAGTAAGATCAGAAATGATAGCATATTACACTGATCCTGATACCGGGATGGGATTGGAACAAACGCATTTTAATTGATTATCCATCAATCAATGCTTATAATCATAACCCCATTCTAAAGGTTTTTTTTTTTGCTTGCTTTCTTGTTATGTATTTTTTATACTTTTCTTGTAGATCTTCCATTAATCCATGTTAAAAAAACATGCCCTTATTTCAAAGTATTTCTTTTTTCTTGGTATGTTTTTCTCACGCTCTTCTTATGGACTTTCCTTCCGTTAATCAATGTTCAGAAGCATAACCTTGTTTCTAAATTTTTTTATACCCTCTCTAGTTATGTATTTCTCATGCTTTTCTTTCACAGAGTATTCTTTGTCGGCATTTCGATCTAGACCGACGTCTCATCGAGTATGTATCAGGAAAATAGACCAACTGGCGAGGCGAATTTGTCTTTTATGTTTGCTTCTATTTTATTTTTAGTAACCTTTTGTGACATATTTTTTTTTTTTTATCTTTTATTCACATATAATTCTTTGCACATGATTTGAGATGGACTAATGTCATCTTATTTTGCATTTTCTGAGGTTAAGGTCAAGGGGAAGAAATAAAAAAAAGATCTTTTCTTTTTTTTTACTTTTTCGGTTACGCAAAATATATCAAATAGTAATTTTGATGAGGTATCTGTAATTTTCAATTAAGAAAAAGTCTAGTTATTCTCTTAAAACAAATATTTAGGGTAGCAGGTTATCAGTAGTTTATATTTGCAAAATGTATGTTTATTTTCTGTTTTGATGATTTTTTAAATAACAAGTAACCAAATAAATAGTGTGGAACCCCTTGCCAAACGCATCATTAGGTGAATGAATCAGGTTCCTTGCTTTGATGAATAGAAACAATGTGAGAAGAAGTAAAAAGAGATTACTCATTTATCTATTATTATTATTTAAAAAAATTTGGAGAAAACACACAAAAATGCCTTTATTTTTTTTGAACAAGAAGCAGAAAGCTAAAGAAAACAACAAGAAAGAAAACTAGAAACTAAAGTTTCTTCTGTTACAAAGGTCCTCCAACCAATAGGGTCAATCCATTCCTTTGAAGAATAAGGGAAAGTCCTTTCTTGAGCAGCCAAAGGAAGCAAGCGAGTCAGCAATTTCATTATCTTCTCTGGGGATTGTTTCTATGAAGATGTTTGGGAAGGATTTCAGATTTGATTTCAGAAGCTCATGCTCATTGGTATAATGCCACCCGGTGCAGGGATTGAATGATTTTTCCAAGGTTGCAATTCCTGGACAATCACAGCAAATACATGAGGGTTGCCAAAGGTTCTGAATACAGAGCTGAAGAGCAAAATTAACAGCTGCTATCTCAGCCATAAGAGGAGAAAAAGAAAGATGTCTCCTTGCACCTGCAAGAAGAACCTTTTTATTATTTTCAATTATAATGAAACCAAGCCCAGCCAAATTTTCCTCAGAAACCCATGAGGCATCAGTGTAGACAATAATAGACTGAGAAGGTTTTAAAATAAGCTCCTCCCTGCAAAACCTCCAAGAAAAGTCAGAACAAAGAGACCAAGCTCTAGTAACAATAGAGATTAGGTTAAGAGGGGTTTTCCTGAAAATTAAATTGCAGCGTTGTTTCCAGATTAACCAGGCTACAGTGGCAATAGCCGCTTTAATTCTTGAATTTGAGGAACGAGAGCCAAAATCTCTAGTTAACCAGTCTCCAGAAGAAAGATAGGAATGAGCAAAAGGGCTGAGTCCAAGGCGCAGCAGAAGATCAGACCAGCATTGATTAATTTTAACACAGTTCCAAAGAAGGTGAGAAGTTGTTTCCTCTTCAAGACCACATAAGGGACAAAGCATGTAAGTACCAATGTTAATTCTGTAAAGGAAGGCCCCAGTAGGTAATTTCCCATGAGCTAATTTCCATATAAAGATTTTAATACGGGGCAAGACATTCAGCTTCCAGATTTCAGACCAGCCAGACCAATGATTGAAGGGGTTTTGGGAGTAGTTTAGGTATTGATAAACAGCAGTAGCAGTTGAGATCTTAGATGATAAAGAACCCCAAACCCAATAAGAGTGGCTGTCAGGACAGATAGCAATTTTCCCTATCCAATCCCAATCTAAAGAGTGACCTAATAGAGTTGAAATATCATCCTTGCAAAGTCTGTTTGAATTGCAAAGATCCGAAAAGTGTAAATCCTCAAAGGCAATAGACATGTTCAGGAAAGTGGGTTTTTTATTAATAGGGAGGTCCAAAAGACAGGGATCTTGGAGCAAATCAACCTTAAGAGGATTACAAGAAAGCATTCTGATATTAGAGTTAATAGCATTTGCAGAAATGCAGATCGATTTATAGAAACCAGAAGACTGAGAAATATGAGCTGGATTCCAAACATGCCAACCCTGATATTTCAACTTAAAAATATCCACCCATAATTTATCAGCAGAATTGAGAATATCAAAAATATTTTTGGCCATTAAAGCGTGGTTTACCAGCCTTAGGTTACGAATTCCCAGTCCCCCCTCAGATTTGTTTAGAGTAGAAACTTTCCACCCTATAGAGTGAAGACCATGATTGCTGCCATTGTTACCCCAGAGAAAAGAACGAGCAAGTTTGGAAATATTGTCCAAAACAGATAGAGGAAGATTCATAACAGTAAGGAAGTAATTAGGGATAGTGAAAATACAACTATTAAGAAGAATAGCTCTACTTGCAGTAGTAATAGAGGAGTGATTCCAGCAATGAATTTTATCTTTCACTCTATCAGAGAGGAAATGAAGTTGTCTAGAAAGGAGTTTATGAGGGGAAATAGGATAACCTAAATAGTTGAAGGGAAAATTTCCAAGTTTGAATCCAAGAATTCTAGACACAGAATTTGCCAGATGTTTGTTACACCAAGAAGGAATGTAAATAGCAGACTTGCTGTGATTTGGCTTCTGACCAGATATGGTATGAAAAATGTTGAGGCAAAGGAGACAATTTTTGGCTGACTTTCTAGAAGCTAAAGAAATAAGAAGAAGGTCATCAGCAAAGAGTAAGTGATTAAAGTTCCTAGGAAGATCTTTATTAAAGCCCGGGACAAGATTTAGAGTTAAGGCTTTATTAAAGATTGCAGTGAGATTTTGAGAAACCAAAAGGTAGAGAAGGGGAGAAATCGGATCACCCTGTCTAACCCCTCTATTGCTCTTAAACCAGGGAGAGCCTTGTCCATTTATTATAAGAGAGAAAGAAGCAGAGGAGAGACAGATTTTAATCCAAGAAATCCAGGAATTAGGAAAGTTCATTTTCTGGAGGGTAGCAAAGATGGCATTCCACTCAATAGAATCAAAGGCCTTTTCAATATCAATTTTACATATCATCCTCGGGGGAAGGGATTTATCATTTTCTAAACTATGAGCTATCTCCTGGGCTGCGATGATATTGTCAGCAGCACCACGCCCGGGGAGAAAGCCATTTTGTTCAGGGCCAATAAGGCTGGAAATAACTTGCTTGAGGCGATTGGCCAAAATTTTTGAAATAACTTTATAACTAACATTGCATAAAGAAATAGGTCGAAAATCAGAGACACAGGATGAATTATTCTTTTTAGGAATCAAAGTCACATAAGTTTTACCCCATGAATGGGGAAGGTGGCCAGAGGTAAAAAAATAAGATATAGCATTAAAAAACTTGTCCCCAATAAGATTCCAGTAAAAAATATAGAATTCGACATTAATCCCATCAGGACCTGGACTTTTGCCACGCGACATAGATTTGAGAGTTCTATAGACCTCAGATTTTGAAATTGGTCTAATAAGAGTTTCTCTATCTACGTCATTAAGAGTCGGAAGATCATCAGGGATTGCATTCAAATAGAAATCAAGATTATGAGAAGAAGGAGAAGACCAGAGATTTTTAAAAAAATTAATAAAACAGTTTTCAATATCCGAATGCTCAGTAAAAGATTACCGAAATTATCTTGAATGGATCTCACCCTATTTTTATGCTGGCGAACTTTGACAATACTGTGGAAATATCGAGAGTTTTGGTCACCCTTCTTCATCCATAAAAGCTTTGCCCTCTGCCCCCAATAAATTGATTGTTGCCTGATGAGTGCATTATAACGGTTGTACAGCGCTCGGAGCCAAATGAAGTGCCATGCATCTTGCGCGGATCCATCAGAGTTTTCCAAATTAGATATCTCGATTTGGATATTCTTGAGCTCTTCGTCAATGTGACATAGACCTCTCTTCTTCCATCTAAGGATATTAGTTTTAGTACGCAAAATAGCCTGGGAGAAATCCTGCATCGGGGAAAGAGAGGAATTAGTCGACCATGCTGAGATAACACTATTATGGCAACCCTCATAATCGAGCCAAAAATTATCAAAACGAAAAAAATTTTTAATAGAAGGAATTTTGTTTTGAAGATGCAAAAAAAGAGGGGAGTGATCAGAGCTAATGCGAGGAAGATGCTCAATTGAGGAATTTTTGAAGTGAAGGATCCAGTCAGCATTTGCAAGGAAACGATCTAATCTTGCCCATCTGCGAGCAATCCCAGAGCGGCCATTGCACCAAGTGAAAGTAGAGCCTGAAAAACCTAGATCCAGAAGACTGTTATTAAAAACAAAATCTGAGAAATGGAAAGACTTGGAGGAATAGTGAGAAAAACTCCCTCCACGATGTTCCTTTTGATTTAAAATGGCATTAAAATCTCCATTTAACAACCAGGGAAGGTTTAAGGCTGTGAAACTTGAGAGGGTTTGCCATAAACGCTTTTGAAGAGAAAGGATTTGAGAGTTGTAAATGGAAGTGAGAATCCAAGAGGAGTTATCAGAAGTAATAATAAGGTGAAGGGCAGAGACAGAGGAGGCCACAGGGGTAACTCTTCCAATAGATCTCTTCCAGAGGACAAGAATCCCCCCGGATAAACCCATGGAGGAAATGGCCGCCCAATCCCAACAGCGGATGAATTTATTGCAGAAACTTTGCAGGCGAAGGGCAGTGAGCTTCGTTTCCAGTAAACATAAGAAATCTGGTTTGTTACAAGTCATCAAGTGATTAATTCGATCCATGGTACGAGAATTTGAAAGACCCCTGCAATTCCAAGAAATAATTTTTAAATCCATATGTTAAAAGAGCAAAAAATAAAGAAATATGAAGAAATTAGTAGATGGGTGAATTTCTCCCTTTCTTCTGTTTCTTTTCCCTTTTTGAGGGTGCTCTTTTAGCAGAAGAATCAAGCTTTGAACTTCTCTGATATTGTTGTAGAAGCATGTCATCATCCACTTCATTTGAACGACTGTCTTCATCTTCAGAAGACCCATCTAAAATTTGGTCACTGAGTTTTGAAGGAGTAAGGGCTTCTACTACCCTATCAACCACTAAAATATGTTGATTCCTCAAATCTTCTGGTTGATGGGAGTCTTGGAGAGCAACCGAGGAGATGAGAAGGGGTGTGTTCAGAGAGCTCTTCGGAGTATGAGCTCTAGAAGATTCGCCCTTTTGGAAAACCAACGGACTAGTTTTGCGATTTTCAACAGAGGTGAGGGAGTTTCCAAAGTTGTCAGACGGAGTGACGGTTGGAGCACCCACTGAGACATCTGAACAGTTGACAAGAGATAAAGCATGATGATTTTTTTCTTGCCCCAACGCAAAAGAAGGTGCTTCGGGACTCGAAGGGGCGTGGGAAAAAGCAGAGAGCCATAGAGGTGGGCCAGATGAGTGGGAATTTGTATGACACGTGGCAGCACCATGTTCATCGTTCTCCAAGCCATCTTTCCGATCAGCATGTCCGGCAAAAGTAGTACGAGCAGCACCACGTCCACGGAAACTTCCTCGTCCTCGGGAAGCCAGTTGTCTTCGTCGTGGTTTCAACCAAGGACCAAACTCTCTCTCGTTGTCTGAAATTTGGCGGTTTAGCTCTGAATCCATTTCGATGCCATCCTGCTCCTTTCTAACCACATCAGCCTGCATATCTGCATCAGCTTGTATCCTATCTGACATATCAATATCAGACGGAACTTGCTGTTCAGATGGCTGGCGACTGCTAGAAAGAATACAGTGTGCTTCTCCATGGCCGATCTTACCACACTTATAACAAAAAACATGGAGTTTTTCATAGAGAACTAAGACAAAGACAGAATGTTCTCCATACTTTACCCAGGTTCCCTGCTGAAGAGATTGATTAAGGTCTAGCTCAACACAAACTCTCGCGAACTTAGCTCTGGAACGATCAATGGTATGGTCATCTATTTTGAGAACACGACCAAATTGAGAAGCTACCAATTCTAGAATCTCCCCTCCAGAGTTCTATGGGAAGATGATAGATTTGTATCCAGACAGCAGCTAGAGAAAGCTTCTCAAAGGCAGGTTGAAAACTTTCCGACCAAGCCGTTAGTTGGAGAATACGACCAACAACCATCCAGGGGCCATCCCAAAGAAGCTTTTGCTGCATTTCAAAAGACTCACATCTTATGTAATAGAAGCCATTAGGAAGATCTGCAACAGTAAAGGCACCCAGTCCTCTCCACGCATCAGCAAGGGCAAGCTTAGCCTGCTCCAGTGGTAGGGCTTTTCCCAGGAATTTTGCATATAAAAGAGGATTGCATACTATCCCGAGCTTGAGACCAAAGCTCATCATCAATGGAGACAAAGGCTGTAGAGAGATTTTTTAGTTTATCAAAATGGACTTTGCTCAGGTGAAGAGGAGTTTCTGTGGGAGTGATTGGAGACTTTGAACTAACAACATTAGCCCAGGATAAGCCCAGCTTTTCACCTGGACGAAGAGAAGGACCCGAAGGCCCCAGAGGGGCCATACGGAAAAACAAGGAAAATTTCGAAACAGAGAAAGCAGAGAGCAGAGAGCAAAAAGGCCTTTATTGGATTGACAAGGTGAGGGTGGATGGTCAAACAAAACCCTTGATACTTGGCTCATCCCTATTTGTTTATTTTTTAAAAAAAAATCTCAAATGCCGGTAAAAATATGATTCAATTTGCTGCCCTTTGATTTAATAAGCTAAAACCTTGGAGAAAATCAAGGCCTTTATTGGATTGGCAAGGGAATTTCGCCTACGAGCCCAAGAGGAACTCCAAATGACACTATATGGCAAATTTTTTCGACAAAGCTCTGTTCCTGAACTAGGTGAAGATGGCACTATCAAATGCTTAAAAAACATTGGATTCTTGCAAATTACCGATTTACCCAACGGGGGGTACTACTTCATAATGTGTAAATTTAGCGATATGATGCAATATCTGCTATTCAAGCAAGGACCATGGACTGTCAATGGCTTGGTGATTCAGCCCTCTCTTTGGCGAGAGAACTTCCAACCAACCTTCGAGAAACTTGAAAACCACCACGAGATCCATTAAATCCATTCTTAACAACTCATGCTTTCTAGTTTGTCAACTACCGATAAGGTTATTCTTAAAAATTGCATCTTGTTATCGCTCCATCTGTACTATACATTTACTTATTCTCTTCATGACATCATTTTGGATGCTACATCTAAACTTGCTCGAAATTTTCTCTAGTCAAATAGGGGTAATTGAGAGAGATCCACTCCGATTGGGCGGAGCAATACCATACTTTCCGAATCTACGGCTGGCTTGGGTATTTGGGACCTTAGCTAATCAAAATTGGCTTTAATAGTCAAGAATGTTTTTGACTTAATGCCATCGACAAATACAGGATTCATATAATGAATATTATATTGACTTTATGAGACCAAATATTGGCATTAGCAAACTCAAATCTTAGTATTATTAGCTTGCTTCATGAACCCTTGATGTTCTGAAATTCCTCTGGTTCTATGCATTTAACTGATCCTGTTAATGATAATAATACTTGGAGTGGGGCAACCTTGAATGATATGTTTAGCCAGTGCCCGAACTCTAAACTCTAAGCTGGTAAAATCCGGCTAAATTGATTGGTCCGCTGTACAACCATTGGGTTTGGGGGACTTAATAACAACAATTCCAAGTTTGCATCTGCTGTGTACTCCTGGCTTAATAATTCTCCTGATAGCAACCTAAGAATTAAATTTGTTTCCTGTAGCTCCTGTTCTCATGGCCGAGTGAATATATATATATATATATATATATATATATATATATATATATATATTTGATAAAATGGGCAAATCACATTAGAGACATGCACATACGAGAAGTTAATACCTCAATGTACTTTTGCACTCACACTACATGAACTGAGATTCGAATCCTCCTCTTTGATAAAAACACAAACACTTTACATAAAAAACTTTGTATCAATAGACCAAGAACTCTTGGCCAAAAATTCTTTGTATCTTTCGTAACATCATCTAGAATACCCTTAGAACATTTATTTTCACACTGCACCAACTCTTGTTCCTTTTGTTGATTTGTACACTATTCCCACCCACTTGGTAGATCATCTTATTATATATAAAAAAAAAGAACTTATTCTAATAGTTCTAATTTTAAGAGGAACCATGTTGAGCATTGTTAGTCACATGCAATCAATCCCTGATAATGAAGGTGTCTGTCTAAGAGGAACCATGCTTCTAGAGGCATGGGGGCCAATGAGGCTGATCCATGTCCTTCCCTAAGAAACCTCCCAACTCCTAACACGGATATCTTGTGTTCCTAGTCATCACCTTATGACTGCTCTTACCCTTTTTTTATCCATTTATGTATCACTCACTGGTCTATGTTTGCTGCTATTTTTGTCCTTATCTTCTATCTATCCTTCATACAAGAAGATCAAAACAGGTATTTCATGCAAGTCCAAGTGTGCAACTTGTCTAACGGTCAATGAGTGCTCCTTTTCCTTACTTCCTTGCATTAAAACCATTTTGGTTTTTATCAGATGAATAAGTTAACACAAGTAAATACACACACACACACACACACAATATATATATATATATACTCGGAGTAAGGAAATTTCCCGGGGTTTAGATCTTTAACTTGTAAAAACTTGACTTAGTCCTTGTTTTGTTCCCTGTCCTTATAATTTGTCACTTTAACCTTATTCGTCTGGCTTATAAATTTTTTGAAATAAGCTTATATAAATGGTTTACAAATCTTTTAAAATTGATTCAACCATAAACACAAGTCTAAAATTTAGAAGTCTAATTCTGGGCTCTGACACTAGAAGAAGCTAAGTCCTCATCATGTGAAATTAACTTTATGATTTTGATCGTTTATAAGGGGCATATATGTATGTGCGTGTGTGTGAAAAATGTTACAAGGATATACAAATAACATCAATATTTTATAGGGGTCTACATGTAAAAAAAAAAAAAACCAGTGCCCTCTTAACTACCAGAAGCTTGGAACGCTCACTGCCTGTGATTGATCACAAGCAGCAGTGTCCAAAATAGGCAATATTCATTCCATGCCGATTCACAATTCACAAGCAATATGTCCTTCCAGCCAGGTCCTACTATTGCATTCTTTTCATATATATCTACAATTAAAGCTCGCTCACAACCAAGACTAGGTACCAATCCAATGTTCCCTGCATCTCACTCCACTCATGCCTACTTGCCATTTGCAAACCCTAACCACAAACCCTACCTGAACAAAAGTTGATCATAATAATTGGAGGTTCAAAGGCACTCTGTCCACAAAATAATCATCTTCTCACCTTTTATAACCCACTTGTCTTACTAATATTCTATAAAAGGGTGCTCATGCAAAACCCTACTTCATTAAACCTACAAGTACTCATGCAATCCAAAATGATCACCCAAGTAGAACAGCCAGTGCCATTCAAGGTAAATTAAAAAAAAAAAAAAAAAAAACTCAATTGACACTGATTGGTTTGATTTTGAGCATAAATGACTTACTGTATCTGCATGATCACTTGCATAGAATGATCAAGTCCTTAGAAGAGCCTGCTCTGATGTCGTTGCTGAGGCTGATAAGCTCATCACTGGCTTTGACATGAACTTAAGCTTGAAGATTAACAAGAATAAAGTTGAAATGGTGGAATGCGAGTGTTGTGGATTGTGCGAGGAATGTACTCCTACTTACATAATGAGTATCAAGGACTCCTTCAGTGGGAAATGGATCTGTGGATTGTGCTCGGAAGCCGTGAAGGAGAAGACGAAGCACAACCCCAGTCTCACCATTGACGGAGCTCTGGAGAATCATGGTGATTTCTGCAAGCAGTTCAGTAGGACCATCAGGATCAACCCTAAGCTCTCACTTGCTGGTGCAATGAGGGATATTGCAAGGAGGAGCTCTCAGAATAGGAACTCTAATAAGGTTTTTTGCTAGTCTAAGATTGCCAGAACAATGAGTTGTGATCCATTTATGAGTTGTGTCAAGGTTCAAAGATCATCTTTCCAATGATATATTTAGAATGGCAAAGTTTGACACCTATTTTACAACAGCAGCAGTCAGCTTTTAACTGAGAAAAAAAGTCAGATGGTAAGAAAGAACAATATGAGGATGATTTGTCAATATCAGCATTATTGATAACTCATAAACAGAAAAAGAATTTTATGATTAAAAGCAGGGTCATTGTGTGCTTTTGATGCCTTCTAGATCAGCCTGGCTTTCCAATTTTACCTGATCCTGAAATCCACAAGCAGTAGCAATTCAACAATTGAAAGTTGAAAAATTATAAGATGTGAATATGATAAAAAATTCTACCTTGATGAGCAGGTCAAGGCTAAGATTTTAAATATTGTTCCCAGCCTGCATGCTCAAGTTTCTCTGCTTTTGTAAGTACAGTGTCTTTCATGTCTTCTTGGTATTTTACAACTCTATATATGAAATTAGATTAGAATGTATTGAAAAATCATCTGTTTGCCTATAAGTTACGAAATTAACAATACCTGTCCCATAACTTAGGATCTCCATTCGCCAAAATCCTAACTGCTAATAAGGCTGCATTTGTTGCATTGCCAATTGCAACGGTGGCCACCGGGATTCCTTTTGGCATCTATAATATAAAATCAATTGGTTTAGTTTTCTCACACACATTCAAGTTGTCAGGTGAAGCGTAAGTCAAAAGAAATTTTGAACATGATCAAGTCACAAACATCTTACAAGATTATTACATTGTTTATTCTTGTCAGAATTCTTCATATGCTTGAGTCCTCAATATTTGAGAAGATTTTACATATGATTACTAGTATTATATGCACTGTGGGGGGTCTCATTCAGTACAAGTCTTCTCTTTGCTTTACAATGTTAAAGGAGGTAATTTCTACGGTAATACACACTGTGCTTAAAACCGTCAACCCATGCTAACATTGACTCCTTGTGTTATTTTATTTTTCTTTTGGCATCCTTGTTTCTGCAAATGTAAGTGATGCTTATTCTATTATGGAAAGAGAAACATGCCAGAAATACTTGCCCTATACCTAAGCCACATTACTCATCACCACCAACACTGCAAATGAAATTCTAATCCAACACTACTCATCACCACCAACGGCCATCAGAATTTTATATTCCTTGAACAGAAGAAGCTTAAGTATGACTTGAGCTGCATGAACTAATAATGACTGCAAACCCTGAACCAAATATTCATTTCTTCCATTATATACAAGGCAAGTAAAGGACTGCAATAAATTTAACAGAAAGTAAAGAAAAAAATTTGCTTAGCTTACTTGGACAATGGATAAGAGGGAATCAACCCCATCGAGTGAAGCAGTTCTAATGGGGACACCAATTACAGGCAAAGATGTCAATGAGGCCACCATACCTTAACAAAAAAAAAAAAAAAAAATCGACAAGACCAATTGGTAAAGCAACAACACTATTGCAACCTTTAACCACTTTAGGTCATCTGGCAGAACTAACCTGGTAAATGTGCTGCACCACCAGCACCAGCAATGATGACTTGAATTCCCCTGTTCTTTGCAGATGAAGCAAAAGAGTACATCCTATCAGGTGTCCGGTGTGCTGAAACAATAGTTACCTGTAAATTGTTTTTATACATACAGACACTGTGTTAAACAAGATGTCTATTGATAATTCAAATATTTCCACAAATGTTATCTCCAAACCATAATGTTGATGAGACAAGCTCAACCTCAAATGGCACATCAAAGTTCTTCAGGACCACTGCTGCATCCTTCATTATAGGAAGGTCTGAATCAGAGCCCATAATTATGGCAACTTGAGGAATGACTGCAAGCACACAGGATTGACATTATCAACTTAACCATGATTTGGTCAGAAGTACTATTCTGCAAATGTTACTCATTAACATAAGAGAAGGAAAGACCATGTAGCTGGGACGAACAATCCTGTAAGAGTACCGTTAGGAATCCAAATAAATTTCATCGCATGGCAAAAGTTTGTGTATATCACAATGAGGGCTATCAGTGTAAATTGTCTCTCTTAGCCTTGACCAAGACTAGGTCGCTAGTTAATTAATCAAGGACAAGTGCAATTGTGTTACATAGAAAAAAAAAACAAGGACATAATGACAGCAAAATGAAAATTTTAGCTGAACAAATCACAATAAGATCCACAACTAAAATGCATGTATTAGAATGAGCATTATGATAACCAGCCTAATCTTGAATGTCTGCTTATATTCTTCACAGAACGCAGGAATAAAGATGATACCTAAATATAAAGTCAATGAGATTATAAGGATACATCAAGCATTCTCCCCGTTGTAGAGATGAAAGGAAATATTTCTCAAAACATCATACAAAGCATAAGGAAAAGGAAGATGTTATACTCCAGAATTGAAGGATGATATAAGACCTGCAGTTTGGCTTTGATCATTGTTCAGCATGGAATTTAGGCGTGATTTCACAATGTTCATGGAAGGTCCTGTGATTGTTATATGACCCATCTTTCGCAGCTTCCGCATATCTGACCATGATTACATATATTTGTGCTATTACAAATAAATAAGGGAAAAGACAAAAGTCAAAATTCCAATCAAGAGAATAGACAACATTGCCTGACCTGGCTTATCATACCAATGAATGGAAGCTCCAGGAACCTTTAACGCTCTTCCAATGAGGTCATGAGCTAACCTGAGCCCTGGCTCTCCCTAAACACAAGGCATGCAAGAACAACTTCAATGCCAGCTCATTTATCAGAAATGGAATTGAAATCATTAGCTTCCGTCAATTATGATGGTAATATTAGATGGGATTCAAACTTCACTGAATTTAGCCTAATGAATGAGAATAACACAAGAAAACACACAAAAAGAGACAACTAGATAAACAGCTATAATGATCACTGGAAATGAAGAGATGAAATTTTAAAGTGAAAGGGAGGCACATATAATGCTCCTCCATTTCACTTTGACATCACAACACACACAATTTAAATGCATAAGCAATGTAAGAAGATATCATAACAATGTCAAAGAAAAGAGGCCTTCTTTGGGTACCCAAAATATAGGGAAGCAAAGCAATATCGAGACAGCTTCACAAAGAAAATATTTCTGAGTTCTCATGATGTAACTCTAACCAAAGAAAAATACAATACAACTTTCACATAAATGGCTGCTTATGGTCATACATAAGAGCTGCTGTATATGATAAAATTACCTCATCTTCACCCAATATGTTATACATGATCGCAGCTGGCGTTTTCATTGATGAATCACCAAGTGGCAAACCCAAAACAGCACGTAGATGTTGTTCATACTGAGAAGTATAACAAGATTCAATTGTGTGATGTCCACTATTATGGGGTCTGGGGGCAACTTCATTCAGCAAAACCTAGAGAAGTTTAAAATCAATTAAAATAGAGTGTACTCTACCACCACAAAAAAAAAAGTCCTTGAAGGAAATATATAGGAACAAGAAAAACTAGCACAAAAAACATATGATCAAAAAGTCTATATAAAAGAGAAAACTGGCATTTGAAGAACACAAACCTGCCCATCTCCTGTCAAAAATAATTCAACAGCAAATACACCTGCCCCCTCTAATGAACTGACAGCTTTTTGAGCAACATCAAGGGAGAGCTCCTTTATTTTTTGAGACACATCAGCAGGAGCTTCCACTATGTGACAGATGTTATTTCTGCAATAAAATTTTTCTTTCACTTAAGCTCAAAGTTCCATTACATCATAATAAAAGTTGAAAAAAATAATGCTACAAAAGAAACTAAAAGCTCCAGTTTACTTGTGGATAGTCTCAACCACAGGATAGCATGAAATACAACCATCTCGGCCCCTCACTACAATGACTGACAACTCCTAGATCAACAATACGAGAATATTCATTTAAATTATATGAAATAAAAACAAGCCTACTAATATGAAATATTCAAAGGTAGCATAACTCATTTAGTTGAGGTCATAATCAACTGACCTTCACAAATGGAGTCCACCTTTCAACATATAGGCCCCGGCCAAAGCCTCCCAATGCTGAAAAACACAAAAAGTAGAAGTTTGAAGAGAAGCTTTCACCAAAACAAGCATCAAAGATTAGAATTGGCAAATTTACCAGTAACAGCAGAAGAAAGCTCATCTTTGCTATGAGCAACAGCATTGCCACGGCCATCATATGCTAGTCTCTTACATTTGATCATTAGAGGATAGCCATACAAGCTCCCAGCTTTCTCAGCACTTTCAATGTTCTCTATCTGCACTTTGATGATATAAAATCACAATTTTGTGAATCAAGAATGATGGACGAGCAACAAGTATATGTAACCTCAAAAAAATCGGATAGTGGAATCCCATGCCGTGAAAAATGAAGCTTTTGAAGATATTTGTCCTGTAGAAAATGTGAAACACATTAAACTTAATGGGTGTATCCCAATAAATAACAAAGAAGAAGGTCAAGAATGTCAAAAGAATTTTGAAAGCAGTGCCATTGCATTATACTAGCCCAACAGAATCTAAAAGGTTTAAAAGTTCTGCCCAGAACTGAGATGCATTAGGGTTATATACATGAAACCTGTTGACAACAACAAAAAAATTTTATGAGTTTGGAGTTTCGAAGGACATGACATCAGGAAAAAACTAAAGGTATTGAAGATGGCTGGTATGTAATGTATATATTTGAAGGATGTTAATGAACTGAAATATTGAAAAAATAGGGAAGATCAAAGCATGGATCAATATTAAGAATGGATCCACAAAAGACAAGTGTATCAAGTTCTTGCATTTCAAGATATGATCTTGTTAATTAGATACTTCTCTGCCAATTTAATGTATTCAATTTGATGAGCTATCACAACGTTCAACAATTACGCATGCGTTGGTGCTCACAATTTTTAATGTGCATTTTTTCCCCCTCAGACAAGAAATTTGATAGAAATTCAGAAGAAAGAAGTATATCAAAACAACATCTCATATTATAGGCTTGTCAACATCAATATGAAGTGTATTTTATAAAATTAAAAATCTCATGTAGAAACAGATCAACTTCTATGTTTTGTAATATTTAGGTTAATGTTGCATAAACTGATTCACACACTTTTGCATATAAAGCATCATAGTCAGAGAACAAACAGAAAATTACTCCTAAATACTAACAAAAACTCAATTTTACTAGCCAAAGAGTAGCATACCTGCAATAATAATCCTATTATTAAAGTACAAAACTTACTTGAATTATTCTTATTGTAGAGGCTTTAGGTTGGCAATCTATTCCCTGTTGCTCTAGTTTCTCCAACATAACAGCATCTACGTGTTCAATTTCCACAGTCACCACATCACATCTACAAAAGTGAAATGGCATTCAAAGGTGCATAAATCACCAACTCCTAAAAACACATAACAGATTTATAAAAAAAAAAGAGCAAGAATATGTCCTGCATTTCAAAAAACCTACCTTCTCGCAAAATCACGAACAGCCTCACCATCATTGAAGTCCCCAACTACATGACAGTAGGATATGCCGCTAGCAGGGCAATTTCCAAGAGGGTCTAAAGTGAGCACCTTGATAGCCATGCATGATGCAGCCTGGCACAGCATTTTACCTAACTGACCTCCTCCCAATACACCAACTTTTGTGCCGGCAACTACATGCATTGGCAAATCGTCCTTCCTGCAAGCCAGTAGCATTGGAGACCACGAAACAATCCAATAGCAATCAGCAACCATCTTAGAGTACCAAACCGAAGATTGAGTACTCCAGAATAGCACCAAAGCATATGTACGCGAATACACAGTAGCTATTTTCTAGATCATGCAAAAAGTCATCCATGTGCAAAGAAGATGAAACACAAGCAACATCATGCAAAAAGTCATCTTGTCAACAAAGCATGAATGTCAAACTCGAGAGATAAAAACAAAAACAAACCATACAAACAACCCAAACATCCTCAGACCTGCACGGAGAGCGTTCGATGAAATGCCTCACTAGAAGCAATACACAAATCACATCGCCCGAATTCCACACATTTCCTAAAAACTCCATCAATTGAAGTATGAGAGAAGAGAATACCTCTCAGATGATTTAGCTTCGGCACTGCCAGTCAAAGCACGAGTTTGAGAAGAGCGTGGAGGGGTGGAATTCATATGGAGCTTTAGAGCGGGTAAAGGGAAAGGCCTCCTTTTGAAATTCAAGAAGAGGGTCGCAGGGGCGGAGGGATTGCAGTTGTTCCGGTAATCCCCGATAGAGGAGCAGCGAGCCGCCGATGAGGAGCGCAAGAGCATCGTGAGCGGGCGGGCGGTCGGAGGCTTCGAATGTCTACTCGCGCGCGTTCGAAACCAGGGTTTTCGCGGAGAGAGATCCACTCCTTTGACTCTGCTCTTAACGGATTCGGATTTTGAGTGCTTATCGGGTCGGATTCAACCAAGGCAAGAGCCTACAATTAAAAAAAAAACCTAACAAAATGGGAAATTTGGGATTTTTTAAAAAAAATTAATTAAAATGGAACTAGTACAATAGTTTGGATGCCCATGCTTACGGTTTCATTTTAATGATGCGAATCATGACTATATATCTATATTTATTTATTGAAAATAATAAAAAAAATTATAAAAAACAATTAAAACAAAATTTTAGAAAATAAAAACAATAAGAACAAATAAAAATTCTATTATTAATATATAAAAATATAATCCATCAAAATAATAAATAATAAATCTACTTATTTATTTTATTGTTCAATATCAATAAAATCAAATAATATAAACAAAAGTAAAATGCACAAAATTATGTCTATATCCATATATGTATGAAAAATAAAAACAATTAAACAAAATTTAAAAATAAAAGAAAATAAAAACAAATAAGAATGCTATTATTATTAAGTATATATATATACATAATATTATATTTTTATTTATTTATTTTCTTGTTCAATAATAATAACCCTTGCAATGCATTATTACCCTATACTGTTTATACTTTATAAACAGTAACTTAAAATGATGAATTATTTGACAGACTTGTTTGTTTGCATGTTAGTGGCAGCTTGTGGAGTATCATTTGCCTTCATTTTTTTGCTCCACTGGTTGAAAGTGATAACACATAAAAATGATAATAAAAAAAAGGCTATTAATGGGAATCAAATTTATAAAGAGAGTCCATTTCCTTTTGGATGCTATGCTCTTTATTGACACAATTGAATTTATACTTTAGTGACATTGAAATTTGAGGCACCATATCCCCCCAAATTTCCCAATCAATGGCTATTTTTTAACCACAAATATCATTAAAAGACATACTTTCTTTTCCTTTCATTTGTGGCTATAATTTCTTTGTTTTCCTCATTTTTTTTTTTCTAAAATGTGGGTGAGAAGGACGGCAGAGTATAAAATTAAAAAGATTTAAAATGTATAAAAATATAATAATAATAATAATAATAATAATAATTATATTTTTGAAAAAAAATTACTATTAACTATACGAAGTAAAATATTTTTAAACCAATGTCCTAGGTGGCAGAGAATTGCTGGGTTGGTCAAACAAATGATTTTAAATTTAAATTTTGATATATAAAAAATTATAAACAATTGCCAGAGGAGGTCTTAAACAAAATAGTTTGTGTCAAATCACCTCATTTATTTATAATAATAGTTTTCATGTGTACAAACACCTAGTCCAAGCTATATCAAAAAATTATAAATATGATGGGTATATTCACTTCATATGCTCCCATGGCAGGGTATATCATCAAGGTTCCAAATTAGATAAGACTTCAAGAAAAAAAATAAACTAAAAAAAATAATTGTCATTATTTATGATGGGTATATGCACTTAATACGCTTAAATTATGAGGAGGTAAATGATGACAATCACAATGATTATCCAGTTACTTACTCATTATTAGTGATTTTTATTTTTATTTTTTTTGAAAAATGAAGTCTTCCTGATTTTATGGAGTAGTGGACCCCATGTAATTTTAAAAAGCATCTTCATTCTTCACGCAGAATAAATAAATATAGTTTCCAAAATTATATGCGAATTAGAAGATATGGTTGTCTTAGTTTTTGAAAAAAAAAAAAAAGAGAGAGAGAAAAAAAAAAAAGCAAAGATTGGCTTGTTTTCAAAGCGAGTTGGTCCACCATGATTACGGCCGGAGCAAAGCGGTCAGCCACGGCTAACAATTTCATTACCAACCGAAGAGTGCAATTAAGACTTTGACTAACATAAATTTAAAATTAATGGTTCAAAAATATATACATAAAATATGATTTTACGAAATTTTAGCAGGGGATTTCACTTCGATTACGTAAAAATTAAGAAATCAAGGTACTAGAAAATAATTTCAGACTTTTCCAAGGGTGTATCTAGAAAAAAAATCTCGGTCTTGCCGTCATGTAATTAAGGCTTCACTAATCATGGAATTAGTCATGTAAATCCTGGTCCAGCTGGCACGATACACTGCATCTACGGAACAGCTTTGGAAAACTTTCATAGACTATCTCCGAGGCTTAAGATCCAGGTGGCATCTTAGGAGTTGAAATGATTTATGTTGTTATGTTGATCCGCGAGGCACTGAACATGCAAACCTTCTTCGAATAAGATGGTAACGCCCCCGCGTTTCTTCGTTTCCGTTTCTGGCGTTCTCTATAAATATCATTGTCTCCCTCGCGAAGCATCAACGAAACCCTACTACGACGACGGAGATGGACCGGAGCTTGCCGGTGGAGGAACTAACGTCCGGCGCCAGTGGCCGGATCATCCCTGTGTGCCGCTCCATGCTGTCGCGGCGTTCTCTGTTCCGTTTGTTCCTTTTCTTCCATTCTCTCGCTCTGTGGCTCCTCCTTTTCCTCCGGAGAAGCGGAGGAATCGCAAGGAGTCCATTTTTGGTGAGGAATTCTGGTGTGTCGGTGTCGTCGCCGAGGAAGAGGGGAGGGGGGAGATGGAGGGTTGGGGCGGAGGAGGAGGATGCAAGGAGGAGGAGGGCGTTGGCTGAGATGGTGGACATGGATGGTGGTGAAGGGTGTCGTTGGGAGGCGTCGGTTTTCTTGGGGACTAGGAGGAACGGCCTCTTTTGTAGGTCGTGGGTGCCGGTTTCTGGAGAGATGAAGTAAGGTTTCTTTCCGGTTCTGATTTCCATATTTGGGAATTTGTTTTTGATTTAGTACTTTGATTCCGGATTTATGTTTAATGGGGAAGGTGATCGTGGTTTTGATTTTGGTGTTCAATGTGCCTGCTGATTTGCTAGTTATCGTCTTCAATAATCGGATTGATCGGGAATTTCTTTTGCTTAAATTTGTTTTGATTTTTCTACAGGCTTTCCTTTTGGTTAATTGAAAGCGATGGTCTTCTGTCCCTATGGAATGAAGGATTTTGAGGGATTTTAAACCTATGATTAAATTTAATCTTTTGATGATTTGCTCCATGGAAGAAGAAAAGAGATCTGTGAAATTTAAATTTTTGTTTTTTTTTTTTTGGCCTAGAATTTTGGTTTACTTCTTTATGGGAGACTTGAACATTTCGCTTTCATTTGTAAATCATTCGTTTATCTTGCCCTCCTGATGACGCAGCTATTAGTCTTCACGATGCCCTTAACAGCGAGCACTTGAAAATCGTTTTCTTTTTTTCACAAAAAAAGAAAAAGAAAAGAAAATTTTGTTTGTTTCCAAGACCAGTATTCATTTGGTTTATAATTTTATCAATGTAAATATGCTCTACATTTTTTTGGGGTTCTAGTTGTATCGGGTAGACTGATTTGCTTCAAATTAGGGCCAAAAAACTTTGTGCATCTAACATTGTGTGATGTCAATATGATACCTTAAATTGAGTTGTGTTATGTCAAATGAACCTGTGCTTAAAATTCGTGTCCTGACTTCTTCCGAATTGCTTACTTACCCATTTGTGCAATACTAACGTTTTTCCTTATTTTACCTATTTGGGGTATCTGTCATATCCCCTGCTCTGTTGTCCTTGTCTTTGTGACTTTGCAGGACCTGTTTATTGTACCTTATCATTTGTCAAGCATTCTAGGTAACACATTGCAAAACAGAGACACTGATTTTATATGGTTGTAAATGTATGCATGTGGTAGACATGTCTTAGCATGATACGGTGAATAAATACTTAACTTCCTACAATTAATGGTAGGAACAATCATTTTTTAGGCAAGTTGTGATTTTCACTCTTAACAATCTTCTTGTACCTTGCAGGGGCATATTGGTGATTATTCATGGCCTTAATGAGCACAGGTGAGAAGAGCGTCAATTAACTTTGTTTTCTGGTTTTTTTTCATTCCCCTTTTCCTAGCTTGATTATTCGTTTGGCATAAACACAGCGCCATTCTCAGTCAAAATTCAAAGTAGACAGCTGACTGTGTCAGGATTTAAAACTCGATAACCACCAACTTGACCTGGTCTGAAAGTCAGTTTATTGACTTTTCCCGTTTCCTCAAATTTTTGCTTTGTTCTTGTTGTGGGGTCAGTTGGTTGAGCCACTGATCACTGAATAATTGCATGCTAGGTGCATTAGGTGGTTGCCATTTGCCAGCTTGTGGGGAAGATCACCACTGATCAGCTATGTTTCACCGTTGACATCTGACTGTGTTTTTGTTGATTTTCAGTGGACGATATGCTCATTTTGCTAGGCAGTTAACCTCATGCAACTTTGGAGTGTACGCAATGGATTGGACAGGTGAATATTGCATTTATTTGGGCTGTTCATTGTCGCTTAGGATTCATTTATTTTTGTTGTTCTTGTTGTCTCATCTTTATGCCATGTGATTTTTTACAAAACCTAATTGGTTTAGGAATAAAATGCTGATGCTTTTTTCAATTATGATGATATAAGATCAGAGTCCAGCTTGTAAGAATTTATTCTAGATGCTTAAATCTGCCCTCTGTCAAACAAAAACAAAAGCAGCCTAGTGTGAGTTATTTGTCTGCTGGCACTAACAATTAATCTTTGCATTTGTGCTTGTGTCAGCATTGTTTGGGGGCTCACTTGTTACAGTTTCATTCTACACTGTCTTCATTTTTGCTTCTAATTTAAATGATGATTTTTTAATTACTTTATTTTAATATATCTTTTAAAACTTCATAATTTATTGTATTTTTCCTATGTTTATAAACTGAATATTTATCTTTCAACATTTTTCTATAATGATTTTCATGATTTTAAGAGTTGTATTTTACTTTAGTTTCAGTTTTTATATAATTTAAATCCCTTGTGTTAAGTCATGTTTTTCCAAAACAAAATGTCTTACCACAATATTTTTTTCTCTTGAAAAAACAATATGATCAACAGTGTATCTATATATATTTATGTATATACAGCTAAAAGGAATTGATTTGATGTAATATTCTTGTGGACATAATCTGAGTCATGTGTCTGCACATATGCATTTATATGTGTGTATGTGTGTGTATTTACTGCCATGTCCATGTATGCATTTTTCATTAAATTCTAGTTTTGGGTACTGTTTGGTATTTAGACACTTGAAACTTTTATCAGTCTCCAAGTAAAACTGGCTCGTGTATTTAAAATTAATCGATCATTTCAGCAATTTGTCCATTGTTAATTGTGTGTTGCTTTAGTCTTCTGCCTATACTCATTTTTTCAATTTGAAGTGATAAATGGACCCTCAAGACGCTACCTTGAATGTTCTCAAGTCTAAAACATTCTCCAGATTAACTTAACAAGCCAAATAATGTACTTCTTCTGAGTATCTTTGACAGGTCATGGTGGTAGTGATGGATTGCATGGCTATGTGCCATCCTTGGACAATGTTGCTGCAGACACTGTGAGTTTAATTATTGTTGTGTTCTTTTAATCTGCTTATCTTTGAATGATTTTTGTCACTGATGTTGTAAGCTTTGGTTATATAATCAAGGCCTTGGGCATCTGACTTGCGCTATCCCATGCATTTATATACAGATTGTTATATAAGTTCATGTTATCCAACCTGATGCTTTTTTTATAATCGGGTACATTCACCCCCTGATATATGGTGCTCCTTTTGGTTTGATTGTTTCCTGATCATTGTTCTATTTTCACTCTTACAGGGAATATTCCTGGAGAAAATCAAATCAGAAAATTCTAATGTTCCATGCTTTCTCTTTGGTCATTCTACAGGTGGAGCTGTGGTTTTAAAGGTAATATTAACAAAACTATCATACACTGTTTCAGTTTTGTTTATCATTTTCTTTGTTTCTCCATCAATTTTTGTATCTACAGGCAGCATTGCGTCCACACATCAAGAGCATGCTTGAAGGAATTGTGCTGACTTCTCCAGCATTGCGTGTGAAGCCAGCCCATCCTATAGTCGGGGTAACATTTATTTCCAAACAACATTGTTTCCTATCGTCAAATATAAAACCTACATGTAGTTAAATCCCTAAGATTGCTTTCTGAACTTTGATATTAACTGCAGATAATCCAAAACACCTATGTATGATGTGGAAGTTCCTATGTTCTTTGAGATGCATACAAAGTTAACAATAATTACTTAAACCCACCTGTATTATTTGTTGCAGGCTGTAGCACCACTATTTTCAATGGTCGCCCCCAAATTCCAGTTCAAGGGGGCTAACAAACGAGGCATCCCTGTATCAAGGGACCCTGCTGCCATGTTGGCCAAGTATTCAGATCCATTGGTGTACACTGGGCCTATAAGGGTCCGAACCGGCCACGAGATCCTCCGCATATCATCATATCTGATGCAGAACATGGAATCGGTCACTGTCCCCTTCTTAGTCCTTCACGGAACTGCTGATAGAGTAACTGATCCTTTGGCTTCCCAGGATCTTTACAATGTGGCTTCCTCTAGTTATAAGGACATTAAACTCTACGATGGCTTCTTACATGATCTTCTCTTTGAGCCTGAGCGTGATGAGATCGCGACCGACATCATTCATTGGATGGAGAAGAAACTCCAGCACCAGTGCCTGTAATAAGTCAAGACGAACAACATCTCTCTCTTTCTCTCGGTTACAGACCAGAGCACTGGCAAAACCAGAGTGGCCAGGTTGATGGTGGTAACACTGAAGTGTAGGATTAGTTTGGATGCTGTACAAGTTTGCTGTATCTGTTTTGTTCATTCAATTGAATGAAATGGCTTGTAATTCATTCGCTTCTGAATCATTAACAATTTAAAGTTATTAAATCAATACACACACACATATATATATATATATATATATATACATATAACATCATTATTTGTTTTTGTTTGATTCAGATCAGGAAAGTGCTTGTATTTGTTTGAGTTTGTGTGATTAATTCATAATATTTGTTATTTTCTGTATTATGACAGACATATACAAGCAAGCAAGTATATTTCTTATGACTCTATGCTAAAAGTGAATACGTTTGCAAAGGTAGTTTCTTGTATTTTATAAGATTTTCAAGATTAAAATATTGTCTAAAATACATAAGCAAATATGAGTTTTAGAGGTGCGTGCTAGCAGCCTAGCAATCACCCATTTGAACAGGGGTATGCATGCAACTCTTTCTAATTTATATTTTGAAATGTAAATTGTTTTTTATTTTTAAAAATTAAAATTAAATTGTAGAAATATTAAATGAGAACCATAAAGGTACAAATTAATTTTGTTGCGAATCAATTCAAAGACAATAACATGAGAATCAAGGAATGTTGTCCACATCAAGTATCAAGATTGAAAATATGAGGTTTATAACGGATGGAGATTTGTGGCCAATGCTCAATTATCTGTATGTTTGTATTATTATTATTATTATTATTATTATTATTATTATTATTATTATTATTATTATTATTATTTTGATAAAAAGCAGATGCTCATTTAATGGTTTTTTGGTTCACGACGCTATGAAGCTTAAATATTAAGTCTACTTTTTTCCTCCTTTTAATAACATGAGATTCTATTGACACTCAACATCAAGATGCACCAATTTTCTTGACTTCCTATCTCAAAGACTTTTTTGAGACAATGACAACATATGCCTGCTCATCTCTTTTATTGGTCCTGCTTCTTTTCCTTCATCATTTCATCATCAATAATTATTTTTCCCCATAATCATTTACAAGCTCCTAGAAACTCCTGCACCTATGTCTGAAATTGAAACCAATTTTTTTCTTTTAAAATAAAACCACCCAAACCAAATTATATAAATCTACCAATATATATATATATATATATATATAACTCAAATTGCAATTAAGTCATGAACAAAGCCAAGGCCAAAACAACTGATCTCCAACACAATCTCAAGCCAAAAAACCAGAAAAAGAAAATTCTCAAACCATTAAAACAAGTACTCAAAGTGCATAAATCAAAGCTCACAAGTATGTGATCATCATGCATGCAAATGGAGAGCATCTTCAACCTTGGCAGCCATGGCATAAAGTCCATTCTGAAGATAAGAAACAAGACCCTCCTCACTAAATCCATCCACTGGATCAGCCTCAAAAGACCATTCCAAGTTACAGCCATCTTCATCTCCATCACCACCACCACCAGTCACCACCTTCAACGTTGCCATGTATCCATTGAAACCCATGTTGTTCTCTGTGATCTCATAGCTAAGACTGTGACCAATGGGGTCTAAAGTTAGGAGTCTCTCGTTTACCCAAAGGTTGGGAGCTGCTTCTCCGGCGATGTCGGTGGGTGGAGCAGTGGAGCAGCATCTAACGCAGCCTGGTTGGCCTGGAACTCCTTCCACAAGGCTGCATGTGGATATATTTGGGAGCCATTTGTCCAAGCTTAAGTAGTCACCCACCAGGGACCATACTTGGTTTCTGGTTCCTTTCCGGACCTTGGCTGTCACAATGCCTTGCCATGTCTCCTTCTTTTCCTTCTTCTCCTCCTCTTCTTCTTCTTCTTCTTCTTCTTCTGGGTTCTTATCCATGTATGACAATGAGAGAGAAACAGGACTCTTCATGAATATTAATTTATATATATATATAGAATATTATATGTGAAGAGATAGGGGACAATCAATGTGCTCTCATTGAAAGAGGTGATCATGTCATTAAATAGTAAATCCAATTTTGTAGGGTTCACAAGGCCAGGAATATATGGGGCACTCATCCTATTGTTTGAATTTATTATTAGATATTTATTTTAAATCTTGATATTTTAGCTTTTTTATTTTTTTATTAGATGAGAAAAAGCTATAACTCTAAAAATGGGCGTTTGGTTCACTGTAATGATATATTACCACAGTAATGAAATTATAATGGTAATGGGTCAGGAATATTATATGCCCGGAAATGTTGTGGTAATGTGAGATTATTTTGTTTAGTTGAGAACTTATATTACTAGTAATATTTCATTACCATGTTTGGTTAGTCATGGTAATCATCTCAGTAATATGTCAAATTTATCTAAATAGCCCTACATATAAAATTTTAAATTAAAATATTTAGATAAATAAATAATTAAATTATAATATACATATATATATATATATATATTATTTATTTATCTAACTACTTTAAATTAAAATTTTCAAAATTTTATATATAGGGGTGTTTAGGAAAATTTATTTAATATATAATTATTATAATTATATATATAATTAAATTTTAAATAAATTTACTTAAACACCCCTATATATAAAATTTTGAAAATTTTAATTTAAAGTATTTAGATAAATAAATATTTTAATTATATATATATAATTAAATAATTATATATTAAATAAATTTACCCAAATACCTCTGCATATAAAATTTTAAAAATTTTAATTTAAATTATTTAGATAAATAAATAATTAATATATATATATATATATATATATATATATATATTATGTTATAAATATTTTAATAAAAATGGAACAAAACTAGGGTTTTGATAATAAGTATAATATGAAATTTGATTAAATAAGTGGGGGTATAATTGGAAAAAACAAAATTTCCAGATTACCACCAACCTGGTAATCTGGATTACCACCTCATTTAGTAATATTTCACTATTGGTAATCTCACATTACCATTCACATTACTATTGCTACAGTAATCAAACATGGTAATGTTTTCACATTACCGCGAACCAAACGGCCCCCAAGGCTGTGTTTGATTGACAACATGGAAAATGGGTGGGAAAAAATATTTTCTATTGAAAAAATTTTCCGTGGAAAATGAAAAATAGTTGTTTGATTGGCATTACTTTCTAGTTAGAAAATCAAAGTTTTCTCTTGTAAAATGAAAAAATTAGCCCTCTCATGTTATTTTTTTCACATAACCTCTTACATTTTCCATGGAAAACCTTTCCCATGGTGGAGGTAGGAAAAGTTTTCTCTTGTTTTGATGGAAAATAGGGTCATGTGACAACATAAGAGGAAAAATTTCCCATGAAAAATTTGGGCAAACAAACAATCTATTTAGCTAGAAAATGACCCGTGAAAAAATTTTTTCAGTGAAAAAAAGTGTAATCAAACACAGCCTAATATGTATATATGAGAGGGAACTTACACACACACCCCTCCTTCAATTAGTTTTTTAGATTAATTCATAATTTATCTTTTTAAAAAAAAATTATTGTCTCTCAATATAACTTACTTCAATCTTGCCAATAATTATTTAATCTTTTGGTATCACATAATAATTTGTTACATTGATACTGAGTTTTTTGAGTTAAAGTGTTTGTGTCTAACTAAAAAAACGAATTCGAATCTTTGGCTATTGTAATGTAAAGACACAGATATATATATACTATATATAATGTTCATCCCCTAAAGTTTCCCTTACCACCATTTGTCAAGCTTTTATTGGTTGCCTTTTATTTATTTGTTTTCTTTTTGCATTCATTCAATGGGTCCCACACCTCCCTCTTTTCTCTCAATATACACTACTATATATTTTATTTTGTCTCAATTAAACTACTAATATATACTAATATATACTTTATTTCCTCTCAATACATACTTTATTTTCTCCCATCTAAACTAATTTTGAATTTTATAAAATAAAATTTATTTTATTATTATTTGTCCTCTATTTATTAAAATATAAAATGCAAAATTATTTTAATAGGGAGAAAATAAAGTTTATTTTCTAAATTCTAAAAAATTTAAAATATAAAAATATAAAAGAAACAATGGATAAGATTTAGTTTTCAAAATAAATGCTTAATAAATTAATTAGATTTTGAGTGAAATCATCGAAACCTGAATTGAAAAATATTGGATTGAAAAACACTAAACTGGGACAAATTCCCTAAAGCTCCCGAAAAACACTAAACTGGTTGTTTTTATTTATTTTTTCCCATTTTTGCATTCAATGGGTCCCACACCTCCCACTTTCCTTTCAATAGATACTAATATATACTTTATTTTCTCTCAATTAAACTACTAATATATATAATATATACTAATACATACTAATATATACTTTATTTCCTCTCAATACATACTTTATTTTCTCACAATTAAACTAATTTTTTATTTTATATTATTATTATTTGTCCTCTATTTATTAAAATATAAAATGCAAAATTATTTTAATTGGGAGAAAATAAAGTTTATTTTCTAAATTCTAAAAAATATAAAATATAAAAACATAAAAGAAACAATAGATAAGGTTTAGTTTTCAAAATAAAAACTTAATAAATGAATTAGATTTTGAGTAGGGTCATTAAAGCCCTAATTGGAAAATACTAGACTGAAAAACATTGGACTGGAGCCAAACCCCCTTGAAAGACACACACTTTATTTTATTTTATTTTAATGATTGAAAATGACATGATTAAATCTTGTAGCTTTTTTTATTTTTCATGTCCCACTATATGAGTGGGATTTATCAAAATTAAAATATCAACATGAGAGCGGTTTAATTTATGTTGTTGTTGTTGTTGTTATTATTATTATTATTGTATGTTATACAATTTTTTTTATTGTTTTATTCATTTATTTTTGACAAAATATGATAAACGTATAGTAATAAATACACAGATGTAAATTAAATTCAATAGTTAATTTTGTCCTCATCTTACTTTAATTTTAAGATTTGATTTTATAAATTCTCCTAATGAATCAAAACCCGGAAAATTTTTAATTTATAATATGAAATAAAAAAAAAATAATGGAGTTGTTGTCCTTGATCTAAACCATTATAAATTAATAAAAGTAAAAGTTAGTTACTTCACAAATAATCCTTGAACTAATTTTAAAAAATTAATATTAATATTATAGTTTAATTTGAAGTTACAGTTACAATCACTTTGATTTTAACACTTAAAATTCATGCAAATTAAGTTATAGTTTAATTGGTTAAGTAAAAATTAGTTACTTTACAAAAAATTCTTGAATAATGCATTGTTTTAATTTTAAGTTATGGTTACAACAACTTTGATTTTATTAATATGAATATTTTTTAAAACTAGATAAAAGATGTAATTAATACATGGGAAATTTTTATTAAGCTTCTCTTAAAGCCATTTGTCAAGTTTTAAGATATTATTAATACTAATAATACTTGAATAATGGAGGTTTGGTTTTCTTTGTTCACTTTCTTTTGTTGTTTTTTTTATTAATTTATTGATGGTGATGTTCATCATATTTTATGTTTATGTGCTATATCTTTTTCAATAAAGATTTTTCTAAGATACACTAATAAATGTTAGTCTTAATTTAGGTGTCATCTTTGCAGCATAACAATGAGGTAAAAAGAAAGAGTTTGAATCTGATCAAATACATTGACCAACACTTCAAATGCTATATTTGTTTTTAATGTATAGTTAACCTAATATGAGATATCACATTTATAATTTTTTGTTAATTATTTAAAAAACTCGAGAATGAATATATATTAATTTTAAATATATGTATAAGATATTGAAAAGCAGCAGTTTGCTAAGGATTTGTTTTTATTCTTCTATGTGGTTCTGCAATTGTTAGTGTACTCACTGGTAAGAACATCTGTCTCACAAATTCCATAATACCTCTTAGCCTCATAGTTTATACTTAAGCTCGAGGATTAAAAGCCACATTCTTGCCAAATTACATACATTGTCATTGGTATGTGCTATTAATTTGAAGTACAGATACATTAAATTTTAGTTGTTGTTTGTTAAGTAAATTTGATCAATTGCTGTAAAAAAATATTGAATAATTGTGACCATGATTCCTTAAAATATCACTTTTTTACATCACTTGTACATAATTGTGAGTAATAACAAAAAAAAAACTTACCTCAAATATCCTTATCCATGCTGTTCCGTGCTGGCCCCATAACTGTTTGGTTATTACTAATTTTATTACATGATTAGTTTTTAATGTTCAACAACCTCAAATTTCCCTTGCTTTCAAATGCAAAGGAGAACATGACACCCTTATAAGTTTTAAATATATAGAAAGAGAGAGATTAAAAATTAAGGAATAAGTTCAATATAAATACGGTGTTGTTTTAATGAAGAATTTAATGCTTTTGTTGGGTTGTGAAGTTTAAGCATCTATTCCATTTAATTAATCTCTCTTCGAGTTGTGTGCAACCGACTAACGAGAAATACTATGGAATTCAAAATTTCAAAATAATTGGTCCAGGCTTTTATATTTGTACGTAGATATAATATATGATAAGAAACCAGATGGCGTTTACTTTACTCTAGTGAAACTGGTCCCATTGTATAAAATATCTTATAAAAATATTTTATTATTTAAAGTTTAAAATGTATATAATACAGTGGTGTTGTTACAAAAAAATTTATGATCGTAGTAGAGGTTTGTAATTCAATTCTTGTATTTACGGAGTGAGTGGGCATGCTCTTCAGACAAAATTAATTAATTTTATTAAAATAATAATGATAATAATACATGATATTATATAGTAATTAATGTTTAAATAGTAACTCTTTTGTGGAGGGAAAATATATACCAGAGAACATGTGGTTAGAATGCATTCTAATGTCGATGAAATGCACATGTTTTTGGTCTGTTAACGGTAATTGTTTATTTTGTTATTTTAAAAATATTTAATATAAATTTATAAATATTTAAAGTTTTTATTTTTTATAAAAATAGATAAATTATTACATTTATTAGAGAGAAAAAAAATGTACCATGTAAAAAAAAAAAAAAAAAAAATAGAAAAACAGACTATGTGTACATCACTATAGAGAGTACACTAAAAGATTGAAAAAACAGCAACTGAAAATAACATCACCCCTAGACTTAGAGAGGGTCTCCACCCTAAATAAATAAATTACTGAGAAGATCTAACTCAAAGTCAGAGTAGGTGTGTGAGCATCTGGATCACACTTCTTTTCCATTGGGAAACTCTTGAATTGAATGCACCTTCTCAAGTAAATCATGGAGGTCATGATGAAGGTGTTAATCCTACTCCACCTAATTAATTGTTGTTATTCTTATGATGATGTGACTTACTTGTTGTATTTGTTGTTTGCTTGTGTGGTACTCACAATTGAGTATACTATGTGCCACTTATGATATCTACTTGTGCTTGCACATATTTTGAATATGGATTATGTTGTTTTTTTTTTTTCCTGATTTTTGTCAATGTTTAATATAAACTATGATATACTGCAGTTATTATTTTTATCACATTATATTGAAAAATATTGGTTGTTTAACATGAATGATGTAATACAAATTTTTGTATTGTAATTTATAATATATTTTTAAAATAAATAATTATAATTTATTTTATATTAGCAATGGATTACTTAGGGATCAGTAATCCTATTTTTAAATCTTATCACCCAACAACAGCTTAGGAATTAATCTATAGGTATATTTAGCATGACCATTAGCAAGGGAAGTATTCATTGTTGTTCTATTTAAATACTAATGAATTACCTAATAAATAATCCATAGGAAATATTACACAAATATTACCTAGGGATTTAACATCTCAATTTTTTAAAATTTAGAAATAAATTATTTAGAAAAAATCACTTGCTACACTTACCCAAAGGTTTGTCAGGAAATGTTCCGTAGCGAATTACTTATGTACTAGAAATTTGTTAATATAAATTAGCTAGATAATTTATTATTTACTCATAGAAAAATACTTGATTATTTTAGTGAAGAATTATAAAATTCCTGAGAAAATTATTACCCATGAGGTTTTTACCCAGTGATGTCAATCTCTGGGTAATCCTTTCGCTAATGAATATTACCTAAAAATTTTAGTATTTTAGCGGGGAAGTTTTTCCAAATTAATTACTATTTTTCTTGTAGTGGTATAAGCGGACTCTGTCTTCATTGCATAAAAGATATATATATATATATAACAGGTTTCTCCTCTTTATTACCCTCCACTACTTCAGTTTTTACATTTTTCCTTAAGTTTTGCAAATAAACCTAAAATTTTTATATTTTCATTTTTTGTCAACAAAATTTTGAATACTAGATTCTCACATTTGCAAAACTTTTTTTTTAGTGATTTTACATATAAATCCTCCAACACAAAAAATAATCCCCACAATTTCATCGCCACATGCTTTCATCATTTCATTTTTATATTTATTTATTTATTTTTTTTAAAAAAATTCAACTTTTAGCAATGTTGTATTTCCACTAAACATCTCCTAAAAACAACAACAACAACAACAATAATAATAATAATAATAATAATAATAATAAATTTGCCTTTTTTCTTCCTTGCTATTGTGTGTTTGTGTTTATGTTGTGTTTTGTTTATCCACATCCTTTTTGAATATTTTTTTTTTCTGGTTTTGTGCTCTCTGCTTGTTCATATATTTTTTTTTTTCCTAGTCTCTACTCATATTCCATTTTTAATGGATGCAATTTATTTTATTTTATTTTATTTTATTTTATAAAAAAAATAAAGATAGTGCTCAAAATTTTGGCAACTTAACAGAGTGGGAAGCCTATGGAAGGCCAATACCACTAATGGTGGGGCAGAGCCACCTTTGTGTCCTGTCCAATAAGTTACTACTGATGGTATTATATTTATCCCCACTAGCAGTCTACCAGCCCAAGAGTTGAATTCTTTTTTAGGCATCAAACAAGCCACCACTCTATGAAGATTCCAGAATAACATATTATACCCAAATGCATCCAACTCGATCTCCTAAAAATATATAACTTATAACCACCACTAACTTATCACAGGCCCACTACTCACTCTCAATAACAAACAATTCAGCAAAATAATAATCAAAGGGGGTGTGTATGGATCGAAAATTAATTTTCTATCCTACATGCTTTTAACCAGGGACGAGAGACTTGAGTTGTGAGTTTATATCCACAATCACTGTTACCCCTATTGCTTCTACTGAGTTTTAAACTTGGGATTTTTAAATGCCTCACTTTCGTTTTTCTCATGGGTCAAGTTTTTTGGTGGGCATCAGATGTTGGAAATGTTTTTAATAAATATTTATATTGTAAAATATCTTATTTTAAAAGATAATTTATATCCATATATTTTTACCATGAAAAATAAGCTTTATATTGGAAGAGCACGTGCAAAGATTCTTGAACACGTGCTGACAAGCATGTGCAAGTGCAACCTCATGGGTAGAAAGATTGCCTTGTCTCGTTATCTATCCAAATCCCAAATTATTAATAATATAAAACCAAAAAATTAAAAAAAAAAATAGTAATTGGTTTGGTTTTTTTTTTTTATCTAAATTATCAATTTTTGAAAAATTAGAAATTAAATTTGGCAAGAATAAATTAGATTTATTTATTAAAAAGATAAGAATGGTGTTGATTGGAATGAATATTTGGCAAGCTTAAATTGGGCTTCTTTTAAGACTTTAGAATTGGGCTGGACCCTCAAAAAGGCCCACTGACCGTCATCATATATCACACTGTGTTTTGTCTTCTAGGGTCATAGGGTTTGGTATTTTATTTTTTATTTTTTAATTTTTGTTAGAATTTGTATATTATTGACTAAATCAATTTTAACTTGTGTCAAGTTACCATAAATTTCAATATCTTGTCAAATAATAATTATGATAAATTACAAAAATAAGAAATATTATTTTCACATGATTTCTAATTTGAAACCCTTGACATAAAGATGAAACATAGCTGAAAATGTTTTTGTTTTGTTTCCTTTTTTTTTATATATATTTTTTATATGATTTTTTTATTATTATATAAATGAAAAAATAACTTGAGAGAATCCGTCTTCTTCTCAAATTGTATTTTAATATTTATTATGTTGTTGTCCATTAGCTAACAACACTTACTTTCTATAAATAATTATGTAATTCATAGCACATGATTTGACAAGATTAAGTCACACATATAGGGGCTGTTTGGTTCGGAAGTGATTTTCCGAAGTGGTGAAATCCTGGAAGTTGTCACTTCAGTGGAAGTGTGTAGTTTTTTTGGAGGTGTAGACTTCTGTGTGTTTGGTTGTTGCTGGAAGTGTCATGTCAATAACCACTTCTAGTGTTTGGTTGGTTGAAGTTCAAATCTGGAAATTGCCACTTCGGCAGTTCATGGTGTTTAGTAAGAGATAAAGTGGTTATATGGTTACCACTTCGGGAGAGGCAGTATAGTTACCCATTATAATTTTTGTGATTAAAATTTTAATTATTCCATAATGAGTATTTATTTATTTTTTAACTAGATATAAATTTCGTTCAATTTTATTTATTAAATTTGTAATTTCGTGATTAAATTTTAATTATTCGATAAATATTTATTTATTTATTTATTTATTTAAGTTATCTAAATTTTGTTTATTAAATTTGTATTTTGGTGATTAAATTTTAATTATTTGATTTAAAATTTTTTTATTCAATTTTGTTTAATTATTCTATAATTTCATGATAATTTTCATGATAATTTTCATGATTATTTTCTAATTTAAGAAATGAGGGTTTATTTATTTATTTCTTCAACAAATTTAAATCGTATATTAAATTTTTGAATTTTTTTATTTATAAAATTGATGGGCAACTTCAATGAACAATGCAGAAATGAAGTGAAGTGGACTTCGGCTTTTTTTTGGCTGAAGTTGAATGGGTAAGTGGAGATGGTTTGGAAGTGTCACATCAACCACTTTGGCCCCTACTTCGGTCAACCAAACAGCTGGAAGTGGCTCGGAAGTCTCCACTTCACCCACTTCACCCTCAAATGAAGCCAAACAAACACCCCCTATAGTCTCACAAGAATCTTCATGTAAATTTCCTAGTCTTGGTTGACATCTTAATTTGCTTGTTAATTAGGTGAAGATTACTAAGTTTTTTTTTTTTTTTTTTTTGAAAGAAATGATCAACAATAATAAGTGAAATAAAATAAAATAAAAATGGATAAATTTATGTAGAAACCCCAAAATATAAAAAAAAAAAAAAAACCAGGCAAAGGAGAAGAAGATAGACTCCATTATAATGAAAGTCATTTCATCATAATAAAACTCTAAAATAAATTTAGATACATTTTAATGGATTAGAAATATGGTTAATTTAAAATATATTTAAATAATGTTAATTGTGACTTATTAACCTTATACTTATGAACATTTGAAAATATTAAAAATAAAATTTATTTTGATCTTGAGAGATGCACCCATGATCAAACCATGGCCACAAACACAAAAGATGCTATCAATTTCAATCTTTAATTATATATATATTTATGAACATGTTGTGAATAAGACTTGGTCTCACCTAGCTACAAGAGAAACATCAAACTTATAATCAACTTATTGTGGCCCTTTCTTCTTTAGACACTTGTCCATTCCATCACAACAAGCCTCAATGTGCCCACTACTTAATTAACTATTAAACCATTTTAATTTTAATTTTTAATTATTTTATTTTATAGCTTGTCCACTTACATTCCTTTCATGCAACACATACTTTGTCTATTTAAGTTAAAGGGCTTGCAACTTTGTTAGCTCTATCCCTAAGATGTTGACCTTACCATTAGTAGTCTTGTGCTCATGCTTTATCTTTATCCAATATATACAGTCCTTATTCTATATATGTTATCATACTTGTTTTATATTTATATTTATATTTATATTTATATTTATTTTTTTTTTTCATTTTCATAGTTATGATTAAGAGTTGATGAAATAGTAAAACTTCAATTTTGTTAAATATAATTAGCTTAAAAATATTATCTTTATGTTATTTAATTTATCAGGGTACTTTATATTTAGTTCTCTTTATTCTACATATATAGGATTTATGTGTATATATATCATTCTAAGTCTTGGTATTGGAATAGTATTTCATTTTTTTTTGTTTTATTTATTATAATCAATAAAGAGAGAGCCATGAAATAGTGATGAAATATCTAGAGAGATATAATTGAAGGGATTAGTCAATGGAAGTAGGAGAGGAGTGGTTAAGTGAGAGTAGTGAATGATACACCCATTAATGACTTATTGGCATGATGCTCATTTAAGAGACTCAACTTGCCTATTTATTAATATTATTAATTTTTAGGCTATTAATCCTTCTTTTATTTTTCTAGCACTATATATATATTGTTGGCTTGGCCATTCATGCTTCTTTTTTTTTCACTTTGCCACTAACAAGAGAAGATTCACACTAGATGCTTTATAGACAATTAATGAATTATATGGACCCCCTTGTGCACTAACAATGCTAAACAATTTATAAAATAATATTAATTGTGAGACTTCAAATTAGGAAACAATATATATTGTTGTTCTGGTTGGTTGATGGATTAATTAATTGATTCTATATGTTTTATTAAAAAATATTGATTACTAATTAGACTTAAATATATGAATTATAACTGATAAGGTTGGTTCAAGTGGCAAAGCTGTTGTTCACTTAATAAATTATATTTAGTATCTCATTGAGAACTCCTCTAGAGTCAATAGCTATTAGAAAATTAGTAGGTTAAAAACCAATATATAAATATCATTGAAAAACTTTTGTAATTGATGGATGTGTTAATCTCTCAAACTATTTCAATGTTTATCATATCTTACATTAAAAAAATGCAAATGCAAATGCAAATATATTATTTCATTTTAAATGTACTTTATTTGGTGCAATATACCCTACCTTCCTAACTCCTATGAAAAGACCTTACCAAATCCTATATATATATATATATATATAGCCGGGTTCACATCCACCTGAAAATTAAAAAAAAAAAAAAGTATATTTGCCCTTTGATAAAAATAATATGTTTGAATGTAACATGAAAGTGCATGATGATGTGGATATATTATTATTCAATCAAACCTTTTTTAAGCAAAGTTTGGTTTTAAGGACAATATTTTTGGTTGTTAGGGCACATGATTTTTTTTTTGCATATAACATAAACCCTAATTGTGTCTCAATTACATACGGTAGTCAAACTCTTGATTTTTTGTAAGAGAGTTAAATACTTTAGCCCCTCAACTATGATGAGAAAGTTATGATATTTCCATTAACATAAACAAACTACAAAGTGGGAAAAAATAGCATTTATTATTCAATAAAATTTTAAAAAATAGACTGTCAAAATAACTTTAGAATTCTCAAAAAAAAGAAAAAAAAACTATTTAAATTTAGTACAATAATGCTAAAAAAAGATATTAAAATAAAGGGTAAATGGATCACTAATTAAGGCTAGCTATTATAATTAAAACTTTTTGTATGGATTGCTTGGATGAATGGACACTATCTGTATATGTTTGACACTTGATTAAAGTTCATTTTTTTAAACAAAAAGAAGATAAAAAGAAAATAACAAGATTGAAATGAAGAGAATGAAATGTATGCACACATACGGAGCTTGTCGCCTTTGTCCAAAATAAATAAATAAATAAATAAATAAATAAATAAAGAAATTGTATGCACACATAGGCAAAGATAAGGCCATTTTATCTGGTTTGAGTCAGTTCATCTTAATAAAGAGGAATTCATTTTCCTTTTGTGTCAGCGCATAATTAAAACTTTAGGGACTACCCTTTTTTTTTTTTTTTTTTTTTTTTTTTTTTACTTTTTCATGTTTCAGATGACAGTGCTTTTCATATAGCTAGGTTATATATATATATATACACACACATACATACATATGTTCATTTGGATAGGCTTCAGGTAGTGGACATTAATTAATTTACATGATTAAAAAAAAATAAATGAATTATATAAAACTAGGATCATTTTAAAAGTAACAATAGTAGAACATAAGATTAATCATATAATTGTTTAGAAAAATATAAAATGTGACTTTTTTTTTAATAAGTAAGTTGCATATTATATATATGGTTATAAACGGAGAAGATACAAAAGTAAATAAATATATAAATTAATAATAAAATAAAAAATAAAAGAAGTTATCGAATATTTAGAAACCATATATGAAATTTTAACCATTGTAGTAACAAGCATTAATTTTATTGGCAGATGTCATTTTCTTATCTAATATAAGGGAAGAATTTATTTATTCACCATTTTGCATGGTGAGAGATTAATAGATTAATTATGGCACTAATGAAAGAAGGGATCCCTTTGACAATTGTTCCTAAGTTCTCAACATTGACAATATTTAAATCCTGTATAAACCCATATATATTATTAGAGCTTTAGCTTTATGTTGCGATTATTTGATGCATATGACGATGATGTGGCAACCATGATGAGGTGGCATTATAATGTGATAAAAGATGACATGAAGACATGAAGTTATATTTTGAGGAGTTATTTTTAGCATGATAATTAACTTGGAATATCTCCTTTGAACTGCAAGCAATGCCCATGTGATGAATAAATCTATATAAAGATACAATCTATCTTTGGCAAATGAATCAATCATGAGAGACCACTAACTTGGAGGTCAAATTTCATTGAAGCCCAATTTGGTAAAAGGCTTAATGAAGACATAAGTTCAGATTTAGAGAGAAGCTATTTATGAGCGGATCTATTTGAAGACATTGTCATATGAGAAGAAGATTGAAGACCAATTTTTGATGAATGAAAATCAAATTTGGAAAAATTGTGAAAAACTAAACTTGAATGAATGAGAGATTAAGTTTAGTAACAAGAAGATCTTTTGAAGACCATCTTTGGTATGTTCATGACGCACTATGTGGGTGCAACTCTTGAGAGGATATTACTGATAGGATATGATAAAGCAAGCTAGTTTTTGACAGGTTAAGATCAGCATGACTCAACTACGTACATTGACTTAGATTGCCACTGCAACGAGGAGGGTTGGAGGTTTCTTTAGTTCACATAGCAACGGGTGCTAGAACTCTGTCAGGATTATCAGGTTGGCCGCAGTGCAAGTTCAATTACAACTAGAGATACAATGTCTAAATTTGGAAGATGTAGATATTAAGAGGCTGTGGAGATTCTAAAATAGGGATGCACTATAAGAGACTATGCTCTGAAGATTTAAAATGAGTCAAAGGAGTGAGAGACTTTAGTGTGTAGGTGTAGGAGTGAGCATCCGACAATGTAAAGAAGGTTCTTATATAGTTTTATGAGGTTGAGTAACAATATTCTACTCATGTTTATTCTCCTTGTTTAGTGGATTTTATCTCCGAGTTTGGCTCATAGACGTACGTAAATAAATTATATGTCTAACTGGCTCATTCTCTTTATTGTTTTGTATTATGGGTATATTTGCATGAGAACTGGAGTGAAATATATATATATATATATAAGGCAAAATGTAATGTATAAAATTTATTAGAATTTTCTTATTAGAATAAAAAACTAATAAAACATTATTAGTGATATGTTTGAAGACATGTTTGTGAAAATTTTCTTTTTAACATGGTAACATAGATAAGAGTATACTAATTATATTTTTAAAGAAAAATTAGAGAGAAGATCTATTTATATTTTAAAAATAAATTCTTAAATACATTATTTATATTTTCATTTCAGTGTACTCTTAGCACCGATCGCTATACTTATAAAAATAAAATGCCATGTAAAGGCTTTGTAAAAGAAAAACAACAGTTCTTACTTGTAAACATGTCAATTAAAATTATTTGCTTCATTAATTAAAAAAAATCATGTAAACTTGATTTAATTTAATTTACATATCGTGCCATTGCTGTTTATCTTGCAACAAAGATTCAACCCATTTTCACCGCTACATAAAAGATTTATGCTAATAAACTACGAATGTCTTCAATGTGTGTGTGTATATATATATATATATATATGAAATAAAGAATATTTAATATATAGATTTTTTTTAGAGGTATACATGTTAAATAAACCAAATGATATTGAAGACTTTGAATCCTTTATGATTTAAAAAAAAAACTATAATAGTTGAAAATATGGAGAGAAAAGTCACACTCAAAGAAATGAGACAGAATTTGCAGTGATGTGATTCATTTCAAAATGATATCAAATAATATGTTAATAATGAATGAGATGATGATATTTTTATTCCATGAAACTTCTCATATGACTTAATTAGTTGACTGCTTATATTAATGAATATTTTGAATAACATCATCTACCAAATTTAGACAGAAAAAAAGGACGAATTAACTATTTTCAAATTTCAATTTTGTTCATTGTCTTATGAAAATGTGTACAAATTGTAGGAAAATTGTTATAAAGGATATGCATGGTTTAGTGTTTTTTTTTTTTTTTTTTTTGCATATATGACCCTATGAAATAGGATGATTGAAAAAATTAGCACACATAGTATTATTGCATGTGTGCTTTAATATATATATATATATATAAAGTGGAAAATGTAAATCATTTTTATTACTTTTAATTATTTATTTGGAGAAAATTTTAAGATTAACTATTCAAGTTGACTCTCTCTATTTAAGAGTATTCCATTTTATAATTTTTACACAGAAATATTAATTTCTAATATTTTATGCTCTCTCTATATCTCAAACCTAGAGAGAATAACAACTGAAATTTTATAAGAGTATTTATGTAATTTTAAAATTTTAAATTATTAATATATATAAAAATAAAAATTAAATAATTATAATCATCAAACATTTATTTTACTGAGAAAGACGGATTTGAATTTCAGTTTCCGCTAGTGGAGGGCATATCGCCTGTCTCATCCTAACATGTAGAAAATAAAAATTTTCTTTTTTTTTTTTTTAAAAAAAATATTAATAAATAAATTTAAAATTAATTATGAAGATATAAATAAAACAATGGCCGCTAGAAACCCAAATCCCACACTCTCGCTTTCACAAAATTTAATAATACACGAGCTTTTTCTTCATCAGTTTCGCTGGCGGGTCCCACCATCACTTTCTGCATCGCCACGTGTCCACCAATCTATTGGTTGTTCATTCCGGCCAGCGACTGCCACCTGGCTGATAGCCCCAGTTTCTCTCTCCTTGGGTTTACGTAAAACCCCCCAGGACAAAAGCTGTTTAGATTGAGGTCCCTGCTTTTTTCATTTACTTAGCCCCTAAGAAGTCCACGCAAAATGACTTCCCATTCAAACTAAACTTCCAAGTCACGTGACCTCGATCGTCACGCCAGCAGCCAACCTTTCCCCACTAAGGGTCTTTTTGGTAATTTACTTCACCAATAATTGTGGAAAACCCCTCAGAAAAGAAAACCCTTTTCCTTTTTCATTCATTTTTGCGCTAATATGTATATATATATATATATATTGAAAAATCCCCATTTGTAAAAGACCCTCAAGTATTTGGAAAATTTTCAGATCTACCCCTTAAAGAACTCATAATTACATATGCCTTACAAAAGTGGGCTGTTCAAAGTGGGTAATTAACGTTATAACCTTGGTTGTGCGTAGTTGTATGAATAGTAATTGACTTTGCATGAAAGTTTCAACTTAGTTTTCTATTATATATATATATATATATAAAGTGGACTAATCAAGTGGGGAAAATAAACTCATTCATCTATTGTGGAGGTGGTAATAACTAATAAGAAATATTTTTCAGTAAAACTTTACTTGCATATTAATCCCACAACATATACAAAAATCATTTTCATCATGGTTGCTTTAATAGATATAGACATAATGTTTTTATTTCTAATAAAAGAAGAAAAAAATCATGCAAATAAATTTAAATTTTGTAGTGGTAAAAATGCAAAAGTCCTCCATTTTTCAGAAACCCCCTCAACAATTATTGTTTGATAATAACTCGGTTGAATTTAATGTAACTCATCATTTGCTTGTAATCAAAAAGAAAAATTTTCCCTAAAATTAACCAAGGTTTGGTTTATTTAATATTTTAAAATAAATATCTCATAATTAAAGTGCTATTATTAATAATACTATATCACTAAGTATATGAAATTAAAATTACAAACTATAGTTATTCAAAATAATGAAATTTTTTAAAAAAATGATAGGAACAACTCCAGAATATTCACTTAACACCCCCACAATGTAAAATATTCATTCTCACAAAAAAAAAACCCCCACACACGAGGAAAAAAGAAACAAAACCAAAGACACATAAATATTAAACTTCACAGGAACCAAATTGCAAAACTCCATGAAATTTTAATTAAATAATTAATAAAGGGTTTATATATAGCCCTCCCTCCCTCTCTTCTCTTACTCGCACCTAACCAATAACACAACACCACAACAAATACTCTCTCTCTCTAAACTTTCACAGAAAAACCCTTGAAAAACAATGGAATTAGAAACAAGAACGACCACCAACTCCGGCGTCTCGGCCGGAGCTCCGGCGATTACCAAACGCCTCTGGCACATCCTCCGACTTATCTACATCACTCTCCGCAACGGCATCTCCAAACGCAAGCTCATGCTCGATCTTCACCACCTGCTCCACCGCGGCAAGCTCGCCGGAAAAGCCTTCACCAACCTCCTCTCCCTCCACCACCACCACCACCACCACCACCATGGCACCACCTCATATGGCGGCGCTCCCTTCTCCTCCTTCTCCTGCCGCTTCATGGACCCCAACCTCTCCTTCTACGACCCCCGTGAAGTCGAGTTCAGCTGCAGTAACACTCCGGTGAAGCGCAAGCACCACCGCTACAACCACCACTACAACGCCACCGACATCGCCAGAGTATTTGAGTTCTTGAACGAAGACAATGAAAACCCATCAACATTACCTTCTCCATCTCCGTTGTGGCCTTTCGGCAAAAGTCCGGCGGGTGTTCGGTCTCTGAGGGTCACCGACTCACCTTTTCCTGTGAAGGAGGAAGAATCCGACGGCCGTGTCGACAAGGCGGCTGAAGAGTTTATCAGGAGGTTTTATGAGCAACTCCGGAGTCAACCTGCGGCCACGCCGGAATACACTTATTATTATCGCCGGACTCCGCTTATTGGCCGAGCTTGAAGTTCGCCGGCGTTGTAGTTAGTCTTAAACTCGATCCGGCCACCTTTATTGTGTGTTAATCTTGTTGATTACGTATAAACTAGTTATCACATGGAAATTTAATATCATGATTAATATAATGAATGAGTCTCTTTCTTGTTTTCCATTATTATTATTTTTATTATTTGTTATTGTGAATTTTATGATTCTTCTTTTTCTTCATCATTTTTTTTTATATATATATATATCTGTGTGTGTACGTGCGTGCTTTTGTAAATGAGTATTTAGTTGAGAATTAAGGAGGAGATTAAATAATGAGCTCTATTCTTGTTATTTTCTTTTTTTTTTGTTCATTATTAGTGAATTTTTTAATTTGTTGTTATGTTTTGGTTGTATTTTAGTTTATTTTTATTTCGATTAATGTTGTTAAAGATATGATTCGGAACATGTTGGTTTTCTAGATGGACTTAGTTTTGTCTTTGTGCTGTCTAGTGATTCAAGAGAACATCTAAAGAAATGGAAAGAAAGAATCTCAACCTTTGCTTGCATCTCACTACAAACAAAGCATGGGATCATTTCCTCTCTTTAATTTCATCACAAGAAAACAAATAAACAAATAACTAATTCAAATTTATTACTAAAATTTTCTACAAATAATTTATAAGATTGCCACCAATATATATATATATAATAAATAAAACTTCCTACTAATGATTAAAAAGATTTATCTCAAGAAAAACATTACAAAGAACGTAGTACATATACATATACATACATACACAAACACTTTGAGTCTTCATCACTTGCTTTGTGTGTAGGTCCCATACAAATGGACACTTGTCATGAATCAAGCAAAGATGTAGCAAAAGGCATCATCCAAACTTTATTTTCAATCACTCTTTTCTCTCTATTGAAAGTTTGAAACCATGGTTCCCATGACTTATGATATATGGCCAACATAACTTTAGGGGTTTCTAAGTTGTTCCTTAACGTGACAAAGTGTTGATTAGTTCCACAAACTACAGAAATCTCTTTATAGCTTTTTTTTTTTTTTTCTCATCTCTGTCTCTCCCTTTAACTCTTTTAACTCTTCCTTCTTTTTTTTTTTTTTTTTTTTTTTTATTCTCTAAGTTAAAGTAGTGGTTGCTTTTTATTCTAACTTTTAACTCATGAACCCTCCCACTTTAGGGTACCCTACATGCTAATGGGTATTCTTACGGGTCTCTTTCTTTGTGCTTTTGAACTCGTCTTTGGCCATTGTTGTCGGTTAGAACTCAATAATGTAATTGAACCGGTTTTTATTTTCTTAAAATTGTATCTTTGTAATTAATTCTAAATTTTGAATTTGTGATTTATTTTAATAAAATATAAAATGGTTATTATCATTATTTTCTAATCATTAACCTATCAATTTTTACGGTGAGATACCAAGTCTTATATAGATCTCTTTACATATGTTAAAATTAAAGGTTTTGAGTTGGTACTATCACTTTGAGCACCAATTTATAATTTGTATCAAAATTAACACTAAACCTTAATTTGGTTTCACATGTAGGGTAATTGGGGTTTTGCATTGAGGAGTTCATGATGTGGAAGCCGGAAAATATACGTAGACACTGGAGGCCCACGTCAGATGATACGGTGGAGGCCACCGCATCAATTCAGTATGTTATTTTGTTTAGGTTATGTGTTTTCAATAGCGTTATTGTATCTTCGGTTCGGTTGATCTCATCAAGGATGTTATTTAATTTTACAAATATTGTTGTGAGTTTTTTTTTCCTTAGTTTATGTTTCTATTATTGCAACCGAGTTCTAGGAATCAATATTAACTCTTTTTTGTTCTATTGTAAATGAAACATATGTAGGGATGATGTGATAAATGAAACATTCAACCTAATGCGATTGATGGAAAATCCAAATAAAGAGAAAATAGGATTGAAGTTCTCTGGTGCCATGAATGAAGGATATGGTTGACATCCCATAGTTCATTTACAAAGGGGACATATTTAAATATAATAAAATAGTTGGCAACATTCATGTACACATATAACATTCCTGATTATAAATTATTTTATATTATATAATTAATATTTATTTTCAAGTAATCAAACCACTGATTGGCAAACAAAGTAATTATTATCTACAAGTATAAAAGGAGAGACTTATAATTAAGAAGAGTAAATTACATAAATCTCCTTCCTTCTTGTCATCACTAATTATCATATGTAATCAAGCAATATTGTTTTAATACTACACCTTAAAACAAATATATACTTCAAGATGCCAAGTAATATTAAAACTTCATATATATATATATATATATTCATGGTTTAAGTGATGTATGCAAATGCATTGTTCACTAAAGATATTTATTTATAGCTATTGGCTGATACGTCACTAATTATTATTTTTATAAATATTGGTCAGAATTATTGTGTATACGAATTGTGTGACACTCTTTGACATTATTTTGCATTATTTAATACTTATTTCATAATCATTGGGTACTAATTCAAAATTTAGTGTGAATGTTACTAGAATTGAAATCAAATAGGGCAGAGAGAGAGAGAGAGAGAGAGAGAGAGAGAGAGAGAGAGATGATATAAATGGATTGATAGAGCAAACCAAACAGGGCGGTGAGTCAAAGAGAAATTTAGGTTTGTGGCAATTATGGAAGAGCTTTTGTGGTCCTTTCTATATAAATAAATCAAATAGTACAAGTTACAACATTATAATGAGCCCTTAACCTTTTCTAACTTGAGGACTTTGCCTTAATTTACTTGCATGCATGCTTCTCTTCACGTGGACTAATAAGTATCACTCCTTTGTTTGATGGACGGTTTAACGTAAGAGAGAGAGAGAGAGAGATCTATGGTTCTTTGCATTGATGTCTCCTTCTCCACTCCAAAAAGAACCTTCTTGTACATATAAGGCACTTAATGCCATGCTTACTATTTTAATATATGTATATATATATTTGCTTTAGATAAAATATCTTGAAGTTATCATGCATGCATATATAGTACATTGAGCATGCAATATATTTTTTAAAAAAAACAATGAGATAATTGTGGGATATATTATTGAGAATTAATTAAATGATAAATAATAAGTGAAAATTATGTTAATGTTAGTGTTGTAAATACAGGGAAATCATAAGGCTAAAATTGGAGTATAAAGGAGGAGGTGAAACACTTCTATCATTAATAAGGGGATCGAGTATGTTTTGTTTATAATGTGAGATATATATATATACAATAATGGTTTGTTAAAATTGAGGATATGCATGCATTAAAACCCTAACACAAGTGCATGGTTGTGAATGGTTCCATTAACTCAATGCTTATATTCAAGAAGAAATTAAAGGTTCGGTGGAAAAGGACTGCATTAAGATGGCTGTGGAAAAGGTGGTGGAGGTGTTGGCCTCTTGAACCATTATTGAGGATGAGTCTCTCTCATGCACTTAATTCATGCTCATCCCTCCCTCCCTCCCTCTCTCTCTCTTAAAATTTTCCTTCTAATCCCTCTTATATATATATAACATCATTCTTGATTTGAATCTTGTTTAATTTAATCAACTTAAATTGATGCATGGTTGGTTTATCAAAAACAAAAAATCGAAACGGAAATGTATTATTTTATGAATGATATTTTCGAAATATACAAACTTCAAACTTTTCATTTGCTTAATTTGTTCTTGAATTAGTTGAAAAAAAACTTAAGATCATGTCTTTTTGTTGTCTTCAAGTAATTTCTTTTTTTTAAATTTTTTTTGATAATTGGGTAATAAGTGCATCCATTTAATTAAGAGAAGTTAGGAACATACACAAACATGGAATTAATATTTCAACAACATTGTGCTCTCATTTTACATGGACCATAGGTTTAATCTTATGTAGTCTCTGAAATAAACATTTTTTATAAGAAATCTAGTGTTTATAGAACAAGAAGCCATTGATAGTATTTTTATTATCTATGAATAATTAACTTTAAATTTTATTATATAATTAAGAGAAATCTAGAATGATTCTCAATTATTTATATCTCAGAATCATTAACATGTATGACATCAAAAGATTTATATTAGTTTTTTGTCTAGGAAAAATTCAAAACAAACTTACACTAATCATAAATGACTAATACTAAATTAATTAGGGAATAAAATTAATGGAAACTAATTCAAAACTCAAGAACAAAGGGGGAAAAAATAAAGAAGGGAAAGCCACCACTTTGGGAAAGATGTAATACTATATATCAATCCGAGAAGATTCATGACTTTAAAATGTTCTCTACTAAATGGAGACTTCCATGTTAGAATATATACACTACAAGGACCCTCTAACTTCTGAATTATCTTGTTATTTTAAGAATTTTATAAATATCTGGAAGAACTATTATTTAGAGAATAATTTATTACATAAATGAGTTAGTACTCATTATATATCTTAAACCTATTTTTATAATATCAAGTTCATAAGTTGAGTGAGTATTCTCTCTCATGAATATTATGACCAATATATATATATATTTCTTTCACATATTACAAAGGTATAATTTGAAGAAGAGTTTAGCACATAGATTTGTGATGTAATATATATAAATTTTCTGCCAGTTCAAGAAATCTAAAAAGATTGATTCCAAGGTTTGACCAGAAAAATTATCCAAAAAAAAATTGTTCATGAGATCTCATATGTGTATATATATGCACAAATGTTTTTTAATGTTTATGTGCGTATATATACATAAAATTAAAAAATAATTTGGATATATTAAATTTTTTATGACAAAATAAAATTCTAATTATAAACTAATGTTTTTTTTGTCTGTATGTTCTTAATTAAGTATCCCTCCTTTAAATGTGTCTCACCGACTCAACTATATAGTGTTTGTATTAAAAAAAGAATTAAAATAACAACCATTAAAGAAAAAGTATGTGTGTGTGTATATATATATATATATATATAATACAAAAAAAATGTGTTTTGCATTATAAAATAATGATACACCTTTGTTAAATGTATGTGAAACCCTAGATCTAATGCACAAGTGGGGTATATGTAGTTCACTCTAAGTTGGCTTTATTTAGAGGCCCTTGTTAAAATTAGGCTAAATTAAGCTTCAGAGAAGAGAAGTAATTAAGACATTGCCTTCCAACCATAAAGATGGTCACATCCATTGCAATAAAGCCAACCATGGACCATGGAAATTTCTTGTTTGATCTAGAGAAAGTTAAAAGGTCACACATTTAATTAACTTGAAAATAATCAGATCTAAACATATCTCCATCTCTTTAGATGCTCAAGTTGATGATCAAATGTATCATATGAAAAATGAGAGACTCATTCCATACCATACTTAAAAGAAAGCAACGTCTTTAGACGAAGTAACTCAATGCTCACTCTACCTACCATTTCTAGATTGTTTAATTGCTATGCTTTAAAATTTTTTAACTTTTGTTAAGCACTAGATGGTGACTACTTAATATCTTAGTTGAAATCTTTAACCCACCATTAATTAAGTTGATTTATTACTTTTTATCACTTTATTAGAGCCTATATATATATATATATATATATATATATATATATATATATATATATTAATTTGAGGATGAATGGAATGTAGTCATTTCTTTACAAAAGATACGGAAAGTAATGAGTATCATGAGATCACAGTTGAATTTAATGAAGACGAAGCAACTATATATATATATATATATATATATATATATATATATATATATATATATATATATATATTATTTAAGAGAGGGAGAACTTTGATGGTTTGGTGATGAGATGTAGGAAGGACATCTTCAGTTTCCACACAAAATAATTCACAAAGTATGCTCCGGCTAGCACTTGACAAAAACTTTATTAAAGTTTAAACTAATATGTTTAGCATGGCATAATGGCCACTGATACGTGTATCCATTAATTAATTGTATGGCCAAGTCAGTTCTTAATTGTCACGTGAACATAAAAATTTTTTTTAAAAAAATAAAATAAATTATTACTATTATTATTATGCAAGTAAGATTTTTATATTCATAATTAAAATCTTAATAAAATAAAATCCAAAAGTTGCGCCCACCGTGGGGCTCGAACCCACGACCACAAGGTTAAGAGCCTTGCGCTCTACCGGCTGAGCTAGACGGGCTTTTGCAACCCAAAAGTTATAAACATTATAATGTTTCTATAAACCAAAACCCAGCCTTACTTTGAAAAGAACAGCGTTTGATTAGAAATTATTTTGCAAGTTTTCCTTTTACTTTTTTACTGGGAACAACAGTTAACATATTTGTAGCAGATTATGCAGTGGAACCAATAGATACAACAAATTCATATTATGTGGAATTTCTTCAATGCAAGACATTTTGTGCATTATTTTGTGATTTCATTTATTTGGTACTTATGGGATCCCAGTAAAATCCTTCCGTTAAAATAAATTGTACTATGCCTCCGTAATCATTAAAAAACAAATACATAAATTTATAAAAAAAAATTAATCTGCCCATTCTGTAATAAACAAGCTGACATTTCATCCCTTCCCCAAGCCAAAAAGTTCAGTGTTTGAATCCATGACTAATCCACATTTCAAAAATAAATAAATAAGTAAATAAATAAACTTAAAAGATAAAAAAGTGAGACACAATCCATGAGGAGGAGATCGAAGTTTGCTGGGCATATACATGGAAGTACAACGTTTAAACTAGAAGGATCTTTCTGTAATTCAGCAACATACAGGATACATATTACAAGCAAAACAAATAAATAAGGACTCCCACTGCAGCGAGCATATTCTCATTCAACAAGAGTAAGATAACCAACATTTTTGCACCCAACAGTACAACAAGAGCAACTCATTGGAATGCGCCAAAAGAATTTTATTTAAAAAAAAAAAAACACCAAAGGTAAATAATACCTGATGAACTCTTTCTTCAGTATCATCCAAATGATCAATCAGAAAGTTATCTTCAATCAGCATGCGTCAGTACCAAGTCAGAAACTGAGGCCTGATGCATAACTCAGGCGATATACTAGTTAAATTTTGCAGAGGCGCTGCAAGGAATCAAGCCTGCTTGCTGAAAAACCTAATCTGAATTTACTCTTTGAGGTCAGTGATATCTCACATGCAAACACAAATTTGCAGGAAGACAGCATGAAAGAAATAGTGGCAAAAAGAGAGCAGAAAGACTGTTGTATAACTTATTCCGAAAAAAACAAGAGAACTTTGTTACAGGTGAAAGTGAGAAGTGTTTAGTCCCCGACACCATCAGTGGACGTTTTTAAGTTTCTACGGTGATAACGAGGGAAAAGCATACGCTTGATCTTCTTCTCAGCTGCACTTTGAGACAGAGCCTGCAGTGAAGAAAAGGATTTAATAAAGCATTCGCTAAATTTATCACTGGACAGGGATGAAGCAAAAAAAAATGCAATCAGTTAATCAAACCAACAAACTTATGATTATATTGACATAAAACAAGCAATTGGCAACCAAATGCCATCCATCACACGGCCCTTGCAAGAAAATTTTTAAGAATATTTAAATCATAGGCCAAAAACCAAATAATCACTGTTGTGCTATCTAAAGAAAAGTTATCAGGAAAAAACATTGAGATAATTCTTACACGAGCATTAAACGAGAAACGGAGAGTTTGTGCCTCCAACCCAGAGAAGACTCTTACATCCATGCCAAGGCTATCTACACCAATCAGGTTTGCTCTCTGCATCAAAGAAAAAAAGAAAAAGAAAAAAAAGGGCAAGTAGATCAATCTAATGATTTTAATCTACCAATAGGAATTATACAAATATAAGTGCTTGAATATATATGCTATTTAAGAATACACTATAAAGACAAACAAATACAAACATTTAAGTACAATAACTCCTTCAATGGTGTAAAAGCATTTGGTCATTCTTGGTCATTCTCAACTTTGGAAAACAGTGAAGTCAAATGTGTATCTCATGTATTGCTCCCAAACTAGGAAATAGCGAAAGATTTTTTGGCAGGTACATGAACAGAAGACAGTGCCCCTAGCTAATATATTTATAGTCATAATCTTCAAGTACAAGAAAATGTGGCTGACATTCACACAAGGGAAATCATGCATTCAATTCTAGTTGTTATTCAGAAGGAGAGCTATATATCTGCTACATACATCAGTTGTCAAGGTGCCAGAGAGCTTATTCATGTCCATATACTGATTGGCATTGTTCAGCAAGAAATAAGCTACCTCAACAATAAGGCCCTTTTTTCTCCGGCAGAGAGCTTTAAGTGCAATGCTTCCCTGCACTCCATACTCACTAAACCTGTCTATAATAGCTGGGGCAGAATGTGCAAGAACATCAGGTTCAGCATCTAGAAAATCTTGCAAATCAATCATGGTCTGCATTGCATTCATAGAGAAAAATGATGGATGTCAATTCATAAGCTCACAAATTTTCTTCTAGCATCATAGCAATTATTTTGATTCTAACAGCATTCAGGCACAGAAGGCTGCAGAATTGATTTCACCTATGCATATATTTTCATGCATAAAGGTGGGAGAATAATAACAACCTCTAAACTTTTGTCTTATTGAATGTTTGAGTAGTCTTAAGCTCTTACCTGATCACCATATACAGAAAGTAGCTCCATTATCATTATCTCTAATTTGTAGATCGTGGAACTCGTGTTGCTTTCATCTTTGGTGCGGAAGTCGAATATTTCACCATCTAAACATTACACTGGAACAATTATTTATGTATTGGTGTAAGTTTCATTTACAGAAGCTAAGGAAGTGCTAAAATCAGTGATCACCATTTAAATCATAAGCTCCCAACAATAGTTCTTCATTTTCAGATTCATCTGCATGCATTAAAAACTTATTTCAAGACGCATTATCTATTAGCAGCAAACAAGGAGATTAATTGCAAAACCTGAAGTACCTTTGTAGTCAGACACATAGTCCTCACTGTTGTCATGATGGAATAATCTTCTTATACAGGATTCTTCATCAAAGAAAGTGGGCCTAAGGTACCCCACAATTGCAACTCCATTTGATGGCCAATCCATCATCTTTTCATAATTTGTTTGAACAACCTGCGAAATAAAGAAAAGTTTTCTAGTTTATAAGTAGAAAATATAGAGAGTCTAAAGGAATGGCATGATGTAGTTTGGCATCATTAGAAGTCTGGATCACAAGGATAATGATCACATTACAATAGTGGAATCTACAAAAATATGGAGGTCAATGCTACTCTCCATATTTCCTGACCCTCCAAAGCAAGATGAATTATCAGTTCTGTTACTAAAATTTAATGAATGATGGCATATCAAACTAAATCAGGTGTGTTATTCCATTGGTCTTCACAGGTTAGATCTGCATATAATTTTTCCATTCAAGTGAACCAATAATAATTAAGGTGGTCACGGACAAGGTGATGTAATGACAGATAAGATGGGGAAATGAAAGAATTGACTGCCAACGAAACCCAATTCCCCGTAAAAATCCTGATGACCATCCAAACAACCACAGAAAGGGTTTTCCCTTAACCTATTGTAGGCAGTCGCATAGACCAACTGCCTTTGGCATTCCCCATGCAAAATTTTGTTCAATAACACCTCAAACACATACATAATTAAAGAATGGCACAAGCTGTCTATAACTACTTCAAGTACTGCTTACCTTTTGATATTGCTTGACCTACTGATGCAGATACTTTTACAAGAATTGTGTAAGAAAAGCATAGACAGTTCAGGCTGTAAAACGAACATTATCTTTTATGAATCAAGTACTATAAATCTTATTCAGTATTTACCTTTGCCACGCTTTTGGCAAAATACATAGGATGAATCCGACGGAAGGCTTCTGGCATCCCCCATTTCATGAGAAGATCAGGTATTTCCAAATCATCAACCTTTAATAGTTAGAAAATGCTTAAGAACAACAAAAGCTCTTGAATGCTGACAAAATTATAAATTCACTTTTAAAATTTTCAATGCAATGAATAAGATCAAATAAAAACAATCGTAACGAACCTCATCGTACTCATCATCATCCAGAATATCAATGTTACTGACTATAGTTTCATTGTAGTCATCAGTTAACATTCTGCCTGTCAGATGTATTGGACTTTCCAAGCCAATTAGAACTGTCTGAAACAAGAGTCAAATGCACATTGGTGAGCAAAAAATGTTCTTATGAAGTTGCAATGGAAACAGACAGCAACTGTCTGAAAGGATTTCTAACCACAGGGTTCCTTGCACCATGATCTTCCAAGATGTTTTCGTCCTCAAAGAATTCAAAAAACATATCTGAAAATAATGAGAATTAATCAAGTAGATGAAGTAACATCCATATATAAAAGAAAAAGGTATATATATATATATATTGCTCAAAGCAAAAGAGTGTAGCATTATAAATGGATATGTACCTCCATATTCATCAACAACATACTGATATTCAGCCCACGAGGCATGTCCATGTGGTTCATGGTGTACCCTTCCAGGAAAAACTAGCAACGCTTTGTTTTTACCCTAAATAGTTCAAGCATTATGAGCTGGGCAAGAGAAGTACTCAATAATCACTGCTCATTTAACTAAAGGACTAACATTTGCATGACCACAGTATAGGATATGACAATTGTTTGAAACTGACAAATTTAGTTGCCACTCTCCATACATTATATGGTCCAAATAAGCAGATAACCACCAAAAATTTAAAACCTTATTAATACCAATTCACGATTGTCCACAGATATATTCAAGTCGAAAGTTAGATTTCAAAAAGTGAAATAGGCATAATGCATATGATCTTTTATGGCCTTCAAACAAAGGATTACCTCAACTGTTGTTCTGGCTATTTCTGCATCAGTGAGTAGCCTATCCCTGCCTTTTTCACGGTCTTTCAGTTCTTCAAGAGGATGGTAACCCCGGTTTTCTGCATACTTGGGTGAATCAGGTACAGAGTCAGAGTAATCAGCAGCAACACGAGCTTTTGATAAGATCTGATCATGGCCATTTGTCATAGAATAAGACTGCAAAGCTCCAAACATGGGACTTCTGCCTCTAAATATTAAAAAATACATGTCATACTCAACTGAATTATAACTAGGCTAGGAAGATAAGCATTCTAAAAGTGTGAAGAACAGATGAATTTTGTAGTTGAGGCCTTGCACGTGAATGAAAGAAAGAGTAAGTTCAGCAAGTTGAAAAATATGTCCTAATGACTTACAAGATGTTTGGTTCATGATAGCAGACTGAAGTGATAGAAAGAGTGAAGCACACTGCCATGACACCCACTTTTAATTGAAGGTGTGGCGTTTGACCATTTGGTAAATTAAGAAGGTGGAGGCATAAAAGCGAGACTTCAAACACTTTTTGGTGTTTGGATAACGAAAGTAAAGTAGGATATGATCATGACCAAAGATGTCCGTGATTTTATAAAAATCTAAGCATATGAAAAATATTTAAGATAATTACATAGATAGTCCAATAAATGATATAATTGTGCACATCCTATAAATTTTAATTTTTTATATAGTGATATCAGTAAAATTATTTTTGTTGTATCTAAAACAGAAGTATTTAAAATATCCCTCTTCCCTTAAATCTATTCCCAATCCGATCTTAACTGCCATTGAAATAGATGGTACAAAGAAAGAACCCATTGAAGGAGAGAAAAACTCTCTTCACAAACAGCCTCAAAGCATAGAAAAAAATATAAAGTGAATTTTTTAACTTTTCAAGGATATATATATATATTAAAGATTGAATTTGTTCTGTGGAAGTCAATACAACAGACTTTAGAGAAGTCCTTCTTCTGACTCCACAAGCCACTTTCACAAAACAGACACCATGAAGTGATTCACTTCTGGCTTTCGTGGTCTCACTTTTAAGAAAAAACCACCCCCTTATTCATCAATTAACTATGGCTAAAAAATTTAAATTAACTTGTCTAATGACACTATGCTGGCAACAACAACAATGTTCAATTTCAAGAATGCTTGTTTTCTAATCTTCAATTGTTTGGAAAATCTCCACTGAATCAAAGGGCCAAACACATGCATGGAAACTTAGCAATTGAGTCAATCCATTTTTTCCTAATGACATGAAGATTTGCCAATTCCTGGAGCATTCATGCAAGCCGTAAGCTATCTTTCCTGATATCAACTCCTAAGAATTGATTTGATGGAAAACTTGCTTGAAATGCCAAACCACTAGTCTTTCTCAGTAAGGCATATCTTAATAATTGGACTCTCCCTTATTCAATATCGCACATATGGAAGATGGTCTAATTCTAGTGCATATCAACACTACAAACAAATACAATATCCAAAGAAAAACCGCATCGTACCCAATGCCACAATAATCAGAAACCCTCCGACCATCAAGAGGAGGTCTAATCCATTTAGCCGCCACACAGCTCGACATCGAACAACAAAACCCTTCTTCTCTCCCCCAAAACCTAAACACAAGAAAAATCACAGCAAAAACAATCAAATACCTCACTTACAACAACACATTAGCATCTTTAAAAGCCAAAAAAGAATCAAAACAACCAAAAAAAAAAAACTTTTCTTTAACCTTAGATCATCCACAAATCACCAATCTAGTACAAAATCAACAGATCGGAAGAACAGATCAAGAGGAAGACGCAAAGAATCCAACAAAAAATCATCTCTAAATTATATTCTCCAGTTCGGATGGCCATAGGATTATACCGAGACAAGCGAGGCGGATCGTCAGTGGGAAACGGCAACAAAGATTGATAGATAGGGAAAGAGAGGGAGATCAACGAAACAGTTACTCCTGATCGAACTAGAAGGCTGCCTGTGATCCTCCTTTCATTGTCTTCATCTCCATCTTCATCTCCACCTCTCTCACGAGCGCCGGAAAAGTACAAAACTTGGGCCACCGAACTCTCTCTTGGTCCCCCCCCTTTCTGAGATTCGATCAGGTTCACAGAAAAGCACGCCGCACGTCTGCAGCCAATGGAGGCTGGGCATTTCTCTATTTTTTTTTAAATTTTATTTTATTTTATTTATATCTTACGTTTAAATAATATTATGATAAACTCTTAAATATAAATTAAAAGAGTTTTTTTTTAAATGTTTGTGACCAAATGTCACTAATTTTTTAAATTATAAATATTTTCAAATGTGTGTATATATATGGGAAAACAATAGATATTTTAAAAGAAACCAAAACTTTAACTAGATATATGATGAAAACACAAAATTAAAAATAAAAAGTTATATAAAAAATAGGGATTTTGAGTTTTATACTGTTATAAATAACTTTCAAAATCTTAAAAAGCCGATCCACTCAACCATAAAGTACTAGGGGAAATTTACTTTCAAGTAATCCACTTTTATAAGCACATTAAACTGGATTTTCCTGAACGCAAAATAGTCAAATCCTGTTAAACCTTAATTATAGATAAACACTTTTTCATATTTGAACTCATAATTATCTTAAATATTTAGCCCACTCAAATAATATCCTGTTTTAACTCAAAATTATGTTAAATATTTGGATCATCTCCACAATAGAATCTCCATCTTTCTTTCGTAATGAATGCAATGCAAATGGCAATGTAGCAACTTTTGTCTAAATGATATGCATCTCTTGTAGTAATTGAACTTTAGCTGCAAGATTCTGATTTATTTCACTTGATTTTGATCCCCATAGATGTTGTTTATAAACTATAATTTTTACTTGAATGTCTGTTTGGTGTGACTTCGCATTGTATCTTTTTAATACGAGATTATTCATACTCTTACACATACACTACCGATTCTTTATTTTGGTAGTGCAAACCCATTAAATTGATCTTCAGTATTGTATCTGTCAGATTGTAATTTTACAAAACAAATATATAAGGCAGAAACATTTCCAGTCTTCTAATTACTTGACACCTACATGCAACCATCTGTACTAAAACTGAAACAATCAGTGAAAACTAACAAGAGGAAAAACTCACACAAAACTATTGGATTATCAAAGCGAGTATTTATATGTGTTGCTGTGCTCATCATCCCTTTCCAAAGTAAATTTGTTTCTTGATGAGCATTTTGTCAGGCTTGAATAAATGGCTAAGAATCTCAGCATATTCTGACACCATTTGTTGATGGCCTAAATCTTTCCGGCTTTTCATAATGCGGAGGATTATATCAGCATTGATAGCGTGTCGCGGGTCTTTCTCAGCAATTTCTGCCATCTGCTTCTGATCATCCACAGAGAGGGGATTTACATTAACCATTCTCAATCTGTTGGTGAGCATTGAGTTCGGCCCAAAGTAATCAGTTTTCGAAATGGTTTCTTGTATTAAGTTCTTCACTCAGAATCTTGAAATCGGCACAGGAATTTGAGTGCCACAGTTGAGTAACATCTTCCTCAATCAAATTCGGCTGATCCTTTATTTCTGAATGACTCAGAGAAGCAATGAGTTCTGTTGTTTTAAGCTCAAAATTGCCGGCTAAATTGCATGGTCCTGATCATTAGTACTCTCCAAGCAAGTATGTCGCGCTTATTTTCACTACAATGCAACTATTTGAAAACTTCGGCACACCTGACCTTGGCCGGAATCCACTGGTGAGAACAGTGACAGAGAGATCAGTTTCCAATTTCATATCAAGAGTATCAGGACTGTCACAAAGATAGTCTGCAAAATTAGCTTGATTGTCTGTGAATTTTGTTAAGTCCATGTGATCATGCCTTTCATCTTTGAAGTCCTTGGCCCTCCGCATTGTTGCTTCAACTCTGCAAGCAAATATCTCGAGTTCGAGTCTTCTCTGATGAAATTCAGCAAACATTGAATTATTCTGAAAAACAATCTTTGTGATTGCATGTCTTCACCACTAACATGCTGTTTGACTGCTGAAGAAATTAACTGGTTTCAGTAAATTCTTGCTAGATCATCCATCAAACTTGCCACACTCACAACCACAAGCAATGCATTCAATCCTGAATCTTTTTTTCCTGAATATAGTTGAATTGAATCCATTACTAGCAGCTTGTTTTCCACCACACTCACCAGTAGAGTAAATATTATAGTCTTGATCTGATGATTTTCCAGCATAAGTTTTAGTAAAAGAGGAATTTTATAGTTTGTTTGTTTGTCTGTTTTTTTTTTTAAAAATAAAACTCCTTGGTTTTCAATTTTTTTACAGAGAAATCCAATGGTTTGTCTCCTGAAAAGAAAAGCAAAAGTTTGATAATTTTGTTTATAACTTTATATTTATGTTTTCTAAAATTTATTTATAAATAATTTTGGATAATTTAATCATTAAGTTAATAATATAAATAAATATGCACTTTTGAAGGGTACAGATACAAATTTTCCAAAAAAGAAGAAACAATTGTTTCTGACTCGTTTCAACTCAGGTCAACAAAAGGCACGGTGAGGCACTCGGGTTGGTCGAACTCACCGAATGCTTGCCATCTCAACCGTTAGATTCTCATCTGACGGTAAAGGTGTATTTAGGGTACACTCAAGCATCTTCTCATATGTCGTATCTTTTTCTTAACGACATGGGAAACCGAGATTTTTTTATTTGGGGAACTTTGCATATGTGCCCCTCAGAATAGCATAATTTCATATTTACAATGTAAATTTTTTTCAGGGTGTTTTGAATTTACACACTCTGAAATCTTGAAACTACACGTAATTTTATTTTAAAGATAATATAAAATAAGAGAATACAAACTTCGGGATATCAGGCAGCAAAATGGTTGATCTAGTTATATATGTATACATACGTATAACTCTCAAATTTTGCGAATATATTTGAATGGAGAAATTTTTTACCTAAACATGTATAAAAAGTAATTCTAAACGATTGATTCGTAAAAGTTATTAATATAAATAAATATATACCATTAGTCAGTAAATATAATTCATATTTGAATACATATTATATTAATTAATTTTTTTTTTAAATTTTAATTTAATTTAATATTAATGAAATAACAAATGAGTGAATTACAAAGGAAAGAAATTTTTGCAAGCAATAGTTTTGATTTTTAAAGAACAGAGAGATAAATATAAAATTTTCCAAGGGTACGTGTGAAAGGAAAAGGTTTTTATATACATTATATATATTGGAAAAAAAATTATATTTGAAGAAACAACGAAGAAGAGTATCAGAAACCCCTATCTCCAATTTCCGGCGATCTCTCGGATCTGGCGCTTGAATCTCCTCTCTCTCAATCGCGAGAGAAAAGGTTTTGAAACCCTAGGTAGATTTTTTTATCTTCTTTTCTGGTTGTTTCGTCTTGGAAGGATCGTAGGCTGAGAATTTTAGGGTGTTTTGTTTGCATGAAGAAATTGCGAAGAATCGAGCAACCTTGGGAGAATTTAATGATATAACCTTAGTTTTATTCACCAAAATCCGAACTTGAGCATGCGTTTATAACAAGCAAGCATATCACTGGGAGCTGGAATTTTGGCTTGCCACCAATGAATCGGCTTTGTTTATATGATGCAATCTGTTTTATTATGTTTTAATATCAATGGGAGCTGAAATTTTTTAATTTTGATGGATTATAGTGTATTTTTTTAATGTGTTTTGAAATTTCATTCACGTCTTCTCTTTGTTTCTTTGAATACTTGGATTTGGTTGAAGATTTGTATTGTTTTAATGTGTTTTCATTCATGAATTGGCTTTATTTCAATGAATAATCGGTTTTACTCTGTGCTTGCATCACTAGAAACGGGATATATGCGTGTTATTTTGTCCATGATTAGTTCTATGGCTATGAAACATTGGAGCAATCTGTTATAGTATGTGCATGTATCACTAGGTAATGACGGGCTTGCTTGAAAGAGCTGTGGCTTCAAACTTTCCTGCAGGAGAACAACAGTCACGTAATTCAAGTGAGAGCAAAACACTAGCTGTAGCTGTTTCAGAAGAAGAATCGGCTTCTACTATTACTCAGACTAGGTCCCCAAAGACTTCTTTGTGGTCCAGTTTCATAGCATCGACTTTTACCATCTTTGAGACTGAGCGCTCTTCAGGTGACAAAGAAGGCAAGAGGAAAAGTTATGGTTGGACAAGTGCTGTGAAAAAAGTGGTGAGCAGCAGTTCAATGAGGAGACTTCAGGAGCGTATTCTGGGGACTAATAGGGTTGATGTTTCGAACTCAAATAGTGATATATGGCTTTTGGGCATAAATTATAAAGTCTCACAAGAGGAATCATCCGATCGTGATAACTATGGTTTGGATGCATTCTTGCAAGATTTCTCATCAAGAATCTGGATCACATATAGGAAAGGTTTGTATTTTTTTTTTGGTTTTGGCGCCCATTATTTTTTTGAGTTTGATATTTTATTTTATTAATTCACTGGAGGATATAAACAAATCTAACTGAGCTTTTGTATAGGTTTTGATCCGATTGTTGATACAAAGTTTGTAAGTGATGTGAATTGGGGTTGCATGATCAGAAGCAGTCAGATGCTTGTCGCACAGGTATGGCTAAACTTACAATGACATGAGTATGTCTGTTTTCTTAAGCATTCAAACTCCTACTGAATGTCTTTTGTATGATTTCAGGGAATGCTTTTCCATCACATGGGAAGGTCATGGAGGAAGCCCATGCAGAAGGTAAACGACCGAAAAAAAATAAAAAAGAAAAAAGAAAAAAAGAAAAAGAAAAAAAAATAGAAAGAAAAACCCTTATGCTGCATTGTCATTTTATAGAACCTTACCCTAATCAAAAGTTAAAATACCTGACGGTCGGCAATGTGACACTTTGATGTTGTAAGATTTTATTTGTTTATGCCAAATTCTTTGCTAATCCTGCAGCCATATGAGCGAGAATATATCAGAATTTTACATCATTTTGGTGATTCTGGGATGTCTGCTTTCTCTATACACAATTTGCTTCAAGCGGGTAGAAACTATGGCTTGGCTGCTGGTTCATGGATTGGTCCATATGCCATGTGTCGTGCATGGGCAGCTCTTACTCAACCAAATGGACAGCATAGCAACAAAACAAAGGAAATCTTGCCCATGGTTGTATATGTTGTTTCAGGTGATGAAGATGGGGAGCGAGGTGGGGCTCCGGTTATCTGTATAGACAATGTTGCTAGACTTTGTTCAGATGCAACCAGTGATCCTGTTACATGGCTGCCTATTCTTTTGTTAGTTCCCTTGGTTCTTGGACTAGAAAAAATCAACCCTAGGTAATTTTTTACTCAAACAACTGATTCAACCAAATATTTATGCTGATTGCAGCGCCGATTTTTGCTTGTAGCTTTTGCAACCTTTATACTTTTTTGTTTTACAAGCATGCTTTATGTTCAACCATGAGGAGAGTTCTTAGAACCTGGTCATCTTTATATCAGTGCTTTGGTTCTTAGCATTGGGAGTTGTGATTTGAAAATCTTCTCGAACATAGATTTAATGATCAGATATGGAACACTTTGCCTGAAGTTAACAAATCTCTTAATGGTGTTTTGCTGTCTTTAACAAAATGCTGACTTTTGATGCGCTAATATTTAAAATTGAACAGTGAATAGTAAGGTTGTGCCATTTTTCTCTTGTTTGCATGTATATCTTAGTTTCCATTATTGTTTCTTGACACCATAAGAAGATTTGTCCAATTGCTTATTTTTGTTTGGAATACAGGTACACCATTTAAGAAAATATGAAACCAAACTGTAAAGTATTGGTAGAAAGACTCATGAGCCATTTGATCTGTTTTCCATGATTTCTGATTAAGATTTTTGCAAGTAGGGAAAGATGATTGGAAATTATGCATATAATTTACTAATCCCTTGCAGAATTCTTGAGGACCAATGTTTGAAACCTGCTATTTCGCTAATTCAAATAATTTTGTAAGGCATATAGTTCAACCTGACTGTTTGTACATTATATATAATATCTATGACCAACAATAATCAGTGGAAGAGAAATGTTTCCAATTTATAACAGCTGCTAAAGTAAGCCTGATCAGAAGGAAAGTTGTCCAGCTCAGACTCCATGTAGTTTTGGCTGCATATGCGAAAATGGTTCTTTTTTTTTGGGTGGGGGTGAGAGGGAGGGAACTTCGACTCATTTTTTTTCCTATATGTTTATTGATTTGACTTGCGAGTAATTGCTACATTCCCTCTTTCTTCACTGCCACTGAATGTTGTGTGGTTGTTTTAGGTATGTTCCATTGCTGTGTGAAACATTCACTTTTCCTCAAAGCTTGGGCATTTTAGGTGGGAAAACTGGGGCATCAACATACATTGTTGGTGTGCAAGACAACAAAGCGCTCTACTTGGATCCTCATGAAGTTCAACAAGTAATTAAATATGCACATTCTGTTTGTTACTTTGTTTACAGAGATTGGTGTCACATTCCCTCGCACTTCTCTTGGAGTTGATAATTCTCTGTATTTTAATGTGCTTAGTTTTTATTTATTTTATTCTTCTTTATGTTGCTTTAAGCTCTTTTTTTCACATTGGGTAGTTAGCTTGAGCCCATAGCATTTACAATCTCATGAAAAGGCAGTCATCATTACATACCATTCATGACCAACACATTACCGGTGGTACATGCATAATTTGAAAAGAACTAAGCTCCAACAATTTTGTTCCATATGGAGCATGGCTTTCTTTGCTAAAGGAACAATTGACCTGAACTACTTATTCTATGAAGTTCCATAACAGTTGTCATTTGTCCTGTCTCGGTCTTTAAATGTCTTCTCTTTTTATGGTGTCAATGGTCTTTTTACTTCCATCTTACTTACTGTATTCTCTCTCTTTTCTTTTAATATTAACAATATAGCAGTTACAAATTGTTGAGACTCTCAGTTGGTTGTCTTGGATGTATATGACCAATTGCTTTTGTTTCTAATAATAAACCCACAAGATTATACTGGGTCAAAAGTATTTTTTTCATTTTTATAACAGTAAAAATTGTTTCTGAAAATTTTTTCTTTGAAATTTTTGCTTCAGATTCTTTTCAGAATATAAGATGGATATTTTTCTCTTTCATTATGAAATTTTGAGTACTAGCAAGTTCTGCTGATATGTAGTATTTTGCATGATATATATGCAGGCAGTTGACATCAAAGAGGATGACTTGGAAGCTGAAACCTCTTCCTATCACTGCAGGTATTTTTTTTTTCCTGAGTTTGATGCAGTAAACTGTGAAAAGTAAATCATGTAAAATTCTTTTATCGTCTTACAGTGTTGTACGTCAAATGCAACTTGACCTCATCGATCCATCTATAGCTATTGGATTCTATTGCCGAGATAAAGGTTTCTTCTTTCACACTGATTTCTATATATAGATACTGCGACTTTTGTTTGCTTACATTTGTTTACATCAAAACAGATGATTTTGATGATTTCTGTTCTCGCGCATCTGCACTCGGTGATAGATCGAAGGGTGCACCGCTCTTTACCATCACACAATCACCTCAATCATTGAGAGCACTCCACCAGGGTGCTATGACAGAAAACATAGATGGCTCGGATGATTGTCGAGTAGGGGAGACCTTCATAACTGAAGACATTAGCGATGACACCCAAACGCAAGAAGATGAATGGCAAATTCTTTGAACTATCCAAATCACTCTTATTGAGATCTTGTTTCTTATTTATATTCAAACCAAGTGGATTGAATTTGTTTTAATATCTTCATCATTTATTGTAATCTACAAAAGCTCGTGGTGTACATCAAAGAAATTTATTTATCTCACGCAAATCACCAGATTTGGTCATAAAATGTTTAAAATGGCGCATTTGCACTTGTTGGAAATCAATATGATGTGTTCATGTGTTGTTAGCTTCACTTGGTGGTGGATGGGATAATATGATAATTTTCTATGGACAGTGTATATTTTGATTTAGTGGCTTCATATTGGAGTCTGGAGATCAGAAATGGCTATTACATTCTTGTACTTTTGTATTTATTATTATTATTTTTTGAATAATTTTAACTCTTTTACTTCTCTATTTCAAATGGCAAGCATGTTTTCCAATGAATTCTTCCGTTTATTTGTTTTTTCAAATTTTAAACCCAAATGTTTCTCCATCAGTTCATTGAAATTATCTGATCTGTTTTGTTATAAATTAAAAAAAATAATGTAACTATCAAAACAAAAAAAATTGAAATGAAAATATGAAATAAATACAAAAATTAAATGTCAGTAATTATTCAACATGGTAATGATTTTAAAGAAAAATTAAGTCAACAAGTTTGCATTTTAGACAAAAGTTAAATCATTATCCATATAAGTAATACGCTTGTCCTAATTACCAGATAAAAATTATTAGCAGGTTAACAAACACATGGAATTATAAATCCATATGATGATCAAAATTTGATTCAATAATAACTATTAGTAATTATATTATGAATTTAGATAATTTAGTAAAAACTCGATCTGAACCAAAATAAGACAAACTACAATTTTGAACCAACCAAATGATGCACAAACCCATCGCTGGAAAAACAGAACTTCCACAACCCCTAAAACATTATTGATTAAAAACAGAGATTCTAAGAATTCTTCTGAGAGTTGGCACAGAAGTGTGAAAATCTGAGAATGTTCTTTGCAGACAATCCATCACAACACACTGTCCTACCGCCAACCAACAACTTGCAAATGATGTTCCCTTATTTAGTCAGGATTATGCCTAGTTTACAGCAGCATTAAAAAAAATTAATAAGCCAAAGAAAAAGAAAAAAAAACTAAATAGCCATCAATATATGTTCATAAAGACAATTAAAATCATATAAAACTGATAGGTGAGTGAAGAATATGTATACTGGTAGAAGAAAGAGAGCCTTGTTGCTTCAGACTGCATGGATTGCATTGGTTTTGCTCTGGCTGAGATCTGGTCCAGTAATAGAGGGATTAATGTGGAAAGCTGATTGCCTCGACGAAGAAGGTCCACGCAGTTTAAGGGACAGTGCTGATGGCTCAATACGACTAGGACCACCTTCACCGATGCATAGCTTTGACATGCCAAAGTCCATATGGTTTGCATCCTTTGGAAGGACTGGTGTTGGCCGCAGAACCTCATGAGTCTCACCCATCTCTTCTTCTTTTGTAGGGTTGGTCATACTTGAAGCGGGCCAAAACGGGAGAGGCACGGTCATGAAAGCTGGAAAAAATGCAGGAACCATCGGTATCGGTATTGACATGGTGTTGTATTGAGGGGCATTTTCTTGAGGTTCTGCAGGTGTGTCTTGCAATGAGATTTCTTTTGGTTCGGATTCTTGTTCCATAGAGATATGTAAAGACGGTGATTTGTTCCGTGTCTCAGGTTCATTGGGAGGGGATTGGAGCATGAACTCTTCTTCCAAAACTGGCAGTTCATCCATTGGCTGTAGATGAGAAAACACATCTAAAAGTTACCACAATATATTGAAAAACAGCAGGACACGTGTTCAGTCAGAAACATGCATTACCAGATGACAAAAACAAAAATAATTCCTTGTGATTATGCCTGCAAATAAAGCAGAAAGTAAATGGAAGACAAACCATTTCGGGGACCATATCAAACAAGCTTGAGCGCCTCTTCCTTCTTGTTGCATTGGTTTGTCGAATGAAATACTTCTGAGCATGACTGGCCACTTGTGTTGGTGTTCTTGACACAACAAAGTTACGAGCTATCCCGCGCCAATCACCCTTTCCCAATTTCCGTAAACCCAGTAGGAACATACGGTGCTCTTCTTCAGTCCATGGGATGCCTGAATACAAAGAAGATGACAATGAGTTCACTATAATCTGAGTTTGATATGGACTTGAAAATCAAATCATTTTTAGAAAAGAAAAATCAAGTTTCTTAAGAAATCAGAAAGTAAACCTTCTTAGGCTTAACATTACAATGTTCTTTGCCAACCTACACTATAAATCAGATCATTTTTCGGAATAGCAAAACTCTACAGATGTCTCTTGAAGAAGGACAAGTAGAAATAAGATTGTTCCTCAGCTAGATATTTCTTATGGTCTGCAATTTGAGTTCCAAAATAAAAATTATATCTTAAAATTGGGTGTAAAACAGAAGATCACAGGATACAAGCAGTTCAACCAACAGAAAGTCATCCAAATCACATGCAGTTCAACCACAAGGACTCATAGGGCATGCAAAAATGGTTGAAGACGTTGACTTGAATTTCATGTTCTCATAAAGCATTCAACTTCAACCTGATTTTCAGATTATCAAATGCCAAAATTCCTCCAAATAAGAGGATGGGAAAGTTGCAACACCTGATGATTAGCCAAAACTATATCAATAACAAAGTTCAAAAGGAAAAATTATAATAACAATTTTCAGCCACCACTATGAATTTAAAATGATCAGAGAGGTCCTAAATCACGTCAATATGATGTCAGAGCCATCATATTCCATAATGAACAGATTTTAAACTTCCCATTACAGGGAAAAGGACAGAGGTTACCTGCTTTCTTACATTATTGAGATTACCCATTTGGGACCTGCCAGTTAAATAATTGGCTTAGTAGAAAAGCTAAACCATTTGCAGAAAATTAACGTTTTATAGTCAGTCTATCAAAAAACCGCCATATTTATTGGTAATGTAGATTGCTCAGCTAGCATTCACAATTCAGTACTATAAAAAAAAATTATTTTCAGTATACAAATTGATCAAGCACTTAAAATGATTTATCAATCAAAATGGAGCTGCAAAAAGATACACAGAAGTAGATATGGTGCCTATCTGAACCAGATTTTCTGTAAGTTTGTGGACCAAGAGTGAATATACGATTCATGTCTCGGGGGCAAAATTTTCTAGAACAAATATGAAAAGAAAGAGTTGATAGACCGTCAGCATGAAAGAGTTGATACCTATAAGTAGTTCATAATCCACCCATCTACCCAAAAGTTGACGGAAAAAAAAACCTCTGAGAACTAAGCCACAGTTTGAAACTCACCAGTCACCATCTGATATTGACATTTTTAATCCAACACTTCTATCCAGAGATAAAAAATTGGAAACGCCACTAAATAAAGTAACTTGATCTGAAGCTCAGTTTCATTGTTTGGCTGGATATATCAATCCAGTGAATTCAACAGATTGAAGAAACTAAAAAATGAAAGGAAATTAAAATTCCATATGATGATAGCAATCCAATCCATTAAAAAAGAAAAGACAATAGTTTCAAAATAGAACCGGAATGGCTGAAACTAATTGGCCAAACCCACAATGTTGTTGACCATATAGGACAATCCGAGCAGCAGAAGCATGGCCAGCAGTTCAGGGCAGATAATGTAAGGCAAAGGTGAAAACTTTAGATCAAATACATACACGAACCAATTAAAGGGAGAAAACGCGTAGGGTTTAAAATTATTAAGACTGTCCAGATACATCTGAACACTAAAAAAGGATGAAAGAGAAAGAATCAATAGAAGAAAAAATGTGTTTGGATTAAATTGAGGGAGAAAATAAAAGAGTGGTCGCCCGTCCATCTTGGGTTCTTCATTTAACCAAACACAAGAAAACAAGCTTTATCCATTTTCCTCAATAATCCAAAAACAAAAAAGCTCTCAACTTCAACCTCAAAATCATTCAAAAACCACAAATAAATTTATAACAAGCCAACAAAGAGACAGCTCGCGCAATGAACAATTATTTTTTGAAAGCAAATCAAAACACGAGAAATGGAAAGAAAAAGAAGGCGCGAAACAAGCACAATAAACGCTTAATCTTAAATCAAGAGGAACAATGAAACAAATAAATCAAGTAATAAATCATAACCAGGATTGACAGACAAACTCAATAGATACAAACCCCAAAACATCGAATTACTTAGCAAGCAAGGATCTACGAAACAAAGATCTCCCCAAAAAATCCTCACCTTTCTTGCGCTCCGACCTGCAACTGGAAGAGCACGAAGCATGCGTCGGATCATCAGAAGCATATCCAGAGGGATGATCCCGATGGGGATCGGAAGAAGGGGATCCGGGATTGTTAGGGGATGCCGTAGCAACCGCAGAGGTAGCAGAGGAGAGGCAACCCATGCTGGCGCTCTTCTTCATCGGCCCTACTCCTTCGGTGAGCCTCACTCCGAAGAGCTTCACCCCTCCCGCCCTCGCCGGGCATGTCCTGGAGTTATGCCCGTTGTTGCTGCAGTGAGAGCACCGCCTCGTCATCTCCCCGGGTCCGGCGACTCCTTCTCGTCCTCCTCTCTCGCTCTCTCTCTCTCTCTCTCTCTCTCGGAGCTTTGGGAGCGCTTTAATGGCGGAAGGATGGTCCGTGGAGTTATTGAGGATTTTAGATGGAGGTGGTTTTAGCATTCAGCCTCGAGTTCAGAGATAATTACAAAAAACCCACCACGGCATTTGCGCTTCGAGGACGGATGAACGGTGGATATTGTGCTTGATTTTGTGTTATGCGGGGATTTTTTTATTCAGACCCCTGAAATCTCCAGAGGGGTCAGACATATTTTTACCCTTTCTTAATAATAGTAACTTATTTTATAATTTTTAATTAAACTAAATTTTTAAAAATCATACTGTGGATCTGAGGATATATTGGAATTTTATTTTTTTTAAATGGAAGGCATTTTACTGCCATAAAAGCTGTGATTGATTATTTACCGATATAAAGCCAATATTTTTTGCATAAATTTACAATTTGACAGGGATTAATAATATATATATATATATATATATGTATATATATATATATATATATATCTTGCGTTTGATAAATAGAAGATTAGTTTGGGTGTTATATGCAAACAAAAACGTTATAGAAATGCGGCGTCCTAACTTAGGATGACACATAAGACTGGTATTATTACATGAATATAATGAGGGCTAACGTTCACAATATTTACAGAAAGCCCTCGAACTAGTAAGAGTAGTGGCATCTCCGTTATTATATGGAATTTATAAGGCCGATAATGACATTGTAGAACGTTGAATAGTGTTCATCCCCCGTGCCTTGGGAGATGGGCAAACACCATAAGACATGGATCTCCTTCATATTACGAAAATGCCAACAAACTTTACATATTCCTAGTTTGAAGTTACTGTTATGCCCTTTATGTTTGATTAATACCATCATCATGTCCTTGATTGCAAGTGACAATCACGAGGAGTAATTAACGGCTTGCATTAATTCCTAACTGCACAACATTGTGAGGCCTCAATCGGCTTGCATTAATTCCTTCTAATTTCCCACGTTTTATTTATGCTAAATATATATAATTTTCCTCCTAATAAATTTATTTTTTGGTTATATAAAAATAGATTTTTTTCGCTAAATATAATTTTTAAACTCATATACAATCATTCTTTTCAATTTATTTAATTTTTTGTTTGATTAATATATTACGAATATAATTTTTAAATATATATAAATATTGTAAGCATTTTTTTCTTGAATTAAAATAATATTAAAATTTTTTTGTGAACTAATGGAGGAGAATTCATGGAGATTGAATGGCTACTAATTTTGGAACGATGGTATCCGTTCATGTCTTGTTGAATGGCATATATACATTATATATTAAACAAATAAATATTATTAAAAATTTTACGTAAAAATACTAAAGAAACATGTTTACTATACGTTTTTTTTTTTCTTTTTGGTACTTTATTAAAATAAATAATAAATAAATGTTATTCTTATAATTTGAATTATATTTGTTGAAGGTATAGTACGGACTAAATCTAGCTATAAAATAAGAAATAAATAAAATGCCGGTATATTTCCATATTAGACTTTGATAAGTCTGAAGCTTTGAAAACCCTAGCAAAGAATGAGAAGAAGTGTTGTTGAGGTTTTGTACCCAGGTGATGAAGTCAATAAAGTAAAAGACTACAAGTTTAATCTCATTGAATAAGTCAAATAAAAAGCCAACCTTAATATTTAAGAAATAATTATTGACTTATTACATTCTTAAAACTCAAAATAAAAGTTACGGGAAAGGAAAAAAAAGTACCTGCAAAGTTTACACATCCGTAGAAAATTCTTAATAGTTTTATTATCCATAAAATTTTTTTTTTTTTGGATTTATTTGCGTGACTTAACGTCATTTATAGTCACATGAATTGGCTATTATGTTTTTCCACTCACCCAAGATGACAGACGGTTGAGGTAGTGCGTTTTCCAAAATAGTGGATGTGGCATTGATTGCAGCTGATTCTTTTCTACTCTCAAATAGTGACAAGAGAAGCCCTTTCCTCTTCTTGGAGACCATCACAATCGTGAAGCTCGACTAAAAAACCCTTATGACATCGCCAGTTTACCGGAGATCTCCCAAACCCAGAAGTCACTACCAAAGGTGGGAAGGGAAGTTGTTAGTTTACAGAAGACCTCCCACAGAACAGTGCTTCTCTTCTCTCCCACTTTTGATTTTGTTGTCTTGTGGTTTAGGGTTGTGAAATCATGCACTCTAGTTTATATTCTTACAATAATCGAGCATGGTTCTGATGGTGAACATGAAGAAATTCCAGTCCTACTGGCAACATATGTGGATGAAGAGAGAACCCTCGCCCCAACGACTCTTGTTAAGGAACCATTTCAGCTCCTCCCCCTTCCCCCCATGGCGTCGCCGCTGCAGAGAAGGACGCCAGCCTAATCCCCCACGCAACTATCGATGAGACACCTGTAGAAGAAACAAAAGAGCAGACTGATGTTAAAAAACCATGTCAGCCCCCCATCAATGATGTCACCGTATCCGTCATTGAAATCCAAAAATCGACTATGGTTAAGATGGATTTCTTTTTCAAAAAGAAACACCCAGCTGGCTTTCTGAGGCTATACCAACTTGAGCAAGCAACTATAACCATGTTTTTAAACTGTTTCATTGACAAGTAAGCTTCTCACTTACTGTGTTTGATTTTCATTTACAATACTAATTTCTCGTTTAGTTCGCATGCTTTCTGCTTACAAGGCTTTTTTCTGCTTACATGTATTTGTTACCATTTAGCATTTCACTTTTCACATTAATTTGTCACATTCCCACTTAGCCTCATGATTTACCATTTATCCATAATTTTTACTACCTACACATGGGACCATCGTGTGGAAGAACGACCTGTCATTCATAACACAAGACCACATGTTCACGTTGGTGGATGGGAGTGTAGTTCCTAACGATGTGTTGGATGTCTTTGTTGTCATCATTATAGAGTCCCTGAAGAAAAATTCTTATCCATACAAGAGGGTGATCTTTTAGTTTCTGTGTCACTTGTGTACTAACCCATTTTTTGGACGTTTTCGGGTGCACGGTCGTGCCAATACCCCAGCCGCATGTGTGTGTGGGAACATCGTTTTGATCCTGAAGATATCATGGTTACCATCATTCGATGCGTGGACACGCCATTGGCAACCCTCGGATGCACATTAGACAGTTACCCTTTGCTTATCATTCTTTACAAGTGTGAAGTTAAAATTTCGTTTAATGGCAAAACTTCGTAATGTGTCCTTAAAGTGTTCACCATCGCAAAACCATTGGTTGACTTCCAAACCTGCACTTTCAGGGTGATCTACTGCCATTGATAGGCCATTTGCTGTTTGTTGTTGGGATGACAATATGCATCGATTAAATGATAAGCTCTCTGAAATTGAATCCTTGTTTATGATATACACAACAAATCTAAGATATGGAGAAACATGCAAATGATCTATAAGAAAAAACTACATAAATTAAATAGTGCAAGGATAGAGTACTAACAGTTGAAAGCAATATTAAATTATAAACTCCACAACTAAGCGTAAACAATTGCTTGTAAGTGAAAACCCAAAACATAAGTGAAAAACATGTTTACTAAGCAGAAAATTCCACAACTATGCCATAACTAGATGTACTAAATGGAAACCCATGCTTTGATGACTAGTCACCTCAGTTGTATGCATAACCAAAGATACAATATTTATAATGGTAAAGATAAACGCGGGGCACATCTACTGCATCCTCAGTTGTATCAATAATAAGGTCGATAGCAAAACTGTTGAACATATAATATACGTGGCACATTCATTGGAAATCTACCTCAAAGTCAATGGGATACACCGTTCAGTATGCATCCGGCATGACAAACATCACCCTAACACTAGAAATTTGGAGGCTTCATCTTTTACATATCTCCCGTAGCACTGACTCCCAATAAATTAATACCGTGAACTGCAGTACTTGACCTTCTTCCTTATATCTAGCGACTGTGTAGAAAGTATTCATTAACTGCCTGTGGCATAAAAGCCTCACACTGTCATGGTTTAGAATAAAAATAACATTTACAAATTGTCATCAAAACAAGGTAAAAAAGTAAACGTTTTTTCACGACACCCTTACATGGCAACAAATGTAGTCGGCCTTTGGAAGCAACTTAGACATGTGTAGAAGAGACAAATATCTCTTATATAAATGCAAAACAAGAGAGAACAAAAGAAATTCTGGAAGAAGAAAAAGATGATGGGGAGATCTTATTTAAAATACGCAAAAAGTACAAGTGCTAAGTGAAAAACTGGTAAAAAGGCTGTAATTTGTCATGTTAATCATACACCTTTTTCAAATCCTGACAAGACATGGCAGGCTTTTTCCCACCAATGACAAGGGAAAACTTGGTATTAGATAAAAAAAAGTATCAACAGAGTAGGGCCGATCGGGACTTTTTGAAACTTACATAGACTCATAATTAATTTTCCCATAAAGTCGTTATATATACAAGAAATTTTTTATTTTGATTTATCAAAAATTCAAAAGTGCAGATGTTACAATAAAATTTAAAATATCAACCGTTCATTCATCGTATTAACCAAAACAGAAAATATAACATCTAAGTTCTAAGGTTTTTCAATATTTAAATTGTTTTGTTGCCTTAAATAATTTGTCTAAAATTAAATAAGTAAGCCAAACATGTAAATAGTGAAGGAGAAGCTTACAAAATTAAAATGTAGATAAATAAATAAATAAATAAATGAAACAGGTACATAAGTCAAAGTCATTATCTTGGTTCTCTATCTTGAACCACACAAACAGACATTGCATTGAAGCATGCAATGAGATAAGGCGCTGCCGTCCCACGTGCCACACGTGACCATATGTATATGAGAGTTTTACGTTTTTGCCCCTTTACAATAATACATGGATTATAGATTTATTTAATTAAAAATAAATTTTTTACCAAGTTAGCTCGAATATAATTATTTGTTTAACATAACAAAAAGCAACGTTCTATTTACAAAATTTAATTTTAAAAATATTTTGTTTCACTTGTCGATAAATTGATGATCTTTGAATTATATGAGTTCTAGATCGCTAACCAATTTTTATTACTTTATATGAGGAATTCAATATAGATATACCCATTATAAATTATGATTTTGTTTGTACTCATTGAAAGACAAGAAAACACACACTTGTTTTCTATAGAATTAATAATATTAATACCTAATGATTGTTTTCTATGAGAAATGCTTCTATCTTACTCATTCATCACTTTCTTATATCACACTGAAAAGGGACATATCAAAGCCTTTATTGAATGGAATGAATTCAAAAGCAAACATTATCTTGTGTAGGAGCCCATGGAATCCACATTGCTCTTTATTATCATATCACAAATATATATATATATATATATAAAATCTCATTATGTGAGAGTTCCTTATGTCTCTTGTCCTCTTGTCATTTAACTTACATAAATTTGACTCTTCCTTTGTTTGCACTCTAATTATCTTTGACTTGCACCCATTAATTGTTTATATTTGTTAATCTCACACTTGGCATGAGTTTAATTTGTTGGTTGATTGTTTTCTTGTTTTATTTACTTGTTTAAAAAGTTTGTAGTTTTTTATTCAAAAAAAAAAAAAAAAGTTTGTAGTTTTAATTAAGTTATTCACGGATAAAAGTTGAGCGGAAGAGTTAATTAGAAAATATTAAGTGTGAGTGTGGAAGCACTTGACCATTAAAATGAGATAATTGCTTTGCCATTGATTTATAAACAAACAATTTCTTTTCGATAAGATTAGTCAAATTATTTTTTTCATTGTTTTATTTTTTTATTCCATTTGACCGAAGGAAACTGGATTGGATATATTTTCTTAATGTAGATATTATGGGAGTGTCATCATGTTTCTATATGCCTATATAATTATATATAATCCTAAAATTATAATTTATATTTAATATGTCATTATAAATTCAATTTTATAAATGTAGTTTTTGTTTAGTCAAGAGAAACTCATCAATGATTATCGGTCGTTGTATTTATCATTACATCATCATTAATTATTATAATAATAATAATAATAATAATAATTATTATTATTATTATTATTGGAGTGATCTAATGTGGATTAATGGATCTTAATTAATAGTAATTAAATGCTAAATGGGGAT